>JADMNL010000023.1:320187500-321507500 GCA_016271365.2 Neoceratodus forsteri
CTATGGTTCCCACCTGTTTGCTCATACTTCTAAGGTCCTCTTTAACAAGCGGAGCACGATGTACAACATCTGTCTGTTTGCTCTGGCCGTCCCCCGTCTTACCCATCACTGTGAACTCTATGATAAGCTTGGATGGCTATCCCCGACCAATCACCTTAACTTTGGCACTGGGTGCCTAATGAGCAAAGTAATCGGCTCCGGCACCCCTCCGGAACTGGCCCGGTTTCTTGCCCCAGCTGACCGCTCACCCTACCCTCTGAGATCTCAGGGCCCTGGCCTACTAAATGTACCCGCCACCCGCATCCTCATGGGTGATCGGAGCTTCGCAGCTCATGCACCTAGGCTCTGGAACTCCCTCTCTGAAAGAGTCAGCACTGCCCCTTCCCACAAGCTTTTCCGGACCTCCCTGTGGGAACACCTCAAGCTAGCCTCTCGCTGTGTATGCCTAAAGCCTCCCTAGCACGTAGTTCCCGGTTGTCACTAGCCAGATGGCTTCACCTCTCCCGTGCTGCTACCTGATCTCACTCACTACCCTACTGCCTGTCTCTATGGTGATCCTACACACCTTATTCTTTGCCTGCCCTGTTGGATATTGTATCTAATTTCTCAATTGTATCTTGCCCCCAGTCTTGTTAACTGGGTATACCTTCCAATCGAATGTAAAACTGTTTTTCTCTCCTGCTTTGTTGTATTGATGTACCCGTTATACCCTGCTGTACTCTCCTGGGTCGTTCCTGAAATTAGGCATAAAACTTGTCTAGTGTACATACCCGGTTAACAAAAGCTAAATAAATAAATATTCAGCCCTACCCACTCACACATCAGTATAATTTCTCTCCTCTCAGGCTCCTGTATTTTAGTACATTTCGGGGCACAGGGCTGTCCAAAGTGATCCCCAGAACACACTTATAAACATCAGGAGCATCAAACCTCCACCTCCTGATTCTATTTTATTACTGTTGGATCCTCTCCCACAGTTTGGGAGCATTGTGTATGTTAAGTGAAAAATGCAAGCTGTATGGTTCTAGCTTTTGATGTTTCATGTTCTGGAAATGATCTGTGAAACTATTTTAATAAAACAAAGTATATATAAAAAAAACACCTGGGATGTAGCATATTTTGGTGTACAATGCTAGTCCTAGATGCCTTCCCCTCCCCACCCCCGACATACACACAAAAACACAGAAATATGAGCACTATGACAAAAATACATAACACCAGACTGACACAAAAGGAGTAACAGACAAAATATGTACTCTGACAGGCACACAGACAGAACTTCCGAGTGATAGCACACAGAGCTGTGAATAGACATAAATGGACCTCCTCATTGACACACCAGAAGACCATACATGGGACCATGGACAGACGGACATGACCCCACCCCCCCCAAGTGACGCACGCTGACCTTCAAGGCATACATGTAAGGATTAGCCCCACGACAGAAGCGTGGTTTATGGTAAAATCCACACCGAGGCGGAAATGCTTCCAACCTCCCAGGCGTGATTAATTCTCAGTTAACCCACACTCAAGAGTGGGTTAATTTGCTTGTACCATGGCTCACAAAAGGGTTTGAAGTTGTGCAAATTTTTTTTTTTTTTATTATATTAGCCATGTTACAAAAGAGTCTAGACTAAAAGATGAGAAATAGTTACATGGCTTTCTCACGACTCTATCTCTGACAGAAAGGGTTCAGGAGTGTGGGGACTGACGCCTCAGTCAAGACTTTTTGGTGACACCAACCACATGGAGCAAGATGCCAGGGTCTTGTTTCACTGGGGATTGACTGACAGGTAGGACGGTGCATATTGTAGCGAGCACAGAGGCACCATGTACCCCATTCTGACAGTATCTTTGCTCCCTGGGGGCCCGAGCCACAGCCACATAGAGTGCTGCTTTCCTTTCATACCAGGATGCAACATTATATCCATATTGTTTCACAGGGAAGGCAACCGTAACAAATAGTGGTGTTTACAGCATTAGAAAACTGGGTTAATGATGTGCTGCTGACATGGGACAAGTGTACTAGGAGGTACATAATGCGGAACTCTGCAGTGCTATTGCGTAACTCACCAATGGTAGCACAGCAATAACTCTGGCTGGAATGTTTACAGGACACACAATGGTGTATGCAAACCAGCATTTTCAGTGACTGGGACTACAGAGTGCGGGCTAAGGAACACAGAACACAGTATGAGAAATAAAGGCACAACAGTAAAAAAAAAAAAAAAATTGGTGCTGACTGGATTAGAAAACTGGGTTACGGATGTGCTGCTCGCAGGGGAGAGACAGTGTACTAGGAAGTTTATTTATTTGTTTGTCTTTGGTAACTGGGTAGGTGCACTGATCCAGATGACTGTTTTCAGTCATGATCCAGGCCACATGGAGGCAGAAAACAGCACACATACAGTCTTTACAGTATATAATACAAAAATGCACACCCCGCTTGAGGTGGTGGTAAAGGTATATGAGAGGGTAACTTGGTAATTAGGGACAGTATAAACTTAAACAATGGGTACACAATAAAAACAGATGGTACAGGTTACATATAATAGTATACAATTGCAGTGGTTCAGGTTCCATACAGTTAGTGATGCTATAAAGGTAATGCACGATAATGGTTCGATGGCAACAATCCGTTATGCAATGTCAGACCGTATGACACCTGCAAGTGGAGAGATTTGGTGTAAGAGAGGAGATTGAAAAGAGAGGGGGGATAGGGCTAGGTAAGTGATGGGGAGGGTGGGAAGGGACGAAGTGCAATGTAGCTCAAGCAGATCAGCACATTTATTGCACGATTAAGATTTGGGGGGATTAGGCTAGGGTGTCAAAGGTTTGGGGGCAGGGTCAGGGGGAGTCTGGACTGGTGGGAAGGACAGGTAAGGAAGTAGGGACAGACGAATGGAGTGGAGGTAAGTGCCACTTGTTCATGGAAGAGCATAGGTGGCAAGTAGGCTTTAGCATCCTTGCAAGATGCAGAGACGTGTTGAAGCCATGAGGAGCCAGGGTTTTGTTTGAAAGCATGGTGGGTGACAGATGAGCGAATGGACGGAGGAAGCTTGTTCCGCAGGGAGGGAGCTGCGATTGTGCAAGCTAGAGTTCCCGTTGTAGTGGTGGCGGGGGGGGGTTGAAGAGGCCCGGAGATTCCTTGAGACCACTCTGTTGATCAGTAGGGATGAATATGGGGACATGTGCTGGTTTCGGAGTGAGTTGTCCACCAGACAGCCAATGGCATAGTCAAAGCGACCTTGTAGCGGTAGCCATCCTAGGGTCTGAGAGAGGGAAAGAGAGCAGCGATTGGATCGGAAAGGAGCTAGAAGGACAAAACAACATATAGAGTTGTAGGTCATGTTTAGCTGTGAGGGCAGGGTAGAGGATGTGTGAGTAGACTGGGGAGGAGTAGTCTGAGGGTTAGCAGGTTTCCCCTAGCGATGGCAAGGCGTGCTTCATCAGATAGGTAATGTTTTGTGTCGATATGCAGCACCCAACTTTTGGTGAATCCTTCGTGTGGTTTGATTGACATGTTCACAGAAGGGGAGGGGAGGGGCCTAGGGTGGCTCCAAGTATTTAAATGAGGTGACATTTTCAAGAGGAGGGTCAGCTGGGGTGGAGCACCTGAGGAGGTAGTTGGTTTTGGTGGCCTTTGTGAGGAAGGGTTTAGAGCTGAAGATCAAAGATTTTGTCTTCTTTCATTTACTAGTAGTTTGTTGGAGAGAAACCATTGGTGGGCAGAGCCATAGTCGTGTGTGAGGACAGAGGAGATGGAGTCAACCGATTTTGTCACTGTAATAGATGACTAGACCGTCAGTATAGAAGAGTGTTACAGCTAAGGCTGTCCCTGGGGAGCGTGTTAATGAAGATGGAAAAGAGCAGAGGCCCAAGTATGGAGCCCTGGGGGACACCAGTGAGTACAGGGAGAGGGGCAGAGGACACTTTCCCAAAGATAACCGACTGAGATCTGTTAGGTAGCAGCAGAACAAAGCAGCAGGTCCTTTGGAGCAGCCAAAGTGTAACAGGGTTGAGTGAAGGTGGTGGTGGTGGTGGTGGTGGTGGTCAAATGCTTTTGACAGATCAACGAAGACCACACCTGTGGGTTTGCCCTGGTCCATGTTCCTAAGTACATGATTGGTGAAGATGGCCAGAGCAGATGAGGTGCTATGTTGCTTGCGGATGCCATGTTGGAGGGGACCGAGGAGGTTGCGTTTATCCAGGTGTTCTGACAGCTGAGCATGCACGATTTTTTCGAGCAGTTTGCTTAGGTGGGGGAGGAGGGAAATGGCTATATAATTGTCTAGAGAGAGGGAGTTGCCAGTTGTAAAGATTGGCACGACATTGGCATGTTTCCAGGAGTCTGGTACAGTAGCCATGGTGAGGGCAAGATTGAAGATGTAAGTTAGGGGTTTAACAATTGCAGGTGAGATGAGTCTTAGAAAAGCAGAATATAGCCCAGCACTTCCTTTCGCCTGTAAGGACTTCGGTAGTTTGGTGGTGTCAGTGCGGCTGATGGGCCTGAAAAGGAAGGGAGGGGCGTACTTGAATGCCTTGAAACCAGGGCGAGTTTGAACAGAAGTTCAGAGAAACCCGTAGGTTTATCATGGGGTGACTACTGTGAAGTGACATTTCACATGCCAATGTGTGCATGGGCTGTTTTAACAGGGAGGTGTCTCCTGCGATCTGTGCCAAGATCGCTCTTCAGCAGTGCTGACTGTGACGTTGCTCGCACTGTGAGTCCCTGCAGAGTGACAATAGATTACTTGAGAATTAATCTCTGGTCAGCTGCTCTGTTTCCGACAATGAAGTACAGCCTTTTTTGTGAGCCCTGCTACAAAGATACTTGGACTGGTGGATCAGCCCTTAGCCTGACACACTTAACATTCAGAGTGACACAGGAACTCTTGATCTGTAAAACAGATCCTCAGAGAAGTAACTGCCCCAGCACTACCCCCAACCACCAAAATAAAATGGTCTGGCAATCCATGTACTCTTTTTTTTTTTTTACAATTCAGGAAAATGCCTCATTCAAAAAAGGATGAATTATTTGCATTTGGCTTGTAGATCAGAGGAGAGCAAAGAGAGTGTCCAGGCACAAACAATCACACACATAGTACATATTCACCAAAATCCTTACACGTACAAACAACCACTTGTTGACTTAATCTATTATTAGAAAGGAGCACTTCCTGTCCTTCCCGCCTTCCCTACCGTTTACTTTTGCAGATAGTCAACTCTGCCACACAACAAGGAGCTTACTGCTGTCCAGACAAGTTTGTCTTGGGCTTCTTTTGGACAGCATTCTCTTCCTTGTGTAACCTACCCCCACAAGGCCGTTCCACATGTCCACCACCCTCTCTGTGAAAACAATACTTCCTTGCATTGCCCCTGAGCCATCCCCCTCTCTATCTTAAGATTGTGCCCTCTTGTTCTTGCCCATTCTCTGTCAGTCCTGGGATGATGCTGAAAATAGGCAGGATTGCCTAGCCCTCCTTTTATGGTCAACAAAACTTAATAAATAATAGTTTGAAAAGTAAATTGTGAAAACTCACTAATTTCATTGCACAAACATTGCAATTATTATAAAAGAGAGTATTTTGCCAGCACAAAAAATTAAAATTTAAGTTGCCAGTTTAATAGAAGTGAACACCTGCTCTTTAAGCACAGCTGGCTCAACTGTGGAATCGCTTCCTAGGTCAAATTTTCATGATATGGCTGCTGCCTTGTATTAATTTGTGACTGATTTAGATATGGATATCTCCACTCAACTGCCACCTACAGGTAATCCCAATAACTCGCAGCCAATACCTTACAGGCAGAGCCTCTGCAGTTCTGATACAGAATTGGCCATAAAACTTGCTCCCTGTTTGTAGAATGCCTGTTGTCATGCATAATTCATAATTGTTAGTGTTTCTTTTCTTCTTTAAAGAGCTGCTGATGCCATAAAAAAAAAATTTTTGGAAAACATAATAATTGGGTATAGTTCAGCTTCTATTCCATATATATTATAAAGATTCCACCTCCCAAGTATTTATTGCTAAGGACATTTGCATGGATGCATGATCTTTAAACCTCAGGGTTCATCCACCTATAGCTGACTCCCTACTTCAAGTCCTAATGCTCTGTTTTGACATCACAGTTTGTTGCCATCCAGGTAACTGTGATGTCACAAGCAGTGCATTATGACCCCCAGGTAGGGAGAGCAACAGGAATAAATGAACTCTTCAGGAGCGAAGCTCCTGTTTCCATGCAGATGACCTCAGTAATAAATGAGGAGGGATACAGAACTAGAGTGAAATAAAAGCCAGACTGCATCTAAATATTATGTTTTGGGAAAGTTCTTCTGAAAGCATCAGCTGCTCTTTAAAACATACTTTTTATTTTTTTCCCCACAGTGCCCGGTTCCATTCCACCATTCATTTATACTGCAGCCCCTCCTCCATGGTCGGCATGTGATGTTATTGATGACATCAGTTGATGTCTTGGCCAGTGGAAGAACTGCATTCTGCCACAGCCATTGCAGTTAGCACCATAAAATCTAGAAAACCCAACCTCTGAAGTCTGTGAGCCCTGTCGCAGAGATGCTAGGACCAAAGTGCTGCAGAGTACTAGGGGCCCTGCTTAGTTTACTCCCAACAATTAATGATCGTTTTTATGTATCTCTTGTTTTTTACACTATGATGTATTGTATGTCCAGGTCATTACTTGCCTATAGTGCATAAGTGGTAAACAAAACCATAAATTAAAATTAAACTCTTTCTTGAAAGAATTTTTCAGGCGGGGGCAATATGGCAGCCATCTAAAGTGAATGCGCTGTGAGGAGCTCCTGCTTATTGCTGAAATTCTGCTGCTCTGAATAGTGCTTCAGACAAGTCAGTAAGGCAGACAAACTCATGATGGACAAAAGGAAGCACAAAGCGACATTTTCATCCAGCGAGGAATTTGCCTCACCAAATGTAAGACCCTTAGAGAACAGGTTTCTGTGCTCAGTTAACAGCCCTGAGAAGCGGTGAGTCTTTTGGAGCAACTGCCCCTGTGCTAACCTCATCTCATGTTAAAATAAAGGAGAGTCCACTAGTGTTGACTTCAGCTAAAAAGCTACAAGAGTCAGACTCTCAAGAGCTGACAGTTTGTTATTAACGCACCTGAGTCGGGTGGTGTTGGACAACAAACTAATCCAGATAATGTGCTTTTGATGGCAGCTCAACAAGGTGTTCAACATGAAGATATTACTGCGAGATGCATGCTGGAAACACTCTGGAGATCAATCGACAGAGTCCTTGCAGTTTTGGAACGCCAAGAACGGAAACCAGACGCCTTTAAAGGAAAATCAGAATTACTGCAAAAGAAGATTAATATAAAAAAAAAGGGGGGAAACTCGCAGAAAACGTTAAACAAACTGAACTGAACACTGAGAAAATAACAAAACCAGAAAATAAACTGATCACCTTGGAGGCTACTAACATGGCACAACTTAAAGAAACATTTAACCTACGTAGAAAATTAGAACTTTTGGAAAATTGGATACAGTACAAAAACCTGAGAATTGTGGGGCTTCCAAATTGCTTGGATTCAGTTTTTGAAAACCTAAGAGATCTTATCAAGAACATTTTTTGTTAAAGTTTTCGATTTGCCTGTGGACAATTTGCCATTTATGACCAAAGCCTATAGGATAAATAAGAAGTTATCTACGGCAGAAAGGGATAAATCAGAAATGAAAATTACTGTCCTTATCAGTTTTGCTTTTGATTCTGATAGACTTATTGGTTAAACTTTCACTACTGAAGGGGACACCGATATAAAGCACATAGATTCTTTATTTACCCGAACTTCTCATATCAAACTTGGCAGAGGCGAAGGAGCTGTTTCACCGGAGGTCGCGAGGGCAGAAATCTGCTCTCCCCCAGCCCACCAACTGCTCTCTCCCAGCCCAGCAGCATGATCCTTCAGCTTTTAAAGGTACTTAGAAGGACCTGACCTGCAGCAGCTTGCCTGATCGCGACTGTGCACTCGCAGTACAGCAGAGACCTTTTGAATCTCTGCTCTTGGCGCCTTTTTTGCTTTGTTTTAAATTAGTCTTTACCCCGCCGAACGCTAGCGTTCGACTTCCCACCACCGCCACCCTTGGTCGGCATCTACTTATATAGGTATATTTGTGATCACATGATCACGACTCCCCACCGCCCCCACCACCACCCTTGGTCGGCATCTACTTATAGGGATATTTGTGATCACATGATCACAAAATAACATATCAGCCAGCTTTCCCATTTGCAGCTTATACTCTACCACCGCTAGAGGGCCACCCTCTTGTTTTTCCTCCCACTGACCTGACTTTTCCTACAGCCTGAGCACTATGTCTGCCTCCCATCACTCTCCTTGTGTTGCTCTCAAACACCACACCCTTAACGTAGCAAAGGCACCAAATCTGCCCTCCCTATCCACATGCATCCAGTCACCGCAACACCACCACCCCTTATCCACATATGAACTACCAGCCTCACAAGCCAGGGCTGAAAACCAGGAAGCAGCACTCACCCTTACTACGCCTATACAAACAGGTACTTAAACTTCCGCTACTCCATCCTACCTACCACCCCCTCACGGCAGGTGACTCTCTGAACTTCTCCTTCTACTGCCAACCTCCCATTGCTGCCACACCACTCTGCCCTCCCCCAACCTCACCTACTCCACCTGGCAGCCCCCCTCACCCTGAAACTGCCAATACCCACCATGGGACCCCCACAGCCACTCAACCAAAGGCTAACTACTTGAGCAACTAGATATCACCTTAGATCAAAAAATGAGTGGGAGTATTTAGAAAATATTAAATGAATGTAAGGCTTGAATTTGATTAAAATTAGTGCATGCTGCTTAGAAAGAATTGCATTTAATTTTTTGTGATAATTATCAATATTGTCCTCATGTATCGGACTGGAGGCCATCTCACATGCAGATATTTTCCTTGTATGTAAATTTTAAAAATGTATTAAAAAAAAAAAAATCATGGTCTTTCAGGCTCGGAGGTTCTGCAGACTTTACTTTTCCCCTGAAGGGCTAAGGCATGCAAAAGGTTTGCAAATTGTGGATGTACCAACCCCATAAACATGAATGTGTTTCCTTTGCAATACAGTTACCAAGGTGGCACATGACACTGGGGAAGCAGAATGGATCAGAGAGAAAATGTGGCTGTTGTTGTTTGAGGGTGTTTTTTTGTGGTTGCGGTTTCAGTCAAGAATAACCCAACAGCAGAGGGGTATGGTTGCACTGTATAGGGTTTTATGATGGTTCCAGTTGCTAGAGGAAGCTAAATAGAATAAGAGAAACTGCCTCTCTGGCAGGAGGTGGAGCCTGTCGTCCAGCTGCAGCATTTTGGTTATACGCCCATACAGCCTCATGATAATGGAGTTGAGATGTACTGCTGGACAGTGCTATACTGAAATTGTGTTCCCAAGAATTTATTTATTGATTGCATTTTGTTGACCCGGTAAGCCCACTGGGTCTAGAAGCCCCTTTTTTCAGAGGCGACTGGGGGATACAGGTGGCAAGCAACTGAAATTGAACCAGATTAAGCCTGTTGGTGGTATTTTTAGTGAATGGGAGAAATTTGGCTAGGACACTGGGGAATTCCCCTACTCTTTTTTTTTTTTTTTTTGACAAGTGCCATGGGATCTTTAGCATCCACCTGAACTACCACCAATCCAGGCAGATGGGACCTCGGTTTAACGTCTCATCCGAAAAACGGCACCTCAGAAGTGCAGCACCACCCTCATGCTGCACTACAGTGATAGTACTGGGATGTTGACACAAGTGCTAGATGTGGGAACTGAACCCACAGCCCTCTGATCTCCTGGCCTCAGAGGCGAGTGTTCTACCTACTGAGCCACTGACACTGCCATTGTCAACTGCATTGACTTCTCCTTCTGACATACTGTAACATGGCCTGTCTTATTCTACCCTTTCTGAGAAACTGGTTCTCTTTATTCCATATTAGTGCTTTGATAACTTGGAGAAACAGGGCGGACCTTTTTACGTCTCAGCCACATGCTGTGTGATACAACATGGAGTATGTTCTGTGGTGAGGTTGGGCAGTCAGAATATATTCTTATTGAAAGCTTGCTACCATGTAGCCGCTTTGTCTCTGCTAGGACTCTGGTGCACTAGAGCTAAAGCTGTGACCTCTCTTGGTGGGATACATTGGACACTTGACAATACCACATCTGTTTAGACTTTATACTGTCAATTTATGAGGACGATTCATGAGTCAGTTAATCCAATATGTCCAAGAGGCAGTTGAATGGAATCACAGCTGTGGTTCATCTCTGCAGCTTGATCTGATCAGGCCAGGGTTGGGGTGTGCCTTTCATACGAAAATGCCTTAGAAGGGCATTCAACTCTGTGTGTGTGTGTGTGTGTGTGTGTGTGTGTGTGTGTGTGTGTGTGTGTGTGTGTGTGTGCGCTGTAGGTGTGTCATTTAGTGGAAGATATAAAAATGCCTGTTCACAAGACGTCGGCATGCAATTAGATGAGTGTAATTCGCTTTAACTGCATTATTTTATTGATATGCCAGTAATTATTCCCCTCAGAAGGGACACTACCTCAGGTGAGACTGGAGTTCAGCTACAGTATTGATAAATGCTTCAGTTATGAACTTGCACTAAAGCACAGCTGTTTTCAACTACTCTACTTATTAGTTGTAAATACATCTAGAGAGAGCTTTGTGCTCTGTGGAATGCTCTTCAGGAGCACAACTTCAGACTGGCTCTGTTCTCAGCAGCATGATTTGACTTGGCAGTGGTACTGACACTTTTTTGTTCCCTTTTCTCCCTAAAAAGGAATTACCAACTCTGCCATGTTTGTACAGTGATGGTATTTTTTATGTGTAACAGCCTGGTTTTTCTGGACTCACCTGGGCGGTTTCCAGGGGCCTTGGGTCTTCTCGGGACACACCTTGAGGGGGCTGGCCTAGTCTCGTGGAGTACACGTGATACTGGACCGATAAGTGCATTTGGTGCCTCCACCTGCGCTAATGGTTGGGAATACCTGGAAATAAGTTAAAAGTTAACACCCCTCAGGAAATTACAGTAGCTGCCCCTAGAGTACTTCCCCACCAACCAGCATTTTTCACCTTTGCAATATGTCACTGTACCAACCTGTAACATTAACAATTCAGTTTTCTTTTGGGGAAGGGGGGAAAAGGGAGAAAAAATAGCATACCAACTTTATCAATTGTTACAACACTTTTACCCCACACAATCCTGCCTCCCACCTACAGGTGTATGCGGTTTCCTTTTGGCAGCTGCTCAAAAGTCCCTAAAGTTCCTTAGATGGGTACCACTCAGACAATGAAGACACCGGAGAGCTTGTGTTGGGACCCAGATAACTTTAAACAGATGCAACCTTAACCATCTGTCTAGGCCAGCTTGGATGCTAAACACAGTCTAGCCCAGGGCTTAACCCTCTTGTTTCTCTGACTAACTAACTAGCTAGCTAAATAAATGATGAACTCCCCAAAGCCTGTCTGGGGTTCTTAAAGTTCTGGAGGTTCATGGGGGATTTTGCAGGTATTTGATTTTATGGTACCGTGGTGTTGGAGTAGTTGGTGGCACACCACAGCTGTAGATGGCTGAAAGAGAGGATGAAGATGCTGGTCTTCCCCTGCCAGACCTTTCCAGTCTTCACCCTGGGGGGGGGGGCTTTGTAGGCAGTGTTCACCTGGCAGGCCTTTACTGTCCCTCACAGCTGGTCTCCTCTTCGGTCTGGATACTAAACAGGCTGAAGGTTCCCCAGATTGTTGCCTGGCACACTCTTCCTCCGGTGCAATAACACAGGGACTGGGAAATTGCTCAGTCTCTCTTCCCAGTACACACAATTACTCTGGCTTGCAACAGCAGCTGTCTTTAAGCCTCTGACCCCACTGAGGGGAAATGCCACTTTGCAGGACTTTTTTTTTTTTCCTCCAACTGCAGAATTATGCTTTAGGCTCTAAACTTCACAGTCGTTGCTTCTGGGCTGCCACGCTCGGCGGTCTCTTTCTGCACTGCAAGCCAGTTAACTGCTTGGCAGTAGCAAATCTCAACGGTGTCTCTGTCTCTCAAGCTGCAGATCCCCCCCCTCCCTTTTCAACGCCAAGGGTTCCAATATGAGCAGCAGCTCTCCAGATGTTCTAATGCAAATTCGCAAAGGTGCAGATTCAATTCTCACCCTGGAAACTTCCTCACAGTCCAGTCGTTTCCCAGGGGAATAGATATTCTTCCAGGTGTTCTGCAGCTTGTCCCAAACTGTGGCCAGGCAAGGCCTTTTGGAAAAACTACAGGCCTGCTGGGCTAGCAAGCCCACAGCAGTCTCTTACTCTCCAAATCCTCTAAGGGTTCTCTCCTTTCCCGGGCAAACAGTCCCTTTTATTAACCCTGAAACAGCCTATTTCGGTTGGCTGCCACCCTTGTCCATTAATAAAAAAGGATATTCATTTGTCTGTATTGACTCCCTATTGACCCTTACAGTGAGCACCAAGAGAAGTCCCTGTCTTTTACTCAAGTCCTTTTCTAGTCCCATAAGTCCCCTTGAACAATCCTGCTGTTGGATTAACTGATACAGGGGTTAAAGAGGGAACATCATTGCTGCTGCATTTTCAGTCCCAGCACAGTCCCACTTTTCAGTATATATTTTAGCCACACAAGTAACATTTTATAAACAGGTTCCCAGATTCCCAATAGTAGCCCCACTGCCCTGCAACCCAAATGCAGTGTTTTAAATTTTCATTGCAACCCACTTGTCGCTGCTTCCGAAATGCCAAGCAAAGTAGCCCCGAAGTTCAGACCGCATATCAGATTCCTGCAGATCAGCGGAGGCCCAGAGAGACTTGGTGTGTACGATCCTGTTGGTTATATGAGGGGTATCTCTACTCTCGATTGGTTATGAAGGCCTCTTGGTTGTCTCAGTAGCTGAATTATGAGGAACCGTGTATTCCTGGACCCCCGCTTCGCTACCCAGGCTCATCCTAAGAAATTTGATGGGGCCTGAACAAAGGTCACGAGTGTGGATGTGGTTCACTTCCTCTTGATGCTGGCTCAATTGCGTAGCCGGAATGGAGGGCACTCTTTCCACTCTACTGACCCAATGGAGGCTGGAAAATTATCATAAAAATTGAAAGAATTTAGAATTAAACAGACCACTTCTCTCAGTGCAGTCAAGCCCCTGCAAGGCTTAACTGCACTGAGAGAAGTGGTCTGTTACATACTAACATACATATTAACATACTAAAATGCCAGCAGAATAGGCCTAACAGTGTCTCAAGTCTGCTCGATTTTCATCACCCGCATTGGAGGGTTGATAATTGCGTGTCGCTCCTCCAGTTATATACTGTCCCAGTCCCAGATGTTCCACCTGTATTGGGCCTGGTCAGCTTACCCTCCCTTGTACCTGTCTCATTCTCGCTTAAACCCGGCCCACAGTCTCCGCTCTACCAACTCCCTAGGCAGTGCATTCCATGGCTCCACCACCCTTTCAGTAAAATAACATCTCCTCCTCCCCCTCTGAGCCTGCCCCCTTCCAGCTTACACCCGTGACCTCCTTTCTTTGGAGCACCCTGACTGGGCCTCCTTTATTGATCCCTTTCATGTACTTAAAGACCTCTATCATGTCCCTCCTCTCCTCCAGGGTGTACATGTCAAGCTCCTTGAGTCTCTCCTCATGGGTCCTCTCCCTCGGGCCCCAGATCATATTGGTTGCTCTCCTTTGGTCCCTCTCTAGGAGTGTAATGTCCCTCTTTAAATGTGGTCTCCAAAACTTTACACAATACTCGAGGTGTGGCCTAACCAAGCAGTTGTACAGTGGCAGGATCACTTCTGCCTTTCTGGAGGTAATCCCCCTGATGATGCATCCCAGCAGCCTATTTGCCCTTGCTGCTGCCCTCTTACAGGTCTCTGAGTTCATTTTAACATCTACCACTACCCCCAGATCCCTCTTACCCTCCATAACTTGAATCCTGTCTCTTCCCAGGGTATACTCCTGGCCTGGATTTCTGACTCCCAGGTGCAGAACCTTGCACTTTCCTGCATTGAATTTTAGTTTCCATTTTCACCGACCACCTTTCCAGAGCCTCAAAGTCCTTCTGCATGGCCACCTTCCCCTCCTCCCCAGCCACCACTGCACCCAGCTTTGAGTCATCTGCAAAGAGACTCTTCTCACTCCTGATCCCCCTTCTGATGTCTGAGATATAGGTGTTGAACAGGAGTGGACCCAGCACTGAGCCCTGGGGATCCCCACTAGTAAGAAATCTTGTGGCTGAGGCTAACCCTCCAATCACCACCTTATGAGTACGCTTGGAGCCAATTTCCTTTCCATCTTAACTGCCTCCCTACCCCCATTTCCTTCAGCTTAACCAGTAGGCCACTGTGGGGTACTGAAACAAACGCCTTGCTAAAGTCCAGAAAGAGGAAGTCCATTGGCCTACCTTGGTCCAGGGTCCTCATCACCCAGTCATAGAACTCAACAAGGTTTGTCTGGCACAATCTTCCCGTGACAAAGCCATGCTGCCTATCGTCCAATACCCAGTTTGCTCCAGAACCCCCCAGCCTTTCCTTGACAATACCCTCCATCACTTTGCCGACCACCGATGTCAGGCTAACAGGCCTGTAATTTCCTGCCTCCGCCTTGACCCCCCTTGTGGATCAGCACGACATGGCTACCTCCAGTCTTGGGGCACCCACCCAATCCTCAGAGAGATGTTAAAAAGCTCCGCTAAAGGGACTGCCAGGACATCCACCAGTTCCCTCAGCACCCTGGGATGTATCTCATCTGGCCCAGGTGATTTCTCTGTCTGAAGGGACCTGAGTGCTTCCCTTACTCTCTCTACTGGGATTTCAGCCTCCACATCTTCCCCCTTTTCACCCTGCACTGCTGGGTCCCCACCTGTTTGTGGTGGCCACTCCCTTTCCCCAGATCCATCAGGGCCCCTGGTCTCTACCGGTCCCACCCCTTGCTCCGGTTTGCCCCCGCTCCCCTCGCAAGACCTAGTCCCTCCACCCCCCTGGTCAAAACTGAGGCAAAGTACTCATTTAGGACTTCTGCCTGTTTCCCCCGCCTCCTGCACAGAACCATCCCCTATCCTTATCTTGCTGATCTGCCCCCTTACTTTCCTTTTTTCCCCCGCTGTGTATCTAAAGAACCCTTGTCCCCCTCTGGATCCCACTGGCCAAGGACTGTTCCTTTTTGCTTTAGCTGCTCTCACCACCCTGGTGACTGTCTTGGCTGTCAGCTCATATTCCTTCTGATCCCTTTCACTCCTTGAGCACTTGAAGCACCTATAGGCTGCCTTCTTTTCCCTCACCACCTCCTGGGTCCACCAGCAGGGTTTTCTGGCCTTACTGAACTTGCGCTTTTCCCTTGTGCAGGATCTGGTAACCTCCTGTATTCCCCTCCTTATGATCCCTCACCTACTGTCTGCATCCATATCCGGCCTTCTCCTGTCCAGATGATCTTTAAGGATCCTTCCCATCTCCCTGAAGTCTGCACCCCTTAAGTTGGTTACTGCCATCCTTGTTCGGCTTTCCTCCCCCCAGGTCCAGGAAGTACCAGACTGTGGCGTGATCACTCCCCGCCAATGGGTCCCTCACCTCTAGGCTCCTAATATGATCACTGTCCGCCAGGACCACATCCAGTATCCGGGCCTCGCTAGTTGGTTCACCCACATGTTGTGTCAGAGATGCATCCTGGATGTCATAGTCCCCAGTCTGTTCCTGGCATGTTGAGGTCCCCCATTATCACTACCCTTGCCTTTCCCAGTCTACAGTGTCCCTCGAGATTTGCCACCAAACTTTCTTCCAGGACCACCGCCAGTGCTGGTGGTTTGTTTGTATTTCTAAATTTGTTCCTGGTTGCAGGATTGTGCAACACTTGTGAAAGGAGTGTGTGGATTTAAGGAAATTCCTCAGCCCCTCTGACCATTGTGAGCCTGTAGCTTAATGGTTAGAGCGCTGGAACGGCATACCAGAGGTCTGAGGTTCAAATCCCAGTGAGCCACACTTTTTCTTTATCATTTTTATCCTTGCTTTAAAAATTCAAAAAGAATTTGATCAGGCCACTCCAGATCAATCAGACTCTGCCTACTATCTTCTCTCTCGTGTTTCTCTTATGTCTAACTTCTGATGTTTAGTTCCCTTACTTCCTGCCTCAACTGCCCTTGTCCACTCTCCTCGTTCCTCCTACACACTTAGAAACTTTGACTGCCATAAAATCCCCCCAAAAAAGAAAAGTGCTTAACTGGGCAGAGAGCTTTCTCTTACAGGTATCCTCTTCTCACCTCACAATTCACCAGCGATTCACTGCCATCCATCAGTAATGCACACCTTGATGTGTCTTATTGCTTAAAAGGGAACTCTCAGCTCTCAGGAGAAAAACTGCAGGAACTATAGGTCCTGATTAAACAAACCACCATGGAATAAGTTGCTGGGGTTACATATGTGCCTGAAAGGTAACAGTTGCATACTGCACATTATCATGCTTATGCTGCCAGTAGTAATCTGCCAAGGAATAGCTTTCAGGCTTATAGGCATCTCCCGTGGCTTAGCCCGTCATATGCATAATCAGAGGGCTGTCTGTGGGGGAGGCTCTGAAAAATAGTTGCCAGTCATTGGAGGGGAGGCAGGATCAACCAGATAATGTTTTAACAAACATTCAAGTTTGTACTGTATGTGCAGTTTGCTTAATCAAAACCTATAGGTCCCACAACTTTTCTTCTGGGGAGCTGAGCATTCCCCATCACCCATCAATGTCTTATTTTCCTTTTGTTCTGCTGTATTCTTACGCTCTGCAGCACAGTAACTACCAGATTCTCCTGTGCTAGTGCCAGAATGCCCTCCTAATTTGGACCTACCCTGCACTGTTGACTGGTGGTATTTCCATGTCCGGACAAGGTTCCACAGACACTAGCCTTGTTGCAGTCCAGTTACCTTGCCATCTGCCCGGAGAGCCTAGATCATAAAAAACAGCAGTTCACCCAGCAAACTGCAAGCCACACCAGAGTAACAGCACCCTTTGCAGCTTTGGACTCCTCCTTTCACTAGATGCATCAAGCAGTGTTTTTTTTTTTTTTTTTTCCCTTCTACAGGAAGGCCCACTCCAGGATGCTGTGAATGTAGTACATGGAGGGAGCAGCTGCAGAACTCCAAGCTGCATGGAAGTTAGTCAGCCTGAAACGAGCGATAGATCGGAGGTGCTGATGTACTGGAGCAAGACTCTAAGGCTACAAAGGAGCGGAGTACAGAACTTTTGAGGGGGCAAGCTGCCCTTGATTGATCCGCCAGGTCTGCCAGCCATTTCCACCTTGGTAGCCCGGTGTAGCAACATGGGGGATTGATTTCCTGCTGTGGAGGCCACAAGGGACAGTGCACCAGAAAACAAATGGCTGAGAGACTGTTATTTGCAGCTGCCTCAAACTTCAATAATTCCTGAAAGGGAAACGAAGGGCATAACTCTGCATTCAGTAGGACCTGTTCTCTGTACTATTGGGACCAGCTGCTTGAAATCTGATGATTTGTGAGTTCTAAGGTCACAGCTTGTTGATTACTCGGCCCCTAGTCTGCTCCTGCTCTTCCACCTCCATTACAGATTTTCTCCAATTGTCAGCCAAGGTGGCAGTGTAATACTAAAAGGCAGGTAATTCCTGCCCCCCCCCCCCGGCAACAGACTTTCGCAAAGGGGCCTCTGCCTTTTTTGACTAAATTTGTCCATTCTCCATTAAGGCGCAATGTCTATGAATTCCTCTAACAAGTTGGGAAACAAGTTCTCTGATGCCAAGTCTACCTGGGAGAGGAAATGTTCGAAATGTAAATCCTCACCTTACTGGCCACATTTGCAGGATCACTGTGCCTCAGATACGAGGCTGTGGTGGAGCAAGCCAGTTCTGTCCAGTCAGTCTGCAGAAGGGGACCCCACCATAGCCAGTCACTTACAGGACCTAGATGAACAACTACAGCTTTAAATGGCCCCAGACCTCATTGCAAAGCTGAACCAGGGTCTTTGCTTTGCACCTAGCGTACCTCTATCTGCAGCCTCCACCTTCCACACACAGAAAGGCCTCCAGAGAGAGAGAACTCCGCCATCCTCCTTGAATGAGGATGACCACAGGGACCTATGTCATGTCAAGAAAAAGAAAAGTTCCAGGACTCCACAATGATCTGAAGAAGAGGATGACTGAACTCATTATCGCAAAAAGAAGAAACACGTGAGGTTATCCTTTTCTTCTGAGTTACAGTCTTCATCTGCGAATTGCACAGTGATTCCTTGGATACCAAACCAGAATAAGACTGGCACTTTGATACTAAGGATCTTGAATTCTTTATCAGGAAGGCATTGTCAGAGATGCATCACAGCTCTGCAGCCTCCATATCAAAAGAGGACAAGTCCGCTTTCAAACTGTCAGGATCCACTAAGACTAGGACCATATTCTCAATCCCTGTAGCCATAGAGGACCTACTTTAAAAGGTGTGTCAAGGCCCGGAAAGAAGTATCCCTTTCCACGCTATGTCAACAAGCTGTTAAAGTTCGACATCAAAGGAAACGGATACCTGGTTAAATCTTCCAAAGATGGAGCACATGATCTCATCCTTGACCAAAAAGAGCATTATTCTGGCGGACGGCAGAGCAAGTCTCAGGGATATGGTTGACTGTAAAGTGGATACTTCCTTTAATTAAAAAAAAAAAAAAAAGGCGTTGCAGACCTCTGTGGCCTCCATGAAGGCGATGACCACAACTTTCTTCAAACAACATGAAGTCTTGCTATATTATAGACATTAGCAGTTTGATCCAGCTCTAGAACTGCCCCGGAGTGAAATGGTTAAAACCATTCCAAAATAGAATTTTGGCACGAGAGCAGCTCTATCTGTGTCATTTCAAACTTGAACTGTCAGATTCTTTACTCCGCCTCCGTGAACAGTCGCTCCGGAGATTTCTCCTTCTGCTCGGTTCATTTCTCGGTTTAAAAGTGTTTTCTCAGTTGGATTTAACCGAGAATAGTTTTATTTTAACCACAAAACGTTCGGTTCAAGCTCTATCTGTGGTAACCGTAAGTAAATGAAGGTTTTGTCTGTATGGAACTTGTGAGTTATCGGTTGGTGTGAACCGATCAGTGGGTTTAAACATTTAAAACTAAAAGTTACTATTTTAGAGTGCGGTTCCGGTTCTTATCGGTTCTAAAAAAAAACAGATTTGTTACGTTTTTTTCCAATACCCGTGACACGGTTAGGAACTGATAAGAGTGTCTTGCCTGGCACTGCCGTTAAAAGGGCAAGTTTTTGGTTAGGCTGGCATTATGTCTGAGAAACCCAAAAGAAAACCCGGGCCCACTGGGTTTCAACACTGTGATGTTTGTGGGGAAGTCTCTGCCAAGGCCGACCCACACACCACATGTGTTTATTGTCTGGGGTTTGACCACCTCCAGTCAGACTGCCAGGTATGTAAGATATTCCTCCTGCTTTTCTGGAAAAAGATTGGGCAGGCTCAGGAACTAGAGGCCAAAAGTCCGCTGACCCGATGGCCAGCCCGGTTCGGTGCCAACCAACCAGAGGGAGTGCCTCTGACCAGGGCCAGACTTCCTGGGGCAAAGAAAAGCTGGTTCTGAGGAACCAATTCCAGTAAAGAAAACAAGAAAATCAGCAGGTCTGGGTCCAAAATTCCTTCTCCAACTGCTGCAGAGATAAAAGCCATACAAATTGTCCAGTCACTGTCTCGGTCCGTCCGAACCACCACTATCTGGTAAAAGGTCGGTTCGTCCGTCCCAGTGGTTCAGGATTATGATATTGAGGAATTTTATGAACCAGAGGGAGGGGAGGAGGATTATGAACAGTATGAATGTGGCTGGGAAGGTCTGGTGTGCCCATTGAACCGGACATCTCCCCAGACAGACCTTTAGAATCTCCCCTATGCTGTCTGAGTCCCCATCTCATTTTATGTTTTATAAAAGTTGCTGAAACCCTCCAGCTTCCTTTAGAAGAGGCTGTGGATGAGCAAGAGGAGCCTGATTTTGTAGAAACGATGGATATTCCAGAGTCTAGGAGATTGTCTATTCGCTTACATAAGTCTTTAGGAAACAAACAATTAAAATTTTAAAAGCTCCTAATTCTGTGCCTCCTGTAGATAAAAAGATGGACAGAAGGTATACATTGTCAGGCCCTGATACAGAATTCCCTTTCAGCAATGCAGTCGTGTTAGTGAGTTCAGGCTGCTGCCTGTGATAAAAGCTAATATTCCTTGGTCACATCCTCCTGACAAGGATTCCAGGAAGATTGATGCCATGGCAAAAACAGTATATGGCAGCCTCTCTGGGACTCAGAGCAAGCAAATTATATGGCTTATGTAGCTAGGTATCAGAAATCTAGATGGGATACTGTTATGCACTGGCCAAGCAGGCCCATGGCCAGCTGGCTAGTGAACTAGAACATGTGGCTGCTGATGGCATTGAAGCCTCTAAGGTTCAGTTTCATGCTGCTGTGGATGTTAATGATGTTTCCTCTAGGGTCATGGCCACATCTGTAGCTTTTCGTGAGGTTGGCCTGGCTCAGGTGTATTTACTTTGTCACAGGATACCCAGACTAAGGCTATGGATTTTCCTGTGGTGGGAAATTCTCTGTTTGGAGAGCAGACAGAGAATTACATGAAGAAGATGGATGAATATAGGACTGCTTACAAGAGTGCCCAGGCTAAGGAGCGGCAAGCCACTCCTCAAAGGCATGCCCCCAGGGGTAGGGGTAGGCCTTTTCACAGGCCTTTCTACCAGACCCAGGCCTCCTCTGCCTATGCTCAGAGGGGCTTCTTCAGAGGCAGGGGCAGACGAGGGGTGGGCAGACCTGCTCCCACCCCCCAGCCTAAAGCTCCTGTGAAACAGGCACCCTGATGGGGTGCCCAGGGCCGATTCTCCTGTACCAGTGGGGGGCAGGCTGGCTTACTTCAGTCAGAATTGGGCTTCTTTAACCTCAGACAAGTGGGTTCTGGAAGTTAGTAGGGTCTGGTTCTCAGCTTCAAAAGTTTCCCAAGTTGAGAAGCAGACTTTTCACCTGCAAGTGCTTAGATGAGGAAACAGAGGTCTCATCCCTGTTAGCTCTCAGAGCAGTAGAAAGGGTTCCTCCCTGCATCAGGGCAGGGTCTGTATTCCAGATACTTCCTTACCCCAAAAAGACAGGAGAATGGCGGCCCATTTTAGATCTCTGATATCTGAACAAGCATCTTTTGAAACCAAAGTTCAAAATGGTAACTTGGCAATGATTTTACCTTCCCTAAGGCCAGGGACTGACTAGCCTCCCTGGACCTCAAGGATGCCTATTTCCATGTCCTAATCAGAAGATCCCATCGAAAGTACCTCAGATTCGAACTGCCCTCAGGTCATTACCAGTTCAGAGCAATGCCTTGACCTTACCTCTGCTCAAGGGTATTCACAAAGTGTCTAGCAGTGGCAGTGGCCCACTTAAGGAGGCAGAGGATCTGTTTTTCCTCATCTAGACGAGTGGCTCATTGTAGCCAGTCCCCAGAATAGGTAAATCTCACCTGCAGGTCACCCAGCAGCTTCTCACCTCCCTGGGTTTTCTCTAAACCTACCAAAGTTGGTTCTGGAACCAGTCCAGGTACTCACCTTTATAGGGGCAGAATTGGACACAAAGCTAGCCAGAACCTTTCTTCCCCAGAAAGGGTAAGGAATTTAGTGGCTCTGGCCTCTTCCTTCACTCTGCAGGTCCTCGACCAGCAAGACACTTTCTGCAGCTCCTGGGGCACATGGCTGCATCCACAGCTGTTGTGCAGGGAGCCAGATTTCAGATGAGAGACATTCAGTTTCACTTGAGAACCTTTTGGTCTCAGAGAGAGACCCCCTTCCAAGTTGGTCCCAGTGACTCGAACCTTGATCCTAGCTCTCCAGTGGTGGAAGGATCAGAGCAATTTAAGAGCGGGGTCCCTTCATTTCCCCTTCTCACGACTTGACACTCACTACAGATGCTTCCTTCTGGGTTGGGAGCCCCATGGCGACCTTTCCACTCAGGGAGTTTGGTCCCCAGGAATCTCTGCTCCACATCAATTTGCTGGAACTCAGAGCTGTCTTTTTAGCTCTTCAAGCTTTTTCTGCATCTGTCCACGATAAGGTGATACAAGTCAGAACAGACAACACCACAACAATGTGGTACATCAACAAACAGGGGGGCACTCGGTCTTCGGCCTTGTGCACCGAGGCAATGAAGTTGTGGTCTCTGGCCTATTCCCTGAGCACTTCCCTCATAGCAGTTCATCTTCCAGGGAAGGACAGTGTCCTAGCAGATGCCCTCAGCAGGATTTCCCAGGGCCATCACGAATGGTCCCTGGATCCTCAAGTGCTGGGGATAGTTTTTGCCAGGTGGGGCATCCCTCAGATAGATCTTTTTGCAGCCCCAGACAATCACAAACTTCCTCTGTTCTGTTGCAGGCTCCAGTGCTGGGCTCAGTTCCCCTGGATGCCCTTCTTCTGGATTGGGAGGGGAAGTTCCTCTGTGCTTTCCCCCCTTTTCCTCTCCTATTCAAAGTACTAGTCAAATCAGATCTCAGCCTTGCAGGGTGATTCTTATTGCCCCGGATTGGGCCAGGCAGCCCTGGTACCCACTCCTTCTGTCTCTGACAGTCCACCTTCCCCTGTGCCTCCCCAGGAATCACAATCTGTTGACTTGTGCCCAGGGAAGGGTTTGGTATCCGGACCTCAATTCCCTCAACCTCAAGGCCTGGCTCTTGAGGAGTTAGAGTTTCTGATTTACACCTCTCTCAGGGTGTTCTTGAGATCCTAAAGGCTTCCAGAAAGCCTTCCACTAGGGCTACTTATAGTTCTAAATGGAAAAGGTTTTCCATTTGGTGTGCTGGGAAAAATATTTCCCCAGAATCTGCTGAATTGCCCATTTTGTTAGATTACATGGTACATCTTAATTCCTTGGGTCTCAAACCAGCTACCCTGAGAGTTCATTTGCAGCTGTCTGCTTTTGTGTCAGCAGGAAAGTCATCCCTCTTTCCTCTCATCCTGTGTTTTCCAAGTTTTTAAGGATTACTCCATACTAATCCTCCCTTTCGGGAACCGGCCCCTGCTTGGGACCTTAATGTTTGCATTGCCCAGTTAATGCAACTCCTTGAACCTCTGTCTTCTGCAGAGCTTAGGTACCTAACTTGAAAACTGTTTTTCTAGTGGCTATCACTTCTGCCAGACGATAAGTGAATTGCAAGCCTTGTCAGTGGAGACTGACTTTATTTCTTTCCACAGGGATAAGGTAGTCCTTAGGACTCATTGGGAAGTTTTTGCCTAAGGTGGTTTCAGATTTCCATCTTAATCAATCTATCTCCTTCCAGTATTTTTCACTGATCACTCCTCTTGGTGAGAGGAGGTTGCACAGCCTGGATGTTAAGAGAGCTCTTAGTTATTATATAGAGCGTGCCAAAAGGTCACAGGTTCGAATCCTCCAACTTTTCCTTACCTATGGTGAAGTTGGGAAAGGCAAACCTGCCACTAAGAGATCAATAGCCAATTGGACGCCTCTGTATCCAATTTTGTTATCAGAAAGGGCAGGAGCCCCCCGGGGTTTGAGGGCTCATTCTACCAGGGTATAGCCAAGTGCCTAGCTGCTGCCAGAGATATCCTTTATTAGAGATTTGCCAGCTGCTACTTGGAAAACGGTACACACTTTTACCAAGCATTATTCCCTGGATGTCCAGGCCAGAGAGATGCTCTGTTTGGCGCAGCTGTTCTTCAGAGCCTATTCCCTAAGTAGGTTCTGCCTCCTCCATGGAGGTACTGCTGTGGTTCTGTTAATGTCTATAATATAGCAAGACTTTGTTGTTTGAAGAAAAATTACTCACCTTAGTAATGTTGTTTCTTCTAATGGAGTCTTGCTTATTATAGACCTCCCCAACCTGCCACTCTCAGAACCTCTACTTGGTGGGGTGCGGCAATTAGTGTGGGCACTACTTATGTCCTGTTAGCATTTTGTCCCTTTGGGACTTTGGGGTGTATGTACGCGGTGTGTGTGTTTTATTATACTTAAGTTCCATTTTCATATTATTAGAATGGTGTTAGTATTTCTGGTCCCCTGACTTGAGTCTTGGGTGTTGGGACCATCAATGGTTGTTATTATTTAGGTAGCCATTTGGCTAGTGTAGGTTACAGCTTCCACACAGACCTTAGTGAGTTTGGCTCGTAAAGATCTGACAGTTCAAGTTTGAAATGACACAGATGGAGCTGCTCTCGTGCCAAAATTCTGTTTTGGAATGGTTTTAACCATTTCACTCCGGGGCAGTTCTAGAGCTGGATCAAACTGCTAATGTCTATAATATAGCAAGACTCCATTAGAAGAAACAACATTACTAAGGTGAGTATTTTTTTCTTTTCCACCATGGCCCTTCTCTCTTGGACCACATACATGGTGTACAACTGAGGAGTCCAACAAGAACAAGGGGCTCCCGAGTCCTTCCTTGGGGCTGGCAGTATAGCCTAGTAATGAACTGTGAATGCGCTTGGTACGTCCAGAAGACCTGGGTTTGAGTCCCACAACCTCCACTTGCATATTGTGTGACTCTGAGCAAGTGACTTAACTTCCCCAGTGCTACAGGATCGCCCCGAAACCAGGCACTTGTGCCTTGTGGGTCTTGTCCGATTTACCAAAGAATAATTAAAAAAAAAAAAAAAACCTGCTTCACCAGTTATTGCTCATTTGCCTGGCTCCAGCTTACTCAAGTGGATGTTTTGGAAAATGCAGTCTGCTGCGCAGCTCGAACCATATTCTGCCAGACCTCGGCATGTCAGTGGTTGAGCACCTGGTAGGTGGAGGCTTCATTTAAAATTCATTTGGTCAGTACACCATACGAAGGAGGTCTCCTCTTTGGTACTGCCCTTAAAGATGCAGTGAAGAATTCATCCCACTTGCCACAATTGAAGCCCAGAGACAGGAATCGTTTTTGTCAGTCTAGGAAACCTTTTCTAGTCCAGTCCTCCAACAACAGGTCTGGAAACCAGACCAGAGATCTGACAACGCACGTGGTTCACCTCCTGGAACCAATGTAATGTCCAGGGTGGTGGCTGTGGCACCCATAGGGCTTGTTCCTCATCCAGAAAATTCTCACAATGAGACAGTCTAGATCCATCCCCAGAGAGTATCCAGTTATTTGGAGAATGTGCCCATTCCTCATTGGACAGAGGGGTCAGGGACATCCTAGAAAAAGGATATCTCCTTGCATTTGAGTCAGAACCATTGGTCCTTCGCATAATTCCATCTCTGATATCTTCAAGACCCTGTCAGACTGAATTCAAGTAGTAATGGAGAGGTATGCATTCCTGTTTGTCAGTGTCCCAAAACACACAGGGGTTTCTGACCCATATTGGAGTTAAAACTCCTGAATCAATTTTTGCAAATCAAGTCCTTCAAGATGGAAACCCTCTCATCCCACATCAGGTAAGTACAACTGGGAGATTACCTGTCATCCATAGACTTACAGGACCCTTACTTGCACATTCCTATCCAGGAGAGCCACAGACAGTACCCAACATTTGAGGTCCACGAGTGTCATTTTCAGTTAATTTCAAAGCATTTGGTTTTTCATTGACACCACAAGTATTCTCCACAGTCTTGGTCACAGTGAGTGCACAACTCCACAGTTAAGGGATGCTGATGTTCCCTTATCTGGAGGATTCCTGAACTGGGCCCCACAGTGCAAGCAGGCAGGCTTTGGAAGTGGTAGCCTTAGTCATCCACTGTTTGAGCTCTCACGGATTAGTGATCAACCATCAAAAGAGCTCTTTGGACCTAGCTCAAATCCTCATCCATATGGGAGCAGAGATCACAACTCATCAGGCCAGGATCTTCCTGATGCCGGCAAAATATCTAGATCTCCTGAAATTTATTTACAGATTTCAGTACATTGCACACCTGGCAGCCGCAGTTCATTGTGTAACTCATTAGGGCAGTGGTTTTACTGGCAGAAATGGTACCATGTGCCATGATACACACAAGACCGACTTGGGTGAATCTTCTCTTACTGTGGTCTCACCACAGGGCAGGAAAAATTACAAGGTGAAGTTGTTGCAGTACATGGAGGATAGTCTCACTTGGAGGCCTCTAAGGATCACCACTGTTGGCCAGTCTCCAAGGATGGGGTGCTGACCTTAATCAACATTCTGCTCAAGGCAGGTGGTCCCTACTGGAGTACCAGCTCAGCATCAGTGTTGTGGAAATGCTGGTAGTGTGCTTGGCCCTGCACTCCTTCAAGGATATCATTTTCCACCAGAGTGTCCTGATTCTCAGGACAGTGGTGGTCTACATCAGTTGATAAGGAGGAACCAGAAACTGATGCATGCTTTGGGAAATTTGCAATTACTCTGCTGGGCAGAGGCACACCTAACGGCCTATTTGCAGCCTATATTCCAGGACAGGACAACTCCATAGCAGACTGGCTGAGCTGCAAGGACATAACTACCCAGCAATTGGGAACTGAGTGACGATGCCTTTCAGCTTCTCACTCAGCATTGGGGACAACCTTGTCTCAACCTCTTTGCCAGCAGAAGCAATACCAAAATGCAGATGTTTTTTGTTTTTCTGAAGGGGGATGATCAAGAACTGACCTGGGATACCTTCCTCCGCCACTGGGGAAAATTGGGACTCCTTTGTTTTTTCCTCCTATTCCCATGCTTTCCAGGGTCCTACAGAAAGTGGTGCAAGACAAAGCAATGATCATCTTGGAATGTCAGTTCTGTCCCCGATGTTAATGGTTCCCACAACTGATCCACATGTTGACTGACTTTCCAGTCAGATTTTCTTGTAGCCCGAACCTTCTTTATCAGGGTCACATAACGCATCCAGATCTGCACAATCTGCCCCCCTTGGCTTGGAGATTGAATGGGAAACTCCAGGGCATTTGGGTTATTCCCCGGAGGTTATTGAGGTGGTGGTGATGGTATCTAGATGCCGGTCAACTTCTAAAGAGTACTATAGAATCTGAAGAAAATTCATTTTCTGGCTTTGATCTGGGAAAGAGGACAGCCAGGCTATGTCCTTACCAATCCTACTTCAGTTTCTAAACTATGGATTCAGCAAGGGTCTGCAGCCAGAGATCTTACGGGTGCAGGTAGGTGCTTTGCAGGAGCTGCCGCTGATGGACTTGGGAGAGTCTCTGGGACCACACCCTTACGTTGGCCATTTTCTGAGTCGTGTCATTGAACCCCCCAACAAACCAGCTGTTCCTCTGTGGTGCCTCTGTCTGGTTCTTCATGGTCTCAACAAAGCCCCTTTAGAACCATTAGTGGAAGCATTCATTCTCCATCTCAGGATTAAGGTCACTTTCTACATTGCTATTACCTCGGCTAGACAAGTAAAGTCATCAAGATTGGCATGCTGTGGTCAAAGGAATGTTATATTTTCTTTCATCAGGACTCTATATAGTGTTGTGCACTGACCCAGGGTTCCTGCTGAAGGTGATTTCCACGTTTCACTGCAATCCAGAGTTAATCCATCCGTCCCTCTGTCGCAAACCTAAGAGTGACAAGGAAAGTGAATTGCATTGTCTAGACCCTAGATCAGCCTTGAACCATTACCTCAAGAGATGGACTCAATTCAAAAGACTACAAGTTTTCTAGTGCTTACCTCTGGTCAAAACCAATGCAAACAAGCCTCAAAGGACTCTGTTGACAAGTGTATTTGTTCAGCCATTTTCCTTGCCTGTCAGTGGGCAGGAGTGCCACTACCATGTCCAGTCAAAGCCCACTCAGCCAGAGCCGTACCCACTTCATGGGTGTAACTTCAGAATGCATCTCCAGCTGACTTTGACAGAGCAGCAACCTAGTCTACTCTCCATACATTCTCAAATTCTACAAGTTGGATTTAACTACCAGTGTGTTTCAGCCAGAGAGTTTTGTAACTCATCATTGATATTGAACCATTCTGGGCATTTTACTCCTGTCTTTGCATATGCTAATATCACTGCAAGTTATATGCCCCAGTGGTATGACAACCCTGCAACTAGCAACAGGAGAGAGAAATCAAAATTAAAATACCTGTACATTTTCTTTCTTTAACCACTGGTCGCAGGACTGGAGCCCCCCACCCTTACAGTTTGAGTTGGCTGATAAGCCCGTTTTTCTTTGTGAACATTTATATATAAGCCCACGTTTGTTCTCCTTGAACATTTATATATAAGCCCACATGTTTGTTCTCTATGAACATTACATTTCTAGTATTTTTGGGTGGATTGTCTGGTTTGGTGATTGGATAGTTTCTCTGATTTGGCACAGACTGGCCCAATCCATAGGGAAGGAAGCCGGTGCACCTGCGTTTACAAGTCAACTTCTGCCTCTACAGGAGCCTAGGAAGGAAGATCCCAGTGGCACAACAGCCTTTCGATTAGCAGTTGAAAAATAATTTGCAGGTATTAAAATTTCGATATATGTTGTAGGTGATACCTTTAATTGGACTAACAACATTATTTTGAGACTAACTTTCAAAAGTTAAACTTCCTTCGGCATATCATTGACGACCGACACATTGAAAGGAGTTTAACTCTTGAACACTAGTCTAAAAAACAATTTTGTTAGTCCAGTAAACGTTATTGCATGCAACATATTTTTTTCCCCCCTTCTACATAGACTGGACTAACATGGCTGTTGGACGACTCTATTTGAATACACAAAATTGTTTTGCTTCCATTAAGATACCAGTACTGATGTAACGCTGTCACCTGGCTCCACACTGTTATGCACTAAGTCTACTGCAGAAATCGGTGGTGATGGGGAAGGAGTGAAGAAAGGATAAAAAGTGAATTCAGTAGCTTTGTTCAGAAAGTGCACTTAAGCACCTACCTTTTTTTTTTCCCTTCACCTGTCGCAATTCCCCCAACCCAGTCACCTGCCATCTCTGGGATCTACCTGAGGGGCCACTGATTCCTCCACAGATTGGCCCCTGTTGCATGGTCATCTTGGGAGGGGGAGTCCTCAATGCCGCTGTGGTGCGACATCAAGTTTGGTGGTACTTTTTTTGCCCAGCAGGCAACGTGGTATGTGCGAGAGACTGCAGGGTGGCATCCTGCCACTGGTGATGGTATTCCATTTTCCTGGTTCCTGACCTGAAGACTGTTCCTGGAGGCGAAGACCAGACGTCTGTACATCAGAAGACGTGCTGATATCATCCATCAGGGAGCGGCCCCCCTTCTGGAACGACTGTTCTAATCTGTACCTCCACCCATGGTCATCTGTGTGGCGGTGCTGCAGTGTAGTAGTCTGCTGTTCCTCCCCAGAGGAGGAGAGCATCCACTGGGATGTTCAGTCCTTCTCCCCCTAGCCAACCCCCGAGCAACCCAAGTTCGTCTCCAAAGCCGGCTTGCTGGCATCGTGGCAGGTGAAGCATGCATGCCTGTGCCCTCCATGCCACCAGCCCAGCTCAGCACCTGCTTCTTAATGGAAGCAGAGCAAACACCTGGTTTAACCTGTTCAGAAACACCACCATTCCTGATATCTCATGAACCTTGCTCTTACATTTAGAGCTACTGCCTCTTACTCAAGGTAACTGTAAGTGGCTCTGGTGGGATCTGAATTTGAACTTGCTGGTTCCCAAGCCTGTGGTCTGACCACTTAACCCTGATACCAGCTATCTGTCGCACTTTAAGGCTACTTAGTGAGGCCGGTCTGGTGGCACTGAGGATTGAGGCACTGGATGCAACACCTTGTGCCACGCCGGCAGCCCGTGTTTGGGAACGAGCACGGGCCGCTGGGGGTCAGCAGGGGAGAAGGATCGAGCATCATAAGGACTGCCCTCCTTCTCCAGGGAGAGGGGTTCCAGGGGTCTGATTGCCTGCCCCCTAGCGGAAGCTGGGGGACAGAGTGCTGATGCTGACATTCAAGGGGCGGGGATGGGGCAGACGCCTGGAGGAGCACACACGGGAGTGTGCATGTTGCCTCCGCTGGCGTCATTGCATACCCCACCCCTGAACAGAACACAGAAAATGCCTCAGCTGTGCAGCTTGATGGCTGTCCCTGGTAGCGCCGCTGGCTCAGAGGGCTCACCCCAGCACACTGGGTCCGTCTGGGCAGAAAGTAAGGGAGACTTGCCTCCCCCACCACGAGGGGTAAGCCATGGGGGTACCGCTGGGGTGAGGGCCTTGAATTGGAGTGACGGGTGCACCAGGTCGGGATGTAGGCCAACCGGGGAAGGGAGAAAAAGGATGAACAAAAGTGAGGAGACGTACCTCTCAACTGCTATGAATTTTATATGGGGTAGTGAATTGGAACTCAGATTTAACCTTGCTCCATGAAGGTTTACAGATGTTCCTCATAATTTTAGAACTATTAATAAGACAAACTGTGAACACATTAGATACAAACATTCCTTATCACTAAACATACAAGGCTCGCTATTCTTACCAGAAAAATAAGTGGGCTGCTCTGGGCCTAAAACCAGTGACCACACATTAGTTTTTGGCAGGAATTGGCACATTTATTTCACCAACCCTGATGTTTCACCTAAAACGTACTTCTTTTAGTACCACATAGTACAACATAGTAAATACAGTAATCCAGTATCCATAAGACAGCTGATCCTTGGCACTAATGTTACTGCATACCTGTTATTTATTTCATCATGTGTACTGGTTGTTGACTACCAGTGACTAAACTCAGTAAAGTAAAATCACATAAATAATTTTTATTGTACAATGGCATGAAAAATTATTCTAGGAATCAGATTGGCTGCTGACCCCCCAGACACAGTGATGTTATTGGACTGTAACATCACTGTATCTAGGGCAGGCAGAAAGATGACTGCAGTATATGAAGACATATCCCTCCCTGCAGGACTACCCCCAAAGCAGACCTGGCTCACCCTGCATCCCCCGATTTCGACCTCGGTGTCACTGTGAAACCACCAGCCCCTCCCCAAATATATTTTTGTAACGCTGGCTTTACACAAAACCACAAGCTATTCTTGAAACAACACTGCCTGCAGTGTTGTAAACCCACAAGTTGTACCTGTAGCTGCCGCTGTGTGCGGCTTCATCATAAAGATAGCGGACTTGAGGGACATGTGCGCTCTGCTGCCCATTCTTTTATAAATCCAGACACACCACTAAATTCTGACTGAATTTTTTTTTTTTTAAAGAAAAAAAATAAAATATTCATACCATTTACTTGGCCAAAACATACCAAATGTGAAAATTCTCCCAAGTCCACCCAACAGCCGGAAGTGTTCGTGGTAGTTGGCTTCCTCGCAGATTGCGATCATACTTTGGCTCCTCCCTGTGAATGTATACGTGCATTAAATGACAAATTTTCCCGAGCAGGCAGTGGGACCTAGAACATGCATTTAAAAATGCACACGTGCAGGTACGGGATGGCTTCGGGGGGGGGGTGGAAGCAGGGGATGGACGACTGTATCACTAACAAAGTCACAGGACGTAAACAGCAGTACATGAAAATAACACCATCTAGTGGACACATGCAAAACAGGAACTTTTTTAAACAAGTACGCTTGCTGTATACAAAAACACCTACAAAAAATGTTTTAAAATGTGTGGTTTTTTTTTCTGTATTTTTTTTTGCTTTTTATAAAAACAAGCCATTGTATAATAGCAATAAGGCACTTGGCCTGCGGTCTCATGCTTCAACCACCCGAGGCGTGACATTACATATTATACCATGGACATAAGTGAACAGCCAATTAAATCATCAGACTGTCGGTTTACCACTGGTGTAAATCCTCTGATAATCAGCGGCTGTTGATGAGACTATCCATTTAACCATCTGCAGCACAGGAAAAAATACAATGAAAAAAAAAAAAAAAAAAAAGCACCCTCTTTAATGTTTGTATTTTATTATAGTAAAAAAAAATGAACCTTGGTATAATCGCAATAAGTCACTCTGAGGATGTGGGTTATCGGGGGGGGGGGTTACCACGGCTGGCGAGGATTTACCCACTTGGCTGCGCCTCATGGGCAGACCACTCCAGCCGTGGTAAATCCCCTGATAACACACACACACACACCGTGGCTTATTGCTTAAGTAACCCACATCCCGTCGTGGCTTATTGCTTAAGTAACCACCACCACCCTCACAAAAACCTGAATACTGTTTTCCACGTGTGTGTGTGTCTGTCTGTTTGGGAGAGGAGAGAGTGGGATATAGATGGAAGCCAGCTGAAATTTGAACCGGATTATGCTGTTGGTGGTATTGTTAGTGAAGGGGGAAATTTGGACAGGACACGGGGGAAATTCCCATACACATTTTGAGAAGTGCTATGGGATCTTTAGCGTCTGCCTGAACAACCACCAGAACAGGCAGATGGGTCCTCGATTTAATGTCTTGTCTGAAAGATATATTAAGTCATTCTAAAAAAACAAACGCCTCATTTTGACATTCTTTTAAAGTGATTTTCTGAGTTTTGCCATAGCAAATGGGATTAGTAACCTGCAGGAGCTGTGATTCAATCTCATACCAGTCAAACTGCCAAAAAATGTTGCTTTCCATGAAAAAAATGCTTTTATTTCTGTGCTCTGCTTCATTTGCATAACACGCCCCTGTTTTTCTCAGTGCTGCAACCCCCCAACTGTGACATCCTACAAGGGAGACAAAGTTTCTAAGCACTGTTGTGAAATGGAGACCTTAGGGTTACCACCTGCCCTGATTTTTGCAGGACAGCACTGATTTGGGCAGCTGTCCTGAAAGAAGAAGAAGGGGAAAAAAAAACAAAAAACTGAAAAATGCTGCATGTCTTGACCTTATAGAAGAAAAAAAATAGTGTGCAACTTTCTTTGTTGCAGAAACTAACACCTTAACTAAAATGCCTGAAAACGATAAATGATAGAAACAACCAAAAAACTACAACATTTAGTCTTAATTTTGATTATTTTGAGAAAACTGGTCTGTTGCATTGATTAATGTTGCATATTGTCCTGTGGGGGGAAAAAAAAACATATATTTCAGTAAGAACTGTCGTCCCATACTGGGCTTTTTGAAAGATAGTAACCCTAAGGGACCTTTGTTGGTCAGTCTTGGTATAGCAGACCTCTTCAATAAAGAAATCTTGTTGGCTAGATACTGTGTGCACAATGCTTTGTTTTGAGAATAAACATTTGAGCTCTTTTATTCTTGAAGCCACTACAGAAATATGAGACTGCACTGCACAATAATGAAATTGCAAAACATTTTATTGAACCCACAATGCCTTGCTACATGTGTCTACATATCGCAGTGAAAACTGGTAGGATGAAACCCAACTCTGCTGAATTCTGCTGTAGTTATTGCAGGAAACAACTCCTTTTCAGTGGTAGTTAATCCCTTTTGTCATGCAGGGAAACTGTGAAACTGCTGTTTATCTTGATGGGCTTTGCTGTAGGTGCTATACTGCAGCCACCACTGCCAAAATAAGGGACTGCATTTCTGAGTAACAAACATTTAAGCAGCTTTCTAATTTACCCAGAATTCCTTGGTGCTGTATGTAAAACAGTGACAGTTCCCTTACATGACATCATTCTGGGGGGGTCTGGCCACATGCAGAAAACTGAAGGACACCGTGCTGATAAAACATAAAGAAAAAAAGACTGACAGATTTTCTTTACAAAACAAATTGCAGCTTCAACATCTGAAGCATGGGAGGCAATGACATATTATGTGAAAACCGCATCTGAGAAACCTCCAAAAATCTCTCTAATATTCTTAAGTGGCCATGCAGTGGTTGTGCTTCATACAACAGTGCCAAAATATGTGAACATGCTTCATTGTTACCTGGTAACATGAAATAGGATCTAGTATGTCTGAAAAATAAAACATTCCAATCAAAATTCATTTTACATTACAGAACAGATAACTGTTGGGATCTTACTTGCTGCGGTCTTAGCAAGTATAACAAGCAGACAAAATGTGACTTTTCTCCAGAGGGGAAAAAATATATATAGATGGAGATATAGAGATCTAGATAGACATAGATGGCTAGAGACAGATATCTATAGAGATATAGATGGAGAGCTAGAGATATATAGATTACTATGTATATTAGAAGCATTGTGTAGTTACTAATGTTATTGAAATATTGTACTACTTAAAACTCTTCACATTACTTCTAGTAATTGTTTACAAAAGTGACATGATGCATATGCTGACAAAGGCTTTGTGCACAAGATTTGTACAAGTTTTGAATGCTGCTGTGCAGTGTTACCAAAATAACAGAACTAGAAATGGTACTGTCTGGTGTTAATGCTAACCACAGCGTTTCTAGGCTCTGTTCACAGCCTGTTCTCACAGCAGTTCTACCCTCTGGAAATAATGCATTTTAAATAGATGCTCATGCTGCCGCGTTAATAGAGCTTTGTGTTAGAAAATGGCTGGTAATGAAACCAATGCAATATTAGTCTGTAACCCAGCTAGTGCTGTACTGCTTGTTGAATGACCGCAAGGGCCGATATGCACATTAATATATTCATAGCTATGGATTGTGCTGAACACAGACGGAATCAGTGTGCATTTCTGTTCTCCGTAGCAGGGCTCTGGATAAGAGTGTTTGGGATGAGTACCTGTACTCCTCATTTTGAAAGTGAGGTGAGTAAAATGAAATTCAGATGCGTACAAATGTCTTGTTAGAGTGGACTGAGGAGTACATTTATTTAAAAAAAAATTTTTTTTTTTCCTAGGCAAGAATTTCAGGTGCCAACAATGCTCCAAGTAATGTTGGCATGTAGGAATTTACTTACCAGTTTTAAAAACATAGTGAGTAAAACAAAAGTGGGATGCATACAAGTGCTGTAAATCTGGCTCAAAACTGTTCCTTTTGAATCACCAGTTCTGTTATGAAGCACTATTCTTTGGTGTGTGGAGTATTTACAAATGTTGGAGTACTGGTACTCCATTAAAAAATATTTCTGAAGAGTATTTCCTAAAATGAGGCAAGTACGATAGGCCGGTACACACTTTATCTGGAGCCCTGCTCCCTAGGATCATTACAGTGCCACAACTGCAGAGTTTCAAGTGCTGAAATAATACAGTTCAAATGGGGCAAACTGTCCCCCTACCCACTCCTGCTTTCTGGCAATGTTCTAGCAAACTAGTAGCGATGAGCAGTACTAGGCAGTGCCTCTTATACCCACTACCACGTCAGTGTGATGTCAGCAGGTGCTTGAAACAGACGTCCTTGCTAAGCAGCCGTGACGTGGCAGCAGGTGTGTTTCAGGTATACGCCCAGTGTTCTTAGATGTATTATTCATTAAAATATGAACGTGTTGCCAGTTATCAGAGAACCCTTTGGAATACTGTGAAGGAAATCACAAAGTCTGTCACAGCCCCTATGGCACCTGATTTGGAAGAGGTTGCAGAAAGGGGTATACAGGCTTCGAAAGCCCAATTTAGGATGGCTATAGACAACAGTGACACTGCAGCCAGACAAATGGCTTCTTCAAACAACATGAAGTCTTGCTGCATTCTGACATATGCAGTTAGCCCCAGCACTTTAACTGCTCCGGAGAGGAAAGAGTAAACTATACAGGAAGCATAGAACATTGAGCTTGAGCTCAGATCAAACCTCTGTCTGCAGCACTTCAAAGTGTAACTGTCAGATTCTTTACTCCGTGTAACTGAACAGTCGCTCCGGAGATTGTTCCTTCGCTTAGTTGGTTCGGTTTGAAAATCCGTCTGTTTAAATACCATTTTTGTTTATTTTTCGGCTTCAAATCCCTGTCTGCAGTACAGTAAGTGTTGTAGGTAATGGACTTTAGGCTTATTGTGTATAATTTTCTGTGTGGAAATTGTAAAACCTGTATCGGTCTGGTTAGGAACCAACTGTGTTGGGGTTTATTTATTTTCCTTTTTCTAGTGTGAGGTACTGGTTTCTATCGGCTTTTAAAAAAAAAAAAAAAAAAAAAAAAAAAAGGCATTTTATACGTTTTTTTCGACGACCCATAACACAGTTGGTAACCGATAGGAGGGTCTTACCTGGCTTTTAAGCTGTAAAGGGTAAGTTTGTAGCCTGGCCATGTCTGAGAAACCCAGTATTTTAAAAAAAAAAAAAACAAAAAACACTGGGTTTCCACACTATGGTGAGTGTGGGGATGCCTTTGCTAAGAAGGCAGACCCTCACACCACTTATGTTTATTGTTTGGGGTTTGACCACCTCGATTCAGACTGCCAAATCTGTTTAAAAAAATAAATAAATAAATAAAAAATTCCCGAAGGCCACCATAGAAAAGAGGTTGGGTAGGCTCAGGGAAAAGGAGGCTGAGAAGTCCGCTAATTTGGATGGCCAGCCCAGTTTGGTTCCGACCGAACCTGAGGGAGTGCCCATTGACCTGGGCGATACTCCCTCGGGCAAGAGGAGAGCCGATCCTGAGGGGTCTGTTCCATCGAAGAGAAAAAGGAAGTCTGACGGTTTGGATCCAGAACTGCAGCGTCAAACCGCCGAAGAAATAGCTAGGGTGATGAGCATTGTAGAATCGCTTCATCTGATCCAGTGCCTCTCGGTAGGCGTTCAGTTTGGTCGGTTTCCCCGGTTCCAGAATATGTTCCGGATGAATTTTATGAACCGCAATGGGAAAGGGAGAAAGAACAGGACGACGACTATGATCTGGATGAGCCCATTGAACCAGACATCTCCCCAGACAGGCCTTCTAATGTTCCCCTCCCAGGATTTCAGAGTCCCCATCCCACTATTTGTTTTACAAAAAGGTGGCTGAGACCCTCCAGCTTCCATTAGTTGAAGCTGTTGAACAAGAGGAGCCTGATTTGGTGGAAATAATGGACATACCAGAGTCCAAAAGGTTGTCTGTTCCCCGTCATAAATCTTTTTGGAAACGGACATAGAAAGTTCTTCAAACACCAAATTCTTTACCTCCTGTAGATAGAAGAATGGACAGGAGGAGGTATATGCTTTCAGGCTCTGGTACAGAGTTCTTGTTCTACCAATGCAGCCATATTGGGGTAGTGCAGGCTGCAGCCTGTGACAAGGCTAACATACCTTGGGCTTCACACCCCCCAGATAAAGACTCTAGGAAGGTGAACGCTATGGCCAAAAAAACAGTACTTGGCATCCTCCTTGGGCCTCAGACAGGCAAATTATATGGCCTACACAGCCAGATACCAGAGGTCCAGATGGGATACTGTTCTGGGACTGGCTAAACAGACCTCCCCCCAGCTAGCCAAAGAGCTAGAGGAGGTGGCTGCTGATGGGATCGAGGCATCCAAGATTTAATTTCATGCTGCTGTGGAGTCAAATGATGTGGCATCACGAGTCATGGCTACATCTGTGTCTCTTCAGTGGTTTGCTTGGCTTAGATGTACTAGCCTCTCACAGAACACTCTGGCTAAGGCCATGGATTTCCCTGTGGTGGGTAATTCTCTGTTTGGGGAGCAGACAGAGAATTACATGAAGAAAATGGATGAATACCAGACCACCTACAAGGAGTGCACAGGCCAAGGAAAGGCAGACAACTCCTCAGAGGCAGTAGTCTAGGGGCAGGCTGTTTCACAAGCCTTTCTACCAGGCACAGTCCTCCTCTCCTTTTCCTCGGAGGAGGTTCTTCAGAGGGAGAGGCAGAAGGGGGATGAGCAGGGCTGCATCATACTCAGTCCAAGGCTTCTGCCAAGCAGGCGCCGTGATGTCAGTCCAGGTGGACTCCCCAATCCCAGTGGGAGGCAGGCTGGCTTACTACTTCCAGGCCTGGAAGTCTGTTACCTCAGACAGGTGGGTCCTGGAGGTAGTAAGCCAGGGATTGGCTTTCAGTTTTGCAAAGTTTTCAAAATTGAGGACCAAGTCCATTCCATGTGCAAACCCTTCCAAGACCACTGCTCTAGAAGCAGAGGTGTCTTCTCTACTAACCCTCGGGGGCTGTAGAGAGGGTCCCTACTCAGTACAGGGGCAAGCGTCTGTATTCCAGATACTTCCTTACCCCAAAAAAGACAGGGGAGTGGCGGCCCATCCTAGACCTAAGATAGCTAAACAAGCACCTTTTAAAGCCAAGATTCAAAGTGGTGACTCTGGAAGTAATCGTCCCTCTCTAAGGCCAGGGGATTGGTTGGCTTCCTCCTCAAGGATGCCTACTTTCACATCCCTATCAGGTGCTCCCACATAAAGTACCTCCGGTTCGAATGGCCTTCAGGCCATTATCAGTTCAGAGCAATGCCCTTCGGCCTAACATCAGCTTCAAGGGTGTTCACAAAATGCCTAGCAGTAGTAGTGGCCTTTCTCAGGAGGTAGGATATCTCCATTTTTCCATACCTGGATGACTGGCTCATCGTGGGACAGTCTGCAGACCAAGTCAGGTTAGACCTACAAGTAACACAACAGTTGCCCACTTTCCTAGGGTTCCTTCTCAATCTACCAAAGTCAGTTCTCAAATCAGTACAACTCCTTACCCTCATAGGGGTAGAGTTGGATACTGTCCAAGCAAAGGCTTTTCTTCCCTTGTCAAGGGTGAAGGCCCTTACAGACCTTGCTTCTTCTTTCCGCCTTCTGGTGTCTCGACCAGCAAGACATTTTCTTCAGCTCCTGGGCCACATGGCAGCTTCCACTGCAGTGGTACAGGGAGCCAGATTTCAAATGAGGGATGTACAGTTCCATCTGAGGTTCTTTTGGTCTCAGAAAAAAAAATCTTCTAACCAAATTGATTCCAGTGACTCAGACTCTGGTCCAAGCTCTCCAGTGGTGGTTGGATCAGGACAGTATCAGACAATGAGTCCCATTCATCAGTCACTCACTCAGTGGTGTTAGCCACAGATGCCTCTCTCCTGGACTGGGGAGCTCACTTAAGAGCCCTCACAGCACAAGTGGTGTGGTCCCCTCAGGAGTCTTTACTTCATATCAATCTTCTGGAACTCAGGGCAGTATTCCTGGCTCTTCAAGCTTTCTTGGACTCAGTAAAGAAAAAGGTTGTTCACTTCAGGACAGACAACACCACCACCACCGCCATGTGGTACATCAACAGGCAGGGAGGCACTCGGTCTATGGCTTAGTGCATGGAAACCATTGTCTCTGATTTATGCCCTGCAGGCAATTCTAGTAGCAGTCCATCTTCCAGGGAAGGACAGTGTGCTAGCAGATGCCCTGAGCAGGATCTCTCTGGGCCATCACGAATGGACTCTGGACCCCTTCATGTTGAGAGTACTTTTCTCCAGGTGGGGCACTCCAGAGATGGATCTCTTTGCAGCTCCAGTCAATCATCAACTTCCTGTCTTCTGTTGCAGACCTCCAGTCATGGGCACAGTTCCCCTGGATGCTCTGGTTCTGGATTGGGAAGGGGAGGATTACTGTATGCCTTTCCTTTTTTTCCTCTGAGAAATAAACAAGGATTATAAGGCAGACTGACTGTGTTATTGGAGCTTTGAGGGAGTACATGAACTCGCTGACTTGGTGTGGAGTGGTGAGATCTGAAAAGTTTGGAATTTTATTTCTGTTTGTTCTCGTCGTGGGGATTGTTTGTCCTGATCTGATATTGGATGCTGTGAGACAGCGGATTTTTGGGGAGTTCCCTGGGGTAGTTGCTTTCGGCCGGGTTCAGGGTGGGCGACGCCGGCCTGGGGCCAGCTGAAGGGCTGGCGTGAGTTGCCGGTATTCTCCAGACTCACCGGAGGGGTCTACCGGTGGGTGGACACTATATTCTGGGGGTCGTTGCTCTGGATCCGGCCTGTTTAGCGGCCGCTTTCAGGGTTCTTCCCCTTTTTTGTCGGATTCTGAGCCTTCAGTTCCACTGACTTTGGATTTGCTCCTCTGCTCCTCCGACTTTCTGCCCATGGATTATGGTTAAAACTTTAATCCATTGACTTGCACTCCTTTGGTTTTAAGGCAGCTCGATGGCCTGTTTTTTCTTTGATCCCCTGGGTTGTGAAAGGGCCTGGGGGTCTGAAGATTTAAAGACATTGGCTGCTTTGAAGATTTATTGATATTTTATTTTATACTGAATACGTCCTCTTTCTCCAGGTGGTGAGTGTCTGGGGACTGAGATTTTGGTTGCATTGCACTTACTCTCGCTTTTGTAAGAGTTAGTGCTTGGAAATTACTTTATTTATTGGTTTTATTTATAGCTTCAAAGACTTGTTATCCACTTCAGACTTATTTGATTCGGACTCTGGTGTTAAGTTTTATTTATATTTTTAGTGATTTCTAGCTTTATTTTGCATTTGTTGAGGTGGGTTAGAAGAAGTTAATATTTATTAATTTGTGCATTTATTATATTTTTTTATAGTCTTATTATTATTATTATTTACTTATCAGAGTTATTTATTTTGGTTGGGTTGAAAGTGAGTTGGCTTGTTTTGTTGGATTTTATTGAATGTTTTAAGATGTGTTGGGAGGGCTTCACAACAGTCAGGTGCTATTCTCCCACTCTGCTCTGGAGCCTCCGCCCCTTTCATTGCCCCAGTTTACCTGCCGATGTTTTTATTAAGTGTCATGCATTGAGGATAATGAGAAGGCACTTGAGGGGTTGGGGGGGGGGCTGGTCTGAGTGGGAGAATGGAACGGAGTGAGCAGATAGGGATAGTTGGGACTAGGAGACGCCCTGGGGCGAAATGGGATCGGGAGAGGGGTTCTCCCTGCCTGATTCCCATACCCAAGGGCTCCGCAGACTCTGGGCAGGTACTGCGCTCCTCCCTGAAAACCCATCCAACTCAGGCGGTGTGTAATGCCAGGTCTGTCAGGAACAAGACTGCTATTATTGCAGACCTTGTTGCAACATCTGACCTGGCAGGTATCACTGAGACCTGGCTTGATGAGAATGCAGGTCCAATACTAGCTTCTGCTGCTCTGGCTGGGCTCTCGGTGATGCACTGCCTGAGATTGGATTGTAGAGGCGGGGGAGTAGCCATCTTTTTTAAAACGGAGTTGAGTCTTGTGGATGTTCCAATGGATAGCACTCGTTCCTTTGAGTGTATCCTGGGAGCAGGTGCGGGGTTAAGATTCTCCTCATCTATCAATCACCCGGTGATTGTGGAGAATTCCTGAGGAGTTCTACGGACTTCATTGTCGACATGAGCAATGGAGTCACCCAGATGGTTAATACTGGGTGACTTCAATGCTTCGGTAGACAATGAACTCTCGCATTTTGGAAAGAATCTCTCCAACTTTTGACTGTTGGGCCTCTACAGGTAATTACCTCTGCTACCCATATAGGGGGTCACTCATTAGATCTAGTGTTTCTACTGGATTTGGAGGTCACGCATTTGGGGGTGGAAACGAATGCGTGGACAGACCATCATACCATAAGATTCAGCTTTCGGGCACCCCCAAATAGACCTGCCTCTACGGAGATGGTCCAGTATCACCCCTTTTGGATCTATCGGGTATGTCAGGTGAGTGCATGGGTCCAGGGGACCTCATTCTTGCCTATAATAAGGCAGAGAGTGAGGCCCTGGACCTAGTTGCTCCTGTCCGTGTTCGCCCACTCACTCAGTACCCAAAGACTCTATGGTTTGATGGGTCTGTAAAGGAACTGAGGAGAGCAGGACGAAGGCTAGAGAGGGCTTGGCGGAAATCCGGCCTTGATGCAGACAAACTTAGGTTGATGGACCATTATGGTTCCTATCAATTAGCAATCACCCGTAAGAAGGCAGAATTCCTGTCCAGGGAGATTGCTGCTGCGCGGAACCGACCGGCTCAACTCTTTCAGACTGTCGACTGACTGTGCAATCCACTCTGTCTGCAGTCTGGAAGAGATTTTTTACAAAACAAATATGATGAGCTTGCTCAGTTCTTCACAGATAAGATTGCCAACATCAGGTCAAGTATCGGGCACGCTCCCTCTTTAAGGTTTTGCGGTGATCAGCGGGAGGAAGCAAACACCTCTGTTACCTGGTCTGACTTTGGTAGGCCGGAGCTCATGGATATTGTGAGGATTGTCCAGATTGTACGACCATCCAGCTGTAGTTTGGATCTGGGCCCTACGTCACTATTATTAGGTTGCGTAGATACTATCTGTCCGATCCTTGCTGAAATTGTCTGGAAATCTTTGGAGCAGGGGATCTTTCCTGACCCCCTAAAGGAGGCAGTAGTTCGACCACTCCTAAACAATCCTTCATTGAATCCAGACTGCTTAGCTAACTACAGACCTATCTCCAACCTGCCCTTTGTGGGTAAGATCATTGAAAAAGTGGTTGCACTACAACTGGATGACCATCTTATAAATTACAATGTCTATGATACTCTTCAATCAGGATTTAGGAAAAGACATAGCACAGAGATCGCCCTTGTCCGGGTTTTAAATGATCTCCTGATTCGAGAGATCGAAAGGCTCGTACTGTTCTAGTCCTCCTTGATCTCTCTGCAGCATTTGATACTGTGGACCATGGTGTGCTTTTGGAGTGCTTGCGGCTTTATTGTGGACTGACTGGTACAGTTCTACATTTGGTTTCGATCCTTCCTCACGGGTCGGAGGCAGAGGGTTGTCACTGGAATTTATTCCTCTGACGCAATCTCCCTATCCTGTGGGGTGCTGCAGGGCTCCATTTTGGCACCCATGTTGTTTGCCGTATATATGCTTCCATTGGGAGACATTATTAGGCGATACGATCTGGGTTTTCACTGCTATGCAGATGATACCCAGTTGTATCTGTCCTTCAGTCCTGGACAGGAAGATGCGATCTCTGTGCTTAACAACTGTCTATCCGAAATCAAAGATTGGATGAGTGCCAGCTGGCTGAAGTTAAACTCTGATATGACTGAGGTGTTGGCTGTGGACCCTGGTCGCCTTGAGGTGGGTTGTAGGGCTGGGACTCCATCGGGCATATCGCTCGATGGTGTCCAACTCTCAACCTCAGACCAGGTGCGTAATCTGGGTGTTACTATAGATGACGGCCTGACCCTAAAATCTCAGGTGTCTGCCGTTGTCAAATCCTCATTTTACCATCTTAGAAATATCGCTCGGGTGAAACACCTGGTTCCTCTGGCTGACCTTCCTACCTTGGTCCACGCCTTTGTGACCTCTTGCCTTGACTACTGCAATGCCTTGTACCTAGGACTTCCAGGGGTTGATATCCGCTGCTTGCAGCTGGTGCAGAATGCAGCAGCCAGGCTTTTGACCGGGACATCTAGAAATAGTAATATTACGCTTGTGCTGCGCGGACTGCACTGGCTGCCGGTTCAGTGGCGGATCACCTTTAAGGTCGGGTTACTGACCTATAAAGCCCTACACGAACAGGGACCGTGGCATCTACAAGATCTCCTTACTCCCTACTGTCCCTCTCGCTCACTCCGATCCGCCGATGGACTGCTAGAGATTCCAAGGGTTCGTTTAAAGACATCTGGGGCACGTGCATTTTATTACGCTGCCCCCACCTTGTGGAATCTTCTACCTCGCAGGATACGAGGCTGCCTGACTGAGAGTTTTGAATCCGAGCTAAAAACCTTTTTGTTTTTAAAAGTGTTTAAAGATTGATTTTATTATTTGTTTATTTAATGTAATTATTGTACAACGCTTTGGTTTCTGAAAAGCACTTATAAATAAACTTTTACTTACTTACTCTGTTGTTCAAGGTACTGGTCAAGATCAGGTCACAACCATGCAAGGTGATCCTGATTGCACGAGACTGGGCCAGACAGCCTTGGTATCCTCTCTTGATGTCCCTAGCAGGCCATCTCCCTCTGTCTCTCCCCAAGAAGCACAGTCTGTTAACCTCCTCTCAGGGAAGAATCTGGTACCCCAACCTTCGGTCTCTCAACCTCGAGGCTTGGCTCTTGAGTTAGAGTATGCAAGTCTGCACCTGTCTTAGGGGGTTCTGGATATTCTTAAAGCCTCCAGAAAAACGTATAATTCCAAATGGAAGAGATTCAACATTTGGTGCTCCAAAAATGATATCTTACCAGAGATTGCTGATCTGGCTACAGTTCTGGATTACATGGTTCATCTCAATGGCCTAGGCATCAGGCCAGCCACTCTGAAAGTGCATTTAGCAGCTGTCTCTGCATTCCTGTTGGTGGGGAAGGTTTCTTCCCTGGTATCTCATCCTGTCTTGTGTAAGTTCTTTAAAGGTTTGGGCCATATCAGTGTTTGCATTGCTCTGCTTATGCAACCCCCCTTTTGAGCCACTGGCTTCAGCAGAACTCAAGTACTTGACCTGGAAAACTGTGTTCCTGGTAGCTATCCCTTCTGCCAGGCGTATTAGTGAATTATAAGCTCTGCCAGTGGGGCCGGATTTTATCTCATTCCACAGAGATAAGGTGGTCCTTGGAACCAATAGGAGGTTCTTGCCCAAAGTGGTTTCAGATTTTCATCTGAGCTAGTCCATGTCTCTTCCTGTGTTCTTCACTGGTCATTCTTCAGGAGAAAGAAGATTACACAGTTTGGATGTTGAGGGCATTTTGCTACTACATTGAGCATACTAAGGCACTTAGGTTTGACTGTCCTCGATTGTTTCTCACTTACAGTGAAGTGGGAAAGGGTAAACCTGCTACTAAGAGATCGATTGCCAGGTGAATTGTCTCTTACATACAATTCTGTTATGAAAAGCTAGGCAAAATACTCCCCTCAGGCCTGAGGGCTCATTCCACTAGGGGTACAGCTGCTTCTCTGGCTCCTGCCAGGGATATACCTTTACTAGAGATATGTAAAGCAGCCACCTGGAAAACTGTTAATACTTTTACCATGCATTACACTCTGGCTATCCAGGCTAGGAGTGACGCTCGGTTTGGAACAGCAGTACTGCAGAGCCTATTCCCAAAATAGGTTCAGTACCCCCCTACATGGCGGTACTGCTTGGGTAGTCTGCATATGTCAGAATATAGCAAGACTTCATGTTGTTTAAAGAACAAATTACTCACCTTAGTAACTGTTTCCTCTAATGGAGTCTTGCAGTATTCTGACCTCCCTCCCTGCCTCCTCTCTCAGAACCTGTTTTGGGGAAGTAGGCTGGCAGGTACAGTGTTGCACCTCAGAGGTGTACGTGGCACTCCTCCTTTTTAGAAAGGGGAAGTGGGTTATTGTTATGTTTTGGTAGCTATATGTTGGTTCACTAGCTGGTTATTATTTTGGGCTCTCAACTTGAGTCTTATGGGGACCCAAAAATTTGTTGCCTGTTGGCTATATTCTTCACAATTTCCACTTAAGAAGTGTAGTTGGTATTAGCTCGTAAGAATCTGACGGTTACTCTTTGGAGTGCTGCAGACAGAGGTTTGAACAGAGCTCGAGCTCAACGTTCTATGCTTCCGGCATAGAGTTAACTCTTTTTCTCTCCGGAGCAGTTCAAGTGTTGGGGCTAACTGCATATGTCAGAATACAGCAAGACTCCATTAGAAGAAACACAATTACTAAAGTGAGTAATTTTTTCTTCTGTGTCACTCCGGTTTGCTTGGCTCAGGACTACTAACCTGACCCAGGACACTCAGTCCAAGACACTGGACTTTCCATGTGAGCCTACATCTTTGTTTGGGGAACTGACAGAGGCTTACATGAAGAAAATGGATGAGTACAAGACAACATGTAAGAGTGCTGCTGCTAAAGAAAAGGCATCTACTCCCCAAAAGCAACAAGCCAGGGGAGGTAGGGGCAGGGGGCACTGTAGTCCATTCTTTCAGCCTCAAGCTTATCCCCAGTACCAACAGCAGAGAGGTTACTTCATAGGCAGGGGCAGGAGAGGTGGCAACCAAACTAGCACAAGCACTCCGACAGCATCCCAACCGAAGCAGACACCCTGAGGTGCCTGCTCGTGTCTCCTCCCCAACCCCGGTAGGGGGCAGACAGGCCCACTACCTCCAGGAATAGCAGACCATCACTACAGACAAGTGGGTCCTGGAAGCAGTGGGCCAAGGTCTGGCTGTCTGCTTGCAGCTCAGGCCAAAGTTGACGGCAGGGGTCTTCAGACCCTCCTCCCCATCAGAAACTGTGTTACTGGAAAGGGATGTATTTTAAATCTCCTATCCCTAGGAGCAGTAGAACCAGTTCCTCTGGCACAGAGGAAAAGGACTCTATTCAAGGTACTTCTTTATAATAAAGAAAACATGGGAGTGGTGACCCATACTGGATCTCAGGCGCCTGAACTGGCATCTGGTAAAGCCAAAGTTCAAGATGGTGACCCTGATAACAATCTTTCCAACCTTAAGACAAAGGGATGGGTTGGCATCTCTGGACCTAAAGGATGCATATTTCCACATCCGCATCAGGCAGTACCACAGAAAATACCTCAGATTCAGACTGTCATCAGGCCATTACTAGCTCAAGGCAATGCCTTTCGGACTTACTTCTGCTCCAAGGGTGTTAACAAAATGCTTGGCTGTAGTTGTGGCACACCTCGGGAGACGAGGAGTGGTAGTCTTCCCTTACCCGGATGACTGGCTAGTCATAGGACAATCACCTCAACGAGTAAGGGAATCTCTGGTGCTTACACAGGAGCTATTACAGTCACTAGGGTTCCTAGTCAACCTGAAAAAGCCCACGTTGGAGCCAGTACTGCTCCTGGAATTCATAGGAGCTGATCTGGATTTGGTGAGAGGAAAGGCTTTCTTGCCTGAGACAAGGGCAGACAGTCTGGTACGTTAACAAGCACCTTCAGTCTTCAAAGCCTAAGGTGAGCAAGGCACTTACTGCAGCAGCTGGGCCATATGGCAGCTTCAGCAGCAACAGAGTCTGGGCAAGGTTCCAAATGAGAGATCTCCAGTATCATCTCAAACTGCACTGGCATCAGAAAAGAGATTCACTATCAAAGCTGGTGCCAGTTACACACACACACACACCCTACAAGCGCTTCAGTGGTGGCTGGACTTGGACAGCTTCAGGCAAGGGGTTCAGTTTCTGCAGGAAAACCCTTCCCTAGTGCTAACCACAGATGCTTCCCTACTGGGATGGGGAGAACATCTGGTGGAGCACACTGCTCATGGTACATGACTCAAACAAGAGTCATTGCTGCACATCAATCTGTTGGAGCTTAGGGCAGTCTTCCTGGGGCTCCAGGCATTCGCCGGCATGTTACAGGGAAAGGTGGCGCAGGTCAGGACAGACGGCACAACCACAATGTACTACATTAACAAACAGGGAGGCACAAGGACAACCCCCCCTCCGTGCACAGAAGCCATAAAAATTTGGAGTCTGGTGTACCTGGGAATTTCCCTGTCAGCGGTCCACCTGCCAGGAAAGGACAATGTACTGGCAGATACTTTGAGCAGGATCAATCAGAACCACCAAGAGTGGTCTCTGAATAAACAAGTGTTACAGATTGTGTTCAAAAGGTGGGGCACCCCAGAGATGGACCTCTCTGTAGTGTGCAGCCCCAGACAACCTCCAGCTTCCTCATTTCTGCTGCAGGCCCCCAGTGAGGGGTTCAGTCCCACTGGATCCACTGATTCTGAATTTGACAGGGAAGTTTCTGTACACCCTTCCTCCATTCCCATTGTTGCTGAGGGTCCTGAACAAGCTCAGATACCAGCTGGCTACAGTGAACCTCATTGCTCCAGACTGGGCCAGGCAGTCATGGTACTCCTTGGTTCTGGCACTGTCAGTGGCCAAACCAATCAGTCTTCCCAGGAAGCACAACTTGCTGACTTCTTCCCTGGGCATGATTCTGTACCCCCAACCTTTGGTCTCTCAGACTCGAGACATGGCTCTTGAAGACCTAGAGTATGCCAATCTGCATCTTTCTGAAGGGGTCATGGAGGTCCTTAGGGCTTCTAGGAAGCAGTCCACTAGGAAGATCTACACTTCTAAGTGGAAAAGATTCTCTATTTGGTGCCAGAGCAAGAAGCTGAACCATACTCGGGTGGGTTTGCCAGTTCTGGATTACTTAACCCATCTCCATTCCCTTAGTCTGAGACTATCCATTCTGAAACTGCACTTGGCAGCTCTTTCAGCTTATCTGTCAGCAGGCAAGGAATCATCCCTGGCCTCGAATTCAGTGTTCAGGAAATTCTTTCTCTAAGGGGCTGTTATACTTGCACCCCCCCACACAGGACTCCCACTCTAGTGTGGGATCTGATCATATGTATTGCACAGCTCATGCAGCCACCTTTTGAACCTATGTCATCAGCTGATCTCAAGTATGTAACTTAGAAAACTGTGTTTTTGGTTGCAGTTACTTCAGCCAGGAGGATAGGTGAGCTCCAGGCTTTGTCCATGGCTCAGTAGGTAGCACACTCGCCTCTGAGGCTGTGGGTTCAGTTCCTACATCTGGCACTTGGGTCATATCCCAGTACTGACACTGTAGTGCAGCATAAGAGGGGTGCTGCACTTCTGAGGTGCCGTCTTTCGGATGAGACGTTCAACCGAGGTCCCATCTGCCTGGATTGGTGGCAGTTCAGGTGGATGTTAAAGATCCCATGACACTTATCGAAAAGAGTAAGGGAATTTTCCTGGTGTCCTGGCCAAATTTCCCTCATTCACTAAAAATACCACCAACAGCTTAATCTGGTTCAAGGTCAGTTGGCATTCATCTGTATCCCCCTCCCTCGGGTCATGCCTGAAAATAGGCAGGATTTGTCTAGTGCACTTACCCGGTCAACACAAAACAAACAAAACAAAACAAAAAAAATTTTGCATTCCACAGGGACAAGGTGGTCCTTGGGACCAATAATACATTTTTCCCTGAAGTGGTCTCTGACTTCTACGTTAATCAGTCCATTACACTGCCAGTTTTTTTCACTGACCATTCCTCTTCAGGGAAATGCAGACTGCATAGCCTGGATGTCAAAAAAGCTATCAGCAAGCTACATGGGGCATAAAAAAGGCCACAGAGGAGACCAGACCAAACTCCTCTTGACCTATGGGGAAGTAGGAAAAGGTAGACCAGCCACAAAAGGTCCATAGCAAGGTGGATCATGGCAGATGTCCAATTCTGTTAAGGCAAGATGGGCAAGCAGCCCCCACAGGGGCTCGCTCCACCAGCGGAACAGCTGCATCAATAGCGGCTTCAAGGAATATCCTTTTGCAGGAAATCTGCAAAGCAGCTACCTGGAAAACTGTCCACACATGTACCAAACATTACTGCCTGGATACCCAGGCTAGGAGTGATGCCAGGTTTGGCAAAGCAGTCCTGCAGAGCTGGTTTCCTAAATAGGTCCTCTGCCCGCCTCCAAAGATACTGTTTGGGTAGTCTACATTTGTCAGAATACAGTAAGATTTCCTGGGGTTTGAAGAAAACATTACTTACCATAGTAATCTTGTTTCTTCCAAGGGAATTTTACTGTATTCTGAACTCCCACCCTTCCTCCCCTACTAGGACCTACAGGGCAGTGAATACTGACTGTACAATTGATGTTGGAAACCTGTGGGTGCCTACTTGTTTCTTGGGTGTCTGTTGACTTGAGTCTTAGGAGATGCCTTCTGTTATTTAAAAGGGGTTTGCCCCAAAAGGGGAATTGAAACAAACATATTTTTTTTTTATTTAAATAAACTGGAAGAAAGACAGATGTGTGGAGTGTGGTGCAGTGCAATAGCTGTGGGGCAGCAGTCTTCCGGGAGACATTCTGGAGGCTGCGATGTTGCCCTATTTGCAGTCAACTCTCTACACTGAGGGAGGAGGTTGCCTGTCTCCAGGCCGATTTAGACAGGAGTAGGGAAACCTCCCCCACCCACGGAACACCAGGGCCACCACCGCTGCCTCAGAGGTTGGCAAGAAAGAGGAGCATTTGGACCATGGTGGGCTCGGGGAGGGTGTGGATGGTAAAACAGAGGCGCATCCCTCCAGTTGCACCTCTCCACAATCCTTATGCTGTACTGGTGGAGCACAGTTCCCCTATGGAGACACGGAGACTGAGGTTGCTGGGAACTGCCACAAGGAGGGCCCACAGGAGGGAGGCACGGGACAACACAGGGGAAGGAAGCAGCTCCTTGTGGGGGACTCTGTTATTAGGGGGGTAGAACTGGGGGGAAAAAGTGGAGAGGGAGAATAAGGTGCCTGCTCGGAGCCATGGCTTGAAGGGACGGGAAGCAGATCTTCAGGATTACAAGAGCATCTGCATGGGAGAGGAAGCTGAACATCATTGTCCACCTAGGAACAAATGACTTACTTGGCATGGGATCAGAGCAGTGCAGGAGGAGTTTGTGGAGCTGGGGAGGGGCCTTAGCCAAGTAGCACACACGGTAACCTTGTCAGAGGTACTGTCTGTGGCATGGGTGAGGCTAGGATACTACATACCATGCACATCAGTGAATGGTTGAAAAACTTGTGAGGAGCACAGGGTTTTGGCTTCATTGGGGACTAGGGCTCCACTTGGAGGGATGCAAGCCTATACTAGCAAGATGGTCTGCATCTGTCCAAGAGGGAAAGTAGGCTATTAGGTGATAAGTTTAAATGCTTCATTGGCAAGCTTTTAAACTAGCCAAGGGGAAGGCACCAATGTGAAGCAGGGAATTCCCAGCTGCCTTTGAGAAAGGATTGCGTTCAGTCCGAAACATGTTAGGCTGACTTTTATTTCACGGTTCAATAAATCTGTTATTTTATTTATGCGTCCCTCTGTTGAGTTTGTGTGCCAAAACGTTTTTGTTTGAAAATTCCCAGCTTTCCCCCAACAAAACCAGGTCATCAGTGAAGTAAACACCAAGGTAGAGAGGTCGATAGGGAGCAGGATGGGGATAAATGGGGAAAAATCCAAAGACAATAAGGGCAGGGATGGGGCTAAAAGAGGTAAGACCAAAAAAAAAACCGGAAAAAAAACTGAGGGTGATGAGTACCAATGCCCATAGTCTGGATAACAAGCGTCCTGATTTAGTGGCCTTGATGGAAGAAGGACACCTGGATATTGTGGCAGTCACAGAATCATGGTACACAGAGAACCATGACTGGGATTTAAACATACCAGGGTATGCAATCTATAGGAGGGACAGGTAGGGTAAAAGAGGAGGAGGAGGAGTAGCTCTCTATGTAAGAAAAGGGATCAAAGCAACAGAACTAAATGGTAAACGGGGAAGAGAGGAGGCACTGTGGGTCACCTTGGAGACAGGTAATGGCACCACACTCCACACGGGGTTGTATAGACCCCCCTCTCAGGGGGAGGAAATGGAAAAAGATTAAAAGGCATCCTTAGAATGGCAGAAAAAGGGGAGCTGTTGTTGATGGGGGACCTGAATATGCCAGATGTTAACTGGAGTACATGTGCTGCAGCCACATCCAAGAGCGGGGTCATTCTAAATGCCCTACAGGGGTCATGCCTCAGACAGCTAGTGTTGGAGCCCACTTGGGAGGAAGCAGTCTTAGACCTGGTACTCTCAAATGGAGATGGTGAGAGGATCACAGATTTAGAAGTGGGTAGCCATCTGGGAACCAGCGACCACCGAACAGTATGGTTCCCGGTTAGACATCTGTAGAGTCGAGCCATACAAACACAAAAGTACTGGACTTTAGGAGGGCTGATTTTGGCAAAATGGGTGAGTGCCTAAGGAATGCACTAGCAAATGGACAGGAAGAAGGGGTAGAAGAACAATGGGAGAAAATCAAAACTGCCACCACAGAGGCTACAATTCTTTGTGTGAAGCAAATAAACAAAACAAAACTAAGTATAAAAAAAAAAAACAAAACAAAACAAAAAACCAAAAACAAAACACTATGGTTCTCAAAAGAGGTGGCAGGAAAGGTTAGGGAGAAAGATAGCATTCAGGAAGTATGAGGAATCACAGAAGGAGCAGGACAGAGAACTGTACCAGTTAAAACAGAAGGAAGCGGGGAAGGCAGTCAGAATTGCAAAGGCCCAGAGGAAAAGATGGGCAACTCGGCTAAGAAGGGGGCTAAAACCTTTTATAGGTACATCAAGGAGCGAAGGAAGAACAAGGAAGGGTAGTGAGGCTTAACAGTGGGAAGGGGAGGTGGGCAGAGGATGACAATGGAAAAGCGGAGATACTGAATGAATACTTTTGCTCAGTATTCGCAAGAGGGAGAGGTACCTAAACCAAACAATAGAAGTACTCTGGACAGGGAGGTCGATAACAGTCCATTCACAGAAGAAAGTGTCCTGAGAGAACTCCTAAAACTCTGGGTGTACAAAGCAATGGGTCCTGATGGAATTCACCCCAGAATTCTAAAAACTAAGGAGAGACCAAGTGATGTCACCGATTACCCTTTTTAACAAATCATGGGAGGATGGTGTGGTACCAGAGGACTGGAGGACGGCAGATGTGATTCCTCTTCACAAAAGTGGGAGCAAGGCAGAGGCAGGGAATTACAGACCTGTTAAGTTTAACCTCGGTGGTAGGGAAAATTATAGAATCACTTCTGAAAGAATTATTGAGTACCTAGAGGCCAGCGGGGCACAGGACCCGAGGCAGCATGGATTTACTGCGGGAAGGTCATATCGGGAGAGTCTGATAGATTTCTTTGACTGGGTGACCAAAGTAGTAGACCACTAGATTTTAGCAAGGCATTTGACACAGCCCCACACAAAAGATTAATAAACAAGTTAGCCACCCTGGGAGTGAGTCCCAGGGTGATGGCATGGTTAACAAAATGACTGATCAACGGGACGCAAAGGGTAATAGTAAACTGAGTACACTCTGAAGAAAGGGTGGTTACTAGTGGGGTACTGCAGGGTTCAGTACGGGGACCAGTCCTCTTTAATGTCTTTATAGGAGACATTGCAGAGGGGCTGGAAGGAAAAGTATGCCTCTTTGCAGACGATACAAAAATCTGTAACAGGTTTGTTACGCAGGGGGGTGGAAAGGATGAGAAGGGACTTGGCAAGGTTGGAGGAATGGACAAAAGTATGGCAACTTAGATTCAGTGCAGAAAAGTGCAAAGTAATGCACCTGGGAAACAAAACCCAGGGGAAGAGTACACGTGGGGTGGGGTGGGGGGCACTAACAACAATAAAAATGGAAAGGTACCTGGGGGTAGTCATATCAGATAATCTTAAGGTAGGCAAACAATGTTAGAAGGCAGTAAGGAGAGCTGGGGGGATACTGGGATGCATAGGGAGAGAAGTCACCAGTAGAAAACAGGAAATTGTTATCCTTCTGTACAGACAGTTGGTGAGACCCCATTTGGAGTACTTTGTGCAGTTCTGGAGAACCAGTCTCCTCAAGGACATAGACAGGATGGAGGTAGTCTAGAAGAGGGCAACTAAAATGGTGCAGGGTCTGCAACAGAAGCCATATGAGGAGACTGAAAGAGCTTAATCTGTATACCCCTGAGGAAAGGAGGGAGAGGGGGGACATGATAGAAACTTTCAAAATCCAAGCTGAGAACATCTTTAGAAACATAGACTTTGACGGCAGATAAGGACTGCTTGGCCCACCTAGTCTGCCCATTTCCCTACCTACAGGATAAGCCGCAGATCCTAGTTAACCAACAGCCTATTTCTTCCTACCCCCCACAAGAATTTGAGAGAAAGATGTGCAAGAACAAGTGGGCACTGTTTGAAGATAGAGGGGGGATGGCTCAGGGGCAATGTTGGAAAGTATTTTTTTCACGGAGAGGGTGGTGAACGCATGGAACCACCTTCCTGAGGAATTCAAGAATGCATGAGACAGTCATGAGGCAATTATAATGAAGGGTAGGAGGAAGTAGGCTGTTGGTTAACTAGAATCTGCAGCTTATCCAATACATAGGGAATGGGCAGACTAGGTGGGCCAAGGGGTCTTTATCTGCCGTTCAAAGTCTGTTTCTATGTTTTGTTAGACTAGATTAGTTGGCTAGTTTGCTTAGCTACTGCATGCTTCATGAGAATCCGATGGTTGCAGGAAGTGCAACCAGCTACAGTGGTTTGAAAACCAAGCTCAAGCCTAACATTCCACTATTAACATAGGTTCTATTAAGCATTTCGACTCCAGGGCAGTCCTATTGTGAGACCATACTGCATTTGTCAGAATACAGTAAGATTCCCTTTGAAGAAACAAGATTACTGTGGTAAGGTTTTCTGACCCCCCCACCACCACCACCCATTTCAAGTAGTTCCTGGAGGGTGGATGAATCAGTGTCCCATAAACATTTACCCTGTTGTCCAGTAATTGTGGGGATTTGACATTACAATAATACAAGTAAATTAAAACTGAACCACACATTATTCTATTTCCATTATCAGGCCCATGCATTAGTGGCCATATTGGCTCTGACTTGAATTTGTTTGCTTTGACTTATTGCTAAACCCTTGACTAGTTCTCCAGTCTCATTGTATCCTCCCTCCATGTCCTGACCCCTTCCCTCATCATTGTCCACTCTGTTACAGATTTTATGTTGTCTGCAATTAGACACATCTTCCATTGGAACCGTTCTGCAGTGTCCCTGATAAAGATATAGAAAAGTACTGGGCCTAAGAGTGATCCCTGTGGTAACTTTCCTTACTTCTAAGAATTTCCAGTTTGACTATTCTTTGTGTTCTTCTACATAGCCAGTTCCCAGCACATCTTGTAATTTTGTCACCCCCACCCTGCCCTCTAACTTCTAACCATTCTCACATGTGGAACTGAGACCAAAGCTTTGTTAAAGTTAAAAAAAACATCCGCTGCCTGTTTATTTTCCACTGTCTTCATGACCCAGTCAAAGCAGATGATCAGATTTGTATGACGCGACCTCCCAAATGTGGCTTGTCCTAGAGCCCACTGGCATCTAGAAAATCATCCACGCCTTAATAATGGTCTCAATTAATTTGCTGGCTGTAGATGTCAGACTGACTGGTCTTCCTGTGCCTCTGCTAAGTTACCACTTGGTAAAAGCAGGCAGTATTTTTTTTTTGGTGGGGGGGGCAGGCCAGTGGGAGCACCATGGGTGTGATGGATGGACTGCTAGTCCACCAAGTGAGTTTGGGGTGGGGGGGGCACTGGATGACCAGTGCCCAACAGTACACTGGGAGCAGGTTGTTATAATTAGTACATCTGTATATACATTTTTCTAACATGGACTGCCAAGAAAGGTTAAAAGTGTAGAGTCGGTTACAATAAAGCAGCTTGAAACAGTAACCTATAAATGCAGCACAAGTGTGGGAAACGAAAACAATCGTACTATTTTTAAATAAACATCTCCCCCTAAAACATAATACAAGTTCTGTGGCAAATCTAAAATGTGTACACTTTTTATTTATTTTTTTGTTAAATCGAAAGCTTTTTCTTGTCTCCCGCTGTCTACCTTCTCATGGGCTTACTGGTTATCCACCGCTTGCCTCAGACCGCAGTAGTGGTGGTTGACTGCCCAGATATTTTGGTCCTTCATGGGCTGGAAGGGGGTACCAGCACAATGGATGGAGCGGGGCTTTTTTCTCTAGCTCCTGTTTGTTTATTTTTATTTCCTAAGAGTGCCTGTGTGTAATGACACTTGCATGCATGCATGCTTGACATCCTGTGCCTGCCCCTTACCATGTCTAGGCGCCCCCCGTGGCATTCTGATAGTTGGACACAGGAGCCCCTTCCCTGAGGGATGACACTAAATTGTGAGGGGTCCAAAGCAACCAGAAGTCAGAAGGGGGGAAGGAATAATGGATACAACACCAAGTTAACATCATCTGTATAGGAACAAAGACCGAGATTGATACAAGATCCTAATAAATATGATGCATTCAAATTGTATTTACATTTTCCTCTATGCTACATTTTTATGTAGTCTGCAATCCATAACAAGCCTATGTAATTCATTAAGAGGCTGCCGTGGAGACAGTTTGAACCTCGAGAGCGCAGCTCGAGAGGTTCGTTGCCATGGCAACCTTTAGACGAATACATAAGCTTGCATGGATTGTAGACCATACATTATGTTTTATAGTGTGTGGTCCACTAGCAAAAGTTGAAAGAATCATTGATGGCCGTATTTGGGACTCTTACTTCATGTTTTTTTTGTGCTTTGCTGCCACCTTCGCTCTCTCACCACGAGCCACTTCCCAGTAGGGTAACGTGCATGCGCTAGCACATTCGATGTTGCGTTGCAGTAGCTATGTCGCTAGTGCAGCATAACTGCTTTGATAACGTAGCTACTGAAGTATAACAACTCTGTTCAAGTGATGGATTTTTAGATATAACAGCATTCCACCATACGCTATATATAGGATAAAGAATGGGGTGGTGTGTGTAATGAGAAGTTTACACACACTCAGGGGGCTAGATGCTACATAAACCCTGAGGGCGAAGCATCTAACCCCGAGGTTATGTGTAAACTTCGAGTTTACACACACCACCCCATATTTTATTTTGTATGATTGCTAGGTCTTCCTTTTTGGCCACAGCAATTATATAAAATAAAAAAAGCATTCCTGACACCGTCCTGTGCATCCGGGTGGAGTGCATGATCAGTTTTATATATTCAAATGTTTTTATTTTTTCTCTGCCAGCAGGCGAAAGCTTCATTTTTTATGTTTTGATTTTTTTTTTCCTTTTGTTTTTGGTGACTTACCGCCCCCAGTCTGAGTGGTGGTTCCATCTCCTGTACAACGGTGAGGCGATCAGCGGTCCTGAAGGAAGAGGTGGGGCGGGCACATGCGCAGACCAAGGGGCAAACCGTGTGCATGTTTGCCATAATAAACACTCCTTTATTACGGCATGGTTTTCTTTGGGTAAAAAGGAAGACCCATTGATTAAGAAATATTTATTCATTAAGAGTGTACTATTACTCAGTCGAAAGAAAATTACAGAAAGGGAGTTAAATCCTGTTCCTCATTGTAGCCTTTGGGTATAATATCTGCTGGCCCCATAGACTTTTATACTGGCCCAACTGATGATGTATTTATTGAAATGTTACCTTCTCCAATACGAGACAGCAGGGATGGTTGAAGAAAATTGTACTAACCTAATACAAAATCTTACTAGCATTTGGCTAGTGGACCAATGCTGTTTTTGTCCCCTGCCAAGTGGCAAAAATTGTCATACTGTTTTACAAATAGATTGACGTTGGCAGAATGTCATTTCTCTAGTTGAGTAACTGATGTGTAAAATACTCAAACATATGGAAAGTGGCAGCAGAAGAAAGCCTAGTGGCCTATCAAGTCTGCTTGTATTGTGAACCACCCCCGGTAGCAACTAGGGAATCTGCCCCCCCCAAACTACCACCTCCCCCTTTTTCCCTGACCTTGTCCTTTACTCTGTCCCAACCTGTAAAGACCCCCTCCTCGGGGAACTTGTTCCCATTTGCAACTACCCTCTCTGTGAAGAAATGCCTTCTGAACTCTTTGCTGACCTTCCCCCTGAAGTGTAGGGCAGTGTCCCCTCGTAGTTTTATTGCCACTGGGACTGAAGCTGCTCTTTGCTCATCTTGTTAATGCTTTTCAAGTACTTAAAGGTCTCAACCATGTTCCCCCTTTCCCCTGCTCTCCTCCATGGAGTACATGTTCAGGTACTGCACTCAATACTCCAGGCTCCACACCAGCGATCTGTATAATGGCAAGATGACTTCCTCCTGCCTGCCTTTGATCTCCCTGGCAGCGCTACTTGGCATTGTTTTAGCCTTTGCCTTCCTGCATTGTGAGGAGTGTTTTTGGTTACTAGTGATCATCCCCTTCCCCCTCAGGTCTTTCTCAGATTTGGGTACCTAGACTCCTCCCGGGCTGTACTCCATCATAGAAACATAGAATGTGTCAGCAGATAAGGACCTGTAGGCCCCTAATCTGCCCTATTTTCCTTGCCTGTTATTGTACTGTGCACCTTGCACTTCTTTGCATTGAACCTGAGCTGCCATATATCTGACTATGACTCTAGCTTGGCCATGTATCCCTTTTGCTGTATCCACCCTCCCACTAGCCTTCTCCAGTGTCGTTAATAAAGAAATTAAACACTGGCCCAAGCACAGAGCCTTGTGGGACCCTGCTGGTGACTGCCCTAGAAACTGAGTGCCACTCTCATCACCATTTTCTGAGTCCTGATTTTCAGCTACCTAGCGACCCATCCAGAAGTCTCTTGCATACTCTCATATCCTCCAGTTTTCTGATCAGTCTTCTATGGGGCACAGAGTCAAAGGCCTTGCTGTAGTCCAAGTATAAGATATTGCCCACTTGACCTTTATGTACTGTTTTAGTGACCCAGTCAAAGAAATCTATCGTTTGTTTGGCAGTATCTCCCAACAAGGAACCCTTAATGTCATTTACTGGAGAATGTTTTCCTCCAGATAACCTATCTGCCTTTTCTTCATTAGCTTACACATGATTGAGGTCAGACTGACCAGTCTGTAGCTGCCTGGGTCATCCCTGGCTCCATATTTATGGAGTGGCTCTGCTTGCGGTGTTCTCCAGTCCTGTAGTACAACCCTTGATACAAATGAACTATTGAACAGGTCCGCCAGGGGGCTGCTAGTTCATGTGCCAGTTTTCTCTGCAGTCTGGGATGGATGCCATGCAGGACTGGGGCTTCATCTACCATGAGGGTCAACAAACCTTTTTTCGCCCTCTCACTGATTTTTCTTATCTTTGTCCTACCCCCCAGGTACCAGGCCATCCCCCCCCTTCTGTAAAGAACAAACAGCAGTATTCATTAAGTATCGCTGCCTTGTTCCCACTATCTTTCACCCACCTGTCCCTGCTCTTTAGCCATACTGTGCCATCGTTTTTATCCTTTTTTTTTCACTAACGTACTTGAAAAAGGCTTTTTTCCCCCTTTTATTATTCCCTTCCGCTAGCTGCTGCTCCCTCTTGGATTTGAAACCTAGAAACATAGACTTTGATGGCAGATAAGGACTGCTTGGCCCACTTAGTCTGCCCATTTCCCTACCTCAGGATAGGCCACAGATCCTAGTTAACCAACAGCTTATTTCTTCCTACCCCCACAAGAATTGCCTTATGTCTGTCCCATGCATTCTTGAATTCCCCACAGTTTTAGACCCCACAACCTCCTCAGGAAGGCTGTTCCATGCATCCACTACCCTCTCTGTGAAAAAATACTTCCTCACATTGCCCTTGAACCACCCCCCCTCTATTTTTAAATTGTGTCCCCTTGTTCATGCACGTCTTTTTCTGAAAGATGCTACCCCCCTTGGACTTTGTTGATTCCACTGAGGTACTTAAAAGTTTCTATCATGTCCACCCTCTCCCTCCTTTGGCCAACCAGACTACTTTTTCCTACCTCTCTGATACTCCTTCCTGTCGTCCTCCTTTTTGGGTCCTCCAGAACTTCCTGTAGGTTGTCTTCTTGTCCCTGACTACCTGGGCTTACCTCATGGCTAAATCAGCTGGATGCCTTGGCCCTCAAGTTTTCTCCCTGTAGCCTGATGCACTTTTTGTGGCTGCTGCTGTTCTTTCCTTGATGACGGACCACTTCTGATCTCTCCCCCAATCCCCTCGCTTAGGCCAGCCCGGTGACCCCTTTGCTGCTTCCCATCTTTCTGAAGTCTAGAACCTTGGTCTTTGCATTTACCTTATCCTTCCCCATGTCCAACCTGAACCACACCATGCAGTGGTTACTCCCTCCAAAGGGCTTCTCATCTAGGATGTCCTGGACGTGGTCTCCATTCATCTATGCCAAATCAAGTATTGCTCCCTCCGTAGTGAGTAGTGTGACACCCTGCGTCAGGAATCCACTCTGCACCATATTGAGGATTACCTGATTTCTGGTACAGATTGTGGTGAGGATTTTCCAATCCACCTTTAGCAGGTTAAAGTTTCCCACAATTACCATCTCACCTTTTCCGTAGTTGCCTTGATTGAGGATCCCACTTCCCTGTCTTTTTCCTCTTCCTGCTTAGGTGGTCTGTAATCCATCCCCTGCCTTACTTTCTTTCCGCTTGCAGATTGCAGCTGCACCCACAGCACTTCCGCCTTCCCCTTTCCTGCTTTCTCCCTCATACAGTTTATTCCTTCCCTTACATATACTGCTAACCCCCTTCCTACTCCCTTGTGCCTCTTGTACAGTTTATACCCATGGATCAGGAGGTCCCAGTCATGGTTTGGTGTAGCCCAAGTTTCTGTAACTGCCACAGTGTCCACGCTCTTCCGTGCCAACATTGCCTGCAAGTCTTCAGTCTTGTTACTAAGGCTTCATGACTTCAGGGACACCACCCTCCACCACGACTCTGCACTCCCCTCCGCTGTACGGTTGTCTCCTCCTTGCTCTCCACTGCCTGCTCAGTCCCCCTGCCATTTGCCCCCCCCCCTCTCCCTTAGTTTCCCTGATATATTTTCCTTGCTTTTCTGCCTTGTAACCAGCTTCCCTCCCCTTTGCCACTTCTAAAAAAATCCCGGCACAATTTCTGCTGTACTCTCCATCCCAAACTTTAACTCCTAATTCAGCTGTTCAGATTTGGGAGGCCTTATGGTCTCCTCCTCTCTGAGACTCTGGGCATGAAGCCCTAGTTTACTGCTCTGATGGCCTGTGGTTATGTACCCCCTCAGCCTGTCCCTAAGGACCCTGGATCTCTCTGAGGTGCAGCCTGTCTGGTGCATATAAAGTTTTGTTACACCAGGTTCCCTTCCAGCTTCCTATGCAGCCATAACCCTCCCTCTTCATCATTCTTATAGCCAGCTCTTAGTCATCTATCCTTTTCCTAGCTGTGCTGGCTCTAGTTACCAGTGGCACTTCGAAGAAGGCTACCAATCTGGCTATCTCCCTACATGATCCTCCTCGCTGCGCTAAACCTCTCCTATAGTACCCCCACCTCTTCTCCAAATAGGTCTTTGTTCCTAGATGGATTATTACATGAAATTCCCCCTCAACACCCTCATGAGCTGTCATTGGGCACACCCACTCTGCCGTCATTCCTGGCATAAACACCCGCTTCCTGCCTGTGTGTGCATCCCCCTTCCCTCCCCAACATATTCCATTCACTGTCGAGTCACCCAGGATTACATCCCTGCTTCCCCCTTCTCCTGACCTCCCCTCCCCAAAAAAAACACTGCTTGTCATCGAGATCACCTCTACCTGACTGCTCCCCCTCGGCCTTCCCATCCAACCTCCCTCCTGCCCCTCCCCAGCAGTCTGATCACCCACAATTGCCCTATACAGCCACCCTGCCTACCTTTTTCCCCTCAACTGTGTCCTGCATTCTTGCACCCTGTCCTCCCTTCATCGAGCCTCCTCCTGTCTTTCCTCCAACTCTTCCTTCTTTCTGCATCTGCCCTCTCTGTTCCCCTGTCATTCAGCCCATCCTCCATTGCTGCTGTACATTCCTCCATCCCCTTCTGCTTGTCTAACCCCCAGGGTTCCCCTACCCTAAACTGGACTCCCTCCACCTACCTTCATCTCCCCTCCCCATCCCAAGTCAGTAGGAGGAATTTGTTGCACACTTGCACCATGCTAGATACTCTAAATTCATTCTCCACCACTGTCCACCCCCCCAGGTTTCCTCGCCCTCTAAGGTAGAGGGGCTTAAGTTATCTGGGTCCACCCATCCTTGACCCTTCCTTTTTGGTCTCTCATCTTGGCTGTCCCCCTGCCCTCCTTCCTCCATGCCCCAGCTCCTCCTCCCCAGCCTACCTTACTCCCATTTGAGCTGCCGCAGCTCTGCCAGCAAATGATTCATATTCCTGCGAACTGGAAAGCCACCTACCTCACACAATGTATCCAAGAATGCCGCAGCCCCACACACCCTACAGCATACAACCTTACTCCTGCCACCTGAGCATGTTCCTTCCCCACCACATGCCTTTATTTGGTCCTAGGCTTTTATTTTAGTATATGCTTCTCCTTCCTTACCTAACAGATACTTGCTACTCACTGATCCAAAAGCTGAATCAGAGCACTGAACTTGTGACAGCTGCCTTTGCATATGCTGTAGGAAGCCCTTTATTATTTGGTCGGAACTCCTTTACATGTTCCTGCAATCCCCATTTCTGCTTTGCTTAGTTTCCTGATCCAGCACTTTGTGCTTTGCATTTTGCCTTTTTTTTTTTTTTTAGTCTAGTTTTTTGGGAGGAGGCGACAGGAACACATGTATTTTTTTTATGGATTTTCTCCCCTGATCCCACCCTTGGCATATGGCTCTGCAAGCATTTGGAGGCACGCTTTGAACCCTGTGGTGCCAGCTCAGCCCCTTCCCCCTCCAGATACTTTGTTGCCCCCTCTCTGCCTATGCTACCCACTGGACCTCCACCCAGTGGGAGCGGAACTACGGGGGGGGGGTGCCAACCCATTCTCACCACCCTTTGGAGAGGAGAGCTGCCTGCCAGCATGCTCAATCCTGCTCCATGCCCCCCCCACGCCAGCACCCCGAACCTGTGTCTCCAGCGTAGCATGAGGTAAGGCGTCCAGTGCCTCAAACCTCTGCACCACCAGGACGGCATCTTATCTGGTCTCTTGAGTTCCCCCACCAAGGCATGCCCTCCATGGTGAGGTACCTGGCAAGTGCAACTTCCCCCAGCGGTAAGGAGGTGGGTGTCTAGTTGGTGGTGCAGGGCTTGCAGGGGGATGGACATCATCCTGCGTGTCAAAGTGTTATTACCAATTTTCTTCCAGTGGCACCCATGTGCAGTGAAACGTGCATGCCTGCAATGGCATCTGGTGACCACCCCACCCCCAGCATCTGCCTCCAAGTGGTAGATAAACAGCAGAGGATGGAACAACTGTCACATCTTCTTGTGGAGAACAGGCCTAGTGGTGAAGTTGTAATATCGGCATAGAGATTATTCTACAAACAGTAGCAGGACTACTCCAGGAGAAAGCAGCCTGACCAGTGATACGCTGTACACCGACATCTGTGAACATGGAAACAACAAAGACTGTTCCTTGATAAGCTAGCTCAAAAATTATTTCTCAGACACCGGACTGTAGTCCTTTAAAGGGGTAAAATTGAAACCTGAGCCCATTGTGTCAGGCATCCTCCAAGGTTCCATACTGGGCCCAGTCCTGTTCTCACACTTCATTAGTGACCCACGGTTCCATGTCATAATAGCGATCGCAAAACAGTGATGGCTATTATGGCGAGTATATATCGCCGAAAAGCAAATCAGCAATTTACACATGCCGGTGAACAGACCTCTGGCAAGGAATCCAAGTGTTTATGCAGGGGGCTGTGGCCCCCCCATGTGCCCCCTTGCGGGGGGGCTTCACCCCCTCCACATCCTCCTGCTGAAGGATTATCAACTGTAGGGGAGTGTATATCAGGGAAGGGGCAACACTCCAGATTCCTGGAGGGAAAAAAAAAAAAACTCGGTGGCAAAATTTTTTTCCCCTAGCCCTGAACCCAGTACCTGCTGTGCCGGAGCTAGCCACCCTCACCACAATACCACATGGCTAGCTCGGGTGCAGCAGGCACACTACCCCCTCACAAACCCTCTTCCCTATCCCTCCCCTTGCTATATTCCCCTTCTGGTTGCCCTCCCCTACGATTGCCTTTGTATAGAGTCACTACCCTTGCAGGGCAACCCATGAGGATAGCGCTGAATATGAGTCGCCATTTTGATGGTCGCTCATATTCGGTCGGTATCCTCGCTGGATCCCATGACTCATGCTGTGGGTCTGAGAATGTCTACTTCTACCTGTGTGGATCATACCATCCTGTGTACTCACTGTAGGAATGTGCCCCCAGTTCAAGCTACCTACTGCAAGGTTTTGACCTGGTCTAGTCACTTTTTTGTACAATATCATCTGACATTGAATGGAGGCAGTCAATGTTTTTGGTTCCAAAAGAAGCTCTGATGCACTAACCAGTAGCTGGTTTTCAGTACCCTCTACCATCATGAACACCAGCTCACTACTGTAAACTAATATCTTGGCATGTGACTGGACCACCATCTCAGATGGAGCCTACACATTGAGATTCTTAAAAAAAAAAAAAAACCCCATATTGGTTTCCAGAATTGGAATAAGGGCTGCCTTAGTGCCCCTACATGCCTGCTCATTGTGAATGCAATGCCTGTTGGACTAATGGGAACATACTATATGATGGGGCCAACAGATCTGTCCTAAGCAAGCCAACTGTTCTCTACAATAGGCGTGCTTGCTTTGTACAAAATGTACCTCATGACAGGCACCACTACACACTATACAGTAGCATGAATAGGTTGAACCTAGATGACCACAGATGGCATCCGGTTCACCTCTTGGTGCAGATGTATGGCAGGTAAGGTGCCTGACTACATCCTGGCCCTGATAAAGCCCACACCAGTCCAGAGGGGCTTAGATCTGCAGCAGGACTGGAATATATTATCCTCACATGAATGTTAGAGGGGGTCCAGCTGTTTTTGCTGTGCTGGCCCTTTGGCATGGAACAACTTGCCCCTGCCTGCCCCTGGTCCACACAGACCTCACCATGTTTGGCTCGATATGAAGATGGTGCATTCTGCACTGTGCACAGCGTAGGCCCTGCTTTATCTGAGCAAGCTTGGAGACCCCATTGTTTGGCTGACTACACCCCGTATTCATCTACTGAATGTCATACGCTTTCTATGATGGGGTTTTATCTATCCATACTGTATGAGACATACGTTGAAGGTAACTGTAATCTGTTGCTGTCTAACTGCAGGGAATTATTTGCGTTTCTTACATGTGAGGGATAAGTGAAATGCTGAACATTGCTGGCACTGGTGAAAATTTATGTTTGTATTCAAACTATAGAATATCAGTTGTTCCTTCTCCAAGTTGTAACCAGATCCTGCTGCAATTGGAAACCATTGTAAATGAGTCCCTGACTCAATGGTGTAACAGTTTCTCCCAAATGAAATGATACTTTAGTTCATGGGGAGTAAAAGGACAAAGTAGGAGTGAAGATAGGTAGACAGTATTTGTGATATCTTGGGTGTCGGTGAACTGTGGCCCACTTACTGCACTCTGGACCCAGGTCCTGCCTGGCTTGTACATGGCTAAAAGGAATTTCAGGTTCCAGTTTTAGTGTAGTTTGGTGTTTCATTGAAGTGTAGTGTTTTTTCCCCATTCCCTACAAAAGGTGATGGTGAGCTCCCTCTTCTATAAATGGCTCTGGACCCTGGGATCCTTGCGAATTACAGGTCTACCTTGAACCCTCTTTTTTTGTGGAAACTATTGACAAAGGCGGTGGTGCTACAGCTTGCAGATCACCTAGAACAAAATTATATCTATAAGCAGTTCCAGTGTGGCTTCAGACCCTATTATACAATGGCAAGAAAGAGTCTTGGACTGTGATTGGTCAGTTTGGGGCTGGACCCGTGGCGTTATCCCAGCACATCGCCACAGGTCTAGTCTCTGCACTGTGAACCCATGTAGATGAGCTTTTGATTGATTGTTTCATCTTCTCTTAAAAAAAAAATATTTTTCCACACAAAAACATCTTTAAAATTTTTTTATTCTGTATAACAACTAGCTATTGTATAATAGGAATAATGCACTCCAGGGTGTGTGTCGTGCTGGGATAACGACATGCCTGGGGCATTGGACGCACTCAACCTGTGGCCTCGTGCCCAATCTCTCGAGAGGCAGGTTATCCAGCACGACACACACCCTGTCATGCATTATTCCTTTAGTATAGTACCGAGACTGCTTGCTAAATGGTGACAAAGGCCTTTCTTTTGGTGAGAGATAGAGGGGAACAATCTGGCATTGTTCTCCTCAGTCTCTCCTCCACATTTGACATTGTGGACTATTGGGTGTTGGTGAATTGCCTGAAGTGCTATAGGGGGGCTCATTGGGGCAGTGTTATACTAGTTTAGCTCCTTTATGGTTGGTAGGACGCAGAAGGTTGTAATGGACAATATCATCAGATGCAGAACTGAAAAATAGGCTTAACTCACCAATGTATAAACTTTTGCTTGAATGGTTTTGGATCGGATAATGACCCTAACAAAATTCTGTACTGAACGTTTTGCCGATTTGGGTTCTTCATAGGAAAAGAACCTAATATTGTAAAAAGTATTAAAACATTACATACCTACAACCTGAAACAGTATTTTCAAATTTTGCAAAGAAATTTAGCAAAACAGAAATTCTTGACGTAATAGGCTATAGGGCAGGGATCATAATCTCCTTAGAAAACGTGTAATACAGTATCTTCATTTTTTATTTAATAATTCATACCCTCTGTTAGTACGTGAATCCAACACAAGTTTCTCAAACCACTCTTCAAATGAAATAGTACCTGATTACAGCCTGCATACACTCTATACTTAGCGATGCTGCATGTGTTTGTCAAGGCTCTGTATGGGTTTGAAAGTAAACAATTCCTTATTTTAAAACTATGCTTTTCCTTTACATTGTAAGGAGTGTCTTCAGCTTTGGTCTTGTAAATTCTAAATAATTATCATTTTATTGGTATGTGGCCCCAGGTCACCATGTCTGGTTCATACCCCTGCCTGGTGACTTGACTGTACAGAACCCACCTGGTTGAGGGGTATGGTTCATTCTTTCTTCTGGGTTAGTAGGGTTCATCCCAAAACAAGTAAGAAATAGTGCAGTGTCTCCACCCCTAGAGAGTAAGTGGGACAGACATTGTGTGCAGTTCTTACCCACCTCTATACATGGGACTAGACCACCCCCAGGCCCCAGGGAACCAGTGACACAGTTGCTACCTTTGCCAGTAGACAATTCAGTCAGGTTACACAAAATGGATGCACACACAGGAATAAAATCCAATGAATTAACAGTGCTTTTGTTATGTTACTCAGGCCTGGAAGCTGGAAATAAAGAAGGGGTTAAACAGTTGCAAGTCACCTTAGGCACGCCCACCTGGTAATAGTAACCCTGGCAACCACTGTACTGTGGATCACTACCACTCTCTGATACCACACAGTCACTGACACGCCCACCCAAACAAGGGACATGATAGGATGACTGACTCTATACAGGGTGTAGTATACTTTTTTAGCTGGTACCAGTACTGAAACTGTATAATTTCAAGTGTGAAACAACAACCAATGACTCTGGGTGCCCAGGAATTATATAAAGTTTAGGGCTTGAAATAGTCTTTCCAGAGTTCCGTGGAAAGGCAGTTGTAGCCCTAGAAATGTATTTTTTACAGCCAGCATATCCATCTGGAAATGCATGATGCAGTGTGCGGGCTTGGCCATTTGGCTGCAGTGACAGTAGTGCATGTGTGTGCCATGCCTGAGGCAGGGGAGGGCATACCTCTCAACTGTCCCCGATTTTCAGGGACGTCCCTGATTTTGCCTCAAAATTTTACTCTGTCCCTCCTAAAAATTGTGTTTCTGTGACCAAACATCGGGGGGTTATAAGCACAAACTAATGTCAGACATTAGACTTGTTCTTCTTTAGAAAATGCATTTTACACTAAGTCCTTTATTCTATCAGCTTCCTGAGTGGATATCTCCAATTTTGTAGAAGTGTCCCTGATTTTGGTCCTTTGTCCCTGATTTTTTTTTTTTTAAGCCTTGTCCCTGATTTATGAGGCAGGAGGTTGAGAGGTATGGGGGAGGGTTGCTGTATAAAAAAAATAGTCCAGAGACAGAAAGCACATCATGCGCTGAAGCGGGTTGGGGGCAGCAAGGTGGACTCCCTCTCCCTGCATTCTTGGGGCTTTCTCTTCCCCAGCTAATAATGCACTGACCACCAGTCGTCCTTACCTATGGCAGCCCTGAAATCCCGGCACAGGCCTTGTAGCTATGTCGCTTGGGTTCTTTTGGTGGTACACTTGGTGAAACAGTAAGCAAGCTTGCATTGTAAATGGCCCAACTGGTCATAAGTTTGCAGTCGCAATTAGAGAACACTTGGGAAATGCTTGAAGACCAACTTTTTAACCCCAGCGAGGTTACTGTAATCCAAAAGGGAAAAGTACAGAGATCCCAGCCAGCAGTGCCAGCACTCATGTGATCCACAGATGCAGCAAGGAGCACACAGTAGTAGGTCAAGCAGCATTCAGGATAAGGCCCCCAGCAGCCTGGAGATGAAGCACTTTAGACTCGCTCAAAGGTGCTTTGTGGAAGCACAGCCTTGTGGCTGAACTCTCTCAGCCTTTGTCTCAACTCTCACAGCAGTCACAGGAGCACAGTACAGTGGCTTTATGGTTCCCAAGGAGTCCAGAGCCCAGGAGTGACTGCCACAATCCAGTACCCCTCCAGATCAAGAGTACTCTCATACTCTGGGCACATGCCTCGTGACTCCTCCGATTCACCTACTTGATAAGGGCTAACAGGCCTGCTACTGGGCTCTGCAGCAGCTCAGTGGAGGTGCAGTTCTCAATCTCCAGATTCTCAGCACAGCAGCTTTTCCAGGATGTGAATCACTCCGGTTTCCTCACAACAGCTTTTTTTTTCTGCAGAAAATGCCCCCACCACCACAGACACTTGACGGCTTTTTCAGCAGATGCTTTTCAGGCCCACTTTCCAGCTTTCACTTAACAGGTGCCTTCACAAGCACTGTCTCTCACGTACTGTGAGCGCTTACACACTGCAGCAGCTCCAGTCACCTCAGAGTCTCTCTCTCCAGCTGCCAGAAGGTCCTTGTGAGGCCAGAAAATTCTCTTCCCCAGTTCAGTGTGTTGTTGGACAAGGCTGTCCATTAGTCCTACCCTGCCCAGTGACAGAAACATAGACTTTGACGGCAGATAAGGACCACTTGGCCCACCCAGTCTGCCCATGGACTCCTTGGGCTCCTTGAGCCTGCCAGTCAACCAGGGAGGGTCTCCGATGTAATCACTTCCTCAAAATCCATTTTTGTCTGTTGCTGGACTGCCTAGGGCTTTCTAGCCCTCCGACTGACTAGGTGGCTGGGTCAGCAGGCACAACTATGGCTGCACCCATGTCTGAAGAAGCCTTGTGCTCTCAACTCTTTATTTTATCTTTATTTCATGCTCCCACCCAAAACAGGTGCTGGCCTCCAGGGTAATTGCAGCTCCTTCTGGGCTGATGTTTGGTTGTCCCACCAGGGTCATGAATGTGGCAGTTCTTGGTTGAGCATGCTGAAAGAGCTGAGTGAAGCTGGAAGCACTGGGGAGAAGTCCCTGGCACCATAACACACTCCTTCTCCATTGGCAGTAGTCGATAGTGTGGCTTCTGGCACCAGAAAGAGGAGGTGTTCCTGGCATTCTGCTGGCCTCTACTGCCAGAATTGGGGACTGGAGCTGAACAAGGCAGTTGGAGCCATAAAAAACAAAAAGTTTAGAGAAGATGCCAACGTGTTGTGTAGCACCACGCTCTCTCTTTGCACCCCTTCACGCAGTTAAGCAGGAGAGAGAGATGGCAGCTACAGCAGTAGAGTCCATTAGCGTTCAGAAGGGTGGCTCATGGCTATAACTGTTAGCCCCATACATGTAGAACGGCCAACAAAGATGTTAGTACAGTTTGACAGCCCCCCTCCCCTGATCCCAGTCCCATCCTATTACAATTGGGCAGTCAACTTCCCGGAATGAGCTGCCTGCCTGAAATACGTCAGCAGCTGTTTAAGAATGGCTGCCGTTTGCACAGCCTCCTCTAGCAGCCTACCTCTCAGCTAGCCTAACAATTCTCTCTCCTTTTCTTTGTTTCCCTAATACACCTGAAGAACTGCTTTTCTAGGGGACATAGATATGTTCTATCCACACTTACTGGCAGGTTCCTTGCCGCTTTAAATCTTGCCAGAAGGTCTTCAAGCTGGCTCCTCCCACCCACCCAGGTGGTAGAACTTTCGGCTCCGTCCCATGATGCCAGATCTTCCTTACCACTTGGAAGCTCAGGTTCCCTCCTTAGCGCTCTGTGTTTAGACTGGATCCAAACTCTTCGGTTAACCCAAAAGAAAAAATTACTCACCTTAGTAATGTTGTTTCTTCTAATGGAGTCTTGCTATATTATGACAATTGCAGTTTGTCCCAGCCTTAGAATTGCTCCAGAGGTGAAAGAGTTAACTTCCATGCCAGGCATGGAACTTGAAGCGCGAGCTCGGTTAGAAAAGCTCTCTGGATCATTTCAAACTGAAACTGTCAGATCTTTATGAGCAAAACTCACTAAGGTTCTGTGTGGAAGCTGTAACCTACACTAGCCAACTGGCTACTTAAATATTAACACATTTTCCTGGTCCCAGCACCAAGACTCAAGTCAGGGACCAGAAAATAAGATAAGATAAAATAAAACACAACACCCAAACACCCCAAAAGAAGGGTGGAAAAACAAGATGGGCATCAATAAGTGCCAACATTGGACTGCCCACCCATCCCTAGAGTAGAAGTTCTGAGAGGGGCAGGTTGGGAGGTCATAATATAGCAAGACTCCATTAGAAGAAACAACATTACTAAGGTGAGTAATTTTTCTTCAAACAACATGAAGTCTTGCTATATTATGACAATTGCAGACTACACAGCAGTAACTCCAAGGAGGAGGGACAGAACCTACTTAGGAAATAGGCTCTAAGCACAGCAGTTCAATCGAGCATCCCTCCTGGCCTGAATGTCCAAGGGAGTAATGCTTAGTGAAAGTATGTACTGTTTCCTTCAAGTAGCTGCTTGACATGTCTCTAAGATAGGGATGTCCTGGCCACAGCTAGGGACGAGCTGTACTCTCTGGTAGAGTGAGCCCTCAGGCCTGAAGGGGGAACCTTACCCAGTTTTTGATAGCAAAATTGGATACAAGAGACAATCCACCTAGCAATGGATCTCTTAGTGGCAGGTTTCCCTTTCCTAACCTCACCATAAATGAGAAAGAGTTGGAGGGAGTCAAACCTGTGACCCTTGGTACGCTCTATGTAGTAACTTAGGGCCCTCTTAACATCTAAGCTGTGCAGCCTCCTCTCGCCAGAGGAGGAATGGTCAGTGAAGAACACTGGAAGAGAAATAGATTGATTAAGGTGGAAATCTGAAACCACCTTAGGCAAAAAACTTCCTGTTAGTCCTGAGGACTACCTTATCCCTGTGAAAGGAGATAGTCAGTCTCCACTGACAAAGCTTGTAACTCACTTATGCGCCTGGCAGAAGTGATGGCTACTAGAAAGTTTTCCAAGTCAAGTACTTAAGCTCTGCCGAAGACAGAGGTTCAAAGGGGGGTTGCATCAGCTGAGCAATGCAAACATTAAGATCCCAGGCAGGGGAAGGGTCCCTGAATGGTGGATTGGTATGCAGCAATCCCCTGAAAAACTTGGAAAATACAGGGTGAGCAGAAAGAGAAGAGGGCTTCCCTGCTGAAATAAAAGCAGAGACCGCTGCCAAATGCACTTTCAGGGTAGCTGGTCTCAGTCCCAAAGAATTAAGATGGACCATATAGTCCAAGACAGTGGGCAAATCAGCAGATTCCGGGGAAATACGCTTCCCAGAGCACCATATGGCAGACCTTTTCCATTTTGAGTTATAAGTAGCCCTAGTGGAAGGCTTCCTAGAAGCTTTCAAAATTTCGAGAACACCTTGAGAAAGGTGTAGGTCAGAAAACTCTAACTCCTCAAGAGTCAGGCCTTGAGGTTGAGGGATTTGAGACTCTGATACCAAACTCTCCCCTGGGCACAGGTTAACAAATTGTGGTTCCTGGGGAGACGCAGGGGAAGATGGGCTGCTAAGGACAGAAGGAGTGGGTACCAGGGCTGTCTGGCCCAATCTGGAGCAATCCGAATCATCTTGCAGGTTGAGATCTGATTTTGACTAGCACCTTGAACAGGAGAGGGAAGGGGGGGAAGGCATAGAGAAACTTCCCTTCCCGATCGAGGAGGAAGGCATCCAGGGGGACTGAGCCCAACACTGGGGGCCTGCAACAAAAAAGTGGAAGTTGATGATTGTCTGGGGCTGTAAAAAGATCTATCTGAGGGGTGCCCCACCTGGTAAAAACTATCCCCAGTACTCGGGGATCCAGTGACCATTCGTGATGGCCCTGTGAAATCCTGCTGAGAGCATCTGCCAGGACATTGTCCTTGCCTGGGAGGTGAACTGCTATGAGGGAGGTGTTCAGGGAATAAGCCAGAGACCACAACTTCATTGCCTTGGTGCACAAGGCCGAAGACAGAGTGCCCCTTGTTTGTTGATGTACCACATTGTAGTGGTGTTGTCTGTTCTGACCTGTACCACTTTGTTCTGAACAGATGCAGAAAAACCTGAAGTGCTAGAAAACAGCTCTGAGTTCCAACAGATTGATGATGGAGCAGAGATTCCTGAGGGGACCACAATCCCTGGGTAGAGAGGGTCGCCATGTGATCTCCCCCATCCCAAAAGGGACGATCTGTAGTAAGGGTCAAGGAGTGATAGAGGGATGAAAAGAATCCCTTGTCTCAGATTGCTCTGATCCTGCCACCACTGAAGGGCCTGGATCAGGGTTCGAGTTACTGGGATCAACTTGGATAGGGGATCTCTCTTGAGACCAAAAGGCTCTCAAATGGAACTGAATGTCCCTCATCTGAAATCTTGCTCCTGCACTACAGCTGTGGAAGCAGCCATGTGTCCTAGGAGCTGTAGAAAATGCCTTGCTGGTCGAGAGACCTGCAGGGTGAAGGAGGAGGCCAGAGCCACCAGGGTCCTTACCCTTTCTAGGGGAAGGAAGGCTCTGGCCTGCTTTGTGTCCAGTTCTGTGCCTATGAAGGTGAGTACCTGGACAGGTTCTAGAACTGACTTTGGAAGATTGAGAAGAAAGCCTAGAGAGGTAAGCAGCTGCTGGGTAACCTGCAGGTGTGATTTGACCTGGTCTGGAGACTGACCCACAATGAGCCAGGCATCTAGGTAGGGAAAGATGGCAATCTTTTGCCTTCTTAAATGAGCAACTGCTACTGCCAGGCATTTTGTGAATACCCTTGGGGCAGAGGTAAGGCCGAAGGGCATTGCTCTGAACTGATAATGGCCTGAGGGCAGTTCGAATCTGAGGTACTTTCGTGGGAGCTTCTGATAAGAACATGGAAGTAGGCATCCTTGAGGTCCAGGGAAGCTAGCCAGTCCCCTGGCCTTAGGGAGGGTAAAATCATTCCCAGAGTCACCATTTTGAATTTTGGTTTTAAAAGGTGCTTGTTCAGATATCTTAAGTCCAGGATGGGCCGCCATTCTCCTGTCTTTTTTGGGGTAAGGAAGTGCCTGGAGTACAGTCCCTTGCCCTGGTGTAGGGGAGAAACCCTTTCTACAGCTCTGAGAGCCAGGAGGGTTGAGACTTCTGTTTCCAAAGCAAGAGTCTCTAGACGATTTGCAGGTGCAAAAGATCTGATTCTCATCTTTGAAAATTTTTTGAAGCTGAGAACCAGACCCTGGCTTACTACTTCCAGAACCCACTTGTCTGATGTTAAAGACTCCCAGTCCTGGACGAAGTAAGCCAGCCTGCCCCCTACAGGTAATGGAGAATCGGCCCTGGGCATCCCAACAGGGTGCCTGTTTGGCAGGGACTTTAGGCTGAGGGGTGGGAGCAGGCCTGCTCGTACCCCATCTGCCTCTCCCTCTGAAGAACCCTCTGAACGTAAGCTGAAGAGGAGGCCTGGGTTTGGTAAAAGGCCTGCCTCTACCCCTGGGGGCTGCCTCTGAGGAGTGGCTTGCTGCCTGGCGCTTCGTGCACTCCTATAGGTGGTTCTATATTCATCCATTTTCTTTCATATAATTCTCTGTCTGCTCCCCAAACAGAGAATTTCCCACCACAGGAAAATCCATGGCCTTAGCCTGGGTATCCTGTGACAGACTAGTACACCTGAGCCAAGCCAATCTACGAAAAGCCACAGATGTAGCCATGACTCTAGAGGATACATCATTAGAATCTACTGCAGCATGGAATTGCACCTTAGATGCCTCAATACCATCAGTAGCCACCTGTTCCAGCTCCTTGGCAAGCTGGCCAGGGGCCTGTTTGGCTAAAGCCATGACAGTATTCCATCTAGATTTCTGGTATCTTGCAACATAGGCCATATAATTTGCCTGTCTGAGTCCCAAGGACGCTGCCATGTATTGTTTTTTAGCCATGGCATCAATCTTCCTGGAGTCCTTGTCAGGAGGATGTGAAGCCAGGGGAATATTAGCTTTATCACAGGCTGCAGCCTGAACTAGCCCAACATGGCTGCATTGCTGTTAAAGAAATTCTGTATCAGGACTCTGATAAGGTGTACCTCCTGTCCATCTTTTTATCCACAGGAGGCACAGAATTAGAGCTTTTAAATTTTTATTGTTTGTTTCCTCAAGGATTTATGTAAAGGATAGACAATCTCCTGGACTCTGGGATATCCATCATCTCCACAAAGTCAGGCTCCTCTTGCTCATCCACAGCTTCCTCCAAAGGGAGCTGGAGGTTTTCAGCAACTTTTTATAAACAGAAAATGAGAAGGGACTCAGAAAGCCTAGGGGAGACTCTCCTAAAGGTCTGTCTGGGAAATGTCTGGTTCAATGGGCACATCCAGACTTTCAAATCACATTCACACTGTTCATAATCATCCCCCGCCTGGTTCATAAAACTCCTCTATATCATATTCTTGAACTGTGGAACCTGCCGAACCCACCTTTTGCCAGATAGTGGCAGTTCGGACGGAACCGGGAAAGCGACAGGACAATTTGGATCGCTTTATTATCTCTGCAGCAGTTGGAGAAGGAATTTTTGACTCACACCTGCTGATTTTCTAGTTCTCTTTGCTGGAACTGGCTCCTCTGAGTCAGCTTTGCTTGCCCGAGGAAGTCTCGCCCGTCAGAGGAGTATTCCTCCGGTTGTTGGCACCGAACTGGCTGGCCATCCGGTCAGCTGACTTTTGGCTCTCGCTCCCTGAGCCTACCAACTCTTATCTAGGGTAGCTGCAGGGAAATTCTTGCAAATCTGGCAGTCTGCATTGAGGTGGTCAAACCCTCAGACAATAAACACATGTGGTGTGTGGTCAGCCTGGCAAAGGCTTCCCACAGACACTACAGTGTTGAAACCCAGTGGCCCGGTTTTCTTTTGGGTTTCTAGACATAATGCCAGCCTAACCAAAACTTGCCCTTTTCCGCAAATGCCAGGCAAGACACCCTTATCGTTCCCAACCGTCACGGGTCGTGGAAAAAACGTAATGAAACTGCTTTTTAGAACCGATAAGTACCGGGAACCGCACTTCAAATAGCTTTTAAATGAATTTAGAAAAAGTTTTAAAATCAACCTGATCGGTTCAAACCGAACCGATAAACATTTACAAGTTCCACACTGAAATAAACCTGTCTATTACTTACAATACCACAGACAGAGCTTGAACCGATCGGTTTGCGGTTAAAATAATTATAATCGCAGTTGAATTTAACCGAGAACACTTTTAAACCGAGAAATGAACCGAGCAGTAGGAGGAATCTCTGGAGCGACTGTTCAGTGAGGCGGAGTAAAGAATCTGACAGTTTCAGTTTGAAATGATCCAGACAGAGCTTTTCTAACAGAGCTCGCGCTCCAAGTTCCATGCCTGGCATGGAAGTTAACTCTTTCACCTCCGGAGCAGTTCTAAGGCTGGGACAAACTGCAATTGTCATAATATAGCAAGACTTCATGTTGTTTGAACTAATTTTCTAGTTTACAAGACTTTGGTCTCTTTCTTCCTTCGCGGCTGCGATGGATAAATTGACTCCTGCTTTTCGGCGGTGCCCATGCGGGCAGAAGATGTCTCGGACCGATCCGCACTCCACGTGCATCGGGCTTGACCATGATCCGCAGGCCTGTGATTTGTGCAAGTCCTTCTCGACAAATGTCCTCGAAGACCATGCTGCCAGGCTCCAACTTGGGTGCCCCGAGAGACGTATACTGCCGGTGAAGTCAAAGGAGGCCCGTTGGGTGGCTTCTGCAGTGGCAGGCTCGGCTGAGCAACTTGAACAGATGATTGCTCTCAAGGAGGAGGCGTCCCAGGCCGCATCTTCATCTTCCTCGGTCGCGGCATTTATCCCGCTCTCCTTGGGCTCCTCCTATACGGCTTCCTTTAAGGAGCTTTGCTAATCTCTCTCCACGAAAGGTGAGGGACACTCCTCTCGGTCCAAGAAAGACTCGAAGGTAAGTCCCACCGTCTGCGTTTGGGGGGGAGCGGGAGAGGTCCTCTTCCCTGGACAGTCGACTTTCGACTTCGGTCGAGGTTGCAGCTAAGGCCGTTGGCTTCATGGTGTCCCTGTCAGGTCAGCTGGCCGAGACACCCATCAACGCAGTTGAGATTTTTCTCGACCCGGATGGGCTGTCGATTGGAGAAGCCAACAACCCTTCTTCACCGGTTCCCCCGGTGGAAACCGAGGACTTGCCTGTGCCTCCTGTGCCGGAGTCCCCAGTTAAGGCTCCTGAGCTGTGGGAGGAACTGGTTTCCCGGGCTCCCTCCCCGTCCCACCCTCGGAAACACAGACGGTCTCTGTCTCGGGCCTCTTCTCGGTCCAGCTGATCCCGCCAACACCGGCGGTCTCGTACCGAGGGAAGTGGTGGCGCCACTTGTCTTCGTCTTATTCCTCCTCAGAGGAAAGGCTTGGGCGCAAATTGCGTCGACTCTACGAGGACTTAATGTGGCAGCAGCTCCTTCTGACTGGGAACAAGCGGACGCCGTCACCTTACCCGGCCATTAAGTGGATGTCACCTGAAAGGCCGAATCAACCCCTCGCGGTGGTAGAGGAGCCCAATCCGGTGCCGGTTGTTCGGCCAAAACCAGCTGCCCCACCGATTGTGGTGGAACCCCCGCCTCCACAGCCTAAATCTGGGGCTGCAACCATGGATTCTCGGTCGGGTCAGGGACTGCTCCACCGGTTGTCGGCCACCCTCACTCCCGACTGTCCTCGGCAGGTGGAGGGTGGCTCAGGCCCTAGGCAGCTATTCGCAGACTCCTCTGAGTCTGAAGACTCTTCCCTGTTCTGCAGGCCCCATGACCTGGAGTCCTCTGGTGGACAGTCGATGGAAGCGATTCCATCTTCGTTCATGGGTTTGCTTTGGCTCATCTCTGAGTCCACTGGGATGCAGCACGAGCCCGTATCCAAGCAGGCCAAGTATCCCCTCACGGAAATACTGGACCGAGGGGATTCTCCCACGGAGGCCTTTCTGGTGGCTGAAGCCATTGTTGGCCCAGCCTTGGAGTTATGGCAGCAGCCGGCTTCTTGTCCTGCTCCTTCGGCCAGGATGGCCAAGAAGTACGCGGTCCCCACCGGGTCACTGTCCGTTTTGAGCACCTCTGCAGAGGGTTGGTTACCACATGGTTTTCCTGCCCGGGAACACCAGGATGTGGACAAGCCCTCCGACAAAGAATCCAAAAAGCTGGACTATGCCGGGCGTAAAGTGTACGGTGCGTCCTCCTTTGGCCTCTGTCAGGCCAATTCGTCCATACTGATGGTGCACTTCTCCCACGCCCTTATGGGCTCCCTGGATGAGGTGATCCCTCATCTCCCAGCTGATTTCCAGACTACGGTCAAGCAAGTGCGGGATCAGGGAAGGGCAGTGGCGAAACAGCAGCTCCAAACGGCTCTCAGTATTGGAGACTCCTGTTCCCAGTCAGTAGCGGCTGCAGTGGCCATGTGCCGCAGAGCTTGGCTGCGGATCTCCATCTTCACGGCGGATACCCAACACAAGCTGGCAGACGTCCCCTTCCTGGGTAGACTTGTTCAGGCCTGGGGTGGAAGGCCACCTCCAGAGAATTGAGAAGTCCAGTGCCACCTTGGACTCTGTCACGTCTGCCCAGACGGACAAAGGCCACCGGCAGCTACATAAGCCCTTTCGACCTTCTGACCCTGCAGCACGTCCAGCCCAGCAACACCAACATCGGGGCCAGCAGGCTCGCACTTGGCACCCCAAAGCCAAGCCTGTAGCTTCCTCCAGCAGGAAGCCGGGAAGAAAAGGCCCAGGACGTCCCTCGGCAGGTCCTTCCTCCAAGCCTGCCCAGTGATGGGTTGAGGGGTGTCACCCCCAGCTGTGTCTCATCCCCCTGGGTTCCCCCCGTGGGGGGATGGCTCCGCCACTTTCTTTCTGCCTGGTCCGCTATCACCATGGACTGCTGGGTGTTGGAAGTGGTAGGAAGGGGTCTGCCTCTGGAGTGCGAGCAGACTCCGCCCTTCCGAGCCATCTCCCCACGGGGGGGCAATGGGGTCCGCAGCCTCTGTTGGTCTGTCGAGCCGACATTGCCCTGCTCCTCCAGAAGGAGGTAATCAGGAAGGTGGCAGATCCTCCACCAGACCCAGGGTTTGTGTCCAGGTACTTTCTGGTCTCGAAACGGACTGGGGGTTGGCGCCCCATTCTAGACCTGCAGGACCTGAACAGGTTCCTAAGGTCTCGAACCTTCAGGATGGTCTCTCTGGCTGAGATCATTCCATCCTTGGAATGAGGTGTGTGGTTCTGTTCTTTGGACCTCCAGGACGTGTTCTTTCACTTCCCAATCTGTCTGTCCCACCAGCGATTCCTCCGCTTTAGAGCAGAGGGGTCCCTTTATGAGTTCCAGGCCATGCCCTTCAGCCTTTCTTTAGCTCCCAGTCTCTTCACCAAATGCATGGCAGTAGTGACAACATTCCCTGCGGTGCCGAAGGTTCCGGGTGTACCCTTACCTGGACGACTGGCTGATTGCGGCCTCCTCCAGACTGGAGGTGGAGCGGTCCAGGGATCTGGCCCTCCAGGTTTGCTCTCAAGTTGGCCTCCTCATCAACAAGGCCAAGTCGGAACTCATGCCAAGGCAGGTGATCCAATTCATCGGGGCAGAGCACGGCTCTTTGCGAGCCAGAGCACGGCTCCTGGCGGACAGGGCCGAGGTTCTTTCCTCCTTTGCCCAGTCATTTCAGGTTGGGCAATTGCGCCCTGCCCGGGACTTCCTGCGCCTCCTGGGCCTCATGGCAGCCTGCACCAGCGTGGTCTGATGGGCCCGTTGGCACATGCGTCCCCTACAGTGGGAACTGGCCAGCCAATGGTCACAGCGCTCCGGTCCCTTGGACCAGCCAGTGGCAGAGACCCAGGAGATGTGGAATGCTCTCCAGTGGTGGATGATTCCAGCTTATCTGCAGGAGGGCATACCGTTTGTCCGCCTCGAGCCAACTGTCTCTTTATCGACCGCCTCTCTGATGGGTTGGGGTGCCCATCTGGGGGAGCACAGAGTGCACGGCTTCTGGTCCCCTCGGGAGTCCTGATGCCACATCAACCTGCTGGAGCCTCGAGTGGTTCATCTAGCCCTCACCACCTTCGCTCCATTTGTATGGTGTCAAGTGGTCCAGGTCCAGACAGACAATACCACTACCATGTGCTACCTAAACTGCCAGGGCGGGACGCGCTCCATGCCTCTGTGCAGGGAAGCTCTCCGCACTTGGTCCCTCATGCGCAGCCTGGAGGCAGATCTCCTTGCCATCCATGTGGCAGGAGCCTCCAACATTCTGGCCGATGGCCTAAGCCAGATAGGAGCTGCGTCCCACGAGTGGTCTCTCCTGCCGGAGGTAGTACAAGATCTGTTCTCCCACTAGGGCACGCCTCAGGTGGACCTGTTTGCCTCCAGGGAGAATGTAGTTGAGGTGCTGTTTCATGCCCTCGCCTCAGCAGGGCTTGCTGAAGGGATGCCTTCTAGGTCGGGAACCCGAGCTCTTTCTACGCTTTTCCCATTTCCCTGATCCACAAGGTGCTTCTCGAGGTGAGGAGGGACAAGGCGCAGGCACTTTGGTAGCCCCAGACTGGCCCCACCAGTTCTGGTATCCAGATCTCCTCGGCCTCAGCTCCAGGCTTCCGGGGTGGCTTCCAGCCCCCCCGGACCTGATCTCAGTCAACCAGGGGAAGGTATTCCATCTGGACCTTCAATTCCTGCACCTGACGGCCTGGTTCCTGAGCGGCTAGAGTTCTAGGCCTTGGGTCTTTCCAACGAGGTCCTCAACGTCGTTGAGGCATCCTGTAAGGAGTCGACCAGGAAATGCTATGCCTTTAAATGGAAGAGATTCTCCATTTGGTGTCGGGGCAAGGAGCTGGACCCTTCCTCCTGTTCTTGGCAAGCATTCTGGACTACCTGTGGTCCCTTTCTCAGCTAGAGCTTGTCGACGCCCTTAAGGTGCACCTGGAGCCATCTCTGCTTACCGGGCGCGGGCCGGGAAGCAGTTGGAGCAGGAGAAGGTGGTCGGGCACTTTTTCAAAGGCCTTGATCACATATCCCCTCCGGTGCGAGAACCTGCACCTCCGTGGGATCTACTGCTGGTATTGGCTAAGCTCATGGGCAAGCCATTCGAACCGATGCACAAGTGTGACATGTCTCGTGGAAGACCACCTTCTTGGTGGCTATCACATCAGCCAGAAGGATGGGAGAGCTCCAGGCGCTTTTCATAGTCTCCTTATCTGGACTTCCACCGGGACAAGGTTGTCCTGTGCCCCCACCTGAAATTCCTTCCGAAGGTGGTGTCTGAGTTTCACCTTAACCAGGTGTTGACTCTGCTGGTGTTCTACTCCAATCACACCTCGGAGGCCGAATATAGGCTCTGTCCTTTGGACCCTAGAAGAGCGCTCTCTTATTATAAGGAGCGGACGGCTGACATTTGGGGAGAGGTTCGCCAGCTGTTTGTCACCTACGCTGAAGCCGCACCTGGCAGACCTGCAGCCAAGCGGACGATAGGCAGGTGGGTCACCGCCTTCATAGATCTCTGTTACAGGTTGATGGGCATGGAGCCTCCCAAAGGGATAAGAGCTCATTCTACCTGCCATACCACTGCTTCGGTGGCTGCTTCCAGGGACATCCCTATCCAGGAAATCTGCAGGGCTGCTACCTGGAAGTCAGCACACACCTTCATGACCCACTACCACATCGACCTTTGAGTCATGCTGGGATGCTGGTTTTGGGACCTCTGTTCTCCAGTCCTTATTCCCTAAGTAAGGGGTGTGCACCTTGCCTCCCTCCTCCCGGAGAACTGCTAGGAGTCTGCCGGTAAGTGTGGATAGAACAACATATCCATGTCCCTAGAAATGCAGGTTACTCACCTGTAACAGAAGTTCTAGGAGTGGTATATGTTGTTCATCCACATAACCCACCCGGCTTTGACGCACAACCTGGCTTCCAATGGGCTAGATCTGGCGTCATGGGGCAGAGCCGAGAGTTTTACCACCCGGGTGGGTGGGAGGAGCCAGCTTGAAGACCTTCCAGCAAGATTTAAGGCGGCAAGGAACCTGCCAGTAAGTGTGGATGAACGACATATACCATTCCTAGAACTCCTGTTACAGGTGAGTAACCTGTATTTCCTCACCCCTAACCTCTCCGCGAAATGCTGCTCAGTGCCTTCTTCTGCCTCCTAACTGTCCTTTTTGTTTCCTTAGTTCTTAGTTGGTATTCTTCCCATTCTTCCACCCCCTGCATTTCCTTGTACCTGGTGACAGACTTTTTTTTTTTTTTTGGCCCTCGTTGCATCCCTGACCGTATGTTGGTCTCTACCTATGTTCTGTTTGCTCTCTTGTACTCTCCCAGGTCATACCTGAAAATACACATTCAGTTTTCTTCCATACCTACTAGGTAAACAAAAACTAAATAAAATGAAGCCAGTTTGATAGACTGCAGTACACGCAGTCAGTAAGCAGCCAAAATGCAAAAGACAAAGATTCATGGCACCTCTTATGATTCCTAATTTGGGTATTCTGAAATAACGATATTGTTCTTGGCCAGTTAGGATTGTTTATTTCAAAGCTTTCCAAGTCCTCTTAACCGTAAGAGGGTGTCTAATGCAAACTGTTGTAGAAGTAAATTCAGTTGGCATAGTACATTTCCTACAGGTGGATTTCTCTTATTTTCAGCAAAGAAACACTGTGGTTTTAAATTGAATCCATTATATATATATATATATATATATATATATATATATATATATATGTATAAAAAAAAAATTCATCAAACTTTGTTTTATATGTTTCATTCATGTGTCTCTTGTGGTTAGAGTTTCTTATGGAGTCCTTGGTGTGCCAGAATTGTTGAGCTGCACTTCACATTTCTCTAACCTAAAGAACTCAGGAATGCACTCTGACCATAAGAGACCCAGTAACTGTACATAAAGTATAATGCAATCCTATATTAAAGTTTTTTTTGTAATGGGATAGCCCAATAAAGTACCACAGTTTAATTAACATTATGAAATGGCTTGGATCAAACAAAAGCATTCTAATTGGTTAGTACTGGTCAGAGGGGGGAGGACGTGGTCAGCAGCCGACGGGAAAAGACGCTTCTCTAACAGCTCCAGACCCAGATGGTGGCATAAACTTTATATAAAAAAAAAAAAAAATTTTTTTCCGCCCAACTTGCCCAGATTAAATGACGCAATCTTGAAGCAAAGGACTTGCTACTACTGTCGGCGAAGTTTCAGATAATTTCCACAATGGGTCGAACCAAATTGGACAGTAGTAAGGACAGGGGCAAAGGGAAAGGCCCTGTGTCTGCTACAAGCGCTGCTCTAGTTAACCCAGTGCCGAGCGGGAAGCCAGAGGATTTAGACACTAAAATAAACGCGATCCTGCAAGCAGTACAACAAATCGACAAGAAACTTGAGACATACAACTCGAGGCTTACGCAAGCCGAAACTACAGTACTAAATATTGAAACGAAACAAACCAAACCGAGCTAACAACCTCTGTGACTAAAGCTGTGACTGATGGTGTCCTTAAGGAAAATAAACTGCTTAGCTCATGCTTGGAGTACCTGGAAAATAATGCCTGTGCCTGCAACCTCCAGTTTTGGGGGATACCTAAAGGAGTAGAAGGTGCTAACCTTGCAGCCTATATTCAGCAATTTCTGCAGAACTTACTCCAAATGTAGGATGATCATTTTATTCAACAGGCTTATCGTATAACTCCACACAGAAGGCCCAGCAATCCAGATCTCCCTCAGACTGTACTGGTAGCAACTACGGGAGTACACATCAGGGACTTTGTTCTGCATAAGGCTAAGTCAGTAGGAGCTCTCGCCTTAACAGATGGCTCTATCCTCCACTGTTTTCCTGACCTCTGCTATTCCATGAGGGTGCGACGTTGTGGATTTGCTGCAGTTCGTGCGGGTCTCGGGAAGCTTGGGCTCAACCATGCGCTGCAAATGCCTGCACGACTTAAGATTTTATATGCCGGTAAAACCTACATTTATAATGATTGGACGAGGGTTGGAGGCTGGACATGATGCATATTTAGGATGACGAAGAAGATACCTGAAGAGGAACATACCTGAAGAGGAACATACTGGACAGTCTTGGTGACTGTCTAAAGTTGGAAGTCTACCACTATAACTACTTAAAACTGATTTTATTTGAGAAAAGTGTAGTTATTTTATTGCACTGTTATAAACCTTCATAAAACATACTACAGTATATAAATTGTATAGTGCTCTAAACTAAGAACTTCAAGTTTAATGCAGCATGTTTCAATTGCACTAAATTTTATTTCTTTTAACATTCTGGACACACCCTGCGGTGAGGTTGTTACTATAGTTTGCTTTTTATTTGTGCGCCATAATTATCACTATTTAGCAATGTCTGTGAGCTCTAGTTTAGGGGGCATCTTAAGTCACATTTAGGGGATTAATCCTCTGTTTTTGGGACATGCATGGACTCCTGGGCCATGTCAGTAGACAACGGCCTCTCTGCAAAAAAGGGACTCTTTGGACTGTTTTATACAAACCATTATTTAGGTATGGTTGTCCATGGTCTTGCTGCATAAGCCTTTTCTAAATAGATTTGATAACTATGCATTAACGCCCAGCTGTTGTAACAACAAATGAAGGGCTAAGAATTACTACTGTGTCTCTGTTAACCGATCCTAAACCTGGAATCGAATAGTGTACTTTGTATGTTTTCTACTAAATGTACAAAAATAAAGTATATATATATAAAAAAAAAAAAAAAAAAACTGGTCACAGGACCATGCACTCCTGCATGGTTTAGCTTGTACTTTTTTTTTTTTTTTCCTTTTTTTGGTTAATTATTAAAACTATTTTATAAGTGCAGTAGCAAATGCAGGGAGGTCTATATGGGGAAATTGTAAGGCAAGTGGAGTGCTGAGGAAAGCTAAAGTGGAGGCAGAGACATGAATAGCAAATGGGGACCTAGAAGGGGAAAAGTGGAAGACTAAGGAAGGGTCAGACTAAAAAAAAAAAAGGTAGGAGGATAGAAAGAATGCAGATATCCTGATTAAATATTTCTGTTCAGACTTCACCGTAGATGAGGGAGGGCTGTACCTAAAATGTGAGATACAGGCCAAAGGGGAGAGGGTGAAGGTCCTGAAGAAGGGATTGCTCACAGTTAAGAGGGTGTTCAGTGAAATCAGGTACCTGAAAGTATGAGTTGCTTAGCCTTGATGGATTACACCCTGTGATGCTCAAGGAGGTTGCACAGTCCTTAGCAGAGCCACTGGCTGACCTCTTTACCTGCTCCCTAGAAATGGGGGGTTTCCAATGGTTTGGAGGATGGCCACTGTGGTGCCACTCCACAAGAACAGGGCTGGGAATAACCCAAGATATGGCAGACTCCTCTATCTGATCTCAAGCTTTGGGAAGCTACTGAAGGCTATTATAAAAAGAATATAGTCAAGTGGAATTCTTGGAGGCCAGTTGACTTCAATATAGGAGGCAGCATGAGTTTGACTGGCAGATCATGCTAAGCAAATCTGATCTGACTTTTAAATAAGTGGGTTACAGAGCTGGTGGACAGGGGCCAGGGCACAGATATATCATCTAGATTTCAGCAAAGCTTTCAGTTCTGTACCCCTCAGAAGGCTTGTAAAAAAGCTGGGTGATTTTTAGGGTGGGAGAAAGTAAACTGGCCAGGTGGCTAGGACATTGACTGGGAGTGAGGAAGGAGTTGGAGGGTGGTCCTGAACGGAGAATACTTGGGGGTCAGAGAGGTAACAAGTAGAGTACAATGAGAATTGGTCCTAGGACTGATGCTATTTAACATATTCATCCGAGACCTAGAGAAATGAATCCAAGGCAGGACCTGTCTCTCTGCTGATGACTCTAAAGATCTGTGGCAGAGTGGATACTGAGGAGGGAATAAAAGGTATTAAAAGTGACCTAGAAAGGTTAATTTTGTGAAGGCTGTCAGGATACTGGGGTGCATAGGAAGAGGGTTTTCAGTAGAAGATGGGAGGTGATATTGCCTGTGTGTGTGTGTGTGTGTGTGTGTGTGTGTGTATGTATATGTGTGTGTGTATGTATATATGTATATATATATATATATGTGTGTGTGTGTGTATATATATGTATATATATATATATGTGTGTATATATATATATATGTATATATGTGTGTATGTATATAAAAATACTCTCTCTCCATGGTGAGGCCACATTTGCATTATTTACTTTGTGCAGTTCTGGAATCCCTGCCTAAAGAAGGCTTAGAATTGCCTGGAGTCTGTCTTATTACTGGGTACAAGAGGACTTGCTTAAAGTACAAAGCTCCAGGTATGCAAAATAATATGCATCAAATAATCTGAGTTTTGATTTATAAATACTGTTGGGATGAGTTACTGGATAGATCATTGAGAAATGTGTTTGTAAGAGCCAAGCTGGAAGTTTTGGAAAGCAGTTTGCTTAAAGTGAGATTTAAAAAGTTGCCTAAAACACAGGAACTATGTGCCTGTTGCACAGGGGAAAGGGAAGATATACATCATATGCTTTGGCGTTGTCCATGGTATATTAAATCTAGACCGTACTGGTTAGGCCCTTTTTTGGATTGGCCCAATTTGTCAAAATGAATTGACTTTTACTTTGTTTAATTGTTTACCAGTTCGATGGCTAACAAAACAGCTATAATGACTGGCCTTGTTGGGTCCTTCGATCTGGCTTGCATTAAGGAGACCTGGCTGGGAGATGCCTCTGGCCCTATGCTAGGCATCTGTCCCGACCAGGTACTCTGTGCACTGCCTGAGGAAGGACTGCAAAGGGGGGGATGCAATCTTTTTTTTAGATTGGAGCTGGGCCTTGATGGTGCACCCTATTGGGGACACCATTTATTTTGAGTGTGTTGCTGTGCGGGGGTGGGGGGGGGTCCCAGCGTGGAGTCTAGAGTGCTCCTGGTTTACCGTCCACCTGGGTGGGACTGGAGTGTCTTGCAGGAGGTGACGTCCTTTGTCGCTGAGAGGGTTTTGGAGTCGCCGAGATGGATTATTCTCAGCAACTTCAACACCTGGATGGATGATGTGACATCACCTGGGGCCAGAGACCTCTTGCTAAGTGTGGAGGCTCTGGGCCTGATCCTGCATTCCAAAGGCAGCTTTTATGTCTAGGACAATTGCAGCCAGGAGGAATCGACCGGCTCAGCTCTTCCGGTTTGTAGACGGGCTATTACATCCGGCCTGTTTGGAACCCGTTGGAGTGTTTTCAACCCATAAATGTGAGGAGTTTGCTCGATTCTTCTTGGACAGTGTGTCTTCTGTGAGATCCGGGATTGCTCCAAGTGGAATTCAGTCCTCCAGCAGTAATATTTCTTGTGTGGACGATTGCACTCGTCCGTCCTGGGGTGTATTCCAGCCAGTGATGATGTAGGAGGTCTGTCTGATAGTCCTCCGGCTGAAACTAATGTTCTATGATCTGGACCTGGGCCCAACGCGGCTACTAGTTGGCTGCGTCAAAGCCCTGAGCCTGGTCTTTGCCGGAATAGTTGAGAGTTCCTTGTCGGCAGGGGTTTTTCTGGAGTCTTTAAAACGAGCTCTGGTATAGACCCTGCTGAAGAAACCATTGCTGGACCCTGACGTCCTGGAAAATTACAGGCCTATCTCGAACCTTCCCTTTATAGGGAAGGTTCTTGAGAAGGTGGTAGCAGAACAGCTAGAGGGCTGTCTCAGACTTCTAAATTTATGAACCTTTCCAGTCTGGGTTTAGGGCCTTACATAGCACAGACACGGCGTTGGGTCAGGGTGTTGAATGACCTGCTCGGGGCGAGGGATCGGTGAGAGCGTACAATTCTTGTCCTCCTCGATCTGTCCACAGCATTTGAAACTGTGGACTATGGGGTGGTGTTGGACAGACTGAGGGAGTATGTGGGTCTTGCGGCAAAGTCATCAGCTGGCTTGAGTCCTTTCTCCGAGCAGGTCTCGGAGGGTAGTGATGGGAACTTGTTCCTTGAACCAGAGAGACCTGCCCTGTGAGTCTCCCCGGCCAAGGTTCTGTGCTCTCCTTCATGTTGTTTGCAGTGTATATGCTGCCCCTGGGTGAGGTCATAAGACAGTATGAGCTGTTTTCTCATTGTTACACTGACAATACTCTGGTACACCTGATGCTGTCTGTGCTGAATAAATGCTTGGCCGAGATCCAGGCTCGGACGGCGTCGAACTGACTGGGACTAAACCCTGGGAAGATTGAGGTGCTGGTAATAGAGCTGGGTCTGAGGGTTGGGCTTGGAGCCTCTGGTGACAGGTTGGGCCTTTATAGAGGCCCAACAGAACTGGAGATTTTATCAAGGGCGAAGAATCTCTGTGTTGTTTTTAACAGCGAGCTGACATTTGATGCTCAGATGTTGGTAAAATCTGATCCGGACAACAGCCATCTCCAGAACATCACCCAGACCAAGCCTTTTGTCCTGCCCAAAGACCTGGCCACACTGGTCCATGCTTTTGTGACCTCGAGACTTGACTACTGTAACACCCTCTACCTCGGTGTTACAGGTGGTGCACTGGGGCACCTGTAGCTGTTGCAGAACACAGTGGCATGGGTGTTTGACTAATCATTTCTGATTGTCATATCACTCCAGTGCTGCACGAACTACTCTGGCTGTTGGTGTGCTGCCGCATCACCTTCAAGGTAGGCCTTTTAACGTACAAGACCCTACATGGTTTGGGTCCGGGCTACCTGAAGGATCTCCTGCATCCCTATGTCCTGTCTCTCCCTCTCAGATAGCTAGCTACCTGTGCTCTCCTGGAGATCCCCAGAGTGAGGTTAGAGTTCTGGGGACTGAGCATTTGCGGTAGCTTCCTCAGCGTTGTGGAATTCATTGCCAGGTCACCTCCAGGAGGCATGGTCTGCTGAAATTTTAAAACTACAACTGAAAACATTCTTGTTTGCACAAGCTTTTGGGGTCTGAGGTGGGCCATTTAAGAATTTGGATGGGTTCATTTGTTTTTAATCTTGTCAGATTTTATATGTATATGTTTTTATTACTGTTCCTGTTCTGTTTTTTACGTATGTGTGTACTTGTAATCCTATTGTAAGGGTGCCCTGAGCCTTCTGGGAAGGGCACCCTAAACAAATAAAATCTACTACTACAGCCTCCTGCCCTTCTGTCCCATAACTAACTGGTAAAACCATGCAACAGTAGGGGATGCCGTGCTGCATCTGGGCACAGTATGCTGTGGTGTATAGAACACAGTACAGTAAGCAAGTGTTGTTACCCTGATGTGCGTTAGAGATGTAAGGGTTTTCGGTTGACCAGTCGCGGCGTTTACTGACATTTCACCTTGTATGTAAGTGGCTTTTTAATAATAGATCCTTGTTGGTTAGGGGAAGATGTCATTTTATGTATCACTGTTTTCTTGTGAGAATTTGATCTGCTGCGGTAGAAAAAAACTGGCAGCCAGATATTGTGAAAACAAAAATTTGGGCAGTACAATGATTGATTTATAAACTGATTAGTACTGTAAGTCTGTACTATCCAGGCATGCTTTGTTATCCGGACAGTCAGGTGATGCTCTTGGCCAAACGGTTTGCTGCCAAGTCTTCACCTGTTCTATGAAGAACTACATTTTGCGTACACAGATAAACAGGCTCTGTTGGTAATTAGGCTGATCAGATGATAATACTTTAGCAGTAAGTGTGGCTCAGCTGGTAGCACACCTGTTTCTGGGCCAGAAGTTCATGGGTTCTATCACGTACTGGAATTGAACTCCTGGTATAAACGCTGGCACCTGAGTGCAATTCTAAGGGATGGTGTACTGTCTGTGTGCGCCATCGTTTGGATACGACTTTAAACCGAGGTCCAGTCTACCTTTTCTGGTGGTTGTCTAGGTGGACATTAAAGATCCCATGCTACTTCTCAAAAAGAGTAGGAGAATGTTCCCACTGTCCTGGACAAATTGCCCCATTCACTAAAATGCAACCCTCTGGTTCAGTTCCAGTTGGTGTACATCCCCCGGAGAGGCTGAAAATAGACGCGTGTCGCCTTCTTTCCAGTCAACAAAAACTAAAATGAAAATTAACAATACAGTAATGATTCTAGCAAAGAAAAAACAATTAAAATTTTTATGACTTATTATAAGTCGCGGGGGAACATAGCGTGGTCATTATGAAGAAAAAAAAATTTTTTCGAGTATACAGGGAAGGCATCAACCAGTTCTTGGGATACATTCATTCAGACACATCACCACAATAGGTGTTTGCACTCTGTGTAAGCCTTTTTAGTGTGTATACATTTTTACCAGTACAGTAATACAGATGTTAACTAGGCAGTAAGAAACGCCTGGGTGTGTAATTATAGACCAGTAATCTCATGCGCCTCAGGTGTGTTGTTGGGCATGAGGCACAGACGAGTGCCTTTCATGCAGCTGTGAAATGCGATTATTGGTCAGAATTGCACATCCTTGTAGTCTCATTGCACTCATAAAGTGGTTTTGTAAACAAAAGTAGAAAAATGCATGTAAAAGTCCTATGTTTTTTATGGGCATATAAAATGAAAGGTTTGTTGACTGAGATATGAAATAACCTGCAGAAGTGGCGGAGACAAGGATCATAAACAGGTTGAAGAACCTCTTCAGCCTGTTCCCCCTTTTCCTGCAAGTCTCGTCTTCATGAATTTACATCTCATGCCTGTAATTTTTCCTGACTTTAGTGCTGCCCACTACCCATGGCTTAGGCAGTGGCACTGTTGCTGTGAAGTAGTCCCCATCTCTTCCCCGTTATAAGATTTATCTGAATACCTTAGGCACTTTGTTGAATGTTTTTTTTCACTTTACAGCGAACATTGGTTTGTACGTCTGTTATGTATTATACTTTGCTTTATTATTTTGTTTGTGTTTTTACTTGATAGTGATCATTGTGCCCCGGACACATCTGGAAACGAGCTGCTCCCTGTTCAGTATGTCTTTCTTGGTAAAACTTTAGAACTAAGTAAAGGGGGCTGATAATTCCAAGAGGGAGGTGTGGGGGTAGGCACCATGGCTAAAATCTCCTTGTGGCAGTAGGTCACGGGAGTAGGCAAAATACTCCTATATATGCAGACTTTATCTGTTGGCACTGTCTGTTTCTATATTGGGGAATCCATCCAGTGTAATTATAGTGAGGTAATTACATGGGTTGAAATGTCCATTAATCAGATTTTCTGTTTGTCTTAGTTACTTTTATTATTATTACACCTGTCACTGTAATGTGTGTGTGACCTTTGGAGGTCCAACTTAACAGTAACCTATCGCATATCTGTTTAAAGCAGTTCATTTTATTGCTAGGCCTCTGTGCGTCCTTTGGACTGGGGAACGTTTGTTAGTATATGGCCACAGAGGGCAAGAGATCCAAGGACTAAAGAAGTATGACATTATGGAACTTGCTGCTGGCTTCATTGTTATCTCAAGCAGTATATTATGTAAGGAGGCTTCCAGAGTGCTCGTGCTCTTATTTCTTCAAGTAGTAATTTTGTATATGACAGCATTCATAAAAAGGGGCAGGGATATAAAGTGAGAAATTAGGGGACCACTAGATGGCATGGGTGGAAGCTGGAGGGGGGAAGATTCAGGGGAGAAAGGAGGAGGTGCTACTTTACTGAGAGGGTGGTGGAGCCATGGAATGCGCTGCCTAGGGGGCTGGTGGAGGCAGAGACAGTGGAGGGGTTCAAGAAGGGGTGGGACAGGTACAGGGGAAGGGTTCTGGAAGCAAAATCCAATGCAGCAAGAATATCTGGAACTGGGAAGGGAGAAGCCAGAGAAGGCGAGGGGGGCAGCAAGGTCAGCACCCAGGGTGGGGGCTGACCAAACGAGCAGACACGAAAGACCATTAGGCCTATTCTGCTGGTATGTTAGTATGAAATTGGGAGGTAAATTATGGTCATTTTAATAACCTTTTAGTAACATGTTCATATCTGCATACAAGTGATTTGACACATTTTAGTGTAGTATTGACAAAAGCATTAGAGATTCTAAATACAGTAGTTCATTTTCTTCCGTGTCTAATTTTGTGCTCTCTGTAATCTATCAGCCTGCATCTAGTAAGTTTCATATTTCGAAGTTCCTGCTTAAATATCTGGTTCAGGCAACCTTCTTTAACTACCATACTTGGTGTTCATTTACCCAGCTGTTAACCTCCTGTGCTTTCAGCTAAGGATTTGCGTTTTCGCTTTTCCATTTATGGCGAAGCTGCTTTAGGATTCTGGGATCTGACCTGAATTAACAGTCACAAGTGTGTGAAGGGTTCCTGCAGACATGATGGCAGAATAAAATGTATAACTGCCAAAGGCACTTGACACAGATGGGTGCTGAAGCTTAATACAATTCTACAACACAAAGGCATTTTATTGTATTACAGTCTTGGTAGTGATGTGTACTGTATCTTAATGTTTTATTTTATTTGTGAATTCGGAAAAAACTTTGGGCAGAGCTCATTTCCAAAGGTTCCACGTCACATTTACAGTAGAAATATGACAACGCACAGTTCATTGAATAATAAACACACAGTTCAGTGAATACAGCAGCAACTTGTACCATCCTGTTTGTCAGAATGGCCACTTCAAGGAAGTGTTGTCTAATGAGGAGGGGGAGGTACATGGAGAATGAAACTTTTAATGTAACCATAAAGAAAACATTTTTGTAATTTAAACAAATTGCTTGAAAGAAAACCGAATATAATAGCATCTTTACTCGGGCAAATTTTATTCAAGTTTTCTTTTTTGAAAATTTTTGGGAGGCAGTAAGTAGGTTACCATTGACCTGCGAACCTGGATTTGAATCTCACAACTATCAACTTCTGCATACAGTGTGACGAGCAAGCACTTTAACCTCCCTAAGCTCCTGGATCACACCTGTTAGTAAGTTACAGCTCAGTGTACCTTTCTGAAAAAATCTAAAGAAATGAAAATGAGTTAGTAGCATAACCAACTGTAACCATCTTGTCCTCTCCTGGGTCGTGCCTGAAAATAGGCATTTTATGTCCAGTGCACTTACCTGGTTATCAAAAACAAACATCTTTTTATCATGTTTCTCATGAGGAAATGTTTCTTATGATGAAATGATGGGGTCAAGTTGGAAGAGAGGAATGTCACTAGTAGGTGCCGCTGGGATATATTCTGGATCCTGTTCTCTTCGATATGTTCCTCGAGAACATCCGGGGTAAGTTGTGTCTCTTTGCAGGTGACACAAAGCTCTGTAGTAGAGTAGATAGCGATGAAGGCCCAGTCCACACTACACTGGATAACACTGTACCGTTTGGAACACGGTACAGTGTGTCCACACCATGCGTGCACACAGTGCCAAACTGCTACAGCCTGTCCACCACCAAAGATACCGGAACAGTGTCCAACCTGTGAAGTGCTGGGCACATCCCAGAATGCAGTACTGTGCCGTGCACCATTCCCTGCCCCAGTATACTCTCCCCAGCACAATGTCACCATCATGTCCCACACGTGCCACAGTGCAATGTTGTGATCGTGGGATGTGGGTGCAGCTGCTGTGGGACATATCCTTCGCAGCAGGATGCCCAGCACGTCTGGCCTGTGGGCGGCTATGGGCACCACTCCCCTGCATCAGGCACCACGTAATGCTGCCACAGGACACCTGGTATGTACGGTGGTCCTAGCGAGTGGTGTCAACGGGCGTCGTCCCACAACCATCTGAGCCATCATGCTAGATGTGTCTGAGCGATCGGCTATGGACCCACCCCATTACCCCGGCACAATGCACAACTCGTTGTCTAAAGGCACTAATACTGGTACCTGGAATTGAGACCCACTGCAGTGAGGGTGTGCCTGTAAAAGATATTGGAGAGCGAAGCCCCCTGTCCTGGTGGCTAGCGTTGTACCGCCAGGATATTCATGATTCCTTGGCTGTAGGAGTGTGGGACCTATGGACCAGGGTGTAGTCCTACTGGGCCTGCCTGCAATCCGGGTGTGTTCTGTGGCGTTGCTGCCAGTGGGTGGCCGTTGTCACAGTCATGACCTGAGAGGTGTACCAGGCCCCGGAGGACAGCTGTCCTAGCTAACGGTATTCCAGCTATATGCTCTGCAGGAATATTCCCCTGTACCCATCTGTGACCTAGTAGAGGCGCCGTGGCGTCTGCCGCCTTGGTGGCTTCCACAGTGGACCCAGTGATTGAGGGATGTGTGTGAGATCCTAGGAGACCCCTGCCATGGTTTCCTGTCCAGAGCTTTGAGTGTGGAACCATTCAAGGGTATCCAGTTGAGGGACTACCATGAAGGTGCCATCTGGACTGTTGTGAGGGCTGTATGTCTGTGGTGCGTAGGACAGGGCAGCCTTCATCTACTCCTCTATCACAACTCCATGACCTGGGCAGTGCGAGTGCCAAAACAGTTACCAGCACAAGCTAGTGAGAGCATCCTGGAGCTGGGTAGGGACTTGGTTGTAGGGTGTGCAAGATGAAGGCTCAGCAACAACAGCCCCTATGTGGTGTGGGGCCCATCTGCACAGGTCTGCCAATGCCCCTTGCCGCATGCTCTGCAATGAGTCACGCTTCACACCGCGGGGAGTCGGCAGCGCGGAGCTGCTGCACAGCATGCCGGTATACTGGCAGACTGGGGGAACCGGAGGCTACATGGTTGTCCGTTTACACAGCGCTATGTAATGTTAAGCCACTGCACCAGTTACAGTAACCATTGTGGAAACCACCTGATAACAGGTTTCGACAACGGTTACGAAAATGGCTTCTGTAACATTAACAGTGTAAACGCTTGTAACGTTATGGGCACTCTGTAATGTTACAGAGGGCGTTTTCCAGTGTAGTGTAGACGGGGCTGAAGGGATAAGGGAGATGCAGAGTGATCTACTAAGGCTAGAGAAGTGGTCTAAGGTTTGGCCATTGAAATTCAGTGCCAAAAAATGCAATGTTAGCCACCTAGGGAAAAAGCCCGGGACAGGCTACTGGATGGGAGGGGTTAAACTGAGCACTGTTAAGAGGAAAGGGACCCTAGAGGTATTATTAGTGATTCCCTCAAAATCAAGCCAGTGTAACAAGGCCTGTAGTAAGGCTAATAGGATGCTGGGGTATATCGGAAAGGAAAGGAAAAAGAGAAGCACAACTGCTTCTGTATAACTGGTGAGGCTGCGTCTGGAATACTGTGCTCAATTCTGCAGTCCTCACTTAAGGAAAGACTGGGGCAGGCTGGAGACTGCAACACAGAGTGATCAAGATGATTCAGGGTCAACAGGGCAGATCTTGCAAAGATCAGCTGAAGGCACCGAACATGTACTCACAGGAGACCAGGTGAAGGGGGAAGGGGGTTGGTATTATGATAGAGCCCATCGAGTTCCTGAAGAGAATAAAGGAGAACTGCAGGGGAACTATTTAGTAGGCGCACAGTGTTTAACCTGAGGTAATGAGTGGATGCTGGCAGGGGTAGATTTAAGAGGAAGGGGAAATTGTTTAACCAGGAAAGGCACACTAATCCAGAGCTTGTTTCCAGTTGTGACCTAAGAGAAATAAGAGCAAGTTCTACTTGATGGAAAGGATGGTAGAGCCATGAAACCGTCTGCCAGCAGAGGTTGTGGGGTGCCAAGACCATAAATGATTTTGAGCATGGCTGGGACAGAGTGACAGGTTTAGCAGTTGCTCAGTTCAGTAGCAGCAGGGGAGGGGAGCAGGGGGATGAACCCAGGAGGGATAAAACCCATATGAATAGGTCCCGGGGCAGATGAGGAACTCCGGGCAAACTAGATGGCTCTTTGGCCTTTTTCTGTTATCACTGTCTATGTTCTGTTTCTCCTGCTGTTCCTCTGAAGTGGCCGCCTTCTGCTGGCAACCCCCTGCCCCACCTACTTACTTGACCTCGCTGGATCAGTGTGCACCCAGTAATCAGTGAGGAGTCGGGGTTGCCAGCATGATCCTGCTGCCAGAAGAGCTTTACTCCGTTTCTCCCCATTCCTGGCCCAGCACGTGTGCAGTGGTGGGCATGTACAGCATGTGCCCAGTCATTGTACAAAGTGACCGCTGCTGTGCCACCCAGCCTCAGCTAGAGCTGTTGTTAAATGTGTCATCCTGCTTCCTCCATTCAGTTTCCGAGTGATCCCGGTCCATTCCCAAACCTGGGTTGCCAGTGTGGTAGGTAGTATGGCTACCCAGCACCTCAGCCCACGATGCTACTGAGCTATGAGCTGGCACTACCATGCATCTTTAACAAATTTCTGGACTATGGTACAATCACAGAGGTCTCTAGAGAAGCTATTGTGGTACCAAGACGCAAAAAATGTGATGACAGTTAAATTGCACCATAATCAAATGCACCACGCTGCTAGGCCACGCACCCACCCTTGGCCAGGCAGTGGAGAGCTTTCACTATTTCTAGCCTGCAGGCTCCTCACCTCCCACGGTTACTATATAGTTGCACTGGACTATGAATGCATTGTATTATGTATAAGATGAGGCCTCCCTGAGGTGGCTTTCTACCAACTCATATCATGCATTGCTTTAGCTACCAGTTGTATAGGTCTTAACCACTCATTAGGTAAATATGTCGATAGCTCTACCCTGTTTTAGCTACCAGATGTATAGGCATTAACCCGTACTTATTGTACTCATACTCTGTGTGATTGCTCACTCACTTTTATTCTGTGTATGTACTGTATGAATGTCTTTATTCTGACGTAGAGCCTTTGGAAACTAGTCTGACTCAGAGGGTTGTAATTCTGATTTCCTAAATAAATAATTTTATTTAGTTTTTGTTATTTGGAAAAGTAGGACTAGGCAGTTCTGCCTATTTTTAGCCTCGTCCTGGAGGAGGGGGGATACAGATGGAAATCAACTGACACTGAACCAGATTAAGCTGTTGGTGGAAGTTTCCACTACTCTTTTCGAGAAGTGCCATGGGATCGTAAAGTCCACCTGAACAACCACCAGAACAGGCGGACAGGACCTCTGATTAAAGTCTTATTCGAAAGACTGTACCTCAAGAGTGCACCAGCCACCTCCTGCTGCACTACAGTGTCAGTATTGGAATTTAACCCAAGTTCCTGGTGTGGGGATGGAACCCACAGTTTTCTGATCTTCTGGTCTCGGAGTCAAGTGTGCAACCTTCTGAGCCACAAACACGAATTATAAACATATCAGTATCTCATCAATTGCGGTTAAGATACCAAGTCTATTACAAAGGAGTTAATAGAAAAACACTGAGAGATTAATAATCTACAGGATATGACACATGAATTTAGGGAGAGCAGGTCATGCCAGACCAACCTGCTTGGCTTTTTTGAACCCATCACTAGGGCTTTAGACCTGCAGATGTAGTTTACATTAACTACAGTGAAGCATTTGACTCTGTTCCACATGAAGAACTAGTGGATGTGATAAGGAAACTGGCATACACAGTCACATTACCAGATGGATTTCAAAACGAAGTGAAACCTAAGGGTCAGAATCAATGGTTTCCTGTAACAAGGGTAAGACTGGATGACCAGTGGGATCCCACAAAGATCAGTTTTGGGCCTATGCCATTTAATATTTATTTATTTTATTTGAGTTTTGGTGACTGGGTAGGTCTACTGAGACAAGTACAGTCCCTTTTTTCAGGGTCAACCTGGGTAACAAGAGTTACAGAGAGCATTAAATATTGCGACAAATAAGAGAGATGCAAAAAAAAAAACAGTGTGAACACATCTTGTACAAAACCAGGTTGACAAAGTATATATATACATATTATGTACACTTGGCAAAGAACATACAGGTAGTCAGTACAATGTAACGGAAGTTAATAGCATTTTGTATGGTATACATAGGACATTAAAGGCATACAGACTGATAGGTACTGCAGCCTGAGACACTGGAGGCAGAGTAGTAGGACTTTAACCAAAGCAAGAGCATGCTGCAGAGGCAGTAAGGGAGGCCAGCAAGGAGGATTGGAACTTTTGGAGAGAGGAGCAAGACAGGACAGCGGGAGGGAGGGAGTTCCAATCAGTATGACCAGCGTAGGAGAAGGACTTACAAGCAGTAACAAGATGCAAACTAGACTTGATAAGAAGGGGAAGTGTCACTGAACGGAGAGAACGTGGGGCTTGTTTTAGATGGAGAAGCCCAACTAAGGAAGGAGGGGGGTAGATATAATTACCAGTTTAAACAAGAAGCTAAGGGAGTAGTACTTCAGTCTGGACAAATAAGGTAACTATCCCAAGGAGGAGAGGACATCGAAGTTACGTTTCCAGGAGTTGACCCCCAGAGCAAACCTGTCGACCCTGTGGTTGGCCTGGGAGAGTATGGATAGGGTCGAAGAGTTTGTTGGGGCCAGCAGTGGAGCTCCGTAAATCAGTAGAGGTATAAGGGAAGAGGTTGCAATCTTGCAGCAGGAGGCCAAGAATAGGAACGGATGAATCCTATAAAGGAGGCCGAGCTGCTGGTTGAGCGCTTTAGATACATTGGAGGCATGCAACATGAGAGAGGGGTCCAGAGTGATGCCTAGGTATTTAAAGGAATAGACGCACTCCAAGATATCGCCACTAAGGGAGGTGATAGTGAGGAGTGGATGGGAGCACTTGGCTGGTGAGATGGGAGAAGAGCATACACTTTGTTTTTTTGTTTTTTTAATTCAAGACAAGGTGCTTGCCACAGAACCAACTCTCCAGGGAAGAGAAGTCTGAAGACAAGGCACTGTTAATTCAGTCAGCGTCGGGGGAGGAGCGGTGGATGATTGCATCATCAGCATACAAGTGAAGTGATGCCGCTCCACAGTAGTTAGGTAGGTCATTGATAAATAAATAAATAATGAAAATAGTATAGGACTGAGGATGGAGCCTTGGAGGACTCCCTATGTACATTATCAGCATGCAGGTCATACATAACTTAAGTGAATTGGGCTCTTCGCTGCCGATGCTGAGGTTGGCCTGATACAAGATTGCACTACTGCAATATCAGCTAAATTTCAGAGTGGGTGCACAAGGCAAAAATATCCTCATACAGTGGTAAATGCACAGTAGTGCATTTTGGGGGAAAAATAAGTGTCTTAAGCTCTCAAGGGAGTGAAGTTGAGAGTCAGTGTGAACATAAAATTAAAGAGATTTACCAAGTTACTGCATTGCACCCGATATATGGGTGCCTTACCTCCAGGGGAATCTTTGTAGCTCCACATGTTACATAGTGCAATACTTCTCTGGAAAAAACACTCGTAATTTCGGTAAACTGGGTCCCGGAGGACTTCCCGGTCTGAGAAGAGCATGAGATTCCGCCCTACGCTCAATAGCGTTATAGCGTGATGCCAGGAGGCGTGGAGTGCGTGCTCCATTATAGTGAATGGGTGGCAGTTTTCAGAGTGTGTGGGTTTTTTTTTGTGTTATAATAGTTTATGGTGAAACATGGGCACTGGTCGACTAACAAGGGCCTTGTTAGTTAACCAGTGCCCACGTTTCACCACAAACTGACTATTATAACACAAAATAACACTCGGAAAGCTGCCGCCCATTCACTATAATGTAGCATGCCCCCGCACTCTCCCTGGCATCACGTCATAACGTTGCTGAGCGTGGGGGTGGAACTTTGGCGGCTTTTCAGACTGAGAAGTCCTCCGGGACCTTGTTTACTGAAATTGCAAGCATTTTTTCCAGAAAAGTATTGCACTATGTAGCGACATGTGAAACTACAAAGATTCCTCTGGAGGTAAAGCACCCATATATCGGGTGCAATACCATAACTATGTAATTTGGTAAATCTCTTTAAACAATGCTGAAAGGTTACAAGTTGCATTAAGAAGAACTTTGTCAGCAGGAATATGGAAGTAATGTTGCTATTGTACAGATATTTGGTGTGGCCCCACATGGAGTATTGTGTTCCGTTTTGGGCACCCTATAACACTGCTTTACAGTAATCGACTGAAATTCATCCAGTGAAGATGCACAAACTCTATCAAGGCATTACGAGACTTCTCTTTGATCAAAGGCTGTCTAACTTAAATTTGTTTAAACTAGATTACAAGAGAACGTACAGGGACTTGACCATGATATACAGGGTGCTTTTGGATGAAGACGTTAGAAAATGCACACCAAGAACTCATAATTTCCAGTTAAAAGGGGAATTCTTTAGAACGGATAGGAGGAGACATTGGTTTAGCCAGAGAGGCTTTAATGTGGAATAAGCTTCTATTCAGATTAGTGGAAAGTAACCCCAGTCAGGTTTTTAAGAGTTGTCTGGATGCAGTGGACATTCTTGATGGACATTTTGCTTGGGCTGGATGAACTGTTCGTACTAAAATCAGAAGAACCCCCAACCAGATCAGTCACCCACAGTCTCTGATAAATAGGGACTCTGCCTGAGAAGTTCAGGTTTGGAGTCCGTGTGAGAGAGCAGCTCCTTTTCTTTCTCCTTCCTGCTAGTCAGTACATGATTTACATCCGTGTTGCACAGCACACCAACACAGAAAGTAAAACGAACAAAAAAAAAAAAAAAAAAAGCATAATTGAACAAGAACACTATTGCCTACAGCCACACCTCTCGCTGAGGTTTGTAAAAATTTCTGTGATTGGACTTCTGCTGAAGCGGACAAAGACTCCAGATTCTCTGTGGCAGTTATTGAATCACGTGGTTTGCACAGCTGTAGTGCAGTTTCAGATTCTGTTGTGTTGAAGTGTTTTCCTGACTCCAGTCAGTCAACTTTCTTTGCTCAATTGCCCTTTTTTTTTTTTTTAAATCAGTCTTCCTCAACATATTAAATAACTTTTTAATACCTGTTAGGAATTCTGATGTTTGCCACACAGATTTGTAAAAGGAGGGAAAAATTAAGAAAACAACTTTCGTTTTCCATCCAGGCAGCACCAGAGAATGAAATTTGAAAGGGGAAGTGGAGATAATTGGAGATTTACACAGAGCTGTCTGCAAAACTTTATGCTTGCTAGAAAATGTAAAATGTAGTCTTCACACATGGCAGCATAACTCTCATTTGCTGTTGAGGGGGTCATGATGCTTGTGCAGGCATTTACAATTAAATTACTGTCTGCACTGGACACTGAATTACATAAGATAATTCACTTATCCTGATAAAGTTCCTTAGCAAAGGACTGTTGATAAAAAGCAGAGAATTTGGCTGGTAGACCCTACCGTGAAGTCTGTGTTACTACATACAGTAGCAGGCATTGCTGTAAAAGGGGAACCTGAAGTGCAGCTTGCCTTTTTTGCCTCCTTCTGCAGTTTCAATCCAGTTAAGGCTGCAGACAGAAGTACAGTAGGAGAGCACAGCGCCACAGTGCAAATAGAATTCGGCTGGGCAGACAACCGCAGTTTTAACTCTGCATAGAAACTGTTCAAATAAAGACAAAGCACCACATATTCAGTTACAGTATATCTTTACTAATGTTATACATAGAAAAGCAACTTGTGCAAAGCTAGCCTAGTAGTGTGGCGGACTGAGGCACTGAGCACCTCACCTGCTGCAGTGCCTATGGACCAGGATTGCTCAGGGGCTGGTTGGAGGAAGGAGGATTGAGCATCACAGTGATGGCTCTTCTTCTTTTTGGAAGGGGGGGTAGTGTGACCTGCTGCACTGCTATGATAAATGGGAACAATTATCTGGGCACTGACGTGGACAAGCATCATTGCACATGGCTCGACCCAAGGGAGAAACAGGGGAATAAACTAAGAGGGGGGAAAAAAAACAAACCAGGCATGTGCATCAACTATCATAAATGACGACACTGGTGCTTTCATCAGGTCCAACCCCATGTTGATCCTTGCTGATGTGACATGGAGGATGGGACCGGACATACTGGCAAGATGCCTGAAGCAGGCATAAGTTGGTGGTCAGAAAGTCAAAACAGTTCTATAACATACTAACATACTAAAATGCCAGCAGAGGAGGTCCAATGGTCTTTTTTTTTTGTCTGCTCGATTGTCTGCACCCATACTGGGTGCCGAATTTACTGTCCCTCCCCAATCCCATTGGGGTTCTCTGTCCCCAGTCCAAGATGTTCCCCTTGTGTTGGACTTCATCAGCCTCCCCCTCCACCTGTCCCAGCCCCTCTTAAATCCCTCCACAGTCTCTGCGTCCACCAGTCCCTTGGGCAGTGCATTCCATGGTTCCACCACCCTCTCAGTGAAGTAACACCTCCTCCTTTCTCCCCTGAGTCTCTCCCCCAGCTTCCACCAGTGTCTCCTAGTTGCCCCCCCCTTTCTGGAGCACCCTGACTGAGCCTTCCTTATTAATCCCCTTTGTGTACTTGAAGACCTCTGTCATGCCCCCCTGTTCCTCCTCTCCTCCAGGGTGTACACGCCGTATAAAAAGAAGAAAATGACAACTGATGCTTATTTTTTATCACTGCAAGTCCCAAATTCAGACACTGACCCCAACATTTGGCACCTGACCCCTCATTTGTAAAGCTAAGAGTCAGATCAAAACGAGGTGGCGGTGTAGCCATATACACTAAACAACCCCTCTCATGCTCGATCCGTTGCAAGGAATCTCGCCCTGGTTCCCACGAAGTCCTTCTGGCCCAACTTGCCCTACCTGCTTCTCTCCCTTTATTTATTGGGGTGCTTTATGCCTCTGCCTGTATCTCGCATGTGAATCCCTCGCCCCCACCCTAGCTACCTTTCCTGAGCTGACGTCCAAAGGGGAACTGGTTCTGCTAGGTGATTTTAGTCTGGACTGGCTCTCCTCCTCCTCCTCCTCCTCCTCCTCCTCCTCCTCAGTGACCCACATCTCCAAAATAGAGTCCCTTAAACTTACTCAACTGTCCAACAAACCCAGTCGCGACTCGCTACAACCCCCACTCTTAAAACTACGTTCTAATGACTGGATCCTCACGTTGCATCTGCACAGGGTAACTTCATCTGGCATTCTCGCAAATGCATTAAGTGATCAATGTATTAAATACTGCATCAGAAAATCTCACCTGCTCAAGTCTGCACCCAAGTACAGTAACACACACTTACTAAACTCCTTGGACGTTGAATCCCTGCTAACTACCCTTAGTCTCGCTGACTGGCATCAGGTGTACTCTGCTCCTAATGTTGATGCTGTCCTCTCCAGCTTCCTGCACACACTCACAAATATCTGGGACTCCCATGCCCCACAGAAAAAGCTCAGGGTAAAAAAGCGACACCATAAATGGATCTCTGCCCCAATTCTTGCCTTATGCAAGGCCAAGACAAAGCGTAGTCTGTTTTCAAATCCTTCCCTAGCCCTATAAATAGGCAAGCCTACAACACCCTATGTAACGCATGTACAAAGGCCATAAGGCAGGCAAAAGCGGACTTCTTTAAGCCGCAGCTGACTCATGCCCATCCCTCCAATTTCTGAAATGCCATACACTCACTCCTTGACCCACCATCACAATAGAGTTCTCCTGCTATCAAGCAGCATGGTCAGCAAATAGCCGACCCTAGCAGCATTGCTGTTACCCTCAACCAATTTTTCACTTTTTACGCCATGCCTCATGACCCACCACGGCAAACCGCGGTCCCCACTCTACCACTCTGTCAAAACAGTTTCACATTCTCGCCAGTCTCTGAACACCAAGAGCTCGCAGCCCTTTGCTCACTAAATTTCAATTGTCAGTCTTTATTTAACCAGGCGATCACTGTTGAGCAAGCTAATTTTCGAGGTGGACCTGGGTTTAACAAGGGACAATATACATGGGATGCTACACACAAGTAAATAGTAATACAAAAAGTGAGATACAATAATACGGTATATACAAAGTATCAGCAGGTAGCATTGACAGTAGTATATGTTTGGAACAGAAGATACAGCTAGTTTTGGATAGGACACAATTTTTCATAAAAGTAAAGAAATATACATTTCTAGGGACATGGATATGTTGTTCATCCACACTTATTGGCAGGTATCCTTGCCGCTTTAAATCTTGCCGGAAGGTCTTCAAGCTGGCTCCTCCCACCCACCCGGGTGGTATAACTCTCGGCTCCGCCCCATGACGCCAGATCTTCCTTACGCTTGGAAGCTCAGGTTCCCTCCTTAACGCTCTGCGTTTGAGACTGGTTCCTATTTCTTCCCTTTGCGAATTTAAAAGTTTTTTGCTAAAAAGACTTTAGTCTTCGATCCCTCGCGGCTGCGATGGACAAATCGACTCCCGGTTTTCGGAGATGCCCCTGCGGGCAGAAGATGTCTCGGACGGATCCACACTCCACGTGTGTCTACTGTTTAGGCCTTGAGCACGACCCGCAGGACTGCGACTTGTGCTCTTCCTTTTCGGCCTATGTCCTCGAAGACCGTGCTGCCCGATTGCATCTGGGCCGTCCCGAGAAGCGTTTCCCTCCGGTGAAGTCTAAGGAGGCCCGGTTGGCGGTGTCCGCGGCCGCGGGCTCGGCGGATCAGCTCGAGCAGATGATCGCCCTCGAAGAGGAGGCGGCGCGGGCCGTATCTTCCTCGGCCGCGGCATTTATCCCGCTCTCTCTGGGTTCCTCCTATACAGCTTCCTTTAAGGAGCTTTGTCTGTCCCTCTCCACTAAGGGAGAAGGGCCAACGTCTGCTGGACCTTTTTCTCGGTCCAAAAAGAGGGACAAAGGTAAATCCCTCCGTCGACGCTCTTGGGAGCGGGAAAGGTCCCTCTCCCCGAGTCGTCGACCGTCTACTTCGGTCGACCGCTCGGTCCGACCCACTGGTCTCACGGTGTCCCGTCAGGTCAGTTGACTGAGACTCCGCCGACGAAGTCGAGATTTTCTCGATCCGTTGGACGGGTTGTCGCCCATAGAAGCCGAGACTCCCCTCCCGGTTCCGGGGAGTTGAGGATCCCGTGGCTTGCCTGTAGCCCGGTTCCGAGCCCTCGGATGAACCCTCCGGGCGAAGGAGTGCCGGTTCCTGCCGACCCTTCTCCGCACCGACCTCGGAAAAGCCGAGGCTCTCGGTGTCGGTCTCGGACCTCTTCGCGGTCCAGCCGATCCCGCCGTCATAGGCGGTCTCGGTCTCGGCACCGTGGTAAGCGGCGTCGCCGCTCGTCCTCGTCCTCCTCCTCGGACGAGGGGAGGCTTCGGCGTAAGTTACGTTGACGGTACGAGGACCTCATGTGGCAACAGTTCCTCCTGACCGGGAATAAGCCGACGCAGTCGCCTTCCCCGGCCATTAAGTGGCTGTCACCGGAGCGGCCGACACAACCCCTCGACTTACCCGAGGAGCCTGTACCCAGGCCGGTTGTTCGGCCAAAACCAGCTGCTCCACCGATTCCGGTGGAACCTCCGCCTCCACAGCCACTATTTGGGGCTCCGACCAGGGATTCTCGGTCGGCTAAGGGTCTACCCCATAGGCTGTCTGTTACCCTCACTCCCGACCGACCTCTGCAGGTAGAGGGTGGCTCAGGCCAGAGGCAGCTCTTCGAGGACTCGTCTGAGTCCGAGGATAACTCCTCCTTTCTCCAAGCGAATAGACTTGGAGTCCTCAGGAGGACAGTCAATGGACGATAGCCGTCCGTCCTTCCTAGGACTGTTTCACTATCTCGGAGTCCACCGGAATGAAGCTCGAACCGTTTCCAAACGGGCCAGGTATCCCCTCACGGAGATTCTGGACCGAGGATTCTCAGCGGAGGCCTTTCCGGTGGCCGAGGCCATAGTGGGTCGGCCTTGGGCTTAAGCGGCGCCCTGCTTCCTGTCCTGCGCCTTGACCAGGATGGCCAGGAAGTATCACGGTCCTCCGGTTCCCTGTCGGTTTTTGAAGCACCCTCTGCTGAGGGGTTGGTTACCCGACAGCGTTTTCCGGCGTGCCGGCGCACGCCAGGATGTGGACAAACCTCCGGCAAGGAATCCAAGAATTGGATTATGTTGGTGAAAAGTCTATGCTGCGTCCTCTCTCGGCCTTCAAGTCGGAGCCAGTTAAGCCGTCCTCATGGCACATTTTCTCATGCCCTGTTGGGCTCCCTGGATGAGGTCATCTCTCATCTTCCGGCTGATCTGCAGACTACGGTCAAGCAGGTGCGGGACCAGGCAGGGCAGTGGCCAAGCAGCAGCTCCGACTGCTTTAGATATTGGGGACTCATGTGCCAGGTCGGTGGCTGGCCACGGTGGCTATCGTTTCGTCGGCTTGGCTGAGGATATCCACCTTTGCTGGATACCCAGCACAAGTTGGCGGATGTTCCCTTTTGGGACTGACCTCTTCGGCCCTGGGGTGGAAGGTCACCTGCAGAGGATCGAAGTCCAGTGCTACCTTGGACTCTGTCTCTTCCGCTCAGAAGGACCAAGGGCGCAAACCACAGCCTAAGCCCTTCCTCGCCTCTTCTGCGGCCTGCGGCCCAGCAGCGCCAGGGCCCAGCAGGCTCCACGCCTGGCATCCCAAACCCAAGCCGCTTCTCTAACAGGAGGCAGGGAGGAAAGGCCAGGAGGTCCCTCGGCCGGTCCCTCCTCCAAGCCTGCCCAGTGACGGGCTGAGGGGTGTCGCCCCCATCCCGTCACCTTACTCCTGGTCCCCATGGGGACGGCTCCGACACTTCCTTTCCGCCTGGTCCGCTGTTACCACGGACAGGTGGGTACTGGAGGTGGTAGGAAAGAGCCTGCCTCTGGGATTGAAGCAGGTCCCACTTCAGAGCCGTCGCTCCTCGGGGGGGCCTCGGGGTCCGTAGTCTCACTGTCGGCTCGTCGAGCCGACATCGCTCTCCTCCTCCGAAAGGAGGTGATCAGGGTGGTAGCGGACCCCCCCTCAGACCCAGGGTTTGTGTCCAGGTACTTCCTGGTTCCGAAACGGACGGGGGGCTGGCGCCCCATTCTCGACCTACACGACCTAAACAAGTTCCTAAGGTCTCGAACCTTCAGGATGGTCACTCTGGCTCAGATACTACCATCCTTGGAACGCGGCGTGTGGTTCTGCTCTCTGGACTTGCAGGACGCGTTTTTTCACGTCCCTATCCGTCCGTCTCACCAGAGATTCCTTCGCTTCCGAGCGGAAGGATCCTTTTCGAGTTCTCGGCCATGCCCTTCGGCTTGTCTCCAGCTCCCAGGGTCTTCACCAATGCATGGCAGTGGTGACAGCATTCCCTGCGGCGCCGAGGGTCGGGTGTACCCTTACCTGGACGACTGGCTGATAGCAGCTCCTTCCAGGCAGGAGGTGGGTGGTCCAGAGATCTGGCCCTCAGGTCTGCTCCTCAACTGGGCCTCCTTATCCAAGGCCAGAGTGAGATTTCGAGCGAAGCAGGTGATTCTGTTCTTGGGCGCAGTTCGACTCTTGAGCCAGAGCCTGCTCCGGCGGACAGGGCGAGGTTCTTTCCTCCTTGCCCAATCATTTCTGGTTGGACAATTGCGCCCTGCCCGGACTTCCGCGCTCCTGGGTCTGATGGCGGCCTGCACCAGCGTGGTCCGTTGGGCTCATGGAACATGCTCCTCTCAGTGGGGACTGGCCAGTCAGTGGTCACAACGCTGCGATCCTTTGGACCAGCTTGTGTCGGTGCAGTTAGGAGATGTGGAACGCCTCCAGTGGTGGATCGTTCCAGGTCATTTGCAGGAGGGCATCCTGCTCGTCTGCCCGAGCCGACGGGTCTCTCATCGACCGATGCCTCTCTGATGGGTTGGGTGCCCATCTGGGGAACACGGGCTCACGGCCTCCTGGTCCCTCAAGGAGTCCCGATGCCATATCAACCTGCTGGAGCTCCGAGCGGTCCGCCTAGCTCTCACCGCCTTTGCTCCATTCCTCCGGGTCAAGTGGTCCGAGTCCAGACGGACAACACCACGACCATGTACTATCTAAACCGCCAGGGCGGGACGCGCCCATATGCTTCTAGCAAGGAAGCTCTCCGCATTTGGTCACTGTTGCGCAGCCTGGAGGCGGATCTCCAGCCATTCTATGTGGCAGGAGCCTCCAACACCCTGGCCGATGCCCTAAGCCGGATAGGGGCTGCATCCCACGAGTGGTCTCTCCTGCCAGAGGTAGTACATCATATGTTCTCCCATTGGGGCACACCTCAGGTGGACCTGTTTGCCTCCAGGGAGAACGCGGAGCTGAGTCTGTTCCATGCCCGCCCCCCTCAGCAGGGCTCGCTGCAGGGGGATGCCTTCTTGAGGCAATGGACCCCGGGCCTCTTCTACGCCTTTCCCCCATTTCCCTTGATCCACAAGGTGCTTCTCAAGGCGAGGAGGGACAAGGCGCAGGTGATTCTGATAGCCCCAGACTGGCCTCGCCAGTTCTGGTACCCAGATCTCCTCAGTCTCAGCTCCAGGACTCCGCGGCAGCTTCCAGCTCGCCCGGACCTGCTGTCAGTCAATCAGGGGAAGGTGTTCCATCCGGACCTTCAATCCCTGCACCTGACGGCCTGGTTCCTGAGCGGCTAGAGTTCCAGGCCTTGGGTCTTTCTGACGAGGTCCTCAATGTAGTGGAGGCGTCCCATAAGGAGTCGACCAGAAAATGCTATGCCTTCAAATGGAAAAGGTTTTCCATTTGGTGTCAGGGCAAAGGCTTGGACCCTTCCTCCTGTTCCTTGGCAAGCATCTTGGACTATTTATGGTCCCTTTCTAATCAAGGGCTTAGGTCGACGACCTTAAGGGTGCACTCTGGTAGCTATCTCCGCCATCGGCGCTGGCCGGAAGCGGTCGGTGGCGCAGGAGAAGGTGGTCTGGGCTTTTTCACAGGCCTTGATCACATTTCCTCCAGGCGAGAACCCCACCTCCGTGGGATCTACTGCTGGTACTGGCAAAGCTCATGGGCAAGCCATTCGAACCTATGCACAGGTGTGCTCTCTCTCACCTGTCGTGGAAGACCGCCTTCTTGGTGGCTATCACGTCAGCCAGAAGGATGGGAGAGCTCCAGGCGCTCTCCATCGAGTCTCCTTACCTGGTCTTGCACAGGGACAAGGTTGTGCTGCGCCCCCACCCAAAATTCCTTCCGAAGGTGGTGTCGGAGTTTCACCTTAACCAGGTGTTGACTCTGCTGGTGTTCTACCCCAATCACACCTCGGAGGCCGAATATAGGCTCCATACTCTGGACCCTAGAAGGGCGCTCGCTATTACAAAGAGCGCACGGCTGAAATTCGGGGAGAGGTTCGCCAGCTGTTTGTCACCTACGCTGAAGCCACGATCTGGCAGACCTGCAGCCAAGGGACTTAAGGCAGGTGGTCACCTCCTGCATAGATCTCATATAAGTTGGCGGGCATGGAGCCTCCAGAGGGATAAGAGCTCATTCACCGCCATACTGCTGCAACGGTGGCTGCTTCCAGGACGCCCCTATCCAGGAAATCTGCAGGGCTGCTACCTGGAAGTCAGCACACACCTTCATTACCCATTACCACATCGACCTGAGTCACGCCAGGATGCTGGTTTGGGCCCTCGGTTCTCCAGTCTCTTTCCCAAGTAAGTATTGGGGTGTGCTCTTGCCTCCTCCTCCCGGAGAACTGCTAGGATTCTGCCAATAAGTGTGGATGAACAACATATCCATGTCCCTAGAATGCAGGTTACTCACCTTTGTAACAGGAGTTCTAGGAATGGTATATATTGTTCATCCACACCACTCCACCGACCTCCCGGCTTCGACGCACAACCTGAGCTTCCAGCGGGCCAGATCTGGCGTCATGGGGCAGAGCCGAGAGTTATACCACCCGGGTGGGTGGGAGGAGCCAGCTTGAAGACCTTCCGGCAAGATTTAAAGCGGCAAGGATACCTGCCAATAAGTGTGGATGAACAACATATACCATTCCTAGAACTCCTGTTACAGGTGAGTAACCTGTATATCGGGTGTGCTGAACACAAATAAAACCTAATATAAAAATATGTATAGTGATACGGTATGGAGAATTTAGAACTGGAACCAGGGTCAAAGGAATGTGGAAGGGACAGATATGGGGTAGAAAAAGGGCAGAGGGAAGAGTCGATTTTATAGATGTGATCGGTCTTTTAACAGTAGTAATTAGAGTGTGCTTGGACTTATAGGAGTCACTATTTAGGGTAGACAAGCACAGGACTCCTTATTATGATGTAGATATAGAGATTTAAAAGCTGCTAGGCTGATGGGGTGAGTTAATTTCAAAGTTTTTTGCAGCTTGTTCCACAGTTGAGGGAGTAAAAAGCTGATGGCTGCTCTGCCAATGCAAGATTTTGCTTTGTAAACAGAAAGATAGATATATGAGGTGCTTCTCAGGGCATACTTCCCCAGAGTGCACAAAGGTAGACAGACAGAGATATACTGGGGCAGTTTATTTGAGATAGCGTTGTATGTCCAAACTGCAGCATTTTTTTGCCATCTGTAAGCAAGGGATGACCATCCCACTGCTGTGTACAATGCACAGTGGTGGGCTGAGTATAGAAGACCCATGATAAATCTTATGGCTCTGTGATAAAGCGTATCGAGTTTGGCTAGGGTACCTGCAGGTCCCTGACTATATAGAAAGTCTGCTTAATTCAATAGGGAAAGAAAAGTAGTTTGAACCAGTTTCAATTTAGTGTCTCTCGTGAAGAGATTATTAATCCTAAAGAACAGACCAAGTCTTTGTCTAAGTTTCTTTGCCAGTTCTTCTAAGTGATCTGTGAAAGTAAGTCTATGGTCTAGCCAGACCCCTAGGTACTTGAACTTTGGAATGTAGTCCAACAGCTCACCTAGAATGGTAGTGATCTGCGGGAGTGTCCCAGCAATTGCAGGATTTGTTGCATTTTGAAGGGGCAAGAGGAACATTGCTTTGTTTTTTTTTTTTTTTTGCATTTAAGAGCAGTTTCTGGTTTATAAGCTGATGTTGCAGCAGATTAAATTCATTTTGAAGGGCTTTACAGGCCACTTCAGGTGTGGGGCTACTAGCATAGAGTACTGTGTCATCCGCGAATAGGTGTATTTGTGCTTCTTTGATGGGGGCATCTACGTTTAATATAAATGGTGAAGAGCAAGGGACCAAGAATGGAACCTTGCGGTATACCCCTCAATAGGGGTTTTGGTGGAGAAGCTTCCCCTTATGCCTTTGCTTGTTGAAGTCATCCTGAGAGGTAGTTGGAGAACCATTTAAGGGATAGAGAATCTAAACCAATGTTCCGGAGGGACTACAGAAGCAGTCTGCGATCAACAGTATTGAACGCCTTGCTTAGGTCCAAGAAAATTGCTCAGTTTTTTTTTTTTTTTTTTGTCTGTCTAATTCAAGTTGCCAGTCGTTTATCACCTTGGTTAGAGCAGAGATTGTACTGTGCCCTAAAACCAGATTGTAACGGGTTGAGCAATTTTTCTGATTCCAGGTACTTCTGAAGCTGGGAGTTCACTATTTTCTCCAGCATCTTTGACAGGATTGGAAGTAGGGAGATTGGCCTGTAGTTATTGAGGTCACTAGGATCTCCTGACTTAAAAAAAGGGAGCACAAGTGCATTTTTCCAAGTGGGCGGTAGGTCACCCTGGGACATGGATAAGTTGGAGATGAGTAATTGGGGCTGCGAGGACACGGTAGCCAACCTTTAAGAAGTACGGATCAATGAGGTCAGCCCCAGCACTTTTCCTAGTGTCCAGCTGAAGGAGAAGATCTTCGACTTCTTTCAGGGAGGTAGGCTGCGCAAAGAAGGATGGACTGGGGATGGGTTTTCCTTGTGTAGCCAATTTAAGTTGTTGTTGGAGGATATTCGCAGGAGAGGAGTCAAAGGCTAGCCCTGCAGTGGCAAAATGATTATTGAGCGCATCAAGGATAGACTGTCGGAGATGACAGTATTGTTGATCAATAATTTAGTAGGTAGGGAATTTACAGTGGTGTGACCTTCAATGCCTTTGATAGTCCTCCGGAATTTGGAGGTATTTCTTGAGGAGCTCTCCAGCTGAGAGCGGTAGAAATTAACTTTGTCTTCTCTGACCATTTTGGTGCAGAGGTTCCTTACCCTCCGGAAAGAATTCCAGTCATCTATTAAATTAGTTTTCCTAGCAGTTCTCCATAGTACATCCCTACTCCGCAAAGCATCTTTCAGGTCTTCTGTAAACCACCGACAGGATTTGTTTCTAGCACAAACATTTACTATGGGAGCATACTTGTTGAGAGCCCCAGCACGATTTCTGAGAAAATAATATAAGCCATAGTCGGGGACTTGACTAGATAGAAGTCCTGCCATCGCATGGAGTCTCTTAGGTCTGATATATACTCATGGAGATCAAAGTTGCGTATGCATCTTTTTAAAGGAGAATTTTGGTGCAGTTGTGGATTTAAGAGTGAATCTTACACACATGATGAAGCAATGGTCGCTAATATCAGAGAAAAAGCTGCCAGCATGGGAGAATAAATGGGGTTTGTTGGCTAAAATGATATCCAAGAGAGTACTGTTATTAGGGCTGCTTTTGTTAGGATGAGTAGATTAATTTAATTTATTAGCTGTGACAACCCAAGGCAATCACAGATCATTTTAAGTGGGGTAGATGCACTGGAGAGCCAGTCCAAGTTGAAGTCCCCTAGTATGATGCACTCTGAAGATGCCGGACCTAGGATGTTTCCGAGATGTTTTAACAACTGTAGTCCAGCTGATGAGGGGTCTGTAGCATCCTGTTATACATAATGAGACACTGGTGGCAATTTCAATCTTTAATGACAAGCTTTTGAATTCTTTTGGGACAGAGGTTGAGTCAATTATGGAGGCAGGGAATTTATCCTTGATGTAAATAGCTATTGCACTGCCTCTGGTTTGCCTGTCTGCTCTGAACAAAGAGTAGGAGGGGATGTTAACTTTGTTGTTACTGGTCACCAGTCAGAGCCAGGACTCTGTAATCACCAGAACATCTGGAGCAGTATGACATACCCAGGCCTGAACAGAAGTGATTTTTTTTTTAAATAGGCTACATACATTAACATGCAAGAATGTAAGCCCCTTGAGGCTTTGTAGCTCTGCTGGGTATTCCATGGGTGCCAGAGGGCCTGGATTAAGCTTAACATTTCCTGAGCATAGTAAAAGCAGGAACAAGTTTCCTGCAGAGTCCTAGGAGAAGTGTGGGTGGTTGAGTCTTCTTTCAGTTACATGATTTGTCTGCGGCAGTATAGGGAGTTCTGAGGCTAGTTTCCAGTTTTCCTGATGCTGCATACAATAATACCCTGACCGAGAGAATGGGAGTAGGGGGGAGTATGCAGAAGGTGGTGTAGCCCTGTGTGCAGGCTCTAGGAGAGTTCCTGTATGCCGGTGCAGGTGAAGGACCAGCAATGGGTTAGGGGACGTTAGAGCACATATACGTTCTTCTACTTGATAGGAAAAGTCCTGGTCTGACAATGTAAAAAGAGAGCCATTCTCCATTCTAGGAGTTATTTTTTGATCCACGGTAGGGTCCAATACATGTAAGATGGGCAGAGATGAGCATAGAAGCAGGTAATATGCCCTCATAATGAGACTATCACCCAATAGGCACTACAAGTGCAGGCAAGAGAAGGGATTCTCAGTGGAGGAGAATTTCTTAATCCCTGCAGAATACTGCTACAGGCAGTGGAGCCGTATAGCTCCTAGTCAGGCTAATAAAAAGAGTTCACCTGACTATAGAGTAGTACTAGGGGCAGAGGGGCTTTGAAGCAAATTTTTTAGCTACTACTCTGGAGCAGACTAAGTACTAGAGAGGTCACCTGACCCAAATCAACTGCCTCAGCAAGACAGGATATGCTAGTGAGCAGTAAGCAAACCTAAAGTAACCAAATGGTATGCCTCAGCAAGACAGAATGAGATAAAGCTGCTAGAAGGGTTAGTTGTAAAAAGGGGATGGGAGGAATTGCAGTTGTTGACAGTAAGTAACCAACAAATTGAAACATCAGATAGGAGTGGTCGGAGACTGTGTGCATTTAAAGGAGGCCTGGGAGGGGCAAGCAGGGTGGGACAAAAAATCAAGGGGAAGTTTGCAGAGCTAGCACTGAATCAGTGCACATACAGTTGGAGAGAAACTGCAGTGGGGGGAGATGGTAAGTTACCGTACACAGGCCGAGCAGAACAGGCTAAATTAAAATATATATAAATTAGGAGCAGAGTACAGGGATGCAGGCTTACATTAAGCCACACGTCTCTGGTGCTCCGGTCTCAGGTGAGTGAGACCAACCAATCAGGGAGCTCTACACAGGCGTGGAGCCAATAGCGCTACCCTGGGAAGGTGCCGAAATTGAAAACAGCAAATTGCAAGTGATGATGCAGTTCAGTGTTCACACAGCCCAGAGAAATCATGGCAATTTTTCAAGCGTCATGCCTCATCTATCTCTTTGGGGGGTCAGGCCCTTGCACTGTAGAGGTGCTATGGCTGGATTGTGACTGCTGCCCTTGGGGCAAGTGGCACCTGTAAGGAAGGAGACAGTAGATTAAGTAGGAGCAGATTGGGGGTGTCTAAACAGAGACACACAAAGAGAGCTGAGCACCAACTTGAAAGACAGTCGGGACAGTCTCGGACAGAGGCAAGGTGCCGGCTAACTCGGGAATCCAAAACAAGCACAAAAGAACAGACTGATGGGGGAGGGCAGGAGGGACAGAACAGAGATGGAGGAGAACGGGGGGAAGGAAGATGATTAAGAATGAAAGTCAAGGGCAGAAGCCTTAGGCTCAAGTAAGAGGCTACACAGATTTTACAATCCACTGAGTTTTCACCAAATCCAGCCCAAATGGGAGCCACCCCAAACTCCTGCAAATCTCTGCACCTGCAATTTCAAAGCCTCTCACCCATCTCTTCAACCTCTCCTTCTCCTCGGGCTCGGTCCCTCAGGCCAGGAAATCTGCCTCAGTTATTCCCCCTCCATAAAGGTGTGGACCCCTCTAAGCCTGGTAATTATAGGCCGATCTCCCTCCTCCCGGCTCTTGCAAAGCTACAGGAGTCCCTGGTGCACCCCAGGCTGCCAGAATATCTCGGTACAAAGAACCTCCTAGCTCCACACCAGTCAGGTTTCAGGAAACTGCATTCGACTGTCTCCTCCTTCCTACATGTCACTAACCATATCCACACTTCCGCTGACCAAGGCCTCCTTACAGCCGCTGTGTTCGTCAACCTGGCCAAGGCCTTAGATTCCGTATCCCATCCCCTCTTCCTGTCGAAACTTGAAGCAGCTGGCTTTGCCCCTAACACCATTCAGTGGTTCAGTTCCTACCTCTCCAACAGGTCACAGTCTGTCAGAATTGCTGACTTCTCTTCTCCCCCCCATCCTAGTGGGCATTCCATAAGGATCTGTCCTTGGTCCAATCATCTTCTCCCTCTTCATAAATGACCTCCCCTCCTCCTGCACAAAATCCAGCATACTCTTATATGCAGATGACACTATCCTTTTTACCTCAGGCTCATCTATACGAGAAGTTCAGTCTACGCTGCAATGTGATTTCAACAGTATCTAACACTGGTTCAGACTGAACCAACTGAAATTAAACCCTGCCAAAACTGTGTCCATGTTATTTGGCACAGTGCGGAAGATTAACTGATCCTCCCCTCTCCTCCCCCCCCCCTCATCGTTTCCCTAGATGGTACCCCACTAGACCATTTTCAGTAAATACAGATACCTGGGAGTATGGCTCGACCTTCACTTATCTTTCTCACCTCACATAGCTGCAACCATCTCTAAACTACATCCCAAACTTGGTATGCTCTACTGGCACCGAGACTCCCTCCCACTCCCTGCTAGACAGCAGATCTTAACTAAAATGATCCTCCCCATTTTCGATTATGCGGATGTGGTCTACCGCACTGCCCCACAAACCACCCTATCCAAACTAGACACACTCCTAAACTCTTTGTGCTGCTTTGCCACCAACTCACCCCTTAGAAGGCATCACTGCGAACTGTACTCCCTCCTAGGTATGACCCCGCTATCCCACAGACACTATATCCACTCTCTCAACCTCGTATCTAAATACTGGTTTGACATGCTACCCTCCTACATAATTGACAGTCTCTCCCTGGCTCCAGAAACCCCTTATGTACTGAGGCACAGAAAAGAAAGATCTTTCCATCTACCTCTCCCATCCTTGTCATCCGGCAAAACTACTTTCTCCTACCAGCTCCCCAGCTTATGGAACAAACTTGCCTCCTCCATCAGAAACTCCTGCTCTCTCCATGCATGCCAGGCACAACTACGCCTCCTGCCCCTGCCCCAGGTGATCTGTCTCCACACCACAGCACTTACGACAGAGTCCTCGCTGCATGCACTTACTTACTTTTAAGAATTTTGGTTCTCTCAATTGTCTCGTCTAGGAAATGTTGCAAGTTTGCCACGTTATATTAACGCTGAATTATTACTGAAACTGATGTCTCTGTCTCTGACCCGAAATTGTTTAACTCTACTGGATCTGGTTGTGTTCCCGAACTACGGTTTTCAGCTAAATGTTTCTTTGTGATTTTGTTGCATGTACTTCTACTCCTCCCCCCGGGTTGCATCTGGAAACAAGCCTTGGCTCAGTGTCTCTGCACTGGTCAACAAATGTTTAAAAAAAAAAAAAGGATCTGGCCCCTTGATTTGAATCCCCTATGTGAATCTTTATTGCTCTGCCACTTCCTGACCACTGCTGGCATGAATGGTTGTGTGTCTGGTTGCTGGCACCTTCCAGTAGCATAATCATAAGTGTGCCTAAGCATGCATTATAAAATGGCAAGAAAAAATCCTGGGCTCTTGATTGGTCAGTCTAGGACTGGACTCGTGATGTTATTGCAGTATAATGTCATGGGTCTAGTCCCAGCACACAGATGACCGCATCAGTTCTAAAGGGAATCACTCCATGCAGCCCGATCCACTGATCCATACTCGGCAGTCCACTTCACTGATTTGCTCTTGCAAGCCACCTTCAATGTCCCTGTACTTGCTTGCCACAACTACACACACCGGCAACAGCCTCCTGCCCCCCGCCACAGTATTCCTACAAACAGAAACATCTTTTTAATAAAAAAAAAAAAAGTCAACTGAGACGGCATTTCAGTCCCTCCTTGGCTGCAGCATGAGTGGTTACAAACCACCACACTCGTTGCTTACTGAACAGACTGCTCGCTTCCTGAAAGAAACTGCTGCACTGCTTATGGGTTCTCGGTGATACACTGCCCAAGGCTGGATCGTAGGGGCGGGGGTGTGCCCATTATGTTTAAATCTGAGCTGGGCCTTGTGGATGTGACATTGGGGAGTACCAGATCCTTTGAAAATATCCTGGGCGAGGGTGCAGGTTGTGGGATCCTCCTCGTCTACCGTCCACCAGGTGACTGTGGAGAATTCCTGCAGGAGGTTGCAGACTTCATCGTCGACCTGGTGTTGAGGTTTCCCAGACTGATACTTCTGGGTGACTTCAATGCCTGGGTCGATGATGAATTATCTCATTTTGGTCAAAATCTCCTCCAGCTGATGAATACGCTGGACCTGACACAGGTTGTTACCTCCTCTACCCACATAGGGGGTCATTCATTGGATCTGGTCTTTCTCTTGGGTATGGAGATCACTGATTTGGGGGTGGAACCAGTCAGTTGGTCTGACCATTACACCATAAGGTTCAGTTTCAGGGTCCCCTCTAATAGGTCTGACCCTACGGAGATGGTTCGGCACCGCCCTTTAAGGGGTGTTAACCCCAATGATCTAATGGCGGTGCTGGATCTCTCGAACTTGTCGGGTGAATGCATGAGTCCAGATGAACTTGTACTAGCCTATAATAAGGCTGTGGGAGATGCTCTGGACAAAATTGCACCTGTTCATGTTCGGCCTATCACCCTCCTTCCAGGGAGCCCGTGGTTTGATGGCTTCTTGAAGGAGTTAAGGCGAGTAGGCCGAAGGCTGGAGAGAGCCTGGCGGAAGTCGGGCTGTGATGCTGACAGGCTTAGATTGATGGCACATTATGATAGCTATCAATCAGAAATCACTCGTAAGAAGGCAGAATTCCTGTCCAGAGATTTCTGCTGCACAAAATCGACCAGCTCAACTTTTCCGGACTGTGCAAGCCAGTCTGTCTTCAACCTAAGAGAAGCTTTTTCTCAGCTAAGATGTGAGGAGTTGGCTCGTTTTTTTGTGGATAAGGTTGTCAACATCAGGTCCAGCATCGGTCCAACCTCTCCTACAGGGGATTGTGGTGGTCAATGGGTAGTGGCCTGTCCCTGGCCTGTCTGGTTAGATTTTCACTGCCCGGAATTCGTGGACATTGTGAAGATCATCCAAACAATGCGACCAACTAGTTGTAGCTTGGATCCGGGTCCTACACCGCTTTTAGTAGGTTGTGTAGAAGTTATCTACCCAATCTTTGCAGACATTGTCTGGAAGTCTTTGGGGGTTCCTGACCCCCTTAAGGAGGCAGTAGTTCGACCACTCCTTAAATAATCCTCCTTGGACCCAGATTGTCTAGCTAACTACCGCCCTATCTCTAACCTGCCATTTGTTGGTAAGGTTATTGAAAAGGCAGTTGCTTTGCAATTGGATGATCACCTTATATCTCATAATGTCTATGATGCTCTCCAGTCTGGTTTCAGGAAAAGGCATAGTACAGAGACTGCCCTTGTTTGGGTGTTGAGCGACCTCCTAATGGCCAGAGATCGAAAGGCGTGTACCATTCTGGTCCTTTTCAATCTGTCTGCTGCATTTGACACTGTAGACCATGGAGTGCTATTGGAGCACCTGTGGGTCTTTTGTGGGCTGTCTGGTACAGTCCTCAATTGGTTTCGTTCTTACCTCACGGACAGGTCTCAGTTGTCACCGGAATTTATTCCTCTGGCTCTCACTCCCTGCCTTGTAGAGTACCGCAGGGCTCCATTTTAGCTCCCATGTTGTTTGCAGTGTATATGCTGCCATTGGAGAAATCATCAGGTGATGCAGTCTGGGTTTGCACTGCTATACAGATGGTACTCGGCTGTATTTGTCCTTTCTCCCTGATCAGGGTGATGCACTGTCTGCACTTAATAATTGCCTTGATGAGATCAGACTTTGGATGAGTTCGAGCTGGTTGAGACTCAGTCCGGATAAGACTGAGGTATTGGTCGTGGATCCAGGTCGTCCGGGGGTGGGTCCGGGAGCCGGACAACCATCAGGTTTATTACTCGATGGTGTACCGCGCTCTACCTCTGGACAGGTGCGAAATCTGGGCGTTATCTTTGATGATGGTTTGACCCTGAAATCTCAGGTGTCAACTGTTGTCAAATCCTCTGTTTACCATCTGAGGAATACCGCCCGGGTGAAACATCTGATTCCCCCGGAGGGCCTTCCAACATTGGTCCATGCCTTTGTCACTACTCGTCTGGACTACTTCAACTCCCTCCACCTAGGGCTATGAGGGGTCGATATCCGCCGCCTTCAGCTGGTGCAGAACGCGGCAGCCAGGCTTCTGACTGGGACTTTTAGAACCAGTCATATTATGCCTGTGCTTCGCGAACTGCACTGGCTGCCTGTTCGGTGGCAGATCACCTTTAAGGTTGATTTACTTAAGCATTAATCACCGCCAGCTGAGGGCTCTACCGGTGGATTAATGCCCGCTGGGGGGCGCATTAATCACCAGTAGAGCCCGAAGCAGAAGGTGATTAATGCGCTTGTAACAGAGGCTCCTCTCGCCGCGAGAACCTCTGTTACTGGCATCGCTCACGACATCACCTTCTGCCCAGTACATAAAGTCTTCTCTCTGTTACAGCCGGAGCTGTACGAACACAGCAGGCGGGAGTCAGGTGTGCAAAAACAAATTTTTTTATTACGGTACACTGGTACAGTCTTACGTGCTGCAGCGCACAGCACAGCAATGATTCGGCGGCTCCAACTGCTGTGGAATTTGTCGTCGTCCCTGCCTGTGTGCCTGTAGTTGGGGAGCTCCGGGACTGTCCACAGTCGACAACAGCTGCATAGGTGAGGTAGTACTACGGCGTCGCTGCTAACAGATTCACGACTGCAGCGGTTTCCTGTGCTATAGAGAGAGGCAGCGATCCTCTCGCCCGACTGGCGTGCATCCGGACCGCCGCTCTGGATGTTACGGTCCACGGTGCTGTCCACTGGCGTTCCTGGGGCGATATCGAGGAGGCGCTACACATGTCTGTTCCGGGACAGCGAGGCGGACCACTGAACACCACGGGCAGGCATGCTATCCGGTTTGCTCGCCTCTTGCTCACACAGAGGCTGATCACCATGCAGTCTCTGCTTCTCGCCGGCTGGGAAGGCGGGGCGCCCACCGTACTCTCTACTCTTGTGGCTTCGCCGCTGGTCCACAGCAGAAGTTTACAGGACCATGCACCACCATGTTGTGGATTTGAAAGCCTGCCAGGCGGGAGCCTTCGTTTCTGCCCATGCACTTGGCGGCACCAGCTCGATGAGGCTGCGCTGGCTCCTCTGTCGGTGGACTCACACTGCCAAGGTTTGGTGACGCCCCTCAGCACCACGACTCTCTGTGCTCCTGCTCTGACTGGACGATCTGTCAGAAGAAGTGCTGTTGCAGGTGCGTGGTGCAGGGTACATCTGGGGTGGGGCTTTTCAACTGCAGGATCGGTTGTTTGACCCAGAGACAGAGACTCCGGCTGCTGCTGTGCAGGTGCAGTTTCTGCTCCCTCTAGTTCCGTTGCTCTCACTGTCTGTGGCTGCTCCAGGTGATATTTTGATGGCTGGGCTATACTCTCTCTGTTGCTCGTGTTGTTGCTGCTCACGTCGGTTTACAGGGTTGTACGGGTACCTACTGGAAATGCTTCTCTACACCACTGTTCGCAGGTGCGCTCCCGATTTCTGACTTCGCTCTGTCTCACTTGAAATTGATACCTCAGTGCTGCACCCTCTCGCTCCTGGCAGATCTAGGTACTGCCGGAGCGGGCTGCTACTCTCTGCAGCCTCCATGGCCACAGCTGGTACTGACCGAGCGGGCGTTATGCCTGGCTTAATACCGCTCGGGTTTCGGTCAACTTCATGCGCATTATTGTGCCTATCGCTGCTTTACACACCCCGACTCAGAGCCGTGTTACAATAACCTTTAAAGCTCTACATGATCAGTGACCCGGCTACCTGAAAGATCTCCTGATTCCCTGTTGCCCCCTCTGTCCTCTCCGTTCCGCCAACGAGGGATTGCTAGAGATTCCCAGGGTTCAATTAGTCATCAGGCTCTCGTGCCTTTGCTTTTTCGGCACCAACCCTGTGGAATTCTCTACCTCGTTGGTTGAGAGAATGTTCAACCGTCGATGACTTTAAAGTTGCTTTAAAAACATATCTTTTTAATTTAGCGTATCCTTGTTAGTTGTGGCTGACTTTAAATGTTTGGATTTTATCATTTTTAATATTTCTGTACAGCACCTTGGTTTTGAAAGGCGCTTTATAAATAAAATTTGAATTGAATTGAATGGCCACCTTGCTAAAACAAAAAAAAATTGAATTGGTAAAAGCAGAGTTATTTTCAAAATGCCACACTATAAAAACTGTATACTTTGAGCAGTACTTCTGATCGCTTCCAAAGAATTGGCTGGAATGCTGGAAGTAGGATTGCAGTTCCTGAACTCCTCTGCAGTTCCTGATCCTCTTTGTAAGCTGCCAGAAATGCATAAATACAAAAAAATGTCTCACAGGGCAGGCAACAGCACTGTGTGAGTAAAACACTTCCCCCACGATCAGAGGAGGCAGCGATGGGGATTGCAGGGGAAGACAGCAGTCCACTCACTGAAACACCACCTACAGATGAAAAACATTTACAGTAGCGCTATTTTTTCATTTAGTATACCTACCCGTCTAAAAATCAAAGTACTTTTAAAAGTATTTTTACATTCATTACTAGTAACAAGCCATTGTATAATTGCAACAATACACTCCAAGGTGTGTGTCATGCTGAGATAATGTCACTTCTCGGGTGTTGGATGCAGTCAGCCTGCGGCCTTGTGCCCAACCGCATGAGGCTGCTGCACACACTGTCGTGCATTAGCGCTAAATTATGACGTACAGGCCTAGAGATATTTCACCAGGCTGTTTAAATGTGCCCCTGCTTTTATTTACTTAGTTTTTGTTGACCGGGTAAGTACACTAGACAAATCCTGCCTATTTTCAGGCACGACCTGGGGGAGGAGGATACAGATGAATGCCAACTGACCTTGAACCAGATTAAGCTGTTGGTGGTATTTTTAGTGAATGAGGGAAATTTGGCCAGGACACCGGGGAAATGCCCCTACTATTTTCGATAAGTGCCATGAGATCTTTAACATTCACCTGAACTACCACCAATCCAGGCAGATGGGACCTCTGTTTAACGTCTCATCTAAAAGACGGAACCTCAGAAGTGCAGCACCCCTCTCGTGCTGCACTACAGTGTCAGTACTGAGATATTAACCCAAGTGCCAGATGTGGGAACTGAACCCACAGCCCTCTGATCCCCCGGCCTCAGAGGCGAGTGTGCTACCTACTGAGCCACTGACACTGTTGCACAGTGATGCCATGACTGCTGGCCTGGGCAGTCAGTGGGACTTTGAGGATTAAGCTAGAAAAGTATTGGGTCATGTTAGTCATGATCAAGCCCAGTGGTCATGGTCTGTCCTAGGCAGAGAGGTGTCTGAGGAGCCAGCGAACGACTGTGTAGTAACTGGGGTGAGTCAAATCAGTTGAGCAAGCAGTGTATGTCAGGGAGGCTGCAGCATGCTGTGTAAGCAGGGCAGGACGCTCTGATGCTGCAACCCTGCTTCCAAATTAAAGTTTGTGCACACAACAGTGGCACTCGGTAGGCAAGCAAGAGCAGGGTTTCAGTCAGTTTCAGCATTTGACAGCTTATATAATCAGAAGGGCCCTGCTGGAAGTTCCAAATGCCAGGGAGGTGCTGAAAATAAGTGTTAGGAATGTAAGATGGTAGCCTGGAGAAGAAATGATACAGAGGCATACCTTAATAGGCAGCAGTCTGCACTGTAGTAGGCCTAGTGAGAGGTATTCTGGAAGCAGCCCCAGCAGGTGTTTGGATCTGGGAATGGTTTTGGTAGGAAGCTGAATGGATTGGTATGTTGAACAGTGTGGACATTCTGTGCAAGAGGGTAGGTAGTGTCAGGCAGCTGCAAGCCTCAAAAGAAGCTATGCTGGAGGATAGACCTGGTAGGTCAAAGCAGGAGTTAATGGGTCTGTTTGTGTAGAAATTATTATGATTAAGGTAGCCTGTTTACTCCCCACAATATGAAATATTGCAGGTATAGATTCTTTTCTGTATTTTTAGCATTTAATTCTCATGTTCATAATCAGAACCTCCTGCGTTCCAGTTCTTACTTAATAAGGTTCAGAACCTGTCAAGAGTTCTGCCAGCCCAGCATTTTGCCTTCTTGTGTTTCTTTTTCCAGTGATTTCTATAAAATAAAGGATACTGCTGTGTAACATGCCTCCATCTATTTATATGTGAGAAAGGGTCCAAATATCTCCCCATTGCTGTCTAAAATGCTGGTCTACTTGCAACTCCTTTTTGTATCTCAATCAGGGTTCGACCTTAACATTGTTTTACTAGCCCTGAACCTAGTGCAAATTGGCCAGGGCTAGTGCAGCTAACCCTCTACTTGTCCATCTTGACTAGTGCAGATTTTTCAAGGGCTGTTAATGAAGTTGAAAAAGTCCCTACTTTAGCAGGCTGTAGTCCTTTTGCTAATCTCCCTCAGTGTTCCAGGTGGCCTGGTGTGATTAGCAGCTCATTAAGAGCTGCAGTTATCTGACAGTTCAAGAGGAGGATCCAACAAAAGGCTCAATGTGAGTTATCACTCAGTTGTTAGGACAGTCAACTAGTGTGAATGCTGTGATCAAGGGTAGAGTGGTTAAGTCACTTGCTTCCAGTTTGCTGAACTTGTCTTTGATTTGTCCCACATTATTAAGACACGTGTGCCTCATTTCCCAACCTTCTGAGTCGCCTGTATCCAACACTGCAGTGACAGAATGCTATCATGTATACACTGTCTGCCCAGCCAGGTGGTCTGTCCATGCTATACTTTCTCTGAACACCACTGCAGACTAGGCTCTGAAGTGGCCATCCACAGACCCATAGCTGCCATTACTGACTGGTGTAGGTGTTCACAGCTCCTCTTAATGGATCACACCAGTCAATGCCATCAGTGCAGTACCACCCAGCATGTCATTTCATCCTAAAAACAATGCTTTGGAACATGTATGATACAAAGCAAAACCTTAGTAAAATATATAATTTGAAAGGTTAAAATGGGTATTCCTGGTGTGCACAGATCATCCAGTATAGAAAAAAGTCAACTGACAGTGTAAGGCTCTGTCAAGGAGTGAGCTCCAAGCTCACTGATTCGCCTAGTTGAGGTAATGGTAGTGAGAAAAGTAACCTTAGAGAAGGGACAAACAAATTTAGTTGCCGTATTGGTCCTTGTAAGAACAGATCCAGAAGCAAATGGTTTGATACCTTTTATTGGAACAACATGAATGTTACAAAAGGAACAAAGTGCTTTAGCTTTTGGACCAACCAAGTCCTTCCTCGGAAACTTATGACAGTGACCCAGAAAATCACATACTATTAACACCCAGATCATGTATTAAAATAAGTAAATAAATAAATAATTCTCATTGGTTTAAAATACTCATTTAAACCATAACTGAAGTTTGCACCAGAGAAACTAGGTAGCATCAGCTTGCCTTTTGCCAAGGAGTCTTTCAAGGTCAAATGTCACCAGAATAAGATAAAAACAATTCACGCAGAGCGCTCCAGTAACATAAATTCTGTATGCCTCAGTGTGTTTTGAGAATCCAGTCTAATGAAGAGCAAAACCTTAGGATTCAATACTCAAATACATGTTTAGCCGATGAGCCTTTCAAGGTCAGATGTTACCAGAATAAGATAAGAACTGCGCGGAGGCAGTCTTGCACCCTGCGCGTGGGTTCACCCCTCTTGTGAGCATCATGCTTGTGCTGATCCCCAGCTTCCGCTGGGTGTTGGTCTATAGCATGATGTTTTGTTCCCCCCCACCCCTGAGGAAGGAGAGCTGTCTTGACGATGCTCGATCCTTTCTCGCCCCGGATGACCCCCGAGTAACCCAAGTCCATTCCGGAACCCGGGTCAGTGGTGTGGCGCAAGGTGTGGCATCCAGCGCCTCAACCCTCTGCCACTGAACCGGCTACTATCTCTATATTCTGTAGTATACCAAGTTGATTGGCGTCTGGAGGCAGTCATCACCTCGGTAACTTTTTTTGAAAATATCCTAAATGTTCGAGACTGTACCGCTCAATTTCCAAGCTGAGGGTACAGATTGTAGAGGTTTGGGACTCGGATGAAAAAGGTTTGGACTGATCTGAAATTTAAAGAGTGGGTCCGTCAGCTTGTATCAGGTGAGGGAACCATGACCGGCAGGGCCAATAGGGATAAACTAGAATTAACTTTGCTTGGTCCTGAGCTGCTTTGTGTGGAACCCAAGACAGAACGTGGATGGGGTGGAAGGTGTAAAGAAATTCTAATTGACCTCAGTGGAGGAAAAAGACATGGCCTGAATGTCCCTTTTGAGAGAACAGAACTTCTGTGTTTGCATGATGTCTGGAGGTGAAGAGGCAACCCCCTTGAGGAGTCGCATTGTTGCTTGAGGATAGTAGAATGTCTTTCAAACAACATTAAGTCTTGCTGTGTTCTGGCTAATTGCAGTTAGCTCCAGCCTTTAAACTGCTCCGGAGAATAAAGGGTTAACTTTCTATGCAGTGCATAGAATGCTGAGCTTGAGGTCTCTGTCTGCAGCCCTTTGAAATCCAACTGTCAGATTCTTTACTCCGCCTCATTGAACAGTCGCTCCGGAGATTTCTCCTTCAGCTTGGTTCGAAAAGTCTGTAAAGTGTTGGTAAAAGTTGTCGTTTTTAAACCAAATTTGTTCCGCTTAGTCAGTTCAGCCTCTGTCTGCGGTACTGTGAGTACTAGATAGGTTTCACCTTATTCTGTGTGGAAATTGTAAACTTGTTTGTTCGGTTCGGCTGAACAAATCACTTTTAGTGAATTTCTGTTATTTTACTTAGTGTGGTTACCAGTCCTTATTGGTTCTTTTAAAAAAAAAAAAAAAAAGTGAACCCCAAATACCTGTGACACGGTTAGGAACTGATAAGGGAGTCTTGCCTGGCAGTTGCCATAAAAAGGGTACGTTTGGTTAGGTTGGCCATGTCTGAGAAACCCAAGAAAAAAAAACGAGCCCACTGGGTTTCAACACTGCAGTGAGTGTGGGGAGGTCTTTGCTAAGGCTGACCCCCACACCACCTGTGTCTACTGTCTGGGATTTGAACACCTCGATACAGACTGCCAAATTTGTAAAAATTTTCCTAAATCTACCCTTGAAAAGAGATAAGGAAGACTGAGGGAAAAGGAGGCTGAGAAGTCCGCTGACCTGGATGGCCAGCCAGGTTCGGTTCCGACCGAACCAGAACGAGTGCCCTCTGACCAGGGCGATACTTCTTCGGGCAAGTGGAGAGCCGATCCTGAGGTGTCAGTTCCTACAAAAAGGAAATGCAAAGAGAAATTGACTGGTTCAGATCCAGAGGTTCATGTTCCGACCACCGAGGAAATAGAGCAATTAGGATTGTGGAATCACTTTGTCTGGTTCTGACCGATCTGGCACCATCTGGCAGGGGTTCGGTTCGGTCGGTTCCTCTGGTTCAAGATTATACCCCTGAAGATTTTTATGAACCGGAGTTTGAGGAGTGATGATGGTGACGATGGTGAAAGTCTGGATGTGCCTGTGGAACTGGACATCTTCCCAGACAGACAGTCTGGTGTTTTCACCTCCTGGGCTTTGAGTCCCCTCCCCACTTTCTGTATTCACAGAAAGGTGGCTGAAACCCTTCAGCTTCCTCTGAAGGAGGCCATGGAGGATCAAAAGGAGCCTGATTATGTGGAAATGATGGACATGCCAGAGTCCAGGAGACTGTCTATTCCCTTCCACAAATCCTTTGGGAAGCAGACACTTAAAATCCTAAAGTCTCCCAATACTGTACCTCCTGTTGACAGAAGGTTGGACAAGAGGTACACACTATCAGGCTCAGATAGAGTTTTTATACCAACAGTGCAGCCATGTTGGGGTAGTGCAGGCTACTGCCTGTGACAAGGCAAGTATTCCCTTGGCTTCACACCCCCCAGACAGAGACTCCAGGAAGATTGATGCCATGGCAGAAAAGCAGTACATGGCATCTTCCGTGGGACTCAGGCAGGCGAACTATATGGCTATACAGCCAGGTACCAGAAGTCCAGGTGAGACACTGTACTGGCACTGGCTAAACAGGCCTCCCCGCAGCTAGCCAAGGAGCTGGAGGAGGTGGCTGCTGATGGGATCGAGGCATCAAAAGTACAATTTCATGCTGCTGCGGACTCCAATGATGTGTCATCAAGAGTCATGGCTACATCTGTGGCTCTTTGGAGAATGGCTTGGCTTGGATGTACTAGCCTCTCACAGGACACCCAGGCTAAGGCCATAGATTTTTCCTGTAGTGGGTAATTATCTGTTTGGGGAGCAGACAGAGAATTACATGAAGAAAATGGACAAGTACTGGATCACTTATAGGAGTGCTCAGGCCAAGGAAAGGCAGGCAACTCCTCAAAGGCAGCAGTCTAGGGGCAGGCCTTTTTACCAAGCACAGGCCTCTTCTCCCTTTTCACAGAGGGGGTTCTTCAGAGGGAGAGGCAGAAGGGGGATGAGCAGGGCTGCATCCACTCCTCAGCCTAAGGCCTGTGCCAAGCAGACACCCTGATGGGTCTGCCCGGGTCGACTCTCCTATTCCAGTAGGGGGAAGGCTGGCTTACTTTGTCCAGGACTGGATGTCTGTTACCTCAGACAAGTGGGTCCTGGAAGTAGTAAGCCAGGGACTGGTTCTCAGCTTCAAAACATTTCCGAAGATGTGAGCCAGATCTTTTCCACCTGCAGGTCTCTCAGAAACCCTTGCCCTAGAGGCAGAGGTTTCATCTCTTCTGGCCCTAAGAGCCATAGGGAGAGTTTCTGCCCTACACTGGGGCAAAGGTCTGTACTCCAGGTACTTCCTTACCCCAAAAAAAGACGGGAGTGGTGACACATCCTAGATCTAACATACCTCAACAAACATCTTTTAAAACCAAAGTTCAAGATGGTAACTCTGGGAATAATTCTTCCCTCTCTAAGGCCAGGGGACTGGCTAACCTCCCTGGACTTCAGAGATGCCTGTTTTCACATTCCCATCAGGTGCTCCCACAGAAAGCACCTCAGGTTCAAGTTGTCCTCAGGCCACTATCAGTTCAAAGCAGTGCTCTTTGGTCTAACATCAGCCCCAAGGGTTTTCACAAAGTGCCTGGCAGTAGTCGTTGCCTTTCTAAGAAGGCAAAAAGATTTCCATCTTTCCCTATCTGGACGACTGGCTCATAGTGGGTCAGTCTTCAGACCAAGTCGTCAGACCTGCAGGTGACCCAGCAAGTGCTCACTTCTCTAGGATTTCTTCTCAACCTCCCCAAGTCAGTTCTCGAGCCAGTGCAGCTCCTTACCTTTATAGGGGCAGAGCTGGATACTGTCAAAGCGAGAGCCTTTCTTCCCCTGGAAAGGGCAAGAGTTCTTATAGAACTGGCTTCTTCCTTCAGCCTTCAGGTATCCTGACCAGCAAGACTTTTCCTTCAGTTCTTGGGCCACATGGCAGCTTCTACAGCAGTGGTCCAAGGGGCAAGATTCCAGATGAGGGACATTCAGTTCCATCTGAGGGCCTTTTGGTCCCAAAGGAAGGATCCCCTTACCAAACTGATTCCAGTAACTCGGACTCTAATCCAAGCCCTTCAATGGTGGCAGGATCAGGACAGTTTAAGGCAAGGGGTCCCATTTGTCAGTCAGTCTTTCAGTGGTCCCTAACATGGATGCTTCCCTTCTGGGCTGGGGAGCCCATCTGGGGGCCCTCACTGCCCAGGGACTGTGGTCCCTTCAGGAATCCCTTCTCCATATCAAAATCCTAGAACTCGGGGCAGTTTTTCTGGCCCTGCAAGCTTTTTCTCAGTGCAGAACAAGGTGGTTCAGGTCAGAACAGACACCAAAACCACCATGTGGTACATCAACAAGCAGGGAGGCACTCTGTCTATGGCCTTGTGCACGGAAGACATGACATTGTGGTCCCTGGCCTATTCCCTGCAAACCTCTCTGATAGCAGTCCACCTTCCAGGGAAGGACAATGTGCTAGCAGATGCACTGAGCAGGATCTCACAGGGCCATCACGAATGGTCCCTGGACCCCCTGGTGTTGAAGGTGATTTTTTTTTCAAGGTGGGGCACTCCAGAGATAGATCTCTTTTCAGCCCCAGACAATCACCAACTTCCTCTCTTTTTTTGTTGCAGACCCCCAGTCTTGGGCTCAGTACCACTGGATGCTCTGATTCTGAACTGGGAATTGAAATTTCTGTATGCCTTGCCTCCCTTTCCCTCTACTGTTCAAAGTTCTAGTCAAGATAAGGTCACAACCTTGCAAAGTGATTCTGATTGCTCCAGACTGGGCCAGACAGCCTTGGTTCCCCCTATTGCTGTCTCTAGCAGTCCATCTTCCCCTGTCTCTTCCCAGGAATTACAACCTGTTAACTTCCTTTCGGGGAGGATTTGGTACCCCAATCTTCAGTCTCTGAATCTCAAGGCATGGCTCTTGAAGAGTTAGAGTATGCAGATTTGCATCTGTCTCAGAGGGTTCTGGATATCCTCAAAGCCCACCACTAGAAAGACCTATAACTCCAAATGAAAGCGATTCAGCATTTGGTGTTCCAAGAAACATATTTCCCCAGACAGTGCTGAATTGCCTATAGTTCTGGATTATATGGTCCATTTGAATGGCTTGGGCCTCAGACCACCTACTCTCAAGGTGTACTTGTCAGCTGTTTCTGCTTTTCTGTCAGTGGGGAAGTCTTCCTCACTATCATCTCATCCTGTGTTCTGTAAATTTTTTAAGGGATTGCTTCATACCGATCCTCCCTTTAGAGATCCTGCCCCTGCCTGGGACTTAAATGTTTGCATTGCTCAACTTATGCAACCTCCCTTTGAACCTATGTCCTCAGCAGAGCTGAAGTACTTGACTTGGAAAACTGTGTTTAGTAGCCATTCCCTCTGCCAGACGAATCGGTGAATTGCAAGCCCTGTCAGTGGAACCTGATTTTATCTCCTTTCATAGGGATAAAGTGGTCCTTAGAACCAATAGAAGGTTCTTGCCCAAAGTGGTTTCAGATTTTCACTTGAATCAGTCTGTCTCTTCCTGTTTTCTTCACTGATCATTAATCTTCAGGAGACAGGAGGCTACACAGTTTAGATGTTGAAAGGGCCCTTAACTACTACATAGAGCGTACCAAGGGTCACAGATTTGATTCCCTCCAGTTATTCCTCACTTATGGAGAAGTGAGAAAGGGCAAACCTGCCACCAAGAGAACTACTGCCAGGTAGATTGTGTCTTGTGTACAATTCTGCTATGAGAAACTAGGAAAGATTCCAGTCTCAGGCCTGAGGGCTTACTCCACCAGAGGTACAGTTGCTTCCCTGGCTGCTGTCAGGGATATCCCTCTCTTGGAAATGTGTCAAGCAGCCACCTGGAAAACAGTCCATACCTTTACCAACCATTACTCTCTGGATATCCAGGCTAGGAGTGATGCTCGGTTTGGCACAGCGGTACTTCAGAGCCTATTCCCAAAGTAGGTTCTCTCCCTTCTCCATGGAGGTATGGCTTGGTAGTCTGCAGTTAGTCAGAATAGAGCAAGACTTCATGTTGTTTGAAGAAAAAATTACTCACCTTAGTAATGTTGTTTCTTCTAATGGAGTCTTGCTGTATTCTGACCTGCCTCCCTTCCCAGGACCTGTTTTTTGGGAAGTGGTGGGCAGGTGCAGTGTTGCACCTCAGGGGTGCTTCTTATACACCCTCCTCTTTTTGTTTTGGTGTTTGTTTTATTGTTGTTCTTATTTGGATTGGTTCTTGGTTTTGAGTTTCATGACTTGTATCTTCCTTGGGAATTCAAAACTCTCGTTGCCAGTTGGCAAGTAAACATTTTACAATTTCCACATAAGGTAGTTGGTGAGTTTTTGCTCTTAAGAATCTGAAGGCTGGATTTCAAAGGGCTGCAGACAGAGACCTCAACCGAGCTCAAGCTCAGCATTCTGTGCACTGCATAGAAAGTTAACCCTTTGTTCTCTGGGGCAGTTTAAAGGCTGGAGCTAACTGCAGTTAGTCAGAATACAGCAAGACTCCATTGGAAGAAACACAATTACTAAGGTGAGTAATTTTTTCCTGTGGCTCAGCTAGTCTGCTGTGATGTTGCTGAGAGCCTGGTCATTTGCTCAGTGGAGTAATGGCAAAGATTTCTAAAGCATGTGTCAACTTTCTGGTTCCACCTTGCCAGTTGATATAAGCCATTGTGAGTCTGTCTATGAAAATCAGGACATTTTGGTGGAGAATGGCATTCTTGAATTTCAGGAGAGCTAGGCGAACCACCTGCATTTCCAATACATTGATGGTGAGATGCGACTACCTGCCTTGAGTTGAAAGTTGATTTATGTGGGCCCTCGTCCTCTGAGACTGGCATCAGTGGAGTTGTACCAGTTGAGGATTACCCATGGTGTGGCCCTTCATTATACTTGTTCACATGGTCCATAAGCGAGACTGCCTCTCTTGTGCTGTGATATTTTCACAAGGGCCCTGTTGTTCCTGTGAGTAGAATATTTTTTTTTTTGTTTGCTTGAGTTGGTCGCATGTGCATCATAGCCTATGGCATCATGTCCACCAGTGACACCATTGTTCTGATGAGCTGCATGAGTAGCTGGTCTGTTACATGTGTAGGGAGTTTAAAGTTGTGGAGAAGTTTGAGTAGGTACAGATATTTCACCCTGGATAGAAAGACTTTGCCCTGTCTGGTACAGAACTCCACTTCCAGATGGACTACCATTTGTGTTGGGGTCAGGGAGCTCTTCTGATGGTTGACAACAAAACCATATGTGGTCAGACATTGAAGGACTAGGGTAACTGCTTGCTGAGCCGGACAGTGCTGAGGGGCTTGGCTCAAGATGTCGCCCAGATAAAGGAACACCTGAAATCCTTGACTACAGAGGTGTGCCATCAGTCATCATGACTTTCAAAAACATTCCCAGGGCTGATGAAAGACCGAATGGAAGGGTTCTGAATTGGAAGTGATGGTCCTGTACTTTGAACCTCAGATACGGTCTGTGAGAATGTCTGTCTTATGGGCATATGAAGGCAGGCGTCCCGTAAATCTATGGATAGCAGGTAGTTTCCCTGTTGTACTTCTCTGATGGATGCAAGGATCTGTCTCCATCTTGAAGGATTTGCTGCAAACAGAGATTTGGGAATTTTAAGTCCAGTACTGGTCAGAAACTTCCCCCATGCATTTTGGAACAGTGAAGAATGGGGTACATGCCTCTGCGTTCCTGCCATGGTAGTGCTTCGAGGGCATGTTTCTGAAGAAGGTCCATGATTGCTGGAAGCACTGCAGTGTACTTGACAGAACCGGAAGAAAGTGGAGATGGGATGACACAAGGAACTGGAAGCTTGGCTTCAAATTCTATTAGATGTCCTTTGTTGACGATAATCCAACACCCATCTTTCCATCATGGAATGGACCCATTCCCCAATGAAAATGGATGGTGTGCCTCCGATTTGGGGATGGTTGCAACATATGAAAAGTTTGTGATAGAGTTGCCAGAGTTTTGGTTGCCACCAACTTCACCTTGGCGATTATGTTGGTTTCAAGAGGTGAACCAGCATCACTTGTTGTGTGAACCTCTGTTCTGGTTGCCTGACCTGTTGTAGGAGGACTGGCCATAAAAAAGGCTTTTGGAAATGACCAAACCAGTTTCTATCTCTGGACTTAAATTGAGGCATTTGGACTTCAGTCGTCTATCCGGGATCCTTCACTGCATCTTTAAGGGCTATACTGAACATGAGACCATGTTCGTAAGGTGCATTATTCAAGTGGAGTTTTGAGGAGGCTTCTGCCTGCCAGGCCTTTAACTACAGGCTCAGTCTCACTGAGGTTTGATAGAACATTGTCCTTGCTGCACCTGGACTGGGTCCTCTGAGATGTCTGTCGAATAAATTGAGGCCAGACTCACGAGTTTCAATTGAGTATGTAAATCTTTGTTCACCTTAGAATCCTTGGCCAGCTTGCACGCCAGATCATTAGCCCAGGACAAGGCAGACCTGGCAGAGAACAGGATTGCAACTGTCTTCTTCATGGACGCTGCCAAGGCCCCTTAACACCTTCTTTAAGGATGTGTCTACCCTCTAATCCACTGTATCTTTGAAGCTAGTTCACCATCAGTTGGAATGATGTTTTTTTGGTTAGAAAAGAGAGCGTGAGATCTGTTTTTAGAAGTTTTAGCCAGTTATCTGCTTGCTTTTTTATCAGATTTCAATAACTTGTTGACATTGTGGTGCTGGGTATTTTTGGGCATTTTCACCCTTCCTTAAGGAGGTCCCCCTGTTGCTGTCAGGATGGGGAATGCAGCCCAGGCTTGGAGGATTTGATGAATAATGTGAATGATTGAAGGTGGCCTTTGCTGGACTGAAATGTATTTCCGACAGTACAATCCTGATACAAAATTCAAGGTCCACAGTATAAAAAGGTTTTGTCCATTTCTGTGTTGGCATCTGAGGAATCGCTGTGGAGTTCCCCTTCAGTGGACGAGGAATAATTGGAATCGGAAGATGAGGGGACCCGCTGCCCTCATCACAAGAAGAAATGGAAACATGCCAGTTGCCCTCTTCTACAGACCTTGGTGAGGACTTAAATTGTTTCTTTCTCTTGGTGCGTCGAAAGTTCCTGTGGTCATCTTTGCCCCAAGAGGGAGAATGAGTCCACTTTCTAGATGCCTTTTTGTTTGTGGACCCTGAAGTGAGGGTTGACTTTGTAGGTTGAAGCATGCCGGGTCCACAAGGAGGCCCTGTTCAGCTTTGCAGACAGCTCCAGATCCAGTTGAAGCTGTGGCTGATCGACTGCAGTCTTGGCTGAGTCCTGACTGCAGCCAACTGTCATGTGGTCTCCTTCTGTAGATTTTCTGGAATATGATGGCTCTGCCGCCGACTCGCATTTCATACACAATCAGCCTGCAAATGTGGCTAGTACAGTGAATTTGCATTTAGAGCATTTTCGATCCCCTAGTGGCCTTGTCCGTGAGGACTTGCTCCCTGCCTTATCAGAGGAATTAGATGATATTGATTTGCAGGACGGCAGACTTGGTCCTGCGGCAGACTTTTAGAAAGACTGTTGCTGGGTTTTTGGCTCACTGCCCTTGATCGCAAAAAGGTGGGAAAACATCCTCTGCATTTGCAGAGCAGTCTGCCCTAAAGTGAATATAACCTATGTGTTCCAGCTTTTCCAGCTTAGCAAGCAGCATACACCATTAATATGCTAATGGTTCAGCCTACATGTGCATTTATAAAAAAAAAAAGATTTTAAGAGACTTCAGGGAATTTCATTGTTGCAGTCCGTAACATGTTGATTGTAGGTCAGACAGAGGAGGAAAATGCACAGCGAGGCCCTGAATTGTCAAACACTAGAGCAGTAACCTCGCAGTAGCAGAAGCATCTTAAAAAATGTATGATAGTTTTATTTTAGTACTGAGTTAATGCATATGTGTCACAGCCTTTCGCATTTCTAAGTGGGTCATGGCATCTTTGCATTGCAATACAGAATTATGTAGTATACTTTACAAGTTTGCAATGTTTTCATTCCAGTAAGTAATTACCATCTGTGACTATTTACACCCAGCATAAATAAGTATACAGTTGGCCAACATTTAATTATTGTCCATTGAACGAGCTTTGACTAAGGAGCATTACAATACTGAATGAGCACTTGGCACCAAAAATGTGTCCTCATTGTTTTTCAGCGTTTTTTTAGCAGCTAATGAGTCTCAGATGCCCAGTCCAGTACCATACTTGAAGCATATTTGGAAATTGAAAAACAAGTGTATCACAAAGGAGAGACACAAGTTTACTAAAGCCAGGAAGCCAAGCTGGTGGACTAGGGAGGTCCAGGAGGTGGTAAGGGAAAATAAGGTCACCTATAGCAGATATAGGCATTCACATCTGGCTATGGGCTAGGAGGAGTATGATGAAATCGCCGGGAAGTTCACCAGGGTGGTGAGGTCGGCAAAAGCGAGGACAGAGTGGAGGCTTGCTCAGAGCATTAGCAGAGGTGAAAAAAGGTTCTTCAGGTATATCAGGGAAACAAGAAAAGGGAAGGGGCAGATTGGTAGACTGGTAAGTGCACTGGACCAGGGCAGGCAGGTGGATGTCCTCTTTCTAAACTTCAGCAAGGTGTTTGATTCGGTGCCTTATCTTGGGCTGCTGGAGAGCTGAGGGGCATGGGGGGCAAGTGGATGATCAGGTGGATCAGAAGCTGGTTGGGGGGGTGTTTTCAGAAGGTAGTGGTGGTGGTGGGGGTTTCATCTCCCAGGAGGGTCATTAGCAGGGTCTCACAGGGTTTGGTGCTAGGACCACTCCTGTTTTAATGCTTATATCTCCGATATTAGAAACTGTATCAGGAGCGAGATGAGCCTCTTTGCCGATGACTTGCAGCTGGGGGGTTGTGGTGGATGGGGAGGAGAGTAGGTTAGCCCTGCAGTAAGACCTGGAGGCTCTGGAGGGGTGGTCACGTGTCTAGAAACTGAGGTTTAATACAGAGAAGTGCAGGGTCTTCCACCTGGGGGCCCAGAACCCAACTAGTGTACACCTTGGGAGGGGTGACTCTGCAGGCTTCGAGTGGGGAGATGGACCTTGGTGTGGTAGTTGATACCAGAATGAACAACTCGGAGCAGTGTAGAAGGGCTGTGGCAAGAGTGAACAAAATTCCGGGGTACATAGCTAGGGGATAACCTCGAAGCCGGACGGTACTCCTGCCATGATACAATTGCTTGGTTAGGTCACACCTTGAATACAACGTGCAGTTTTGGCATCTCTACTTGAAAAGGGATGTTGCACTTCTGAAGAGGGTCCAGAGGAGGGCAACCAGGGAGATACAGGGTCTGAGGTAAAAGTCCTATGGAGAGACTTCAGGAGCTCAACCTATACTCCCTGGAGCAGAGGAGACGGAGGGGTATATGATCAAGGTCTTCAGATATGTTAAGGGGATTAATAGGGTAAGTCAGTATAGGGTGTTTCTGCTGAAGGAGGAGGTGGCCACCAGGGGGCACCCAGTGAGGCTGGTAGGTGGGAGAGTCATGGAGGAGATGAGACACTACTTCACCGAGAGGGTGGTGGAACCCTGGAATGCTCTGCCTGTGGAACTGGTGGCTGTAGATAGTGTTGGGGTTCAAGAGGGGCTGGGATAGGTATAGGGGGAGGGTGCATTTTAATAGGGTCGGCATTGTGGGGGGCCCCAGTCAGTGGAAGGGGCTGGAAGCCCTCATAGGATATGGGGCTAGCAAATGGTGCCCTGCATAGGCACTGATCTCGAGCAGACTCGAAAGACCATAGGGCCTACTCTGCTGGCTTCTTACTATGTTAGTATGTAAAGGTGGAAGATACTTCCTGTGTGGGTCCCCCTTAAAGCTCTGTGCTGCTGTAAATGGTATGAACAAGAAAAGTGCAACTTCCTTAGCTCTGAAAATAAACAGCGAGCAGTTGCAAAAAAAAAAAAAAGCTGTGGTGTCTGATTTAGCAAGATTTAGTCGCTGTACTAGAAGTAAAACAGACAGCCTTATGACCATGTTAAAATACAGTCCCTAAACATTCAGCCGTTTTCAGAAAAGAAAAAGCAGCCAGTAGGGGTCCTGTTACTAATGTGGTGCAGAAGTGACATATATTCAAATCATGTCTGCTTTTTCTGTCCTAATTTGTTTGATAAAACCAGAGATGAAAGACTGGTGCTACTGAAGATTTTTTTTTTTTTTTAAGCTTTGGCCTGCGTCTCAAAAGTAGACCTCAGCTGAAAAGTGGTGATGAGCTTCTGTTTAGAGGAAGCTGTTGAATTTTTTTTACAACGTGGCTCACTTAATAATGTTTAGCTATAGAAGTTGCAGTGTAACACTGTTGCATAAAATACTGACTCTGTCATACGAACAATGCATATAACTAGCACCCTTTTGGCACAGAAATCTTAGACTCCTTACTGCTTGCTGACATTGTGTTTTTATATTTGCTGCATTACTGTATTTGCTGTGTATGCAGCGCCTAGAGCTTTGGATAGGCGCAAATCAATTTGCCATGCCTACTTGTGAACTGTGTTCTTTGCCAGATGCGCTTGCAGTGCTTTCCTCATCCCCACACAAAAAAGGTTAAAATTTTTTTCTTTATAAATCTAAAAAAAAAAAAAAACACCCTGCACCTTGCTTCCAAAACCCTCCTGATTACAGTTATAAGACTTTTTGTGTCAGCTCCTGTATGCAGTCAGTTGGTATGGGTTGTCATCACCTGCTAGCTGGAACAGGAAGAAACTGTTTAAAAGGCGTCTTAGGACATACTCCTTCCCAGACTCCCTCAATCTTTTTTTATTTTTTTTTTGTTAATCCTGCTCTAGCTGATAAACCGATCCCTGCAGGGATACTTTTCTTCTCAACATGTGACCTGTTTGTCCTGCAGTTTCTGCAATTTATCCAGTTCTGTTGCAGCTCTGGGACTTCAGCTACAGGAAACGGTCACAAACAAGGACTTCTACAGCATCTACTTTGTTGTGCAGGGGCTCAGTCATCAGGTCTGAAAAAAGCCCTGGACTGCAGTGCCTTGTGGTTGCTATAGACCACACTTTCCTGGCTGTACTTATAGGACCAGATTCTGCCTTCCTCACAGAATACATGGTAAGATCTTGTGGTTAAAGAGCACCTATCATGGTCATATTGCTGGCCTGTTAGGGAAAGGAATCGTAAATTGGGGCTGAGGAGTCCTGCTGCACCATCCCTTCCTAGTATGAGCACTCCACCCTTGCACTCCATGATTTGTGAGTTCAGAGTTTGGAGAACTCAGGGGTGTGCTCCATAGAAAGTAATAGACACATCTGTGGCGAGATAAGGCCATATCTTATCGTTTTGGGTCAGGTTTTATATAATTTTTTGTATATGATGCATCAGAGATGCCATAGTGGCCAGTGTAAGTGCAAAGGATCATGGGTACAAGTACATAGGTCTTGTAGAATGTTGTAATTCTTGTTACTGAGCAGGAATCTGTCCGCTTCTAGCCAGGGGCTAGAGTTAATTAAATTATTTAGAAGAAGACAAATAATTAAGCGGAGCTGGCCAGCCAGCATGTCCATTTGTGTTTGAATGGGCCCCAGCATCCAGAGGTGCCTGGATGTCAGATTTTCCTTTGTCTCTGCAAGGCTACCGAAGCAAATCTTGTTACCAGCTGAGTGGGCTCCCATTTAAGTAAAGTGTAGCTTAATGACTGCCATTTCCAAAGAGGGAAGCTGGATGTTCCCCCTAGAATTCTGGTTTAAACTGGTTGATCTCTGCATTTGTTTTTATCTCCTATTCGGAACTGCATATCTGTATTTTGTAATAAAGTACTAACATCTGATTGGTTGCGTAGCCCTAGAAACAGAATGCTAGCCAATCGCAGAGCCAGCCACTATCCACTGGACCTGCCCTTTAGAAACCCCTTAAAACAAGAATGCAGAGGGGTATCTGAGCCTTTTTGCTTTTTTTTAGCCTTTAGCCTTGTTGGCATTTGGGACCCTGCCGTCTGCTTGGAGACCACAGACAATTTCTCCTGGACAAGAGCCAAGACTACAGTTGCCACTTCAGAAGGACACTTTGCACTTCAAAATTTCAGCAATCTAAGGACACTGAGACTTTATAATTAGAATCCTCAAAGGTTTTGTTTTTGTTGTATACTTTCCATTTTATTTTCCATATCCTGTAACCAACGTCTAAAGTTATTTGTCTTTGTCATTTACTGTTTTTTTTATTAATTTAAATTGGCAAAGCCTTTGGCTTATTTTAAAATAATTCTATCTATGTTTGTGTGCCAAACGATACGCCTGTGTGATTATTTTAAGGGCAAATACTACCAAAGTAAAGTACCACTTGGGACTTGGTGACGAAAGAAGGGAAGGGGAGGAACTACGAAGGGTCTGAGAAGTAGCCTGTGGGGGTTTAAACCAAGCTCTGCATTTCTGGGGAAAGACTCATAGTAGGGTAAATAGGGCCCCCCGAAGCCTATGCACACCTGTGGCTTTTCTGGTTTGTGGTGCAGTGACTGAGAGGGTTGTATTCTGGGAACACAGACTAGAGACTGTATTTGTATCTCCTCGCCCGAAGAGAAGGTGTCCTGGGATTCTCTGGTGCACGTTCAGTTGTGAAACAGCATGCTAGGACGGAGAAAAAGTATCTCTGGCCAGCACACACACACACACACACACACACACACACACACACACACACCCACCCCGGTCACCAGAGGTTGCTGTATGAGGAGAAATCCAACCCCGTGGGAGTGAGGTGGTGACAGTGTTTTCTTATGTACTATTTTTAGTATGTTAGCGGTCCATTTGATTCATGTTGGAGCCACTACTTGACGAACAAGGCCCTTGTTTGTTGAGTGGTGGCTCTGACTTAAACAGACCGCTAACATACTGAAAGTAGAATGTTAAAAGACACAGCTGTTACTTTCTATGGAGTGTGCCCCACCCTCTCCAAACTCTGACATCACAAAACGTTAAGGGCAGGGGCAGACCATTCATACCAGGAAGGGGAAGGGATAGTGTGACAAGACTCTTCAGCACCAATTTATGATCCCTTACCCCTACTATCAAGCCAGCAAATAAAAATGTCAGGATGTGCCCATTTATCCATTACAGGGTAAGGCTAGCACTGGGGCTTGGGGGGGAAGAAGTGCTCTTTAAGGGGCTGGCCTGCCAGTGCAGAAGCAAGGCATCCGTCTGCGGTGCTAACATCCCGGGTTCGGGAACGGACTCGGGAGTCAGAGGGCTGGTGGGGAGGATTAGCGTCCAGAGGAAGGCCCCACTGGTTGGGGGTTGTGAGTGGGGCTCCAGTTTGGGGGGGGTGCTCTTTAAGGGCTATGGGAGTGTTTTTTTGCCTGATTGGGAGCACAGTGGGGATCACGCATGATCAAGGGGTTCCTGTACTGTTCATCCAGGTGTGCTCAATGGGCACAGGCTTGGGAAGCCAGAAACTGCACTTAGCTACATTTTGTCCATTGCCATCTTGGTACAGTCTGTGCATGTGCATTGGAGATGGTGGCCATATTGGTGAAGTATTATAGAGCAAAATCATGGATATTGATACTTAAGGCATAAATTTCATGGTTTTCAGCCACCGCATCACCACTGCTCCACCAAATCATGTATTTGAATAAACACAAACCATCTAAGCACTTTTCCTGACCCCATCATGAAGTTCTTAAAAACCTTACACAACTGTAGCTGATCTAAGGCTCCCAGGTGCAAAAAGTGCCTGGCAAGGCCCCAGTCCATCATGGTCAGCACATGTCTATTATGGGAAAAGGCTTCTTTTTCCATGAGTGAAGCAGCATAAGAAGGAGCTGTGAAAAGAAGGCCTCTGAGTCCAGATCCGTAGCTCATTCCTGGACTACAGGGATTTTTTATATAACGCATGCCACTTCAGGTCCCTCTTGATTTGGAAGAATCGCATGCCTCTTAAGGAGATTGGGTCACAGTGCCCCAAGTGTAAAAGAAATGCCACACGAGACTCCAGTCCCCGTCTTGGGCTCCTGTGTTCTGCTTACAACCAAGCTTATTCCTCTAATCCAGAGCAAAGCCCAGTGTTCCTCCCACCATGCCATGAGGGTAGCAGAACTGAGAGATGCATCTGGAGCTCAGCTCTGAGACATTATTGTCCAATGTACAAGACATCACCTAGCAGCAGCACTAAAGAGACCAGGTCTAAGGCTCCACAGTGAAAAAGATGCCAGGCTAAACTCTGGTCTTAGCCCATGATGCTTTGCATTGTGTGGGCATCTGTGATTTTGTATTTTCTTGAAACTTGGCTTCCCAGCCAAATGCCCTTTGGGGTAACCCTTGCCTCAGTGTTTGCACACAGAGGTTCTTTGTCTTTTAAATAGTTTTTTATTTTAATGGGTTCACCACAGCATGACCCAGGTAGACTGTCTTAGGATAGCTGGTTCATTCCACTGGGGTGTCAAACAGACGAGGTATACTAATGAGTCCTGGTAGGACGAAACACGTGTCTGTCACTTGTTAGCACCCTTTGCAAACTGTGTGAGAAGCCTTTTGGCACCATGCAGTTCTGCTTAAAGTTGAAACAGCATAACATTCTTTGGTGATTTGCATATGCAGCCCATGATGCTTTGCATTGTGTGGGCATGTGTGATTTTGTATTTTCCTCATCTAGGCCTACTAGTCATTTTGTGATAAAACCTCCTCCTCTATGACAAGAAGCCCAGTGCTCATCACCAGTCACCTCCATCTTGGCTAAACAGAGAAATTCCTCGGAGACATCTAAATTCTCCTGGGACATGGACCCCCCCCCCTTTCTCTGGGACAGCACCGAGAGGATTCACATAGGAAATCCAAAGCTCTGTTCTCCCTTTGGAGATTGAAGAGAGGCACTCCACAACTGGGAAGCTCATAAAGGTAACAAACCTTATTGAGACTATGGACATTCCTCTCAAAAAGAAAAAAAAGAAAAAAGGATCTTCATGGTACACCATCAGGCAGCAATAATATGTAGCCAAGACTAAGGCTCCAAAATGGGAATTTTACCTGGCTAGGCTTGGTCTCCACTTAAACAAAAACAGTGCTGTCTGACACAGGGCTGCTATAGGGCTTAGTAGCACCTAAAAACAGTTCACATCTTGCAGGAGAGTAGCACACTCCTCACCAGGGCTCTGTCTATGACGGAACACACCAGACAGCTAATGTACGGGTACAAGAAGTGTTGAACATAAAACTAAATGCCATAGGCAGAAAAAGCCAGTACAGCATGACATGAAACAACCTGGTAGGTGCCCTAGCTCTTCGCTCAAGTAGAGCTTTGTCAGGGGCCTGAAGCTGTACTTTAGTGAAGTGTCATGGCAAGTAGTTGCATGTTATGCTGACTGTACTGTCTTTCTCTGTGGCATATAGTTTTGTATTAAACACTTGCACCTGCATATTACACATCCCGTGCGTTTTGTTACAGACAGAACCCTGGTTAATAGGGTGCTACTCTCTTCTAGGCTTGGTCTTCACTTGCAAGCCCCCATTGCCCCTCTCATGACTGAGATACCCTTTTCTAATTTACACCAGATTCTAAAGTTTATCCAACCTCCAATCACACAGAACAAAAAGCTCCAGCTGCAGAAGGCTAAAAATCGACAATCTATGCAGGGGTGGCAAACATACTACGTTATGTGGTTTGAGCACTGGCGTGTATGCACAAATCTCGACTGACAAAAATAAATCTACCACACAGGATGTTGCTTTACCTTCTCGTGTGACTAGGCATAAAGCTCATTCAGTCAAGATTTATCTTGCTACTTTGAGGAGGATACTTCTAACTGAAGGGTGAAATAAGGAACTTAGAATTATCAGAAAAGGCAGTCTTTCAATGAACACAGGGAGGTGGAGCTTGCTTTACTTTTGTTACAATTGTTAAGATTTTCAGTGCAGGAAGAGTTTCAACCCACAGGGGCTTAATACTGTGTTCTGTGTCTGCCCTTCTGCACAGCTGACGTGTTTTGGGGCTGACTGCTTTCAGAGCACAAGTCACCAGGCTGTTTTTGGAGCTGGGGAGGTTTACCTGTGTCTGACTTGGATGTTTGGATTTTTCTCTGTTTGATTAGCAGGGTATTTTCTCTGTCAAATTGTTGTGTAGGGCATCTTGCTGACAGGAAGGCACTCATCGCATCGGTAGGTCAGAGCTTTTAGCTGATTGTTGATCGTGAGGGCACAGTTTAGGCCCAAACCCTTCCACCCCTCCCCACCCACCTCCAGAAATAGTTCCTTTATACCTGGGGTTCTGACATTTCCTCAAGAGGGCAATATGCATATCACTGTCATATCCTCTCTAGCACACTGCACTGACAATATAAGCAGACACATTATATAAATACATATATTTCTATATAACACACCAATCACACACACACACACACAAAAAAAAAAAACTAAACAAGGTAGACAGTTATGTGGGGACTAGTGCAATGTAATGGCTGTGGGGCAGCAGTCTTCCGGGAGTCTTTCTGGAGGCCGAGCTGCTGCCCTGTTTGCAGACAACTATCTGCCCTGAGGGAGGAAGTTGTCCGTCTTCAGGCCGTACTGGAGAGTAGCAAGGGAACCTCCCCCATCCAGGGAGCACCAGAGCCACCACCACTACCTCAGAGGTTAAGAAGAAAGCACAGCAGTTGGACCACAGTGGGCTCAGGAGAGGGTAAGGGTGGTGAAACAGAGGCACACCCAGTCAGTTGTTCCACTCCACAATCCATACACCATTCTGGGGGAGCATAGTTCCCCTATGGATGCCACCTGAGGAGACTAAGGAGGTGCAGACAACTGTCTGAGGAGGCCCTCAGGAAGGAGGCAGAGGACATCCCAGGAAAGGAAGCAGCTCCTGGTGGGGACTCAATTATTAGGGGATAGGAACTGGGGAGCAGAGAAAACTGAAGTAAGGTGCTTGCCTGGTGCCATGGCTTGGAGGGACAGGAAGCGCATCCTTAGGATCACGAGAACAGTTGCACGGAGTCTGGGCTGGATGTCATTGTCCACCTAGGGACAAATGACTTGGCTCATCATGAGATTAGAGCAGTGCAGAAGGACTTTGTAGAGTTGGGGAGGGCTTAAGACAAGTAGCACACACAGTATCCTTCTCAGAGGTGCTGCCTGTCAGTGGCATGGGTGAGGCGAGGGTACTTTGCACCATGCAGTTTAACGAATGGTTGAAAAAATGGTGTGGAGCACAGGGGTTTGGCTTCATTGGGGACTTGGGTTCCACCTGGAGGGACACCAGCCTATACTGGCAGGATGGTCTGCATCTGTCTAGGATGGGAACAAGTCTTTTGGGCATTCGGTTTAAATGCTTCATTAGCAAGCTTTTAAACTAGTCAAGGGGGGAGGCACTGATAAGCAGTAGGAAAATCCCAGCCTCCCCCTACAAAACAGGGTACTAAATGAGAAAAAGACCAAGGTAGAAAGGTCAGTGGGGGATGCTGCTACAAAAGGTAAAGCAATCAAAAAATGGAGAGCAATCATTACCAGTGCCCATAGTCTGGGTAACAAGCTTCCTGAATTAGTGGCCTTGATGGAGGAGGAACATCTGGATATCGTGGCAGTCACAGAAGCATGGTACACACAGAACCATGACTGGGACGTAAACATACCAGGATACACTATCTACTGGAGGGACAGGGAGGGTAAAAGAGGAGCAGGAGTAGCTCTCTACATAAGAGAAGGAATCAAAGCAACAGAACAAAAGGGTAAACAGGGAGGAGAAGAAGCACTGTGGGTCAGTTTGGAGGCAGGCAATGGCACCACAATCCGCACAGAGGTTGTACACAGATCCCCTCAGGGGGAGGAAATGGACAAGGAAATGATAGAAAGTATACTTAGAATGGCCGATAAAGGGGAGATATTGCTGATGGGTGATGTGAATATGCCAGATGTTAACTGGAGTGCAGTTGCAGCAGCCACTTCGAAGAGTGGGGTTATTCTAGATGCCCTACAGGGGGCATGCCTTAGACAACTAGTATTGGAACCCACTCAAGAGGAGCAATCTTAGACCTGGTCCTCTCAAATGGAGATGGAGAGAGGATCACAGATGTAGAAGTGGGTAGCCATCTGGGAACTAGCGACCATCCTCGAACAGTATGGTTCTAACAATAAACACAGCAATAGAGTCAAGCTATACAAAGGCAAAAATACTGGACTTCAGGAGGGCTGACTGCGCCAAAATAGGTAAGTGCCTAAGGAATGCACTAGCAAATGGGCGGGAAGGAGGGGTGGAAGAACAATGGGGAATAATAAAAACTGCCATCACAGAGGTAACAAGCCTTTGTGTGAAGCAAATAAACAAAACAATGTAAGAAACCACTATGGTTCTCAAAGGAGGTGGCAGTGAAGGTTCAAGAGAAAAAGAAAGCATTCAGAAAGTACAAGGAATCACAGAAGGAGCAGGACAGAGAATTGTATCAATTAAAGCAAAAGGAAGCAGGGAAGGCAGTCAGAACAGCAAAGGCGTGGACTGAGGAAAAGATAGCCAACTCGGTTAAGGGGGATAAAACCTTTTCTAGGTACATAAGGGAGGTATAGTGAGGCTTAGTAAAGGGGAGACGGGGGTGGGCAGAAGGTGACTGTGAAAAGACGGAGATACGAGATTAGACCGCAGCGGTGGAGGGGGGGGGGGTTGCAGTCTGTTTTAAGACTGAATTGGGCCTCTCGAATGTGGTAGTGGGTGAGGCAGAGTCCTTTGAGTGCACAGTTGTAGCAGGTGTAGGTGTTCGAATCGTTCTCATCTACCGTCCACCCGGAAATGGGAAACGTTTCTTACAGGAAGTGGCAGACTTCCTTTTCGACATGTCGTTTGAGTCGCCCAGATTGATGGTGCTGGGTGACTTTAACGCCTGGGTCGAAGAACTCTCACAATTTGGTAAACACTTCCTCCAACTAATGTCTTCTTTGGGCCTCACACAGGTAGTTTCCACTGCTGCACATAAATGTGGACACTCTCTCGACTTGGTCTTCCTTCTTGGGATTGATGCATCCGATATGGGGGTGGAACCAGTCATTTGGTCTGACCACCACATCGTGAGGTTCAATTTTTGCACCCCCCTGAGAAGGCCAGCCCCTGTGGAGATGGTCAGGTACCGCCCATTACGGAACATTACCCCACAAGGCCTGGTGGTGGTACTTGACCCATCATCCCTCGTATTGGTGGGCAGTAGTCCAGAGGCGCTTGTTCGGGCCTATAATGAGGCCATTGCGGTTGCCCTGGATTCTATTGCTCCTGTTCGCGAGCGCCCTCTTTCCTGTCACCCCAGGGCCCCTTGGTTTGATGGGACTCTGAGGGAGATGCAGAGGCGAGGCGAAGGTTAGAGATTGCTGAGCAAGTCCGCCCATGATGCCGACCGTCTCTTAGATTGATTGAACATTATACTAGCTATCAATCTGCAATCACCCATAAGAAGGCAGAATTCCTGTTCAGGAGATTGCAGTTGCTCAGAAATCGACGAGCTCAGCTGTTCCAACTGTAGACAGACTGTGCAACCCAGCCTGTCTGCAAGTTCGGAAAAGCCTTTCATAAATTGAGTGTGATGAGCTTGCTCGATACTTTGCAACTAAAGTGGCTGACATCAGGGCGGACTTGTGTCCAGCAACCTCTAAGGGTGATGTGGTGGGAGTGTGCGAGAGCACAAGACCTCGCTTCTCCTGGAGTTCCTTTTGTCGACCTGAGTTCGTGGATATTATGAGGATCATCCACAGTGTGCACCCTACAAGCTGCAGCTTGGATCCTGGACCTACTACCCTAGTTCTGGGTTGTGTAGACATCATAGGTCCAGTACTGGCGCAAATTGTCTGGTGCTCCTTGGAGTCTGGTGAGTTTCCTAGCTCCCTGAAAGAGGCGGTGGTGACACCTCTCTTGAAGAAAGCTTCCTTGGACCCAGATTGTTTTTCCAGCTACTGACCCATCTCTAACCTTCCCTTTATTGGGAAGGTTATTGAAAAGGTCGTGGCTGCTCAATTGGATGACCATTTAACCATCCATAATATCTACGAATCCTTCCAGTCTGGTTTTCGTAAAAGACATAGTACCGAGACTGCGCTGGTTCGGGTGCTAAATGACCTTCTGAAGGCAAGAGATCTAAGGAGACGTTCTATCCTGGTTCTCCTTGATCTCTCTTCAGCTTTTGACACTGTGGATCACATGGTGTTGCTAGCATGCCTGGGGCAGATTTGTGGAATGTCTGGAACCGTTCTGAAATGGTTTGAGTCATTCCTTACTGGGAGATCACAAAGAGTTGTGTCGGGAATTTTTTCCTCCGGCCCAGTCTCTTTGTTGTGTGGAGTGCCTCAGGGTTCCGTGCTGTCGCCCATGTTATTTGCAGTGTACATGCTGCCCCTCGGAAACATTATAAGATGGTATGGGCTGAGGTTTCACTGCTATGCAGATGATACTCAGCTATACCTGTCTTTTGCACCCGACCAGGATGGAGCTCTCTCTGTATTTAATAACTGTCTGGGGGAGATCCAAGACTGGATGGATTCTAGTTGGCTAAAGTTGAACTCTGAGAATACTGAGGTTTTGACCGTGGACCCGGGTGGTCAGATTGAGAGGTCGTGTGCTGGCGCGCCGTCTGGAATTTTTCTCGGTGGTGTCTCTTCCGGCCTCTGAACGGGTGCGCAACCTTGGGGTGATTCTTGATGATAGGCTGACTTTTCAATCTCAGGTGTCAGCCGTCGTCAAGACTTCCTTTTACCATCTTAGGAATATTGCCCGGGTTAAGCACCTTGTTCCATCTGACTCTCTGCCAACTTTGGTCCATGCTTTAGTCGCCTCGCGCCTCAACTACTGCAACACCCTCTACTTTGGGCTTTCTGGGGTTGAAATCCGCCGCCTACAGCTCGTGCAGAACGCGGCAGCCCAGGTTTTGACTGGGACAAGTAGGTCCTGTCACATTACCCCGGTGCTGCGGGAGCTGCACTGGCTCCCAATACGGTGGCGGATCACCTTTAAAGTCATTTTATTGACTTTCAAAGCCCTTCACGATCAGGGGCCGTCCTATCTGAAAGACCTTCTGGTGTCTTACTGCCCTAGCCGATCACTCCGCCGGCGTCATATGGGGTTGTTAGAGATTCCAAGAGTGAGTTTGAAATCCTCCGCAGTAGAGCATTTTTCTATGCCGCACCCACTCTTTAGAATTCTCTGCCTTGCCAGTTACTGGAATGCTCCTCCGTGGAGATTTTTAAGAAGGAGTTGAAAACCTATCTCTGGAGAATGGCCTTCTCTGAAAGTTAAATGCACTGTTTAGTGTGTGAAATTTTATTGTAATTTATTATGCTTTTAGAATATATTTTATAATTTTTATGGTTTGTGGTTTGTATTGTGTGTTGATGTTTTTATTGATCTGTTCAGCGCCTTGATATAGTGAAAGGCGCTATATAAATAAAATTATTATTATTACTAAACAAATATTTTTGCTCAGTATTTACAAATGAAGAGGGGGAGGTACCTAAAACAAACAATAGAAACACTCTGGATACAGAAGTTGATACCAGCCCATTTACAGAAGAAAGGGTTCTCAAAGAACTCTTAAAACTGAAGGTGGACAAAGCAATGGGGCCTGATGGGATTCATCCCAGAATTCTAAAAGAACTAAGGGTAGAACTAGTGACACCACTGACTACCCTCTTTAACAGATCATGGGAGGATGGGGTGGTACCTGAGGACTGGAGGAGGGCAGATGTGATTTCCCTTCACAAAAGTGGGAGCAGGGCAGAAGCAGGAAACTACAGACCTGTTAGTTTAACCTCAGTGATAGGGAAAATGATGGAATCACTTCTGAAGGAAAGAATTGTCGAGTACCTAGAGGCCAGAGGGGCACAGGACCCAAGGCAGCATGGATTCACAGCGGGAAGGTCATGCCAGACAAATCTGATTTCTTTGACTGGGTGACTAAAGTAGTAGATCAGGGAGGGGCTGTGGACATGGCCTACATAGACTTTAGCAAGGCATTTGACTCCGTCCCACACAAAAGATTAATATACAAGTAAGCCAGCCTGGGAGTGGGTCCCAAGATTATAGCCTGGGTAAAGAATTTGCTGGAGAATAGGACACAGAGAGTAATAGTAAATGGAGTCCACTCTGAAGAAAGGAGGGTTACTAGTGGGGTGCTGCAGGGTTCAGTATTAGGACTGGTCCTCTTCAGTGTCTTTATAAGCGACATTGCAGAGGGACTGGAAGGAAAAGTATGTCTCTTTGTAGATGACACAAAGATCTGCCACAGAGTTGATGCACAAGGTGGGGTGGAAAGGATGAGAAGGGACTTGGCAAGGTTAGAGGAATGGTCAAATGTATGGCAGCTTAGATTTAATGCTAAGAAGTGCAAGGTAATGCACTTGGGAAACAAAATCACAGGGGAAGAGTACACAGTGGAGGGTGAGATACTAACAACAACAAAAATGGAAAGGGACCTGGGGTAGTCGTATCAGATGACCTAAAGGTGGGCAAGCAATGTGAGAGGGCAGTAAGGAGGGCTGGGGGGATACTGGGATGCATAGGGAGAGGCATCACCAGTAGAAAACAGGAAGTTGTTATCCCTCTGTACAGACAGCTGGTGAAACCCCATCTGGAGTACTGTGTGCAGTTCTGGAGACCCAGTCTCCACAAGGACATAGATAAGATGGAAGCTGTCCAGAGGAGAGCAACTAAAATGGTGAGGATCTGCACCAGAAGACTTATGAGGAGAGACTAAAGGAGCTTAATATGTATAGCCTCGAGGAAAGGAGGGAGAGGGGGGACATGATAGAAACTTTCAAGTACCTCAAGAGAATCAGCAAAGTCCAAGAGGGTAGCATCTTTCAAAAAAAGAGGTGTGCAAGAACAAGGGGGCACAATTTGAAGATGGGGGGCGGCTCAGAGGTAATGTAAGGAAGTATTTTTCCGCAGAGAGGGTTGTGGATGCATGGAATGGCCTTCCGAAGGAGATTGTGGAGTCAAAAACAGTGGTTGAATTCAAGCATGCATGGGACAGCCATAAGGCAATTCTAGGGGGTGGGGGTAGAAAGAAGTAGGCTGCTGGCTAACTAGGATCTGCAGCTTATCCATTAGGTAGGGAAATGGGCAAACTGGGTGGGCCAAGTGGTCCTCATCTGCCATCAAATTCTATGTTTCTATAGGTGAAGCACAGTAATCCATGGTGACACAGATCATAAGGATAAGTCGTAATAAGACTGGACCATTCCCATTCCATGGCATCCTCCTTGGGTCAAGTACATTGCTATCTGGTGCACTAGCAGAAGGAAATAACATCAAATCTATGGGTTTCTTCAACATTGGCTACTATGATTCAGTGTTTTCCCCAGATGAAATTGAAAGGATAGAGGATTTTGCAAAGTCAGAATCCGTAACCAATCTCTAAGGGGGTCCAGGGCATGCCCCAATTAAAACAAAAAATTTGTTGAAAATGATGCATTCAGGGGATTTTCGGACTTTTTTTTTCCTACTTTAAAACTGACATTTTATAGTGGAAAAGTACTTGTCGCGACCCACACTGAAATCTCTTGAGTACAGATTTGTATTTTCAAGATTTAAATATGAAACATACATCGATTTATTAGTACAGATTTAATATTTGTACTAATAACTATGTAAAATTTTCAACTTATACTAACATACTAAGATGGCAGCAGAGTAGGCCTTATGGTCTATTGAGTCTGCTTTCGAGAATCAGCACCTAATTGGGCACACTGCTGCCTTCCACCTCCCGTGAACCCCCATCCCCAATGGAAGTACACCTCCAGTTTTGGCATTACTCAGTTTCACCTTCCCTCTATGCCTGTCCCAGCCCGCTTGAACCCCTCCACAGTATTTACAGCTACCAGTTCCACAGGCAGTGCGTTTCAAGGTTTCGCCACCCTCTCAGTGAAGTATCATTTCCTTGTCTCCCACCTGAGCCTCCCACCAACCAACCTCTTGGAGTGCCCCCTGGTGGCCCCCGCCTCCCTCAGTTGGAACACCCTATCGAGGCTTATCCTGTTTACCCCCTTAAGGTATTGAAAGACCTCGATCATATCCCCTCTGTCCCTCCTCCTCCAGGGAATACAAGTTGAGCTTCTCCAGTCTATCCCCATAGGACCTATCCCCCAGATCTGTATCATCCTGGTCACCCTCCTCTGGACCTTCTCCAGGAAAACAATGTCCTTTTTTAAGTATGGGCGACTAAACTGCACGCTGTGTTCAAGGTGCGGTTTAACCAGGCAGTTATACAGAGAGAGAGAGAAGCACCTACCTCCTTCTCGAAGTTTTCCCCCTGGCGATGCACCCCAGTATTTTATTGGCTTTGGTCGCATCACTTCTGCACTGTTCAGAGTTGTTCATTTTAGCATCCACAGCCATGGCAAGGTCCTTCTCCCCACCCGAAACATGCAGTATCTCTCCCCTGAAGAAGTACTCATGAGCTGGGTTCCTAAGCCCCAGGTGGAGAGCTCTGCATTTCTTAGCATTAAACCTCAGTTTCTAGGTGCATGACCACCTCTCCAGAAGTATCCAGGTCCCCCTGTAGGGTCTTCTGCCCTCCTCCCCATCCTCCATTGCCCCCAGCTTTGAGTTGTCAGCAAAGAGCCTCATCTCGCTCCTGATACTGTTTCTGATGTCTGAGATGTAAGCGTTGGAACAGGAGTGGGCCCAGCACCGACCCCTGTGGGACCCCACTAATGACCCTCCTAGGAGAAGAAACCTCCCCCCCCCACTACCACTTTCTGAAACCACCCCACTAGCCAGTTTCCTATCCACCTGACCATCCTTAACCCCACCCCCATGTCCCCCAGCTTATCCAGCAATCCAGAAAGTGGTACCGAATCAAACGCCTTACTGAAGTCTAGAAAGAGGACATCACCGGCCTGCCCTGGTCCAGCGCCTTTGTCACCCAATCGTAGAACTCCACAACGGGTAGTCTGACTCGATCTGCCTTGAACAAAGTCCTGTTGGTGATCATCCAGATGGTCCCATGCCCCCAGAAACTCCTCCAGCCTCTCTTTCAAGATGATCTCCATTATTTTGCCCACCACTGACGTAAGGCTGACAGGCCTGTAGTTCCCCGGCTCCTCACATGAGCTGCCTTTGTGGATAGGCATGATATGAGCTATCCTCCACTCATGAGGCACCCACCCCGTCTGAAGGGAGGAGTTAAAAAGGTCCACCAGAGGTGCAGCTAGGACCTCTGCCATCTCCTTTAGCACCCTGGGATGAGTACCATCTGGACTTGGTGCTTTCTCCGTTCTTGGGGCCTTAAGGGCTTCCCTCTCCCTACCAACAGGAATTTCAACATCTGTGACCCCCCCCCCGCAGTTTAACCTGCCTCCCCCAACACGGTGCTGCCCCCATATCTTCCTTGGTGAAGACCAGGGCAAAGTAATTAAGTACCTCTGCCTGCTCCCTGGCCTCCTCAGCTCACCTACTCCCTGACCTCAGTCTACTAATCTGCCCCTTCACTTTCCTTCTTTCCCTGATATACCTAAATAACCGTTTATCACCTCGCCTGAGCCCCTGTGCCAACCTCTGTTCCGTCCTTGCCTTGGCCGATCTCACCACCTTGGTTACCTTTCTGGACATCATATTGTATGCCCCCTTGTCCATAACCCCACATGAGCGCATATATAATCTATAAGCAGCCCTTTCCTCCCTCATCGCTTTCTGAATCTCACTGGTCCACCAGCTCTGCTTTCTGGCTCTACCAAACTTGCGTCGGACCTTTTTGCAGGCCTTGGTAGCTTCCAGGAGCCCCCTTTTTCATAATTTTCCACCTGCTCTCTGTGTCCATTCCCAGTCTGATCCCTCTTCAAGTGCCCCTTGAGGATCTGCCCCATGCCTTCGGAAGTCCGCACCCCTAAAGTCAACTACCACTGTTTTCAATGGGATTTCCTCCTCCTCCAGGACTAGGGAAAACCATACTGTGGCATGATCACTCCCCACCAGTGGATCCCCTACCACTAGGTTCCTAACCAGATCGCAATCAGACAGGACCACATCCAGGTTACGACCATCCCTCATCAGGTCAGCCACCATTTGAGAAAGGAATGCGTCCTGGAAGATGTCCAGCAGGTGCTGCTCCCTGGCCGATAAGGACGCCATAGTTCCCCAATCAGCCCCTGGCATGTTAAGGTCACCCAGCACCACTGTTCTACCACCCCCCTGACCATAGTGGTCCTTAAGATTTGCCACCAGGCCTTCTTCAGATCTTCCGCCTTCATGGGTGACCTATATACTACCTCCAGATTTTCCCTCTTGCCCCCAGGCACCTACAGAGTGACCCATAATGCCCCTACGTTACCCTCTGCCCCTCCACTCCTTTGCTTTCTAATGATGAGTGCTACCCCACCTCCCCTGTCCACCGCCCTTTCCTTTCTGAACACAGTGAATCCCCTCAGGTTTAGGTCCCAGTCATGCTCAGGAGTGTCCCAAGTTTCATCCACCTCCCCATCTGCTAGCATCGCCTGAAGCTTGGGCATCTTGTTACCCATGCTCCTGGCGTTAATCAGGACCACCCTCCATCCCTTCACCCTCGTCCATCCCCCCCCCCCAACCTGAGAACTCCCATGTAGCTGCCTGCTCATGCTCCCTCATGCACAGTCGGGTGTGCCCTTCTTGCACCTCCCCCTCACCACTGGGGGGGGAGAAGGCTAAGTCCTCCCTTGATGTGCATGCTAGCCTCAAGCTCCAGCCCTCTTTCCTCACAAGTTTAAACTCCGCCTAGCCTGGATGAATTTGGTCAGTTTTTGTTTCAAAACCTCCCCCCCACTCCCAACTGAGGTGGAGCCTGTCCCTTGCATACAGCCCCTTGTCCTCCCAGGATGCACCCCAGTCCCCCATCAGACCATACCCCCAGCCTCACATCACTCCCTAAGCCATTAATTTACCTCTCTAATTTTCTGTTTGTTTCCCACACTGGCTGTAGGCACTAGTAGGATCTCCAAGAAGGAGACCAAGCACCCCACGGCATAACCCCCCCCAGGCTAGCTCCCAGAACCTTGCCTTATCTCCAGCACACTATTTCCCTCAATGTCATTAGTGCTCAAGTGCACTAATCTGTCAGGGGATCCACCATATTCCTTCACCGGAGCATAGACCAAGTGCTTGGCCTCGTGCACAGTCAAACCAGATATACTCTTAACCCTGATAGCACAGGGTTTCCCATCACCCCTCCTTTCCCACTTGATACCCCTAATTATGGAGTCCACCAGCAGGAACACTAACCTCCTCCTTTCCTCTGAACCTACTCCCTTTCCTCTGCCACCCCCCCTCACTTCCCCTACCTCATTTATCCTGGTCACCCCCACTGTTCGAGTGGCAGCAGCTGCCTTAACTACCCTGTTCCAGCTTTCTCCTGACTGACCTTTAGTCTCCTAGCACCCCCTTCCTGCTGTGCCACTTCAGACCTGTCCCACAGCACTCCCAGGAACTAGTGACCCCTCCTGACCCTCAGGGGAACTCGCTTCTACCCTCTTATCGTCCTTTTCTCTGCTGTTCCCCTCACTGGATCCCTGCTGGTCCCGTCTTCCCCAGACTCCAATCTCCTTCCTAACTGAGCCCTCATCCTCCCTTCCCAGGCACTCCCTACTCTCAGCTGCCTTTCCTTTGATAACCCCGGCTTCTCCATTGACCCTGGTGCCCTTGCCCCGATCCCCACCATCATCCTCGCTTACATTCTGCCCTCTGCTGGCTGCTCCCCCACTTCCACTGTGTCCTGTCCTTTTGCAACAGGACAGCCCCGCTCCTCCAGATTACTGAGCCTTCCATCATGCCCATCTCTCCTGTTCCCCCTGAGACCGCATTTGCTCCAGTTTCCTCTCTCTCACCCTCATTAGTAAGTAGTAATTGTTATGCACGTTATTAGTACACATTATTGTATTAATAGTTTTATGCTTTGAATGCATTTGTGACACAGTGAAGACAAGACAACCAAATTAATGGAAGACATAACAGGGATACCATTTATTGCCACTAAAAAGTGTAGCTTAAACTTTTCACTATAAGATGTAGTGATGCTTTAAAGGGGGAATCTTGCCAACATTTCCAACATCAGTAAATTCAGAATTTGGATCAGCATATCCCCAGTCAGCCTCATGCCAAAATGAGATCTTTTAAGTTACTTTGTTTACATGTTACAGGTCGTTTTGTAACCCTAAATTCACTGCCTGTTCAAAACTGTCAGTTTCAGTAAAGAGCTACTGATGATGTCACAACCAGAACTCACAGCATAGTCCTTCATGCAAACTACCTTTATAAGGTTTATTTCTCCCCACATCACATAAAACTGCAGTTATAGTAGGCATCTGAAAAAGAAAAACTGACACTGGGTGGGTCAGGGCATGCATTTCCATAATGTGCAGATACAAGGTACAGTACTAAAGAATGTGGCGGGGGGTTGGAATACCAGGGCTCGAAATTGTTTTACAGCCACTAGCCAGAAGGGCTAGTGACTGGGAAAATCCCTTAGCCCCACAGACTTTTCCACTGGCCCGCATGATGTACTCATTGAAATGTTACTTTCTCCAGTACAAGACCGCAGGGCTAGTTAAAGTAAAATCTTACTAGCCTGACACAAAATCTACCAGCATTTGGCTAGCGGGCCGGTGCCAGTTTCAACACCTGGAATACAGCAACAAACATGTCATTCTAAAGCTAACAATGTGTGCAATTTTTAGAATACTGCAGGGATGAGATTTCGAAATGCCACCAAACCGACTGTGGAATGCAGCAATGATACAATCTCAAAGTAGCTGGGACATACAATTTTGGAAAGTGGCAGTGACGCTAAAATTCATACTGTGGCGGTGTTATGTAGTTTTAGAATGTGGCAGAGATGCACAATTTTTGAAATGCAGGAGACCTATATAGTTGTGGAAGGTGGCATGGATATGTAATTTTGTAACTGTGTCTTGGATGCATTAATTTGGTATGTGGGGCTGATGTGCAGTTTCAAAAGCATGGTTGGTATGCTTGATTTCAGATTGTGGTGGCAACATTCAATTTCAGAATGCAGTGTGGACACAAAATCTCAGCGGCAGTGACGCAGTTTCAGAATCTGGTAGCCACATGGAATTTTAGAATGAGGCAGGGATGCATAATTTTAGAATGCAACCTGGACATGCAATTTTTGAATGTGGCAGTGACACTCGTTTTCAGAAAGTGGTGGGGGTGTGCAGTTTGGAAATATTGTGGGAAAGAATGCATATTTTCAGAATGTGACAATGACAGACAATATTGTAACGTGTTTAAGTTTACAAACAATTTCAGAATATTGCATGCAGGTACTATTTTAGAATGTAGAGGAGACGTGCAGTTTCAGAATGTGGAGGTGATGCTCAGTTTCGGAATGTGGCAGTGACTCTCAATTTTGGAATCTGGCGAGGACACAACTTCAGAATGTGGCACTGACACAATTTTGGAATGTAGTGGTGATGCGCAGTTTCAAAATGTGGCAGTGACTCTCAGTTTTGGAATGTGGCGGTGATGCAAACATTCGAAATTAGTGACACACAGTTTTGGAATGTGATGGTGACTGTTTCAGAATGTGGTTTGGATGTTCAGTTTTGGAATGTGGTGGGAATACGTAATTTTGGAATGTGGCTGGGAAGCAGTGTCACATTTGTGGTGGGGATGTGATGCACAATTTTGAAATCTGGGTGTGAACAATTCTGGAATGGGGCAAGAACAAGCAGTTTCAAAATAAAATGGCGTGTCCTGTCACATTCTGACAGTGTACATCTTCGCTGTATTACAGAATTGCCAGTCCCCGATGTGTGTCCCTGTTGCATTCTGAGATTGTCCCACCACACTGTGAGATAACTCATCCTTGCCACATGCTGAGGTTACATGTCTCCCCCCACCACCACACACACACACACACACACACACACACACATATTCTAAAATTGTGCCCCACTTTGATATTCTGTACCTTGGTTCAACGCTGCATTCCAAAAACCACCTCCTGATGCATTATGAAGTATAGTACCATGATTCTGGACATTATGGAAATGTAAGCACTACAAGCAACCATGTCATTTTTTTTTTTATTATTACAGCTACAGTTTCTATAACTTCAGAGAAATACAATCTTTTTTTTAGGTTGCTGACAGAGGACTAGTCTGAGTTCTGGTTGTGACATCAGTGGCTCTTTGCTGAAACTGACTAATTTGAACAGGGAATGAAATCAGGGTTACAAAATACAGTAGCTCATAACTTTAAAACAAAGTAATGTAGAAACATAATTTTTGGAATGAGAGTTATTGGGGGTAGGCTAATTCTAATTCTGCAATATAGTACTTTGACTCTACTCCCACTTTGCAGCTGACACGTTCATACGAACTTCATCAAAACATAATATTTAGGCACAGTTCAGCTTGTATATCACATTAGTTCAGTATTTCTCATCCCTGTTATTTATCACTGAGAGATCACCCAACCCAACACGTCTGGTGCAGTATGAAGAACCCATGCCTGTAGCGTATCTGTTTTTTTGAGCAAGCTGCAGGCATCTTGTGCCTTGGATATGATCCCACTACCCCTTATCCCTCTCCTGGCGATTACCTAGTCACAGCACCCTCTCCGCAGAATCTCTAAGATCCCTTCATTTTTGCAGTATGCATGCTCCCTTAACCACAGCTTCACCACTTCCCTGGCACTGAAATCCTGGGATACTAACATACTAAAATGCCAGCAGAATAGGCCTGACGGTCTCACGAGTCTGCTGGATTTTCAGCACCTGTACTGAGGGCTGATTTTAGTGTCCGCCCCCCTTTGGGTTGTACTGTCCCTCAGTCCCAGATGTTCCACCTGTATTGGGCCTGGTCAGATTTACCCTTCCCCTGTACCTGTCTCATCCCCTCTTGAAGCCGTCCACAATCTCCATCTCTACCAACTCCCTGGGTAGTGCATTCCATGGCTCCACCACCCTTTTAGTGAAATAACATCTCCTCCTGTCTCCTCTGAGCCTGCCCTCTTCCAATTTACACCCGTGACCTCTCGTTGCCCCACCCTTTTCCTGAACCTGGAGTCCATATCCTGTAGACATATATCCCAATATGGTTACCTTCCCGAGTGACAATTTATGCCCTATATCCCACCCACCACTATACCGCTCCTCATCCTATACCAGATATGACTACTCTCTCAAAACTAACCAAAATACTATTTAAAGTAATAATCTGCAGACTTAAGAAGCTCTTCCTAATATTGCTGCTCTGCTCTGGAAACAGAGAGCTAAACCCTGCCCTCCCCCACACACATACCCATTGCATCCCCTTCTGACCTTCCCCAGCTAAACGGAATTACCTTCTTACACATTAATGCCTGCAGCTTGCTCAAAAAGACAAGATGCGCTACAGGCATGGGTGCTTCATACAGCACCAGATGTGTTGGTGATCTCATAGACCTGGCTACGTAGCTTTACTCCTGACCACGACATCAACTTTCCACGGGGGGGGTTTGCAATTTACGTAGTGAACAAATTTACGGCCTTCGTCATAAACTCCTCATCATTAACTGTAGAATTTGAAAGTCTTAATAAATAAATAAATAAAAATCTTAAAATAAATCCGTCTACTTGACAGGCTGTTATGTGTTAGACCCCACTCAGGGGGCCCCGAGATTCTAAGCCAATTACGCAGAACTTTACAAAACCAGTCTCGGAATCCGTCATTATAGGAGACCTAAACCTTGATTGGTATTCTCCTTGCTCCAAAGCCTTAAAAAACCTGTGTGATGAACATGGTCTAATGCAGCTGATTACCGATGTTACCTGCCCCAACATCAAAAACCCAGCTCACAGCAGTCTACTCCAATTAATACTGGTTTATAAGCCCCATAAAATTTCACATGCTGGAGTATTTGGTAATGACATCAATGACCATAGGACCATTGCATGCGTGAGGTTTACACCTAAGCCTATGGCCACCTCCAGTTTTATTTACAAAAGAAGCCGCCGCAAATTTAATAGCAGACTTCCTGGCAGATCAGAGCAACATTAGATGGCAGGACTTTTATCTAGCACCCTCAGTCTCCGAGGCCTATACTCTACAATCTTGTGCTCAAAGTGATACTCACACGCTTCCTTTGTGAAAATTAGAACTAGAAAAAGATCTGGTCTCTGGCTTACTCCTGCCTTAAAAACAGCCCTGCATAGTAGACACCCTATATTTAAAAAAAAAAAAAAAGCACGGAAAACTAAATTATCTTCTGATTGGACAGCCTTCAGAACCCTCTAGAAACCACTGTACCAAACTGGTTAGAGCTGAAAAGGCTAAATATTTTCAAACTGCTCTCGACTCTCCCAAAACCAACGCAGCCAAATTCTGGCAAGTCCTAAGAGAAATTGAAGGACATACCACCTCATCGGCCTCATCTTAGAAAATATGCCCTGGGGACAACAGCTACACAAGCAGGATAAGCTTTTTAGAACAGCTAAACAGCCATTTTGCCACTGCAGGATTGGCCTTCAACACTTTGCCCCATAAGGAAGTTTATTCCTCAGCCTTTCATTACCTCTCACACGAATCGCCCCCAAACAAATAAATTTAGCTTCAGCTCTATTACTCTTAAATGGGTGGAAGACCTCTAATCTCCTTGGGTATAAAACAGAAAGCACAGGAGCAGATTGCCTCGACCCTTTCTTCTTAAGATTAGGCTACCACTTCCTGGCACCACCTATTACACACCTTTTTAACCTGTCCCTCTCTCAAGGTGCTCTTTCCTCTGCGTGGAAGGTAGCACACGTTTTTCCTCTTTTAAATTTCATTTCATTTTTTATTATTTTATACTGGAAAAAGGTCTGCGGGCTGCAGTTGCTAGGCCTTGTATAAGCAGGAGGAGCACATCTCTACCACTAGTCGGACGCCTAGCCAATTTCTCGAGCTCCAGCTCTGCAGATAATTACGACATTTGAAACTTTGCTGTCTGCAGCCACATAGTTGCTACCGTTATCCCAAAGAAGACACTATTGCACTTTGTGGTGTTGTACGGCGACAGTCATTATGGTGACCAAAGTTTACATCACATCGTCTTCTGGATCCACAGCAGTAAGAAAGCATTTTCTAAATGAAATACACTTATGCATCAAGTTGATAATAAAATGCAGCTTTTCATGTTCTAGGAAGTGATTTGTTTCAGAGATAAATGTGATCTTTTTATTACAGAAATTACATTTTCGCCGTCTTTTCAGCCTTGTCAGGTTTGTGACTGATACATTCTTCAGACATGCCTAACTTTTTGCAGAAGCGTTTTCTGTCTTTCTCATAGGGTGCGTCAGAGGGTCAGTATCAAAAGTACCCATGACCGCTTTGTTAATTTCTATATTACCGATATCACAGGTTGGGTATTGCATTAACCTTTGCAACTGTCTGTGCTTGTAGTATAACCGGGCAATGAGGGCTAATCCTGTGATAGGCGTGCACGGGGTGGTTTGGGAGCTCTAGGTGTCCGCAGCCCCTCACCCAACTTTGGAAAACTTAAAAAAAAAAAAAAAAAAGGCATGTTGGATGGGGGAATATGTTTGGGGAGGGGTCAGGGAATAAAAAAAAAAAATGTTTTTCCCTTAATCTTGCCCCAGCACCCAAAAATATTCACCCTGCCAGTCCGACTTGAGCCTATATTAAAACCAGTCAAGTGTGACCACCCACATGGTCTACACTAAATTGGTAACATTCACATTCGAACTGATACAGACTTGATAGAACCCCTTCACTAAATAGTGAGCATGCAGTTAGCTGGTGTCTGGTGTTATGTTTTTAACAGAACAAAAATTGAAGTGCTTCTTGGGGGACTGAGCAGTGAAGCTGCAGTTCTTAAACTGCAAGGTATCCAGTGCCAGACACACACAAAACATTTAGTGTTCTTGCAGAGCTCGCCACCCGGACTAACTTCAGGAATAGGGAGAAGCCAAAAGTAGTAATTTCAACAAAATATCTTTTTTTGCAGTGCTGCATTTCATTTGAACACGTTTTTTTGTTTTGTTTGTTTTTTCCCTCTGTCCCATGGGCTGCTCACCAGAACTCAGAAATGTAAGAAGTTCCACAGACCACCATCCTTATACTGGATGTTTCCAGTCTAAAATGATCTTTTTCGTGTACAGTTGTAATTGTCTTTGCTTATTGGTAAGAAGTCCACTGTTTTTTTTTTTTTTTTAACTTTATATTGATTATTTTGTATTACAAACATACAGTTATTACTTCAGAGTAATGGATATACATACTGGATAACATATGAGGTCGCCACTCCTCTTAATACCTTTGTTTGACTATCCTTACTATTTAGATACATCTTTGGAGGGTAAAACTATAATTATACATGAGTTTTGAATATATGCTGTGTACTAGAGTCCAAGAACAGCATGTAAATAATCCAGGTCCATGTCACAATGCATTTTCAAATGATAAACACCCTTCTTCTGAAGGAAGAGAAAGTTAACGTGCTTAACGATGATTGAGCTACTAAGTAACTATTCCTCATAACAGCATTAGGAAGGAAACATCTTTCTAAACTTCATTTTAAACTTCCAGAAAAAGCAGACACTATAATAAAATACACATTTGTGTCCAGAAGGTGGAATTTAAACCCCTTAGAGCAATAATCTGCCTGAGGGGACAGATGGGTAGTCATCCCAGAAACCAAGGTGAACTAAACTTTTAAATCGCTAAACAATGCTCACCTACCTGGGATCAGAGCAAATACCCTCTGCTCCCTTACCGTGCAGGCCTATAATTCAAAGCTCTATCATTAAACAGTCCCCTTGCTCAGGAGTCATCTTCTTCAGATTCAAGATCCTCTTCCTTATTCCTTTATCTACGAGCTGGAACATTTTTCTTGGTCCACGTGAGAAGTCCACTGTGATGATGACTCCTTTTATGTCCAGTTGCACCAGGCGTGGGTGATAGGTAAATCTCTTCTGGTTCTAAATTCTTGTCACCTGTATGTAACTATTCCTGCCGGAGTATGTTACCCCGGTGACAGCTGTTGCCCTCTCAGGGACCCCCATGAAAATGGAGATTATAAATCTTCATGGTGTTATCCCAGTTTAAGTAATTTCAAATTAAATAACAGTAAATAGAATCCTATAACATTCTTATCAAGTCTCTTTTCAAACACACTAGTGTATGTATGTGTATATGACTGTGACCTCGTGTCTTACAATGCACCTGTGGTGTGGATTAATCCCCGATAACACCATGTCCTGTCGTGGGTTATTGCTTACTGATTATTAACATGTTGCTGGATGATTTGCATTTTGAAGTACTGTAGCAATTTTTAAAGGGAGTTTTTTCATACTAAATGTTGAGGTTTTATTTTCAGAACTGGCTTTTTTCTGTCTCTAGCATCCACTAGAGAAATAAAGCTATGATGGGCAGAAATAAATTCAGGATTAACTAGAGAATATATAATATAAAACGCACAGAGATGGTAAATAATGGAAAAAGGCTACAAGTCCATTTTCTTAAAAGTTGGTGTAGTCTGACTGATATGCAGTTTAATTCTTTCAGACGTAATTGAAGTGACAAGTCCACAGTGTGGGTCACTGCGGCTCAGAGTTGCACTCTCCCCTCTGGGCCAGAAGGTTGTGTGTGACACTGCAGTGCAGTAGGATGGGATGTGGCTGGGTGGGTGGGTTACAAATACTGCCCTGAGTGACAGGGATAAGTCATTAAACTAGGCTTTGCTCTGTTTTCTGCTTCACCCCTAAATTAAATGGAAGTCAGTGCAAAGTGTAGATGTGATCTGCATTTAGCTGGAACGTAAAGATCCCATTCGGCATTTTGGGTTGCTCCGGTATAGGTACAGCCAGTTGGACTGAGAAGAGACCGGCCTATTAAGTTCATTTCTAGGTGCTTTGGGTGGAATGTAACGATCCATTGAGATTTGCTAAAAACACAAGAGGATTACTCCTGCTCAGCATTCCCATTCGCCACAAACAAAACGCTCTAATGTATATCGATGACTGTTTGGTATATAGCTGAGCACTCTAAGGCTGCTCCGTTTGTTTGCATATAGTCACTGCACTACTAGTACAAGTTACATGAGGAGTAGGGAATGGCAGTAGGCAGTGGGGAGAAACAAAACTTGATTAGCGCCCAGAATGTTGCACCCCTCTGAAATCAACTGTAAGCCATCATGGCTTACTTGGCATATGTATTCCTGCACCCGTGATCTGACTCATTGCATTATAAAGCTCTCTGAGTTTTGTGTGTTTAAAAAAAACTGCTATGTAAAATCAAATTCTCCTTCCTTGAACTATCCAAATGCTTTGTCAACTGATTAGCTCATGAAACTTCATTTCTTACAGTAGATGCTGCACACCTTGGCTTATACTTCATTTCTTAACTGCCACACACCTTTGCACACCCAAGGATGTTGTGTTGTGAAGTAGAGATATAGTGGCACGTCAGACCAAACAGGAAAGTGGACTGATGAAGTAATTAGAGCTCACTGGTCTGCTATTGTAGATCCTGGCCCGGATATTCAAAGGGGTAGCACCTGGTGCAACAGAGTTGCACTGGCACAACCCCGCATTGCATCCTGGTGGGATATTGAAAGGGCTGCCCAGCGCAGTGCAAGTCCCGATGTGCCAGGGTGCAGTGTAATCCTATGTGGCGCAGATGCGGGAGGCGTGCTCGTATGCACAGCTCAGCCCGGCATCGCCCGGATGTGTGGCGCATATCCTGGCGCAGCCCTGCACCGCATAGAGGGCTCAAAGTTGAGCCCGTGCAGAGTAGGAACATCTCCCAGTCACCCACAGGTGGACTGCAGTATTGTAGGGCGCAACACAGCAGCCCAGCCATGGGTGGCCACCTGCCTGCCCAGAACACCGTCCAAAGGCATACACTGATCCCCGGTGGTCAAGTGGCCCCCCCCACCCGTAACTGCGATCGTGCGGTGTATGTTGAGGGATATGTCCCTGGTGGTCTGCAGCCCCCGCCGAATCCTCGATAAAGAAAAAGACATGACCATCCCTGTGGTCTAGTGGTCCCCCATCCGAGTCCCTGATCTGTCAGTATGGCCGCCCCTGGTGGTATAGTGGAACCCTCCCCCTGCCCGGTGCCGCGATCATGGTGAAACCCAATGGTGGTGCCCTGGTGGTCCAGTGTGGCACCGCCCACCCTCCCACCCACACAGAGCCCCTTTGTCCATCCCCCCATTGGCAGGTGGGCAGAAGGCAGACTAATGTACCACACTTGCCTCCTAGCAAAAAAGATCCAAATGAATCTTGCTCCTCAGGGTCTCCACCCCCTCATCCAGCCTACCCTCCACAGGAGCACCCGTAGGCACCAGGCCAACACCCCGCTCCTAGTCCCTCACTGCAGGACTACTATAGGACAAAGATTCTTCTGATATCGTGCTCCACTCTGGCTAAATTAACTTCCCCTTACCATCTACCAGGCCCCTAGCCTTGGCCTATTCAAAAAATGGAATCAAGAGATTTCTTATTGACTCTGAGATCTGTGGCTATAATAACCAGTACTCACAAACTCGGAAGGGGATGGTAAGCTAGCGTCTCCCTTAACTCCAAACCAAGGCCAACTTCAAACCTAATGTCACCAAACATCCCAAAATCCCGTACTGTACTTGGCCTCCAACTAGGGACAGTCACTCTCCACTGCAATGACCCAGGGTCCACAAACAACCCTAGTGAACTAACAAAGCAGTGTAAAATAAAATTGTATAGAGTAACAGGAATAATTTGACATTGTGCAATATTTGCATAGTAAGCAATGTACAATCTGTCTTTAATTATGTCTTAATGTAATGTCTGCCTCGTACGGAATGTACTAATTGTATTTAAGCTAGGTATGTATGTATGTACTGACATGGCATTTTTGCAAAGGAGTCATTGAAACAAAGGATTGTAATTCCGAAATATAGAATAAATAAATTAGAAAAAAAAAAAAATACCACCGGGCCGGGTGACCGGTGCAGTGTGGGCTGTGGGCCCATTGGTCCCCGGTGTGGACCAGTGGGCTTGCAGGGCATGGTGTACTAGACGGTCCCAAATCTGTGAATGACTTCTTTGGCATATTTGGGACTGTCTAGTACAGTGTGCCCTGCGGGCCAGTTGGTCCACGCTGGGGACTGATGGCTTGCAGCCTGTGCTGTGCCTGTTATTCAGTGGGCAGCCGGGCAGGATGCTGCTGCTCGCCGATGGCGAGGGTTGGTGTGGGTGGAGGGTTGCCGCTGGATTGCCAGAGCATTTTGTTGCAGGGGTTTTGCCGCAGTCGCGCAACGGGGGTGGTGGTGGTTCCACTGGACCACCAGGGACGGTCATGTCTTATTTATCGGGGGCACTGTTCTGCCGGGAATGTGTCTTTCGACATGTGCCGCGCGATCGCGCTACAGGTCGGGGGATGCCCCGGGACCCCCACTGCCCACGTCATGCTGTGCAGGGCGCCAGGTGCAAGTCACCGGGCTGCCCTGCGCAATGCTTGCAAATGGGACCATAATGACATGCAAATGGCCCCATCTGCATCCTCCGCTGAATATCGCTGGTGATGTGCCTAGCGCAACTGCATCTATGCTACGCATCCCCTCGCGTTCCCTATCTGTGGCTTGGCGCCGTGCAGTGCCACTGCGCCTACGCGCAGTATTTGCGCTCGACTTGTTGAGATTCAACGTGCTGCACCATGGCGCATCACCGCTTTTTTGTTTTGTTTTTTATATCACCTGGTCCTGGTGCACCCCAGTTGTGCTGCGCCCAGGCTTGCACCACTGCCTGGCGCAGTCTGAATATCTGGCCCCCTATGTTTGTAGTAGGCCTGTAGCCAGTACAGAAATTGCAAGGTGGTGGTTGGGGATGCCAGGCCTGGTTAGCTAGATGGAGTATGGCTCTGCCTTGGCCAGACACATTCTTAATCTGCTTGCCTGCCTGCAGTGGTGTAGCTAAGAATGTGCCTGCCTGCAGTGGTGTAGCTAGGAATGTGCCTGCCTGCAGTGGTGTAGCTAGGAATGTGCCTGCCTGCAGTGGTGTAGCTACTAAAATCAGACAGGGCCCTTTGGTACTCTTTGGCTCGAGTTGTACACCTACCCATATTTGTTACCCAGACCCCCTTGTACACACCATATTACTTAGTTGTTTTTTTTTTTTTCCAGTTAGCATTATGTGATGTTCGATTCAAAGACGGCACAGTCATATTATAACACCAGTAGGAGTGGATATCAGACTGTAGGAGTAACCGAAATCGGTGATCACGTCCTAAAATGCGTCTCCTCCAATAAACTTGCAAGTTTGGGTGGGCAGTATAGCTTAGAGGTTAGAGTAATGAGCTGTGACTGAGCTTGGTACATCCAGCAGACCTGAGTTTGATTCCCTCAATCTCCACTTGCATAGTGTGCAACTCTAAGCAAGTCACTTAACCTCTGCAGTGCTCCCGGGTCACCCTTGAAAACAGGCACTTATGCCTAGTGGGCCGTACCTGGTTACAAAGTTATGGCTTACTTGGAGTATGTGTGAGAGGGTGAGGGTGAGAGAGACAGTGTTTTGTTTAGGCGGGAGGGGGGCTGTGTTTTGTATACAAAAGCAGTAATTAAGATTCCATCACATCATGAAGTGTTTGGATTGTACCTTGTGGGCAGACATTCGGGTCACAGAATGTCAGACTCCCAGAGCACCAAGAGAAGGAATTTGTCTTTGCAGGTCTGTTACACTTTGGGAGGGTTTTGGGGAAGGGGGAGACATAGAAGGGCATGCAATTACAAGTGCTCGAACTACCATTAAAGAAGTAGTGTAACAGTTTACAGGGCCTTTCTTTGGCCTATGGTATGTCATATTTCTGGTTCTAAAAGGAACCTTTGACATTTATGTTCCTGCCCTAATAATATGAGGATCACTATTTCTAAATACATATTTAATTTTCTTCTAATTATTGGCATTTTTAGATGCCCCCAATAACTTTGTATGGTCAGTGTGCAATTTTTCAGTATACAACACACATGGCTTCAGGGGTGCCACTTGGTACAATACAGTTTTTTAAGCAAATTCTGGCCTAGACCCAAAGGTTATAATTGTCAGCTTCAATAGCATGTTGGCCAGTGGAGTTTTATGTGAGACATCTAATCAAATGTCGAGAAATAAAAGAGAAGTCTATACTATACAAGTACAGGAACTGTAAGCACCGGTTGAGGGTATTGTAAGAACTCCTTATCTTTGTAAACCCTGTCTAGGGTAAGAGTAAGAAGAGGGTGACAAAGGAACTTATAAAACACTGTCTAGGGTCAGGTGATAAGAGGGTAAGATAACCGGGGGTTAGCGGGGGAGGCTGGCAAAAAATAAACTTCCCATCTAGGGTAGGGGTAAGAAGGGGATGACAGGGTGAAAACCTGTGAAACCCTATCTAGGTTCAGGTGATCAGGATTAAATTAAACTTAAAGGAGAAAGCTAGTAAAGTCTTACAACGTGAAAGTTAAATAGAACCAAGCTATCGAGGGTATAGCTACAACCAGTCAGAAAAGGGAACACTATCTGGGGTAAAGACATAAGTTTTTAAGGGCATAGGGAGATTAGTATTGAGAATGATAGGAGAGGTGCTGTGAGTGGCAGTCTTCAGGAAGACCTTCTGGAGACTGAGGTGCTGCCCCATTTGCATGCACCTCTCTGGGTTGAAGGAGGAGGTCTCTTCCCCCACCCAGGGGCTACTTAGTCCACCACCGTTGCCTCAGAGAAGACCAAGAAGGATGGCTGACTGGATTGTGGTGGGCTCTGGGAGGGTGGGGTGGAAGGTTGGGAACATATTCCTCAGCTGGTGCCACTACACAACTCTTTAGCTGTTCTGGTGGGATTGGACTGCCAGGAGGAGACACCAGTGTTGGTGGCAAGGGAGGATGTGAGGGTCCCGTAGAGGGGAGGTCCCAAGGTGGGAGGCAGATGGCTTTTGCTGATATGCTACCTGTATATGGTCGGGAGGAGAAGAAGGAACATCACATCAGTGTCTAGTGACTGGTTGAAGGCAGGGTGGAGGGGATTTGGCTGCATCGGGGACTCTGTCCTACCTGGGAGGGTTGAGGCCTGTGCAGAGGAGATAATCACCATCCATCTAGAAAGGGAGCGGCAGTCCTGGGTGGAAGGTTTGAATGCTACTTTGGGCATTTAAACTAGGCAAGAGAGGAAACTGAAATGAAAAGGAAGGCAGTGAATGGGCCCCCCCCCCCCCAAAGAAAGTGGAGCATCGGAGAGAAGCCCCGGGGAAATAAATTCCCGTGGGGTTGAGGGGCATGGGGACAGGCAGGGGGAAGAGTTGGGAGGTGTGTCTAAGGGTGAGAGAGAAATTGGGTAGGGTGGACACAGGACGCTTAAAGAGCAAGACAGTACCAGGGACATAGGAAAGGTGAAGAATGGACATGGGGATGGAGAGGAGAGCCATGTGCGCCATCGCAGGGGGCTTAGAAACAGAATTTGTGACCTTGAGGCAATCATTGCAGAGGTGGACCTGGATCTAGTGGTAATAACAGAATCATTGTGCACAGACAGCCACAGCTGGGATGTGCCATTCCGGGTTATACACTGTTTTGTAAGAATGGGGGGGGGTTCTGTGTAAGGGAGGGTACAAAGGCCAAGAATGTTGCGTGGATGATTAAGGGCTAGAAGTTTCCTTGGGTTGGCTTGGATGCTGGGTCCATGGCCTTGATCCGTGTTGGGGTGGTGTACAGAACAGCAACAGATGGGGAGGAGTTGGAAAGGGTTTTTGGGAGAGGCCATTGGCAGAATGACAAGGGGGTGGTTACTGATTATGGAGGACTTTAATCTGATCGATGTAGAGTGGGGCAGTATAACCACAGCGACAACTAGAAGCAGGGCTATCTTAGACTCCCTAAAAGGGGCACTTTTTTTTTTTTTTTTTTTTTTAGGCGTTGGTTGCAGAAGCCACTAAAAACAGGGCAATGCTGCTGGATGTGGTACTTCTGAACAGGGACTGCATTGTAGACGTCACAATGGGTAGCCCCCTGGGTACATTGTACAGTGTGGTTTGGCATACGGATCGGCCAGGGGAAAAAAAAAAAACACTGAGTTGAGGTCCTGGACTTCAGGAGAGCAGATTTTAAAGAAACAGGAGACTGCCCAAGTATATACTTGAAGGGGTGTCATGGTCATGTGGGAGTGGAGGCAAAATGGAAAAGGACAAGGGAGGATATAACCTAGGCAACAGCAAGTTGTTTGAAAGAAATAAGCAATAAGAGGAGGAGGAGGCCATCATGGTTCTCGGAGGAGGTGGTTAAAGCAGAAAGGGGGAAATGCAGCTTTTAAGAAATACAAGGAGACCCAAACAGAGAGGGACAGGTTGGTATATCTAGATAAAGGGAGGTGGGGAGAAGGGTTAGGGCAGCAGAGGCTTAAACAGATGAGAGGATTGCCTAGGAGGTCAAAAAAGGGGATAATATATTCTTCAGGTACGTTAGCGAAAAGAGGAGGGCAAGGCTAGGGAAGGGATAGTGTGGATCGGGGGGGGCTGTGGAGGGAGAGCAAGGAAAAGCTAAAATGTTTTTAAACTACTACTACTTGGTGTTCACGGTGGAGGAGGAGGGAATGGTTTAACCTGCATCAGCAGACACTTTGTCGGGGAAGGGAGATGGACGGAAGTATTTTTTTTTTTTTGGAAGAGTGTGCTGCAGATTGGAAACCCTAAAAGGTAAATGAGGCAATGGTGCAGAATGGGATCCACCTAAGGATGCTAAAGGAACTGAGCACAGTGCTAGCTGCCCCCTGACAAAATTATTTGGCAACTCGCTGGAGATGGGGGTAGTTTCAGAGGACTGGAGGAGGAGGGCCGATGTGGTCCCTCTGCACAAGAGCAGCAATGGGAAGGAGGCTAGCAGTCACAGACCAGGTAGTGGTGGGACAATAATGGAAACCCTTCTGAAGGAGGGCTGATGGAGTACCTGGAGGTCTGCTGAACAACCGGTAGCATAGCTTCACAGTGGAAGGTCATGTCAAACAGATCTAGTGGATATCTTTAATTGGGTAACTAGGGAAGTTGATCGAGGGAGGGAAGGGCACTGAATATGGTTTATCTGGATTTCATTAAGGCCTTTGACACTGTACCACACAGGAGGAGGATTAAGAAATTTGGCGGGGTGGGGGAGGAGGTGGTAAACTGTGTATCCAGCTGGTTGAAAGATAGGAGGCAGAGGGTGGTGGTAAATGGCAGTCACTCGGGGGATGGAAGTGTGAGCAGTGGAGTACCACAGGGATCAGAGAGTACCTGCACACTAATGAACTTGAACATATTACACTAAATGACAGACTGTAGATAAGTGCTTTAATGCATAGTAGAAAATAGTGTGATACAGAAACTGACTCGGACCACATCACCAAAATGCCCTGGCGCTTCGGGAAGAACCCTTTGTCAGGGGGCATGGCAATGAAACACCCTATAAATAACTCATAAATATTCAGAATATATGTAAAACAGAGAATACAGTGTCATGCAATCACTGTATAGTTAATCAAAATGAACTATGAGGTGTGACTGGAAATAAAACAAACTTCAGTTTTTTAGCTAAATGCTGTTATACTGTTCAGTACTAAGTTATGCATAAATGCACTTAAATCATGCAGACTGATCATTCTCAGTTAAAAAAAAAAAAAAAAAAAATTTACTGAGCATCAAACCACAAAAGAGAGAGATACTGAAAGGACTCCAGAGGCTGCTGCAATCAGCATTCTGCCATGAATAGTGATCTGCAGCAGCCTCTGAATTCCTTTCAGTATTTCTGTATAACTTAGTCATTCAATCTGGGTGGGAAACCCGTAGCTGTGTGTGTGATTGTGTGTGTGTGTGTGTGTGTGTGGGGGAGTACTTACAGTCACCAAGCAAGAGAGTGACTTTGGGGTAGTTCATACGAACATACGAAATTTGCCAGCAGATAAAGGCCTAGAGGTCTATCAAGTCTGCTCGAATGTGCAGCTAGCACCCCTTATTCTGCAACTGCCCCTCCCTTCCACGCTTCCCCTTCATTAATCCTCCCCCTTGTCCTGTCCCATCCTCGTTTGAAGCAATCCACTGTTCTACTGCATACCACTTCAGGAGGTAACGCATTCCACCCAGCCACCACCTCTCTGTAAAATGTGTCTCCTCATCTCCTCCTGAACCTTCCTCGCCCAGTCTCGTATCATGGCCCCTGGTGTCCCTCCCTCCTTACTTTGAACAGCCCTCTGTACTTGTCTTGTTTATTCCTTTCATGTATTTAAAGGTTTCAATCATGTCACCCTGTCTCTCCTCTCCTCCAGTGAGTACATGTTCAACTCCTTCAACTCCTCTCGTATGATAAGTCCCCCAGCCCTTGATCATCTTTGTCGCTCTGCGCCTGCACCCTCCAGTAACTTAATGTCCTCTTCAGACACGGACGCCAGTACTGCACGCAGTACTCCAGGTGTGGTCTAACTAATGACCTATACAGTGTCAGAATCACCTTCTCCTCCTCGAGGATATACGCCTCAATACAACCCAGCATTTTGTTAGCCTGCTGCAGCTGCCTTCCCACATTGTGCGGTTGCTCATTGACCCTGTAATGAGCACACCCAGATCCTTCTCCTCCTCTGTCTGGGCTAGCTGCACTCCCCAGCTGGTAACTCCTCCTTGGGTTCTTCATCCCAAAATGCAGCACCTTGCACTTTTGGCATTAAGCCAGCCAGGTGTCTGACCAGGTTTCAAGCTTTGCCAGATTATCCTGCAACCCCTGCCATCCCCTAGGTCATCCACCACCGCTCTACCTTGGTATCATCAGCAAACAGACTGATCTTGCTCTTGATGTCCCATGATGTCTGCAATGAATATCCCAAACAACACTGGTCCCAACACCGAGCCCTGTGGAACACCACTGCCACTGCCCTTGGGTGTGAGAGCTCCCCACCCACCACCACCCTCTGTTGCCGTCGCTGCAGCCAGTTTCCTACCCATCTCACCAGCTTTGCACCCGCCCCTGTGCCTACTAACTTCCTTCCCAGCCTTCCATGTGGCACTCAGTCGAATGCCGTACTGAAGTCCAGATACAGGACATCCACTGCATCGTAAGTTCATATGTGAGACAGAGAGAGACTGAGATAAAAACCTTTATTTTTGAACAAGATAAAACCTTTCAGGACCAAAGGCCCTGTTTAATGAGGTTGTGAGCTTGGAAAGGTTACCTACATGACACAGATCAGTCATCGTGCAAGACTATACAAATATACCAGATGATCTCAAGGTTGGCAAGGCTAGCTGGATGGTGGGTTGCATAGGGAGGGGGAGTTCTAGCAGGAGAAGGGGAAGTGGTGTTGCCACTGTATTGCTCAAGACCCCACCTGGAGTACTGTTTCTAGATCTTCCAGGACCAATCTTCACCATTGATTCACACTGATGGATTCTGAGCTGGAGGTTCTAGGACCCTGTGGGAGCCTGACATTTTCAGGAAGACCGGCGCCAAGGTAGGCTGCACACATGCACAGCACTATGAGACTAGCTTGCACTGCATGGCTTACCTCAGCATTGGCCCACAGCGACCTCGGTTCCTTTTTTCCCCGCTGTTGACTGCGCTTCACTTTCGACATCACTCGCCCACCTGGAGTCAGAACTTCACGTATGTATGACAGCAGCATTCAGCTTGTTTAAAGCTAGTGTTGGTTATTTTTGTGTCAGTTTAGGATTTATATTATTAAAAAAAAATGTTTTTGTCAGTTTCTCTCAGCCCTACTGAACAGGATGGTGTGGTACCTGAGGACTGAGGGAGGGTGGATCTGATTCCCCTTCACAAAAGTGGGAGCAAAGCAGAGGCAGGAAACTACAAACCTGTTGGTTTGACCTCAGTGGTAGGGAAAATGATAGAATCACTTCTGAAAGAAAGAATTGTTGAGTACCTAGAGGCCAGTGGGGCACAGGACTTGAGGCAGCATGGATTCACAGTGGGAAGGTCATGTCAGATGAATCTAATAGATTTCTTTGACTGGGTGACCAAAGTAGTAGACCAGAGAGGGGCTGTGGACATGTCCTACCTAGACTTTAGCAAGGCATTTGCCACAGTCCAATACAAAAGATTAATAAACAAATTAGCTAGCCTGGGAGTGGGTCCCAGGGTGGTAGCCTGGGTAAAAATTTGTCTGGACAACAGGGTACAGAGGGTAATAGTAAACTGAGTCAACTCCAAAGAATGGGGGGTTACTAACGGGGTACCGCAGGGTTCAGTACTGGGACCGGTCTTTTTTAATGTCTTTATAAGTGACATTGCAGAGGGACTGGAAGGAAAAGTATGCCTCTTTACAGATGACACACAGATCTGCAACAGGGTTGATACACAATTGGGGTGGAAAGGATGAGAAGGGACTTGGCAAGGTTGGAGGAATGGTCAGAGGTATGGCAGCTTAGATTCAGTGCAAAGAAGTGCAAAGTAATGCACCTACTAACATACTAAAATGCCAGCAGAATAGGCCTAACTGTCTTTCACATCAGCTCATTTGGTCAGCCCCCACCCTGGGAGCTGACCTTGCTGCCCCCCTCGCCTTCTCTGGCTTCTCCCTTCCCAGTTCCGAATATTCTCGCTGCATTGGAGTTTGCTTCCAGAACCCTTCCCCTGTACCTGTCCCACCCCCTCTTGAACCCCTCCACTGTCTCTGCCTCCACCAGCCCCTAGACAGTGCATTCCATGGCTTTACCACCCTCTCAGTGATGTGGCACCTCCTCTTTCTCCTGAATCTTCCTCCAGCTTCCACCCATGCCCTCTAGTGGCCCCTCCTTCCTTCAAGCACCCTGACTGTTCCTCCCTATTTACCTCCATCATGTACCTGAAGACCTCTATCATGTCCCCCCGGTCCCTTCTCTTCCAGTGTGTACATATTTAGCTCTCTGAGCCTCCTCATAGGTCCTGTCCCCCAAGCCCCAAATCATTTTGGTTGCCCTCCTCTGGACCCTCTCCAGGAGTTTAATGTCCCTGTAAGTGTGGCCTCCAAAACTGCACACAGTACTCGAGGTGCGGCCTCACCAAGCAGTTATACAGAGGGAGTATCACTTCCCTCCTTCTGGAGGTGATCCCCCTAGTGATGCATCCCATTGGCCTTGGCTGCTACCCTCCTACAAGTCTCCAAGTTGTTCATCTTGACATCCACCACCACCCCCAGGTCCCTCTCAGACATCGAGACTTGTAGCATTTTCCCCCCAGGCCCCAGGGTGTACACTTGGCCCGGGTTTCTGGCCTCTAGGTGCAGTACCATGCATTTCCCTACATTGAACCTCAGCTTCCACTTTCTAGACCATCTTTCCAGAGCCTCCAGGTCCCCCTTTAGGAGCACCCTCCCCATCCACCTGGGAAACAAAAACCCATGGGAAGAGTACACAGGGGAGGGGGTGCTACTAACAACAACAAATATGGAAAGGGACCTGGGGGTCGTCATATCAGATAATCTAAAGGTAAGCAAACAATGTGAGAAGTCAGTAAGGAAGGCTGGGGGGATACTGGGATGTATAGGGAGAGGCATCACCAGTAGAAAACAGGAAGTCAGTGAGACCTCATCTAGAGTACTATGTGCAGTTCTGGAGACCCCATGTCCACAAGGACTTAGACAGGATGGAGGCAGTCCACAGGAGGGCAACTAAAATGGTGCAGGGTCTGCACCAGAAGCCATACAAAGAGAGACTGAAGGATCTTAATATGTATACCGTTGAGGAAAGGAGGGAGAGGTGGGACATGATAGAAACCTTCAAGTACCTCAAGGGAATCAACAAAGTCCAAGAGGGTAGCATCTTTTAGAAAAAGAGATGTGCAAGAACAAGGAGGCACAATTTGAAGATGGGGGGGCGCGCTCAGGAGCAACAATGAGGAAGTATTTTTCATGGAGAGAATGGTGGATGCATGGAACAGCGTTCCTGAGGAGGTCGTTGGGTCAAAAACAGTGAGGGACTTCAAGAATGCATGGGACAGACATAAGGCAATTCTAGTGGGGGTTAGGAAGAAGTAGGCTGTTGGTTAACCTAGCTCTGCAGCTTATCCAGTAGGTAGGGAAATGGGCAGACTGGGTGGGCCATGTAGTCCTTCTCTGCCGTCAAAGTCTATGGTTCTGTGTTTCAAAGCCCCTTTTCACAGACGTCCAGTTTCATACATGACACATATAAAGACATTGCAAAACATAATAAAAATTGAAACATTAAGGAATTAGCCAGAATATTAAAAAAAAATTACATCATAATTAAAACTAAAAAAAACGCTTACAGAATTTGAAAACAAATTTCTTTTAAGTGCTGTGTTGAATGTGGAAATTTTTTGACAGTTAACATTACTAGGTACATCATTGTAAAGCTTTGGAGCAACAAAAGTCAGACTTTTGGGCAAAAACAGTGTGAAAAATTGGAATTTGAAGAATATTTACTTTGAAGACAGGTATTTAATATCTTGGGAACAGTTGGAAACAGACTTGAAATACTACCTGGAAGAAGACCTAGCCTAATTTTGTGCAACAAAAATTAGAGACCTACTATTAAATCTCTCATTTAGTGAGAGGCACTTAAATGATCTGTATAATGCGCAGTGAGTCAAACTCGACTGACCAGTTACAAAACGTATCACTGAATGATAGGTAGCCTGAAGTTTATTTAACAATCTTCCTGAAATATGGGAATAGACTATCGATCCATAATCAATGATAGAAAAAAGACCTATGGGTAAGCATAGTTGTAATCTTTGTAGCAAGATATTTTCTTATCCGAAAAAGAAAGCCAAGTCTTTTATGAAGTCTGTCAATAAGATGACGAAGATAAGGTGGTGAGGCGGGCAGCCATTAGGTTGCTGGCTTTCGAGCAGATAAGACAGACCATTTGGCCTATTCTGCTGGCTTTTAATATGCTAGTATGTTAAGATCGACAATATGAGGTTCAAATGAAAAGTAAGAGTCCAAAATTATCCTCAGGTATTTAAACTCTTTAACATGCTCAATCAAAACACCATCCTTATCAACAATTCCAAATTCAGAAATAGGAGGTTTCTTATTAGTAGGAAAAAACATGGTTTTGGTCGTAGCAGAATTCATTACCATTTTGTGTGAATCAAACCAAAGATGCAACCGAGAATTCAGTGGCCCAAGTGACCTAAAGTACCACCCAATTTCCTTGCTTCCTACCCTGTCAAAATTACTGGAACAACTAGTTAATGTCCAGCTAAGAGCACACCTAGAGACCTTTAACCTGCTTAACCCACTTAAATCAGGGTTCAGGCCTAAACACAGCACAATTTCCACCCTGGCCAAGGTTACAAACAACTGACAAATGGCCCTAGATACCAAAAATTCCGTCCGTGCACTCTTCCTGGATCCAAGCAAGGCATCTGATACAGTAGACCATGACCTACAACTGTCTATGCTGTACAACCTTGGACTCGGCAGCCGTGCCCTGAAATGGTTCTCCTGCTATCTTATTGGCAGGCAACAAAAAGTAATGGCACAAGGTGATCTACCACTCTCCTTTAAATCCCTTCAGAGAGGCGTTTCCCCCAAGGGTCTATTCTGGGGCCCCTCCTTTTCGCTATATACATAAATGAAATTGACCATAGAATAACCATGGCAGCTGTCCATTTTGCTGATGACATTGTACTTTATGTTGCATTGCCTTCGTTGAGTCTGCTTGTCTTGAATTACAAAAGGAATTCAACTTGTTACAGCAAAACCTTCTTCATTTGAAACTACTACTCAGTGCCAAAAAGACTAAAGTCATGTTCCTCTCCCTCCAAACTAAATTAGCCAGCATTAAACCTTTACCCTTTAACCTACAAATTACAGCCATCTTGGGGGAAACAATTGAACCTGTGGACAAATTCAAATACCTAGGTTTCTGGCTTAACTATGAACTATCATTCTCTACTCGCATCAAAGAACTTCAAAAAAAAACTAAGACACAGACTTGGACTCTTCTTCTGTGTCAAGCACCTGCTTCAAACAACATGAAGTCTTGCTGTATTCTGACTATTGCAGTGATATCCAACCTTTTAACTGCCCCAGAGAGGAAGGAGTTAACTTTCCATGCAAGGCATGGAACGCTGAGCTCGAGCTCGGTTGAGACTCTGTCTGTTGTTTGAATCCAAACCACCAGATTCTTTACTCCGCTTCACTGAACAGTCGCTCCGGAGATTTCTGCTTTGCTCGGTTCAATTTAATTGGTTAAAGTGTGGTTTTTTTTCCCTCGGTTTCAACTGAATTTATTCCATCTAACCTGTCGGTTCAGTCTGTCTGTGGTTCCGTGAGTACTAGATAGGTTTATTATTGTTTGCTTCTGTGTGGAACTTGTAAACGTCGGATCAGTTCGGTTTGAACCGATCAGGTTTGTTTAAAAGTTTGTTCTTCTTTTTAGAGTGTGGTAACCGGTCCTTATCGCTTCTAAAAAAAAACGGATTTCATTACTTTTTTTTCCACGACCCGTAATACGGTCTTGCCTGGCGGATTGCCGAAAAAAGGGTAAGTTTGGTTAGGACTGGCCATGTCTGAGAAACCCAAGAGAAAAAATCAGGCCCACTGGGTTTCAGCACTGTAGTGTGTGTGGTGAAGCCTTTGCTAAGGCTGACCCCCACACCACCTGTGTTTATTGTCTGGGGTTTGACCACCTCGATTCAGACTGCCAGATTTGCAGAAGTTTTCCCACAGCTACCCTGGAAAAGAGATTAGGTAGGCTGAGGGAAAGGGAGGCCAAAAAGTCTGCTGACCCGGATGGCCAGCCCGGTTCAGTTCCAACCGAACCAGAAGGAGTGCCCTCTGACCAGGGCGAAACTTCTTCGGCCAAAAGGAGAATCGACTCTGAGGAGTCGGTTCCGGTTAAAAGAAAAAGAAGGGATAAGTCAGCCGGTTCGGATCCACAAGTTCTTTCTCCGACTGCTGATGAAATAGCCAAAGCAATAAGGATTGTTCAGTCGCTAACTCCGGTTCCGACCGAACCAGCAGCATAGGTTAGGGGCTCGGTTCGGTCGGTTCCCCCGGTTCCGGATTATAACTTGGAGGATTTTTATGAACCGGAGGAGGAGGAAGGAGAGTATGAGGGTAGTGATGGTGATTATGAAAGTCTGGATGTGCCCATTGACCTGGACATCTCCCCAGACAGACCTTCAGGGGTTTCTCCTCCTAGGCTTTGAGTCCCCTTCCCACTTTGTTTTACAAAAAAGTGGCTGAAACTCTTCAGCTTCCTATGGAGGAAGCAGTAGAGGATCAGGAGGAGCCTGATTATGTTGAGTAATGGACATCCCAGAGTCCAGAAGGCTGTCTATTCCCCTCCATAAATCTTTTGGGAAACAGACATTTAAAATTTTAAAGACTCCTAGTTCTATACTTCCTGTGGACAAAAGAATGGACAAGAGGTTTACTCTTTCAGGCTCAGATACGGAGTTCCTTTCCCAGCAATGCAGCCATGTTGGGGTAGTGCAGGCTGCTGCCTGTGATAAGGCAAATATATCCTTGGCTTCACACCCCCCAGATAAGGACTCCAGGAGGATTGATGCCATGGCAAAGAAACAGCACATGGCAGCATCTTTGGGACTCAGGCAGGCTAATTATATGGCCTATACAGCTAGATACCAGAAGTCTCGTTGGGACACTGTGATGGCTCTAGCTAAACAGGTCACTGGCCAGCTTGCCAAGGAGCTGGAGCAGGTGGCTGCAGATGGTATTGAGGCATCCAAGGTGCAGTTTCATGATGCTGTGGACTCCAATGATGTTTCATCTAGAGTCATGGCTACATCTGTGGCCCTTCGAAGGATGGCTTGGCTCAGATGTACTAGCCTGTCTCAGGATACCCAGACTAAGGCCATGGATTTTCCTGTTGGTAATTCTCTGTTTGGGGAGCAGACAGAGAACTACATGAAGAAAATGGATGAATACAGGACCACCTATAGGAGTGCTCAGGCCAAAGAAAGGCAAGCCACTCCCCAGAGGCAGCATTCCAGGGGCAGGGGCAGGCCTTTTCAAAGGCCTTTCTACTAAGCCCAGGCCTCCTCTTCCGCCTTTGCCCAGAGGGGGTTCTTCAGAGGGAGAGGCAGACTGGGTACAAGCAGGCCTGCTACCACCCCTCAGCCTAAAGCCCCTGCCAGACAGGCACCCTGATGGGTTTGCCCGGGCCGATTCTCCACCACCCGTAGGGGGCAGGCTGGCTTACTTTGTCCAGGACTGGATGTCTTTAACATCAGACAAATGGGTCCTGGAAGTAGTAAGCCAGGGACTGGTTCTCAGCTTCAAACAATTTCCCAAGATGAGAACCAGGTCCTTTCCACCTGCAAATCCTTCAGAGGCCCTTGCCCTAGAGGCAGAGGTCTCTTCCCTCTTGGCTCTGAGAGCCATAGAAAGGGTTCCACCCCTACACAAGAGAAAAAGATTGTACTCCAGGTACTTCCTAACTCCCAAAAAGACAGGAGAATGGCAGCCCATCCTGGATCTCAGATATTTAAACAAGCACCTTTTAAAGCCAAAGTTCAGAATGGTGACTCTGGGAATAATTCTACCTCTCTAAGGCCAGGGACTGGCTAGTTTCCTGGACCTCAAGGATGCCTATTTCCACATTCTCATTAGATGCTCCCAAGTACCTCGGTTGAGTTGCCCTCAGGCCACTATCAATTCAGAGCAATGCCCTTTGGCCTAACATCAGCTCCAAGGGTGTTCCCAAAATGCCTGGCAGTAGTGGTTGCTTTCCTAAGGAGAAAAAAGATCTCCATTTTTCCATACCTGGACGACTGGCTCATAGTAGGTCAGTCTCCAGACCAAGTCAAGTCACACCTACAGATAACTGCTCACTTCTCTAGGATTCCTTCTGAATCTTTCAAAGTCAGTTCTAGAGCCAGTGCAGCTCCTCACCTTCATAAGGGCAGAGCTGGATACAATAAAGGCAAGAGCCTTCCTTCCCCTGGACAGGGCAAGGACCCTTGTTACACTGGTCTCTTCATTCACCCTCCAGGTGTCTCGACCAGCAAGGCATTTTCTGCAGCTCCTGGGCCACATAGCTGCCTCTACAGCAGTGGTCCAAGGAGCAAGATTTCAGATGAGGGACATTCAGTTCCACTTAAGAGCCTTCTGGTCCCAGAGAAAGGATTCTCTGACCAAGCTAATCCCAGTGACTCAAACCCTGATCCAGGCTTTGCAGTGGTGGCAGGATCAGGTCAACCTAAGGCAAGGAGTTCCCTTTGTCACTCAGTCGCATTCTCTAATCCTTACCACAAATGCCTCCCTCTTGGGCTGGGGAGCCCACTTGGGGGATCTGACCACCCAAGGGTTGTGGTCACCTCAAGAATCTCTGCTTCACATTAGTCTCTTAGAACTCAGAGCAATGTTTCTAGCACTTCAAGTTTTTTCCAAGTCTGTTCAGAACAAAGTAGTTCAGATCAGGACAGACAATACCACCACAATGTGGTACATCAACAAGCAGGGGGACACTCAGTCTACAGCCTTGTGCACAGAGGCAATAAAGTTGTGGTCTCTGGCCTATTCCCTGAATACCTCTCTGATAGCAGTGCACCTCCCAGGGAAGGACAATGTCCTGGCAAATGCTCTCAGCAGGATATCTCTGGGCCATCACGAATGGTCCCTAGATCCCCTGATTTTGAAAGTGATCTTCTCCAGATGGGGCACCCCACAAATAGATATTTTTGCAGCCCCAGACAATCGCCAACTTCCTCTTTTTTGCTGCAGGCCCCCAGTGTTGGGCTCAGTCCCCCTGGATGCTCTGGTTCTCAATTGGGAAGGGAAGTTCCTGTATGCCTTCCCCCCCCCTTTCCTCCTGTTCAAGGTACTAGTCAAAATCAGGTCTCAGCCCTGCAAAGTGATTCTGATTGCTCCAGACTGGGCCAGACAGCCCTGGTACCCTCTCTTGCTGTCCTTAGCAGTCCACCTTCCCCTGTCTCTTCCCAGAAATTACAACCTGTTAACATGTTCTCAGGGGAGGGTTTGGTATCCGAATCTCAAATCTCTCAATCTCAAAGCCTGGCTCTTGAAGAGTTAGAGTTTGCTGATTTGCATCTCTCAAGGTGTTCTGGATATTTTAAAGGCTTCTCGAAAACCTTCCACCAGAAAGACTTACAATTCCAAATGGAAAAGGTTTACTATTTGGTGCTCCGAGAAACATATTTCTCCAGAGTCTGCTGGGTTGCCTACAGTCCTTGACTATATGGTTCATCTCAATAGCTTGGGACTCAGACCAGCTACACTTAGAGTGCATCTGGCAGCTGTCTCTGCCTTCTTGTCAGCAGGCAAGCACTCTTCCCTTTCAGCTCATCCTGTATTGTGTAAATTCTTCAAGGGATTGCTGCATACCAATCCTCCCTTCAGGGACCTTGCCCCTGCTTGGGACCTTAATGTTTGCATTGCTCAGCTTATGCAACCCCCTTTTGAGCCTTTGTCCTGAGCAGAGCTTAAGTACTTGACTTGGAAAACTGTGTTCTTGGTAGCCATTACTTCTGCCAGACACATAAGTGAGTTACAGGCCCTGTCAGTGGAGCCTGATTTTATCTCTTTCCATAGAGATAAGGTGGTCCTCAGGACTAATAAGAAGTTTTTGCCTAAGGTGGTTTCAGATTTCCACCTTAACCAGTCTGTCTCTTCCTGTTTTCTTCACTGACCATTCCTCCTCTGGGGAGAGGAGGCTGCACAGCTTGGATGTGAAAAGGGCCCTTAGCTACTACATAGAGCGCCACTGAAGGTCACAGGTTTGACTCCCTCCAACTGTTCCTCACTTATGGTGAGGTTGGTAAGGGAAAACCTGCCACTAAGAGATCTATTGCCAGGTGGATTGTCTCTTGTATACAATTTTGCTATGAAAAATTAGGTAGGATCCCACCCTCAGGCCTGAGGGATCACTCTACCAGAGGTACAGCTGCTTCCCTGGCTGCTGCCAGGGATATTCCTATCTTAGAGATTTGTCAAGCAGCCACCTGGAATACAGTACATAAATTCACCAAGCATTACTCTCTGGATATCCAGACTAGGAGTGATGCTCTGTTTGGCACAGCAGTGCTTCAGAGCCTGTTCCCGAAGTAGGTTCTGTCCCTCCTCCATGGAGGTACTGCTTGGTAGTCTGCAATAGTCGGAATACAGCAAGACTTCTTCATGTTGTTTGAAGAAAAAATTACTCACCTTAGTAATGTTGTTTCTTCTAATGGAGTCTTGCTGTATTCTGACCTCCCCCCTGCCTCCCCTCTCAGAACCTGGGTTTTGGGATGTGGGTGGGCAGGAACAGTGTTGGCACCCTAGAGGTGCCCCCCTTTTTCTCACCCTCTTATTTTTGGGTATGTGTTGTGTTTTGTTTTTTGGGTTTCCTGACTTGAGTCTTTGCCTTGGAACCAAAAAACCTGTTTTAGATTTAGTTGCCAGTCGGCTAGTGTAAGTTTACAGTTTCCACACAGGACGCCCAGTGAGTTTAGCTCGTAAAGATCTGGTGGTTTGGGTTCAAACAGACAGAGTCTCAACCGAGCTTGAGCTCAGCGTTCCATGCCTTGCATGGAAAGTTAACTCTCTCCTCTCCGAGGCAGTTCAAAGGTTGCATATCACTGCAATAGTCAGAATACAGCAAGACTCCATTAGAAGAAACAACATTACTAAGGTGAGTAATTTTTTCTTACCTTCGAAGCAAAACACACTTGTTCAGACTATTTCTACCCCTTATTGACTATGCTGACATCATTTATAGCCATGGCCCGAAAATAGCCTTAGCAATATTGGATATCTTCTGCCATAGGGCGATACGATTTATCACCAATGCCCCATTCAGTACTTCTCACTGTGCCATCTATGCTCAACTAGGTTGGGCATCATTATCAACTAGGACATGGCAAAATGCTTCCCTCCGGGACTAACAGAGCTATCGCCAAGACATCCTAAACCAAACAGGGACCTTACTTGAACATGTTCCTGATTTTAAATACCTAGGTGTCACATTGGACAGCTCACTCTCCTACCTTCACCACGTAGATTCTGTTGCCAAAGCCACCAACATCCTTATTAGCCTGCTGTACAGACACAAACAGTGCATGACTCCTGACGCTCTCCGGTTGGCTGTCAACAGCTCTGTCACCTCCATAATCGACTACGGGCTAGCAATCTATGGCTCTGCCTCCGCAGAATTACAGTTGCACTCAACAAAGCATGCAGGCTGCTAACTGGGGCTGACCAATTTACAAACACACTTGTGACCTGTACACTCGGGCAGGATGGCTTCCTCTCATCAGCCAGATATAGTTGTGACTGCCTCACCTAATCAAGGGCCCACCGCTCACTGCCCTCCACTTCAGTCTTGACAGCCAACTCTCCCCACCTTGCCCCCCTTCTACCTGCCTCACCTGCCAACCCCCTTGCCACCTCTCCCTTTCCTCCCTTCCCCCGGACATTTCCTGACTTTGATCCCTCCCTTCCCTCCCCTTTAGAGCTCTTGCCCTCACCCTCTACCCTCCGACAACGTGCCTTTCTGCCTGTACCCCCACTCGCACCTGCAGCTCTTATTTCTAAGATTGCCCTTGGCTGGTATGTCATGCTACCTAACATCTGGCACATTTTGAATTACTGGAATTTCCTAAGCTTCAGTCTCTTGCTGCTTTTTATTGTGTAACTATATATTATTATGTCTACTTCTGTATGTATGTATGTATGTATACCCCCATTCCTTCGACATGGAACCTTTATAAACACGCAGTTCCTGCTCAAAGGTATTTGTAATCCCAGATTTCAATAAAATAAAAATAAATAAAAAATGACCACCTTATATCTCTGACCTAATCAAATTCTCCCCCTGTGCATATTCTCTTAGACGATACGCTTTCATTCCACTTGATATAGCTAAAATTAGATCCCGCTATGGAGCCTCATCTCTTAGCCACGCTCTCCCTACTTTATGGAATACCCTTCGAGATTCTCTAGTTAACGCAGCTGGTTGGGATGCTTTCTTTCAAATCGCTGCTAAAAAAGCCCCCTTTTTTTTTTTTTTTTTACTATGTTCCCCTGCATCTTATTATTTCCTCCCTCTCCTTTACGCTTCCTCTGTGTTAGGTTGCCCTTCACTACACCTCGTTCTGTTCTTCCCTCTGCTTAGCTTGCCCCTTCCCTACTCTTTTTTCTTTTGTCCCTGTTGCACTTCGTGAATATGATAACAAGTACTTGCTACTGTAATATGGATTTTAGTTTCTTCTCTTTAGCTATTACTTTTGATCTCCTGATGCTGGCCATCCCTCCGGAGGGAGCCCTCAGCCCTGTCCCCTGACTTCTACCATCCGTTGCTGGGCTGCACCTCCAGGGCTTACCCCACCGGCGGAGTTCCCAACCCTCATCGGAGAGGGGATCTAGTAGGGCCAGTGCCGTGGCTAGCCAGGAGCGGAGCCTGCGAGGCGCAATCCATCATCTCTCCACAGCATCTTGTTTTTCCTCCTGGTTTCTCCCCTGGAGATGAGGCGTGCAGTGACGCCAGCAGAGAGAACACGCTCGCATCCAGCTTCTGCCCCATCTGTTCCCCTTTCTACAGTGACAGTGCCCTGTCCCCAGCCTCCGCTAGGGAGCAGGCAGGTGCCGACCACTAGCAACCCCCCCTCTCTGGAGAAGGAGAGCAGTCTGTCAGATGCTCAGTGCTTCTTCTCCCCTGCCAACCCCCGGTGTCCTGTGCTCATTTCCGAACATGGATCACTGGCATAGCATGAGGTAAGGCATCCAACGCCTCCACCGTCAGCACCACCGGGCCAACAGTTTCTTCTCTTTAAATATACACAACGTATAATGACATTTGTCGTCATTTGTAACCTGTAATTTCTGTTTATACTTACTTTGTTGTCACTGTTTTATTCAGTGTCCTTCCAGGACCACCTTGCAAATGAGTTTTTTTCTCAGTGGTGTACTTCCTGGTAAAATAAAATTGAATGGAAATTGAATTGAGATCATTTACATGGAGACAGGATCTTTGCTTGTGAGGAGTTTTATCTACTCATGTGGCTTTCTCCCTACTAATTCTGTACATAGCTTGTGACATCACAGTTATTCCCATGGCAACATAGTATGATATCACAACAGAGGATTATGAGCTGAAGAGAACAAGCCATATTATAAAAAGGGTCTGAGAAATGGAGCTTTCTGACTGGCTGCAAACTTTCTAACAGCCTTATGTTAATCTTTTATTAACATACATGTAGAGCTTAGCCGTATGCTGAACAAGGTTTAACACTGTTTAAAAACATTTTTTATTATAATAGCAATAAGGCATCCAGGGATTATGTTAATGGTCAGTTAATCACCCTCTAGAGGCATGTGGCACTCGGCTACACCTCGTGCCACAGTACCCCCCTAGAAGGTGATTAACAGACCATTAACATAACCCTTGGTCATGCCTTATTGCTTAAGTATATGGTTAGGGCTTATTGTAGACTGAAATCAGTGGCTTTTCAAATCTTGTTGAAGGACAGTTCAAAAGTCATAAAAGTTGTTGTACTATCGTTCTGACGTCACATCGATAGTACAACAAATTTTCAGCCTTGTCCTACCTCCTAATTGGCTGACTTGACTGGCTGCATCAGAGAAAAAAAATGTAAAAACATGGTGGCGCGATTAAGCAGGCTCAGAGTGGCAGAACAGTGGATCCTCCTTCTTGTGACACAAATAGCCTTAGACTGCTCTGTGTCATGAAACCAATTTTTTTCGTTGAATTTTTTTAAAATAAATCATGCTACTGTGAGAGAGAGTGAGCAGGAGTGGAGAAGCGCCCCAGCCAGCGGGAGCACAATGAAGCAGAAACGAGTGGTAGGCAGCGGCGAGACGTAGAGCAGGAGCAGGAACACCGCAAAAAAAAAACACATAAGGTAACCAGCAACGAAAAAAAAAGAAATAAGCCCTAACCATAGAGTCAGAGAACAGTGATGGTCACCATCCACAACTAAGGCCAAGCCTCTCAAGCCTGAGGTCTCAATGATGTCATCAACTCCCTTGAGGGAAACACAGCCTTATTGTGGATGGGTGACCATCCACTACTCTATGTGTAGAGGCAGATGAACTCCAAGGTATTGGGTATTCATGTAAATTTCACCAGTAATATATGATGGGTGTAGGCGAAATCCATAGAATATATATGGAATGTAAGCTGATTTGTACCCAAGTATTGTGGTTTTCAAAGTTTTCTTTGAGGTTTCAACAGCTCTTTAAGTACATTTAACAGTTATCTACTCAAGTGTATTTGTAGTCCAGTTCAATTATGCTCAGATTTTTTAGTAAGGCCTTAGAGCCCCTGACAGCGTTAGGAAAACATTGAAAAAAGTAGGACTTGTATTCAACTCCTCTCTATCCCATTTTCTTAATTGCTTTATATATTTTCAGTAGTGAATTCCCAGTGTTCTTTATTACTGAAAAAAGTTGCATGGAAACAAGATCCCTATGCCCTAGACTGTATCTATTCTGGCTGCTCTCTACACATGATATCACAGTCCCTTGTTTATTACATCGTAATTATCTCCACAGCAACACATTTTGATGTCATAAACAGAATTGGGATGTCTGGTGTAGGCAAGCAGCCAGAGTTAAAAGGGCAGCTATACTGTGTTCATGCAAATACCCTTAGTAATAAGGAAATAAGGGTGAGAACTTCAGAATGAAATACGAAATATAAGCTACATGTATGCCTGAATGTTACATTTTTTTTTTCAGTTGTCTCAATTGTATACTGTGAAGAAACGGAATTTTTTTATGGGCAGACAGTCTCAAAGAAACTGTATTAAAGTCCTCCTCCCCATACCACTTGTAGAGCAACCTTCCCCATAAAACATTTTCAGCTGTGGCAGGCATCTCTGATATCAGAGCTGGCCCCTGTTGTGTGTGTCAAATTTAAAACCTAAAGAGGAGACAAGTGCTGTGCTACTCACTGCTGTGTTAACCCCTACGCTACAGACACAACTGGAATGTAAAAGAATTCTGGGCTGTCAGTCCATGGAAAAGCGAGGGTTAAGTACAGGCCAGGGAGCTTATCTTGTGCAGAGACAAAGCGGGAAGGGTGGCAGCACATCAAAAAGATAGCGGCAGGACCACTATGCATAGACGCTTTGGGGGAAACTCTGATTGGTTGTGGACTTCCCCAAGCCAGGAGATCTACCTGCAGACACCACAGTACTACCAAAGTGCAAGTGGTTCACGCTGTTATCTGCCATCTTAAAGATATTTATTTTATTTATTTATTTAAAAAGTTCTACCAGGAGGGCACACTGAGTAGAGTACTGCTCGATTCCAGGTGCGTCCTGGGGGAGAGGGGGCATGGGAGAACATAACGGGTACAGTAGAATACAGAGTATAAAAGGCAACAATGACTATACATACACATGGGCAAAGGTACAATAGAGTGCAACAGTACAGTGCCAAACGCTAAATTGTACAGTAGTGGAATAAGTAGTTACATAATAGCTCTAGATATAGCAACTTGTGAAATGGAGCAGCAAGGGTCGGGGTATGAAAGCAGTCTAACTAGTTTCCACACAGCTGTGGGTCTCAGGCCTGTGCTGTCTTCTTCAGTGTTTCTAAGATGATAGGGCATCAGAGTTGTCCTTGCTGTTCAATGCCTTACCCCACCTTGGTCACCTTAAGGAAGACCTCACCACTGATTCACTAAGACTCCGGAGACCCAAAACCTTTAATGTTTTTTCCTTTTACTGCTTGGTGGAGGTCTGGAGTTAGGGTTGGAAACCCTAACCACACATTTCCCTACTTTTAAAACTTAAGGCCTAGCTAGTGCATATGCGTATTTTTTTTTGCAAAGCATTTTCAGTAGTTGAATTGTATCCTCATTTACCTGCACCAAAAGAAGACTCCTGTCCGCCTACGGAAGGGCAGCAACGGATGTCAAAAAACTTGTGGGGCTGTCTGGTGGACTGTGGAAGTGCAGGGTCGGTCCTCTGGTGCCTGCATTTCCATGTGACCACATATACAGACTCACAGGGCAGAGTCCATTTATCAGCCAGTGCACAGGGCCCTCAGTCACCGAGACGTGCAGAGGTGCAGCCTCCTATGCCAAGAGAAGCATTGTCTTCATTATATTGTACCCGGGCCCATGTGGTTAATCCTGCAGCTTTAATTCCCTGGCTGGGGGGGGTCTCATAACAGCACCATTCCCTACCCTCTCCCCTTCCAACAGCGTTGCTTAGCTTGCCCCCGAACTCATGTCACCAGCATGGGATCCATGTAGGAACCCAGTATGGCCCACCATCTACAACAAAAAGAAGCCACAGGAAGGAGTCTGCTCTAGACAAAGCCCATCTAAGTCTCTACCATTTTTGGAGAAAAGCACTCACTCACCACATACATTCTTCAGTTGTCACAATTTTTATTTAATAACCATTGATCACAGTACTGTTAAAGTTGCCTGCCAATGTTTTGAAGGAAAAATCCCTCTTTCTAAGGGCACCGGTTACTGGCTATCATGAACCCACTCCTGAGAGTCCGGTTCACTGAGCTCACAGTGCCCACCCCTAAGTGCAGTCCGTGACAGGGAGAGGGGAACCGGGGGATACCCTCTTCGAGTCTCTCTGTAGTGCTCGCTGGCTTCACAACAGGACACTTGCCACAAAGTCCCAGGGTCCCCTCTTTACTATGGATCAGGGTACAATACCAGTCTCGAGTCATGTACCCAAATGAGAACCCCTTTTCAGTTGTTTCTCAAAGGGGGAAGATCCAGAGGTTATAACCTTTTCGGAGTAGCATTGTAACCCTGATTCTGCAGTCTCCCACGGGCATGCAATAACTGGGTTCAAATCCCTACAGACTATTCCTTGAGACTTTGTATTCTCCCTATCATTCTCCAGATTTCCCTGTTACAGACCCTTGTTCGATTGGTAACTTATGATGGCACCCCTTAGCAATAGCAGTTTAGCTGCTGATTAATACTGAACCTCCCACATTTGCACACACAATATAAGAAAATTTCCCTCAGGCAGGTTTCTTCAAAACAAAATGTTGTTTTTATTAAATGGTTACTAATCGTACAGTTACAACTAAAAAAGTTTAAATCTTTTAGGTCACAGCATAACACAAAAAAATGGAAATATACAAAAAATGCACTATAACAGTTACCTAAAGTTGTAACTTTGTTTATAGTAAATTGAAATCCGTAAAGAGTAAGTGCAGTCTCTGGTTCTTAGTCTCTGTGCTGTGGCAGTTTTGCTTCTCTTGTGGTCAGGAGAGTGTCCTCGAAAATGCTCGGCATGAAACATGAGAGAGAGTGACGCTGGCTCATTACTTGTATAGCCGGAGGCACCCTGCAAAATCTGTCTTGTCCTAAAAGGGTGGCCTTCTCTTTTAGGCCAGTAGATGTCACTCTTGCGCTTTCCCAAAATTATCTTAAGGTTCTGACATCACAACTTCCTGGTACATATAATAATCATGAACATGACTTCAGAGTTAAAACTTTGATGTCTCAGTATAACACCCTGTAAGCTAATTCACAGTGTCCTGTCAAGAATGGCTGTTTCCCAAAATCCTGTTTAACACATCCTGGGCTCTGAAGTGACAGCTTTACAAAAGGGGATTGCTTCTCTCCATACCCTTAAGAGTTTCATTACCGCTGCTTCCCTCATTTAAGCCCAGAAGGCATCTCTACTCCTAGTAGTGTAATTTCAGGCTTCCTGCTACTAAAAGCCTGTCCTTCTTGGCTCATAGAGGGATGTCAAATATTTTGTTAGTCTGTTCTCTCCCTTGAAGTGATTTGTCTTCCTGCCCAGCAAGCTTCCCCCTCAGGTCAGAGGAAGGTAAAACATTTTAAAAAGCCAACCTCTCTCTCTCTCTCTCTCTCTGTGACCCTGTCATCTATTTTCCTTGTGGCAGTTTAAACATACACAAAATATAACTGAGTATAACACCATATATCTGTACATCTGGCTGGCAGTGGCATAGCTCATCACACTGGCTAAATGATTTTTCTGAGCAAAGCGAACAGTTTTTCATAATCATCCTAATTCCTTATTAAATGTTCTCAGCCTTTTTGACCTACCCAGAGAGAGATCCTGTCATGTGCTCAAGCACATGAACGTTGGTAGGCAACTTTAACAGTACTATGGCCAATGGTTATTAAGTAAAAATTGTGAAAACTGAAGAATATATGTGGTGAGTCTGTTACTCCAGAAATTGTAGACACCAGCATGGGATTACAGAATATACCCACTGGGGTCAAGACTTACACTATAAGTGGGCCCAGTGGTGTAGAGGGCTGAGGCGTTGTGTGCCTTACCTTTTACCATGCGGGGGGGCCCAACTTTGGGAACAAGATCAGGTCACTGGGGGGGGGGAGAATTGAACGTCTGAACAGCTGTCCTCTCCCGTTGCTGACTCGTCCCTCGGCTGCCAGGTGGAGGCCTGGGGGTGGCCTCAGCAGCTTGAGTGACATGAAGGGATGGGCTGTGGTTCTGTAGCAGGTGTGTGCCTCCACGTGCACATGCTTGCTTGTCGCTGTGGCAGGGGACTGAGGGAGAACAATGGAAAATTGGTTGGTGCAGGCTACATGAAGCTCTGCCCACCTATCTTCGTCATCACCTGGCCACCAGCCTAATCTGGTAAGAGTCATTGGGTGGGGGGAGAATGTCCTTCCCCTTTCTGGCCCTGTGTGTGGGGGATCTCTGGTTTGGTGGTCATGGTAGGTGAGTGCAGGGTGAGAGGAGGCGGTGACAGGGCTGTGCCCCCCAAATGGCAGCCAGCAAGGAAAAAAGCTGTATGGGGGAAAACATTTCACACAGTTTCTTAATTATATATACATATCTCTTTTTTTTTAACCATCTCTGTACACCACATTTTCAGTATATCCTTGTTATGATCCCACCTCTTGAAGCTGGTACGTGAAACTTTTCAAATCCCCTCTGAAACATCATTCTGTGCTACAGATATGAAAACACATTTTGGCCGAGATTTGAAAAACAGCTGTCATGTTCATGAGCTGGTGTGAAAAAATAGCTATGTTGAAAATTTTGGGTTAAAATATTGAAAATTACCAAAGTTATGAGTGAGCGTAGAAAAATTTCTACGTACGCTCATAACTTAATTTTTTTTTATATTTTGACCCCAAATCTTTAAAGGAGAACTGCTTGGAGAGATGACGCCCCGGACGCTGCACAGATCAGGGCTTCACCTCTCTGATCCTCCCCCTGCAAACGCCAGATTAAATCCATTATTTACCTCATCACACGTAAACATCTGTAAAAGCGCAGGTGGAGCTGACATTTTCACCATGGCGTTCTTGGGGGAAACAACGGGATCTCACTGATGGTCTGGCGAGATGATGATGTGGCATTACCCTGACATTAACAGTAGTCTTATGTACGGAAGTACAACTACATATATTTTTTTAGTTACCCAGTGCGGTTTTTACTAAATTTTCCAATATTCCATGGGTTGGCAGGCATACACATGGAATATTGGCCAATTCAATAAAAACAGCACCGGGTATCTAAAAAATATATATAGTTGTGCTTCTGTACATAAGGCTACTATTAAAGTCAGGGTAATGCCACATCATCATCTCGCGGGACTATCTGCAAGATCCCATTGTTTCCTAAGAGTGCCACAGTCAAAATGCCTGCTCCACCGGCACTTTTACAGATTTTTACGGTGATGAGGTAAATATTATATTTAATCTGGCGCTGTAGGGGGTGGTTGGAGAGGTGTAGTTCGCTCCGTGCAGTGGCTGGAGCTTCATCTCTAAGTAGTTCTCCTTAACGTAGTTTCTACGTATGCCCCCACTCATGAACAAGGGCAGAAAAATGTCGAATCCGCCTGAAAGGTGATTTCACAAAGTGACCCCAAAGTCACCTTTCGGGAAAGATTTGCATAACTTTACAGCCCTTGGTCATGAGGTGGGGTCCCAAAAAAGGCCATGTTGAAAATTTGATGTAAAACTATTAAAATATGACAACGTTTTGAATAAAAGTTCAAACCCCATTGAAATACATTAAACTAGACTTGCCTTATTTTCTCATATCGCAGTTGTTGGTTCCAGCAGCAAGACGTGTCTTCAGTCTCAGAGTGGATCTACGTCTTGGGACATATTCAAGTGGGGGGTGTGTGTGGGGTGGTGGGTGCTGAGTGGAAGGTTGGGGTGGGCTTGGTTGATGGTGTGTGTGTGGGGGTTCAGATTGGCGAGGGCCAGTTTCTTTTTCACAGGTTAAAAAAAAAAAAAATTAACGAGGGATAGTTTTCTTTATTTGACAGGGAAGGTGACACTAGGGATTGGACAGTCCAGTGTCCGGATGATCGTCGCTGGCACCAGGGGTGACACCTCTGTGTTGCCACCTGTTTTTTTTTTGGGGGTGGAGGGGACAACTTTGGTGGCCACCCCAGTCCGCTAATACTTCAGTATATTGACAGAGGGGGAGTGGGTAACTTGGAGTAGTGGGGGTAGAGAGTAGCAGTACCAGGGGTGGACACCCTGGTTCACTTAAGATGGATAGATAGACAGAGGGAAATGAGGAGGGGGGAGAGCGACATAAAGGTATTGTCGACTTGCTGTTCCAACTGAAGTCGGCAGCACAACTCCAGTTACAGCTTCAGAATTCAAGAATGTCCCACTGTTGACATACTAGGAATGCTGGATAACAGTTGCTATCTTTAAGCTGGGCCCCCAGGATTTTTGGGTGCCCAGAAATGCTTTTTCCAGGGCAGTTTTCAAAAAAAAAAAAACCACCAGACTCTATCCAAACAGGTTCTGTTTACCTAGTTTTTGCTGGGTTTTTTAATACATCATTTTTATTTGTTTTCAGGGGTTAAAAAAAATGGTGGCACAAATTTTTTTTTTTTCCTCCTGACAAGTAAATCATCAAAATAAGCCCTCACGATCAGTGTTTTTATATTTTTTTAAAACCAGCCGAGCTTGACTGTGATCCAAAAAAATCCTTAACTCTAGAACTGTAATTTCATGTAAAACTTCGAATTCTATAGGCTGTGTGTGACAGAAAAAAACTGTGCAATATTGCATATAGAGAAACCAACACTTTCTCCCCCATGGCATTTTTTATCTCAAAAACTGAACAAGATGCCATCATGAAACTTTTCACTACTTGAGACTCTGCCAGCCTGAATGCATATGCCAAATTTTGGGCTGTTTCATTGAATGCCTTCCGAGTTAATAAGGTGGAAAAATCAGAGTTGAACATTATTCTACTCAACCCTAACTATAGGGGCGCTACTGTGCCCATGTACTATATCCATGGAACAGCTGAACCGAAGGTATAATAGGCATACAGTTATTCCCCAAATGCCTGGTGAAAGAGGAAAGTCTTAAATCCCCTTTTTAAAGGCCTCCACTGAGGAGGAGGCCTCCCTTGTGGCCCTCGGGAAGGGGTTCCAAAGGACAGGGCCTGCAACCTCAAATGCTCAGTCCCCCGATTACAAGATTTTCAGTCTTGCCCTGGTACCACAAGGAGGCCTTCCTCAGTGGAGCAGAGAGGGCATAGAGATACGCAAGGATGCAAGAGCTCGCACAAGTAACCAGGGCCCAACCTGCATAGGGCTGTGTAAATCAGTAATCTGATTTCAATGTATTGCAGAGGAGACATGACACAACCATGAAAGGCTAGTCAGCAACCTAATAGCTGCATTCTGCACTAGCTGCAGGTGCAGAAGTGTACCACCATCGACCCCAAGGTATAGAGCATTGTAGTAGTCGAGCCTGGAAGTCGCAAATGCGTGTACTAGAATCGCCATAAGGGATTTTATCTGACTGATATTCCTACAATGGTAGGAAACACTCTAGACTATTGCTGATATCTGAGCCTCATATGTCATCCACTCATTCAGAATGATGCCAGGATTCTTCACCTTAGAGGCAGCTACAGGCTCAGCAGAACCAAGTCGAAGTCCAGTCCCCTGCCCAACAGCCACCACTTCCTCTGTACAACCCAGCTTCAGAAGGTTGGCTTGAGACAGCCTGGGAATTGGTGTGTCCTAAGACTTCTCTCAAACTTTTTCATCCTTTGCCAGCTAGCAGGGGAAGACTGCCCATACTAAATGACTGCTTATGGATGGAGCTGATACACAACCAGAATTACCGGTAAGGCAGTCTAGGTCCCCTTTTTTTGTTCTAAAATACTGGTATGTAACATGACTTTTTTAAAAGGATGCAGCGCTGAGTGAGAAGGAGAGCGTTGATCACAAACTTTAGTGTAAGCACTTTTGTTTTAATCTGTGCTAAATCATAAGGAAGCACTTACACCAAGCAGTCAGATTTTTCAGTCGCTTTCCGCACAGCCCTGTGGATCTTATCAAAACAGAATGTTATTTCCAATTAGGTAAAAAAGCATTACATACTGTTACTTAAATTGAGTGCGTTTTAGCCGCTGGGTGTGGGGTGGGTTTGTATTTTTTTTTTTCTTTCTTCAAATAAAGACAAAAATGAAACGTGTCAGTTGGATGAGGCAAAATGTTCTGTTTTTTATTTATTTTTTTTTTTTTAGCTATATGTTCTACAGAATCTTAGATGGGCAACCATGTACAACTCAGCTGTGTTTGCATCTTGGGGTTCTGAGGTAACAGGGACCTGCTGAGCTTCACTTTGAAGGCCCCATGATGTCATCAGAAGCTCTTTATGGAACACAGCCTTGAGGTACATGATTGTCCAGTCATTGTCTATGCTGTTGCATGACGACAGATGAAAGTCCTGAGGGAGTGGTGTTCACATGCACCATGTTTGGTTCTGTCACACCATGAGTTTGTTATTGAAATATATTCTCCTCCAGTATGTGGCAGTCAGGCTTATGAAAGGAATTCTTTACTAGCCTGATACTGAATCTTTCGGCATTCAGCTAGTGCAAATGTCAGCACATGCTTTAACTTCTAAAGTTTTTCCTGTGGGACATCTTTTCTAAGTGAAAATGCGTGTGTGGTAAATTTGACCTACATGTACTACACCATCCTAGTGACTTAAGCCAGGAGCCTTTATGTAAACAGTAATGAACTGATTCCCCCACAAAACAGCAGTTTCCTTATTCTTTATAAACAGAAGCAACAACAAAATCTCAAAACAAGTTTTACATATGAGCAAAATGGAGTGCAATAGCAGTAGCTTTTATTTATTTTAAAAAGGGTTTTATCCCCTATTAAAAAATGGAAAGAAAAAAATCTACAAATTTAATTGGCTGGGAGACAGCTGACTGTGCATTAAATCTCTGTACACACACAATCAGGTGCCCAATCTCATTCTCTTCCCTCAGAAAACTAATTAGAGCCATTTTATAAGTGTAATAAGCCCCTTCAGGGTGTGCATCATAGAATTTTAATGCACTTCCCAGGGCATAAGGACACTCTGCTTTTGGCCTCAGGTTTTACTACATCCATGGGGCGTGCATTAAAATCCTGTAATGCACACCCTATCATGGCTTATTAATTAATTATACAATGGGTGAGATAAATTGAGACATTTGTTGGGTCAGGTATAACGTGACTACGCATTGTTCCAGCACAGTGGCACAGGCCAGATGTACTTGGTGTTCTAAACCTCATTATTGAGTTTTCTAAAATAGAAATTGGTGAAACAATTTTATAATAGCAATAAGGCACTCAAGGGGGTGCATAATTGTTGGGATAAAGGCACTTCTTGTGTGCAGCTGGCAGTGCATCACGTCTCATTTCCCGAGGTGTGCTGTTCTCCAGCAGTAATGCACACACCATGTTATGCCTTATTGCTAAACTCTGGTCCACTGTCAACCTTCAAGCTCCGAATCTGCTGCACAGCGTCTTTGTGTCATACATGACTTGAGCGTGCAAGCCACCATCAGTCTGATGATTGCGGTTGTGTGTTTTTACCACCAGTTTGTCCACACAGTGTCCCACTGTGAAGGAGGTGAACCTTCTTTGCTCCCCCACCCCTATTCAAGGAAGTGCTGCTGCTCAAAGTGCTTCCTGAGCGTTCCTGTCTGATCATGGACATCCCATACTCACTCCTGTACTTGGGACCACATTAATAGTAACCTGATGCACTCCCGCCTGTCCATTAGATGGACCCATTGTTCTATTTTCCAGTGCAAATAGAGTACCAATGCAAATGTCAAACTGCAAACCAAACGTTATGCAAAGCGGTAACTGCTATACAGACAAGAAGCTAGTCATTCATTAATCAGCCATTCATTCCCCCCGCCCCCCCCCAAAAAAACTCTTTGTATAGTCTTAAGTCAGTAATGAATAGGTATGTAGCCTAAATGGTCAGAAAGCTTAAAGCCAGTTTGCATGTAAAGGGACATAGACTAATTTACTTTCACCCTTGTTTGCATAAGTAAACATTTGATGGCAGGCCTTTTGAGTAGGCGGGAGTCCACATTATACAAGATTAAGCTGTCCAGAGTTGTTGTTACTGAGTACCTCGGGCAAAATGATGGGAGTGCATAGATGGGGAAGGGGGGGCCTTTCAGATGCAAACACATTTCCCTTTACCACTCCTTACTCTCTGGGCATGTACGGCGCACAGCAGGTCAAGATTCTTCTCTGCTTTAGGGACGCTCTGACTGCAATTCGTGCTGGCGTAATCAGTGGAGAGACAGATCCGCTGCTGCATTTTTATTAGTTCCACCTGGATAAAAAGGGGCACAATATCTTTGGCTCATGCCCTGGAGAAAACATAGTTTAAACAAGAAGCACCACGCTTTTCTGAAGAACTGGTTCCTTTTTACTCTGTAGCCCAGTTCCCTGTATTTGAGAGACACTGAAAATGCTGAATTGTTTATGAATCTGTTTTTTTTTTTTTGTGGAACTGGATGACCTGGCAGGTCACTGTACTTTATCAATAAAAGTTTATTCTATGGCACTTTGTGGTATGCCCTCATTATTGTAGCATCAGTGTTCCCTGGTAATTGTTTGAGTGATATGTCTCTGCACATCTTGTTTAAATCTTATATATACTCCTTATATAATCTATATATATTTTAGTGGATGCTTTATCATATGTGACTACTGTTACTTTGCTGCCTTCTTCCCCAAGGAGACTCATAGAAAGGAAATATTTTATCTACCCTGGTATGCATAATTTTTAACTAAATCGGTGTGAATTTGCACAAATCTCTGAGCAAGAGATCACCCCTGCACACGCCTTCATGCATTTGAGAACCACTGCAGTTATGGTGGAGAATATTGCTGACTGCATTTGAATTTATTCACCATTTAATTTTTTTTTTTTGAGTTTTGTTTTTAAGAGTAGCACTTGTAATACAGAGGCCTTTGATGTCCTTCATAGAACTGGACTAGTTTAGACAAACATTGTGCCAGAATAACTCCTCTCTATGTGGGCAGTGATGTGTAAGTTCATTTCTAGTGGAAGTAATTTCTGGAACGCAGAAGGCAAGGCCGAAGGCTGACTGTTCCTCTGAAGATTAATTCAAAAGACAGATGATACATTTTGATGGGACCTATACCCTTTGTTTAAAGAGCTGATGACACGTTCAGGAGAACTTTAACAAAACATAACATTTAAACACAGTCCAGCTTGTATATCCCATTAGTGCCATATTCCTCCTCCTCCATTATTTATTACTGAGGTCATCTGTATGAAAACAGGATCTTTGCTCCTGAAGAGTTTGTCTGTTGCTTTCTCCCTACCTGAAGTCATGGAACAGTGCTTGTGACCTCGCAGTTAATTCCATGGCAACAGACTGTGACGTCACAACAGAGAATTATGACTTAAAGTAGAGAGTAAGCTATAGAGGCAGATGAACTCAAAGGGATAAAGATCATAAGTTCATACACATTTCCTTAGCAACAAATTATGGGGAGGAGAAATATATAAAAGAGAAATGAAATGCAAGTAGAATTGTACCTAATTGTTTTTTTTTTTTTTTTTTATTTTCTTTGAGGCGTCAGTAGCTCTTTAATATTTACAGTTAACCAAAGAGACATAATTCAAGAAATAGTTAAGATCCTTAACAATATTCCATAGCCAAATGAAGAAAGGGATCAGGGGCCTGATCCCCAGAAGGTTTCCAACACATTTGCATGTGCAGAGGGATGGTAAAAGCCATGGAATGTCTCCTCTGCACACTATCTGAGCACTCCATGGTATCCATGAATATGGATGTGTGCCTCCTCCACACCTGATCATGACACACCTGGCTATGCAGGTGGCTGCGGTGGGCAAGGAGGCAGGGCAGGCATGCACCCCTCCACAAAGTTATGTCTGCAGTGCAGATGGCCGGCAGAGGGGGTATATGTTGTTCCTCCCTAGGAGCTGTAATAATACTTATGCACCCCCTCCACCCAACCACTGGACCATACATAAAGCCCATGTGTCAGGCAGACTGCCCACATCTAGCCCTCTGAGCCATTGGAGAGGACCGGGGTCTAACAGTACAGGTCAGTTTAAGTCTTTGAACTTCACTTTTGCCAGTGGGGAAACTGTTGCCCTGGAGGAATGTATCTCATCAGTCCCTGCAGCATGCACAGGCAGTGATCCACTGGCTGTCTGGCAAGGGTATCCAGTTGATTGCCTGTGATCTGGACCAGTTTCACCCACCCCTGTAGTCCCCTGCCTCTTTGTGCGGCTCTGCACTAGTGGACCACAGTGGTGTGGATGCAGGTGGGCATGCAAGGCTCCAGCAGCTGCTGGACAATGCATCCCAGATACATGCAGTTTGTACTGTGGAGTAAAGAGTTGAGCATGGGGCTAAAGATTAGCTGCTGCCCCTTTAACTAGGAACAGTAATGGGCAGCCAGCTATGTTCACATGTTATGCTAATTAGTGTCCAGCTGGGGCCAGGGAAAGGCAAATTCCTTTGTCCTCTAGTCAGTCTAGGATGTGCCTTCCTAAGCTCCTAAATGAACCTTATCTTGTTCATCATGTTATGCGTCCGACTCTGTTCGGTACCTAGTGACTCCTGCAGCAGAAGCACCAGATGGGAAAGCAGAATACCAGAAGGTAAGCGGTCCTAGTGGCAGACCAAATACCAAAACACCACACATGGTGGAGAATGCGTCCCTTCCTCTTCTGCCCAGACCCCCATCTTGCGTGCTCTGCGTCGTTAGGTACCCCAAAGTCATCACCCAAGTGTGCCTGAACTGTATGCATGCTCAGAAAGAATAAACTTGGCAGCAGAGAGGAAAATTTAAAACTGAACTGTTCTCTGTTAAAGTAAGCCTCCTGCATTCTGCCTCAGCATATGTCTCCTTGCATATAAATGTGCTCCAAATTAGGACACTGTCTGTGCAACTAAGGTACAAAGTTCTTTTATGGCTCCACCATCCCCATGGAGCTGCACGCTACAAACCTTGGCAGGCTTCTGCAAACTCCATGTCTAGAAAACACACCAAAATCTAAAACTCTACTCCCAGCCAGCAAAAGCACAGAATATACACTGCAATCCCTGCCCAACTGCCCTCTGTTGCAGGGATCAGCCACCAAACTATATAAAAGCAACAACATTTTAAGTGTTTTTCCAGATGCTGTCTCCGAATTGTAGCGCCAGCAAATGCAAATTCCATACTAACTAGCAGCCTGCAGCCCTTCTCTAACATTGTAGGCTAAAAAAAAAAAAAGTGTGTGCTGCATATTACCAGCCTGCTAACTGAATGAACTGTAAATTACAGTCGTGCTAGCCTGAGCTCCACGGGCTGGGGACTGCCTGTTCATTAACTCTTAAACCAGAGACATATGGCTTTCTGTTATTTTAAGTCAAGGTGCCTTCCAATACACAGACATTTGTTTTGCCAGTTCTGCCTGAAGAAAGTATTTGAGGCTTCTGAACCTTGGAAGAGAGCAATAAATCTCTCAGCACAAATACTTTAGATAGCCTAGGTGGGAGTCACTCAGCCAAACCAAAGCCTGCCATTTATCTTTTGAACAGACTGTAGAGTGGCCATCTTGCATTCTTTCATTTGCCCTGAGATAAGCCACTACCTACAACTACAAAACAGGAAGCAACCCTTCTCCCCTGTTGGCAGCCATATTGGGAATGTCAACTTAGCCAAGGAGCCTATTTTACAGGTCCAGTGGCCATCTTTGTGAGGGGCATCAGCTTGTTCAAAATGACCTCACTCCATGGGAAGTAATGGCAGCCATAGTTTTGAGGGGCACCCATTGAAATGAATGGACACTGCAACAAATAGCTGCATCTTCCAAAAGAAAAGTATTTCAATAACAGACACCACCAAACTAGAGTGGCAGTTGTTTATTGAGACGTCCCTTGCTGAAAATTGCTTACATATAACAGTACTTGTCTACCAAAAAAAACCCCAAAATTTTATTCTCTCAACAAATCATTTCTTCCAGGGCATCTCCTATTCTCCATGACAGCCACTCCTACTCGCCCCTATGACCTTCGTTAAGGGCTATGCAGCCCCTCTCCAACCATGTCTTCCGGAGACACCCACGCCCTGAGCACTGCCAGCTCTGGGGCTCCACCTTCACCTACCTCAAGAGCATGGAGTCTCAAGATTGAAATTATGCTGCATGACATCCTGTCACCCATTCTAGCCCAAGGGACACCCACTATACAGGCCATCCAGGATGACCTTGCCTACCTTAAAGCTATTTCCGCACACTCAACGGTCCACTCCAGCTTGCAGCCAGTACCATTCTCAGCACTACCTCATGAAGATGCGGTTGCCTGGCTTGAGCAATTTCAGGCTTGGATCTCCTTCAATGGTTGGACGGATCCCTTGCGAATTTCCAACGCTATGTGCTTGCTCCTGAGAGGGACAGCCATATCGTGGTTCAGTGCCCTTCCAGACCAGATGAGAGGGAAAAATGTCGCCCTGCATTCCACCTTCAAGGACTATTTCTTACAAACTCATCCACCCTGGTTGTTAGAACAGCAACTATGGGAGCGCACTATGCAACCCTCCAAATCAATGGAAGCATTTATAGTGGACATTGAATCACGGTGCAAACGTCTACAAAAATCGGAAAAAGACCAGATTACAGCATTTGCCCGGGGCCTGCCTCCACAATTTCATACCTACGTTATCCAACAAAAGCTAACCAAATGGCTAGACACAATCCAAGCGGCCCGGTTAGCCCAAGAGTCTATTTCCATGCTTCGGCCTACCACTGTTCAGGACCCACAGTCCTCACAGTTGGCTGCACTTGCTACTTGCGTCCAACAGCAACAAAAAATGATTGACCAGCTCATTTCAACTGTCAACAGCGTACATTACCCCACTGCAGCTCCCACTGCAACTCCTGTTAATGCCCTACAGCCACCTCCACAGCGACCTGAGCCACCTCCATCTTCACGGGAGCCAGTGACCTGTCAGTGATGTGGGTTCAGGGGTCACACTGCTGCAGTCTGCCACAAACTGCAAAACTTTCCTAGGACTCAAGACAGCCACAGGCATCCGCCGCAGCACAATCAGCAATATGCTAGCAACTATTCACAGGACCAGAGAAACGAGCACTGCCCAACAAACTAGGATCTCTTGTTGGGCAAGAAAATGAAACCACTGACTGCCCCATTGACTCACATAACACACAAAAATGGCACCCTCTAGCTGCTAAGTCAGGCACAAACTCGCCTAAAGGAGCCAAAGTTCCTGTCATCAGATCACCCCTCCTTGCAAACTACGTCCCCATCACTATTGGCAATTGGTCCACGCATGCCCTGGTCGACTCTGGAGCAGAAATCTCTGTGATCCACAGCAGTATCCTAGACAATCCAGCTGTTTGTCATGTACCTACTGTTGCTCCAGCCGACCTAAAATACATCATCACTGCAAGCACTGCTACCATACCCATCACCGGCATGGTCCATCTCAAGCTCCACTCCGGGTCACAGCAAGCTACGGTTAAATTCTACTTAGTGCCTGAACTTCAAACAGACGTGATCCTTGGCCTGGACTTTCGCAAGGCACACAAAGCCATACTGGACTTTGCCTCAAACAAACTGTCACTAGATCCCCGGAGGCAACTCGCAGCTATAGACTCAGTCACTGTACCTCCTAAGTCAGAGATGGTTTTGATTGGCAAGATTCGAGGTGACCCCCATTTCCCAGGGTGGTGTTGGCATTGTCACGGGATCCCCAGCTTTGCACTCCTCAGGTCTCCTTCCAGGGAACACCCTATCTGCTGTGCACGGAGATTCAGTATTCCAAAAGTGCTGCAACTTCACGGATGGACCAGTGGTTTTCTCCAAGGGTGCCAGTATCGGGAAGTTTGTTTGTTTGTCTTCAGGGGATCAACTTCAGCTTCTACACGAACCTCGACCTGGTTCCATTAACAGTCGTCCTGTCAGTTCCATCGCAACCACCCCCACTTCACAAGCAATGCAATGCCCTTCAGCCAGCGTCTCTCTGCCTCAAAGCTCCCAGCCTGTCCCACAGAGAAACAGCAACTTCTGGAGTTCCTGGAAACCTACTCAGATGTCTTTGTCAGCCCTGATAATAAGCTTGGATGCTGCGATACCCTGCAACACGCAGTTGAGGTGCAGCCCAACCAAAAGCCAATTAGTCAGCGAGCCTACAAAGTGGGACACAAACAAATGCAAATCCTAGAGAACTTAATCACAGACATGCTCAAACAGGACATTATTGAGGAATCCACCAGTCCCTGGGGTGCACCTTGCTTGCTGGTAGTCAAGAAGGACAAAGGGTATCTGTTTGTGGTGGACTACAGAAAGCTCAGTGCCCCTCACAGTACAGAATGCCCATCCCTTACCCACCACAGAGGATGCCTTAGAGAGTCGTGGTGAAGTCAGCCCAGCCTACTTCACCACTCTAGATCTCCAGAGTGGATTCTACCCAGTTACTATTGATCCAGCTTCACATCTGTACACAGCCTGACGCTGCCACTTGGGGCTTTTCCAGTTCAAACATCTGCCTGTGGGACTTCGGAACAGCCCAGCCACCATTTAACGCGGCATGGAAGCTGTGTTGCATGGATTGTCATGGAAATCTTGCCTAGTGTATCTCGACGATGTTGTTGTCTTCAGCAGAACTTTCCAAGAACACCTCCAGCATCTCAGAGAGGTGTTCGAACATTTCAGGCAAGCCAACCTCAGACTGCGTCCAGAGAAATGCTGCCTTGCTCAACATCAAATCCATTACCTGTTACATGTGGTCAGTTCACACGGCATCTCGCCAGACCCAGATAAGCTTTCTGCAGTAAAAGACTATCCACAACCCACAAACCTCAAAGACCTTAGAGCTTTCCTAGGTTTGTCTGGCTACTACAGAAAATTAATTTGCAACTATGCTAACATTGCAGCTCCCTTGTATGCTGTCACAAAAAGGGGATGCGACTACATATGGACTTCTGATTGCAAAGAGGCCTTTAAAACCTTGAAAGACAAACTCATTTCTTCCTCAGTATTGGCCTATCCCTGCTTCGACCAGCCATTCAGGCTTTACACAGATGCTAGCTCCTTTGCAGTGGGCGCTGTGCGTGACAAATCCAAGATGGAACAGAACGAGTTGTTACCTATGCAGGGCGCTCGCTCTCTTCAGCTGAGCAATACTACGGCATCACAAAAAGAATGCCTAGCCGTGGTCTTTGCTGTAAAGAAGTTTGACTGCTACCTTCCCTACTCCTCCTTCGCAGCCATCGTGGATCACTCAGCCCTCAGATGGTTATTCGAAATGAAGGAACCAGCAGGAAAGTTTTGCCCGATGGGTTGCCATACTGCAAGGCTACAATTCTGAAATCCAATACCGACCAGGTCGAGTTCACTCCAATGCCGATGCTGTAAGCTGGAGATGGTATCCCTCTGTAGCAACCTCTCCTGATGAAGAAGCCTGCCTACAAGCTCTCCCCTTCTGCTCCACAGATGAGCTCCCTGTGGACACTCCTACAGCACCTCAAGTCACTTTGCTGCTTCCCAAATGCTTCTACAGAAAAAAGTACCAATCCTCAACTATTGCAAGCAGCTGAAGAGCTTCTTACAACCTCCAGCACTGATATCTCTCTGGCCATAATTAAACTTCAACAAAGAACTGATCCTCAGTTTACAGACATCATCACTTATCTTGAGTCTGGAACTTTACTGCAATAAAAGCAACACCGCCAGGATGTACAGTTCTTTGCGTCACAGTATTTTCTCGATGACGGCGTGCTTTTTCACATTTGTACCAAGGAGGGCAAGGGCCATTGCACAGACAGAACTCGTGTACAGCTAGTTGTGCCAGCCTCTCTAGTCTCTGAAGTTCTTCAATCCACTCATGTCTCTCCACTTTGTACAGCTAGTTGTGCCAGCCTCTCTGGTCTCTGAAGTTCTTCAATCCACTCATGCCTCTCCACTTTGTGGAGGTCATATGGGTATTCACAGAACTCTCGAAAAGACTAGGCTCCACTTCTTCTGGTCTCACATGAACAAGGACATTGTCCAGTTTGTAAAATCCTGCCAGCCCTGTTCCCAAAGAAAGCCTCCCGCCAAACCAACCAAGGCACACATCACTCCAATGCCTGTAGCCACAGAACCCTTCCAAAGAGTCAGCACGGATATTCTTGGGCCCTGCCTACCTGCCCTGACTCCGGCAACAAGTACATTCTTGTCTTTGTGGACTACCTAACTAAATACTTGGAACTGATCCCATTAAAAGACATTAAAGCTGCTACAGTGGCAAGTGCCTTCCTCAGTACAATCATTTGCCGTCACGGTACCCCAGCGTACCTGCACTCAGACAGAGGCACTAACTACCTCTCATCTATGGTGCAAGAAACCTGCAAACTTCTCGACATCAAAAAGACTCTTACAACTAGTTACCATCCACAGTGCAATGGACAAAGTGAGAATGATGTCGACCATTCTTAACGCACTATCCAAGTACCTGGATGAGACTCACGGCACTTGGGATCGTTTTGTTCCCTTCATTCAGTTTGCATGCAACTTCAGCCCTTGAGTCGACAGTACAGAGTACACCATGTTTTTCCTAGTCCATGGACGTCACCCAAGAACACCTCTGGACAAAGATCTCTCGTTGCTAGAGGTCCCAAAGTCTGCTTCCTCCTTCCTCATCCCAGTGTTGGAACAGTTTGAACTTGCGAGACAGGTTGCTATTGACACCCTGGGACAGAGAAAAACGGCAATGCAAAGAATGTCTGCAGCCAAGTGTCATGATCCTTCATTTTCTGTGGGGGGCATCATATATTTGTATCGACCTGTCCTTGTTCCAGGCACCACCAGAAAACTGCTTCGCACCTGTACTGGGCCATTTTACATTGTGCAAAAGCTTCCCCCAGTTCGTTTGCTTGTGCCGAAAGTCAGATGGGAAGCTGGTACACAATAAAATTCACATTAACAGGTTGAAGCATGGGTACTTGCATGATTCCCTCCTTGATTATCCCAGTCCCCCAAGTAATGAAGCTCCTTTGGAACCTGCAGTCTTTTCAGAAACTGAACTTGCTGCTGACAACTTGACAACTTTTCCACCAGCACCTCATGGTACTGACACTTATCAGCCAGATCCTGTTCTTCCTGCCCAACCAGATGAACTTTCTGGAACTTCTCAGCCTCTTGTGTCTTCTTAGGACTCTCTTACGCCCAAACAGTATTTCAGATCGAGAAGATTCTGCGCAAAAAGTACATCAGTGGATCTTGGTCATACCGTGTTAAATGGTGTGGGTATACTGTAACAGTGTTCACAACTCATGGGTCCCCTTTTCTGACTTGACCACATCCTGTCAAGAACTAGTTCAAGCCACCCACTCAGCAATCCCAACTGACCGTAAAAGCCACAGAATCCAGTGAACTTATTATTTGGACTCAGTGCAGTGATTCTGTTAATTCTTTGTCTTAATCTGCAAATTGCTTCTCAATTCCTATATGATCTTAATTTTTTTTCTCTTCTAAATTTTTGCATTTTTCAATCAATTAATCATCTTTTAGTAATGTCGCCACAATACTGTTAAATGTTATCTTACTGTCACTAAGATTGTGCTACTTCTGTTGTTCATGCATAACGATGTCTTTACTTGTTCGAGTGGTACTCACATTTACAATACCCGGGGTGATGTGGAGTACAGAGTTGAGCATGGGGCTAAAGATTAACTGCCTCCCCTTTAACTAGGAACAGTAATTGGCAGCCAGCTATGGTCACATGTTATGTTAATTAGTGTCCAGCTGGGGCCAGGGAAGGGCAAATTCCTTTGTCTTCTGGTCAGTCTAGGATGTTCCCTGTGCTGATGAGATGTGCCTTCTAAGCTCCTAAATAAACCTTATCTTGTTCACCATTTTATGCATCCGACTCAGTTCGTTCGGTACCTAGTGACTCCTGCAGCAGAAGCACCAGATGGAAAAGCAGAATACCAGGAGGTAAGCGGTCCTAGTGGCAGACCAAATACCAAAACGCCACCGTACCTATCCTAGGTGCCTTTGAGGATTGGGGACCAAGTCTGAGAAGAATTAAAATGAAAGCAGTAAAATTTTGAACCTCAATATGACTTGTTCCTTTTGGTCTGCCCCGTGGAAACATGTTGCATTTCCATACCGGTGACCTGGGTTTGGGAGCAGACTTGGGGAGCCAAGACCAGGCATCCAGGGCTGGTTAGTGCTGGCAAGTACTGTGCGGCACAGTCCATGGATAGAGGATGTTTGGTTCTGCTAGTGTAGTGAGCCCTCACAGTGGGGCTGGGAAACCTGTTCCCTTACGGTTCTGTGTTGTGCCAAGCCACCAGAGTGCTGGCCCAACGGTGGGAAGGTGGGAGCTACAAAACTCTGGAGGAAAACCTAATCATCCTCTGAGTTACGGCCCAGGTGCACGGGGGTGTCCTGCCCTTACTTTTGCCGCTTGTGCTGCACTACCACCAGGCCTCCATCTGGTGGCAGTCTACAGCTGGGCTGACCAGCCTCCCCACCTGTGGAGAGGAGAGGAGAGCTGTCCCTGGGATGCTCAATTCTCTCTGAACCCGGGTTGGTAGCTTGGCTGGAGGTAAGGAGCAAGTGCTTTAGCCCTCCATGTCACTGGGTTGGCGTTAAGCCTGCAATTATTTGTTTGCATGCATGTGTAAGAAACATCTTGTGATAGTACCACATTTCAGAGGTGTCAGTGTTGTGGCCAATGCAGCGGATGCTTTACTGGGTGCATCCCTCAGCCACCAGTGAAAGGGGAAGTTGCCAATGACAGCAGCTTCAAAGAGAGCCAAGGAGTTGAAACCAATCTGCCGCTGCAATCACAAACATTTTCATCACTGCAGCGGCACCCCCCCACAACCTTGTCGGCTCCTGCCATCCAGCACTCTGTCCCTGGCCCTTGCTTCACCAACAACTTGTTTGTTCTGTGAGCCTTTCCTGGTGAAACAAGTAGAGCCGTGGCTCCTGCTACACACTCCAAGGAAAGCAGACATTGGGGTGCCCACTACCCATGTCTGCATGTATCCCCCCTCCCTCCATTAATGTGGCACACTGGGAGCCCACCCCAGTGTGCCAAAATGTTTCCGACACCAGGATGCCCACTCCCAAAGTCGAACACACCCCCAAACCCATCTGTAATCTGCCAACATCAGGGTGCCCAATCCCTGTGTCAGCATGCCTCCCCATCACCACTATTGTGGTATACTGAGAGCCCACCCCAGTGCGCCAAAATGTTTTGTTTTATTTTTTTAACTTGTAGAAGAAAGAAAACAGTCTCCCTGGCCTTTTTTTTTTTTAACCTGTAAAAAAGAAAACTGTCCACCGCCTTCTCCCCAGTCTCCCCCACTGAGCATCCACCTCCTACACCCCTCACCCATACTTACCCTCCAGAGGTTGGGAGCAGTGATCTCTGGACTGGGACACGCCTGCCTCTTCAAACCCGAACAACGAACTGAGGAATCGGGTAAGCGCTGTGTAATTGGGTCAATTTATGTTGATATCTCAGCTGCTTTTAGGAATTGGGGCTCCAAATTTTCAACATGGGTTCTTGGACCTCACCTCATGAAATGTCACTGTCATTTTATTTCTCTGTCCCATAAAGGTGATTTTGTGTCTCTGCACGGAATTGCCTTTCGGGACCAATTAAAGAAATAAAAGTACCACTGTTAATGAGGTGGGGTCACAAAAACTCATGTAGCAAATTTGGTGATAAAATTCTAAGAAATGACTGTAGTACGAGTATATGCTATGCAGTTTCTGTGCATGCTGCTGTTTGCTAATTTTTTATACTTTCATCTAGATTTTCAACATTGCCATTTTTTCACACCTCCTTATGAACAGTACAGCTGTCATTTTTTATCCTGCTCAAACGTGTGTTCACACCTGTGGCGCAGAACAGCATAGTCACTTCGTGAAATCACCTTTCGGGATTGAATAATGAAATAATGCCATTGTTCATGAAGTGGGGTCCCAAAAAGCCCATGTTGAAATTTGGAGCGAAAATACCAACAAACGCCGGGGGCGTTAGGGTTTCCAACCATAATGGAATAAATGAAAAATCTCACTCCAGGCTGAAGAGAAATTCCATTTTACTTGATGAATTCAGTATAAGAATAAATTACCCTACAATTGTAATTTCTCTTCAGCCTGGAGTGCAGTTTTTCATTTATTCTGTGATTCCATTTTTTCCAGCACCCAACTTCGTTGTGAGCTCCCTCCTGGTTGTGATTGCGCTTTCCAACCATAATGCCCCACCCTGTAGAGACTGACAGGTGTCAGGGGTGTGACTTAGTCATCTGCCATAATGCTCACGCCTTTCCACCCCCACCCTGCAGCCAGTGACAGGCATTGAGGTGTGTCTTGAGGTCTTTAGCCCTAACGTTCACCCCATTCTTCTATACTGCACCCATCTCAGCCTATGTCCTTATGGAATGGGATGAGCGTAAGGGCTGAAGACTCCGAGAAGCACCGCGACACCTGGCGGTGTCTGCAGGGTGGAGTGAGGTGGAATGGCGTGAGCATTATGGTCAGTGAGACAAAGGCACACCCCCATCGCCTGTCACTCTCTGCATGGTGGGGTTGGGGGTTGGTGTTAGTTTAGTACTTCACTGCCATACCTATTACGCATCTCTCTAACTCCTACACTACCAATGCCAGCAAGCAAGCAAACATTTGGCATTGACAAATGCTTGTTAAAATTTATACTTTTTCTTGTGGAAAGACAAAAGTCAATAAGAAAAGTATAAACTTCAAAAATTTGCAGACTCTTTCGAGCAACTGTTGTGGGAGTGAACTGGACACAGATGGATTTTCAGTTCGAGTTTATACAACATCAGTATCAGTTTACATGTTTTAGCATCAAAATCTTCTGTTTGTATGAAGATTTAATTGCTTCTTTTTGATTACGACTGCTGGGTTCAGTGTTGCACAAGGCCGTTGTGAACTCACCCGCATTTGAAAGCTGCCCTATGATTGGTTAAGTATTACTCTGATGTGCTCAGCTTTGCTGGATATCAATTATGACATATTCCATAATACAAACTATCCTGACCTCTTGCAAAGTGTGTTCAGAAATATCAGTTTTATTCCGTAGCATTGATCTCGCACCTGATGTATAAACCAGTTTATACCATACCAATGAGAATGCATTATACTAGCTAAAGGGTGCTGTTTTGTTGAACGTATTTGCTGTCAAGATAAAAACTATCTTGATGGTAGGTACTTTATGCCACCCACAAACAAGATGGCACAGTTTAAAGAGATTCACCAATATTTGCCCCTGCCACTGACTAAACAGTGACTAACTGCCACAGGAGTCTGCATGTGTAAATATTTCCAAATAGAATGTAGCCTTTAAAAAGTGATTTTCTTCATAAAATTGTAGAAACCGGGTCCCAAGGACTTCCCATTTTTTCCTCTGCCGCCCAGCTCTGCCCCCGCGCTCACTAGCATGATGACGAGATGCCAGTGAGAGCGTGGGGACGCGCCCCATTATATTCAATGGGTGGCAGCTTTTCAATAAATTTTTAATAACATGATGTCCACTTGCTAATGAAACGTGGGCACCGGTAGACTACCAAGGGCCTACGGTCAGGTTTACACAACTATCCAACACGGAGGCTGTATGTAAACATTTGAGTTTTATACTCTATCCCATATCTTGTTTTACAGAATTTGCTGGGTAGCATTTTCTCACCTTGAAAACACTACTCAGCAATTACACAAAACGGTGGATGAGGTAGTACGGTCAGGCTGACCCATGGTTTCACTTTTAACTTTTTCCCTTTTTTTCTTTGCTCGATTGCCCCAAAACTTGCCATAAATTAACTTTTTTTGCAAATAAAAGTTTATTATTCACATATATAATAAATACTTGTATAGTGCCAATATACCTGGGTATATATATAGAATGTCCTTAGAATCTTATATTGACAAATCCAATAATACAGTTAATTCATCTGTATACAGAAAGTACAAAATATATTTCTCTACTATGGGGCTGAATGTTCACAAAATCTTGGTGGACCCAATCCTCCATTTTTTTATTATACATTTCCCAAAATTTTTTACAGTCTTGGAAATTATCATAACTACTGTATATAAAGTGCTTAGGAAGATTTGCTTCCATTCCAGCTTCGGAAATGGTCTAAGAATGGTCTTACATTTCCAACATACCTGCTGCCTCCCTGGAGTAGTGGCGGAGCTCTGACCCCACCCCCAGGGATTTCAGACAGCATACCTGCTGCCTCCCTGGAGTGGTGGCAGAAATTTGACCTGCCCCCACAGAATAAGAACCCCCAGGGATTTCAGACAGCATACCTGGAGCAGTGACGGAGCTCTGACCAGCCACCACAGAATAGGAACCCCCAGGTACAGACCTCCTGCAGAGCCCTTTCTGCAGCTCTACTTTTTAAAATTGGTGCCTGTTTCAAGCTAGACAGAGCAAGCCCTGAACAAACTTTTCTTTAGCCTGTAATTTGTACCTGCTGTGACTGCCAGAAGGGACCAGGGTTAATTCGAATTCATTTACTCTGTACGGGACCTATTCCTGTAGTTGGACAGCTTTCTGCTGCTTAAAATAATTTGTAGTAATTTAGCCATTTAGTCTGTGTGCCCTAAAAGGAACTGAAAAACTGTGCTCGCCTGTACTGCTTTACTATTTCTGCAGCTTTCTAGTGGGAGTTACGCAGGAGCAGTCACTGCAGCAGAATTTTGGCTTTATTTATTTTAATCTGCTAGATTGATGGTTTTTGCTTTAGGCTGCTAGCTTACTGCTGCAGCACTAAATCTGGGGAGCCTGATCAAATTAACTGTCCGTTTCTCGTACCAACAAAGTCCCTTCCCTACAGCCTGAAACCAGAGCCCTCGTTCACCTTCCTAACTAATCCCTCCCCTTCTTTTTTTATCTTTTTCTGTCTCCCCAGGGATTTCAGACAGCATACCTGCTGCCTCCCTGGAGCAGGGGTGGAGCTCCGACCCGCCCCCACAGAATTGGAATCCCCAGGTATGGACCTCCTGCGGAGCCCTGTTTGCAGCTCTTTTAAAATTGGTGCCTTTTTCAAGCTAGACAAAGGAGACAGAGCAAGCCCTGAACAAACTTTTGTTTAGCCTAATATTCTATCTCTGTGACTCGGAGTAGGACCCCACTCTGGGTACCACAGTCCCTGGCAAACTTTCCTGATCAAGCTAAAACTCCTACTAGGAGATGACATCGAGATGAACCCTGGCCCTCTTTGCACAAATATACGCATTACTGCTTCCACCTAATTCACCTGGGTCAATGCTGAAGGGTTAAAAATAACCCATATGAACATCAATAGCTTGAGGCCAAAGATGCACGAATTGGAAGCCTGGGTGAATCTTTACTTCCCAGATGTTGTTGCAGTCTCGGAAACCTGGCTCAAACCACATGTACTAGACTATGAGATTGAGCTAAAAGGTTTCAAGACATTCAGGCAGGACCGACTGGGTAAACAGGGTGGAGGAGTCCTGATCTACTCAAGGTCCTCCTTAACTGCTTCCAAGGTGTCAACCCCTGCCCTTGAAAACACCAGTTGTGAAACTGTATTAACAACGCTGCTGATGGGAGGTACCAAACCCCTGACGATCAAATGTGTCTATGACCCTCCAAAAGCAGCTGATTCTGCCCTAAACTCGCTTCTCATGGCACTACCCAAACCCCCCAGGGGTGAGAAGGTAATTCTGGGTGATTTCAACATATACTGGCCTCAAACAAAAGGAGAATTAAAGAACCTGCTACTAGAAGCTGGTCTAACTCATTTAAGACATGAGCACACCAGAGGAACACCAAAACAGGAAACCACTCTGCATTAGACTGGATCCTGGCCTCAAAGCCAGATAGCATTAGACTGGCAGGTACGTTTGCTGATGCACTTGGCGACCACTCTCCAGTGTTCTCAAGTATGGAAAAATAATTTTCAAAGCCCCCCACCCAGAATACTCTGGGACTGGAAGTTCTCTAACTTTGTTACTGGAACCTTCCTGGACTCACTATCAGAGGTAAATTGGACCTACATCAAACAAGCCCCAAGCCTAGATGCTGCCCTAGAATTCTTGATAAACAACTTCATATCGGCAGCTAAGCATACTTCACTGAAAAAAATCAGGGTAAAAGGTCAGGATGCCAGATGGCTGTCCCATGATCAAAAGAAAATCATGAAAGAGAGACGGGCCTAGGGGAACTTTAAACTCATGGATCAACCCAAGGCCTGGCAGCACTACTTGGAACTATGAAATAAATGTAAAAAAAAAAAAGCTCAAGTCAGCAAAAAAATGCTACCTCCGAGATCTCCAGAAAAAAAACCTATCCGACCCAAGGAAATTCTGATCACAGATCACCCTCATCAATGGTAGTTCCATCCAGGGTGATTGTGCTATAATTGCAAACGACGCCTGCCTAAAGAGCTCCTCTGATGCCACCAATGCAATCAGCTTCTTCATGGACTTAAAATAAGTTCAAGACCCTCTTACAGGGGCTCCCCCACCCCACCCTTCCTGACTCTTAACAACACTCCACCCTAACTTCCACTTTAAGGTGTCTAAAAATGAGGTCCTAAACTACTTATGAACATAAAACCCCATGGTTCAGCTGGATACGACAAGCTGGAACCAAAGCTGCTCAAGACTGCAGCCCCAGCAATAGCTGCTCTAGTCTTGTGGATGCTCAACAGATCTCTCCTTGAAGAGGAAAGTTCCATCACTCTGGAAAGTTGCCCTGGTCACGCCCATCCGTAAAGGAGGGTCACATGAAAAGGTGGAAAACTATTGTCCCATCTCAGTCCTCTCTGTCCTTAGCAAGGTATTCGAGAAAGCAGTCTATAACCAAATAACAGATTACATGGAGAGGAACAGTATATTTACGCCCAGACAACATGGTTTCAGGAAAAAAAAATGGTACAGATACTGCCCTAGTCTGTCTCACTGACCGCATCTTCACAGCTCTCAACAAAGGCCAGGCCACTGGATCAGTCTTCATAGACCTAACTGTGGCCTTCGACCTGGTGGACCATCAGCTGCTCCTAACGAAACTCAAGCTCGTAGGCCTAGACAGTCTGGCAGTTCAGTGGTTTACCAACTACCTTCAAAGGAGATCCCAGTGTGTCAGATGGCAAGGTGCACAATCAGAAAAGTGCAACATTCTCGAGGGGGTACCCCAGGGATCCATTCTGGGGCCCCTACTATTTTCCATTATTATAAAGGACATGCCTAAACACTGTGGTGATGTGAACATAATCCTATATGCTGATGATGCCATGCTCTACAGGACCTCGGCTCTCTGAACAGTGCACTGACTAGTGACCTGCAACTCCTCGAGGGCTGGCTGGCTAGCAACAGACTTGTGCTCAACGGTAAAAAAAACTAAGGCCATTCTATTTGGCCCTACAAGCCTAGGGCCAATCAGAGCCTAGATTCTCACCCCAAGCCTCTCCAGTGGCACAAGGATTGAGGTAGTGGACACAATAAAGTACTTGGGAATCATGTTGGACCAGAATTGCACTTATAGGGCGTATATCGAACTGACCAAGTCAATGCATCAGAAACTGGGGCTGTTCATAGAAACATAGAATTTGACGGCAGATAAGGACCGCTTGGCTCACCCAGTCTGCCCATTTCCCTACCTACTGGATAAGCTGCAGATCCTAGTTAACCAGCAGCCTACTTCTTCCTACCCCAACCCCCTAGAATGGCCTTATGACTGTCCCATGCATGCTTGAATTCCACCACTGATTTTTGACTCCACAAGGCCGTTCCATGCATCCACAACCCTCTCTGTGAAAAAATACTTCCTTAAATTACCTCTGAGCCGCCCCCCCCCATCTTCAAATTGTGCCTCTTGTTCTTGCACACCTCTTTTTTGAAAGATGCTACCCTCTTGGACTTTGTTGATTCCCTTGAGGTACTTGAATGTTTCTATCAGTGACAGCGCTTAGGTTTTAAAACATGGGTCAAATTAGACCCATAGGTGTAAAAATGTGGGTCAAAATGAGAAACAACTGGGTCCAAACCTAATATCGTAGTAGAAATTTCACTAGTACAGAAGCTTAAATTTGTCGAGTGAAAATACTTTTCCATTGTTTAGTTTTCCATCTTTCAGCTATTGTTAGAGACAGATGCACCACTTTGGACCCACTGTCCTGTGGAAAGTGGGTCATTTCTGGGCAAGCTGCAACTTTTCCCTTTTGCCCTATCTAGCGCTGTCTCTGGTTTCTATCATGTCTCTCTCCCCCCCCCCTCCCTTTCCTTGAGGCTATACATATTAAGCTCCTTCGTCTCTCTTCATATGTCTTCCGGTGCAGACCCTGCACCATTTTAGTTGCCCTCCTCTGGACAGCTTCCATCCTGTCTGTCTTTGCAGAGATTGGGTCTCCAGAACTGCACACAGTACTCCAGATGGGGTCTCACCAGCTGTCTGTACAGAGGGATAATAACTTCCTGTTTTCTACTGGTGATGTCTCTCCCTATGCGTCCCAGTATCCCCCCAGCCCTCCTTGCTGCCCTCTCACATTGCTTGCCCACTTTTAGGTCACCTGATATGACTACCCCCAGGTCCCTTTCCATTTTTGTTGTTGTTAGTATCTCACCCCCCATTGTGTACTCTTCCCCTGGGTTTTTGTTTCCCAGGTGCATTACCTTGCACTTCTTAGCATTGAATCTAAGCTGCCATACATTTGACCATTCCTCTAACCTTGCCAAGTCCCTTCTCATCCTTTCCACCCCACCCTGTGCATCAACTCTGTTGCAGATCTTTGTCATCTGCAAAGAGACATACTTTTCCTTCCAGTCCCTCTGCAGTGTCGCTATAAAGACATTGAAGAGGACTGGTCCTATACTGAACCCCATGTGTACCCCACTAGTAATCCTCCTTTCTTCTGAGTGGACTCCATTTACTGTTACCTCTGTGTCCTATTCTCCAGCCAATTCTTTACCCAGGCTGTCATCTTGGGACCCATTCCCAGGCTGGCTAACTTGTATATTAATCTTTTGTGTGGACTGTGTCAAATGCCTTGCTAAAGTCTAGTAGGCCATGTCCACAGCCCCTCCCTGATCTACTGCTTTGGTCACCCAGTCAAAGAAATCTATCAGATTTGTCTGGCATGACCTTCCCGCTGTGAATCCATGCTGCCTAGGGTCCTGTGCCCTCTGGCCTCTAGATACTGCAACTTCTTTCCTCAGAAGTGATTCCATCATTTTCCTATCACTGAGGTTAAACTAACAGGTCTGTAGTTTCTGCTTCTGTCTTGCTCCCACTTTTGTGAAGGGAATCACATCTGCCTCCTCCAGTCCTCGGTACCACCCCATCCTCCCATGATTTGTTAAAAAGGTAGTCAGTGGTGTGGTGTCACTAGTCTCACCTTAGTTCTTTAGAATTCTGGGATGAATCTCATCAGGCCCCATTGCTTTGTCCACCTTCAGTTTTAAGAGTTCTTCAGAACCCTTTTCTTCTGTAAATGGGCTGATATCAACTTCTGTATCCAGAGTGTTTCTACTGTTTGTTTTAGGTACCCTCTTCATTTATAAATATTGAGCAAAAATATTTGTTTAGTATCTCTGCTTTTCACAGTCTCCTCTGCCCACCCTCCTCCCCTTTATTAAGCCTCACTGTCCTTCCCTTGGTCTTCCTTCGCTCCCTGATGTACCTATAAAAGGTTTTATCCCCTTAACTGAGTTGGCTATCTTTCCTCGGTTTGGGCCTTTGCTGTTCTGACTGCCTTCCCAGCCTCCTCTTTGCTTTAACTGATACAGTTCCCTGTCCTGCTCCTTCTGCGATTCCTTGTACTTCCCGAATGCTTTCTTTTTTCTCTTGCACCTTCACTGCCACTTCCTTTGAGAACCATAGTGGTTTCTTACATCGTTTTGTTTTGTTTATTTGTTTCACACAAAGGCTCGTTACCTCTGTGATGGCAGTTTTTATTATTCCCCATTGTTCTTCCACCCTTCCTTCCTGCCCATTTGCTAGTGCATTCCTTAGGCACTTACCCATTTTGCAAAGTCAGCTCTCCTAAAGTCCAGTACTTTTGCCTTTGTATGGCTTGACTTATTGCTGTGTTTATTGTGAACTATACTGTTCTGATGGTCGCTAGTTCCCAGATGGCTACCCACTTTCAACATCTGTGATCCTCTCCATCTCCATTTGAGAGAACCAGGTCTAAGATTGTTCCTCTCGAGTGGGCTCCAATACTAGTTGTCTAAGGCATGCCCCTGTAGGGCATCTAGAATAACCCCACTCTTCAAGTGGCTGTTGCAACTGCACTCCAGTTAACATCTGGCATATTCAGATCACCCATCAGCAATATCTCCCTTTTCTGCCATTCTAAGTATACTTTCCATCATTTCTCCCTGAGAAGGGGGTTCATATACAACCTGTAGGCGGATTGTGGAGCCATTGCCTGTCTCCAAATTTACCCACAGTGCTTCTTCCTCCTGTTTACCCTTTGTTCTGTTGCTTTTATTCCTTCCCTTATGTAAAGAGCTACTCCTCCTCCTCTTTACCCTCCCTGTCCCTCCTGTAGATAGTGTATCCTGGTATGTTTACGCCCCAGTCATGGTTTTGTGTGTACCATGTTTCTGTGACTGCCACGATATCCAGATGTTCCTCCTCCATCAAGGCCACTAATTCAGGAAGCTTGTTACCCAGACTACGGACATTGGTACTCATTGCTCTCCATTTTGGATGGCTTTACCTTCTGTTGCAGCATCCCCACCGACCTTTCTACCTCGGTCTTTTCTCATTTAGTATCCTGTTTTGTAGGAGAGGCTGGGATTTTCCTGCTGCTTTTCAGTGCACGCCTCCGACTAGTTTAAAAGCTTGCCAACAAAGCATTTAAACCGATTGCTCAAAAGACTTGTTCCTTCCTGGACAGATGCAGACCATCCTGCCAGTATAGGCTGGTGTCCTCCAGGTGGAACCCCAGTCCCCAATGAAGCCAAACCCTGTGCTCCACACCATTTTTTCAACCATTCATTAAACTGCATGGTGCTAATTACCCCGCCTCCCCATGCCATTGACAGGCAGCACCTCTGAGAAGGATACTGTGTGTGTACTTGTCTTAGGCCCTCCCCAACTCTACAATGTCTTCCTGCACTGCTCTAATCTCATGATGAGCCAAGTCATTTGTTCCTAGGTGGACAATTACGTCCAGTTCAGACTCCTTGCAGCTGTTCTCGTGATCCTGAGGATGCGCTCCTGTTCCCTCCAAACCATGGCACCAGGCAGGCACCTTACTCAGTTTTCTCAGCTCCCCCAGTTCTATCCCTAATAATTGAGTCCCCCACCAGGAGCTGCTTCCTTTCCCTCGGTGTCCTCTGCCTCCTTCCTGTGGGCCTTCCTTGTGACAGCTTGTCATCAGTCTTCTCTCATGGTGCATCCAGAGGAGCTATGCTCCCCAGAATGGTGTATGGATTGTGGAGGAACAATTGACTGGGTGTGCCTCTGTTCCACCATCCTCACCCTCCCTGAGCCCACTGTGGTCCAACTGCTGTGCTTTCTTCACAACCTCTTAGGTAGTGGTGGTGGCGCTGGTGCTCCCTGGATGGGGGAGGTTCACTTCCTACTGTCCAGTGTGGCCTGGGGGAAGGTTTCCTTACTACTGTCCAGTGCGGCCTGAAGACTGGCAACTTCCTCCCTCAGGGCAGAGAGTTCTCTGCAAATAGGGCAGCATCTCAGCCTCCAGAAAGACTCCCGGAAGACTGATACCCCACAGCCATTACATTGCACTACTCCCTACATGTTTATCTACTTTGTTTTGTGTGTGTGTGTGTGTGTGTGTGTGTGTGTGTGTGTGTGTGGGCGGTGTGATTGATTGGTTTGTTATATAGAAATACATATATTATACAATGTGTATGCTTATATTGTCAGTGCAGTGTGCTAGAGAGATATGACGGTGATATGCACCTTGCATTCTTGAGGAAATGTCAACCTCAGGTATAAAGGAACTCTTCCAGGTGGGTGGTGAGGGGTGGGAAGGGTTAGCCTAAACTGTGCCCTCACAAAACAATCAGCTAAAAGCTCTCACCCACTGCTCGCGATGAGTGCCTTCCTGTCAGCAAGATGCCCTACACAACAATTCTGACAGAGAAAATACCCTGCTAATCAAACAGAGAAAATCCAGACATCCAAGTCAGACACAGGTAAACCTCTCCAGCCCCAAAACAGCCTGGTGGTTTGTTAGCCAAAAGGAAAATCAAATATGCAGTTATTTCAGCCCTTCTGAAGATGCTGACAAGATAAGCAGTTTTGAAAACCCCTTCCTGAATTAAAAACTAAAATAAACAAACCCAAAGCAATACCAATGTAAAAGTAAGGAAAACTTCTCTCAGATGTAAGCAAGAGAGAGAGAGATTAGTTACAGATATCTAGTCCAATATAGTATATCCCACGCAGCTTCTCAGTTGTTTCAAAGCACACCCAGCACACAACTTGGAAGAAGATGGACTGCTCTACCGCCTTAGCCTATTCCTCACTCAGGACTCAAGGCTAAGGATTGCAACTGGAACCCTACTTTCTAGGGACATGGATATGTTGTTCATCCACACTTATTGGCAGGTCCCTTGCCGCTTTAAATCTTGACGGAAGGTCTTCAGGCTGGCTCCTCCCACCCACCCGGGTGGTAAAACTCTCGGCTCTGCCCCATGACGCCAGATCTTCCTTACCGCTTGGAAGCTCAGGTTCCCTCCTTAGCGCTCTGCGTTTTCGACTGGTTCCGAAAATTTCGGGTCTTCAATTTATTGAAGTGTCCTTTGAATCTTTGATCTTTTCTTCTTCTACGGCGATGGCTTTTTCCGGCCCCGAGAGGTGCACGGTTGGTTCCTCCAGGAGGACCGCACTCCACGCGTGCTGGCTTGGACTTGGATCACGATCCTCAGGCTTGTAATTTTGTTCTGCCCTCTCGGTCAGCTCTCTGGAGGACCGCGCTCGCCTGGGCTCGGACATCCGTAGTTTTTTCCGGCCTGGAGATTCCATCGACCGGCGAGTGTCCGCTGACTGTTTCTCTGTAGTTTGATCCTGCCGGGAAAGGGCGGCTCTCGGTTTGCAAGCGCTATCCCGCCTCCTTGGATTCATCTCATGCAGCTTCGCTCAGGAGTTTGCCATTCCCTCTCCTCCAAGGGAGAGGGACCTGGAGCCCTGTCGCCGCCTAAGGCCACAGGCGGGGTCTTCGCTGGTGGAGCGATCTCTCCTCCCTCATCAGCCGACGCCGACTTCTTGAGGATCTCGCCGCCACTGGCCTCACGGTATCCCGCTGACGCTTGTCGAGTCTCTCGACCCGCCTTTTGGGGGGTCTTCTGCGCCGTTTCCTCCCGCCTCGGGCGGAGGCTGAGGCTCTGTCCCTCCCTTCGGGTCGACAGCCCTCAGTCCTTTCTTCCGAGCTGAGGAAGGAGCGGGTGTGTCCCGCTCCTTCCCAGGCCCGCCCTCGGTCCCCCCAAGGATTTGGGTCTCTGTCTCGGTCAACCTTCGGTCTAGCTGCCACGCCGATCTCGGCGCTTCGGTCGAGGCACTGGAGTTAAGTGGTTTTGCCGTTCTTCCTCGCCCCTCCTCGGATGAGAGCGGTCTCGATGCTCTACGCCGGTGTTACGAGGAACTTATGTGGCGACGGTAGTTGTTGTCCGGTTTCAATCGGCCCCATTCATCTCCGATAGCAAGCAGCCGCCATTCGGTCGGCAGCCGCTTGAATCGGCCTGGAGCCCTCTCCAGGGCCGGTTGCTCGTCCGACCTGCTGCCCCTCTCGCTCTCGGGCGGGTCCAGGCCAGGCCTGTTCTTCAGGTCACTCGTTCCCCTCACTCCTGCCCGCCCCCGCGGACGGCAGTGTGCCTCGGCCTGTGGCAGCTTTTGCAGATCCTTCGGAGCCTGAAGCAGGCTCTGCTATGTTTCCTAGCAGGAGGACCCAGGTCTTCCCAGGACATTCAGTAGACTACAGCCCATCGCCTTCGAAGGGTCTGCTTCAGCTCATTTCAGAATTCACTGGGATGCAGCTCGAGCCGGTCTCCAATCGGGCACCTTACCCCCTTACGGAGATTCTGGATCGAGGGGGTTCTTCTTCGGAGGCCTTCCCAGTGGCTGAGGCTATCGTACTTCCTGCCTTGTGCCTTCGGCCAGGGTGGCTCGGAGGTACCCTGTCCCTGTTGGTTCTCTGCCCGGTTTCTCGGAGCACCCCTTGGCTGAATGGGTAGTCACCGACGACATTTTCCAATGTCTTGGAAATGCTGGGGATGTGGACAGACACCCCGACAAAGAGTCCAGAAGGATGGACTACTTCGGGCGCAAGGTTTACGCTGCGTCCTCCCTAGGCCTCCGTCAGGCCAGCTCGGTTGCACTGATGGCACATTTCTCCCACACCCTTTTGGGCTCCCTGACGAGGTCCTCCTCATTTTCCGCCACCTGCAGACCATGGTCTGCCAGGTGCGGGACTGGTAGGCGCTACGAGCAGCAGCTCCAGACGGCTCTGGATCTAGGCTACTTCTGTGCCAGATCAGTGGCGCCGAGGCCATGCGCCGCAGGACGTGGCTGAGGTTATCCTCCTCCTCTTTGGAAACCCAGCACGAGTTGGCGGACATCCCCTTCTTGGGGACTGACCTTTTCGGCCCTGGAGTGGAGGGATACATCCATGGGCCCGAGAAGTCCGATGCCACTCCGGACTCTGTCTCTCTCGCCCGGAGGGTCAAGGGCAGCCGTCAGCCTTTGCGTAAGCCCCTTTGCCCCCTGGGGCCCCACCGGCCCAGCATAAGGGCCAGCAGGCATGCGCTGGGCGGCCTGTTGCCAGTCCAGCGTCTTCCTCCAAAGGGAAGCAGGAGGCAGGAAACCGGGAGGCCTCGCTCCTTCCCTCTAAGCCTGCTCAGTGATGGGCCAGGGGCACTGCCCCGCCCCGCTCGTCCCAGCCCGGTTTCCCCATGAGGGACGGCTCTGCACCTCGCTCTGGAGGTATTTAAGGTTGGATCCTGTCACAGGTTGCGAGCGGTTTCCCCTTTTTGAGCCGTTGCCCCATGGGGATCTTGGGTCCACTGCCTCTGTGTAGGTCATACCGACATACCTGGCTCTCTAGTTAGAGGTGATCAGGAAGGCTGTGGACCCCCCCCCATCCAACCCTGGGTTCGTGTCCAGGTATTCCTGGTATCAAACGGACGGGGGTCGCGCCCATTCTCCCCGCACGCCTGGATGGTCTCTCTACAGATATCCCATCCTCAGAACGTGGCGTGTAGCTGTTTCCTGGGTCTCCAGGATATACCTACTCCTGCTCCATCCGCTTCTTGGGAGGCTCCACCCCTCTTCGGGGAGCTCCTCACGAAGTTCCAGCCAGGCCCTTCTTTGCTCAGCAGTCTCTGCGGCACTGAAGGGTCCGGATGTCACCCCACCCAGAAGGCAGACTGGTCTCCCGTTTTCAGGACCCAAGTGAGAACTCGTACCTTAGCGGTGAAGCTTCTTCGGGACTAAGCTAGACTCTTGAGTCCGAGCTTGGCTCCAGGCGGACAGGGCTGAAGTTCTTCCTCCTTCGCTGGTCGGGTTGGCCGGGAAATTATGTCCTGCCAGGACCTCCTGGGCCTCAGGGTGGCCTTCCCTTAGTGGAAGGGGCCAGCCAGAGGTCACAGCGCTGCGTCCCTTGGACCAGTTCGTGACTAACAGCCCAGGAGTTAAGAGAACGCTCCCTTGGACCGTTCCAACTTCGGCAGGAGAACATCCTGTTCGTGCGCCCTGAGTCGGCGGTCTTCTCCGACCGATGCTTCTCGGATGGGTGGGGTGCCCATCTTGGGGAATACAGAGTGCTTCGCCTCTGGTCCTCTCGTGAGTCCCGATGTCTTTCCTGCTCGCTGGAGAACAGACGGTCCGCTTAGCTTGCACCGCTCACTCCGCTTGTACGGGGTCTACAGGTCTAAGTCCAAGTAGGACAACACCAAGACCATGTGCTACCTACTCCGCCAGGTTCGGTCGATCCCCTTGTCTCAGTGCAAGGAGGTTCTCCGCATTGGGTTGTTGCGCAGTCGAGGGTTCCCAGCCATTTGATGGCAGGAGCCCTGATTCCCTGGCTGCTGCCCTGAGCCGGGCATAGGCTGCACCTCATGAGTGGTCTCCCCTGCCGGAGGTAGCACAGGATCTTCTCCCTCTTCCCTCCGGGGAGAATACGAGGCCGAGACTGTTTTTTTTTTTTTTTGCCCGCCTCAGCAAGGTCTGCTGCAGTGATGCCATAGACCTCGGACCTCGGCCCTCCGTGCTCTCCCCATTTCCCTTGACCCACGGGCAAGGCGAGGAGGACTTGGCGCAGGTGATGCTGGTAGCCCCAGACTGGATTGCCAGTTCTGGTATCCAGCTCTCCTCAGTCTCAGCCCCAGGCTCCCGAGGTGGCCTCCAGTCCGCCCGGTCCTGTCTTCCTTTTCAGGGGAAGGTTACCCATCTGGACCTTCAATCCCTGCACCTGTAGGCCGACCCCTGTGCGGCTAGGGGCCAGGCCTAGGGTCTTTCGGCAAGGTCCTCGACCTTCGAGGCGTCCTGCTAAGAAATCGGCCAAGATGCTCGTCCTCTGAGAGAAGTTCTCCCTTTTGTTGATGGGATAGGGCCGTGCCCTTCCCCGTCCCTGGGCGAGCATTCCGGACCATCTGCGGTCCATCCTTAAACCAGGGCTTCGGCCGACGACCCTCTAGGTGCTTCTGTGGGTCACCCTGTCTTTCGGCGTGGGCGGGAGGCAGTTGTGGTCGAGAAGGTGGTCTGGCACTCTAAGTCTCGATCACGCCTCCCCTTTTGGGGAGAGTATCCCCGTTTCTGTGGGATCCTTGCTGGTATGGGCTTAGCTCATGAGCAAGCCATCTGAACCTTTTGCACAGGTGCGAGTTTCCCCCACCTGTTGTGGAAGAACACCTTCTTGGGGCCACTCTGCCATCCAGAAGGTGGGGAGAGTTCCAGGCGCTCCTTTAACCTCCCTATCCGGTCTTCCACAGGGACTAGGCTGTCCTGCGCCCACCAGAGTCCTTCCGAGGTGGTGGCGGAGATCTTCCTTCGAGTGTGCCTCTCCGGGTTTATCCCCATTCACACCTCGAGGCCGTATGCAGGTTCCATAGGAACCGTTTAACGCTACCTACCTAGGGAGTGTGCTAAAGTTCGGGAGAGGTTCGCCAGCTGTTCATCATCTTCGCTGAAGCCGCATCTGGCAGATTTGCAGCCCAGTGGACGACGAGCGGGCAGGTCACCCCTGCATAGGTCTCCACTATAGGCGGACAGGCATGGAGCCTCCCAGAGGGATAAGCGCTCATTTTACCCGTCCTTCCACTGCATCGGTGGCTGCTTTCGAGGATACTCCAGTCCAGGATATCCGCAGGGCTTCTGCCCGGAAGCAGGCTTTACCGTTCCCATTCCACATCGACCTTGGGTCACGCCGGGGTGCTGGTTGGGGCCTTGGTTCTCCAGTCTTTCTACCTAAGTAGGGGTGTGCACCTTGCCTCCCTCCTCGCGGAGAACTGCTAGGAGTCTGCCAATAAGTGTGGATGAACAACATATCCATGTCCCTAGAAATACAGGTTACTCACCTGTAGCAGGAGTTCTAGGAATGGTATATTGTTCATCCACACGACTCACCCGCCTCTCTGCCCGACGACAACCTGGCTTCCAGCGGCTAGATCTGGCGCCATGGGGCGGAGCCGAGTTTTACCACCTGGTGGTGGAGGAGCCAGCTTGAAGACCTTCCGGCAAGATTTAAAGCGGCAAGGGACCTGCCAATAAGTGTGGATGAACAACATATACCATTCCCAGAACTCCTGTTACAGGTGAGTAACCTGTATGTACGGGTCACCAGTGCTACTCACAGTAAAAGGTGGGGAAATGCAAAAACTTACTACCCTGTATCACAGGGTGTGCTGGTTCACCCGGGGGGGTAAACCAAGGGAGCACCACTTCCAGGTGCTCCACGCCCTAGCCTGGCCACCACTGAAAGGGCATCTTGAGTACCCTTCATTATGCCTAGCCTACAAGCTATGGTCAGACAATGCACCACCAAGCCTTGCCAAAACATTATCCACTAAACATAACAGCAGCTCCTCACTGTGCCTAAAATTAGGTCTTCCCAGGGACAGTGGTCATTCTCAGCAAGCATCCCGCCCCTCTGGAATGCTCTCCTAGAAAATGTAGACATGTAATTCCCACGGGGGATTCAAAAAGGGGCTTAAGGCACATCTGCTAGAGCTTAATCAATGTACTTGCAACCATTGAACTGAATCCTCTTCTGCAATCTAGTATTTCCCTATTTTTTTGATTTTGTTTTATTTGTAACCATAAATACAACCTAGTTACCTACGTGGGTTGAGTGCTGATAGTGAGTGTTGTAATTTGTGGCAAACTGCATGAATGTTGACTATAATCGGAATAAGCATTGCAATGTGTGATGAACACCAGTCTATGTTCTCTGTACTACTGTTGTTGGAACACTGTGTACTGTTGGTAACTCATGAAATGTCAACCTGTAATTTGTATTGTAACTTTATCGAATGTTTAACTGTGATTAATCCCGGGTCACCCCTGAAAAAGGGACTGTCATGGTCTCAGTGGGTTTACCCAGTTACCAAAATTTAAATAAATACAGTTCTTTAGTATCAATCTCTAGGTCTGTCTTCTGGTTTAGTTTTGTAACCACTAACCATATCCAGTATCACAAATTTGGGAGCATCCCAGTGTGGTAAAACCACACCTATAATTCCTAGAATTTTAAAGGAATGTGATCACCAAGAGAAGCTTAATTTGCATTCCCAAAGTAAATGTAACACAGTATCTGCTTTCCTAGTTCCACAGTGCCAGCATGTATCTCCAAAGGGAGGAGCAGGACAGGTAGGTGTACCTTGAATGTCTAAGGGAAGCAGGGAAGGCTGTTAGGAGGACAAAGGCGCAAACAGAAGAGGGTTTAGCATGGTCTGTAAACAAAGGGGGTAAGGCATTTTGTAGGTACATCAGTGAAAAAATGGGGGGCGGGGAGATTGTGAGGCTCAAAGGGGAGTATGGAGGGGGACCAGGACAAGGCAGAAATACTGAACAAATACTTCTGCTCATTATTCACTGAGGAGGGAGGAGGGTCAAGGACCACTGTTGGGTTGCAGAGGCAATTGGGGGGAGAAATGGACACCAGTCTATTCACAGTGGAGAGTTTTCTGGAAGAACTCACAAAGCTGAAGGTGATTAAGGCAGTGGGGCCAGATGGCATCCACCCAAGGATATTAGAGGAGCTGCGAAGGGAACTAACGGCACCTCTGGTGGCCCTGTCCAGAGTCACTCAACACGGGTGTCGTCCCAGAGGACTGGAGGAGGGCACATATAGTCCCACTGTACAAAAGTGACAGTAAGGAGGAGGCGGGGAATTATAGGCCAGTTAGCCTCACCTCAGTGGTGGGAAAGATTGTGGAGACACTGCTGAAGGAAAGGATGGTGGCACATGTGGAATCCAGCAGTGCCCAGGATTTGAGGCAACATGGGTTCGCTGCAAGAAGGTCATGTTAAACGAAGCTAATAGATTTTTTGATTCGGTGACTAGGGAAATTTTATTTATTTAGTTTTTGTTTACTGGGTAGGTGCACTAGCCATAGCAGTAATTATTTTCAGGCACGACCCAGGAAGGTACAGAGCAGCAGGGAACAATTTACAGTACATAGTAGATAACAGAGCATATGAACAATGTCAACAGGTGAAAAACAACATAACTCAGGGAGGGGGGGTGGTAGACATCGTCTACCTAGATTTCAGCAAAGCCTTCGACACCATTCCACGTAGAAGGCTGATTAATAAGATGGGTAGTCTTGGCATGGGAGATAAGGTGGTGATCTGGGTTAGGAACTGGTTAATAGACAGGACACAGAGTGTGGTGATAAATGGGGTACAATCTGGGGAGAGGGGGTTGACCAGTGGGGTACCACAGGGATAAGTGCTAAGTCCTGTTCAATGTCTTCATTAGTGACATTGCAGAGGGGCTGGAAGGAAAGGTCTGCCTGTTCGCAGATGACACCAAGATCTGCAGCAGGGTGGATACTCCAAAAGGGGTGAATAAATTAAGAGGGACCTGGAGAAGCTTGAAAGATGGTTTGATATATGTAGCAACTGAGGTTCAATGCAAAGAAGTGCAAAATAATGCACCTGGGGAGAGCTATAGGCTGGGGACGGGGGTCTGACTGTCCCCAAAGAGGAAAGAGATCTAGGGGTTATTTCTGACCTTAAGGTATCAAAGCAGTGCACAAAGGCGGCATGGAGGGCCAGTGGCATGTTGGAGTGCACAGGCAGGAGTATCGCCAGCAGAAGGTGGTGATACCATTGTATAAAACATTGGGTAAGGCCTCACCTGGAGTACTGCATACACTTCTGTAGGCCACACCTGCGCAAGGACATAGATAAGGTGGAGACAATCCAGAGAAGGGCTACAAAGATGGTGCAGGGCTTGCACCACAAAACATAAGAGGAGAGACTAAGGGACCTCAATATGTACTCACTGGAGGAGAGGAGACAGCAGGGAAACATGATTGAAACTTTCAAGTACCTCAAGGGCATAAACAAGGTGCAGGTGGGGGACCTTTTCTAATGTAGAAAAAGTACTAGAACAAGGGGGCACAGTATGAAATTGGAAGGGGGTAGATTAAGAGGTAATGTGAGCAAGTTTTTCTGCACAGAATGGGTAGTCAGCGCTTGGAATAGTCTGCCACAGGAGGTAGTGGTGGCAAGCACAGTGGAGGGGTTTAAGCATGCGTGGGGCAGGCATGGGAAGCTTGAGAGAGGAGAGAGTGATGAAAAGCCATTGATCACATAGGGTCAGTGGCCACATACAGTGTATAGGGCCTGTGGGCAGACTTGCTCGGCCCAGTGGTCCTTTCTGTCTGGTAAATCTGGATTCATTGTATGTAACCTTTGTGGTGAAAGGTAAGCTCTATTAATGATTTTGTACTGTATAGCTTTGTGTCTGCTCAATTTATATTTTGCAATAGAATTGCAGGCCAGCTGCCATTGTTGTGTAGTACATTGATAATCAAGTTCCTCTTCTCATTTCTGAAAAAATGTTTTTTTTGTAGCGAATATTGTTGGGTTTTTGTATTAAATTGGTGATCCAGGTAACTAATCTTTTTTATATTATTTTTTAAATATTAGTCAATTGTTTCTCAATTATCTTATTATTGGGAGCTCTCTCCCACCTGCAGTAGTCCTTCATATATCTACTAGTTAGTTGTAATACAGAAACAAATGGTTATTAAGTTGATATTTTGCTTTAAATTGATCCAATTCTAACTTGACCGCCTAACACCAAAAAAAAGGTCCTGCCATCTACTTATTCCTTTACACTCCCATTCTTTGTATTTGAGCATTTTCCCATTGATTTTAAAATTTTGGATTTTGCCAAACTTTATTCAACAGAGAAAATTGTATTAACCACTTGGTTCTGTTGGTATATTTCACTAATGTCTCAGCCAAAGTTTTCATTATTTGACTTAGATTTCAGGAAATTTTTAGCTGTGAATATTAATTGTTTAATATGTACTGTTTCCTTATAGGTTCCAGTTATTATCCTATTTATCATTTCACATTCAGAGTCCTTATCTTCTGTTGGAGCCCATTTACTTACTAATTTTACCACATAGTCTAGATAAGACTTCACAGTCCAGACAGGACATGCCTCCTTTTTCTTGATTTAGACATAATCTATGTCAAGATGTCCTTGCCGGTCTGTTATTTCATATACATTTCTTAAAAAGCCCAATTATCTGCCTGAACCAATTTTTAGAGATGGGAGTCAATATTGCCTGTAGCCTATAGGATAAGAAAGGAATCACCACCATTTTTATAATTTGAATCTTACCCCATAAGGAAAGTAATTTTACTCTATCCAATAAATTTCTCTTTTAAAGAATTAAACTATATGAATTAAATCACAAGGACATTTTTGTCTTACCCGTTATTGATGTTTATTCCTAGGTACCTGAAACCCTTTTCCTGTATATTTACTAATATAATTTTTTTCAGGTGTTCTGGATTTATGTTGAATAGCAGTAATTTTGATTTTTTTTCATTAATTTTATAGCCTGCAATTTTAAAGAATCTGTTTATTGGTTTTATTTCTTGTAAACTTATTTCTGGCTCTTGTTACAGCAATAAGACATCGTCAGCAATATAATATGCATTTACTTTAGTTTCAGAAGCCTCTATCGGTATTTCTCTAATTTTATTATTTGTTCTTATTTTGTTGGGTAATAACTCTAACCCAATAATAGTCGGAGGTGCAAATAAGTCAGTATCTTCTCAAAACGCACAAAACTATACAGAGGAGTAAGGCAAGGATGCCCTTTGTCGCCATAAATGAACTTAATAGCAACTATATTTTGAAGGAACTTAAAACCCTTACTGGGAGTCAATTTACTGTGCACCGTTGGAAGTGTGTGCATGAAGGAGGCAGTGTGCGCGTGTCTGGCATGAGGGGAGCCCGGCATATGTTTGCCATTATGACCAGCTGGTTATAACTGCGAATTATAACCTGGTTTCCTTATGGGAGAAAACACACCCAAGTTATTATATATGAATGATACATGTATGGTGTATTTTAACGAGATTTATTATTACTGGTGTTGATGCTACATAAACCCCGAGAGCAAAGCTCGAGGGGTTTATTTAATCATCCAACACAGTGGGTGTGTGTAAAATCTCATTAAATGCCACCACCCCATGTTTTATTTTGTATAAATGCTGGGGAGCGTTTTTTCACCACAGCAATTTTATAAAAATAAAGCCACATCCATGTGTAGCCACCATCTGCAGGTTTCAGCACAGTCTGAGCTTCACTGCAGAAACATTTGGTTTCCATTTTTTTCTCGTTTTTTTTTTTTTTAAAGATTAAGCATTTATTAGCCCAGTTAATGTTTTTTTCTTAAATTAATTTACCACCAACTGCCAGTGCCTGTGCATGCAGATCTGAAGAAAGTCGTAGAGAAAAGAAAGAGGCAGCGGCTTGCGCATGTATGGAACAAGGGAAACCCAGCGTGTGTTTGGGTTATAACGGCAAATTCTGATCGTGTTTCCCTTAGGGAAAAAACGATGACCAGGTATTATAATACTAATAATGCCATTCAAATTCTAGTCTAAGGCCCAGCTTCAGTGATGTACTAGAATTTAATTAACCATTACAGGCACGGCACATTTGTTATGAATGTAGTAGCCATGTCATTGTATGTTTCCTGTTCTTTCAGATTAAGAAGAAACAGCAGGAAGTTTTGGGATTCCTTGAGTCTAACAAGATTGAGTTTCAGGAGTGTGACATTGCAGCGAATGAGGAGAACAGAAAATGGATGAGGGAACATGTGCCAGAAAATAGCAGGCCTTCAACTGGTAATCCATTGCCACCTCAGATCTTCAGTGAGGATCGATACTGTGGGGTAAGGGAATGGCAGCGTTTTGTAAAGAAGGATCTACGTGATCCTCTTTCTGTAAATATTGTTAAAGGGCTCAAACCTGACTTTCCTTTTTTTTTTTTTTTTTTATTTCTGCAGCTCTCCTTTAATGTCTTGTGTAGTCCATATATTGCAATTGACTAAAATGAATATATAATTAGAGGTTATAGTTGATATTGACCTAAAACTAATTGCTGTCCCTCTATAATGTTTGTGATGTCACAAATATATGTATTGAGGAACCCAGCCCTGTGAGCTGCCCTCTCACCTCACCAAAAATTTGTTTTCTCAAACCAGTAATTATAAGTAGTAAAAATATTTTTTTTGTTTATTGTGAAATATTCAGAAAGACCTTTGAGTCAGAGACTCGTTTACAAATGTTCCACATCATACAACAGAGACAGTACAAACACTTGATAAACAGAGATGGCAATACAGGATATTTAAATAACGAAGAATTATATTACAAATTCATAACATGAGGTACAGGGTAGATCGGAGGGAAGGGGGGGATTTGGTTAGTATAGTAGAGGGAGTCACAGTAAAGCACAGCCAAACAATTGCAGAAGAGTCTTTAACTGGCTGATAGTCGGTAGAGGGTTAGGATAGTATTTGCACCGGGAACAGGGATAGTTATGGGAGATGGTGGGACAGCAAGATGCAGGATAGTGTCAGGTGCAATCACATACGTTAGAGTCTTGGAGGAGTTCCCTCAGCCTAGTTTTGAAGGGACCTAGCCTAGTTTTGTTTGCTATTTGGATAGGGGGAGAGTTCGTCAGATTAGGGGCTTGGTAGCAGAAAGTCCTTTGAAGTTGGGAGGTATGAGGGCGGGGAACCCATAGCAGCTGCTTGTTCGAGTTTCTCGTGGATCTGGCTGAGTCAGCTGGGTGGATAATAGAGGAGAGTGTGGGAGGGGCGAGTCCTAGGAGGATCTTCCTAGTTGTTAGACATGTATGATACCGGATTCTGCTATCAAGGTTTAGCCATTTTGAGGAGTTGTAAAGTGTGCAGGTGTGGGTGCAGCGATTACAGGCTTTGTTGAGGAGACTGTTTAGTGTTGCGTTGGGGGCAGCACAGTATATGGTAATACCATAGTCAAGGAGGGCAAGGACAGAGGAGTTGACGGCAAGCCGTAGGGCTTCCGGGGTGGGGCAATGTTTGTGTCTATAAAGCTCACCAAGTCTCGAGTTTAGGGTTGAAGCAAGGAGGAGAATGTGTTTATAGTTGAGGGCTGGGTCCAGAGTGATCCCTAGGTATTTAAAATAGCTAACTTGCTCGAAGGGGGTGTGGTTGATAGTGAGACATGGAGGACAGTGGTTCTTGCGAGGGTTCTGCGGGTGGGAGAAGATCATGACTTTAGTTTTCTTGTAGTTGATAGTTAGCAGGTTGGAGAACCAATGTTCTGCTTCGTGGAAACTGTTGGAGTGTTTGTTGGAGATTAAGTGGGTCGGAGTCGGAGGTGAAGAGTTCTGTGTCATCCGCATAGAGGAGCAGGTTACTGGGGACAGCTGATGGGAGGGAGTTTAGGAATAGGCTGAAAAGTAAGGGGCCAAGAATTGACCCCTGCAGTACTCCAGAGCGGACTGGGAGGCAAGGGGACAAGACAGTGCCAACCTTTACCTGTTGTGTTCTATCCGACAGATAACTGACGAACCATTTTAAAGTATCATTGGAGAAGCCACTGGAGGAGAGTGTTTAGGAGAAGAGTGTGGTTGACAGTGTCAAAGGCTTTAGAGATATCCACAAAGATGGCACCTGTGAGGTGACCGTGATCCAGGGCGGAGTGGACATGCAAGGTGAAAGCGAGGAGGGCAGTGGTGGTACTATGACCCTTCCGGAAACCATGTTGTTGGTCGCAGAGAAGTTTGTATTTAGTCAAGTGGTCAGTGATTTGGTCGTCGACAATTCGTTCTAAGGCTTTAGATGGGGGGGGGAGACTGGATATGGGATGGTAGTTGTTGGGGGAGGTGCGGTCCCCACTCTTAAAGATAGGGGTGATGTTGGCCAGCTTCCATTGGGAGGGAAATTTCCCTTGACAGAGGGAGCGATTTAGGATATGAGTGAGAGGGAGGGAGGAGGACTTCCTGGAGAGTAAGGCGAAGAAGTTTCAGATCAAGGGGGCCACTGTGGTTTGTTGAGTGGCTAAGGGGTTTGTTAGGTAGGGTCTGGCCACTGCAGGGGACTGAAGCGAAGAAGCGAAAGGAGGGGCAAGGAGGAGGGTGGGTCAGGTCAGCGGGATCGAAGAAGTTGGGGGAGAATATGGCTGAGATTTGAGAAAGAGGAGTTTAGGGCTGAGGCTGTGTGGTGGGGGTCCGTGGCAATGTCGCCGTCTATTTCTAATTGGTCTGGGGGCTGATTTGGGGATTTGCCGCAGAGTTTCTTAATATTGTTATAGAATTTCCGCCCATCTCCCCAGGTGGAAGTTAAGGACACTTTGTAATAGTCTGCTGTGGCGGTGCGGAGGGACCACGTGCATTTGTTACGAGCCTCCCAAAAGCGTTGCATGTCAGCTGGCTGTTTGGTTTCATTAGCAATATGCCAAAGGGAGTCATGCAGTTTCATTAGGCCCAGGAGGTGATCAGAGAACCAGGGGACCTGGTAGCTTTTGGACATTTTCTTGGTAAGGGGGGTGAATTTATCACAGATCCTATTGAAAGTGGAGGTAGATCTAGCGCCTGATCGGGGTCTGGGGTGTTAACGAGGGGTGTCCAGTCCCAGTTTCTGAGGAAGGCCTTGAGTTGGGTGAGTTTGCCAGGGCTAAGAGTACACTGTAAGGTAATTTTGGGAGGTGTTTAGGTGCCCTGCAAGACCAGGAGTAGAGCACAGGAGAGTGGTCGCTTAGAGCACTGGAGAGTACTTGGGTGTTGGTAATTCGGTGTGGGTGGTTTGTGAAGACCAGATCCAGGAGGGAGGAGGTTCCTGTGTGGGGATTTGTTCTGGTGGGTGAGGTGACAACCTGAGTGAGGTTGAGTGCTGAGGCATCATTAGTATAAGGGGCCGCTTTTGTGGACAGCCAGTTTATATTGAAGTCGCCCATGACTATTTTTTCAAGTTGAGGTTGAAGAGTCGCAATATAGGACGGTCTGGAAGGCAAGTTTGTGTTCGTTTGGTGGAAGATAGACAATGGTGAGTAGGAGGGGGCAGTCAACCTGTGTGGAGCTATTTTTAGTGTAAGAGCCTGCATGCTCGATGATAGTTAAGGGGTAGGGAGCAGCTGGCCTGACAGCGAGTCTTTAAGGTATACAGCGCAGCCACCACCTCGTTTACCCACTCTGTCAGAGCGATAGAGGATGTAAGTGGGGAGGTTAACAGCAGAGTCCAGTACAGAGGGGGAGAGCCAGGTTTCACTCATTCCGATAATGTCAGGGTGGTGCTGGAGTACCCACCCCTGAAAGGGGTCCCACTTTTTTTTCAGGCTACAGATGTTGAGTTTCATTTCATTTCATTTTTATTTTTTATACTTGTAAATCCAAATGAGCAAACTTCCCATTTTCATTGGAGACAAATTTAAAACTAAAAAACACACAAAATATTAACAAACAAACATAATGCAAACAAAACTATCAAAATACAATACATAAAAATACATCATGAGTGACGTGATTCGCAACCCATTGGAAGTGGTAGTGGTGGGTTGGAGGACAGTCGACAAGCCAGGGTTGGGATGGACATTGCCTGTGAGAAGAAGTAATAGGACAAGTGTCCTGAGGCAGTAGTTTCTAGTTTGGGCATATAGTTGGTGACATTTACACATCATGTTCCCTTTTGTTGGGTGTTGGGTGGGTATTGGGATCTTCAAGGTTTGGGGCAGCCAGGAGGAGGAGGAGGAGGAGGTGGGGCAGGGGTTGGGTGGGCGGTGAGGGAGAGTGACTGGGGGTTGGCTGGGGAAAGCAGGACTGCTCATAGTCCAGTGCCCATAATGCTGCCTACTGATAGAGAGGAGGACTGTAGGGAGTGGTATGGTTGCCGTAATTGTGGGTGCGAGTAGTGCGGGCAGCAGGGTACCTGCCAGCCAATTCGACAGCTCTTCGCTCATGGGTAAACAGTTGGAGGGAGGGCAGGAGGGAGAGTCCCAGTCTGTTACGACACGTGAGAAATTCCACTTTATCTTGGGAGGGAAGGATAGTAGCATTGAGATAGAGATGACCATAGACAGTAGCATGTTGGACTGTGAGGGTGACATTATAGCTTTAAGAGGCAAAGGGGGGGGGTGATATGGTATGGGCAGGTTATGAGTGAGATCGAAGGAGACTGTATGACCTCTGGTGGTGAAAGAAAATAACCTGCAGATGGATAAGTTGGGTGATTGGTTAAAAAACTGAGTGGGAGTGGTTTGTTGAGCTATATGAGGAGCCGACCAAGGGTGGTGGTGGGGGCAGTGGGGAGCTGACGCTCTGCGTCAGCGGGACAGACACAGACAGCGGTCACAGCTGAAAACTGGAGCCGAGCAAAAATGCATCTACCTTATTCTCAGCGCGTTGAGTTCGGGGGAGGGCGAGATCAACTGACCCTCACGACCTCCAGAGAGATGCTGTGCTGTGGAAGAGACAAATAGAAGGTCAGAAATTTATACAAGGGACCCAGGAAAGAGGTGGAGGGTCAGGAATGATTACCACGATAGGGGGGTGCTATCGCAGTAGGACACACAAAGAGAGCTCAGAAACAGGGTCAAAGAGTTTAACAGTGAGCACAGCAGTAACATTTCATTCAGCCTTACATGTGTGACTTTAACAGAGATATGCAACAAAATTAAGGTAACCTAACAGGTAGTAGTGCTGAGAGAGAAGTTAGCTGTGGAAAAAAACTATCTCCACATGTACGGTGACGGTAAATAACACTTGTAGTAAAGTCACTGGTTTAGGCGGGCTGGTCTGTAGTCCTTTATTTGAATTAAGAAAAGGCGCCAAAAACACGCGCGCGCACACAGTGATCACAGCTGGAAACTGGAGCAGAGCAAAAATGCGTCTACCTTATTCTCCGCGTGTTGAGTTCAGGGGCGGGGAGGGTGAGATCAACGGACCCGCATGACCTCCGGAGAGAGATGCTGTGCTTATTTTTGGCTCATTGAGTTCGGGGTTGGGGGAATATCTGTGTTCTCAATTTTTTTTGTACCACCATGTCGGTGTGAGATTCTTTTATAAATCAACTCAGGCTTCATTCTTGAGGTTTATATAGTATCACACACCTTTGTGTGTAACCAAAAAACAAAACAAAAACTCACCACAGTGATGTCCATACATTATTCTATACATAGTATCAGTATGTGGGTGTTAGTTTTCCATCTAATAAATCTTTTTCACTGTGCCCAGCCATTCCTTCCTGTTAGGAAGAGATTTCTTTTAATCACTTTCTGGTAATAGATGTCTTGTTGCAGTGATGGTAATAGAAAATCTGTGATCTTACTTCGAGAGAGCTCTTGCAGTAGGTATTCACATATAGGACTAAGCCGCCAGGTGTCAGGTCGGTATAAAGGGGCGGTCCCCCAAGCCCGCCTTCCAGTTCTTTCTCGCCGTTGGCTTGAGAAAGTTCCTTGTGGTAGAACAGCGCTAGTCAGTCATCCGTCAGTCTTTAAGTTTTCAAACTTTTTGACCCATTTTCTCTCATTTTCGATTTTTTTTTCAAACAATTCGCTGTGTATGTCATCCCAGATGCCTTCCAAATCGCATAAAAACAAGTGCGACTCGTGTGGTTCCCAGCTTCCATACTAGGATGGCCACTCCTTGTACCTCTTTTGTCTGGGCCCAGACCACCCTGTGGAGAAGTGCCAGCACTGCCAGAAGTCCAACTCCGCTACCCACAAGAGAAGTAAGCAGTCCCATATCCTTAAGAAGAAAATGGTCTCCATGGAAAAAGAGTTAAAAAAGCTTAGGCAGGCGTCTACTTCCCCTGAAGGTCACAAGAAAAAGTGTGACAAGGAGAAGCACCGGGATTGGGAACTGGCTTCCACAGCAGCCATGACTTCGGCCGGAGTCACAGCACTAAAGGTAACATCCCCTCTGGGGGATCGCCCCATGACAGCTGTCTTGGTGGTTACCAAGAAGGCGTCGCTCCTCCCGTTGGCTTGCGCTCTGGCCCTTCGGGAGCCTCCGGGGCAAAGGAGGCCTCCACTCCCGTGAAGGCTGCTTTCTCCATGCAGCCCTCCGGTCTCAGCGGGTCTGGTAAGTTGGACATTGGTCCCACCGCTCTCCCGAACAAGGCTGGTAAGTTGCTTACCCCTTCGGGGGAGCGCCCAGCCAAAATACCTCCCAACAAGACCACTTCTCCTTCACGGCCTTCCTCTGACACCGGCTCTTCTGACATCCGCCCGGATTTGGCCGAACCTGTGCTAGACCCCATCGAACAGTCTGATGCCCCAGGCTCTCCGCAACGTCTTACCACGTTGCTCTCTGAGGTCCCTGCATCCCCTTGACTGATCCTCAGGGATTATAACCCTCCTTCCCCGGTCGTCACTGAGGATACTGGGATGCTGCCATCGGGGCTCCCTCCTCCTGTACCGGACCCTCAGACGCCGGTCCCGATGCCAGACGACCCTCTCGCCTTCTGGCGTCCTTTTACCTGGCGACAGGCCTATTCCTCTGTCGGGCCTGTGTGACCCTCTTGAAGGTATACCCACACCGGGCCTGATGCTCACGGGGCCAGAGTTTCCACCGTCTGGCCCACCAGCAGGGCCTCTGCCAGATCCCTCTGCTCTGTCCGAGCCCCTGCCTCCTGGGTACCAGACACGGCAATACCCGGCCCCTCTGTATCCGGCGCCCCAGTACCCGATGCCGGGCTACCCGCCGTTGGGTTATGGATACCCTCAGTATCCGTATCCCCACCTCTGCTGCCCACTCCTCAGCTGCCGGCGGATCTGAAGGAGACCTTGGCCTCCTGGTGGGCTGAGGCCTAGGCTAAGCTCACCAGGGAGGTCGAGAGTAGTCTCCCGTCGTCGGACCCTATACAGGATCCCCTGCTTCAGAGACGGGAGACTCCCTCCCTGATACCAGAGGAGAGCCCTCTGGCGCCTGAGGCGGGGAGGATACGTGCCCCAGGGAACTCCCCAGAAGGGCCATGGCTCCCCCTCGTAGCGAGGAGTTCTTCTTCTTCTTCTTCTTCGTCATCTTTGGACACTGACTCAGAGGTCACAAGGGAGTGGAGGCCTCCTTTACCCCGGTGGCTTCAGAAGGGCCAGAGCGCAAGCCAGACAGGAGGGGCGACACCTTCTTGGTAACCCCCGAAGACGAGCCCCATACTCCGGAATGTTCTAGGCTGAGGGATCCTCCGAAGTCTCCTCAGGACGATCCTTCCTTTCTGGAGTTATTGAGGAAAATCCAGGAAGTTCATTAGTGGAGCCAGACCCACAATGTAAAAAACTCGGTGCTCATCTGGATCTGCCAGAGACTACTCCAACACTGATTCCACCCTGAATAGAGCCTCAAGTAGATCTAGTCTCCACCATTTGGAAACAACCATCTGCGTTGGCCCCGCTTCCGAGGAAGGTGGATAGGCTTTACCAGGCTCCAGAGGGTGTCGATTTTCTTAGCCTTCACCCCAAGGCGGATTCTGTTCTCATCAGTGCCACTCACGGCTGCGCCACCAGTCCTAAACACCTCAGCCCGTCTCCACCTGATAAGGAATCCCGGCTTCTGGACCAGTACGGGAAGATCTATTCCTCTTCTACCCTTGGTATTAGGGCTTTTAATTATGTAGCACATATGGGGGATTTCCAGAAGACCAACCTTGGCCAGGTGGAATCTAAATTGAACTCCCTTCCTGAGTCACAGACTAGGCAGGAAGTGGGTGACCATGTCCATTCTGCTCGCTTGACCTGTCTGCACATGCTACATGCCACTTATGATGCAGTGGACACAGCTGGAAGGAGCTTGGCCTTTGCCATAGCCTTACGGTGTCATGCATGGCTCCGCATGTCAGGCTTGATTCCTGAGGTGCAATCCGCTATACAGGATGCTCCCTTTAGGGGTTTGGTGCTGTTTGGGGGTGATGTCAAGGACATCATTACCGAACTGCAGGAGAAGGGTACTGCATTTAAGTCCAACTAGACTATGTACACACCCCCCTTCAAGGACAGCAGCATCCTTTTCATCGCCGAAACCAACAAAGACAAAAACCACAGGGCAAACGTGCCAACAAAAGTCGTGCCTCCAGCAACCAAGACTCTTCCCCCAGCAAAAAAGCCACGGGAGCCTCGGCTGCTGCGCTGCCTCACACCTCCTGACTCTCCCACTGACTCTGGAGTTTCCAGAGGAACCGGTAGGGGGGAGATTCTCCTCCCATCTGCCGGGTAGGGAGAGGATAACTTCAGACGCTTGGGTGCTCCAGTTGATATCAACAGGACACTCAATAGAGTTTCTGTAGAAACCACCCTGAAGACAACCCCCCCACACCCAGTCGTCTTGCTCCCTGCAACATCTTCCTCTGGTCCTAGAGGAAATCATCTCCCTTCTCTCGAAGGCACCAGTAGAGCCAGTTCCTGCCCATCTTTGGGGAACAGGTTACTATTCCCATTTCTTCCTAGTTCCAAAGAAGACTGGAGATCTGAGACCTATCTTAGACCTCAGCTCCCTGAACATGTTCGTGAAGTACAAATGCTTCAGAATGCTCTCTACAGAGCCTTCTACCACTTATTCGGCAGGGACAGTAGCTATGTGCTCTGGGCATGCAGGATGCCTACCTACATATCCCTATATGCCCTTCCAACCGCAAATTCCTTCGCTTTTGCTTTCAGGGAGACCACTACCAATTCAAGGCCCTCCTATTTGGTCTTTCCTCGGCTCCCCGAGTGTTTACCAAATGCCTGTCTGTGGTAGCGGCCCACCTGCGTACCCAAGGAGTACAGGTATTCCTGTACCTGGATGACTAGCTCCTGGCGGCCCTGTCCAGGGAGGAACTCCTGCACTCCCTTTCCCTTGCCCTGCAGGTTTTTACCAGCCTGGGTATCACCATCAACCAGGCCAAGTTCCATTTGGTTCCATGCCAACACCTCCAGTTTATAGGGGCGATTCTGGACATGACCACGGGCAAAGCCTTCTTGCCTATGGACAGGGTAGACACCCTTCAGAACCAGGCCCATCTTCTGTCCGGTCACAGGAGGGTCAGAGCCAGTTCAGTCCTCCGCCTCCTTGGGCTAATGGTGGCTGCTATTCAGACAGTCCCACTTGCTCGTCTCCATATGAGGAACTCTCAGTGGACGCTTCGGTCTCAGTGGGACCAAACCAGGCATGACCTAGACCAAGAGGTTCTAGTATCGGATCCCATGATCAGGGACTTCCAATGGTGGATGGTTCAGAAGAACCTGTGCCTGGGAGTTCTTTTCTGCATCAATCTGCCCTCCCAGACGTTGGCGACAGACGCATCAGGAGAAGGTTGGGGTGCCCCTCTGGGCTCTTACAGGACTCCGGGCAGCTGGTCCAAGTTCGAACAAAACCTAGTCCTTTATGCCCTTTAGGCTGTACTCTCATTCATCCTCCCCGGACATCTCATACAATCAGACAACATGTGTGTTGTCTGGTACCTCAACAAGCAGGGAGGGACACGTTCCTACCCTCTGTCCTGGGAAACGATGACAGTCTGGCATTGGACAGCCCAACACCACCTTCACTTGATCACGGTTCACGTTCCGGGAGTGGAAAATACACTGGCAGACCGACTCAGTCTGTTCTCAGCCAGGTCCCACGAATGGGAGCTGGATCAAGAAGTCATAAACAACATCTTTCAGCGATGGAGAACACCTCGGATAGACCTCTTCGCTTCTCCCTAAAACACAAAGCTTCCCGCCTTCTGCTCACTTGCTCCAGGGCGAGACATTTTTTGGCGGAGCACTCTGTTGCTTGGAGGGATGGATTCATTTATGCCTTCCCTCCCATTCCTTTAATTCAGAGGGTCCTGAACAAACTCTGATCGGAGGGAGCTCTAATGATTCTCGTTGCTCCCTTCTGGCCTAGGCAAGTTTGGTTTTCTCTTCTGCAACGGTTTTCAGAGGAACCTCCACTTCCTCTTCCTCTGTCGCAACAATTGTTGACCCAGGATCAGGGGACCCTTGTTCATCCAGATCTCAAATCCCTTCATCTCCATGCATGGCTCCTGCAGACGTGGCTAAAGCGCCCGCTTTGGAGTCTCTCCTCTAGTAGTGGACATTTTGGTAGAGGCCAGGAAGCCTTCCCCCAGGTCCACCTATGCCATGAAGTGGAAACGATTTTCTGTTTGGGCAGATTCGAAAGACTATCATCCATTTCATCTGCCATCTCCTTCTCTGAGATCCTGCCAGTCTGGGAGAGGGGGTCAGATGGACTGAAGGTCAGGGAAGGGGAGATAGGGGAGCGAAACATGTGGCTCAAGGGCTGGTGCCAGGAAAAAGGACACAAATTTGTAGGGAACTGGCAACAGTTTTGTGACTGAAAGTTCTTTAAATTTGATGGCCTGCATCTGACTAAGGAGAGGGAGTCAGTTCATTGCGGCAGAAGTTTGATGTCTTTGCAGAATGTTTAAACTAGCAAATGGGGAGAGGGGTGCAGCACCCCATATGTCAAATGGGAAGAACACCCCTGCCCCCTCAGCTAGTGGTCAAACAGGAGTTCAGCATGTTTGTAGTTCATTTGCATCACTAGGTAAGGAGAAAGGTCCGGCTTCCCATACGACACGCAGGGGAAATGCCGGACCTCGTCCAACAACTAACACACCGAAATCTAGCCAATGGAAAATCATGTACTCAAATGCTCGCAGTCTGGAAAACAAGATCCCAGACCTGCAGACAATAATGACAGAGGCTAAACTGGACATAGTAGCCATTAGTGAGACAGGGTTTACGAGTAACCACACTTGGGAGACTTCAGTAGCTGGCTATGTACTGTTCAGAAGAGACTGAGGTGCAAAAAAGGTGGGGGGGGGGAGTGAAGTGGCCATTTATGTCAATGAAAATATCAAAGCTACAGAAATTCAGAATACACATAAGGAGCCAGAAGAACTGTGGTTCACCCTGGAAACAGGAAATGGGACAGCCATATGAACTGGGGCTGTGTACAGGCCTCCAGACCGGGGGAGGAGATGGACACATTACTGTTGGAAGATATACAAAACATGACAGTTAAAGGGGATGTTCTGATAATGGGAGACTTAAACATGCCAGATACAGATTGGTCAATACCAGCAGGGACATCTGCCAGAACTAGACACATGGTGGATTCCCTGTAGGGGGAGGGCCTCAAACAACTGGTACAACAACCCACAAGAGACAGGGCTATCCTAGAGCTAGTACTGACTAACAGGGAAAGGATCACAGATCTCCAGGTAGGTCACCTGGGGCCAGTGACCATCACATGGTATGGTTCAGTTTGGCCACTAGAACTAAATCATCCCATTCCAAGGCAAAATATGGGACTTCAGAGGAGCTGACTTTGATAAGATGGCCAACAGAGTTAAGCTAGCACGGGCAAGAAGAAATACAGGTGAGGGGTACAGGCAAAGTGGGCAGCATTAAAGATGCAGTACTTGAAGCAACATCCCATTGTGTTAGTGAGAAAGGAAGTGCAAAAGAAGAAGGAAACCACTTTGGTTCTCAAACACAGTAGAAGAAAAGGTCAGAGCCAAAAGGCTGGCCTTTCAGGAAATATAAGGGAACGCAGCAGGATGAAGATAGGGAGGCACACCAAACTTCTCTAAGGGAAGCAGGGAAGGCAGTAAGGCAGGTAAAGGCCCAAACCGAGGAAACACTAGCATGAACAGTAAAAGAAGGTGACAAGACTTTCTATAGGTACATTAGTAAAAGGAGAAAGTCCAGAGGGGGTATTGCTAAGATTAAAGGGGATAAGAGGGCGTGTGAGGAGGAGGACCATGTAAAAGAATCTATCCTAAATGGATATTTCTGCTCAGTATTTACTGAAGAGAAGGTAGGGCAGGGCCCACAGCTCAGCACCATGGACACAGAGGAGGGAGGTGTGTACTAGTCCCTTCACAAAAGAAAGGGTCCTACAAGAGCTCGATAAGCTCAGGGTGGACAAGGCAATGGGACCTGATGGCATACATCCCAGGGTACTAAAGGAGCTAAGGGTGGAACTAGCAGAGTCATTATCAGAGCTGTTTAGTGAGTCTCTGAGCACAGGAGAGGCCCCGGAAGACTGGAGAAGGGCTCATGTGATTCCGCTCCACAAAAGTGGTAGCAGGGAGGAGGCGGGGAGCTACAGACCAGTCAGTCTTGCATCAGTAGTGGGCAAGATTATGGAGACACTCCTTAAGGAAAGGATAGTGCAACACCTGGAATCCATAGGAGCACAGGATCCAAGAGAGCATGGGTTTACAAAAGGAAGGTCCTGTCAAACTAATCTCATAGATTTCTTTGACTAGGTAAACAGATTGGTGGACCAAGAGGGAGCAGTTGATGTCACCTACCTTGACTTCAGCACAGCTTTCGATACTGTACCACATAGAAGATTGATTAATAAGCTGGGCAGGCTCGGGGTGGGTCAGACGTTGGTCAACTGGGTGGCAAACTGGCTGACGGGCAGAAAACAGAGTGGCGGTAAATGGTATACAGTCAGAAGAGATGCAAATCACAAGTGGGGTACCTCAGGGATCAGTCTTGGGGCTAGTCCTCTTCAATATCTTCATCACTGACATTGCAGATGGACTGGAGGGTAAGGTTTGTCTGTTTGCAGATGACACCAAGATCTGCAACAGAGTAGATGATCCCGATGGGGTGGGCAGAATGAGAAGAGATCTGGATAAACTAGCAAAATGGTCAGAGTGGCAACTGGGTTTAATGCAAAGAAGTGCAAGATCATGCACGTGGGAAGAGAAACCCTGAAGCCACCTATAGGCTGGGAGAGGAGTAGCTGGCAGTCACAAGGGAAGAAAGAGACTTGGGCATCATCATCACCGATGACCTGAAATCATCCAAGCATACCACTAAAGCAGTAGGTAAGGCTAGAGGGATGTTGGGGTGTATTAGTAGGGGTGTCACAAGTCTGAAGAGGGAGGTAATAATCCCTCTTTCAAATTACATGAAGTCTTGCTATATTATAGACATTAGCAGTTTGTTCCAGCTCTAGAACTGCCCCAGAGTGAAATGGTTAAAACCATTCCAAAATAGAAATTTTAGTGAGAGCAGCTCTATCTGTGTCATTTCAAACTTGAACTGTCAGATTCTTTACTCACTCAGTGAACAGTCGCTCCGGAGATTTCTCCTTCTGCTCGGTTCATTTCTCGTTTAAAAGTGTGTTTTCGGTTGGATTTAAACCGAGAATAGTTTTATTTTAACCGAAAACCGTTCGGTTCAAGCTCTATCTGTGGTAACCGTGTAAGTAAATGAAGGTTTTGTCTGTATGGAACTTGTGAGTTATCGGTTCGGTTTTGAACCGATCAGTGGGTTAAAACTCATTTAAAACTAAAAGTTACTATTTTAGAGTGCGGTTCCCGGTTCTTATCGGTTCTAAAAACGGATTTATTGCGTTTTTTCCAATACCTGACACAGTTAGGAACCGCAGGTGTCTTGCCTGGCACTGCCATTAAAAGGCAAGTTTTAGGTTAGGCTGGCATTATGTCTGAGAACCCAAAAGAAAAACGGGCCCACTGGTTTCAACACTGTGATGTTTGTGGAAGTCTTTGCCAAGGCTGACCCACACACATGTGTTTATTGTCTGAGGTTTGACCACCTCCAGTCAGACTGCCAGGTATGTAAATTTCCTGCAGCCACCCTGGAAAAAGATTGGGCAGGCTCAGGAACCGAGAGGCCAAAAAGTCCGCTGACCCGGATGGCCAGCCCGGTTCGGTGCCAACCGAACCAGAGGGAGTGCCCTCTGACCAGGGCCAGACTTCCTCTGGCAAAAGAAAAGCTGGTTCTGAGGAACCAATTCCAGTAAAGAAAACAAGAAAATCAGCAGGTCTGGAGTCCAAAATTCCTTCTCCAACTGCTGCAGAGATAGCAAAAGCCATACAAATTGTCCAGTCACTGTCTCCGGGTCCATCCGAACCACCACTATCTGGTAAAAGGTCGGTTCGTCCGGTCCCAGTGGTTCAGGATTATGATATTGTGAGGGAACCGACCAGGGAGGCATGGGTACTGGATGTGGTCCTGGCAGACAGTGACCAGATTGGGTCCTGGAGGTAAGGGACCCATTGGCGGGGAGTGACCATGCAACGGTTTGGTTCTGCCTGGACCTAGGAGGGGTAGAAGGCTGCACAAAGACGGAAGTAACCAACTTAAGGGGGGTGGATTTTAAGGAAATGGGAAGGATCCTTAAGGAGCATTTGGATGGGATTGGGTCAGACATGGACGCTGATAGTAGGTGGAATCATCAGGAGAGGGGTGCAGGATGCTACCAGCACCTGTGCAAGAGTAAGACTAAATGTAGGGCCCAAAACCCTGTTGGTGGACCAGGAGGTCCAGGAGGTGGTGCGGAAAGAAAGCAGCCTATAAGAACTTAAGTGCTCAAGGAGTGAAAAGGGATCAGGGGAGTATGAGCTGATGGCTAGAAGGGCCACTAGAGTGGTGAGGATGGCTAAGGCAAGGAAGGAGCAGAACCTGGCCAGGGAAATTAGGAGAGGAAAAGGGGTTCTTAGATACATTGGGGAAAGACGAAGGGTGAAGGGGCAGATTAGCAGGATTAGATCAGGGAAGAGATGGGCACAAGACCCAGAGGAGCAGGCTGAGGTACTAAATGAGTACTTCACCTCAGTTTTCACTAGGGAAAATGGGGATGCTGCATCATACATGGGAGGAGACAGAGATAATGAGGAGGGGGGCCTTACCAATCGGCAGGTCTGGGGAGGGGGCATCACTGGCAGGTGGGAGGAGGGCTAAGCAGGGAGAAGAGGTACTGGAAGTGGAAATCACAGCAGAGAGAGTGAGGAAGCCCCCTCAGCTCCTTTAAGACGGAGAAAGCACGGGGCTGGATAAATTACATCCTAGAGTGCTGAAGGAACTTGCAGATGTCCTGGCGAAACCCTGGCAGAGCTTTCACCATCTCTCTGAGGACAGGGTGGGTGCCCCAGGACTGGAAGGTGGCGCATGTAGTGCCCATCCACAAGGGGGGGATCAAGGGAGGTGGCAGGGAACTACAGGCCTGTCAGCCTGACATCAGTGGTGGGCAAGGTGATGGAGGGCATTGTCAAGGAGAGGCTAGGGGGGGACCTGGATAAGTCAGGGTGCCTGGACGATAGACAGCATGGATTCATCCTGGGGAAATCATGTCAGACAAACCTGGTGGAGTTCTGTGACTGGGTGACAAGTGCCTTGGACCTGGGTAGACCAGTGGATGTCCTCTTTCTAGACTTCAGCAAGGCATTTGACTCTGTTCCTCACATGGGCCTGTTGGATAAACTAGGAGAAATGGGGTTGGGAAACCAGATGATCCGATGGATAGGCAATTGGCTCCAGGACCGGACCCAGAGGGTCGTAGTTGGTGGGATAGTCTCTTCCCAAGGAGGGTTCATTAGTGGGATCCCACAGGGATCAGTCCTGGGCCCTTCTGTTCAACGCCACGTATCTGACATGAGGACAGGAATCAGGAGTTAGATGAGTCTCTTTGCAGATGACTCAAACTGGGGCGGTGGTGGATGGGGAGGAGGGAGGGTGGCCCTGCAGGGGGACCTGGAGGCTCTGGAAAGATGGTTTAGAAAGTGGAAGCTGAGGTTTAATGCAGGAAATGCAAGGTACTCCACCTGAGCTGGAAACCCAGGCCAAGTGTACACCCTGGGGGAAATACTACAAGTCTCAATGGCTGAGAGGGACCTGGGGGTGGTGGTGGATGTCAAGATGAACAACTCTGAGACTTGTGGGAGGCAGCAGCCAAGGCCAACAGGATGCTGGGATGCATCGCTAGGGGATCCTCCAGAAGGAGGGAAGGATACTCCCTCTGTATAACTGCATGGTGAGGCCGCACCTGAGTACTGCGTGGCAGTTCTGGAGGTCGCACTAAAGAGGGACATTAACCTCCTGGAGAGGGTCCAGAGGAGGGCAACCAAATGATTTGGGGCTTGGGGACAGGACCTATGAGGAGAGGCTCAAGAGCTAAATATGTACACTTTGGAAGAGAGAAGGGACCTGGGGACATGATAGAGGCTTCAAGTACATGAAGAGGGTAAATAGGGAGGAACAGTGAGGGTGCTTCAAGGAAGGAGGAGGGTGCCACTAGAGGGCATGGGTGGAAGCTGGAGGGGAAGATTCAGGGGAGAAAGGAGGAGGTGCTACTTCACTGAGAGGTGGTAGAGCCATGAATGCACTACCTAGGGGCTGGTGGAGGCAGAGACAGTGGAGGGGTTCAAGAGGGGTGGGACAGGTACAGGGAAGGGTTCAGGAAGCAAAATCCAATGCAGCAAGAATATCCGGAACTGGGAAGGGAGAAGCCAGAGAAGGCGAGGGGGACAGCAAGGTCAGCACCCAGGGTGGGGGCTGACCAAACGAGCAGACACGAAAGACCATTAGGCCTATTCTGCTGGCATTTTAGTATGTTAGTATGTTAGTATATTGAGGAATTTTATGAACGAGAGGAGGGGGAGGAGGTTTATGAACAGTATGAATGTGGCTGGGAAGGTCTGGGTGTGCCCATTGAACCGGACATCTCCCCAGACAGACCTTTAGAATCTCCCCCTATGCTGTCTGAGTCCCCATCTCATTTTATGTTTTATAAAAAAGTTGCTGAAACCCTCCAGCTTCCTTTAGAAGAGGCTGTGGATGAGCAAGAGGAGCCTGATTTTATAGAAATGATGGATATTCCAGAGTCTAGGAGATTGTCTATTCCTTTACATAAGTCTTTTAGGAAACAAACAATTAAAATTTTAAAAGCTCTAATTCTGTGCCTCCTGTAGATAAAAGATGGACAGAAGGTATACATTGTCAGGCCCTGATACAGAATTCCTTTCTCAGCAATGCAGTCATGTTGGGGTAGTTCAGGCTGCTGCCTGTGATAAAGCTAATATTCCCTGGCTTCACATCCTCCTGACAAGGATTCCAGGAAGATTGATGCCATGGCCAAAAACAGTATATGGCAGCCTCTCTGGGACTCAGGCAAGCAAATTATATGGCTTATGTAGCTAGGTATCAGAAATCTAGATGGGATACTGTTATGCAATTGGCCAAGCAGGCCCATGGCCAGCTGGCTAGTGAACTAGAACAGGTGGCTGCTAATGGCATTGAAGCCTCTAAGGTTCAGTTTCATGCTGGGGTGGATGTTAATGATGTTTCCTCTAGGGTCATGGCCACATCTGTAGCTTTTCGTAGGTTGGTCTGGCTCAGGTGTACTAGTTTGTCACAGGATACCCAGACTAAGGCTATGGATTTTCCTGTGGTGGGAAATTCTCTGTTTGGAGAGCAGACAGAGAATTACATGAAGAAGATGGATGAATATAGGACTACTTACAAGAGTGCCCAGGCTAAGGAGCGGCAAGCCACTCCTCAAAGGCATGCCCCCAGGGGTAGGGGTAGGCCTTTTCACAGGCCTTTCTACCAGACTCAGGCCTCCTCTGCCTATGCTCAGAGGGGCTTCTTCAGAGGCAGGGGCAGACGAGGGGTGGGCAGACCTGCTCCCACCCCCCAGCCTAAAGCTCCTGCGAAACAGGCACCCTGATGGGGTGCCCAGGGCCGATTCTCCTGTACCAGTGGGGGGCAGGCTGGCTTACTTCAGTCAGAATTGGGCTTCTTTAACCTCAGACAAGTGGGTTCTGGAAGTAGTAAGCCAGGGTCTGGTTCTCAGCTTCAAAAAGTTTCCCAAGTTGAGAAGCAGACTTTTTCTACCTGCAAGTGCTTCAGAGACCCTCGCTCTGGAAACAGAGGTCTCATCCCTGTTAGCTCTCAGAGCAGTAGAAAGGGTTCCTCCCCTGCATCAGGGCAGGGGTCTGTATTCCAGATACTTCCTTACCCCAAAAAAGACAGGAGAATGGCGGCCCATTTTAGATCTCAGATATCTGAACAAGCATCTTCTGAAACCAAAGTTCAAAATGGTAACTCTGGCAATGATTTTACCTTTCCTAAGGCCAGGGACTGGCTAGCCTCCCTGGACCTCAAGGATGCCTATTTCCATGTCTAATCAGAAGATCCCATCGAAAGTACCTCAGATTCAAACTGCCTCAGGTCATTACTTCAGTTCAGAGCAATGCCCTTGGCCTTACTCTGCTCCAAGGGTATTCCACAAAGTGTCTAGCAGTGGCAGTGGCCTACTTAAGGAGGCAGAGGATTGCTGTTTTTCCCTATCTAGACGACTGGCTCATTGTAGGCCAGTCCCCAGAACAGGTAAAATCTCACCTGCAGGTCACCCAGCAGCTTCTCACCTCCCTGGGTTTTCTGCTAAACCTACCAAAGTAGGTTCTGGAACCAGTCCAGGTACTCACCTTTATAGGGGCAGAATTGGACACAAAGCTAGCCAGAGCCTTTCTTCCCCCAGAAAGGGTAAGGAATTTAGTGGCTCTGGCCTCCTCCTTCACTCTGCAGGTCTCTCGACCAGCAAGACACTTTCTGCAGCTCCTGGGGACATGGCTACATCCACAGCTGTTGTGCAGGGAGCCAGATTTCAGATGAGACATTCAGTTTCACTTGAGAACCTTTGGTCTCAGAGAAGAGACCGCCTTTCCAAGTTGGTCCCAGTGACTCGAACCTTGATCCTAGCTCTCCAGTGGTGGCAGGATCAGAGCAATTTAAGAGCGGGGTTCCCCTTCATTTCCCCTTCTCATGACTTGACTCTCACTACAGATGCTTCCTTCTGGGTTGGGAGCCCACATGGGACCTTTCCACTCAGGGAGTTTGGTCCCCCAGGAATCTCTGCTCCACATCAATTTGCTGGAACTCAGAGCTGTCTTTTAGCTCTTCAAGCTTTTCTGCATCTGTCCACGACAAGGTGATACAAGTCAGAACAGACAACACCACAACAATGTGGTACATCAACAAACAGGGGGGCACTCGGTCTTGACCTTGTGCACCGAGGCAATGAAGTTGTGATCTCTGGCCTATTCCTGAACACTTCCTCATAGCAGTTCATCTTCCAGGGAAGGACAGTGTCCTAGCGGATGCCCTCAGCAGGATTTCCCAGGGCCATCACGAATGGTCCCTGGATCCTCAAGTGCTGGGATAGTTTTTGCCAGGTGGGGCATCCCTCAGATAGATCTTTTTGCAGCCCCAGACAATCACAAACTTCCTCTGTTCTGTTGCAGGCCTCCAGTGCTGGGCTCAGTTCCCCTGAATGCCCTTCTTTTGGATTGGGAGGGGAAGTTCCTCTATGCTTCCCCTTTCCTCTCCTATTCAAAGTACTAGTCAAAATCAGATCTCAGCCTTGCAGGGTGATTCTGATTGCCCCGGATTGGGCCAGGCAGCCCTGGTACCCACTCCTTCTGTCTCTGACAGTCCATCTTCCCCTGTGCCTCCCCAGGAATCACAATCTGTTGACTTGTGCCCAGGGAAGTGTTTGGTATCCGGACCTCAAATCCCTCAACCTCAAGGCCTGGCTCTTGAGGAGTTAGAGTTTGCTGATTTACACCTCTCTCGGGGTGTTCTTGAGATCCTAAAGGCTTCCAGAAAGCCTTCCACTAGAGGCTACTTATGTACTAAATGGAAAAGGTTTTCCATTTGGTGTGCTGGGAAAAATATTTCCCAGAATCTGCTGAATTGCCCATTTTGTTAGATTACATGGTACATCTTAATTCCTTGGGTCTCAGACCAGCTACCCTGAGAGTTCATTTGGCAGTTGTGTCTCGTTTTGTGTCAGCAGGAAAGTCATCCCCTTTTCTCTCTTCCTTTGTTTTCCAAGTTTTTAAGGGATTACTCATACTAATCCTCCTTTCGGAACCGCCCTGTTTGGGACCTTAATGTTTGCATTGCCCAGTTAATGCAACCCTTTTGAACCTCTGTCTTCTGCAGAGCTTAAGTACCTAACTTGGAAAACTGTTTTCTAGTGGCTATCACTTCTGCCAGACGATAAGTGAATTGCAAGCCTTGTCAGTGGAGACTGACTTTATTTCTTTCCACAGGGATAAGGTAGTCCTTAGGACTAATAGGAAGTTTTTGCCTAAGGTGGTTTCAGATTTCCATCTTAATCAATCTATCTCCTTCCAGTATTTTTCACTGATCACTCCTCTTCGGTGAGAGGAGGTTGCACAGCCTGGATGTTAAGAGAGCTCTTAGTTATTATATAGAGCATACCAAAGGTCACAGGTTCGAATCCCTCCAACTTTTCCTTACCTATGGTGAAGTTGGGAAAGGCAAACCTGCCACTAAGAGATCAATAGCCAGGTGGATTGTCTCTTGTATCCAATTTTGTTATCAGAAAGTGGGCAGAGCCCCCACCCCCGGTTTGAGGGCTCATTCTACCAGGGGTACAGCTGCGTCTCTAGCTGCTGCCAGAGATATCCCTTTATTAGAGATTTGCCAGGCTGCTACTTGGAAAACGGTACACACTTTTACCAAGCATTACTCCCTGGATGTCCAGGCCAGGAGAGATGCTCAGTTTGGCACAGCTGTTCTTCAGAGCCTATTCCTAAGTAGGTTCTGCCCCTCCTCCATGAAGGTACTGCTGTGTATTCTGTTATGTTATAATATAGCAAGACTATGTTGTTTGAAGAAAAAATTACTCACCTTAGTAATGTTGTTTCTTCTAATGGAGTCTTGCTATATTATAGACCTCCCCCCAACCTGCCCCTCTCAGAACCTCTACTTGGTGGGGTGCGGGCAACTTAGTGTGGGCACTACTTATGTCCTCTTAGCATTTTGTCCCCTTTGGGACTTTGGGGGTGTGTATGTGCACGTGTGTGTGTTTTATTATACTTATGTTCCATTTTCATATTATTAGAATGGTGTTAGTATTTCTGGTCCCTTGACTTGAGTCTTGGGTGTTGGGACCATCAATGGTTGTTATTATTTAGATAGCCATTTGGCTAGTGTAGGTTACAGCTTCCACACAGACCTTAGTGAGTTTGGCTCGTAAAGATCTGACAGTTCAAGTTTGAAATGACAGATAGAGCTGCTCTCGTTCCAGAATTCTATTTTGGAATGGTTTTAACCATTTCACTCCGGGGCAGTTCTAGAGCTGGAACAAACTGCTAATGTCTATAATATAGCAAGACTCCATTAGAAGAAACAACATTACTAAGGTGAGTAATTTTTTCTTACAAGACACTGGTTAGGCCCCATATGGAGTTCTGCGTGCAGTACTGGAGGCCACACCTTCACAAGGACATTAACCAAATTGAGGTAGTCCAGAGAAGGGCAACCAAAATGGTGCAGGGACTGCATCAGAAAACATATGAGGACAGATTAACTGAGCTCAATGTGTGTACCCTAGAGTAAAGGAGGGAGAGCAGTGATGTGATCAAAACATTCAAACACCTTAAGGGCATTAACAAGGTGAAAGAGTCTTAACATGTTTCAGTATAAGAAAAACAGCAGGACAAGAGGACACAGCATGAGATTAGGAGTCCGATTAAGGGGTAATGTGAGGAAGTTCTTTTTCACAGAAAGGGTGGTGGATACATGGAATGGCCTACCTCAGGAAGTGGTGGATATGAATACAGTGCAGGGTTTCAAACAGGCATGGGATAGGTATAAGGGAGCAATACAGATGAGTATGAATAGATGGGCCATTGACAGAGCAAAGGCCAATGGCACATTCATAAGGTAGAAAAAGAAGTGGGCAGACTGGATGGGCCTTGCAGTCCTTATCTGCAATCAATTTCTGTTTCTAGTTCTAGTTTGAGCCTCTCTCGTGCCCAGTCAGTAAAGTCCTGGACTACATGCGTCACCCCTTTGATCTGGGTCTCAGCCGTTCCGTGTTACAAGTACACATGGCCAGTATTTCAGCCTAGCATATTCCCTTTGGAGACAGGACCTTTGCCCAGTTGGAAGTCTCTAAGACTTTCCTCAGAGGGGTTCTCCACCTGAGACCCCCCCATTTGCATTCCTGCCCCCTCCATGGGACTTAAATTTCATCCTGGAGAGGCTTACTCTGCCTCCCTTAGAACCAGCAGCAACAGCTGATTTGAAGTTCCTTTCTTGGAAGACACTCTTCCTAGTAGCCATTATTTCCGCTCAGCAAATTTCCAAGCTGCAGGCCTTAATGTGTAAATACCATACTTGATATTTCACAAGGAATGTGTGGCTCTACGCTTCAACCCTAAGTTTCTCCCTAAGATGGTGGCTGAATCTCTGCTGAATCAATCTATTGAGCTACCCGCTTTCTTTACGCAACACTCCAGTCAAGGGGAGTACCTCTTGCATACTTTGGATGTTCACAGAATCCTGAGATACTTCACCAATCAGACTAAGGATCTTAGGAAGACTGATCAGCTTTTTGTCTCTCTTGCTCACAAAAGAGAAGGCAATGCTGTTTCTAAGCAATGCCTATCCAAATGGTTGGCACATTGTATCACTTTCTGTTATGGCAAGTACAACAAGACCCTTCTGGGTCAAGTCAGAGGTCATTCCACCAGAGGAGCTGCCTCAGCGACTTGTTTCAGAAATGTGTCAGCGGCAGACATCTGTGCAGCCACAACTTGGACTTCTGTCCATACCTTCACGATACACTACAGTTTGGACATTACCTCTCACCATAGGGCAGGCTTCGGGTTGGCTGTCCTACAAGGTCTCCTTTTGTGAGACCCGTTCAGCCCTGAGGTTCCATGCTGTGGATGACAGTCCTCCTCCCGAATGCTTTTCCTTGTTTCAGACTGCTTGGGACTCAGTCTTATATGTGAATACCTACTGCAAGAGCCTTGTCAAAGTAAGATAGTACAGTTATGTAAGAACTTACCGTAACAGTAGATCTTCGAGAGAGGCTCTTGTAGGTATTACCTTCCCGCTCTCCATCCCCCTTAGTTTTATTTGCTTCATTTCCATGGGGGGGAATATCCTCTTCTCTCTCGTCTTGCTTCTTTTGGTCTTTGGTGGGAAAGAACTGGAAGGCGGGCGTGGGGGACCACCCCCTTTATACTGACATATGACATTGGTCACCTGACGTGGGGGCGGTCCCCTGCCAGAGACTGCTAGCTAGAAATTTTACTCCGCCTCACTGAACAGTCGCTCCGGAGATTTCTCCTGCTGCTCGGTTCAGTTTGTCGGTTAAGTGTAATTCTCGGTTTATTTTACCGAAATTAACCGCAGTCGGTCGGTTCAAACTCTGTCTGTGGTATTGTAAGTAATAGGCTTATTTTATTTTCTTCTGTGTGGAACTTGTAAACGTCTTTTCGGTTCGGTTTGAACCGATCAGATGGGTTTTAAATTAACTTTCTAGCCCTTTAGAGTGCAGTTCCCGGTTCTTATTGGTTCTAAAAAAAAACGGATTTTATTACGTTTTTTTCCACGACCCGTGACACGGTTGGGAACCGATAAGAGAGTCTTGCTTGTCGGATTGCCACTAACGGGCACGGTTTGGTTAGGCTGGCACTGTCTGAGAAACCCAAAAGAAAAACCGGACCCACTGGGTTTCAGCACTGTGGCCTCTGTGGGGAAGCCCTTGCTAAGGCTGACCCACACACCACCTGTGTATATTGTCTGGGGTTTGACCACCTCAATGCAGACTGCCAGATTTGTAAGAATTTTCCTGCTGCCACTGTGGAAGAGAGAGTTGGTAGGCTCAGGAAAGGGAGGCCAAAAAGTCCGCTGACCCGGATGGCCAGCCTGGTTCGGTTCCAGCCGAAGACACAGAGTGCCCTCTGACCAGGGATACTTCCTCGGTAACGAAGAGCCAGCTCTGAGGAGCCGGTTCCAACTAAAGGGCTAGAAAGTCAGCTAGTTTGGAGCCAAAAGTTTTTTCTTCAACCGCTGAGGAAATAGCTAAAGCTATTCAAATTGTCCAGTCTCTTTCTCCAGTTCCGTCCAAACCGACACCATCAGGGAAGCGCCCGGTTCGGACGGTTCCACCAGTTCAAGATTATGATTTTGAGGATTTTTATGAACCGGAGGAAGGGGAAGAGGGGTATGAGGAGACTGATTGTGATTTTGAAAGTCTGGATGTGCCCATTGAACCGGACATCTCTCCAGACAGACCTTCAGGGGTCTTCCCCCCCCCCCCAGGCTATCTGAGTCCTTTTCTCATTTTATGTTCTATAAGAAAGTTGCTGAAACTCTCCAACTCCCTGTTGAGGAAGCTGTTGATGACCAAGAGCCTGATTATGTAGAAATGATGGATATTCCAGAGTCTAGGAGACTGTCTATTCCTTGCACAAATCTTTAGGAAACAGACAGTAAAAATCCTAAAACTCCTCACTCTATCCTTCCTGTTGATAAAAGGATGGACAAAAGGTATACATTATCAGGCTCTGATACGGAGTTCCTCTCTCAGCAATGCAGCCATGTGGGGTAGTGCAGGCTGCAGCCTGTGACAAGGCAATTCCTCTAGCCACTCACCCTCCTGAAAAGGATTCCAGGAGGATGGATGCCATGGCAAAGAAACAGTACATGGCAGCATCTTTGGGACTCAGACAGGCGAATTATATGGCTTATGCAGCTAGGTACCAGAAATCCAGATGGGATACTGTGCTGGCACTAGCAAAACAGGCCCCTGACCAGCTTGCCAGGGAGCTGGAGCAGGTGGCTGCGGATGGTATTGAGGCATCCAAGGTGCAGTTTCATGCTGCAGTAGACTCTAATGATGTTTCATCAAGAGTCATGGCTACATCTGTGTCTCTTCGCAGAATGGCGTGGCTCAGATGTACTGCCCTGTCACAGGATACCCAGTCTAAGGCTATGGATTTTCCTGTTGTGGGCAATTCTCCGTTTGGGGAGCAGACAGAGAATTATATGAAGAAAATGGATGAGTATAGGACCACCTATAGGAGTGCACAGGCCAAAGAAAGGCAAGCCACTCCTCAAAGGCAGCATGTCAGGGGCAGGGGCAGGCCTTTTCATAGGCCTTTTTACCAAGCCCAGGCCTCTTCTTCTGCTTATGCCCAGAAGGGGTTCTTTAGAGGAAGAGGCAGAAGGGGGTCTAGTAAGCCTGCTTCTACCCCTCAACCCAAAGCCCCTGCAAAACAGGCTCCCTGGGTGTGGCCAGGGCCGATTCTCCACCACCGTGGCAGGCTGGCTTACTTTGTCCAGGACTGGAAGTCTGTAACATCAGACAAGTGGGTCCTGGAAGTAGTGGTGCAGGGACTGGCTCCTCAGCTTCAAAAATTCCCGAAGATGAGAACCAGGTCCTTTCCACCTGCAATCCATCAGAGGCACTTGCCCTAGAAACAGAAGTTTCTTCCCTCCTGGCTCTCACAGCTGTGGAAAGGGTTCCACACCTACACCAGGGCAAAGGGTTGTACTCCAGGTACTTCCTTACCCCAAAAAAGACAGGAGAATGTGCCCATCCTGGATCTCAGGTATCTAAACAAGCACCTTTTAAAACCAAAGTTCAAAATGGTGACTCTGGGAATTATTTTACCTTCTCTAAGGCCAGGACTGGTTAGCCTCCTGACCTCAAGGATGCCTACTTCCATGTTCTCATCAGAAGCTCCCACCGAAGTACCTCAGATTCGAACTGCCCTCAGGCCATTACCAGTTCAGAGCAATGCCCTTTGGCCTCACCTCGGCCCCGAGGGTGTTCACAAAATGCCTGGCAGTAGTAGTTGCCCACTTAAGAAGGCAAAAGATTGCCATCTTTCCTTATCTGGACGACTGCCTCATTGTAGGCCAGTCCCCAGACCAGGTCAAAGTACACCTACAAGTAACTCAGCAACTTCTTACATCTTTAGGTTTCCTTCTCAATCTTCCAAAGTCAGTTCTGGAGCCTGTCCAGCTTCTTACCTTCATAGGTGCAGAACTGAACACAAAGAAGCCAGAGCCTCCCTCCTCTGGAAAGAGCAAGGACTTTGGTCTCTGGCCTCTTCTTTTCACCCTGCAGGTCTCTCGACCAGCAAGGCATTTTCTACAGCTCCTGGGGCACATGGCTGCTTCTACAGCAGTAGTGCAGGGAACAAGGTTTCAGATGAGGGACATTCAGTTCCATTTGAGAGCCTTTTGGTCTCAAAGGACAGATCCTGTAACCAAATTGATCCCAGTGACTCGAACTCTGATCCAGGCACTACAGTGGTGGCAGGATCAGAGCAATTTGAGACAAGGGGTTCCCTTCATTCTCCAGTCTCATTCCTTGACCCTTACTACAGATGCATCCCTCTTGGGGTGGGGAGCTCACATGGGCAACCTTACTACCCAGGGGTTGTGGTCCCCTCAGGAATCTCTGCTCCACATCAATTTGTTGGAACTCAGAGCAGTTTTTCTAGCGCTCCAGGTTTTTTCCACATCTGTTCAGAACAAGGTTGTTCAGGTCAGAACAGACAATACCACTACAATGTGGTACATCAACAAGCAAGGGGGCACTCGGTCTACGGCCTTGTGCACCGAAGCAATGAAGTTGTGGTCTCTGGCTTATTCTCTGAACGCCTTCCCTACGGCAGTTCACCTCCCAGGCAAGGACAATGTCCTAGCGGATGCTCTCAGCAGGATTTCCCGGGCCATCACGAATGGGCACTGGATCCCCTAGTACTGGAGGTAGTATTTGCCAGATGGGGCACCCCTCAGATAGATCTTTGCAGCCCCAGACAATCACCAACTTCCCTTTTTTCTGCAGGCCCCCAGTGTTGGGCCCAGTCCCTCTGGATGCCTTCCTACTCAGTTGGGAAGGAAGTTTCTCTGCTTTCCCCTTCCTCCTCTTTCAAGGTGTTAGTAAAATCAGGTCTCAACCCTGCAGGATGATCCTGATTGCTCCAGATTGGGCCAGGCAGCCCTGGTACCCACTCCTCATGTCCTTAGCGGTCCACCTTCCCCTGTGTCTTCCCAGGAATCACAACCTATTAACCTGTGCCCAGGGGAGGGTTTGGTATCCGAACCTCAAATCTCTCAATCTCAAGGCATGGCTCTTGAAGAGTTAGAGTTTGCTAACCTACACCTTTCCCAAGGCGTATTGGAAATCTTAAAGGTCTCTAGGAAGCCTTCCACCAGGGCTACTTATAATTCAAAATGGAAAAGATTTTCCATATGGTGTGCTGGTAAGCATATTTCACCAGAATCGGCTGACGTACCCACGATTCTGGATTATTTAGTGCATTTGAATTCTTTTGGGGCTAAGACCAGCTATCCTAAAAGTGCACTTGGCAGCTGTGTCTGTCTTTTATCAGCAGGTAAGCTCCTCTTTTTCAGCTCACCCTGTGTTCTCCAGGTTTTTTAAAGGGTTGCTTCACACCAACCCTCCGTTCAGGGACCCTGCCCCTGCTTGGGATCTTAATATTTGCATTGCCCAGCTTATGCAACCCCCTTTTGAGCCATTGTCTTCAGCAGAGCTAAAGTACTTGACTTGGAAAACTGTGTTTCAAACAACATGAAGTCTTGCTATATTATAGACATTATTATAGACATTAGCAGTTTGTTCCAGCTCTAGAACTGCCCCGGAGTGAAATGGTTAAAACCATTCCAAAATAGAATTTTGCACGAGAGAGCCTCATCTGTGTCATTTCAAACTTGAACTGTCAGATTCTTTACTTCGCCTAGTGAACAGTCGCTCCGGAGATTTCTCCTTCTGCTCGGTTCATTTCTCGTTTAAAGTGTTTTCTCGGTTGGATTTAACTGAGAATAGTTTTATTTAACTGCAAAACCGCTCGGTTCAAGCTCTATCTGTGGTAACCGTAAGTAAATGAAGGTTTTGTCTGTGTGGAACTTGTAAATTATCGTTCGGTTTTGAACCGATCAGTGGGTTTAAAACTCATTTAAAACTAAAAGTTACTATTTTAGAGTGCGGTTCCCGGTTCTTATCAGTTCTAAAAAAACAGATTTATTACGTTTTTTCAATACCTGTGACACGGTTAGGAACCGATAAGGGTGTCTTGCCTGGCACTGCGAAAAGGGCAAGTTTTGGTTAGGCTGGCATTATGTCTGAGAAACCCAAAAGAAAACCAGGCCCATTGGTTTCAACACTGTGATGTTTGTGGGGAAGTTCTTGCCAAGGCTGACCCACACACCACATGTGTTTATTGTCTGGGGTTTGACCACCTCCAGTCAGACTGCCAGGTATGTAAGAATTTCCCTGCAGCCACCCTGGAAAAAAGATTGGGCAGGCTCAGGGAACGAGAGGCCAAAAAGTCCGCTGACCCGGATGGCCAGCCTGGTTTGGTGCCAACCGAACCAGAGGGAGTGCCCTCTGACCAGGGCCAGACTTCCTCGGGCAAAAGAAAAGCTGGTTCTGAGGAACCAATTCCAGTAAAGAAAACAAGAAAATCAGCAGGTCTGGAGTCCAAAATTCCTTTCTCCAACTACTGTGAGATGGCAAAAGCCATACAAATTGTCCAGTCACTGTTCCGGTCCGTCGAACCACCATCTGGTAAAGGTCGGTTCTGTCTGTCCCAGTGGTTCAGGATTATGATATTGAGGAATTTTATGAACCAGAGGAGGGGAGGAGGATTATGAACAGTATGACTGTGGCTGGGAAGGTCTGGGTGTGCTCATTGAACCGACATCTCCCAGACAGACCTTTAGAATCTCCCTATGCTGTCTGAGTCCCCATCTCATTTTATGTTTTATAAAAAGTTGCTGAAACCTCCAGCTTCCTTTAGAAGAGGCTGTGGATGAGCAAGAGGAGCCTGATTTTGTAGAAATGATGGATATTCAGAGTCTAGGAGATTGTCTATTCCTTTACATAAGTCTTTTAGGAAACAAACAATTACAATTTTAAAAGCTCCTAATTCTGTGCCTCCTGTAGATAAAAAAGATGGACAGAAGGTATACATTGTCAGTCCCTGATACAGAATTCCTTCTCAGCAATGCAGTCATGTGTGGTAGTTCAGGCTGCTGCCTCGTGATAAAGTTAATATTCCTTGGCTTCACATCCTCCTGACAAGGATTCCAGGAAGATTGATGCCATGGCCAAAAAACAGTATATGGCTCTTCTGGGACTCAGGCAAGCAAATTATATGGCTTATGAGCTAGGTATCAGAAATCTAGATGGGATACTGTTATGCATTGGCCAAGCAGGCCCATGGCCAGCTGGCTAGTGAACTAGAACAGGTGGCTGCTGATGGCATTGGCTCTAAGGTTCAGTTTCATGCTGCTGTGGATGTTAATGATGTTTCCTCTAGGGTCATGGGCACATCTGTAGCTTATGAGGTTGGCCTGGCTCAGGTGTACTAGTCTGTCACAGGATACCCAGACTAAGGCTATGGATTTTCCTGTGGTGGGAAATTCTCTGTTTGGAGAGCAGACAGAGAATTACATGAAGAAGATGGATGAATATAGGACTACTTACAAGAGTGCCTCAGGCTAAGGAGCGCAAGCCACCTCAAAGGCATGCCCCCCAGGGTAGGGGTAGGCCTTTCACAGGCCTTCTATCAGACTCAGGCCTCCTGCCTTTGCTCAGAGGGGTTTCTTCAGAGGCAGGGGCAGACGAGGGTGGGCAGACCTGCTCCCACCCACCAGTCTAAAGCTCCCATAAACAGGCACCCTGATGGGGTGCCCAGGCCCGCTTCTCCTGTACCAAGTGGGGGCAGGCTGGCTTACTCAGCTGTCAGAACTGGGCTTTTTAACCTCAGACAAGTGGGCTCTGAAGTAGTAAGCCAGGGTCTGGTTCTCAGCTTCAAAAGTTTCCCAAGTTGAGAAGCAGACTTTTTCTACCTGCAAGTGCTTCAGAGACCCTTGCTCTGGAAACAGAGGTCTCATCCCTGTTAGTCTCAGAGCAGTAGAAAGGGTTCCTCCCTGCATCAGGGCAGGGTCTGTATTCCAGATACTTCCTTACCCAAAAAGACAGGAGAATGGCGGCCCATTTTAGATCTCAGATATCTGAACAAGCATCTTTTGAAACCAAAGTTCAAAATGGTAACTCTGGCAATGATTTTATTTTCCTAAGGCCAGGGACTGGCTAGCCTCCTGGACCTCAAGGATGCCTTATTTCCATGTCCTAATCAGAAGATCCCATCGAAAGTACCTCAGATTCGAACTGCCCTCAGGTCATTACCAGTTCAGAGCAATGCCCTTCGGCCTTACCTCTGCTCCAAGGGTATTCACAAAGTGTCTAGCAGTGGCAGAGGATTGCTGTTTTTCCCTATCTAGACGACTGGCTCATTGTAGGCCAGTCCCCAGAACAGGTAAAATCTCACCTGCAGGTCACCCAGCAGCTTCTCACCTCCCTGGGTTTTCTGCTAAACCTACCAAAGTCGGTTCTGGAACCAGTCCATGTACTCACCTTTATAGGGGCAGAATTGGACACAAAGCTAGCCAGAGCCTTTCTTCCCCAGAAAGGGTAAGGAATTTAGTGGCTCTGGCCTCTTCCTTCACTCTGCAGGTCTCTCGACCAGCAAGACACTTTTGTAGCTCCTGGGGACATGGCTGCATCCACAGCTGCTGTGCAGGGAGCCAGATTTCAGATGGAGACTTTCTGTTTCACTCTGAGAACCTTTTGGTCTCAGAGACGAGACCCCTTCCAAGTTGGTCCCAGTGATTCAACCTTGATCCCAGCTCTCCAGTGGTGGCAGGATCAGAGCACTTAAGAGGGGTCCCCTTCATTTCCCTTCTCACCACTCTGACTCTCACTACAGATGCTTCCCTTCTGGGTTGGGAGCCCACATGGGCGACCTTTCCACTCAGGAGTTTGGTCCCCAGGAATCTCTGCTCCACATCAGTTTGCTGGAACTCAGAGCTGTCTTTTAGCTCTTCGCTTTTTCTGCATCTGTCCACGACAAGGTGATACAAGTCAGAACAGACAACACCACAACAATGTGGTACATCAACAAACAGGGGGGCACTCGGTCTTCGGCCTTGTGCACCGAGGCAATGAAGTTGTGGTCTCTGGCCTATTCCCTGAACACTTCCCTCATAGCAGTTCATCTTCCAGGGAAGGACAATGTCCTAGCGATGCCCTCAGCAGGATTTCCCTGGGCCATCACGTATGGTCCCTGGATCCTCAAGGTGCTGGGGATAGTTTTTGCCAGGTGGGGCATCCCTCAGATAGATCTTTTTGCAGCCCCAGACAATCACAAACTTCCTCTGTTCTGTTGCAGGCCTCCAGTGCTGGGCTCAGTTCCCCTGGATGCCCTTCTTCTGGATTGGGAGGGGAAGTTCCTCTATGCTCCCTCCTCTCCTATTCAAAGTACTAGTCAAAATCAGATCTCAGCCTTGCAGGGTGATTCTGATTGCCCCGGATTGGGCCAGGCAGCCCTGGTACCCACTCCTTCTGTCTCTGACAGTCCATCTTCCCCTGTGCCTCCCCAGGAATCACAATCTGTTGACTTGTGCCCAGGGAAGGGTTTGGTATCTGGACCTCAAATCCCTCAACCTCAAGGCCTGGCTCTTGAGGAGTTAGAGTTTGCTGATTTACACCTCTCTCAGGGTGTTCTTGAGATCCTAAAGGCTTCCAGAAAGCCTTCCACTAGGGCTACTTATAGTTCTAAATGGAAAAGGTTTTCCATTTGGTGTGCTGGGAAAAATATTTCCCAGAATCTGCTGAATTGCCCATTTTGTTAGATTACATGTACATCTTAATCCTTGGGTCTCAGACCAGCTACCCTGAGAGTTCATTTGGCAGCTGTGTTCGCTTTTGTGTCAGCAGGAAAGTCATCCCCTTTTCCTCTCTTCCTTTTGTTTTCCAAGTTTTTTAAGGGATTACTCCATACTAATCCTCCCTTTCGGGAACCAGCCCCTGCTTGGGACCTTAATGTTTGTATTGCCCAGTACATGCAACCCCTTTTGAACCTCTGTCTTCTGCAGAGCTTAAGTACCTAACTTGGAAAACTGTTTTTCTAGTGGCTATCACTTCTGCCAGACGATAAGTGAATTGCAAGCCTTGTCAGTGGAGACTGACTTTATTTCTTTCCACTAGGGATAAGGTAGTCCTTAGGACTAATAGGAAGTTTTGCCTAAGGTGGTTTCAGATTTCCATCTTAATCAATCTATCTCCTTCCAGTATTTTTCACTGATCACTCCTCTTCGGGTGAGAGGAGGTTGCACAGCCTGGATGTTAAGAGAGCTCTTAGTTATTATATAGAGCGCACCAAAGGTCACAGGTTCAATCCTCCAACTTTTCCTTACCTATGGTGAAGTTGGGAAAGGCAAACCTGCACTAAAGAGATCAATAGCCAGGTGGATTGTCTCTTGTATCCAATTTTGTTATCAGAAAGTGGGCAGAGCCCCCGGTTTGAGGGCTCATTCTACCAGGGGTACAGCTGCGCTCTAGCTGCTGCCAGAGATATCCCTTTATTAGAGATTTGCCAGGCTGCTACTTGGAAAACGGTACACACTTTACCAAGCATTACTCCCTGGATGTCCAGGCCAGAGAGATGCCTGCTCTGGCACAGCTGTTCTTCAGAGCCTATTCCTAAGTAGGTTCTGCCCTCCTCCATGGAGGTACTGCTTGTATTCTGTTAATGTCTATAATATAGCAAGACTTCATGTTGTTTGAAGAAAAAATTACTCACCTTAGTAATGTTGTTTCTTCTAATGGAGTCTTGCTATATTATAGACCTCCCCCCAACCTGCCCCTCTCAGAACCTCTACTTGGTGGTGCGGGCAACTTAGTGTGGGCACTACTTATGTCCTGTTAGCATTTTGTCCCCTTTGGGACTTTGGGGTGTGTGTGTATGCGTGTGTGTGTGTTTTATTATACTTATATTCCATTTTCATATTATTAGAATGGTGTTAGTATTTCTGGTCCCCTGACTTGAGTCTTGGGTGTTGGGACCATCAATGGTTGTTATTATTTAGGTAGCTATTTGGCTGTAGGTTACAGCTTCCACACAGACCTTAGTGAGTTTGGCTCGTAAAGATCTGACAGTTCAAGTTTGAAATGACACAGATAGAGCTGCTCTCGTGCCAAAATTCTATTTTGGAATGGTTTTAACCATTTCACTCTGGGGCAGTTCTAGAGCTGGAACAAACTGCTAATGTCTATAATAATGTCTATAATATAGCAAGACTCCATTAGAAGAAACAACATTACTAAGGTGAGTAATTTTTTCTTCTGGTAGCCATCACCTCTGCCAGGCGCATAAGTGAGCTACAAGCATTGTCAGTGGAGCCTGATTTTATCTCCTTTCATAGAGATAAGGTGGTCCTCAGGACTAACAGGAAGTTTTTGCCTAAGGTGGTTTCAGACTTCCACCTTAATCAATCCATGTCTCTTCCTGTGTACTTCACTGACCATTCTTCCTCTGGCGAGAGGAGATTACACAGCTTAGATGTCAATAGAGCCCTTAGTTACTATATAGAACGTACCAAGGGTCATAGGTTTGAATCCCTCCAATTGTTCCTCACTTATGGTGAGGTTGGTAAAGGCAAACCTGCCACTAAAAGATCCATTGCCAGGTGGATTGTCTCTTGTATCCAATTTTGATATGAAAAACTGGGTAAGATTCCTCCCTCAGGCCTGAGGGCTCACTCTACCAGAGGTACAGCTGCGTCCCTGGCTGCTGTCAGGGACATCCCTATTCTAGAGATATGTCAAGCAGCTACCTGGAAAACAGTTCACACTTTTACTAAGCATTACTCCCTGGATATCCAGGCTAGGAGTGATGCTCGATTCTTTGCACAGCTGTGCTTCAGAGCCTATTTCCTAAGTAGGTTCTGTCCTCCTCCATGGAGGTACTGCTGTGTAATCTGCATATGTCATAATATAGCAAGACTTCATGTTGTTTGAAGAAAAATTACTCACCTTAGTAATGTTGTTTCTTCTAATGGAGTCTTGCTATATTATGACCTTCCCAGCCTGCCCTCTCAGAACCTCTACTTTTGGGATGTGGGTGGGCAGTGCAATGTTGGCACTTCATAGATGCCCACTTTATTTTCACCGCTTCTTAGGGTGCTTAGGTGTTATGTTTTATTTTTCTTTCTTGAACTCTGACTTGAGTCTTTATTTTGGGATCAAGAACAAAAATGTGTTTTGTAGTTAGTAGCCAGTGGGCTAGTGTAGGTTTACAGCTTCCACACAGAACCTTAGTGAGTTTTGCTCGTAAAGATCTGACAGTTTAAGTTTGAGCTACAACAGACAGAGTGTTCAACCGAGCTCGTGCTCAAAGTTCCATGCCCTGCATGGAAAGTTAACTCTTTCACCTCCGGAGCAGTTCTAACCTGAGGTTATACTGCATATGTCATAATATAGCAAGACTCCATTAGAAGAAACAACATTACTAAGGTGAGTAATTTTTTCTTCCTTGCTGTAGACAGTCCAGCCTCAGAAAGAACTCTAAAGAAATGATTCTCTGAAACGTTTTATACACAATCTCTAAAAATCTCCCTTTCAAACAATATGAAGTCTTGCTGTATTATGACACATGCAGCGAGTCCCAACCTTCGAACTGCTCCGGAGATGAGAGAGTTAACTTTCCATGCCAGGCATGGAACGCTGAGCTCGAGCTCGGTTGAAACTCTATCTGTTGTTCTTCAAACTCAAACCGTCAGATTCTTTACTCCGCCTCACTGAACAGTCGCTCCGGAGATCTCTCCTTCTGCTCGGTTCATTTTGTCGGTTAAAGTATTGTTTTTCTCGGTTTTTGACCGAATTTAAACCGCAACCGGTCGGTTCAGACTCACTCTGTGGTATTTGTGAGTACTAGATAGGTTTTACATTGATTTCTATTCTGTGTGGAACTTATAAATGGTTTATCGGTTTGGTTTGAACCGATCAGGTTGTTTAAAATATATTAATCTGTCATTTAGAGTGTGGTTACCGGTTCTTATCGGTTCTAAAAAAAACGGATTTTATTACGGTTTTTTCCACGACCCGTGAAACGATTGGGAACCGATAAGAGAGTCTTACCTGTCTGATTGCCATAAATGGGTAAGTTTGGTTAGGACTTGCACTATGTCTGAGAAACCCAAAAGAAAAACCGGGCCCACTGGATTTCAACACTGCAGTGTCTGTGGGGAAGTCTTTGTCAAGGCTGACCCCCACACCACCTGTGTTTATTGTCTGGGGTTTGACCACCTCAATGCAGACTGCCAGATTTGTAAAAATTTTCCTGCCGCTACCCTGGAAAAGAGAGTTGGTAGGCTCAGGGAAAGGGAGGCCAAAAAGTCCGCTGAACCGGATGGCCAGCCCGGTTCGGTTCCAACTGAACCGAAGGGAGTGCCCTCTGACCAGGGCGAGACTTCCTCTGGCAAAAGGAGATCCGACTCAGAGGAGTCTGTTCCAGCAAAAAGGACTAGTAAGTCAGCTGTTGTGGAGCCAAAACTTTCCTCTCCAACCGCTGAAGAAATAGCCAAAGCGATTAAAATTGTCCAGTCGCTTTCTCATTCCGACCGAACCGCACCATCGGTGTCAGGCGCAGTTCGGCCGGTTCCACCGGGTTCAAGAGTGTGATTTAGAGGAATATTATGAATCGGAGGAGGGGGAAGAGGAGTATGAGGAAAGTGAATGTGGATTTGAAAGTCTGGATGTGCCCATTGACCCGGACATCTCCCCAGACAGACCTTTAGGAGTGTCTCCTCCTAGGCTTTCTGAGTCCCCTTCTCCTTTTATGTTTTATAAAAAAGTGGCTGAAAACCTCCAGCTCCCTATGGAGGAAGCTGTGGATGATCAAGAGGAGCCTGACTACGTGGAAATGATGGCTATCCCAGAGTCGAGGAGACTGTCTATTCCTTTGCATAAATCTTTTGGGAAACAGGCAGTAAAAATTCTAAAAACTACTCACACTATACCTCCTGTGGATAAGAGAATGGACAAGAGTTACACATTGTCAGGCTCTGATATGGAGTTCCTTACACAACAATGCAGCCATGTTAGTAGTGCAGGCTGCAGCCTGTGACAAGGCAAATATTCCCTTGGCTTCACCCCCCCTCTTACAAGGACTCCAGGAGGATTGATGCCATGGCAAAGAAACAGTACATGGCAGCATCCTTGGGACTCGGACAGGCAAATTATATGGCTTATGTTGCTAGATATCAGAAATCCAGATGGGATACTGTTATGGCTCTAGCAAAACAGGTCCCTGGCCAGCTTGCCAAGGAGCTGGAGCAGGTGGCTGCTGATGGTATTGAGGCATCCAAGGTGCACTTCCATGCTGCAGTGGACTCTAATGATGTGTCATCAAGAGTCATGGCTACATCTGTGGCACTTCGCAGAATGGCTTGGCTCAGATATACTAGCCTGTCACAGGATACCCAGACTAAGGCCATGGATTTTCCTGTTGTGGGTAATTCTCTGTTTGGGGAGCAGACAGAGAATTACATGAAGAAAATGGATGAGTATAGGACCACCTATAGGAGTGCACAGGCCAAGGAAAGGCAGGCCACTCCTCAAAGGCAGCTTTCCAGGGGCAGGGGCAGGCCTTTTCATAGGCCTTTACCAAGCCCAGGCCTCCTTCTGCTTATGCCCAGAGGGGATTCTTTAGAGGGAGAGGCAGACGGGTACAAGCAGGCCTGCTTCCACCCCTCAGCCCAAAGCCCCTGCCAAGCAGGCACCCTGATGGGGTTGCCAGGGCCGATTCTCAGCTACCTGTAGGGGGCAAGCTGGCTTACTTTGTCCAGGACTGGAAGTCTCTGACATCAGACAAGTGGGTCCTGGAAGTAGTAAGCCAGGGACTGGTTCTCAGCTTCAAAAAATTTCCAAAGATGAGAACCAGATCCTTTCCACCTGCAAATCCACCAGAGGCACTTGCCCTAGAGGCAGTGGTCTCTTCCCTCCTGGCTCTCACAGCTGTGGAAAGGGTTCCACACCTATACCAGGGCAAAGGGTTGTACTCCAGGTACTTCCTTACCCCAAAAAAGACAGGAGAATGGCAGCCCATCCTGGATCTCAGATATTTAAACAAGCACCTTTTAAAACCAAAATTCAAAATGGTGACTCTGGAAATTATTCTACCCTCTTTAAGGCCAGGGTACTGGCTAGCGTCCCTGGACCTCAAGGATGCCTACTTCCATTTTCTCATCAGAAGCTCCCATCGAAAGTACCTCAGGTTCGAGCTGCCCTCAGGCCATTACCAGTTCAGAGCAATGCCCTTTGGCCTCACCTCTGCTCCAAGGGTATTCACAAAATGCCTGGCAGTAGCAGTTGCTTCCCTAAGAAGGCAAACAATTGCCATCTTCCCCTACCTGGACGACTGGCTCATAGTAGGCCAGTCTCCAGACCAAGTCAAGTTACATCTACAGATAACTCAGCAACTGCTCACCTCTCTAGGTTTCCTCCTGAATCTTTCAAACTCAGTCCTAGAGCCTGTCCAGCTCCTCACCTTCATAGGCACAGAGAAAGCCAGAGCCTTCCTTCCTTTGGACAGGGCAAGGACCCTGTTCTCTCTGGCCTCCTCATTCACCCTGCAGGTCTCTCGACCAGCAAGGCATTTTCTACAGCTCCTGGGGCACATGGCTGCTTCTACAGCAGTAGTGCAGGGAGCAAGATTTCAGATGAGGGACATCCAGTTCCATTTGAGAGCCTTTTGGTCTCAAAGGAAAGACCCTCTAACCAAATTGATCCCAGTAATTCGAGCCCTGATCCAGGCCCTACAGTGGTGGCAGGATCAGAGCAATCTGAGACAAGGGGTTCCCTTTGTCACTCAGTCTCACTCCTTAATCCTTACTACAGATGCGTCCTTCTTGGGGTGGGGAGCTCACATGGGCGACCTCACTACCCAGGGATTGTGGTCCCCTCAGGAATCTCTGCTCCACATCAACCTGTTGGAACTCGGAGCAGTTTTTCAGCACTTCGTTTTTCCAAATCTGTTCAGAACAAAGTTGTACAGGTCAGAACAGACAACACCACCACAATGTGGTACATCAACAACAAAGGGGCACTCTGTCTACAGCCTTGTGCACAAGCAATGAAGTTGTGGTCTCTGGCTTACTCCTGAACACCTCCCCACGGCAGTTCACCTCCCAGGAAAGGACAATGTCCTGGCAGATACCTCAGCAGGATTTCCCAGGGCCATCACGATGGTCACTGGACCCCTGGTCTTGGAGGTGATATTTGCCAGATGGGGTACCCCGCAGATGGATCTTTTTGCAGCCTCAGACAATCACCAACTTCCCCTTTTTTGCTACAGGCCCCCAGTGTTGGGTTCAGTCCCTCTGGATGCCTTAGTTCTCAATTGGGAAGGGAAGTTCCTCTATGCTTTCCCCCTTCCCTCTCCTGTTCAATGTGCTAGTCAAAATCAGATCTCAATCCTGCAAGATGATCCTGATTGTTCCAGATTGGGCCAGACAACCCTGGTATCCACTCCTACTGTCCTTAGCAGTCCATCTTCCCCTGTGTCTTCCCAGGAATCACAACCTGTTAACCTGTGCTCAGGGAGGGTTTGGTACCTGAACCTCAAATCTCTCAATCTCAAGGCCTGGCTCTTGAAGTTAAGAGTTTGCTGATCTACACCTCTCCCAAGGTGTAATGGATATTCTGAAGGCTTCTAGGAAACCTTCCACCGGGGCTACCTATAATTCCAAATGGAAGAGGTTTTCCATATGGTGTTCTGGGAAGCATATTTCCCCAGAATCTGCTGATTTACCCACAGTCCTGGATTATATGGTCCATTTAAATACCTTGGAGCTGAGACCAGCTACCCTAAAAGTACATTTGGCAGCTGTGTTTGCCTTTATTTCAGCAGGTAAACCCTCTTCTTTTCTCTTTCAGCTCATCCTGTATTCTCCAAGTTTTTTAAGGGATTGCTTCACACCAACCCTCCATTCAGGGCCCCTGCCCCTGCCTGGGATCTTAGTGTTTGCATTGCTCAGCTTATAACCCCCTTGAGCCTTTGTCTTCAGCAGAGCTTAAGTACTTGACTTGAAGACTGTGTTCTGGTAGCTATCACTTGCCAGGCCATAAGGAATTACAAGCCTTGTCAGTGGAGCCTGATTTTTATCTCCTTTCATAGAGATAAGGTGGTCCTCAGGACTAACAGGAAGTTCTTGCCTAAGGTAGTTTCAGATTTCCACCTTAACAATCTATATCTCTTCCAGTGTACTTCACTGACCATTCCTCCTCTGGCTAGAGAAGGCTGCACAGCTTAGATGTGAAGAGAGCCCAGTTACTACATAGAGCGTACCAAGGGTCACAGGTTTGACTCCCTCCCACTGTTCCTCACTTATAGTGAGGTTGGTAAGGAAACCTGCCACTAAAAGATCCATTGCCAGGTGGATTGTCTCTTGTATCCAATTCTGTTATGAAAAGCTGGGTAAGGTTCCTCCCTCAGGCCTGAGGGCTCACTCTACCAGAGGTACAGCTGCTTCCCTAGCTGCTGCCAGGGACATCCTATTCTAGAGATGTCAAGTAGCTACCTGGAAACAGTTCACACTTTTACCAAGCATTACTCCCTGGACATCCAGGCTAGAGTGATGCTCGGTTTTAACACAGCTGTGTTTCAGAGCCTATTTCCTAAGTAGGTTCTGACCCTCCTCCATGGAGGTACTGCTGTGTATCTGCATATGTCATAATATAAGACTTCATGTTGTTTGAAGAAAAATTACTCACCATAGTAATGTTGTTTCTTCTAATGGAGTCTTGCTATATTATGACCTCCCCGCCTGCCCCTCTCAGAACTTCTGTTTTGGGATGTGGGTGGGCAGTGCAATGTTGGCACTTAGTAGATGCCCACCTTGTTGTTTTCACCCTCCTTTTTGGGGTGACTTGGTGAGGTGTTTTCATTTTTGGGTCTCCTGAGTCTTTGTTTTGGGACCAAAAAATGTGTTCTTATGTTTAGTAGCCAGTTGGCTAGTGTAGGTTTGCAGCTTCCACACAGGACCTCAGTGAGTTTAGCTCGTAAAGATCTGACGGTTTGAGTTTGAAGAGCAACAGACAGAGTTTCAACCGAGCTAGAGCTCAGCATTCCATGCCTGGCATGGAAAGTTAACTCTTTCACCTCCGGAGCAGTTCGAAGGTTGGGACTCACTGCATATGTCATAATATAGCAAGACTCCATTAGAAGAAACAACATTACTAAGGTGAGTAATTTTTTCTTATCCCCCACCAGCTTCTCCTGGTAGTTTCCCCACTTTACTGTATGCCCAAGACGACGTGTGTGTGTGTGTGTGTGTGTGTGTGTGTGGCTTTTTCTGGGGCCACAGTCTCTGCAGCGTTTCCCAGAATACCTTTTACCATACTCTGAATGTAAATAAAATGGTTGTAAACTTTGTTTGCTTTAGTTTTACTATTTACCTTTTATCCCAATGGTATTCTCTAGTGCTTCCCCCACCCCGGTCAAGCTCAGCCCCATCCTCTCATGTCTCCAGCACGTACCCCTCTGGTCCCCCACAACTTACACCCCCACTCCACTGTAGCAGAACATGGTCGCAGACCTGCACTGTTGCATATTCTTGCCTGATTGAGGGGGAAGGAGAAGCCTGCGGAGGAAGATTGGCCTGTATGGACCATGGTGTTTTTCCTGTGTCTGTCCCATGCTCTATGATGCTAGCACGCGTGAAGTGTCTGTGCCAGCTGCCATCTTCATTCTTAGACAACCTGGCCACACAGAGCTATGCATCTAGAAACATTCTGGTACTGAAATGGACGTGGGTAGGGAGGCTGACGACCTCTATTGGATTTGCATGACCTCAGCAATTTGCATGAAAGTGCAAATTCCGTATGGTCACTTTGGTTCAGGTCATACCGTCTATGGAGTAGGGTATGTGGTTCTGCTCTGTGGACCTCCAGGATGCTTTCTTCCACATCCTAATCTGTCTGTCCCACTGCTGTTACCTTATGTTCTGAGCTGAGGGGGTGCTCTGCCAGTTCAGGGTCATGCCATTCAGCTGCTTGATCATGCTGAGAACCTTCACCAAATTCTTGGCCATGGTGGCGGTCCCCCCTTCAGCGCATTGGCATCAGGGTATACCTGTACCTTGATGGACTGGCTGCTAGCTGGAGTCTCCAGGGAGACAGTGGAGTGCTTCATCGATGTAGCCCTCCAGTCCTTTCAGGACTTGGGCCTCCTGGTCAACCTGCCTAAGTTGGAACTGGTCCCCACGCAGGTGATTAAGTTTATAGGGGCAGGACTGTGCTTCCTTTGGGCCACGGCCCATCTTCTTGTGGAAAGGGCAGCAAACCTACATCCTTTTCCTGATTATTTCTGGTTTTTATTTATTTTTTTATTTTATTTATTGAAATCTTGGATGACACCAGTGAGCAGATGCTCATTGAAAGGTTCCATAAAGCCCTGACTATTGTCTCCATATACATCCCGCCCAGGGGACCCTAAACATTGCTTCAACGACATCCTAAACTTTATCAACTCTCATCCTTCTGAAGCTGAACTTATTCTGCTAGGGGATTTCAACATAAACTGGTTAGCATTGGGCGCCAGTGCCTATAAAGACTCCATCTCGGCTGCTAACCTCACACAAATGGTAAACTCCCCTACTAGGATTAACTACAAGACTGGCACCAGTACCCTCCTGGATTGGGTCCTCACCACTCACCCCACAAGGATTTCTCGTACAACCATTCTCCCAGACTCTGTGTCCTCTCCCCAGTCATATGTGCATGGTCTAACCAATTCCTCAAGCCCCCTCCCAAAATTATCGCTAGCAGAGTCCTTCCTTACGGAAAACTTCCACATCTCAAACAGTACCTGCTTCTAAAAGACTGGCTACCCATCTACGAAGCAACAGATGTTAACTTGGCTCTTGATCACTTCATCTCAATTTTCAGCAAAGTCTATAAACCTCTTTGCCCCTCAAAAGGCATAAACAAAATCTCTAACACATGGCGCATCAAGCGCTCTTCTCTCACAGCTGAAACTAAGGACCACTCCTCTGGCAGTTGCCAGGGCCACTGGCAAACTGGACATGCAAAATTACAAACAAGCACGAAATGCCTGCACAAAAGCCATCCAGCTCACGAAATTCACCTATTACAAAGACACTCTCACCAATACATGGAGAAATGGTTGTGCTTTCTGGGACAATATCAAGAATGTCACGGGGAAGCAGCCAAAAACCTCTCCGGCCATGTTAATGGTTGATGGATCCTCAACCCTCGACCCCAAGGTGATCGCAAACATCTTTAACATGGCTTTTTCAGACCTTAGTGCTGTCCTACCCCATGACTTTTTTGAAAACGAGGCCTACTCCCCAAATACCTCAGCTCCACAGTCTAACCATTCCCCTCTTCAGGGAGGTAAAGCTGAATGAAGCTCGCCGCTATATTACTGCATCCATCTCGAAATCTAGATCTAGTAGCGACACCCTGGACTTTAAGCTTCTGTTGCTCACCCTCGATGAGGTAATTCATCCATTAACAAAAGTCCTAAACCTCTCTCTCAACTGTGGAAAATTCCCGAACTTATGGAAAACGGCCACCATGACACCTGTCCATAAAAGTGGGGATAAGACGAATCACTCATATTATCGCCCTATCTGCATACTGCCCCCATTCTCTTAAGACACTCGAGTACATTGTGGCTGATCAACTTACCGACCACTTGGATAAATGCAATACACCTTGTCCACAACAACACGGTTTCTGGAAAGGTCACAGCAGCACCACCACAGCCCTTCTTGAGCTCACTGGAGCTTTGCACAAATCCCTTGACAATAGCCTTCTCACAGGGGCCGTTTTGGTCTACTTCTCCAAGGCCTTCGATACAGTACACCATGGACTACTAATTGACCAAATACTGAATGCCAGGCTATCAACTGACTCTTCTCTCTGGTTTAAAAGCTACTTAGAAAACCGGTTGCAGAGAGTAAAAATTGCTGACGCCCTTTCTGACACCCTGCCTGTTCGCTCGGGTGTCCCACAGGGATCCATACTGGGCCCCCTCCTTTTTAGCCTTTTCTTAAACTCCCTCCCTTACCACGGCTCTGAGCAGATCATACTATATGCCGATGATGCTGTTGTTGTATTCTCCACTCACAAAGATTCTGCAACTCTTAAACACAATCTTCAACTTGGTTTCAGTTCTGTAGAGACATGGTTTCTTAATCATAAACTGGTCCTCAGTGACAAGAAAACTAAATATGTGCTCTTCTGCAGCTCTCATAACACACACAAGCTACACCACTTGGCTATCTCCACCACCCAGGGGAACACTCTAGATCAGTTGAGGTCTTTCACATACTTGGGGATACAGCTTGACCCTGATCTCTCCTATTGACTTCACGTAGATAATGTAGCTAGAGCTGCTAATACACGGCTTGGTCTCCTTTACAAGCACAGACAAAACCTCACACCAGAAGCCTTGATGGTTGCAGTCCTGAGCGCTGTGATCTCTGTAATAGACTGTGGTCTCATCATTTATGGCTTGGCCACAACCACAACCCTTGGACGCCTCTCAGCTGCCTTAAATAAGGCATGTCTGCTCATCATTGGTGCTCACTATCTCACCCACACATGTGAACTGTATACCCAGACCGGCTGGCTCCAACTACCAAACCGCATAAAGTTTCTCACCTGCTCCATGGCAAAAAAAAATCTGCCTTGTACCTTCTGGGGTCTCAACTCTGTTACAACACCGAACCAACAAACTGTGCCTTCTGAGATCCACACTACAGCTACTGAAAGTCACCCACTGTCACACTTCAAAAGGACAGTGCTCGTTTGCTTATCGAGCGCCACTCTGGTTCAGTGGCCTCAGCCCCACCATCTCCTCTGCCCCAATTGGTATGTTTAAAACTAGGCTCCGAGACCATCTCACTACCAAAAACTCCTGTGACTGCCCAACTTAACCTTGTTTCTCCACTTCCCTGCCTGCTCTAGTGGTCTCTCCCCCCCCCCCAACTGGATTCTACCCTCATATCGTGGTATAACTAATGCTGCACTTTTCACCCTCTTCCCGCCCTACCTACATTCTTTTTCCCCCCCCTCCACCTCCCCTCTTCCCTCTCCCTATGACTCTGGCACTTCTTATCTCTTATCTGTTTTCTCTGACAAATGCCGCTGGCTGCCTTGCTTACAGTGTTACCCTTGAATTGTATTAATCTGTAATCTGTTTGCAATTTCCACATTGTTGTAATGTCTGTCTTGATGTTCCCCATAATTTGTATTTCTCTGACGTGGAACCTTTGTAAAAGAGCCTTGGCTCAAAGGTATTTGTAATCCTAGACTTGATAAATAAATGTCAGATACATTAACACAGACTGTTAGGGTGAAGTAGGTAGGGAAGGGCAGAGGGAAAGAAAAGAGCCAAGGGGTAGAGATGGGAGGCAAGTGCTAGGGCAAAAGGGGTGGGAGGCACGTGCTTGGGTAAAGACTTAAATTGGGAGGTCAGGAGTTGGAAGTGCTGAGGCAGACTAAAGCTGCAGGCGCAAACTAGCGGAGGCACCTACAGGTACTGTTGTTGGTGAGGTGCTGACTGAGTTTGCGCTTAAAAGAACCAAGGGTTGCGGCTCTGGCTACGTCAGGTGGTAGACCGTTTGTCCACAGAGGGGCTCGGTGAGCAAAGGATCGCTGGGCCATAGTTGTGCGGCACCTGTGCACATGGAATACTTGTGTAGTTGAGCTCCTGATGTATCTGACATGTATAGGTGGCGACAGAAGGCTCAGAACTCCTTGAGGAAGTAAGTTTAGTGAGACTTTTTTAGCGGATAGGCAGGTTTGATAAAGTATTCTGTCCTTCAGTTGAAGCCAGCCTGATCGTGCATAAAGCTTACAGGTGTGGATGAGTTTTGGGGCATTAGTGAGCAGGCGGCAGGCTTTGTTTAAGGCTGTTGAGAGGTGTTGGAGTGCTGTCAGTAGCAGATCCATAGACAGCTAGGCCATAGTCAATCAAGGTGATGAGTGAACTGTTAATTGCCAAGTTCAGAGCTTCATAGGTCAAGCAATGTCCGTGCCTGTAGAGGATACCGATGCTGGTGTTAAAGGCTTTGGCTGTGATGTCAGTGTGCTGTGTGTAAGACAGGGCAGTGTCCAGTATGATTCCCAGGTACTTGAAATGGGCACTTCTGCCCAGCCATGGGTTTCCTGTGGCTGCTGGAGTTCATGACAGCATTGACCAGCATAGTCTACTGAGCTCACTGGTGGATGCACCTCTTCCAGTGTGAGTTGGGCCATCAGTGGTCTCGATGCCTAGGTCATGTGGACCCAGCTGGTCCTGGTGATCCAGTCAGTGCAGTGTGCCATCATGTCATGACTGTGTCTCCAGATCTTGGAAGAGGCAATCCTGTTTGTCTGCTGAGATTTCTGTCTTGTTAACAACAGATATGCCTCTGGTGGGTGGGTAGCTCACCTGGGAGGACCAGAGTCCATTGGGTTCTGGTCACTCAGAGTCCCGATGCCACATCAGCTTGCTGGAGTTCTGTGCAATGTGCGTAGCTCTGACAGAATTCACTACCCTGATTTGGGTCAAGTCATACAGGTCCATATGGACAAACACTGCCTCCATGTTCTACTTGAGCAGGCAGAATGTGACACACTCCTTTTCATTTGTGTCAGGAGGCGCTCTGCACTTGGTCACAGGTGTGCACCCTGCAACCCGATCTGGCGATCCTTGTCACGGGAGAAACCACAGGATGCTGTCAGCCAGGTCAGAGTGTCAGTGCATGAGCAGTCTTTGCACCAGGAGGCGACAGACCAGCTGTTCTCCCAGTGGGGCACCCCTCTGCTGGACCTGTTTGACTCACAGAGCAGAACACTGAGGCTGTTAAGCCCCTCAGAGCAGGATGCTACAGGGGAATGCTTCTCTTGGCCCTGGACCCTGGGCCTTCTATATGCCTTCCCTCCTTTCCTCTTTCAGGGGTTGACAAATTTTAAAATTACGTGCTAGCCCAGGGACAAGTGGCCTAGCCAAAAATGGTAGTCCCAGTGTTGCGAGTGGTAGTCCATGTTTGTAAGGCTGTAATTTAAGGAAAACTTGTATAGCAACAAAATACATGGTGTAGGGGGTTGTATTATGAATAATATGTAGCTGTAACTACTGGAAAACAGGAAAAATTATGTTTTTCCGTTAAATTAATACAGGTGGACATGGAAGTGTAAGACAAGTGCCAATCCCAGAACAAAGTTCAACAAACTACATATGCATTAGTAGGTCAGGATAATAATTTAGAACAATGTATGTATATATGTAGTTACTGTTTTATGATGCTAATAAAATCTATTCTGTAAAGTCACTTGTGGTGTGTTTATTTTGGTGGTATGGGTAGTCAAGAAGAGGAGGGAAAGGAACAGACAAGACACTATAAAAAAATTGTCTTTTTACGTAGCAGGGCCAGGCTGCTAAACTAAGCAAGACAGGATGCAGTCACAGTGGAATTGGATTGGGACGGGATAAAGAAATAAACAGTTATGTTGGTTAACAGCTGAATTTAACTTTATCTGCAGCTTGGTACACTTTTCAAATCCCAACCCTCCCTCTTCCATCCCCTTTCTTAAATATATATCTCCCTAGACTAGCCTTTTATTTTATTTTTTGCCAGATGTTGAGCTGTGATAACACAGTACCCCTTAGTTTTCTTATGGCAACAACAAAGCCCAGTCCTTCTCCCCCTATGTGAATCTCCTCTCTGACTCCCAGTCCTTTTTCTGGGGTGGGGTGGGGGAGATTTGCTCTGTTTAGTCAGTTGATTGTTGAAGTTGTTGCCTTTTTCTGCAGTTTATTCTACAAATCCCAACCCTATCTCTCTCCCCTCCCCTTTCTTTAATATTTATCCCCTTAGAGCAGTTTATTTTCTTTCATTGCTTTTTATTTGCTCACTTCTGGAATTGCTAGCTTTAAACTGTCTCTCTGTTCTCCTTCTCTCTCTCCTCCTTTACTGCTGCTCAATGTCCCTCTTCTCTGTGTCTGTCTGGACGGTCCCAAACTTTGCCCAATCCAACACCAACAAACATTCTTCCTTTTTGAGGTCAGTCCTATAGTGTTTTTTTTTTTTGTTTTATTTTTTTGAGGGGGCAGATTTATTTAAAGTAAAAAAATGTAAAATGGAGTCTGAGTCTGCACAGTGTGCTCTGCAGTAGGCTAACAGGCAGATATTACTGCACCCCATGCCTCCCGCCCTTTCCTACCCCGGCTCATTACGCATTACCATCACTCCAGGCACCCTCTGGCTACCTGTCAATATTTCTTTCCATGCCACCCTAAAATGTTTTTTTTTCCTGTGTACAAAGTTCCCATCCCTAGTAAAATGGGCAAGAAGTTTTTTTTTTTTGTTCTGCAGAGCATACCGAAGCATACGATCCGTCGCATGTCCTCTACATAGCAGCTACAATGAAGTGAAAGTGCACCTCTGACCCCAACCCCCCACCCCCGTCACTGCCACAGCCATTAGGTCTCACTTACCCCTTGGCGGTGTGACAGACCCGATTTTCAGTTTCAGGGCTGGCTGGTCCGATGACTATTTGCCAACAACTCATTCCCCATATTCCCTGTTCGCGCTTTCTCTCGTCTTGGCCGCGCGCTCTTCTGGTGTCTCATCATGCGGATCAGCACCAGTCGATCTATGTGTAACATGACCACCAGACCGATCGGGACTCACAACCCACTAGCGCATGCACCCTGCTAGAAAGTTTAAGCAACTGCAAAAGAAATTTTTTTTTTGTTTGTTTTTTAAAACCATACTTGTCCGCGGACAAGTAACTCTCATGAAAGTGCTTGTCCCAGAGTTTAAAATAATAGCCCGGGACGTTGGGCTATAGGATTTGTCAAGCCCTGCCTCTTTGTTTACAAAGACATGTACAAGGCACAGATGATCCTGATTGCTGCAGACTGGCCCAGACAGTTTTGTTACCAGGGTAGTCTCAGTTGCATGTCTCCATGGAGGTTGTCTGTCTGCTCCAACCTGCTGACGAGGTAACATGGAGGTCAAGTTCCAGGCCTTAGGCCTCTTGGAAGATTATCTCCACATTATGGAGGTCTCCTAAAAAAAAAGTCGACTCGCAGAACATGCACAGTCTTCTTTGGGGGGCATCTCAGTCATCGGGTAACACTGTGGGAACCTTCGCTGTCGGTAAAGGGCATTCAAAAGCAGGAACTGCTTCAGTGCCTCCAAGCCGCTGAGGATGTTAGTAAACATCTCCTCAGAGCCCTGTATGACATGGCTGACACAGTTGACAGGGCAGCTGCCACGGGAATATGCCTTCAAAGACACTTCTGGCTCAGAGTATCTGGGTATTGTGGCTGATGTGCAGCAAAAATTGCTTAATGCCCAATTCTGTGGCACAAAGCTATTTGGCCCTGTTGTCCAGGACATAATAAATGATCTGCAGGCCCTCAAGTCTGCCCACTTCCTTTGCCATACTCAACCAAAGGATAGATGATGGCCTCCTTTTCATAAACCGAACAATAGGCCCAGGACAGCTCCCTGTCCCTGGGGAAAACGCAGAGCCTAGGCTCCCTTGCCAGCCCCCTCCAGTGCTGGAGCAGTGGCCAAGTGCCATAGAAGTGAGTGACTAGCTCCTGCGGCTGGCCCCCCCAGTCCCGGACTTGGAGGTGGCTGTCGGAGGTCCATTCTCCTTCCATCTGAATAGATTAAGAATCATAACTTTGGATGTATGGATTCTGCAGATCATAGAAAGGGGTCACTCCTTGGAGCTCATTGAGCAGCCTCCAGAAACCCCACCTCCACCCTCTTGTTATCCCTCGGCTCACTAATCTGTCCTCCGGGGGAAAGTGCAGTACCTTCTATGCTAGCAGGCCATCGAGCCAGTGTCCAGGCACCAGAAAACAAGGGGTTTTATTCCAGGTTTTTCCTGGTCCCCAAAAAGACTGGAGATCCGAGGCCTCTTCTGGACCTAAAGGACCTCGGTCTGTATGTCCAGTACAAAAAGTTCCAGATGGTAACTTTGCCAGGCCTGTTACCCCTTCTCAAAACAGGGGACTGGCTCTGTTCACTGGACATGTAGGACACTTAGCTGCACGTCTCGGTCTTTCCTCCTCACAGGAAGTTTCTCCGTTTCGCCTTTCAGGGCGAGCATTATCAGTTTAAAGTGCTGCTCTTTGGCTTGTCCTCTGCACCGGGGGTCTTTACCAAGTGCTTAGCAGTGGTCACAGCAGCTCTCAGAAGGGATGGACTGTATGAATTCCCTTATCTGGATGATTGGCTCCTGAAGGCCCTGTCCAGGGAACAGCTTCTACTAACTCTGGAGCAAACTCTCCAGCTTTTTCTCTTCCTAGACATTACTGTCAATCTGCCCAAGTTGTTTCTGACACTGTCCCAAAGGTTGCAGTATATAGGGGCAGTTCTGGGCTCTGTGCAAGTGAAGGCCTTCCAGCCCCAAGAGAGAGCAGAGTACCTCATAGCTCAAGCTCAGGAAGTCACCTAGAGTCGATGCATTCCTTCCAGGGTATATCTCAGATTGCTGGGCCTAATGGCAGCTATAGTACCATGCCCACTATTCCACTGGTCAGGCTCCATATGCATATTGTCCAGTGGACCCTCCGGGTACAGTGGAATCAGCACATGGACGAGTTAGACCAACCAGTCCTGGTCTCTTCCCCGGTACGCAAGATACTGCAGTGGTGGATGGACCCCTTGAATCTGCTTCAAGGCATCCCATTCCTGATCTCCTCCACGCATCAGATCCTAACCACAGATGTCTCAGGTCTGGGCTGGGGAGCACACCTGGGTCCATTCCAGACCCAGGGCTTTTGGACCCAGTGGGAAGTCTTCCTGCATATCAATGTCCTGGAGATGATGGATCATGGGTAGGGAGGAGGGGGGAGGGAGGGCAGGGATGAGTGGTGCTCTACACCATGCAGATCTTTCAGGAACACATCGCTCCAGGTCAACTACTGGTACAGTCTGACAATCTAAGTGTAGTATACTACATCACCAAGCAGGGGGAGACTCATTTGTACCCCCTTTGCAGGGAGGCCATGAGAGTGTGGTACTGGGTGCTGGATCACGGTCTGACACGCTGCATTCCATGTACCAGGCATGTTAAACACTCTGGCAGACAGTCTCAGCAGGACTCTGTCCAGTATTAACGAATGGGAGCGTCTCTCATGCATCGCAGAAGACTTGCTCGAAAGATGGAGTCGTCCAGATTTGGACCTTTTTGCATCCCCACTCAGTGCAAAACTGCCCAATTTCTGCTCACTAGATCCAGGGCCTGGAGTTTAATGGCGAGGCGCATTGTCCTTCTTTTGGGGCAGGAGGTTTCTTTATGCATTTACTCAGTTTCCTCTGATCCAGAGGGTGCTGATCAAATTGTAGATGGAAGGGTCTGGCATGATCCTGGTGGCTCCTTTCTGGCTTTGACCAATTTGGTTCCCTATGCTTCAGCAGATGGCGAGGAACCTCCAGTCCCTCTTACTCTTTGTAGAAATCTGCTTACCCAGGCTCAGGGGACCCTGGTCCATCCCAACCACAGATCCCTCCATCTGCATGCCTGGCTCCTGAGGACATAGCCATCGTTAGGTTCAGGTCTCTAATGGGGTGGCGGATGTCCTAGTGGCCACCTGGAAGCCTTTCACTCGTGCCACGTATGACATGAAGTGGAAGTGGTTTGCCATCTGGGCTGCCAAACATAGCTTAGATGCTTTCACCTGCTCGGTGAACCATATCCTGGACTACCTGATCTCAGTCTCTGGCTCGGGTCTCCAGTACTCTTCCTTCAAGGTCCACCTTTCAGCTATTTCTGCATTTCATGAGCTCGTGAGTGACTGCACAATTGCTCAGCTGGTTGTCTTCCATACTTTTCTCTCGGGCATCCTGCATCTGAAACCCCCCATTCCGTTCTCCTGTCCCGGCTTGGGATTTAAATTATTTTGTTTTAGAAGTTGACCCTGTCTCCTTTTGAGCCAGTCGCAACTTGTAATTTACACTTTCGGTCTTGGAAAGCGTTGTTTTAAGTTTGTTACTTCTGCTCGAAGAATTTCAGACCCTCTGGTGTAAGGAGCCTTATTTGATTCTTCACAAAGACAGGGTGTCTTTGCGCACATATCCTAAGTTTCTCCCTAAGGTGGTCTCATTTTACACTCGGTCTATCCACCCCCTGTTTATATCCCTGAGCATGCCAATCCAGGGGAAGCGCTGCTCCATATGTTAGCTGCGCACAGAACTTTGAAGTATTACCTGCTTAGGACCAAGGAGTCTAGAAAGTCAAAGCAGTTGTTTGTTTTCTTCGCCCCAGGTAGAGAGGGCGTTTCAGTGTTTTAAGCAATGTTTATCCATATGGTTGGCAAATTGCATTGTGTTCTTTTACAAGAAGTGCTCTATGGCAAAGAATTGCCTGGTGCTGTCAAAGCTCATTCCACCAGAGGAATGGCTGCCTCAGTGGCTTGTTTCCGAGGTGTCTCTGCCAGTGACATTTGTGTGGCTGCCATCTGGAGTATAGTCCATACTTTCACCAAGCACTGCAGTCTGGACATTGCCTCTAGAGCCCATGTAGGTTTTCACAGGGCTGTATTACAGGGACTCCTTTCTTAAGTTTATGAAGAGCCCTCCTCCTCCCTGACCATCTGTTATGTAGTTGTAACTGCTTGGGACTCGTCCTTACAGTGTTACCTGATGACTGAGCTACCCCCGAAGAAGATAGAGCAGTTATGTGAGAACTTCCATAACTATAGATCTTCAAGGGGATCTCAGTCATCTGGTATGCTTTCACTCCCACCATCCCCCTTCTCATGGTTACTGTCTAGGAACTGACTGTTTGGTGTATCCAGCCTTTCATTTAGGTCTGGGCATCTCTCTCTGTCACCATGGCAATAGCCTAGCTTCCTTATTCTCTGGGGGGAAAGAACTGAGGAAGGAGCGGGGCCTTGCGCCTTTATAGGGTTGATGTTGTCGACTGCGTGGGCGGCCCCAGTTGTACTGCTGAAAATCTGCCGTGTGGATTCCCCTTCACTGACAGCGAAGGTTCCTACGGTGTTACCTGATGACTGAGATCCCCTTGAAGATCTAGTGTTATGATAAGTTTTTGCGTAACTGCTCTTTTAAATGGATGACGTTCTCACTGTGCTGCTAAGGGCAGGATATTGATCCTCTGTTCTGTCCAATAGCAATGATTCTAACCCCAGTAATGCTCAGGATATTCATAACTTTATGCAGTAAGCCAGGAGGGTTGGACTGCCCGGAGAGATGGAACAAAAGAGGAAGCGGGGAACTACAGACCAGTCAGCCTCACCTTGGTAGTGGGGAAGATCATGGAAGCACTACTGAAGGAGAGATTGGGTGGAACATCTGGTTGTCAATGGACTACAGGACCCAAGGCAGCATGGTTTCACCAGGGGAAAGTCATGTCAGACCAACCTCATTGAATTTTTTGACTGGGTGACTAGGGAGGTGGATCAGGGGAGGGCAGTGGACATGGCCTATCTGGACTTCAGCAAGGCCTTTGACACTGTGCCACATAGAAGACTATTGCACAAACTGGGGAATATGGGTGTGGGCAGGACAGTAGTGCGGTGGGTAGGTAACTAGGCTGGGCAGCAGGACACAGGCGTGGTGGTAAATGGCTGTCACTCCACAGAGGGAAGAGTGACCAGTGGGTACCACAGGGATCAGTGCTGGGACCGTACTATTCAATATCTTCATCAGTGACATTGCTGAGGACCTAGAAGGCAGAATTTCACTGTTCGCTGATGACACAAAGCTCTGTAACAGAGTAGACACACCAGAGGGTGTAGACAGAATGAGAAGGGACCTGCAGAAACTTGAAGAATGGTCAGGGTTTGGCAGTTGAAATTCAATGCAAGGAAGTGCAAGATAGTGCATATGGGGCACAAAACCCTGGCACAATATATCAGTTGGGGGTGAGGATATAGCATGCACCAAGCAGGAAAGGGATCTTGGAGTTATCATCTCTGATGACGCCAAGGCAGGGAAACAGTGTGACAAGGCAGCAGGTAAAGCAAAGGATGCTGGGATGCATAGGGCAGGGGCATCACCAGCAGGAAAAGGGAGGTCATAATTCCACTATACAAGACACTAGTGAGGCCGCACTTGGAGTACACTGTGCAGGTCTGGAGACCTTACTCACGTAAGGACATAGACAGGGTAGAGAAGGTTCAGAGGAGGGCAACAAAGATGGTGCATGGATTGCATCACAAGTCCCATGAGGACAGGTTGAAGGCACTGAACATGTACTCCTGGAGGAGAGGAGGGAGAGGGGATATGATAGAGACATACAAGTATCTTACAGGGAGGAACAGGGCAGGAATGCACTATTTTTGCCGTAAAAAGATGTTCCAGGACCAGAGGGCATGTGATGAAGTTGGAGGGAGGACTATTCAGAGGAAACGTGGAGGAAGAATTTCTTCACAGAACGGGTGGTGGACAAGTGGAACCCCTGCCAGAGGAAGTGGTGGGGGCTGAAACAATCACGGGATTTAAGAATGCATGGGATAGACATAAAGGAATTCTGGAGGTCAGGGGTAAGGGGCAACAGACTTCCTGGAAAACATAAACTGAACTTACAAACTTAAATGGGCAGACTGGGTGGGCCATAGGCCCTTATCTGCCGACACTGTCTATGTATCTATGTAACACATGCAAATGAGTAGAATTCTTTGCACGTGAGCATCTTTCAAATACTGCCTCTACCAACTGTAGTGTTCTAACCTCTTCAGATTTTTCTCTCTGCCTGAAAGTGTGGTCGCTCGGAGTTATCGGCGTCCTCTTTCTCGTGAAGAAGATTCAAAAACCATAAAAACTTAATTATATTTCATTTCTTTTACTGCCTTTTCTAATTGTCGGTAAAAAATCTTGTTGTTTAAATTAGTTATTTTTCCAGTTCCTCGCAGTTGGGTATAACTATGAGGGAACCGGGTTAGTTATTTACTTTCATTGGGGTTCTCTGATTAAAGAGCCTTTGATTTAGGCCCTGTCCACACTACACCGCTTGCGCCCGGTAACGGATGCAATCCGTTTACGGCCGTGGAGCGGTGCAGTGCGCCCACACCTGGCGGTGTCTGCTACAGGACCGCACCACCGTCCACACATCGGGATCCAGGCACCGCTAGCGCGCCTCGATCCCACAGTGCAGTTTGCGCTGCACTTGGTGCCTGCAGGACTGCTACCGCAGTCCACACTACTGCCGGTAACATTACCAGGGCGGGATTGGTTTCATAATCCGCTGTTGAAACCACCTCCTCCCATGGTTTCAACAATGATATGAAAACGCCTCCTGTAACGTTACAGGTGTAAACGTGACCTGTTACGGTAACGTTTTACACCCTCTGTAACGTTACAGAGGCGTAGTGTGGACAGGGCCTTAGTGTATTTACTAGTTAGTTGTTTTTTTTTGTGTATATTTTACTATTTTTGTAACTGCTTTTATTGGTTACAGAACCACTGAGCCGGTTCATTTGTCATCTCTTCGGTTCAGTTCCTATCGGTTCCGGAACCGATCGCAAAAAAAAAAGTAACTGCATTAGGTTTTTTATTTAGCTGTTAGTGTTTTCTCTCTTTGGGCATTACCATATCAGAGAAACCAAAAAAGAAAACCGGAGAGCCCGGTTTTAAGAATTGTTTAAAATGTGGAGATGTTTACTAAGGCACACGAGCATAACTTATGTGTGGCTTGTCTGGGGTTCAAACATCTGGACCAGAATTGTGAAATATGCAAAACCTTCCTGGATAAAACCGTGGAAAAATGCCTTGAAAGGCTCAATAAAAGATTTCCTAGGGTTCCCTCAGGCTCTGACCAGCTGACACCCCAATCTGCTATGGTTAAACCCACAAGTTTGCTTACCACTGCCCCTGATACGGGCGAAAAAGGGGCAAAAAGAGGTAAAGAACCATCTGACTCCCCGGTTCCCTCAAAGAAACTGAAGAAAGTGAAACGTGCAGAACCCCCTTCTGCTAAACCAGGGGCTTCTGCACAAGTGTCTGCTTTGCCCTCAGCTCAAGAAATAGCCCAGGCTTTTAAAATTATCCAGGCACTACAAAACATCATCCCCCTAGCAGCCTGCCCCCCCCCCCCGATCCCCAGGCTAGCAGTGATGTGTTGCCCTCCTTGCCAGAGGAGCATTTTTTTGAGGAGGATGAACCAATTCCACCAGCGGTGTCCCCTGAGCAGGACTTTGGTTCTCCTCCCAGGGTGTCCGAGGATTATTCCTCGCATTTTACATTTGTGAGGAGAATGGCAGATGCTCTGGACATTGCTACCACAGAGCAGATTAAGGATGAGGAAGAAATTGAATACTTGAATATGATGGGTTTAACACCCACAAAAGCTATTCTTCTGCCAGTTGATAACTTTTTTAAAAAGGACACCCTGAAACTTTTGCAGACCCCTAATTCTGTTCCTCTTATTGATAGGAGCGTAGATAAAAGATATTAGTTGGACAGAACGGGAGCTGATTTCCTTTTCTTCCATCCAGACCAACAAGGTGACAAAGCCAGAGTCCCCTGTCCTCCCACCCTCCCACCCTCCAGACAAGGACTCCAGAAAAATAGACAGTATGGCCAAAAAAAGCTATTTGTCAGCTTCTTTGGCCATGAGACAGGCTACCTTTCAAGCTTATGGTGCCGAGTATCAAAAATCCCTCTGGTAGTCGGTACTGGACATTTCCACGAAAGCCCCCTCACCCTTGTCTGAAGACCTGGCTGAAACTGCCAGGTTTGGGCTGGAAGTGGCTAAGTACCAGTTCCAGATGGCTGCTGATTCAAATGATACTGCAGCCAGATGAATGGCTAACACCGTGGCATAGAGAAGGTTTGCTTGGTTCCGGGCCATGAACCTTACTTAGTATACTCAATCCAAGGCCCTGGACTTTCCTTTAGAGGGAAATTCCTTTTTTGGAGAATCCACTGTTGCCTACAAGAAGAAAGTGGATGAATATAAGGCCACTTATAGAAGCAACTCTTCTAAAGAGAGAGCTTCTTCATCCACTAGGCCCTGTGGAGGGGAGGGCAGAGGAAGGTTTTTTATGACCAGACCCTTTTTCGAACCAGTAGCTGTGCCCCAATAATAGCAGTATCCACAGCAGGGATACTCTAGGGGTAGGGGTAGAAGGGGCTGCAGGAGGGGCTCTCGGGCCCAACCTCGGCCCCAATCATAGCAAAATCCATGAGGATCAGGCCGCCTCCTCCCTCCCTGTCGGAGGCAGACTGTCCCACTTCCTCCAGGCTTGGCTAAGCATCACCACAGACAAGTGGGTTCTGGAGGTAATGGGTCAGTGTCTGTCTCTGGATTTCAAATCTTTTCCTCCACAAAGGACCAGGGTTTACTGCTCACCTCCTCTAGCAGAGAGAACACTACTAGAAGCAAAGGTTCAGAAATTATTACAGCTCAGAGCAGTGGAATTGGTTCTTACCACCCTGAGAGAAAGAGGTTTTTACTCCAGATACTTCCTAACAACAAAGAAAAGTGGGGAGTGGCAGCCAATATTGGATCTCAGAGCTTTAAACAAGCATCTGAAAATAACAAAAGTTCAGAATGGTAACTCTGGCTCTGATATTGCCAACAATCCAAAAAGGGGACTGGCTGGCATCACTGGATTTGAAAGACTCCTATTTCCACATCCCCATAAAGGAATCATACAGAAAGTATCTCAGATTCGGGCTCCCTTTGGGTCATTACCAGTTTTCAACTCTTCCCTTTAGCCTCTCCTCAGCACCAAGGGTATTTACAAAATGCATAGTAGCTGTGGTGTCATGTCTTTTATTTTAATGGATTCACCACAACATAACCCAGACAGACGGTCTTAGGGTAGCTGGTTCATTCCACTGGGGTGTCAAACAGACGAGGCATACTGATGAGTCCTGGTAGGACGAAACACATGTCTGTCATCTGTTAGCACCCTTTGCAAACTGTGTGAGAGGCCTTTCGGCACCATGCAATTCTGCTTAAAGTTGAACCGGCATACATTCTGTGGTGATTTGCATATGCAGCCCATGATGCTTTGCATTGTGTGAGCATGTGTGATTTTGTATTTTCTTGAAACTTGGCTTCCCAGCCAAATGCCCTTTGGGGTAACCCTTGCCTCAGTGTTTGCGCACAGAGGTTCTTTGTCTTCAAAGATAGAGAGTGACTGTCTTCCCATACCTGGATGACTGGTTGGTGGTGGTGGGCAAGTCACCAGACCAAGTAAGGAATTCCCTATGAATCACCCAGCACCCCTTGGAGTTCCTGGGGTTCATAATAAACCAAAAGAAATCTGTTCTAATGCCTGTTGAAATTTTACAGTTCATTGGGGCAGAAATCCACACTTCAGGGCAGAGCCTTTTTGCCCTTAGACAGGGTGCAAAGTCTTCAGTCAATAGTAAATTCCTTCAGTCTGCACAAGCCAAAAACTGCAAGGCAGTTTCTGCAGCTACTAGGTCATATGCTGCATCCACAGGCTCAGTGCAGGGATCCAGGTTTCACACGAGGGACATCCAGTTTCACCTCAGGACTCACTGGAGTCAAAAGAGACCCTTTATCAAAGCTTATTCCTGTGACAAGGGCACTATTAAGGGCCCTCTTGTGGTGGAAGGACGAATCCAGTCTAAGGCAAGGAGTTCCTTTTCAGAGAGAGAATCCCTCTCTGGTCCTCACAACAGATGCATCCCTTTTGGGCTGGGGCGCCCACTTAGGGAAGCACACAACCCCAGGGTACTTAGTCAGCAGCAGAGTCCCTTCAGCACATAAATTTACTGGAGCTAAGAGCAGTGCTCCTAGCCTTAAAGGCTTTCTCTTCACTGGTATTGGGAAGGGTGGTACAGATCGTAACAGACAATACCACCACAGTGTACTACATAAACAAGCAGGGAGGCACCAGATCAGGCATCCTTTGCATAGAGGCCATGAAAATTTGGACTCTGGCGTACTCTTTTAAGGTATCCTTGAAGGCAGTTCATTTGACAGGAAAGGACAATACCTTGGCAGATGCACTAAGTCGCATCAACCAGGCCCATCATGAATGGACTCTAAACAAGCAGGTGGTACAAATTATTTTCAGGAGGTGGGGCACTCCAGAGATAGACTTGTTCGCATCCCACCAGAACCACCAGCTACCTCAGTATTGCTGTAGCCCTCCAGCACAGGGCGCAGTCCCTCTGGATGCCCTGGCTGTGGATTGGTCAGACAGACACCTGTATGCTTTTCCCCCATTCCTTCTGGTTTTCAGGATATTACTGAAGCTAAGATCCCTCTCAGCATCTCTGATCTTGATAGCTCCAGACTGGCCCAGGCAGCCATGGTACTCTTCTCCTCTCCATGTCTGTCAGCAAACCAGTGCAGTTGCCTCTCAGGCACAAACTCCTGACCTCCAATCGGGAAATATTAATGTAACCGAATCACAAATCCCTTCATCTCAAAGCATGGCTCTTGAGGAGTTAGAGTATGCAGATTTAAATCTTTCAGAAGCGGTCTCAAATATTTTAAAAGGTTATAGAAAACCTTCTACAAAGAAAATGTATTCTTCCAAATAGAAGAGATTTTCTCTCTGGTGGACCTTACACCAAATAAGGCTGGAGTTTGTTGTCTTAAACTATCTCTGATTTGCATTCACAGGGGTTACAACCCAGTTCCCTAAAGGTTCATCTAGCAGCAGTTTCTGCCTACCTTTCTGCATGGATAAAGGTGTCAGTGGCATCAGACAACATTTTTAAAAGATTTTTTAAGGGGTCGATGCATTTGCACCCACATCACAGAGCATCAGTGCCTGCTTGGGATCTGAATGTGTGTATAGCCAAGCTCATGGGCCCTCCTTTTGAGCCCATGGCTACTGCCCATCTGAAATATGTTACTTGGAAAAGTTGTTCTAGTAGCTATTACTTCTAGGGACATGGATATGTTGTTCATCCACACTCATTGGCAGGTATCCTTGCCGCTTTAAATCTTGCCGGAAGGTCTTCAAGCTTGCTCCTCCCACCCACCCGGGTGGTATAACTCTCGGCTCCGCCCCATGACGCCAGATCTTCCTTACCGCTTGGAAGCTCAGGTTCCCTCCTTAACGCTCTGCATTTGAGACTGGTTCCTATTTCTCCGTTTACGGATTTAAAAATAAATTTTGCAAAAGACTTCAGTCTTCTATCCCTCATGACTGCGATGGACCGTCGACTCCAGTTCGGAGATGCCCATGCGGGCAGAAGATGTCTCGGACGGATCCACACTCCACGTGTGTCTACTGCTTAGGCCTTGAGCACGACCCGCAGGCTTGCGACCTGTGCTCATCTTTCTTGGCCTACGTCCTCGAAGACCGTGCTGCCCGATTGCAACTGGGCCGTCCCGAGAAGCGTTCCCTCCGGTGGAAGTCCAAGGCCCTGTTAGCGGTGTCACGGCGGTGAGTTTCAGGCGGATCAGCTCGGCGGATGGTCGCCCTCGAAGAAGGAGGCGCGGGCCGTATCTTCTCTCGGCCGCGTCATTTATCCGCTCTCTGGGCCTTCTTCCCACACGGCTTCTTTAAGAGCTTTGTCTGTCCCTCTCCACTAAGGGAGAAGGGCCTCGTCTGCTGGACCTTATTCTCGGTCCAAAAGAGGACAGGGTAAGTCCCTCCGTCGACGCTCTTGGGAGCGGGAAAGGTCCCTCTCCCCGGGCCATCGACCGTCGGCTTCGGTCGACCGCTCGGCTTCGGCCACTGGCCTCACGGTGTCCCCGTCAGGTCAGTTGACCGAGACTCCCACCGATGAAGTCGAGATTTTTCTCGACCCATTGGACGGGCTGTCGCCTTTAGCAGCCGAGATTCCCCTCTCCCCGGTTCCCCCGGGAGGAGTTGAGGATCCCGTGGGCTCGCCTGTGCCTCCGGTTCCGGAGCCCTCGGATGGACCATCTGAGCCGGCGGAGAATGCGGTTCGGCGACACCTCCCGCACCGACCTCGGAAATTCCGGGACTCTGGTCTCGGTCTCGGACCTCTTCGCGGTCCAGCGATCCCGTCATAAGCGGTCTCGGTCTCGGCACCGCGGTAGCGGCGTCGCGCTCATCCTCCTCCTTGGATGAGGAGGCTTGACGTAAAATTCATCGACGATGCGAGGACCTTATGTTGCAACAGCTCCTCCTGGCGGGGAATGGCCGACCCGTCGCCTTCCCGGCCATTAAGTAACTGTCACGGGCGGCCGACACAGCCCTCGACTTATCCGAGGCCTATACCCAGGCGGTTGTTCGGCCAAAACCAGCTGCTCCACCGATTCGGTGGAACCTCCACAACCACCAATTGGGGCTCCGACCAAGGATTCTCGGTCGGCTAAGGGTCTACCCCATCGGCTGTCAGTTACCCTCACTCCCGCCGACCTCGGCAGGTGAAGGGTGGCTCAGGCCAGAGCAGCTCTTCGAGGACTCTTCCAAGTCCGAAGATGATTCCTCCTTTTTCCAAGCGACTGGACTTGGAGTCTTCAGGAGGTCAGTCAATGGGCGATAGCCCGTCGTCCTTCCTAGGACTGCTCGGCTCATCTCGGAGTCCACGGGATGGAGCTCGAACCCGTTCAAGCGGGCCAGGTATCCCCTCACGGAGATTCTGGACCGGGGATTCTCCGGCCGAGGCCTTTCCGGTGGCAGAGGCCATAGTGGGTCGGCACTGGAGCTTTGGCAGCGCCCTGCTTCTTGCCCTCGCCTTGACCAGGATGGCCAGGAATATCGGGTCCCTACCGGTTCCTTGTCCGTTTTGGAACACCCCTCTGCTGAGGGTTGAGTTACCGACAAGCGTTTTCCGTAGCTATGCGCCAGGGATGTGGACAAACCTCCTGACAAGAGTCCAAGAATTGGACTATGTCGGGCGAAAAGTCTACGCTGGTCCTCTCGGCCTTCGTCAGGCCAGTTCGGCCGTCCTCATGGCACATTTTTCTCATGCCCTGTTGGGCTCCCTGGATGAGGTCATCCCTCATCTTCCCGCCGATCTGCAGACTACGGTTAATCAGGTGCGGGACCAGGGCAGGGCAGTGGCCAAACAGCAGCTCCAGACTGCTTTGGATATAGAGGACTCATGTGCCAGGATCGGTGGCGGCCACGCAGTGGCTATGCGTCGGCGGGCTTGGCTGAGGATATCCACCTTTACCTCGGATACCCAGCACAAGTTGGCGGATGTTCCCTTTTTGGGGACTGACCTCTTCGGCCCTGGGGTGGAAGGTCACCTGCAGAGGATCGAGAAGTCCAATGCTACCTTGGACACGGTCTCTTCCGCTCAGAAGGACAAAGGCCGCAAACCACAGCCTAAGCCCTTTCGTCCTTCTGTGCCCCCGGCGCGCCCGGCCCAGCAACGTCAGGGCCAGCAGGCTCGGCCTTGGCATCTCAAACCCAAGCCGCCGGCTTCCTCTAACAGGAGGCAGGGAGGAAAAGGCCCAGGAGGTCCCTCGGCCGGTCCCTCCTCCAAGCCTGCCCAGTGACGGGCTGAGGGGTGTCGCCCCATTCCCGTCACCTTACCCCTGGGTCCCCGTGAGAGGCGGCTCCAGCACTTCCGTTCCGCCTGGTCCGCTGTTTCCACGGACAGGTGGGTCTTGAGGTGGTGGGAAGAGGCCTGCCTCTGGAATTCGAGCAGGCACCACCCTTCAGAGCCGTCGCCCCTCGGGGGGCTTCGGGATCCCCAGCCTCACTGGCAGCTCGTCGAGCCAACATCGCTGTCCTCCTCCAGAAGGAGGTGATGATGAGAGGTGGTGGACCCTCCTTCAGACCCAGGGTTTGTGTCCAGGTACTTCCTGGTTCCGAAGCGGACGGGGGGCTGGCGCCCCATTCTCGACCTACACGACCTAAACAAGTTCCTAAGGTCTCTAACCTTCAGGATGGTCACTCTAGCTCAGATAATACCATCCTTGGAGCCGTGTGATTTCTGCTCTCTGGACTTGCAGGGCTAGCGTTTTTTCACGTCCCTATCCGTCCGTCTCACAGAGATTCCTTCGCTCCAAGCGGAAGGATCCCTCTTGAGTTCAAGCCATGCCCTTGACTTGTCTCCAGCTCCCAGGGTCTTCACCAAATGCATGGCAGTGGTGACAGCATTCTCTGCGGCCGAGGTGCGGGTGTACCCTTACCTGGAGCGACTGGCTGATAGCAGCTCCCTCCAGGAAGGAGGCGGAGTGGTCAGAGATCTGGCCTCCCGGGTCTCTCAACTGGGCCTCCTTATCAACGAGGCCAAGTCGGACTCGAGCTGAAGCAGGTGATTCTATTCATCGGGCGCAGCTGACTCTCTTCGAGCCAGGCCGCGCTCCCAGCGGACAGGGCAGGTTCTTTCCTCCTTTGCCCGATCATTTCTGGTTGGGCAATTGCCTGCCCTGCCGGGACTTCCTGCGCCTCCTGGGTCTCATGGCGGCCTGCACCAGCGTGGTCCGTTGGGCCCGCTGGAACATGCGTCCCCTTCAGTGGGGACTGGCCAGCCAGTGGTCACAACGCTGCGATCCTTTGGACCAGCTTGTGTCGGTGACACAGGGGATGTGGAACGCTCTCCAGTGGTGGACGTTCCAGATCATTTGCAGGAGGGCATCCAGTTCGTCCGCCCCGAGCCGACGGTCTCTCTATCGACCGATGCCTCTCTGATGGGTTGGGGTGCCCATCTGGGGGAACACCGGGCTCATGGCCTCTGGTCCCAGAGGACCGATGCCACATCAACCTGCTGGAGCTCGGCGGTCCTTCTAGCTCTCACCGCCTTTGCTCCGTTCCTCCGGGGTCAAGTGGTCCGAGTCCAGGCGGACAATACTCGACCATGTACTATCTAAACCGCCAGGGTGGGGCCGCGCTCCCATGCTTCTATGCAAAGAGCTCTCCGCATTTGGTCACTCGTGCGCAGCCTGAGGCGGATCTCCTAGCCATTCACGTGGCAGGAGCCTCCAACACCTGGCCGATGCCCTGAGGCGGATAGGGGCTGCATCCCACAGTGGTCTCTCATGCCGGAGTAGTACAGCATCTGTTCTCCCATTGGGGCGCACCTCAGGTGGACCTGTTGCCCTCAGGGAGAGCAGCGGCTGAGTCTGTTTCATGCCCGCCCCCCTCAGCAGGGCTCGCTGCAGGGGGATGCCTTCTCGAGGCAGTGGACCCCGGGCCTCTTTTACGCCTTTCCCCCATTTCCCTTGATCCACAAGGTGCTTCTCAAGGCGAGGAGGGACAAGGCGCAGGTGATTCTGATAGCCCCAGACTGGCCTCGCCAGTTCTGGTACCCAGATCTCCTCAGTCTCAGCTCCAGGACTCACGGCAGCTTCCAGCTCGCCGGACCTGCTCTCAGTCAATCAGGGAAGGTGTTCCATCCGGACCTTCAATCCCTGCACCTGACGGTCTGGTTCCTGGCGGCTAGAGTTCCAGGCCTTGGGTCTTTCCGGCGAGGTCCTCAATGTAGTTGAGGCGTCCCGTAAAGGATCGACCAGAAAATGCTATGCCTTCAAATGGAAAAGGTTTTCCATTTGGTGTCAGAACAAGGGCTTGGACCCTTCCTCCTGTTCCTTGGCAAGCATCTTGGACTATTTATGGTCCTTTCTAGTCAAGGGCTTGGGTCGAAGACCCTAAGGGTGCACCTGGCAGCCATCTCTGCTTACCGGCGCGGGCCGGAAGCAGTCGGTGGCGCAGGAGAAGGTGGTCTGGCGCTTTTTCAAAGGCCTTGATCACATTTCCCTCAATCGTGAGGAACCCCCACCTCCGTGGGATCTACTGCTGGTACTGGCAAAGCTCATGGGCAAGCCATTCGAACCTATGCACAGGTGTGCTCTCTCTCACTGTCGTGGAGGCCGCCTTCTTGGTGGCTATCCGTCAGCCAGAAGGATGGGAGAGCTCCAGGCGCTTTCCGATCGAGTCTCCTTACCTGGTCTTCCACAGGGACAAGGTTGTCCTCGCCCCCACCGAAATTCCTTCCGAAGGTGGTGTCGGAGTTTCACCTTAACCAGGTGTTGACTCTGCCGGTGTTCTACCCCAATCACACCTCGGAGGCCGAATATAGGCTCCATACTCTGGACCCTAGAAGGGCGCTCGCTTATTATAAGGAGCGCACGGCTGAAATTCGGGGAGAGGTTCGCCAGCTGTTTGTCACCTACGCTGAAGCCGCATCTGACAGACCTGCAGCCAAGCGGACGATAAGCAGGTGGGTAACCTCCTGCATAGATCTCTGCTATAAGTTGGCGGGCTTGGAGCCTCCCAGAGGGATAAGAGCTCATTCTACCCGCCATACTGCTGCAACGGTGGCTGCTTCCAGGGACGTCCCTATCCAGGAAATCTGCAGGGCTGCTACCTGGAAGTCAGCAAACACCTTCATTACCCATTACCACATCGACCTTGAGTCACGCCGGGATGCTGGTTTTGGGGCCTCGGTTCTCCAGTCTCTCTTTCCCAAGTAAGTACTGGGGTGTGTCTTGCCTCCCTCCTCCCGGAGAACTGCTAGGAGTCTGCCAATGAGTGTGGATGAACAACATATCCATGTCCCTAAATACAGGTTACTCACCTGTAACAGGAGTTCTAGGAATGGTATATTGTTCATCACTGACTCCAACTCCCGGCTCGACGCACAACCTGAGCTTCCAGCGGGCCAGATCTGGCGCCATGGGGCGGAGCCGAGTTATACCACCCGGGTGGGTGGGAGGAGCAAGCTTGAAGACCTTCCGGCAAGATTTAAAGCGGCAAGGATACCTGCCAATGAGTGTGGATGAACAACATATACCATTCCTAGAACTCCTGTTACAGGTGAGTAACCTGTATTTCTGCCAAGAAGAATTGGCGAGCTCCAGGCTGTCTGCATTGATCAAGACTATATCTCATTTCACAGAGATGTAGTCCTCAGAACAAACACAGTTTCTTCCTAAAGTGGTTTCAGACTTTCATCTGAACCAGTCAATCACTCTCCCTGTCTTTTTCACAGACAATACCAGTTCTGGTGAAAGAAGGCTGCATAGCCTGGATGTGAAAAGGGCTGTCTGCTATTACATGACCGCCACTAAAGACCAAAGAAAGGATATAAAACAACTATTCCTTACATATGGGGTTGTAGGAGAGGGTAAACCAACCTCGAAAAGATCCATTTCTAGATAGATAGTCCAGTGTATCCAGTTCTGCTACACTAAAGCAGGTAAAGAGCCCCCAACCGGGTTGAGGGCGCATTCTACAAGAGGGACTGCTGCCACTCTCGCAGCTGCCAGGGAGGTTCCCTTGGTGGACATTTGCAAAGCAGCTACCTGGAAAACAGTACACACCTTTACAAAGCATTACAGCTTAGACATTCTGTCCAGAAGTGATGCTAGGTTGGCACAGCAGTCCTGCAGAGTTTGTTTCCAAAATAAGTTCAGGGCTGGCCCACCGGGCAGTGGTTGGATTTCCACTTGCGATACCAGTGACCTGGGTTCGGGAGCGGACTCTGGTCATTGAAGGGCCTCTGCCCAGAGTACCTAAGCAACCTCCTAATTAGAACAGTTCCTGTATAAAGTAGGGGCATCTGAATTAAATTATTTTATTACTTTAACTGGGTAAATACATTGAGCTGATGACGCTATTTCAAGCATGACCCAGAGCTGAATACAGCTACAAAGAGTTAAACACAATACAAAATAACATAAAAGAAAATACAATATATCACCTATAGCCAGACTCTAGAAAACCAAATACATACATTTATAAAATGGGCATAGCAAAATAAGAGTACTGATTGGCTAGAAATCTGTGCCATATATGTATTACACATAGGAAAAAAGGCAAACAAATCAATGCCCCTAAATTGAATGTTGACAAAAAATGGAACGTTCGTAAATGTTGTTAGCCATCTTGTTTTCACGCTTAGCGAGAGCCATACGAGCAAATAGTGAAGCAGGCAACAGTAATACTTGTCCATATCGGTATATAAGCCAGAAGCAGTTCCTGATGGAGTGTAGCTGCGAAAAACAGACGTGACAGTTTCAATCTGTTCGTTCGTCCGTCAACAATGCTCTCTGCATCACCGAAAGAAGAGAGCGCTCGGTCCTGCAGTCCTGTGTGACTTAAATCAACAAAAACAAGTCCTGCATCATTTAAAAGAAAACCACTTCACAGCATTGAAATAAAACTTAATTTAACACAAATATAGCAGGTTCTCCCCAAACCCAGAGGGAGAGGGAGAGTGTGTGCGCGCGCTTGGGGGGGGTTCCAGCCTGGCACCCTGCCAAAACCATGATGTCATTTTTCTTGCTGGCTGAAGGACTATTTTATCAGAAGTTCTGATAAAAAATGCCTTTTGCTGCTTACAGATGTGCTGTTTTGTAGGGGCAAAAAAAAAAATTTCCCATTTTATAAGTGCAGTAAAACACTCCAGGGTGTGTGTTGCACAGATATTAACGCACTTCCAGGGGCTGAAGGCACTCGGCAGGGCCTCGTGCCTTACTACGCCCCTTGGCGTGCGGTAATATCCGTTCAACACACACCCTGTCGTGTCTTATTGCTTACACAAGATGCAGCTAATTCACTTTCTGTAACGCATGACAAAATAATGCATGCTGTAAAACAATTACAAGCCATTTGGCACAATAAATAGTATCTTGGCTTTTAACATTTCCAACAGTTAGTGGGAGACTTTTCCAAGAAATAATTGGAACAGTGGTTCGGGTAACTTGCAGTCAATCTCCCTTCTCCTTTCCATTGCTAAACTGTAAGAGACGCTTGTCTATGCTAGACTCTGATTTTCTGTCTGCCACTGATTTCCTCTCCCAGTTCCAGTCTGGCTTCCGGAAGCATCACTCCATGATCTCCTCCCTCCTGTGTGTAACTGATTCCATCTTTCTGGGGATTGATCATGGGCACATCACAGCTACCATATTCATCAACCTGGCCATGGCCTTTGACTCAGTGTGCCATCCTCTCATCCTGGATAAGCTGAGTGCTGCTGGCCTCTTGGCTCCTGCTGTATCTAGTTCTGTTCTTTCCTGCCTGGCTACCTGCAGTCAATGCAGTTGGTCGTAGTTGGTTGGCATACACATGGCATTCAGGCAAAGTGTGTAAAAATAGCGATCAGTATTTCACATATATAATTTTTTATAGTTCCGTACACAGGGCTACATATAATGCAGGGGCAGTAGCACGTCGTCATCTCGTGTTTAGTAGTGAGATTGGAGCAGGACTGTCTGGATCGAGGAATTCCCTGAATTTTATGAGCGGCAAGCTCAGAAAAATATACACTTTACATGGTGACTGTAGGGGGAATTTGAACAGTGAAGCCCCGATCTGTGAAGCGGTCGGGGCTTCACTTTAGCCAATAGAACTCCTTTAACTTGGGTAAAGGAGAATACCCACTCCCCCATGTTAGACTTAATGTTAGGGACAATTAGTAGCTGTTTTCCTGGGGACCTTTGTTTTCTGGAATCCGTTTTGAAGATGAGTTATTGGAGACACAGATGGATTTCTTAGTTTTATCAGCTAAACAACAAAGATTGTAAATACTGTAAGTGTGGGGACAACCATCATAATTTGACACACATTGCACAATGATGGGCCCTTTTATGGGGCTTTTAATGCAAAATGACAATTGTTGTTGAATGCAGTTGTCAGTAGAGCATGTTCAGTAGCTGATAATTGAGTAAGACGATAAGAATTGTAATTTAGGATTGATAGGAGGATACTCCCAGTAATGATTATTATTTTCTCCGGGGTTAAGCAGCTTTTAATTATGTAAAATGCCACCAGTCTTTGATTCACTTGTTTTCAAGTCGACGTGTGGTTCTTTAGGGTCAAATCGGGGTCTGAATTGAACCCCCAAGTATTTAAGTGTGTTCTACTAGTAACCCTTTGCATCAGAAATGGAGAGAGATTCAGAATATCTGGACAGTTTAGACTTTGAAACCAAAAATCCTGCACTTTGTTTCAGCGCCGTATAGAATTGGTCAATGATGAAACAACCAAGAATTTAGAGTAACAAAATCCTTATTAAGGGCAGTGTTGACCTCAACAACAGAAACAAAATATTGTCAACTGCATAAAGATGTTCCAAGACAGTGGGAATTGAATTTATAAACTTGGAACAGCAAAAGAGGCCCAAGGATGGAGCCCTGAGGGACTCAATCATTCAATAACTTAGAAATGTGGTGTATACCCTGAAAACGGACACTAAGTGGACATGGATTGAGGTAACTCTGGAACCACAAACTGGGCATTACTGACAGTCCCAAGTCTTTTGGGCACCCTAGCAGCAGGGAATGGCTCACAAGGTCAGAGGACTTGGAGGTCCATAAAGACCAAGTCAGTGAGCAACCCCCTACCCAGTGGCAAAGTTTATTACTGTGGCAAATTAAATTCAGATTGTTCATTATCTACACACCCATTACGTGTGCACAATTGTTCCCTTGACATGTAACTAATGTTGGCGCAGTTGTTCCCTGGACATATATACTACTGTACAGAACTGTATTTTAATATATGGATTTCATTTTTAATACTATACTAATGCATACAAAAAAACTCCATAATAGCATTTCTCAGAAAGTAATGATACCACAGTTCATCAGTGGTAATACTATTGTTCACAAGGGATGTTCTGATCGGAACAATAGTAATATCACAGAGACCAGAGAGCACAAGTGCCAGGAAAACTGTCACCTTCGCAGCATGAGGCAGGCTTCACTGAAATCACGGTTTTCACTTTCACCTCAAACAACTGTGCTGAACATTTAACAAGCATTTTTGTCTGACTAGTACTTGAATATGTCTCTCTCTCAAAACAAGCAAATGTCCCAGAAGACAGGTTAAAATTCGTGCAGCAACAGGAAAACATAAATGCACAGAAAAAGAGGGATTTCAACCTCCATCTCCTCACAACCTACCTGACTAAAGTAGGGGAGTCCCGAGACATAGAAACTGTACCAACAAATGAGCTATACACAATTTTATCTGACTTTGTTTACCAACTAAAGATACAGGATGGCTCAGAATATGAACCCACAACAATAAGGGGAGTGCTAGCAAGTATAGACAGGTATTTAATTAAAAAAAACTAAGGGGCATCCATATTCCAAAGTCCTGCTGGTACATTCAAGCAGGCACTAGACATTCTCCTAGCAAGCAGAAATATAAAAAAAAAAATTTCAGAAACCGACAGTCAAGCACAGCCCCTGTCCGAAACGGACATCAGTTTGCTCTATTCCACTGGTACACTGAGCTGCCACTCACCAACTGCCTTACTCCACATGATGTTTTTTAACATCGGTCTACATTTTGCTCTCCGTACAAACGTGCAATATCAATTAAGATGTGAAGACCTAGTTCTGGGCACAGACTCTGAAGGGAAGAAATATTTGGAATATCATGAGAGACAAAATGAAAACAAGAACAGGTGTTGATGTGAGAAATATTAGACCTGTGTCTCCACGAATGTACCAAAATACCCCAAACCTCAAAAGAGACCCAAATACAGCCTACAAAAGGTATGCAAATCAGACCTCCAGACATGCTGCAACCTGATGCACCCTTCTACCTAGCACCAAATACCAAACTGAAAGCCACCAGTTACTGGTACAGGTGCATGATGATAGGTGAAAGCAAAATCTGTTCAGTATTAAAGATCCTACAAAATCTCTTCGAGAAAAAATTCAGAATCATTCCACACGGAAGACAGCGATTTGGATGCGTATTGATTTTAATATTGCACCAACAGATATAGCACAACTCTCCAGGCACAAGAACATTCAGAGCATAAACGCATATAGTATCTTGTCTGAAGAAAAACGGAAAAGAATGTGTGCCATCCTCTTTGTGACCCCCTGCAGCCATCGGCCTCCAAACAGTAGCCAGAACAGCCCCAATGTGTCCCAACCAGTCCAGACACCCCGGCACCACTGCAGCACTTCGCACCAGATATGCAGGAAATCCCTTCTACTTCCACTACAGGATGCCAGGAAATGACCTCAAGAACCAAGCTAACCAACAGTAGCTCCCAAGTCTAAATGACTTCTGGAAACATTTTTGGGAGTCACTGCACCTTTTTCGGAGATGTCTCGATAAATATACGCAAGTCCCCACAGCCAATCAGAAAGAGACACTGCCATTTACTCAGACAATGAATTGGAGTAAAAAATTAACCAAGTCGATGAAACACCACAGCCAAATTTCAAACATTTACTTTTTTTTTCCTGCCACAAACATTGGCACCTGAACATTTGCCACTAATCATTGGCACTTTTATAACTGTTCTACAAGTTAAACTTTGCTCTTTTAACATTTCTTTTACACTGTTCTACATGACTGTGCATCTGTCAGCATGACCAACAGAAAACTCTGCTTTCCAAGCACAGAGGAAGCCAACAAAGGTAAGACAAACAAGTTAGATCCACATATTAAAAAACAAAACAAAAAAAAACACAATGGATAGCTATGGCCCCGTTCGCACTACAGCTCACTTAAGTAATCCGTTTTAAAAAAAAAAAACTGATTCGTTCTAACCATGCTACAGCGTTTGTACTGTAGCTCACTTCTGTAGTCCGCTTCAGGCAATGCATGCTTGAGCATTCACATTAGTCTGTGTAATCCATGTTAAATTCAGCAGCATGTAAAAGCTGCTTACCATCATGCATTGCGTGCTTGCAGTGTATCCCATCATTCCTTTATCTGTTGCCATGGACTTGTTTAGAAATGACGACCGACATGGAGAGGCTTTTTCTGTCTCTGTGTGCTGCTGCCTATTTGATGGGTTCTAGGCGAAGGATTGGTGAAATGAGGAGGAGGAGAAGGCTGTGTAGGCAGTGCAGACAGCGTGTGCTGCATCAGTTCATGGCTTAACTGCATAACTTACTGCTTATACTGCATCGTATAGTGGCCACTACATGTATGTCATTTAGTTTTGAAAAGGAAATTTGGTGCAGAGCGTAGCTCAGTGTGGTGGGATGAAATTGTGCTGTGTACTTGGGGACATGAGGAGTGCATCAGCAATTTTCGAATGTCCCGGGCATCATTTAACATGCTCTGCACAGAGCTGCGGGACTCCATCGCCAGATGTGACACTCATTTAAGACACTGTGTTCCAGTGGAGAAACAAGTGGCCATCACTCTGTGGAAGCTGGCCACTAACATCGAGTACCGAACACTTGGTCACCTGTTTGGTGTTGGACGATCAACTGCATGTGAAATTATTGTGGATGTTTGCGAGGCAATTGTTGTTATCCTCGTGCCACGTGTTATGCGGATATCAAACGTCAGTGAGGTGGTCAATGGATTTGAGCATGATTGGGGCTCCCCCTGTTGTAGTGGGGCAATTGTCTGTACCCACTTTGCCACTATCTGTCCTCCTAACAATGCCACAGACTATTTCAACAGGAAGAGCTGCTACTCCGTTATAATGCAGGCACTGGTGCACCATAAATTCTGTTTCCAAGATGTCAGTATTGGTTGGCCTGGAAGGGTACATGATGCCCGTGTTTTTAAGAATAGTTCACTGTACAGAAAAGGGCAGGAGGGTACATTGTTTCCACCCAGCACAAAAGAAATTGGTGGAGTGACTTTCCCGATAGTTATCATAGGAGACCCTGCGTACCCACTTCTGCCATGGGTCATGAAACCATTCCCCGATTATAACGACCCACGGAAATGTAATTACAATTAGTAATTGGTAGTCGTGCCCACATGGTGGTGGAGTGTGCATTTGGCTGGCTGAAAGGCAGGTGGCGATGTCTCCTAAAACGACTGGACTTCTCCCTGGATCATGTTCCCACTATTATTGCGGCTTGCTGTGTACTCCACAACAAGTGTGAGACAAAATCAGAGCAATTCCTGCCTGAGTGGATGGATGTCAATGACGTATTTCAGCAGCCAGAGGCACATCATGGACGGCATGAGGATAGCAGCACAGCAGAGTTATGCCGTCAGTCACATACTGTTCGTGACACCCTTGCCACCTACCTGGATACAGTGGTATGAGAGGTTGGACAACCGCGTTTAACTGGAGTTGATATAGGTAATGTTGTCACACATGCAAGTAAATTTTAGTGCCATACTATAATTAAGTGCTTTTTTGCTCTCTGACTTATTTCTGACACTGTTATGAGTTCAGGGGAGGCAGAGCAGTGACAGTCGCTTAGTGTGCCCATCACATTACAGGGAATGGATTGCTAAGAATGCTCTTGATCATTGTGCTAATGTGCAACAGAAGTGAATAATGAAATAACACCACAGTTGCACAATGTAACTAATTCAATAGCTGATTTCATCTGTGTTGCACTATTGATTACATATACAAAAAAATTGCCTTAAGAACAACAAATAACTTTATTGAATTTTTTTTTTTTTTTAAGAGCACAACAAAGCACCAGCAGAAGACACAGCAAACATTTTTTCTGCAGAAAGAGAAGCAGTCACACATCATGGACTGGCAATACCAGTACAGAGTTGTTTAATTACTGTGCGCATATTGAATTGAGTTGCATACCAAAGGAAAGTACACCAGAAAGACAGAGGACACAAAACTGTTAATTCATAAGCAGATCTTTCATGTACCTTTGTGTTTTGATATTTCTGAATTTTTTTGTGCTTCATTTTAAAAAAAAAAGTTCCGTTAAGAAGGAATAATTCAAGTAAAAACATTTAAAACCATTTTATAACTGGTAAGTTAATAAAAAACTGTTCTTAAAACTTCATAAAAAACCTCAAATTCACTTTTCAACAGCATTTTTTTCGTGTTTCAATAATATTTTCATAACTTTTGACCACATTTTAACACATATTGTGTAATCATTTCAATATGTACGTAGTTGACTCACAAAAAACTGCGCTACTATTCACAACTCAGTCCATGTCAGATCATCATTGAACAACTCCTGACTTAGGCCTTGGCTTCTTGTCTGTGTTGGATAATATGCCCCTGATTTGGGCATACATTTCCTTGAGTGTTGAAACAGCTGCCTGCATTGCCATTGGCATGCACATTATACATTGCACCATGTACAGTGGCCTGAGACACCACAGCTTGAGGTGGTGGCAATTGGTTAGGCACTGGCTGGCGCTGGGGTGGCTGATGAGGACTGCGGAATATCTGCAGCAGGTTATTAAAAAAAGCTGCTGATTGCTCTTCCTCTAAGCGGCAGATACGTTCCTCCATTTCAAGCTCAGCCTTTGCTCTCTCTGCCTCTGCCTCCATCATTTGCTTGTGCTGCTCAGCAAGGAGCTTCCTCTTGGGCTCGAACAGAGATTCCATTATGTCCTGCAGCCGACTAACTCTCTTTTTTTTTCTTTCTCCCTGAGGTTTTGCAGTGGTTCACAGGAACTAGGTCTTCTGGAAAAAGATGTTGATGTGTACTGGTGTACTGGTGGATGGTGTGTCACTGTCCACTGAGGAGCTCTCGATGAGGGAGTTGCACGGCAGTGCAGCCTCCGGAACGTCTGCAGCTGCATCTCCATTGTCATCAACTTCAGACTCTGCAACACAAATTAAGAAGTTCTCCTACATGGTCTGAATACCAGGATTAGTAGCTGCACATACGAGGGAGAGGTTTTGGATGCCAGTCAGGAAACAACTTGTTCCTGGAAAGGGTGGTGTACATTTTGCATTGCAGGAACAGGTGATGTCGTGGAAGACAGTGGGTGGCCAAGAAAGGATGTGCAGAAGCAGTGGACAAGGTGTGGACCCTGCAATGCCAACAGACTACAGTGGCTTTCTGCAGCTGGCTTCAAATCTGTTTTTACAGCTGTGCACTATGCAGTTCACCACAGAATGCACATCATGTTAGCAGAAGTTTCTGTGACCGGGGGCATAAAGGTATAAGCACAGCAATATGTACCTGATGGGGCAGATCAATTCAGGCATCTCTTCTCCTGCACTCCCATCAACAACTGGTGGTTGTGGTTGTTCTGCACTTTCCAGGACTACTGTGGGCTCTGTTGCTGGTCGGGTGCCCAGGATCCTGTCCAAAGCATCATAAAATGGGCAAACAACTCTACTGAGATCCTGACTTTTTATTTTGATCTTTGGCCTTATGGTACTTTCCCTTTAGCTGTTTAATCTTCTCTCTACATTGCTTTGCACTCCGCTTGATGCCCAGACTAGCAAGGTGTTCAGACACCTTTTGGTACACCTTGGTATTTTTATGCACAGAATTAAGTTCATTCTGTACAGTCTCTGTGGACCAAAAATCAATCAGAGCTCACACTGCTTCATCTGTTCATGATGCTGCACGATCTGACATTTTTATAATAAAAAAATTTCTGGCACTCCTGTATGTAGCACAGACACTGATTTGACAGATTAAGATGTTCCCTCTTTAATATTTCCCTTGCGAAGTTCGCGCATGCGCAATGAAGGGCTACTCATGAGGGAATCGTGTGATAGGCACTGGGGGTTCTGGGACCTCAGAGGACCAACAAACATGGATTAATGTGCGTTTCCCTGCTCGCACTGTGAGTAATTCATTTTACTTTTTAAAACGAATTCTGGGCGTGCTCAAACCCTGGTCCCATTAGGGTTTGAGCACGCTTCAAAAATTCCGAGTTTCAAACGAGTTATGTGCATACGCGAACCGAGCTAGCATGCATTTAAAGCGGTTCAAGCGCTCTGAACCGTTTTAAATGCCCTAGTGCGAACGGAGCTATTACCAGTGAGCTTTAGCATCTTGAGGTCAGGGGCAGAGGAATAGCTGGTGCAGTGGCACAGGGGCCAGCACACTTAGGGGCCCACTGAAATGTGATATATATATTTTTTTCCCTATTTCCCCCACGTTTCTGCAGTGTGCCACTACTGACCTGTCTGCAGGTGGCAGCAGAGAGTGCAGTTTGCAATAATTCTAGATTCCTCCCCATTCCTCCAACCTCCTGATACTCGCTGACTCCATGCCGTCTGAATCTGTTTATTGATCTGTTGTGGGAGCGTGGTCAGGGCGGACTCGCAGTATCTCAAGGTGATGCCAGTCCTTCCCCCAGTACTGTTGTGCAGTGCGTCTGAGTGAGTGAGGAGGGCAAGCCTCAGAGATGGTGAGGGATGGGTCTGGGTGGAGGGATCAGCAGCTGCTGACCTACGCTGGGCTGGCGACGACGGAATGGACGTGGGCAATGGTGGTCTGGCAGTAACGTGGCACCCATGTTTTTTGCAGGCACAGAAGGGCAGCCATTGGGTCCTACTTCTTCTTCACAGAGCTGCTGCACCACATGACTTGGCTGGCTGACACCTGATTTGACAGTGGCAGTCAGTCACACATCACTTACTCTGTGGTTGGTAGGCAGAGCTGAGGGCGGGAGTATAAATGAGTGAGTGTTAAAACCATAACCATAGTTGCGAGAGAGAGAGAGCACGCAGAGCGAGATGGTGGTGGAAATTGATTTCAACTCCATGTTCACGGCACACCTCAACTTCACTTTCCTTTCTGACCTTTAGAACTTGCATTATTGCCTACTCCTTGTACTCTAACTCCTCCTGATCCTCCTAAATTTTGCTGCAGGGCACACAAATATAACATTGTTCTATACTACTGTTCATTGAACTTGTAGCAGCAACAGCGCAACACAGACTAGTCTGAGGCCAGGCCAGGACAGGTCAGAGTGGGTCATTGCTGATCTAACTAACGGCCAGCCTGGGCCCCAGCTGTCTGGCTGGCCACACTCACTGCAGCTGGCTCACTGCATAAAAATGATTGAATTTATTAATTTATTTAAAACAAGTTCAATAACTCTTCACTTGTTGCTGCTGCTGCCGGTGCTCATGCTCAGTTAGAAAGGAGCCTTCAGAATCAATCAGCAGACAGCAGCAGCACAGCAGTACCCGCCACTGAATTGAATGGATTCTTTCTCTAACTTGTTTTTGACCCACCCAGCCAGGCCAACAAAATCGATGGTGTTAGTGGGGGGAGGGCACTGCGGGGCCAGGGCATGGGGTGCCATCAGGGGGAGGGGGGCCCAAAATTATAAAATGCACTGGGGCCCATCTTTCTCATCTTCCGCCGCTGCTCGAAGTTCTGGACACTGAGACCTCTCGAGCTTCGCTCTCGAGGTAGCAGTGTGTCCTGAACCTGTCGATGCTATTACTAACCGGTAATACATACTTAGCTGTCCATTATTCTCTTTATTGTACATTTTCCTGTGACTGTTTATGCGTTCAATTTCATGTTACCTATCCTTACTCTGTATACAAAATTTTATTATGCTATTATTGTATTGTCACTTTTCCACTGCCCAGGTCCACCTTGGAAATGAGTTTACTCAGTGGTATTTTAGCCTGGTAAATAAAGATTGATTGATTGATTCTCTGTGTTAGGGTGTATTTCAGTTAAATTTTACTGATTCTCCGGTTTTGCATCGGTTCCCAGGAAATGGATAGAAAAGGCTGTTTTGTGGCACAGTTCCTGCCTGTAGGGAACTGCTTTCTTCTACAAAAAAAAAGTTTGCTGTTTAAATTACCACTTTGTTTTTGGTTTTGTTTTGTTTGTGTGGCTAATCTCTGTCCCCCCCCGGAACCAAGGCAATAGTTTGGCTTTAATAACTGTTTGAACACCATTAGGTGTTTGTTGAAGAATCACAGTTTTAGTTTAAAAGGAAACCAACCCACAATTATGATTTTTAAACCCCCTCCTTTCTTTAATAAGGTTTTTATTACTCTGGCAAATTACTGTTTTTATTTGGAAGCAGAACATATTCCAATGGAAAAAAAAAATTACTATATGGCACTAGCAGGTTATCAAGCCTTCAGGATTGACAGGAGGAGCAAGAAAGGTGGCTGCTGCCTCATATATGCTAGGGACTCCCTCCACTGTTCTGTCCTCCCCAATACCAGCTTGGCGTATGACCACGAACTCCTAGTGGTGAAAGCTGAGGTTGGTCAACATGGTAAGTCACTGATCATAGCTGCAGTCTATCTACCTCCTTAAAAAAGCCAGCCTGGTGGCGCTGAGGGTTGAAGTGCTGGATGCCACACCAGCAACCTGGGATTGGGAACGAGCTGGGCCGCCCGAGAAGGGGTCTGGGTGGGTGGGAGAGGGAGGATCAAGCATCTGGAGAACTGCTCTCCTCTCTTTGGGGGACTTGCGTCATACATATTGACTGCCCTGTGGCAATGGCCAGAGGGCAGTATGAGTAGGGAGGCCTGTGCCTATGTCACTGCGTTGGCAGGGAGGGACGGGGTGAAAAACAAAAATTGGAGTTGGGAACAACCCGCGTTTGAGTTATTATGGAGACCATGGGTGATGTATCTTTTTGGGCATGATCCGGATTTTGTCCCTTGAGCCTCTCCTTGCCATAATCTTGGTGGATCCCGGGGAGACGAGGTCTGGTGAGGGTCAGGGCTGCAACCTTCACAACTGATAGAATAATCCATGGTGTTGGGGAACCTTGATTCCCAACAAATTTATGGGGGTTAAATGCCTATAAAGTTAATCTTCAGTCATTATGTAAAAAGGAAAAAACAAAGTGCTCTGTCAGTTATAAGAAACTCAGACAAGATGTACAGTATTTGTAAATGATCTATAAAACTTTTGCTGTATGAAAATGACTGTACTATTTATCTGTCACCTCTAACAAATAAGAAATAAAAAAAAAATGGAGCTGAGCAGGGTCCATAATTGCTTCTGTGACTGTGGGGGTCTGCTCGGGGCATCTGGATTGGTTCTCTGTGGGGGGGAACTGCGGGGGACTACCCAAGCTGGCAATACGGGGTTGCGGGAAGCTGGAGACAGTCTCTCTGACAGGAGAGACCCTAGCCAACTGCCAGGGGCTTCTGGGGATAAAAAGCTTTATGAGAAAGAGGGGAAAAAAAAAAAAAAGCCAGAGGTGGTCTTCTGAAGATCCCGGATGCGGTGGCCACTCTTCCTAAGGGCAGTGAACTCATCACAGGTGACTTCAACATAAACTGGGAAGATGAGTCAGCGTCCCAGAGGGACATCGTGGCCAGCACCTACCTAACACAATTAATCACTGGACCCACCAGATGGAACTACAAGTCAGGCAATGATACACTCCTAGACTGGCTCCTCTATAGCTCCCCCTCCCTGATTTCTGAGGTCATGGTGCTGCAATATACCTTGAGCGACCACTCCCCAGTCATCTTCATGTGGTCCAACAAACTCAACCCCCAAAATCATAATTGAGAGCAGGGTTTTGAAGGATGGCCAGCTAGGGTTTCTCAAAACAGCCCTTTCCCAGTTTGACTGGTCCCCTATTGACCTTTTGTCTGACCTAGACCTGGCCCTAAACAACTTCATTGAGGGGGTTCAAGAGAATGTGTGATCTCTGTGCTCCAGTGAGAAGAAGGAAAGCTCGAAGAATTAATAATGGCTGGATCACTGGGGAGCTCCTTGCCAAGATGAGGGAAAGGGTTAACCTCTGGTCAAAAGCCAGGTCCACTGGTAACAAATATGACTACCTGTGCTACAGAACTACCAGAAATCACTGCACAAATCTTATCTGGCAGGCCAAAAGCAACTACCATAAGGAACTGCTAAACAGAAACTGGGGAGATGGTAAGAGGTTCTGGGAGAACATAAAAAGTCTGCTTGGGACGGATAAGAAGCTTCCTCACTGCTCAACATAAACAGCTCTCCCACATCGGACCCATTCTAATTGTGAATCCTTCAACATGGCCTTTACTGACCTGAGCACTGTACTCTCCCTACCTATCTACACCCCACGAGGATCCCTCCAACAACAAGTCAACCACTAACACCCATCTGGACTTTTATTTCAAGAGAGTGACAGTTAAAGAGGCTATGTTCCATTTGTTAAATAATAATAAAAAAAAAAAGTGCTAGGTAAGACCAGAATGTGTAGTGACGGGGTGGTCATGAAACTAATATCGCTCACTCGTGACGTACTCATCGTGCCCATGACCAAATTATTCAACAAATCACTGACCTTGGCTGAATTCCCGGCAGTCTAGAAACAGGCACTAGTGACCCCTGTCCATAAGAGCAGCTAAAGGTCCTGTATATCCAACTACAGACCGATCTCGATCCTTCCCCCAACCCCGTCCAAGGCACTGGAAAAGATTGTTGCGGAACAACTCACCAAATACCTCAACAAATATCAATTGCAATGCCCCAACCAGCACAGATTCAGGCAGAATCATAGTACTACCACTGCTCTGGTGGAGTACACTGACTACGTGAACGAGCCCTGAATGAAGCAAACTGATTGGGTCGGTGTTTATTGATTGAACAAGAGCCTTTAACACCGTTAATCACACCCTACTCCTGGCCCAGCTGCAGAACCTGGGTGCGGCGGCTAATGCAGTACGCTGGTTCCAGGACTACTTGTCCCTTAGATCTCAGCATGTCAGAGTTGGACAAACCATGTCGGGATCCAGAGAAGTCTCACTGGATGCCCCCCGGGGGTCGATCTTGGGACCCCTGCTCTTCAGCCTTTTTCTAATTAATCTTCCCAAAGCCTGTGACACCAAAATTATCTTGCATGCTGATGATGCGATCATTCTCAACAGCAGCACACACATTGATTCTCTCCAGTCTGAACTACAGTACTCCTTCAACAAATTAGAGGACTGGTTCTGCAAACACAAGCTTTCGCTCAACTATAAAAAGATGAAGACCATGCTCCTATCGAGTCCCCAGCTCAAGAAAAAATTCCCCACCCTCACCATCTCCAACAAAGATAGAGCACCGCTGGAGCAAGTGCACTTGTTCAAGTACCTGGGGGGTCGCCCTTGATGACACCCTGTCCTTTGCTCAACACATTGATTTGGTGATCAAGACAGTAAACTCGAAGCTGGGAGTGCTGTATAGGCACAGAAAATACTTTACTCCGGAAGCCGTCCGCCTCTCAGTCACTGGTAGTAGATGGAGCAGCCACGGATGTGGCACTAAAGAGGGTACAGACCACACTCAGTAAGGCTTGCAGACTCACCCTAGCTGCCAATAGCCTTACTCATACGTGCTCACTTTATGAGCAGACAGACTGGCTGCCGCTAGGGAGAAGGATAAAGATCCAAACCTGCCTCCTTGGCAGGAAGGCGTTATTGGGCAAGGCATCCCCATGCGTATCTGACATCTTCTCTCTGACAGACTCCGGATATGGCTCCAGAGGTAAGAAACTGGGGGCACTCTCTGTGCCTTTTCGGCGCACCGCACTTGGCCAGTGTGCCTTCTCCTACAGAGCCCCCCTTGTGGCTGAATGAGATTCCTGAGATCACTTGCAGTACCTCTAGTCTCTCCTACTTCAAATCTGACATTAGGCACTACCTTACCTCTAGCACTGCATGTACCTGTTTTCTGAAGGCATGACTCCTCTCCCCTTGGAAGCCCACTGACTAGTTCAACGAGCTGCCCTTCGAGTTGACCTGGGGCTGTTCCTCAGTTTCCCTGTACCCTGCTCTGTCTCCCACCCCTGTCATTCCCACGCCCCTCCCCTGCTCTACCTCACTCTCTCTCCTCCAACTGTGGCTCACCTGCTCTCTCTCTCTCCCTCTTTCTCCCACTTATCCTGTGGCCAACCTGCCACCTTCTCTTCCTCCATAGCATGCCAAACCCTCCAGGGCCCCCAAGTGCCTGTAACAAAGGCTCTGGACCGGAGCCTGCCTATTACCCCCCACCCCAGGCTCCTCTTTTCACCACTTGACCACTGCTCTATATTTTGTCCCCTCCTTCCGGGGGGGGGGTGTCTCTCTGCACATTTCATTATGTTGAGCCCCATCAGTTGCTGGATGGAATTCTTGCGTTTTAACAATTATCTAGAGTTGTAATTCTGATTCCGTATGTATTATCCTGTACCTGTTCCTGTACTGTCTAATTGTTATTTGACGTGGAATTTAATTCCGAATCTTTAAATAAATAAATAAATAAATGGTCATCAGTGTCTGGCATGACTGACAAGCCCAAAAAGAAGATGGGACCCAGGGATCCACATGCTTTAATAATTGTAAAGTTTGATCTTACTTTGAGAGGGTTCCTGCAGTAGGTCATGTATAGGACTGTGCCCTGGCATCAGGACTGCACAGCAAACTTGTAGCAAGCAGTCGTCTGCTGGGACCGCCCCTTGTCATGTAACGCGATGTCAGCGTGACTATAAAAGGGGCGGTCCCCTGCCTGCCCTCCAGTTCTTTCCCGCCTTCGCTCAGTTCGTTTGACAAACACGGTAGAACAGCATTCAAGTTGCCTGCCATTTTAATCATATATTCAGCGATTTCTTCAACATTCTCGGATATTTCTGTCCATCGCCCATTACGGTGTATGTCATCAAGTTGGCCCAAAAAGAAGTGCTCCAAGTGTGGCGTGCAGATCCCACACGGGGACGATCAGTCTCGGTGCATCCTCTGCCTGGCGCCTAGGCACAACTCTGCTGAGTGTACCACCTGCCAGGGCTTCAACCAGGCCACGTGCACCCATCGCAAGAGGACCCTCTAAGCCCATCTGTTAACTCAGAGTCTGGTTTCCATGGAAAAGGAGCTTCAGGAGCTGAGAGAAGGATCGCCGTTGCCGGCCCTGGAGAAGAAAAAGGACAACGAGAGACACCGGGAGCACAGACAACCGACGCCGACCAGGGTGGGCCCTCTTCCTCACTGAGTAACCCACCTGTAGGGCCTTCATCTGTTCCAGTGGACCGGACCCCCCCCCAACCGAGATGAGCGGGCAGTTGAGGGTTGCCTCTTTGGAGGTTTCTGTTAGGTCTCCTGCTCCGAGCACTGCCGATAGGTCACCCTCCGACTCCGTTGCCAGGTGCCGGCCCAGGCCAATCAGCCTAACCTGGGTACTTCTACTCTGGTCAGCCCAGCTGCGTCCAGTAAGCCAGTCGACCACTCCTCAGACGACTGTGTGGACGCCTCTACTCTCCTGTTGGGCTCTCTTGTGGCACCTGACACTGGGACAAGTGTGCTCACAGGTACACCTTCATCCCTGCGGGTTCTTACCCCCAGGGATTCGCCCCCGGTACCCGATCTTTCTCTCCGATCAGATACCCTACCTGACTTGTCGTTGGGGGACTTGCCTGACTTCCCCTCTTTGCCAGGTTCTATTCCACTGCCGGATTCCCTCCTTACTGCGGATCCCTCACCCAGACCTTCACGGGCAGGCATGGACCCTCCTCCCAAGGGCCTTCCTACCGTTTCCTGGTCCCAATTCCCAGCGGGCCCTTGGCACCCTTCACGTTAGCCCAGCGGGTGATCTGCATGGGAATCCTCATGTCCCCAGCAACACCACGCTGGGAGGTCCACCGCCAGGTTACATCCGCTGACGCTACTATAACCAGCCAGTGCTGGCTTATCCCACTCCAGGCTACCCGACACTGGGATACCTGATACCAGGATATCCGATGCCAGGATACCCTACACCAGGCTACCAGGGTCGGACCGTCTACCAGTATCCTTATTGGTACCAGACCCCTAGCTACCCCGCCTTCACGGGGTACCCGGGTTACCAACCCCCACCTCTACCTCCTCCACCACCACAGCCCGATCATTAATCCATTCCTGCGTGGTGGAAGGATGCAAAAAGTCAGGTTCTTTTAGAGCTGGGTCAGCCTCCTGTCATGGTCGGGGCCACCTGTCCTGCCAGGGTGCCTCCTCCTATAGTACTGTACCCTCTAGCCAGGTTTCTGACAGGGACTCTGGTGCTCTGCCCCCAAAAGGTCTCAGACCCCAGGATCAAGTTCTTGATTTGCCCAGCAGGCCGTAATCTTTGGAGTCGGATGAGGACTCTGATATAGGCCAGTCTGAGCCTCACTCCCCAGTTGAGCCTCAACGCAAGTCTCCCCCTGAGGTTCCGTCCTTTGGGGAGCTACTTAGAACAATACAAAATTCTTGTGGATAGGCCTTGAAGGAGCTGGACCTGCAATGTAAGAGACTTGCAGAGCACCTGGACCTGTCAGTTTTGATCCCCCTTCCTCCCTGGATGAGACCACATGAGGACCTCGCGTCCACTGTTTGGCAACAGCCTTCTTCCATTCTGGCTGTGTCACATAAATCGGATTGAACTTATTTTGCCCCGGAAGGGGTCTCTCATTTGACCGCTCAATCCAAGGCCGACTCCATTGTCATTACAGCTACCCATGACAGATCGGCCCAACCTAAACACCTTGGTGCCTCTCCGCCGGATAAGGACTCCAAACAGCTGGACCAGTATGGTAGAAAAATCTACGCCTTGTCCACTTGTGCCATCAGGTCCCTGAAGTATGTTGCACACATGATGGCCTCCTTAGCAGATCTGGAGAAAGACCTTCAGCAGATTCCTGACTAACAGGTCGGGAATAAACTCCTGGAAAAAGTCAGAATGAACAAGTCATCCTGTTGCCATGCCCTCTGTGCCACGTACGATTCTATGGCTCAGGAGCGGCCACTGGTATTTGTATCAGACGCTTAGCCTGGCTTCATCTGGCGGGGTTGGCACAAGACATTCAGTAGTCTCTTCTGGACGCTCCTTTCAGGGGTCCACTTCTGTTTGTTGTCGACACCAAAAACATTATAACTGAGCTGCAGGAGAGTGGCAAGTCCCTTCCGGACATCCACTCCATGTACGGTTTCTGTCAGACAACGGCAGCAACCTTGTCACCACCAACGGAAGTGGAACAAAATCCAGGGCAAACGACAAACTAAACAACGTGCCTCAGGTTCTGACACCCAAACTCCTCAGGAGGAAAGGCACCGCTCCCCTCCGCATACTGACTCTCTTCCCCTCCTTCCACTCCCTCAGACTCACTCAGAGGAACCGGTAGGGGGAAGGTTTGGCCTCCACCTGGGCCAGGTAGAAGACGTCACGCAGATGTATTGGGTGCTTCAACTCATAGAAAAGGTCACTTGACTGGGGAGTTCCTGGAGACCTCCTCCCAACCCTCAAGGAAGGTCCTTTTACTCGTCAGGCCAACTTCAACTGGTCAGGCAAGAACTACAGGCTGTGCTACAAAAGACAGCTATAGAACTTGTTCCTCCGGAACAGACGGGAAGGGGATTCTACTCCCACTTCTTCCTGGTTCCAAAGAAGATGGGGGATCTAAGACCCATCTTGGATCTCAGCCTGCTCAATCTCTCCATGGAGTACAAGAGATTTTGCAAGCTGACTCTCAAGGGACTGTTACCCCTGCTCCTACCAAACACTTGGCTGTGCTCCCTGGATATGCAGTATGCTTGCCTCCATATCCCCATTCTACCGGCCCACCGCTGCTTCCTCAGATTCTCCTTTCTGGAGGATCATTTCCAGTTCACAGCCCTCCGTTTGGCCTCTCCTCAGCACCTCGGGTTTTCACCAAGTGCTTAGCGGGTGGATGCAGCATTTCTATGTCGCAGGGGCATCTATGTGTTCCCGTACCTGGATGACTGGCTCTTTTCAGCCCCCTCGCCAGACAGATTGAAGGAATCCCTCTCCTTCACTCTGGGCCTCTTTTCCAGTCTGGGAATTTGTCAGTCTCCCCAAATCCCAGCTAGTACCCTCCCAGCGCCTTCAGTGTATTGGAACAGTGCTGGACATGGTCCAGAGCAAGGCCTTTCTTCCAGTCAACCGAGGGGAGACTTTAATCTCAGCCACACACTTGGCAAGCTTCCTCTCCAGTGGACCACAGCTCGGTCAGTCCTTAGACTTTTGGGTCTGATGGCAGCTGCCATGCCCCACAGTTCCTTTGGCCAGGCTGCTCATGGGGGTCACCCAATGGTCTCTCCGAGTCCAATGGGATCAGCGCCTGGACGACATGGACCAGAGAGACCCTGTCTCCAGCAGCCTTCAAAGGGATCTCCTCTGGTGGAAGGACCCCGCCAATCTATTGGTGGGGGCTTTCTTTCACCCTTAGTCTTCCTCTCAAATCCTCACTTTGGATGCCTCAAATTCGGGATGTGGAGCGCATCTGGGGGGCCACAGAACCCAAGGCTCCTGGTCTCCCATGGAGGAGAACCTGCACATCAATATTCTGGAGATGAGAGCGGTGCTCTACGCTCTCCAGGCACTCCAGTCACTTCCGACTCCGGGAACACTCCTCATGCAGACAGACAACATGGCCACTGTCTGGTATCTAAACAAACAGGGAGGCACCCGATCATACCCTCTCTGCAGGGAGGCGATGCGGGTGTGGTACTGGGCAATTCAGCATGGCCTATGGTTGGCAGCAGTCCACGTGCCGGGTGTTCATAACATTCTAGCGGACAGTCTCAGATGATCAGTCACCAGGGCTCATGAGTGGGAACTAGAGCAGGAGGGTAGTAGATCTGCTTCCTCATTGGGGTTGACCAGACCTAGATCTGTTCACCTAACCATCCAACACAAAACTACCCAACTTTTGCTCGTTCCTTCCTGGGCATGGTGCTTTTGGCGAGATGCACTGTCTTCTATACTGGATAGGGAAGTTTCTATATGGTTTCCCTCCCTTTCCACTATTGCAGAAGGTTCTGCTAAAGCTCCAAGCAGAGGGGACTCACACGATCCCCATTGCCCCCTGTGGCCTCGGCAGATATGGTTCCCACTGGTACAATAACTGGCTCTGGAACCCCCAGTATCTCTGCGCCTCTCTCATGACCTTCTGTCCCAGGAGCAGGGCACTCTGGTACATCCGAGCCTCAAGTTTCTCCATCTTCATGCGTGGCATCTGTGGACATAGCGATTTCTCGCTATGGAGAGTCTGCGGGGGTAGCTCAGGTCCTAGTGGAAGCTAGAAAGCTTTCCACTAGATCCACCTATGCCATGAAATGGAAGAGATTTTATGTTTGGGCCTCCGCAAAAGACTTTGACCCTTTTTCTTTCTCGGCCTCCCAGGCGTTCGAGTACCTCTTGCATCTTTCAGAGTTGGGCCTCAGTTACTTCTCACTGAATGTCCAGCTCTCTGTGGGGTCGGCCTGCCACCTTCCGGTGGAGGGCAAGAACCTAGCTCAACTAGAGGTTTCTAAAAAAAATTTTCTGAGGGGGATCCTTCATATAAAACCTCCAGCCAGGAATCCTGTTCCTCCCTGGGATCTCAATTTTATGTTGGAAAAGCTTACTTTGCCCCCTTTTGAACCGGCAGCAAGCTGTGATGTGTGTTTTTTAGTGTGGAAAACACTCTTTTTAGTTGCTGTTACTTCAGCTTGAAGAGTTTCAGAGCTCGAGGCTCTAGTTTTCAGAGAGCCTTATTTAATTTTCCATAGGAACCGGGTGGTCCTGCATACTTAATACATAGTTCCTTCCGAAAGTGGTTTCGGAAATGGCTCTAAACCAGTGTTGACTTGCCAGTGTTTTTCCCAGAACACTCCAACGGGAGGGATTATCTCCTCAACACCCTTGATGTGCACAGAATCTTGAGAATTACTATACCTCTCAGACTAAAGAGGTTCAAAATGCCAGCTATTTGTCACTTTTGCCTCCCAGCGTCGGAGCAGGGCGCTCATGAAACAGACCCTGTCTAGGTGGCTGGCTAACTGTATTCATTACACTTACCAGAAGTATGAAAAAACCCTTTCGGGGGCGGTCAAAGGCCTCTCCACCAGGAGTGTGGCTACTTCTGCTGCTTTTTTCAGGAATGTGTCCACTGCGGATATCTGTGCAGCGGCCACTTGGTCTTCTGTCCACACCTTTACTAAGCATTACAGTCTGGACATTACCTCTAGGCATCGAGTTGGCTTTGACCTTGCAGTTTTGCAAGGTCTTATGTGTTGAACAGACACTTAATTGGCAGACATCTTCCTCCTCATGAAACCTCATCTCGGACTCCTTTTCATATGTTAGAATGCTTGGTATTCAGTCCTATATGTGAAGACCTACTGCAGGAACCCTCTCGAGAAGTAAGATATAGCAGTTACATAAGAACTTACTGTAACAGTAGATCTTCGAGGGAGGTTCCTGCAGGTATAGTTTCCCACCCACCTTTCCCCTAGCTCCTGAGTTTTTACCTTGTTCCATGCCCAGGACACACTCTTCCAGGGCTCAGGATAACAGGAGTCTATTACTCCTCTTTTCTGCTCTTTCTTTAGGTCTCCGGTGGAAAAGAACTGGAGGGCGGGCAGGGACTGTCCCTTTTATAGTCGCGCTGATGTCGCATCACCTGACGGAGGGGCAGTCCTCGCCAGTTGCTAGCTGCAAGTTTGCCATGCAGTCCTGACGCCAGGGGGCGCAGTCCTGTATGTGAAGATCTACTGCAGGAACCTCTCAACGATCTATTGTTTCGGTAAGTTCTGGCATAACTGCTGTTTTTCAACTCCTGGCAAAGGCATACTGCCACGAGTTGTGTTTAAGGTGCCTGGGTCCAGATCACGACTTTGTCAGCTGTGCGCTTTATATGATGTTTTGCCCGAAAAGGCTCTGGTGAAGACCCGTCCACTCTAGGTAAGCAGTAGTCCCTGCCAAAGGGGAGAGATGAGAAGGAAAAGGCTGCTAAAGATGGTTCAGAAATCAGGGTGTCTGAACGGGGGAGCACTCGCCAGACCATAATCCAAAGTTCAGATAATTCAGAAAATACTGCACTCACAGTCACTATCACCCTCCTACTTCCTTTATTATAGTGCAAACACTTAACACTTGATTAAAATAGGCAGTCCATTAAAAACTCTTAAGTACATAGGTATGAAGAGGAGACTCCTGACTGGACTACTGTAACCATCTCAACACCCCACCTAATGTTTTGTTTTGCCCACCGGAGCTTCGTCAAAGATCAGTGGTCAGAGGTTAATGAGGGCTACTGCTTGACTAACCTGTTAGTCAAGTGGTGGCCCCATTAATCTGGCATCATTATTAATTAAAGTGAAAGTGGGACTTCCGCTCCCCGTGCTTTCCCTTGCTGCACGTCAATACGAGCCTGAGCGCGGGGGCGTGTAGATGAATGGGGAAGTGAAAGGCATTGGCTGGCCACCTTGCCAGGGCCAAACTGCGATCCCTTTCAGCTAAATACAAGCTTAAATAAAAATAACAGCAACAGCTTTTCACTGCCCTAAGCTAGCAAATACAGTAAGGAAAACATGTTCAGAAGATTGAAAACATCAGTTCTAGGGACATGGATATGTTGTTCATCCACACTGTCTGGCAGGTATCCTTGCCGCTTTAAATCTTGCCGGAAGGTCTTCAAGCTGGCTCCTCCCACCCACCCGGGTGGTAAAACTCTTGGCTCCAGCCCCATGGCCGTAGATCTTCCTTACCGCTTGGAGGCTCAGGTTCCCTCCTTAACGCTCTCGGTATAAGACTGGTTCCTAATTCTTGAATTTTGAAATTAAAGTTTTTATCTAAAAGACTTGGTCTTCTCTCCCTCGTGACTCGCGATGGAAAAATCGACTCCCGGTTTCTGGAGATGCCCTTGCGGGCAGAAGATGTCTCGGACGGATCCGCACTCCATGGGCGTCTACTGTCTAGGCCTGGAGCACGACCCGCAGGCCTGCGACCTGTGCTCTTCCTTTTCGGCCTACGTCCTCGAAGACCGTGCTGCCCGTTTACAACTGGGGCGTCCCGAGAAGCAATTTCCTCCGGTGAAGTCAAAAGAGGCCCGGTCGGCGGTGTCTGCGGCGGCGGGCTCGGCGGATCAGCTCGAGCAGATGATCGCCCTCGAAGAGGAGGCGGTGCGGGCCGCTTCTACCTCGGCTGCGGCATTTATCCAGCTCTCTCTCGGTGCCTCTTATTCAGCTTCTTTTAAGGAGCTTTGTTTGACCCTCTCTACTAAAGGTGAGGGACCAACTTCTTCTGGACCGTTTTCTCGGTCCAAAAAGAGAGACAAGGCTAAGTCTCACCGTCGGCGCTCTTGGGGCCAGGAAAGATCCCCTCTCCCGAGTTGCCGACCCGTTGACTTGATCGACTGTCGGCTCGGCCACTGGTCTCCGCGGTGTCCCGTCAGGCCAGTTGACCCGAGACTCCCGTCGGCAGCTGTCAGATTTTTCTCGACCCGTTGAGCGAGTTACGACAGGAGAAGCCGAGAATCCCTCTCGAGTTCCCCTGTGGGAGTTGAGGACCCGTTGGCTCGTCTGTGCCTCCGGTTCCGGAGCCTTGGTTGAACCCTCCGAACCGGGGAGTGCGGTTCCCGACACCTCCCAGCACCGTCCTCGGGGAAGCCGAGATTCGGTCTCGGACTTCTTCGGCGGTCAGCGATCCGCCATCATAAGAAGGCCTCCGGTCGGCACCAGCGACAGCACGCAGCGTCCTCTTCCTCCTCCTCCTCCTCGGGCAGTCGGCGCAAGTGCGTCGAAGATATGAAAAGAACTCATGTGGCAACAGCTCCTTCTGACGAGGAATAAGCGGCCCGTCGTCTTTGACCATTAAAAGTGGCTGTCACTGGGCGGCAGCGAAACAACCCCTCGTTTTATCCGAAGACTGTTCCCAGGCGGTTGTTGGCCAAAACCAACTGCTTCACGATTCGATTGGAACCTCCGCCTCCACAGCCGTTAGTTGGGAACCGACCAAAATTCCGATGGATAAAGGGGACTGCCCATAGGCTGTCTGTCACCCTCACTCCCGATCGACCTCGGCAGGTGGAGGGTGGCTCAGCCGAGCAGCTTTGAGGACTCTTCCCGAGTCAAGGCGATTCCTCCCCTTTCTCAGCGAATGGACTTGGGTCCTCAGGAGGACAGTCGGTGGACGATAGCCCTTCATCCTTCCTGGGTTTGCTTGGCTCATCCGAGTCCACGGGATGAAGCTGAACCAGTTTCTAAAGCGGCCCAGGTATCCCCTCAGGATTCTGGACGAGTTCTCCCACAGGCCTTTCCGGTGGCGAGGCCATAGTAGGCCCGACCTTGGGCTCTGGCAGCGCCCTACCCTGCCCTGCGCCCGGCCCAGAATGGCCAGGAAGTATCACGGTCCCCTCCGGTTCCATGTCGGTTTTTGGAACACCCTCGGCCGAGGGTTGGTGCAACCGACAGCATTTTCCGCGTGCAGAGCGCAAGGGATGTGGACAAACCTCCCGACAAGGACTCTAAGAAATTGGACTATGCCGGGCGAAAAGTGTACGCTGCATCCTCCCTCGGCCTTCATCAGGCCAGTTCGGCCGTCCTCATGGTACATTTCTCTCATGCCCTGTTGGGCTCCCTGGATGAGGTCGTCCCTCATCTTCCAGCGGATCTGCAGACCACGGTCAGGCAGGTGCGGGCAGCGAATGGCCAAACAGCAGCTCAGAATGCTTTAGACATTGAGGGATTCGTTATTGCCAGGTGTGGTGGCGCAGTGGCTATGCATCGTCGGGCTTGGCTGAGGATATCCCACCTTCACCCGGATACAGGCACAAGATTGGCGGATGTCGCACTTTGAGGACCCGACCTCTCCAGCCTGGGGTAGAGGTCACCTGCAGAGGATCGAAGTCCAATGCTACCTTGGACTCTGTCTCTTCCGCTCAGAAGGACAAGGCATGAACCACAGCCTAAGCCCTTGCGTCCTTCTCATGACACGTCCAGCCCAGCAACGTCAGGGCCAGCAGGCTCGAGGCTTGGCATCCCAAACCCAAGCCTGGGGCTTCCTCCAACAAGGCAGAGGAGGTAAAGCCCAGGAGGTCCCTCGGCGAGTCCGTCCCAAGCCTGCCCAGAGCGGGCTGAGGGTGTCGCTCCAACCAGTCCCTCATCCCAGGATTCCCCCACGTGAAGAGCGGTTCAGCACTTCCTTTCCACCTGGTCCATTATTACACGGACAGGTGGGTGCTGGAAGGTGGTGGGAAAAAGGCCAGCCTCTGAGAGTCGAGCAGGCCCCGCGCTTCAGAGCCATCGCACCGGGGGCCTGGGTTCTCCAGCCTCACTGTCAGCTTGCCGAGCCGACGCTCTCCTCCTCCAAAGGAGGTGATCAGGAGGTGGCGGACCCTCCCTCAGACCAGGGTTTGTGTCCAGGTGCTTATTGGTTCCAAGCGGACGGGGGGCTGGCCCATTCTCCTACACGGCCTAAACAAGTTCCTAAGGTCTCGAGCCTTCCAGGATGGTCACTCTGGCTCAGATAATACCATCCCTGGAACACGGCATGTGGTTCTGCTCTCTGGACCTGCAGGGACGCGTTCTTTCCGTCCCTATCATCCGGCCATCGATTCCTTCGATTTGTGGAGGATCCTTTTGAGTTCGAGCCATGCCCTGGCCTGTCTCCAGTTTCCAGGGTCTTCACCAAATGCATGGCAGTGGTGACAGCATTCCCTCGCGGCAACGAGGGTCGGGTGTACCTACCTGGATGATTGGCTGATAGCAGCCCCCTCCAGGCCGGAGGTGGGCGGTCAGAGATCTGCCCTCCAGGTTTGCTCTCAAGTCGGCCTTCTCATCCAGCGAGGCCAAGTCGGAACTCGAGCGAAGCAGGTGATCCTGTTCATCGGGGCAGAGCTCGACTCTCTTCGAGCCAGAGCACGGCTCCTGGCGGACTGGGCCGAGGTTCTTACCTCCTTTGCCCAGTCATTTCTGGTTGGGCAATCGTGCCCTGCCTGGGACTTCCTGCGCCTCCTGGGTCTCATGGCAGCCTGTACCAGCGTGGTCCGTTGGGCACGCTGGCACATGCGCCCCCTTCAGTGGGGACTGGCCAGCCAGTGGTCACAACGCTGCGATCCTTTGCACCAGCTAGTGATAGTGACCCAGGAGATGTGGAACGCTCTCCAGTGGTGGACCGTTCCATCCCATCTGCAGGAGGGCATCCCGTTTGTCCGCCCTGAGCCGATGGCTCTCTATCGACCGATGCCTCTCTGATGGATTGGGGTGCCCATCTGGGGGAACACCGAGTGCACGGCCTCTGGTCCCCACGGGAGTCCGATGCCACATCAACCTGCTGGAGCTCGGCGGTCCGCCTAGCTCACCACCTTTGCTCCATTTCTCCGGGGTCAAGTGGTCCGAGTCAGGCGAACAATACCACTATGACCATGTACTACCTGAACCGCCAGGCGGGGCGTGCTCCATGCTTCTATGCAGGAAGCTCTCCCATTTGGTCACTCGTGCGCAGCCTGGGGCGGATTCCCTAGCCATTCATGTGGCAGGAGCCTCCAACACCCTGGCCGATGCCCTGAGCCGGATAGGGGCTGCATCTCACGAGTGGTCTCTCCTGCCGGAGGTAGTACAAGATCTGTTCTCCCACTGGGGCACACCTCAGTTGGACCTGTTTGCCTCCAGGGAGAATGTGAAGCTGAGGCTGTTTCATGCCCGCCCCCCTCAGCAGGGCTCGCTGCAGGGGATGCCTTCTCGAGGCTGTGGACCCCGGGCCTCTTTTACGCCTTTCCCATTTCCCTTGATTCACATCAAGACAAGGAGGGACAAGGCGCAGGTGATTCTGATAGCCCCAGACTGGCCCGGCCAGTTCTGGTACCCAGATCTCCTCATCCTCAGCTCCAGGCTCCCGAGGCAGCTTCCAGCTCACCCGGACCTGCTCTCAGTCAATCGGGAAGGTGTTCCATCCGGACCTTCAGTTCCTGCACCTGGACGGCCTGGTTCCTGGCGGCAGAGGTTCCAGGCCTTGGGTCTTTCCAACAGGTCCTCAATGTTGTTGAGGCGTCCCGTAAGGAGTCGACCAGAAATGCTATGCCTTCAAATGGAAGAGGTTTTCCATTTGGTATCAGGCAAGGGCTTGGACCCTTCCTCCTGTTCTTTGGCAAGCATCTTGGACTATTTATGGTCCCTTTCTGCGTCAAGGGCTTAGGTCGGCGACCCTAAGGGTGCACCTGGCAGCCATCTCTGCTTACGGGCCGGGCCGAGGGAGCAGTCGGTGGTGCAGAAGGTGGTCTGCGCTTTTTCAAAGGCCTTGATCACATTTCCCCGGTGCGAGAACTCCACCTCAGTGGGATTTACTGCTGGTACTGGCAAAGCTCATGGGCAAGCCATTCAACCAATGCACAGGTGAACTCTCTCACCTGTCGTGGAAGACTGCCTCTTGGTGGCTATCCGTCAGCCAGAAGGATGGGAGAACTCCAGGCGCCTGCATCGAGTCTCATCCTGGTCTTCCACAGGGACAAGGTTGTCCTGCGCCCCACCGAAATTCCTTCCAAGGTGGTGTCGGAGTTTCACCTTAAGCAGGTGTTGACTCTGCGGTGTTTTACCCCAGTCACACCTCGGAGGCCGAATACAGGCTCCATATTTGGACCCTAGAGGGCGCGCTTATTATAAGGAGCCACGGCTGAAATTCGGGAGGAGGTTCGCCAGCTGTTTGTCACCTCGCTGAGCCGCACCTGGCAGACCTGCAGCCAAGTGGATGATAAGCAGGTGGGTCACCTCCTGCATAGATCTCTGCTATAAGTTGGCGGGCATGGACCTCCCAGAGGATAAGAGCTCATTCTTCCCGCCATACTGCTGCATCGGTGGCTGCTTCAGGACGTCCCTATCCAGGATATCTGCAGGGCTGCTACCTGGAAGTCAGCACACACCTTCATCACCCATTATCACATCGACTTTGAGTCACGCCGGGATGCTGGTTTTGGGGCCTCGGTTCTCCAGTCTTTATTCCCTAAGTAGAGGTGTGCGCTTGCCTCCTCCTCCCGGAGAACTGCTAGGAGTCTGCCAGACAGTGTGGATGAACAACATATCCATGTCCCTAAATACAGGTTACCCACCTGTAACAGGAGTTCTAGGAATGGTATATGTTGATCATCCCATGACCTGACCACCTCCCCGGCTCGACGCACAACCTGAGCTTCCAGTATGCCAGATCTGGCGCTCATGGGGCGGAGTCGAGTTACCACCGGTGTGGAGGGAGGAGCCAGCTTGATGACCTTCCGGCAAGATTTAAAGCAGCAAGGAACCTGCCAATAAGTGTGGATGAACAACATATACCATTCCTAGAACTCCTGTTACAGGTGAGTAACCTGTATTTCCTGATGCTGGATACCAACATTTGGCCTCGGGTTTGGCAGGGGCCTCTTTGGTCTGGTGTTTCTGTTGCCGACAAAAAGGCTGTTTGCTTTTGTAACCCCCTCGGTAAATGAAGTGGACGTCACAGATGATTTTCCCATAGTACTGCAATTCGTTGATAATATCCTTTGTGTCCCCTCTGAATAACACGGATCCCCTGAAAGGGGCATCCAGGATGGAGGTCTGGATGTCTTGTACCAGGCCAGCAATCCTGAGCCACGAATGTCACCTAATGCAGACAGTAGTGGCTGTGGTGCGAGCAACTGAGTCTGTTGTCATAAGTGGCCCAGAGGGTATGACGACAGGAGATTTTAGCCACTCACTGTCTTGGCAATCTCGGCCTTAAGCTCCTGGTCCTGGATAGCTTCCAGCTTGGACACGAGTGAGGCCAGGGAACATTTCTGGTAGGAAACCATATGAACCACATAATTAAGGGACCTGAAGGCACAAGTGGAGGAGGAATGGATCTTGCGACCAAAATTGTCCAGCTGCTTAGACTCCTTATCAGGAGGAGGAGACGTGCTCAAATATTTAGGTTTAGAGGACCGGTTGTGGGCAGCCGTGATAACCAGTGTCTGCATTAGGATGGCCAGTAAGGTGTGTGACCCCATCTGGGGGGTGGTACATCTTGACTGCCTTTTTTGAAATGGCCAGAATGGAGGAAGGCTGTTGCCAGAGAGTGAATGTCAGGTCTTCATGGAGCCCAGTTCAAGGCAGTGTGGGCATAGGCGCTGTCAGTCATGTCTAGATGCTCTGCAAGCCTTTTCCACTTTGGATCCTGTTCCTGGATAGCCCAGCCACAGGCATTTTTATAGTTGAGTTCTATGAAGGAAGGGTCCTCCAGAGGGGAATTCAGGGACTCCTTAGGCTGAAGCTCTGTAGATGTATGTGTACCAGAGCTGGAGGACAAGTCAGAGTCCAAAGAGTGCCTGCTAGAGGTCTGAACCCTTTTTAGAGGAGTGTCCTGGGTCTTGTCCCTGACCTGATGTCTAGTGGAGCCTTCTCTCTAAAGGTGGGAATCCACAGGAGAAGGATGATCTAGGGGTCAGAAAGGAGGCGGGAGTACAGGCTGCCACTGGTTTTTGAGGATCAAGCTCCAAAGCTAGTTAAGTCCTGGCCTCCTGAATCAAGGTCTGAAACACTGCCTCGATATCAGCCTGAGGCTTCTCTGGAGGCTGAGGCTGAGGTGATGGTGGAGGAGGAGGAGCCTGGTATAATGGATAGCCTGGTATCTGATATTGAGGGTATCCATAAGCCTGATAGGAGTAGGGAAAGCCAGAAGGAGCATACCCTTGATTAGACATAGCCCGGCATCTGGTACCCCGGTACATAATGGAGTTGATGACGAGGCGTTGGATACCCTAGCGAAGGGTACATTGGGTATTGTGGGGGCGGATAGTCTGGAACATTGCCCATAGGTCCAGCGGGAGGTGGAGCTGAAGGCCCAGCAGGAGGTGGGGCCAAAGGCCTGGCAGGAGGTCCAGAAGGACCAGGCATTGGCCCCGTAGGGACATTAGAAGGGTCTGGCACTGGACCAGGCACAGGAATGTTCGGCACCGGAAGATTTGGCACCTGGGGGCCTGACGGAAGGCCCTCCAGTGTTTGAGGAATGGCCGGAGTGCCAGACATACCCTGACCTGGCGAAGGGTCACTTGGCATTGGGGTGTGAGTAGAATCTGATGGAAGACCCACCGTCATCTGGGAAGCTGGAGTCCAAGATGGTGGAACCTGGTTGTCCAAGAGGGCTTGGGTTGAGGAGGTCCTCATGGACGGACCCTGGAGGGATTAACAATAGACCCAGTGGGTGAACCAGGAAGAGACTTACCTGGCAAAAGAGGGGGAACTTCCAGATTAGTGCCCACCTCTGGCTCTTGATCTTCAGGCAAGCTTGGAGGGTCTGGTTGGGTCAGTGGGAGCGAGGAACCCTCTAAAGACGGTTGCGTGTCTGGCAGCTGGCTCAACTCAATGTCGGGGGTATCCTGTGACCCCAATGGGAGAGCCTCAGCTGTGCGGTCCCCGGAGGAACCGGGGAGCAACTTATCGGCCACGGCCATGCAGACATCAGAAGAGCAAACATCAGACTTGCCGTCCTCAGCCATGCAGACAACAGTGGAGCTGGAGTCCAGCTTACCGACTGTGACCATGCGCTTCGTGGTGGGGCTAAGGTAGCGACTTATCGACCTGGCTGCTGGCGATAGACCCTGAAGAAGACATAGGCCTAAGGAGCACAGTAGGGATTCTGTCATCCAAGAAGAATCCTGACTGCACATGAATAAAGCAGGCAGGGAAGCCGTGGTCTGATCCACCGGAGGTAGGAGACCTGGTAGTAGGGGTACTTTCACGAAGTGGAGGCCCCTGCGGTGTCAATGGTGCCTGATGGTCTCCGTCAAGTGGATGGAGACCTATCCCGGTCTCTGTGCCTCTCCTTGTCCTTTTTCTTCTTCTTTGGTTCTGGCGTTGGAGAAGATTTTTCCCACAGATTCTGTAGCTCCTTTTACATCAAAGCTAGGCATGTCTCCAGCAAGTGGTCTTTGAGCTTTTTCTGGTGCCTAATCCATGTGGCCTGGTTGAAGGATTGGCAGGGCACACAGTCCTTGACCCAGTGTTTGGGGCCTAGGCAGATCATGCAGTGGAAATGCTCGTCTGCATGCAGGATCTGGGTGCCGCTGGACTTGCACGTCTTCTTTTCGACGCATTACCCAACTGTTCATGCTTCTGAATTGTACCTCCAATTATATCCCATGCTGTAAATTTGTCACTGTTATTTGCTTCCCCTTTCTTCTGTATATCCCTCAAGATCTCTGTATTAGACCTGTTTATGTTAGACCTGTTTATACTGTATTTTACTATATAATTGTTTGACCTGGTGTTCTGTTCTCTCTTTATGCTTCACTGGACGTTTGTGTAAACAGGCATTTTTGCTCACATACCTTTCAGTATAAAATAAAGATTGATTAATTAAACACTGGACTGATAGACCTGAACCACAGCAGTTCTGTAAAAATCCAAACTGGCTATACTAGGTGCAACTTGCACAAATGCTGCTGATCCTGTAACTCTGACTGCACTGTTCAGTCTGACTTTTACATATCTGGTCCACTCCTGGAAGTCTGTTTTTCAACCCATGCTTGGCATGGTTGAAAACAGAACCGTCAGGACCAGACCAGATGGGTAAAAGCCAGACCAGATCATCTAGAGTGTGTGGATCAGCAATATTTACATAAGCTGTGCCCAGTCCAGACTTTACAGCTTTGGTCCGGATCTGGTTTGTACCCATATCCCACTGCATGTGGCTTAGTGACATACTGTACAGATGGATGCAGAGTCTAACCCATTGAAGGTTGATGTTTCAGAAAACCATTATGCTAAAAATACCAAGACTCGCTCAATTCCTGAATATCCCCCACCCCAAAGTCATGCTCAAATATTGGTGCCTCTACATCCACACCATTAAGCTTTTAATGTAGTCATGCCTTTTCTGTTGCCATGAAGTCCCATTCTGCTTGTGGCGGTCTCCCCCAAAAAAAAAAAACAGGTAATTTTCCAGGAACAGCTGTTTATACCACATCAACTGAATTGCTGCTAAGCGTCTTATTTTTAAACATTTTGTTGAGAAAGTTTTGTTTTAGTATATCCATGGTCAGGAAAAATGAATTTGTAAAAGAAACCAAAGCCCCATTTATCAGTTCATTTAGTCATAATACAGCATGTTATGAACTGATCAGAATCTGTGTAACCTAAGTCAAGCAAAAATTGCACACATGCTTGCTGATTTGCAAGTGAAGCAAATGTGGTTACTATCATTCAGTTGTAAACACCTATGGTCACAAATTGCAGGTTAAGAACATTCAGTAGAATATAAACAGTAGCCCAGAACTGCCTGCCTGAGAAAAATAAGTTTGTGTATTATTTGGAAACTGGTACCGGGACTCTTTGCTATGGAATGTCCTGCAAAGTAGCAGAATGACTGCTCTTAGGATGGTGGTGTCAGATGGCTTAATGAGGTGTTCATAGGGCCTGAGGGCATAGCAGAGCTTATTTGTTATGCAGAAAAGCTCCAGGAATTGTTTAACTCATTCTGCTTCCAATAATGTCTGTACTTTCCATTGGTAATCTGACACGGAATGACTGCCAGAAGATGTTACCTTTCTGTGGGCTTAATTAACTCCTCAAGCCAGAGGAAAAATAGTGCTCTACAGCTTCCTATACACACACAGGCAGCATAGTAATGAGGCTTCAGCAGGGAATCTTTTTAACACTCTAGCATGTTGTTTGATAGCAAAAATGACAGCCCTTTTCTGAATGCAAAACATCTGCTGTGCTATGCCCACAGAAGTAAAAAGTACAGGAGATTAATTCAGTACATTATACATAGGATAAGAGATTACAAGTAATGCAGTGCATTATACATAAGTGCATTATAACTGAGGGCAGAGTAGTACATGATAATGAAACAAACATGGTGCAGGCAGTGCTAGCTAACTGAGTAAATGGGAAATTGAAGAAAAGAAAAAGGGAGACCAGAATGAAGTCTGTTGAGAATTGAGACAGCTGGGGGGAAAAGTTAGTAGAGGGTGTAAGGTATAGAGAAGGAGAAATAGGAAGGAGTGCAGGTAAAAAATGAATGGAGGGAACAGAGTGGGAAGGGAGACATTGGACCAAGATAGGGTGGGGAGAAGCAGGGGGAAATTGAGGAACAAGCCAAGAGCAGTTCCAGATTGACCAGTAAAGGCTAGGAGTAGTCACAACTATTCACAAAGAGTAGGTGCTGGCGAAATTTAGTTTTAAAGGGGCCCAATTTTACTGTAGAGGAAACCAGAGGAGGCAGGCCATTGAGCAGGACAAGGGCCCTGTGGAAGAACGCTCACTGCCGTAGGGATGTCTTACAGAAAGGGACTAGGTAGAGGGCCTTATCAGAGCTCTTAGCAGAATGAATGGTAGGGGCAGGGGAGATGAGCTGCTGGACCAAGGGAAGGGAGAGTGGGGTGGTAAGCTTCTTGGCTAACAGGCAGGTGTGATAGTTTAGCCTACCCTTAAAGTTTAGCCAGTTCACTTGACTGTAAAGACTGCAGATATGGGTTAGCTTTGGTGCTTCTGTTACGAGGCAACATGCTTTATTGAGGGGGAGCATTATTCTTTTAAGAGCAGTGTCAGATTTGTAGATTACTATACCATAATACACTAGGGATAGAACAGAACTAGTGACAGCCAGGCGGTGGGCGTCATTTGTCAGGCAGCTCCTATGCCTGTAGAGGAGGCAGATTCTGGTGTTTACTGCTTTGCAAACCAGATTAATAAGTTCTTGGTAGGAGAGGGAGGAGTTTAATGTGATCCCGAGATATTTAAAATTCCTAACCTGTTCAAGTGACGAGAGTTGACTATTTCAGATGTTTAGTGACACTCCTTTATATGTATTCTGGTGGTTTGTAAACAGCATTACTTTGGTCTTTTTGTAATTGATAAGTTTATGAAAGGAGAACCAGGACTCAATTTGTGTAAAGCTATTTTGCAGGCATTGTTAAAGCATAAGGGGTTCAGGGTGACTAGAGAAAATAACTGCATCATCTGCGTAGAGGAGTAGGTTGCCAGAGCAGGCTTGGGGAAGGGTATTTAGAAAGACTAAACAGGAGCGGGCCAAGAATTGAACCCTGTGGAACCCCTGAGTGAACTAGCCTAGTAGAATAGAGGGTAGCTAGGATTTTAACCATCTGGGACCTCCCAGAGAGGTAACTATCAAGAACAAAAAGCCTAAGGTGACCATGTCAAATGTTTTTGTTAAGTCTATGTTCACAGACCCAACCAAGTGACCCCGGTCCAGAACTTTATGTATAAAGCTAGTGAACTCCAGGAGGGCTGTGGAAGTACTGTGGCCCTTCCTGAAGCCATGTTGTTTCCTACACTTCAGATTATACTTGGCAAGATATTCAGAGATTTGATCATTCACTATTCTTTCAAGGTTTTTAGAAATGGGGGGAGGAGAGAGAGAGAGATGGGGCAATAGTCACCACTCTTGTGAACAGGGTGACTGTTGTAGATTTCCACTGGGAAGGAAACTGACTGAGACAGAGAGAAAGATTAAGAATTCTGGTGAGGGGTGGGAATACTGCATCAGATGTTAAATTAAGTAATTTTAGATCAAGAGTCGCCACTGAATCTGGACTTGCCCAAGACTCGTGAGAGGTAGGATTTGGCTTCACTTGGCGATATTCCTCTGAAGCGAAAGGGAGGGATGCAGATAGGGGCAGATGACAGAGGGGGGATAGAGGGATTAGTGGGGTCACTGAAGAAATACAGAGGGAGAACAGTACTTAGAGCGGTAAAAGCATTATTGAATGCGTCTGCTATGAGCAGTGGATCTTGGGTAGTTACTCCATTGATATTTAATGGGGGGGGGGTTGATTTACCCATTAGGTCCTTAAGATTTTGGCAGAACTTAGTCTCATTACCAAAGGAGGAAGAAAGGCAGGTTGTATAGTACTCGGCATTAGCGCGTCTAATTTCCTGAGTAGAGACATGTCTGGTTGCCTGATAGTGCTGTCTATCTGCAGGAAGTCAGACCCCAGGGTATTGTGCCAAAGGTTATCCTGGTGGGCCATTGATTTTAAAAGAGCCGGGGTTACCCAGGGATTGTCCCGGTTTTTCACCTTGCATGTCATGAAGGGGGCAAAAATGTTGCATGCAAAGTTAATAGTGGAGATAAAGTATGTAAGGGCATCATCAGTGTTAGTGGCAGAGTCAAGAGGGGACCAATCACAGTTAAGAAGTTAGGTTTGGAATTGACCAAGCATGCTTTTTTTAAGGATATCTTGAGAGAACGAAATAAGTGCTGTTTTAATGGAACCATTTGACCATTGGCAGAGGATAGGGGAATGGTTGCTTAACAAGTCAGGTAAGACTTCACTGCAAGAGTCTTTCAGGACAATTAGTGAGTATAAGGTCAATGAGAATGCTTGTTCCTGTTTTATAGTTGATCCCAGTGGGAGAGGATACAACCTGTGACAAGTTCAGGGCGGCAGCTGCATCCCTAAAAGAAGCCATGGAAGGGGCTAACCAGTTCGTGTTGAAGTCACTGAGTAGGACAACCTTGGACCAAGTGGGGAGATGGGGAAACTCAGTCCAGGACAAACCGCAACTTGGTGGATCGTGGGGGGATACAGACGGAGAGCACAGTGAGATATTTTCCACTTTTACCAATGGCAATTTTAATTGCCAGGACCTGAGCAGTGTTGCCAGGTAGGGAGCAAGGGAGCATTTACCCTTGTAAAGAGTTGGCTAGATAGAAGGCACAACCTCCACCACGTTTATCCAAGCTTTCCTCCCTGTAAAGTGTTGTAGCCATTGAGGGCCACTGCTGAGTTGGGTATAGTGAGGGACAGCCAGATCTCTCCCACAAAGAGGACATCCAGTTTGTGAAGTACAACCCAAGCTTGGAGTAGGTCATGTTTTAATGTCTGGTTACAGATATTTACCGAAGCAAGCTTTAGCCCACCTGCGAGGTGGGTGGAGGAGCAGGGCACTGAGCCCGGTCCCGGGTTAGGGTGGATGTAACTGGAAAGAAGTAGGAGGAGACCTATATGAACTAACACGTGTCTAAGCAGTTTAAGGGTGGTGGTTATATTTTACGGGAGTTTTTAGTATCAGTAACAGGAAGGGGTAGAGAGAAAATACTTGGATGCAAAAGGTGACAAAGATGAAAGTGGAGGTACGGTAAGCTGTCAGTCTGGTTCAGAAAATTAGGTGAGAGGGATGCAGAAGCACTCTCTGTAACAGACACAGCAGCAGTAGAGAAATTGGGGAGTATAGGAAAAGGCAGAGGTATGGTGGTGGAGGCAGGTGTATTGGGGAGAGGTAAGATCAGACAGATGAACACAGAGAGGTTGACCGGAGACCACATGGTGGTTACGTAGTAGCAGTAATAGCTAGGTAAGAGTAGGGAAGAAGCGTGACTTCAGGAGTAGTTGGAGAGGAACCAGTAGTGCAGTGGTAGGGTGACAGCCTTCAGTGTGAAGGGTCAGCTGTTCAAGTACCACAGGGGAGAGGAGGAATAACAGGGGAAGAGTGGGGAAAGAATAGAGTGATAGGGATAAAAAGGAGGGCCGAAGGTGGAGTGAGAGGCTGGTTACACAGTAGAAGCAGTAAATTGAGTTGGAATGCACAGTTTTAATTTGAGTTTTCAGTGTTCTGTAGAAATGTAGCAGCACAGCTTGTGTCTAGAAATTTTTATGTAATGAAATGTTTCACGAGGAGAGCACAGTGAACAACAAGTTGCTTGTCTCACAGTGTGATGGGGGGGTGTTTACAAGGAAAATGGCATACAGAACAAACAATACTTTGCATGCAGGAGTACAGAAAGTAGGTGTTTGATCAAAACAGTTTACAATTAAGGGGCTTAAGGTACATAAAAAAGTAAGATAAAGTGTAGCTGTTTGGATGGCTTAATGGTTAGGACCACCGACTACAGGAAGAGAGGTCGATGGTTCAAATCCCAGTGGGATGGGATGGAGAGGGCCACTTGGGATGCAGCTGCTAAGATTGAACTAGCACAGGACAAAGCTGTGAGCTAATATTATGCTAAGGTTGCAGTGTAACTTAGTAAGTACAACAGTGACTCCTAGTGGTGAAGCAGTATTAAAAAACAATGGAGAAATTGGGGAGATGGTCCACAGAGCGACTGCTCATGTGAGAGGTCACGTGACCAGGACTACCTATAAAGGTAGTGTCAGCCAAGGATGGGGCAGTCGCTGCATAAGCAGCGATGGCCTAACACAGTCCCACTGTAGCTCTGTATGTGGGATGAATCTGGCGTGCTGCTTCGTGATGGAATGAGAGTCAATGCTGCAGCTTGGGGGGAAGGGACAAAACACACAGAAGGGTCAGCCAGAGACTAACAAACATGCTTACAAACTACACAGATGTTTGACATAGTCCCACATAGACACCTCTTAAAAAAAGCTAGATGACCTTGGGGTAGCAGAACAGATAGTAAAGTAGGTACGGAGTTGGCTGAGGGACAGAAAACAAAGGGTGGTAGTAAATGGGTTGAAATCTAATGAGAGGCAGGTCACTAGTGGGGTGCCTCAAGGGTTGGTCCTGGGGCTGGTGCTCTTCAGTGTATTCATTAGTGATATCAGCGAGGGCATAAATGGCAACATCACCCTGTTTGTGGATGATACAAAACTCGGTGGAAGAGTGGATACTATGGAGGGAGTTAGACAACTACAGGAGGACCTTAAGTTCGTAAAGTGGTCACAAGTATGGCAATTAAACTTCAGTGCTAAGAAGTATAAGGTGATGTACCTGGGTAGGACCAACCCAAAGACTACTGGCTAAACTGAGTCCAGTTGAGCTCCTCTGCTGAGGAACATGATCTGGCAGTCGTCATTGGGGATGACCTTGAGCAGCAAAGTCAGTGCAGTAAGGCTTACAGCAGGGCTAGCAGGGTGTTAGGATGCATTGGCATGGGGATATACAGTAGCTACAGGGAGGTGATACTACCACTTTACCGGTCATTAGTGAGGTCTCATCTGGAGTACTGTGTACAGTTGTGGAGGCCTCACCTAAGACAGGACATCGATAGATTGGATGTGATCCAGAGGAGGGCAACAAAAATGATGCATGGCCTTCAGGAAATCACCTATGAAGAGAGGCTTGAGGCTCTAAAATTGTACTTGCTAGGGACTAGGAGGGAGGGGGGGATATGACTGAGACCTTCGGGTTCTTTAAAGGCATCAACTAGGTGCCAGAAACGCAGCTTTTTAGCAGGAATATCAGTTCTACTACAACAGGTCATAAGTGAAAATTGAAGGGTGGAATGTTCAAGAGGAACATCAGAAAGTATTACATCTCTGAGAGGGTGGTGGAACCTTGGAATAGATTACCTCCCAAGGTGGTGGCTGCAAAGTCAGTATCAAGCTTTAAGCATGGGTTGGACAAGGATTGGGAACAAACTGGCACTGGCAGAGGCTAGTCTGGGTGTCTAGGAGGACAGAACACCATAGATCCTGGGATACCTCGCTTGGGCAGATTCGATGGACCACAGGTCTCCTTCTGCTGTCATCTTCTGTTTCTAGATATACAGAAAAAAAAAGCCTGAGGGGACCTTCCCTTTAAATTTGGTTAAATCTGTGCATTTTTCAATAAACACCTCACTAATATCAGTTGGCCGGGAATGACTTGTGCTGTTGTGATGAATGACTGTTATTTGTTCCTTAGTCGTTGGACCTACCAGGCTTTTGACTGATGTCCAGAACATCCTTGGATTTCCAAAGATTGAGCTTGTTTTTTTTTTGTAAATACTTGGATTTGCTTGAACAGACTTCAGTCTTGAATAGATTCCATAAATAGTGATCTTACTTCGGGAGGGTTCCTGCAGTAGGTCTTCACATATAGGATTGCGCCTCCTGGCATCAGGACCGCACGGCAAACTTGTAGTTAGCAATCAGCGGGGACCGCCCCTGTCGTCAGGTGATGGATATCACAAACCCACTCAGCAGGTCAGGCCCTCTACTCCCAAAGTACCAACCTCCAAGCGCAGTCTTGTGAACAGTTTAATAGAACAAGGTAACCTTCTTGTCTGTTTTGTGAGTTCGAATCAACCTTTGGTCTCAGTTCTGGAGGGATTCAAACTGTGAACTTCTTGCTAGCATACCCAATGCACAGGCTCAGATATATCTGTCTTGGGGGGAGATATCCTTGCCTACGGGCACCTAACCAGGTATACAGAAATGAACCCTTAAAAACTTTAATAAAGACCTCAGATTTAAAACGCTTCTCTTTCCAGTTTGGTACCACCATTCAAGCTTATGCTTCGTGCCTGCTATAACCGTATACTTTTCTTACAACTAAAAAGAAGTCAAAGACAGACCAAGTAAGTTCTAAAAAGAATTTTACTAAAATAGTTAAAAGTATGTAAAACACAAAATACAGAACTGTTATATCACCAGACATGCAAATCTTTTAAAAGAACAAGGTTTAAACAGTGCAGATTCCTACTTAACAGTACTTAGATTTGACTGTTTCTAACTACCTGTTTACAAGTACTCCAAAGATGTTTTCTTAGACACATTTTTACCTAGACTCTGACTAAGTAAAACATAGTATTCCTTAACAACTGTGTTGGCCAACCCCTTTTTGTGTGAGGTCAGCTAGCTCCTCCTCTGTCCAGATTTTATTTATTTATATGTGTGTGTGTGTATGTATGTGTATGTATATAATATATATATATGTGTATATATATATATATATATATATATATATATATATATATAATCTTCTACAAAAACAGGATGTCTTTTTTTTTTTTATAAAGTATTACATTCTGCAACTTCAACATAATTCATGTCCTTCAAATGACACTACTTTTGATCTCATAAGCTTCCTCCTTCCAGGACATGAAAGCATCTTTATGATTTTCGGATTTCTGTGTAATAACGTGGGGTTTTCCTCCAACGTCATAAAATGGATATGACATAGCAACTACGGCTGTAATAAACTCAGACAAACAGGATCCTCGATTAAAGCCTGACATGTAACACATTGTCTCTAAAAACTGTGTGTGAACTCGCATGCTGTCAGCATTTTCCCATGGCTTTCATCTTTCAGCTGAAATCTGGGGGCACTATTAGAGCATCAGATTTTCAGCAGAGACTGTCAGTAATACATTTTATATTAAAATAAATAAATAAAATGATACAGCACTCAGAACTGGCTGTCTACGTCACAATTCCTTCCCACCTAGACTGAATTTGGGGGATCTATCCCCTACATGGGATGAGCTTACCAAATCAGTTCATTCCTCATAGACCCTAGACAGCCTGAGTTCTGATTCTTTGCTCCAGCCCTATGTACAATTGTCAAATCATAACCTTGCAAAGCAAGACTCCATCGTAGCAATCTGCCATTGTTTTTCCCCATCTGCGTCAGCCAAACCAGGGGGTTGTGGTCAGTCTGCACCACAAAATACTGCCTGTACAAGTATGGCTCTAACTTCTTTAGGACCCACACTATGGCAAGACACTCCTTTTCCACCATGAAGTACGCTTGCTCCCTGGGAAGTAGTTTCCTGCTCAGTTACATTACTGGGTGATCTGTCCCTTGGCTGGACATCTGGCTCAGTACTGCCCCAATACCCACGCCTGAGGTGTCCGTCTGAACTATAAAGGTTTTGCTATAGTCAGGACTTGTCAAAACAGGAGCACTGCACAGTGTCTCCTTCAGTCTGGTAAAGGCTTCCTCACAGGCTGGGTCCCAGGTAATTTTCTTTGGCATTTTTTTCTTTGTCAGGTCAGATAGGGGAGCAGCCAGGGCACTGTAATTGGGTAAAAATTTTGTGTAGTACCACCTGGATCACCTCCATCTTTATTTGGTTATGACGGAGCTGTCCCCTACCTACCACATGCCTGAGGTATGCCACTTCTCCTATGGCCACCTGGCACTTCTCAGCTTTGACAGTGAGCCCGGCCCTCTGTATCCTGTCCAGCACTTCCTTAAGGTGGGATAGGTGTTCCTCCCAGCTGGTACTAAAGATGGCAGTGTCATCCAGGTACACCACGGCGTACTCCTCTGCACCATTTAACACCTGATTCACCAACCTTTGGAAAGTGGCCGGGGCATTCTTCATTCCAAAAGGCATTACTTTAGACTTAAATAAGCTTATCGGAGTGATGAAGGCAGCCCTCTCCCTAGCTCTGTCTGTCAACTCTACCTGCCAATACCCCTTTGTCAGGTTAGTGGTTGTAAGGTAGGTTGCCCCTCCCAGCTTGTCCAGGAGTTCATCCGTCCAGGGCATCAGGTGGGCGTCTGACTTCATGACTGCATTCAGTCCAAGCTAGTCCACACAGAAACAAGTTGAGCCATTTGGCTTAGGTACAAGGACTGTGGGTGAGGTCCAGGGGCTGTGGAATCTCTGGATTACCCCTAAATCCAGCATCTTCTCCACTTCCCTCCTAATGTCCTTTTGGACAGCCTCTGACACCCGATATGCTGTCCGCCGTATGGGCATCTGTGTCCCTGTCTCCACATCGTGTGTCGCTAAGGGGGTTAGTCCAGGCTTGGCGCTAAACAAGGGGGCAAAGTCTGCTAAAACCTCCCTTACTTTCTGGATCTGGTCCATGGCCAGCTGGGGAGACAATTTTACTGCCTCCACAGAGGACTCCTGCTTACTTTCCTCCAGCAAGTCCAGAAGGGGGTCTCCTTCGTCTGTCCCCTCCCCAAGACTATACACTGCAAACACCATGTCAGCCCTATTTGCATATGGCTTCATCATGTTGACATGGTACATCCTTTCTGTCTGTTTTCTCTCGGGTAACTCCACAATGTAGTTCACGTCATTTACCTTACTAACCACTTTGTACAGTCCTGCCCACTTGGAATAAGGACCATGACTTCCTGACTCGCCATGTACGAGTGAGCTCTGGCTCTGCGGTCGTACCACACTTTTTGTTTTTGTTGGGCAGCTGCTGGGTTGCTCTGGGCTGTTCCCATGAGCTCCTTCAGCCTTTTCCTAAACCTAAGGACGTAATCCACAATGGGAGTTCCCTGGGTGGCGTGCTTGCCTTCCCAGTCCTCCCGGATCAAGTCTGGTGCCCATGTACCAGGCATCCATATAATAGTTCGAAGGGGGGAAATCCTGTTGACTCTTGGGGCACCTCCCTGTATGCAAACAGGTGGGGAAGGTATTTCTCCCAGTCCCTCCCATGCTGTTCAGCAAATGCCCGGAGCATTAACTTTAGGGTACCATTGAATCGTTCTAAAAGTCCATTGGCTTGTGGGTGATACGGTGTCATGCATCTCTGTACCACTCCACACTTCTCCCATAAACATTTCATCAGGTCCGACATGAAGGAACCCCCTCGATCGGCGATAACCTCCTGTGGAAACCCCACACAGGAGAAAATCCCAAGTAAGGCATCTGCCACTTTGTCCTCAGTGAGGATAGGGCGACTGCCTCTGGGTACCGGGTGGCATAATCCACCAGTCAGGGTGAATCTGTTCCCTGAGGAGCTAGGGGTATTTAAAGGCCTCACAGTATCCATTTCCACCCTCTGGAATGGCTCCTTCACTATGAGCAAGGGAATCAGGACGGCTTGTTTTTTCTTGCCCGCCTTCTCTATTTCTTAGCACCGGTAACAAGACCTGCAATACTCCTTCACCTGCTGGGTGAAGTTAGGCCCGTAGAAATTCTGAGCTAACAGCTGCATTGTGTGCGTGATTCCCAGATGACCAGACAAGGGAATATCATGCAATTTTGTGCAGCTGCTCACGAAACCCCTGGGGAACGACAAGCTGCCTGCCTAACATCCCTCCCTCTGTCTGTACTGCCTCTGTATGCATAAGTCCATTTTCCCAATAAGCTTTATGCTTGCGTCACCTCCCTGTGCACTGTCTGAGTCTGCCCAAGCCCTCAGCTTCTCTAAACTAGTCACTCCTCTGAGCAGCTGCAAACCCCTCACACATTCCCAAGGCATGTGACAGGTCCCCTTCAGTCGCTAAACTAGGGTCCCTAGCACTAGCATCAGGGCCCTCAGGATCACTGTCAATCCCAGCCCTCTGACAGTGGGTCACCCCTCCCTCTTCGGACTAACCTTCCGTAGCTGTGTGGTCACTTGCTACTGGGGACATTTCTACCCCCTTTTTATCAGTTTCCATATCAGGAGACACAGGCTGGGGAACCAGCCTCCCAGTGGTTTCCACAATGGCTTTTGTGGGGTTCAGGGAACTGCAATTTTCACTTGCCGCATGGCTACGGGGAACTGCACATAACATCCCCTGTTGGAGATTGTTACCCAGGATCACATCTGCTGCTAATGTTTTGGCTACAGCCACCTGTTGCACAGTCCCCCCTGTTTCACCCCAGTCTGAGAACACTAGCGAGGGGTAATGTTTTCACTTCACCAGTGAACCCTTGAACAGTGACGTATTTATTGGGTATAAGCTGACCAGGCTGTACCAGATCCCCCTTTACCAACGTAATGGATGTCCCTGTGTCCCTTAACCCCTGCGTCTATACACCATTCACCATGACTGGGTGCATGTGTTCCCTCATGTTCACTGGCATGCTTTCAGAAACACACAAACAACCCACTTCTTTTCTAGTACCCGGTTGTGTATTATGGCTTGCCTTTTGGGGGCACTGTCTGGCAATATGCCCAGATTCCTTACACAACCAACATTCATTTCTTCTCTCAGAGAAATCTTTTCTCTGAAACCTGGGGCTAACTGGTTTTGGTGGAGGCAGTGTGGGTTTTAGCTGCCCTGAAGGCGTGCTTTTCCCTTTCTGCGCTGCCATGCCAGCCCCATTTGCTCTCAGAGCAGGTCTGCTCTTGGCATAGCGGTCTGAGAGTTCAGCCTCTTGCACTGTTTTGGGATCTCGGTCCTCTAGCCAGGTTTTTAGCTCTGCTGGGCAACCCAATAAAACTGTTCTAATAAAAATTACATTTTCAATTTTATCGACAGTTTGCCTCAATTCCTTCCCACCAACGCTTTAAAAACTGACGTTGTTTCGTGGCTAGCTCCTCGTAGCTCATATCAGGGCTTCTCCTGAGCTTACGGAATTTAGATCTGTATAATTCAGCAGTTAATTCAAACTTTTTTTTTAACAGTGCAGCTTTTAGCTTGCTGTAATCATTGCTGTCCTCATTGTCCATTTGACCTAATGCATCCCGAGCTTCCCCAGTAAGTAGCGGGGATAGCTGGAAGCTCCAGTACTCTCTAGGAATTTTAGCCTGAATACAAACTTTTTCAAAAGAATTTAAAAAGGCATCCATGTCTTCCCCCTCTTTAAACTTGGCTATTAATCTGGAGTTCAATTTGTAACCCAGTCCTGCAGTCCCAGTTAAACCCAAGCCACTTACCTGCTCTGGTGCTGCTGGTCGAAGTTGTATCTTCTCCAGTTCGTGTTGCCTCTGGCGTGCGCCTCTCTTCTCCTCTGCAGCTCACTGGCACTTACACTTCTCACAGTCTGCCTCCCTCCACTGCCGCTCTGCTCTCTCGCTCCCTCTTCTCCTCTGCAGCTCGCTGGCACTCAGCTCTTCATGGTCTGCCTCCCTCTGTTCTCACTCTGCCTCCAGTTCCATCCTGCGCAACTCAGTTTGCAGTCTGAGTACCTCTGGATTCAGGATACTGGTGACCATCCCCTACTGCTGTGGCCCTGCTGTCCTCCTCACCAGACCTGGACATAGCACTGGCCGCTAGCCCTGCCACACTCTAGGTCTGGTCCCATTCAGTCACGGTCTGTGACTTGCTGCTCTGGGTATCTGCTACCATCAGGGTGCCTCTGAGGTTCAGCTTTTTGGCTGTCACCTCGAATGGGACTCCTCTGTCCCCGCACAACTGCTTCAAGTACTCTACAGTGTGCCTGCTGTATTCGAAAGCCATCTTCTTCCCTGACTACGGCTACTCTGACTTGCACTTTAGAAAAAAAAAATTAAACTAGTAGGAACTTGACTGTACGCCAAGTGATATATAGTTATGTTTCCTTTTTTAAAATAAAACTCTTTCTTTGCAAGAGAGCTTACAGTCTTAGCTGACACAGAACAGTAAAAGCTTGTGATACCAAAATTATGCCACCGCTGCCAACCAGTCTGTCACAAACCCACTCAGCAGGTCAGGCCCTCTACTCCCAAAGTGCCAACCTCTGAGCGCAGTCTTGTGAACAGTTTACCAGAACAAGGTAACCCTCTTGTTTGTTTTGTGAGTCCGGATCAACCTTTGGTCTCAGTTCTGGAGGGATTCAAACTGTGAACCTCTTGCTAGCGTACCCAATGCACAGGCTCAGATATATCTGTCTTCGGGGGGCCAGATATCCTTGCCTACGGACACCTAACCAGGTATACAGAGATGAACCCTTAAAACTTTAATAAAGACCTCAGATTTAAAACGCTTCTCTTTCCAGTTTGGTACCACCATTCAAGCTTATGCTTCGTGCCTGCTATAACCATATACTTTCTTACAACTAAAAAGTCAAAGACAGACCAATTAAGTTCTAAAAAGAATTTTACTAAAATAGTTAAAAATATGTAAAACACAAAATACAGAACTGTTATATCACCAGACATGCAAATCTTTTATAAGAACAAGGTTTAAACAGTGCAAATTCCTACTTACAGTACTTAGATTTGACTCTCTTTCTAACTACCTGTTTAAAAGTGCTCCAAAGATGTTTTCTTAGTCGGAGTCTACGTAAAAATGTGTCTAAGTAAAACAGAGTATTCCTTAACAACTGTATCGGGCAACCCCTTTTTGTGTGAGGTCAGCTAGCTCCTCCTCTCAGATATATAGATATATATCTATATCTATATATATATATATATCTATATCTAGATATATATATATCTATATATATAATATATATATATTCTACAAAAACAGGATGTCTTTTTTTTTTTTTTTAAAGTATTACATTCTGCAACATAATTCATGTCCTTCAAATGACACTTCTTTTGATCTCATAATAAGCTTCCTCCTTCCAGGACATGAAAGCATCTTTATGATTTTCGCACTTCTGTGTAATAACCTGGGGTATTCCTCCGTTGTCATAAAATGGATATGATATAGCAACTACGGCTGTAATAAATTCAGACAAACAGGATCCTTGATTAAAGCCTTACATGTAACACATTTTCTCTAAAAACTGAGTGTGTGTGTGAACTCGCATGCTGTCAGCATTTTCCCATGACTTTCATCTTTCAGCTGAAACCTGGGGGGGAGGTGGTAGTCACTCCTAGAGCATCAGATTTGCAGCAGAGACAGTAATACATTTTATATTGAAAAAAAGTGATACAGCACTCAGAACTGGCTGTCTATGTCACAGCAGACGTCAGCATGACAATAAAAGGGGTGGTCCCCCACCCCTCTTCCAGTTCTTTCCCGCCGTCGCATGGTATTGTTCAACAAACACAGTAGAACAGCTTTCAGTCGCCTGCCACTTTCTACAGCAAATTTTTCCCAATTTCTGATTTCTTTCTCGATCCATTACGGTGTGTGTCATCTCGTCGGCCCAAGAAGAAGTGCTTCAAGTGCGGTGCGCAGATTCTGCATGAGGACGACCATTCCCGGTGTCCCATGCCTGGAGCCTAAGCACAACTCCACAGAGTGCACCATTTGCTAGGGCTTCAACCAGGCCACGCACACCCGTCGCAAGAGGACTCTCTATGCCCATTTGTTGACCCAGAGACTGGCATCCATGGAAAAAGAGCTCCAGGAGCTGAGGGAAAGATTGTCATCGCCGACCCCAGAGAAGAAAAAGAAAAAGGACAAGGAGAGACACCAGGATCTGAGCCGTTCTCCTTAAGGGATGTCCAGCCAGACAGCTGACACCGACCAGGGTGGACCCTCCACCTCTGAGAGTACTCCACCTGTAGGGCCTTCTCCCTCCAGCGGACTGGATGCCCCCCCCACACACGAGGTTAGTGGGCAGTCGGGGGGTTGCTGATCGGAGGTTCCTTCAGGGTCTTCTGCTTTGAGCCCTACCGCTAAGTCGCTCTCCGGCTCTGCCGCGAGGTGCCCAGCCCAGGCCGATCAGTCTGACCCTAGCTTTCCCGCTTCTGTCAGCCTGTCCATGTCCAGTAAGCTGATCGGCTCCTCTGCCAATCGCGTGGCTGCCACCTCTATCCCGTCTGACTCTCTTGTGGACCCAGACGCCAGACAGAAAGAGCATGCAGGTCCTTTCCCATCCCGTCAAGGTTCTACCTCCAGGGTTGCTACCTTTATCCTGACCTTCATGGGACTTTGCTTGATCCCAAAAAAACCAGGCTTCCTCTCCTGCTTAGCGGATCCTCACTCCTCACCTGGACCTTCTTCAGGGGCGGCATGGACCCTTCTCCTGGGATCTTTGGCTCCTCCGCCTACCCTGTCACCAGACCCACTTCCCAGTGGCCCTTCGGTACCCCCTCTGGCAGGGCACTTTGTTCCTCCTTCGGGCCCAACCAGGTACTTTCCTGGATATACCCCTCAATATCCACAGTACCCAATGCCTGGGGGTCTGTAGCCAGTTTATAACCCACTGACACCGGGCTACCTGATGCTGGGCCAGGCATACTATCAAGGCTACCAATAACCTTATTGGTATCAGACACCCAGCTACCCTTCTTATGCAGGGTTACCCACCTCCACCACCACCACCACCACCACCTCAGCCAGAACGAGAAATCATCCCTGCGTGGTGAAAAGACACTAAGTCCCAACTCTTTCAAGAGGTGGATCGACCACAGGTAGTGGTCAGAACCACCCCACCTCCCAGGGTGCTACCAGGTAGTCCTGCACCCTCCAGCCATGTCTCTGACAGAGACTTGGGTGCTCTGCCTTCTGGACTCATTGAACATAGGCTCCTGGGCCCGGCCCAGGAGGCATCCTTGCCCAGTAGACCGGAATCCTCAGAATCTGATGAGGAATTAGACTTGGGAAACCATTCCAAACCTCACTCTCCCGTCTATCCTCAGCCAAAAGAGTCCCCAAAATCCCCGAGGATACTTCCTTTGCGGTGCTCCTCAGGACCATTCAAAAATCATGCAGATCGGCCTCCCAGGAATTGGACCCCAAATGCAGGAGACTGGCAGAGCACTTGAATCTGGTCAATGCTGACCCCCTGCCTATTCCACCCTGGACGGGGCCGCATGAGGACCTTACATTCACCATTTGGCAGCAACCTTCACCTAACTGCCCATCCTAAGGCCAATTCTATCGCTATTACGGCTGCCCATGATAGATTGGCCCAGCCTAAACATCTTAGTGCCTCCCCACCAGATAAGAAGTCCCAGCAGATGGACCAATATGGTAGAAAAATCTACTCATCGTCCACCTGCGCTATCTATTCCCTGAATTATGTAGCCCATATGGTGGCTTTCCAAAAATCCTCACTTTCAGACTTGTAAAAAGACATCCAGGACATCCCGGACGAACAGCTGAGGAACAAACTCCTGGACGAGGTCAGTATGAATAAGTCCTCCTGCCGCCATGCCCTATGTGCCACCTACAACTCTGACTCTGTGGCATGAGTAGCAGCTACGGGAATCTGTCTCGGGCGTCTAGCCTGGTTTCGCCTGGTGGGTTTGACCCAGGATGTACAGAGCTCTCTTCTGCATACTCCATTTAGGGGTCCAGTTCTGTTTGGTGGTGATGCCAAAGATATTATTACCGAGCTGCAGAGTAGCAAATCCCTCAAGAATGTCCATTCTATGTACCGTTCCGGTCAAAAACAACTGTAGCAGTCATTTCTTTGCCAGCGGAAATGGAACAGACAGAACAAGCTTCGTGCCCTGGATTCCGACGCCCAAACTCCCCAGGCCAAGTTTCCCAAAGCAGCCTCTGGGGGAAAGACACCCCTCCCCCTGTCTCTGGCTCCCCCCCACCCCGCTCCCTCTGACTCTTCTGGAGGAACCAGTGAGGGGAAGCTTGCCTCCGCCTGGATGGGTGGAAGGTCTTCACTGCAGATGCATGGGTTCTTCAACTCTCAGAAAGAGGTCACTCGATAGAGTTCTTGGAGAGACCTCCCAACCCTCCGGGAAGGTCCTTTTACCCATCAGGCCAACAGCAGCAGGTCTTTCTGGAAATCCAAGCTCTACTGCAGAAAGTGGCTATACAGCAAGTCCCACCGGAACAGACAGGGAGGGGATTTTGCTCCCCCTTCTTCCTGGTTCCCAAAAAGATGGGGATCTAAGACCCATCCTAGATCTTAGCATGCTCAGTCTCTTCGTAGAGTACAAGAGGTTTTGCATGCTAACTCTCCAGGGACTGTTACCCCTGCTCCTCCCTAACACTTGGCTGTGCTCCCTGGATATGCAGGATGCCTACCTTCATATCCCTATTCTATGGGCCCACCACCGCTTCCTGATGTTCTGTTTTCTGGACTATCATTTCTAGTTTAGAGCCCTCCCATTTGGCCTCTCCTCAGCACCTCTGGTATTCACGAAGTGCCTAGTTGTGGTTGTGGCATTCCTACACCGCAGGTGCAGCTTTGTGTTACCTTATCTGGACAACTGGCTCTTTTCAGCCTCTTCCCTGGACAGTCTGAAGGAATCCCTTTCCTTCACTCTGGACTTTTTTTTTTCCAGTCTGGGCATTTCAATCAACTTTCCCAAGTCCCAGCTGATACTCTCCCAACACCCCCAATTCATTGGAGTGGTGCTGGACACGGTCCAGAGCAAGGCCTTTCTTCCATCCGACCGAGCAGAGACCTTAATCTCCCAAGCAACGCTTGTAGCTTCATCTCGGTGGACCACGGCGCGTTCAGTCCTACGACTTTTGGGTCTGATGGTGGCTGCCATACCCACAATCCCTTTGGCCAGACTACATATGTGGGTTACCCAATGGTCTCTTCGAGTCCAGTGGGACCAGTGCTTGGACGACATGGACCAGAGTCCTTGTCTCCAACAGCCTTCAAAAGGATCTCCTTTGGTGGCAGAACCCAGCCAACCTTTAGGTGAGGGGTTCACTTCCACCCTCCGTCTCCCTCTAATCATCACCTCGGATGCCTCGAACTTGGGATGGGGAGCGCACCTGGGAGACCACCGAACTCAAGGCTCCTGGTGTCCCATGGAGGAGAACCTTCACATCAGTATTCTGGAGATAAGAGCGGTGCTCTATGCTCTCCAGGCCTTCCTGTTGCTTTTAATTCCAGGAACACTTCTTATTCAGACAGACAACATGGCCACTGTCTGATATCTAAACAAACAGGGAGACACCCGGTTGTACCCTCTATGCAGGGAGGCAATGCGGGTGTGGTACAGGGCAGTACAGCACGGCCTATCCTTGACAGCAGTCCATGTACCAGGTGTTCACAACATTCTGGTGGACAGTCTTAGCCGATCAGCCCCCAGGGCGAACTAAAGCAGGCAGTAGTAGAAGACCTGTTGTCTTCAATGAGGTCGGCCAGACCTAGATCTCTTAGCCTCCTCATCCTACGCAAAACTACCCAGCTTTTGCTCACTCGTGCATGGTGATTTTTGGCAAGATGCACTGTCTCTATCTTGGACAAGGAGATTTCTATATGCTTTCCTATTCTTCAGAAGGTTCTGCTGAAGCGACAAGCAGAGAGGGCACACATGATACTCATTGCACCCCTGTGGCCTTCACAGATATGGTTCCCGTTGCTACAGCAGTTGGCACTGGAACCCCCAGTACCTCTTCCTCTCTCTCTCAACCTTCTGTCCCAGGAGCAGGGCACCCTGGTACATCCGAGCCTCAAGTCTCTCCATCTTCATGCGTTGCACCTGTGGACTTGGCGATTTCTCGCAACGGGGTCTCCTCGGGGGTCGCTCGGGTCTTAGTGGAGGCCAGGAAACTCTCCACTATATCCACTTATGCCATGAAGTGGAAAAGATTTTCTGTCTGGCCTCAGCGAAAGGCCTAGACCCCTTTTCTTGCTCGGCCTCCCAGGTTTTAGAGTACCTCTTGCATCTGTCCGAGTTGGGCCTCAGCTATTCCTCCCTAAAGGTCCATGTCTCTGCGGTTTTGGCCTACCACCTCCCAGTGGAGGGTAAAACTCTAGCACAGCTAGAGGTTTCCAGAGCTTTCTTGAAGGAGATCCTTCATATCAAACCTCCAGTCCAGAATCCTGTCTCTCCTCCACCCCCACCCCGGATCTCAACTTTATGTTGCAAAAGCTTACCTTGCCTCCCTTTTGAACTGGCAGCAAGCTGTGATGTGTGTTTTTTAGCGTGGAAAATGCTCTTGTTAGTTGCTATCACTTCAGCTGGAAGAGTTTCAGAGCTTCAGGCTCTAGTTTGTTGAGAGCCTCATTTAATTTTCCACAGAGACAGAGTGGTTTTGCAGACTAACCTTTCCTTTCCTTTCTTCCGAAGGTGGTTTTGAAATGTACCCTTAACCAGAGTGTTGAACTGCCAGTCTTCTTCCCAGAGCACTCCAACAGGGGGTAGTATCTTCTGAACATTGTTGAAGTGCACATGATTTTGAGGTATTATACCTCCAGGATTAAAGAAGTTCGAAAGTCGAACCAGATCTTTGTAGCCTTCGCCTCCCAGTGCCAGGACAAGGCTATCATGAAACAGAGTTTGTCTAGGTGGCTGGCAAATTGTATCCATTACATTTACCAGAAGTACGAGAAGCCCCTTCCGGATACGATTAAGGGCCACTCCACCAGGAGTGTGGCCATTTCAAATGCCTTTTTCAGGAATATGTCCACTGCAGACATCTGTGCAGTAGCCAGTTGGTCCTCCGTCCACACCTTCACTAAGCATTACAGTCTGGACATTGCCTCTAGGCATAGGGGTAGTTTTGGTCTTGCAGTTCTGCAAGGCCTCTTGTCTTGAACAGACATTCAGTTGACAGACATTTTCCTCCTCCCGGAACCTCGTCTTCGACTCCTCCTTTCGTTAGACTGCTTGGTATTCAGTCCTGTATGTGAAGACCTATTGCAGGAACCCTCACGAAGTAAGATATAGCAGTTACGCAAGAACTTACTGTGACAGTAGATCTTCGAGAGAGGTTCCTGCAGCAGGTCTAGTTTCCCACCCACCTTTTCCCCCAGCTCCTGTGTTTTTTTTTCTCTTTATTCCCTTCCCAGGACTCTGTCTCATCCAGGGCACAGAGTACCAGGACTCTGTCACTCCTCTTTTTTTTTTTTTACTTCCTTTCCAGAGGTCGGTGGAAAAGAACTGGAGGGTGGGTGGGGACCGCCCCTTTTATAGTCACGCTGACGTCCATCACCTGACAACTGGAGCGGTCCCAGCTGATTGCTAGCTACAAGTTTGCCATGCGGTCTTGGCAAAGGGACAGTCCTATGTGAGACCTACTGGGAACCTCTCGAAGATCTGCTATTACGGTGAAGTAAAGACAAATGTGAATTTCATATCTGCCCAAGTCAGAAGCAAGACCCTCATTTTTGTATAGTTTCCAGCAGCTGTGTCTTTTTGTTTAATCAGAGAACATAATTCTGGGGTAAGCCATTTATTTTCCTAACCCAGAACCCAGTTTGAATTTAGCAGAAAATGTTTAACATAGAAACATAGAAGTTGATGGCAGAGAAGGACCTCAAGGCCCATCCATTCTGCCCATTTCTTTTTCTACCTTATAAATGTGCCATCGGCCTTTGCTCTGTCAATGGTCCATCTATTCATACTCGTCTGTATTGCTCCCTTATGCCTATCCCATGCATGTTTGAAGCCCTGCACTGTGTTCATATCCACCACTTCCTGAGGTGGGCCGTTCCATGCATCTACCACCCTTTCTGTGAAAAAGAAGTTCCTCACATTACCCCTTAATCGGCCTCCCTCTAATTTCATGCGGTGTTCTCTTGTCCTGTTATTTTTCTTATATTGAAACATGTTAGACTCTTTCACCTTGTTAATGCCCTTAAGGTGTTTGAATGTTTCAATCATGTCACACCTCTCCCTCCTTTGCTCTGGGGTATACATATTGAGCTCCGTTAATCTGTCCTCATACATTCTCTGATGCAGTCCATGCACCATTTTGGTTGCCCTTCTCTGGACTGCCTCAGTTTGGTTAATGTCCTTGTGAAAGTGTGGCCTCCAGTACTGCACATAGTACTCCAGATGGGGCCTAACCAGTGTCTTGTAAAGAGGGATTATTACCTCCCTTTTCCGACTTGTGATACACCTACTAATACACCCTAACATCCCCCTAGCCTTAACTACTGTTTTAGTGGTATGCTTGGATGATTTCAGGTCATCGGTGATGATGCCGCCCAAGTCTTTCTTCCCTTGTGACTGCCAGCAACTTCACTCCTAACCTATAAGTGGCTTCAGGGTTTCTCTTCCCTATGTGCATGATTTTGCACTTATTTGCATTAAACTCCAGTTGCCACTCTTCCGACCATTTTGCTAGTTTATCCAGATCTCTTCTTATTCTGACCACCCCATCTGGATCATCTACTCTGTTGCAGATCTTGGTGTCATCTGCAAACAGACAAACCTTACCCTCCAGTCCATCTGCAATGTCACTGATGAAGATATTGAAGAGGACGGGCCCCAGGACTGATCCCTGTGGTACCCCACTTGTGACTTGCATCTCTTCTGACTGTATACCATATACCTTGTTCTGGACAGCAGGTAAGACAATTTTATTTTTATTGGTCCCAATCCCTGCGGCTGTGGGCGCCTCACATCAATAAAAACAGAATAAAAAAAAAAAATCAGCAGTTACATCAGCACATGGGAAGGCATCCATGAAAGACCAATCTGTTGCATTTATCTTAAGTAGCTCTAGTTTGTTTACAGTACAGTCCTGTTTAACAGAGTCCTGTTAAACTGGAACTCCCTATATGACAGACTGCAATTGTATCACTCGATAATTCGAGGTTTCTTAGCTGCTAAGTCAGCTATGGCTGACTTCCTACTGCAGGATATTAGTGTCACTCAGCTGCGACAGACTCTAATTGTTTGTTTCCCAACTGGAATACAACATTGAGGGGAGCTGTGTATAAAAGAACAGTGCTCAACTTGCAGCAGAAGCTCAAAATCCTAGACTGCTTGAAAAATGGTGAATGTGCAGTTTCTCTTGCTGCTTAATAGTGTTGGAAAATGTACAAATAGCAATATTAAGGAGGCAAAAGACAAACTTAGCGGCTTTGCAATGACAATAGAGGGATCCTCTGGCATTGAAGAGTGCAAAAACATATGTGCCTGCAAGGCCGAAGAGAGACTGAGCAATTTAGCAGTGGTTCTGTCAGGAGAGTGCCTATTTGTGGTGCCCTCTTAAAAGAAAAGGCACTTCATTTCCACATAAAGCTTGGTGGAGATCGGGGCATCTTTACTGCTAGTGACAGCTGGCTTGACAGCTTCAAAAAGTGGCATGGCATTAGGCAAGTAAGGCTGTGTGGGAGCGACTAAGTGTGACTGAAGGAATCACCCGGTTATGCAGCAGCTAAAGGATCTCCTGAAAACTTAGCCACTGTCTTCGCATCAGATTTACAATATGGATGAAACCAGGTTGTATTGGTGGTGTCTACCTGACAAGACCCTTGCCAACAGTGCAGAAACTGATGCTCCCAGGTTTAAAAAAACAAAAATAGCACGTTACTATTCTGGCATGTGTAAATGTCAGCAGTTTCAATAAAATTTCCTCCACTGTTGATTTGTAAATCTAGAGATCCCAGGTGCTTTCGACATGTTAACATGTGAGCTTTGCCTGTGATCAACAGGACAGATGGATGGATGGTGTGCTATTCACTAATTGGTACAAGGACCTCTTTTTACCTAATGTCAAGAGGCATCTTATGTCACTGAATCTCCCCCCAAATGCTGTATTGCTTTTGGACAACTCACCAGCACACCCTGAAATGTTGGTAATTCAAACAAGAGATGGCAGCATTAGGTGTCTGTTCATGCCACCTAACACTACATCAAAAATTCAGCTCTGTAATAAGGGTATACTCAAGATTTTCAAATGCCAATATTGCAAGTGTTTGTTGCAAGTTGTCTCTAACGTAAATGAGGATATTACGCTCTAGCAAATTGTGAAATCCATCATACTAGTAGCAGTAGTAAATTGTTTTTTATTCATAAGAATGATTGAATACATTCAGTTAAGCAAGCTCATTTTCAGTGACGTTCCAATCCAAGTAAAAAAACATATACACATTCACATATAATATGTAACCCCTAGATGGCGCTATCCCAGGGGCTACTACCCCTGCCTGATTTGCCACTAACAGGTTGAGGGGCCTGGATCCAATGGCGGGTGCCTCCACCCAGAGGTCAGAGTTTGCAGTAGTTAAACTAACTTGGTCACAGCCCTCTGGGACACTGCAGCCCTTTCTTCCCACTAGTGGCCACACAATATATCAGAATTACCTTCACAGTATACACTTACCCCCAGGTCTGGTTCGGCACTGGGACCTCCTGTGAAATGAGATACAGTGCAACAGTCACAGTACAGTACTTTAACATAAACAAATACCTCAGAGCAGTATAACTTTGCTGAAACAAGCAGCTCTGATTTATTTAGGGGATATAACAAGGACAGGGGAAATCAGGTTAATTAGCTTATCACTCTAATAATCTACCTATGGCTCTGTACAGGCCTATCCCTATCAGTTACTGTCCCTGGTACCCAAGCCTAGTGGCTAGTCCAAACCCGTGGCAGCTGGTAGGGGCCCTTCCACACAGAGAAAGGAGAATTAAACAGTCAGCAGTACAGTAATTCCATTTGGATTTAATGTGGCAATTCAACAGGGAGCGACTCTGAATTAGTACTCACGACCTCCAAATAAGATAGGGTCCTTCAGTGTCAGCAGGGCTCACTTGAGGTACACAAACCTCTTCACACATCCATATAAAAGAAAGCACTATACCAGGCAGGCTGCATCTGTATCCCATCGCAATTACTGCACAATACCCGGAGAACACACAGCAGATTCAGTTCCTGACAGACCGAGTGCAATTTTCAGCAATTCCTCCAGTCTTCTACAGGGTGAGCCTGGTTTCTACTCTTCAGAGATCCTTTGATTCTTTTCACAGGACGATTCAGTCCTAACAAGCTGTTACACAAGCTGCAGACCGTAACTCTGGGCCTTAACCGTTTTTTGACTAAAACTGCACACTGAAAAAGCACAGGGCTCCTTCCTTCTTCACTGCCAAAGCTCAACTGAAACTCCAACCGACAAAACGGGCACTTCCTTTGAGTTCCTCCAGTTCTTGACTGGATTGGCTGTCACTCACAATAGACTGCTGCTGTTGGTCCAAAAGGCACTGAAGTCTAAACTACATCTCCCAGAGCCACTGCCCATACAATCCTCTTGTGGCTGGCTCAGATTATGAGTCCAAGTTCTGATTCGTCCAAGGCACCATTTTAGAGCTAGCTTACCCCACACTGATTGGTCCAGTTCAGCAGTTCAAAACTAGAATGGGAACTAGCAGACACAGTTCTGACTGCAAAGAAAGCAGGTTAGACAAACTGTAATTTCATTATTACTCTAAATAATTTCTGGCAAACAGTTACATCTTTCAGATAGGTTCCTTTGCACTCCTAGTGACTGCAAAATGAAGTGAATTGGCAGCAGCTTGAGTGGTACTCAATCAAAAACACACAGTCCCCCATACAAACTAATTATGTCTGCAAGCAGACAGCTCTTAAAGAGACAGTACCAGAGGTTCTAAAAACACTCACTGATAAATGGCTTAAATGCCAAACACCATTCAGGCTTGGAGCATTCAAGCAAGCTCCTGGAAGTCTTTTGGGAACCCCCATTTGCAGGGGGGTTACAAATACAATACACACTAATAAAACAATAACATTACAACAACTGGCAGTACACTAACATCAGACACATCAATCCGATAAAGTACATTACAAAGAATTACAGATTATGGCATTTAGACCAAGTCATACACCGTCTTTAATTCTAAATTATTGATCTTAGCCCCATGACATCTTAGATTTGAAGGGGATTGATGCCACAATAAGGCTGCCCTAAAGGGAACAGACTGTCTCCCTATATTTAGATTACAATTATTCAAGACATATTGAGCTCCCTGTGTGGTGCTCAGGCCCTCTCTTACCTCCCTAAATTCAATTCAGAAATATAATCAGGAACCCCATTATTCCAAACCTTGATCATAAACTAGAGTAAATGTAGATTTCTTACGGGGGGTGGGGGTTTAAGCCAGTTCAGCTCACTAAATAATATGTACTGGTGAGTTCTGTAGGGTACGTTCAAGATAAAATGAGCCGTTCTGTGGAACATTAGATCTGCTTTATTTAGAAGGGATACAATGCCCCCACATAGGAGACCTCCATATCAGACACTGATAGGTGCAGTGAATATGAGCAGTGACGTATGGGGGAGGGTGCGCCCTGAGACAGTTGCTAAAGCCTGGAAAGAATTGATTAAACTGACTGAGGAACTGGAACCTGAGACGGTCACAGAGGGAGAGCCTATAGATCCGAATAACGATTTGGAGATTGCATTGTTGGCAGAAGACATGACCAGTAAATTAAACATTTCACTGACCGAAGATGACCTTTCAGACTACTGTGTGATAGCACTAAGGGAAGAGCATGAGTTTGTGTTCAGTGAGTCTGTAATAGATGCTGCAAGACGCTAGTAAAATGAAGGCAGAAGACCTTAGAGAAAGTGAACAGTTGTCAATTCCATCTGTACCAGATGTGAACTGATTGATACTGAACTTACTGATTCTGAACCAGGCTACAGATGTGCTCACAGTTCACATTTTGTATTAAATAATGAACATTTTTGTCTTCTGATTAGTTAAAATACAGAAAAAGACAAAGGTGAGAAATCAAAAGTAAATATACACCCAAGACAAAGCAAAAAAAAACTAATAGAACAAATACAAAACTAATTGTGACACACTGCTATTGGTAGCGAGGCACATTACAAGGAATGGATGGTCACTAAAAGCCCCTTGATGTGAGATGCCTCAGATACAGTAATTCTCCAACAGCAGAAAGAAACATGATTAACTTTTGCTGGGCGGTTCAGGCCCATCTACCTACCTGCAAACATAGAAACATAGACTTTGACGGCAGATAAGGACCACTTGGCCCACCTAGTCTGCCCATTTCCCTACCTGCAGGATAAGCTGCAGATCCTAGTTAACCAACAGCCTACTCCCTCCTACCCCCTCCTACAATTGCCTTCTCTGTCCCTTGCATTTTTGAATTCCCCCAGTATTTTTGACCCCACGACTCCCTCAGGAAGGTCGTTCCATGCGTTCACCACCCTCAAGCCCAGAAAAGTCCCGTAATCTCTAAGGGCACTTATTAGTAAGGATGGGATGACAAGGCCCTTTAATGAATGTTGCATCATTAGCCAATATACTTTCTTGGTTCAGCAATGCACATGATATTTGGCTAAATTATGAGATGTATTTTTTTTTTTTGTTAAGACTTTATCACTTACCCTGTTGGACTCTCTCCAGAGCGGATTCTCTGTGGTAGTTTCTGCCTGCCTGAAGCCCCCGACTCTGGTGCTCACCGATCCCAGACCCCTCCACCAACCTCACCCAGCCACTCGATCCCCCGAGTTGGAACCACCAACTCCTCCAGCACTCACTCTACAATCTAATGGAGTGACTGGAGAAGTGGAGGAAGATCTGGGAGCACCAGGACAGATGGCCTGACATTGGGCATGGGGCCCCACCACTGATCCCTACTGTCTACCAGCATGGTAAAGGTTTTTCTTCCGTGGTTGTTTCCCCCAGGAGCGCAGACGTGCAATGATGTCAGCACGGCAGCACTGTAGATGTCCGCTGCGCTCCTCCCCCTTAGCTGCTCCGGACTAGTGGTGCCCCCGGTCTCACGGTCTCCACTGTGCCGAAGAAGACCCTGGATCCCTCTCCAGGGAGAGGAGAGCAATCCATCAGATGCCCTATCTTTTCCCTCCCTTGCCGACCCCCGACACCCAAGCTCATTCCTGAATTCGGGTTGCCGGCGTGGCACAAGGTGTGGTGTCTAGCGCCTCAAACCTCTGCACCACCAGTCTGACAATTATGAAATGTATTAACAGCCTTAAAGTAATTTTGCTGATTTTTTTTTATAACTACCTCTGATGCTCAGTTCTGTTCACCAGTAAGTCACTTCTGCAAATGTGCACTGATTGGTAGTGAACCAGCCTGATGTGAACACATTGAACTGGGCCACAGGTGTGCACTGATTAATTTTGAATCAGGCTGCAGATGTGCTCTTTTTTTGAAATAGGCATCGGATGTACACTGATTCCGAACCGGGCTGCAGATGTGTGTGTGTGTGTGTGTATATATATATATATATATATTGACATCAAACCAGGTAAAAGATGTACACTGATTCTGAACAGGGCCACAGACGTAAATTTATTGTTCTAGGGACATGGATATGTTGTTCATCCACACTCATTGGCAGTATCCTTGCCGCTTTAAATCTTGCCGGAAGGTCTTCAAGCTTGCTCCTCCCACCCACCCGGGTGGTATAACTCTCGGCTCCGCCCCATGACGTCAGATCTTCCTTACCGCTTGGAAGCTCAGGTTCCCTCCTTAACGCTCTGCGTTTGTGACTGGTTCCTATTTCTCCGTTTGCGGATTTAAAAATAATATTTTGCAAAAAGACTTCAGTCTTGATCCCTCGCGGCTGCGATGGATAAATCGACTCAGTTTGGGAGATGCCCATGCGAGCGTGAAGATGTCTCGGACGGATCCACACTCCACGTGTCTACTGCTTAGGCCTTGAGCGCGACCGCGGGCTTGCGACCTGTGCTCATCTTTCGGCCCTCCGTCCTCGAAGACCGTGCTGCCCGATTGCAACTGGGCCGTCCGAAGAAGTTTCCCTCCGGTGAAGTCCAAGGAGGCCGGTTGGCGGTATCCTTGGCTGGTAATTCGGCGGATCAGCTTCGGCGGATGGTCGCCCTCGAGAAGAAGGCGGCGTGAACCGTATCTTCCTCGGCGCGGCATTTATCCGCTCTCTCTGGGTTCTTCCTACGGCTTCCTTTAGGAGCTTTGTCTGTCCCTCTCCACTAAGGGAGGGCCTCGTCTGCTGGACCTTTCTCGGTCAAAAGAGGGACAAGGGTAGATCCCTCCGTCGGCTCTTGGGAGCGGGAAAGGTCCCTCTCCCGGGCCGTCGACCGTCGGCTTGGTCGACCCTTCGGCTCGGCCACTGGCCTCACGGTTGTCCCGTCAGGTCAGTTGACGAGACTCCCACTGATGAAGTCGAGATTTTTCTCGACCCATTGAACAGAGCTGTCGCCTTTAGCGCCCGAGATTCCCCTCTCCCGGTTCCCCGGAGGAGTTGGAGATCCCGTGGGCTCGCCTGTGCCTCGGTTCCGGAGCCCTCGGATGGACCTTCCGAGCGAGAAGGAGTGTCGGTTCCGGCCGACACCTCCCTGCACCGACCCGGAAATTCGGGACTCACGATCTCGGTCCGGGACCCTCGCCAGCGGTCCAGCCGTTCCCACCGTCATAAGCGGGTTCGGTCTCGGCACAGCGGTAGGCGGCGTCGCCCGGCGCCATCCTCGTCCTCCTCCACCGGATGAGGAGGTTTCGGCCGTAAGTGCGTCGGCCAGTGCGAGGAGACCTTATGTTGCAACAGCTCTCCTGGCCGGGAATAAGCGACTCCGGCGCTTCCCGGCCATTGGTGGCTGTCACCGGGCAGCCCGACACAACCCCTCGACTTGTCCGAGGAGCCTATACCCAGGCGGTTGTTGGCCAAAACCAGCTGCTCCACCGATTGCGGTGGAACCTCCGCCTCACAGCCACCAATTGGGGCTCCGACCAAGATTCTCGATCAGCTAAAGTTTCACCCCATCGGCTGTCAGTTACCCTCACTCCCGACCGACCTCGGCAGGTGAAGGGTGGTTCAGGCCAGAGGCAGCTCTTGAGGACTCTTCCGAGTCCGAAGATGATTCTCCTTCTTCTCCAGCGACTGGACTTGGAGTCTTCAGGAAGGTCAGCCAATGGGCGATAGCCGTCGTCCTTCCTAGGACTGCTTCGGCTCATCTCGAGTCTACGGGATGGAGCTGAACCCGTTCCAAGCGGCAGGTATCCCCTCACGGAGATTCTGGACGAGGATTCTCCGACGGAGGCCTTTCGGTGGCGAGGCCATAGTGGGTCCAGCACTGGAACTTTGGCAGCGCCCTGCTTCCTGCCCTGCGCCTCGGCCAGGATGGCCAGGAAGTATCGCGGTCCCCGGTTCCTTGTCCGGTTTTGGAACACCCTCTGCTGAGGGTTGGTTACCGACAGCGTTTTCAGTAGCGCCCGGCTGCGCCAGGGATGTGGACAAACCTCCTGACAAGGAGTCCAGAGAATTGGACCATGTCGGGCGAAAAGTCTGCTTCGTCCTCTCTCGGCCTTCGTCAGGCCAGTTCGGCCGTCCTCATGGCACATTTTCTCATGCCTGTTGGGCTCCTGGATGAGGTCATCCTCATCTTCCGCCCGATCTGCAGACTACGGTTAAGCAGGTGCGGGACCAGGGCAGAGCAGTGGCCAAACAACAGCTCCAGACTGCTTTGGATGTAGGGACTCATGTGCCAGATCGGTGGCGGCACGCAGTGGCTATCGTCGGCGGGCTTGGCGAGGATATCCACCTTTACGGATACCCAGCACAAGTTGGCGGATGTTCCTTTTGGGGACTGACCTCTTGACCCTGGGGTGGAAGGTCACCTGCAGAGGATCGAGAAGTCAATGCCACCTTGGGCTCGGTCTCTTCCGCTCAGAAGGACAAAGGCCGCCAAACCACAGCCTAAGCCCTTCGTCGCTTCTTACTGGCCTTGGCCCCCAGCAACGTCCAGGGCCCAGCAGGCTCGGCCTTGGCATCCCAAACCCAACGCCGGCTTCCTCTAACAGGAGGCAGGGAGGAAAGGGCCCAGGAGGTCCTCGGCCGGTCCCTCCTCAAGCCTGCCCAGTAGCGGGCTGGGGTGTCGCCCCATCCCGTCACCACCCTGGGTCCCCGACAGAGGAGCCGGCTCCGGCACTTCCGTTCCACCTGGTCCGCTGTTACCACGGACAGGTGGGTCTTGAGGTGGTGGGAAGAGGCCTGCCTCTGGAATTCGAGCAGGCACCACCCTTCAGGCCGTCGCCCTCGGGGGCTGGGATCCCAGCCTCACTGGCGGCTCGTCGGCCGACATCGCTCTCCTCCTCCAGAAGGAGGTGGTAAGAGGTGGTGGACCCTCCCTTCAGACCCAGGGTTTGTGTCCAGGTACTTCCTGGTTCAAGCAGACGGGGGCTGGCGCCCCATTCTCGACCTACGACCTAAACAAGTTCCTAAGGTCTGAACCTTCAGGATGGTCACTCTGGCTCAGATAATACCATCCTTGGAGCAGCAGCGTGTGTTCTGCTCTCTGGACTTGCAGGGCAGCGTTTTCACGTCCCTATCCGTCAGTCTCACCAGAGATTCGCCGCTTCCGGCGGAAGGATCTCTCTTCGATTCAAGCCATGCCCTTCGGCTTGTCTCCAGCTCCCAGGGTCTTCACCAAATGCATGGCAGTGGTGACAGCATTCCTCTTGGCGCCCGAGGGTCCGGGTGTACCCTTACCTGGGCGACTGGCTGATAGCAGCTCCCTCCAGGAAGGAGGCGGAGTGGTCCAGAGATCTGGCCTCAGGTCTGCTCTCAACTGGGCCTCCTTATCAACGAGGCCAAGTCGAACTCGAGCAAGCAGGTGATTCTATTCATCGAGGCAGCTCGACTCTCTTCGAGCCAGGCGGCTCCCGGCGGACAGGGCCGAGGTTCTTTCCTCCTTTGCCCGATCATTTCTGGTTGGGCAATTGCGCCCTGCCGGGACTTCCTGCGCCTCCTGGGTCTCATGGCGGCCTGTGCCAGGCGTGGTCCGTTGGGCCGCTGGAACATCGTCCTTCAGTGGGGACTGGCCAGCCAGTGGTCCTGGCAGCTGCGATCCCTTGGACCAGCTTGTGCCGGTTACACAGGGGATGTGGAGCGGCTCTCCAGTGGTGGACCGTTCCAGATCATTTGCAGGAGGCATCCCGTTCGTCCTGAGCCGGCGGTCTCTCTGTCGACGATGCCTCTCTGATGGGTTGGGGTGCCCATCTGGGGGAACACGGGCTCATGGCCTCTGGTCCCAGCGGGAAGTCCCGATGCCATCAACCTGCTGGAGCTCGACGGTCGCCTAGCTCTCACGCCTTTGCTCCGTTCCTCCGGGGTCAAGTGGTCCGAGTCCAGGCGGACAATACCCGACCATGTACTATCTAAACCGCCAGGGCGGGGCCGCTCCATGCTTCTATGCAAGGAAGCTCTCCGCATTTGGTCACTCGTGCGCAGCCTGGAGGCGGATCTCCTGGCCATTCACGTGGCAGGAGCCTCCAACACCCTGGCCGATGCCCTGAGCGGATAGGGGCTGCATCCCACAGTGGTCTCTCCTGCGGAGGTAGTACAGCATCTGTTCTCCCTTTGGGGCACACCTCAGGTGGACCTGTTTGCCTCCATGGAAGCCTTGAGCTGAGTCTGTTCCATACCCGCCCCCTCAGCGGGGCTCGCTGCAGGAGGATGCCTTCTCGAGGCAATGGACCCGGGCCTCTTCGCCTTTCCCCATTTCCCTTGATCCACAAGGTGCTTCTCAAGCGAGGAGGGACAAGGCGCAGGTGATTCTGATAGCCCCAGACTGGCCTCGCCAGTTCTGGTACCAGATCTCCTCAGTCTCAGCTCCAGGACTCCAGCGGCAGCTTCCAGCTCGCCGGACCTGCTCTCAGTCAATCAGGGAAGGTGTTCCATCCGGACCTTCAATCCCTGCACCTGGCGCCTGGTTCCTGGCGGCTAGAGTTCCAGGCTTTGGGTCTTTCCGACGAGGTCCTCAATGTAGTTGAGGCGTCCCGTAGAGTCGACCAGAAAATGCTATGCCTTCAAATGGAAAAGTTTTCCATTTGGTGTCAGAACAAGGGCTTGGACCCTTCCTCCTGTTCCTTGGCAAGCATCTTGGACTATTTATGGTCCCTTTAGTCAAGGGCTTAGGTCGAAGCGACCCTAAGGGTGCACCTGGCAGCCATCTCTGCTTGCAGAGCGCGGGCCGGGAAGCAGTCGTGGCGAGGAGAAGGTGGTCTGGCGCTTTTCAGGCCTTGATCACATTTCCTCCAGTGCGGGAACCCCACCTCCGTGGGATCTACTGCTGGTACTGGCAAAGCTCATGGGCAAGCCATTCGAACCTATGCACAGGTGTGCTCTCTCTCACCTGTCGTGGAAGACCGCCTTCTTGGTGGCTATCACGTCAGCCAGAAGGATGGGAGAGCTCCAGGCGCTTCCATCGAGTCTCCTTACCTGGTCTTCCACAGGGACAAGGTTGTCCTGCCCCCACCGAAATTCCTTCCGAAGGTGGTGTCGGAGTTTCACCTTAACCAGGTGTTGACTCTGCCCGGTGTTCTACCCCAATCACACCTGGAGGCGAATATAGGCTCCATACTCCTGGATCCTAGAAGTAGCGCTTAATATAAGGCCATGCGACGCTGAAATTCAGGGAGAGGTTCGCCAGCTGTTTGTCACTCTACGCTGAAGCCGCATCTGGCAGACCTGCAGCCAAGCGGACGATAAGCAGGTGGGTAACCTCCTGCATAGATCTCAGCTATAAGTTAGCGGGCATGGAGCCTCCCAGAGGATAAGAGCTCATTCTACCGCCATACTGCTGCAACGTGTGGCTGCTTCCAGGGGCGTCCCTATCCAGGAAATCTGCAGGGCTGCTACCGGAAGTCAGCAAACACCTTCATTACCCACTACCACATCGACCTTGAGTCACGCCGGGATGCTGGTTTTGGGGCCTCGGTTCTCCAGTCTCTCTTTCCCAAGTAAGTATATGGGAAGTTGCGTCTTGCCTCCCTCCTCCCGGAGAACTGCTAGGAGTCTGCCAATGAGTGTGGATGAACAACATATCCATGTCCTAAATACAGGTTACTCACCTGTAACAGGAGTTCTAGGAATGGTATATATTTGTTCATCCCTACATTCCACCCGACCTTTCCCGGCTTCGACGCACAACCTGAGCTTCCAGCGGGCCAGATCTGGCGTCATGGGGCGGAGCCGAGAGTTATACCACCCGGGTGGGTGGGAGGAGCAAGCTTGAAGACCTTCCGGCAAGATTTAAAGCGGCAAGGATACTGCCAATGAGTGTGGATGAACAACATATACCATTCCTAGAACTCCTGTTACAGGTGAGTAACCTGTATATTCTGAACCAGGCTGCCAATGTGTAGTGATTGAATCTGAGCCAGCCTGCCGATTTGTAGTGATTGATTCTGAAGTAGGTTGCCGACGTGCAGGGATTGATTCTGAACCAGGCTACAGGTGTTTTGTTTTTACTAGGAAAAGCCCATCTGAATCAAAACAGCTGGTTTCGGGGGGTGAGTGGATAAGGGAGAAACAGTGCAGTAACTCTTACACATGAAAAAGTGTCACTCCAGGTAATGGGAGCAACAGTAGAACAGCAGTAAACATACATGTGCAAATTACAAGTTACAGTAGACATAGATTTACTTATTCAGTGCAGCTCCAAGCAAGGTGAATTTAAAGATTCAAGCAGGTACAACAATATACTCTTGGGGGAAGTACATTTATATTATACACAATGTACAAAATTCTGTGTAGATCCAAGGTGCAGGTGTGAGTGATGTACATGTGGAGAAGAGCCTTCAGAGCAGTAGGAGTGGAGGCAGCACGAATGGTAGATAGCAGGGAGGACCAGTGAAGGAGTCTGTAAGAGGAAGCAGACTGCCCAGCAAATATCTTTGCACGGGCAGTGGAGATGGAGCAGGAATCATTGGAACGGAGGGAGTAGGAGGTGGGGAGGGAGGAGAGTTAGTAGGGGAGCATGTTTAACCAGAACTTGGCAATGAGGGAAGTGCTTTGAGGGAGGCAATGGCCTTGGAGGGAAGAGTACATGTGGTGACTTTGGGGGTGGGCAGTCCAGAGCAGAGTGACAGGAGGAGTGGAATTGGGGTACTATGTGACCAGCAAGGATTTGTGGGCCTCACTGTAGGACACATCACTAAAATGAAAAGCAGGGAGGATCATTTTGGAGACTTTTACGTGGTGAGGGAATACAGGCTTTATTCCTGTAGCGAGCTCCCAGTTTAGGAAGGAGCTTGAAGTGGACTGCATCAGTATGGGCTGTGAAATCAAGATAGCAGTCAGTTGATTCTGCACGTGTGAACATATTGATCTTGAACCAGGCCATAGATGTGCATTAATTGATTCTGAAACAGGCTGCAGATGTGCACTGATGGATTCCGAAGCAGGCTGTAGATGTGCACCGATGGATTCTGATGCAGGCCGCAGATGTGAAGGGATGGATTCTGAGCCAGGTTAACGTGTTAGTGGGTAGTAAATGATGGAAATCAAACCAGCACACCGGGCTGATTTCCAACAGTTTTTCATGCAGTGCATGGGATCTTTAATGTCCAGCTGAACAACCATCAGAACAGGCAGGCTAAATCTTAAAATGTACACTGTCCTGGCTTCATTAAGCCACATCTTTAAAAAAACAAGCAAATAATTCAAGTCACTCCATCAATACATTTTTCTAATATATGAAAATTAGCTTTTCACTCTCCATTGAAATGCTGGTTTACCAAATATGTACTTCTGAGCAAGGGCACAGTATGCAGATAATCCCCTCCACCACCCCCGTCAGCAGCATGTTGCCTTCTGAATCTGCAGATTTGTAAAGATTTACATACCTGTGGTGCCTTTTACTGAAAATGATGCTTGCGTGTGTTTGTTTTGGAGAGGTGCACATTTTGAAAGTTACTCTTTGTAAACATGACACCAGAATTCAGTCACTCAACCTCCTGATTAACAATAATATGCCTGTTTAATCCTGTTACTATAATCGGGTGTTGGCAAAATAACCGATTTCCTGCCCTGTATACCACGCTGCAGTTCCCAGTAGCACATTAGATCTGTGCATCTGCATGGTTCAGGCCTCCTTTAGTAGCATTGTTATAAACCATTGTCAAATGCTAGAAACTGGTTAAAAAGTTCTGTTACTTCGAAAAATGGTGCTGATCTCCATGAAACCCATTTACTAAATGAGGCGTAGTATAGTACGGAAATGAAATTTTAAATGAGCTAGAGTACGGTTGTTAATCATGACTCCTGTCTTCTTTCAGCATCACTGTTCCACTAACCTGATGGTTGTGATCTGCCAGATTACACTCTGTACTGCTATGTTAATGGCCTCTGTGGGATACAAGGGTCCCCTCCTATTTTCTGAACCTAGTAACATTGCCAAAAAAACAAAACTGAAGCATGTTTCTTTTTGTAATCGGGAAGCATTTCATCTGTGGGACTTCATGTTGCAACACTTTTGCGTATGCATTTGGAATCAAACGGCTCTAGCCGCTGTAATCTAACAAACATATCTGACAGGAAGAAAGAAGGTCGGTTATAGAGCCAACGTAGCAGACATATATTTATCGTAAGATCTAATTGTACACATGTTGTTACTTTGGCTGTATTTCCTCATTGATGATTTAAATACATGTATGTACATTTATGCCCGCTGTTTACTCATCCATTTAGTTGCTTACTGGTATTGTTTGCCCCCTGTTAATGCTGTTCTGTGCCCCCACCCCACAAATGCACTCTGTCACAAATGGAGAAGCCTCTGGCTCTGCTTGTTCACTTGGTGCTTAAATAACGTAGGAACAGTGCACTTGAAAAAGTTTTCTTGAAAAAAGTTTTCTGATACTAGGGCTCTGCTGTAGAGTTGGCAGGGCATCATGCCATACGTATAAAAAGTAGGGGCATATCAAGGTACTGCAGTTTGATTCACTGGGATTTTATTTGGTGGCAAATCGACAGAGTGGTGCAGTTAGAGTACAACTCGGTGTAGAAGGAAAAATGGGTTAATGCAAAAACTAGTGGCTGGCTGAAGTTTCTGGATGATTCATAACCTTGTTTATTTTTTCTCAAAGGACTATGACGCTTTCTTTGAGGCCCGGGAGAATAATGCAGTCTACGCATTCCTAGGCTTGACAGCGCCACCTGGCTCAAAGGTATTTGTTTCCTTTTTAAATTTTTAACTATTATAGAAACCTCAGGTTATGAATACATTACAGTAGTAAACTTCAACATCTTATTTATGTAACTATTTCTCTTGCATCAGTGTTGGATATAAACAACACTGCATAGATAGACTTCCATTTTGTCTAAATAATCACCTTTGGCAGCACTGGAAACCAGAGTCTTTTCCTATTTTTTTTAAGTGCTCATAACCCTAAGATACCGTGGAGAGTCATTCCCAAGGTTGGACATGAAGCAGCAATGCATGATAGAGGTGCAAGTTGTTTACCTATACTTTATACTATTTTTTTTTTTTTTTTTTTTAATTATTCTTTATTCTCCCCTACTGTCTGCCAGCTCAGACTCCTTTAGGGCATCCAAGGGGTCATCCTGCTGCCATCCACTCACCAGAACTGACCTCCCAGTCCCCCACGGAGCTTCATTTTCCCCCCAAGCGGGGACGAGGTGGGGTACAACCCCTGTAATCCTTCATTTCATCGGACCTTGTGGAGGTGGCTGGTGAGCAGGGGCAAATCGGAGGCATGCCCCAGGAAGCCAGTCATCCCGGAGCCGGCAGGTGTTTTTGCTGTTTTCTCCCCGACACAGTGACAGCCCCCTGACGTCCAGGCACTACACGCTGACATCCACTGCACTTCTGGCCATCTGTTCCCTCCAAATGGGACTTGTGGTCCCCCCGAGCTTCCGCCCGAGGTCACACACAAATGGCGTGGGCATCAGCCATCTCCCCACGGAGATGGCGAGGCTGCCGGGCGCTCAAGCCATTTTCCCCGGCCGGCCCTCCAGTGACCAGAGTCCACCCCAAACCTGGTCGCTAAGGCTCAAGCAGAAATCCAACCGCTGCGCCAATGGGCCAGCTACTTTATACTATTTTTAATTACCAATTATCTCCTGTATTGCCTGATACCTTTTCTTGCATGATACCCCCTTTTTATCATTTTCAAGTCTGCTTTACCACTTTATTTACATTTAAAATGACAAAAAGTGTTCCTTTTAATATGACCTGGCACAGCTTTTTATCAGTATTCTGTTTTTTGTGAACACCTATTATCGAAAATCACTGTTCTTATGACTTTAATGAACTAGCATGCATCAGATATTGCTCCGTGACCTTATGGGATAACAAGTTTACAAAGCCAGTTGAGAAATACTAATAAAAACTGGTCCAAGCCATATTAAAAGGAGTGCACCTTTTATCATATCAAATGTGAAACTGGAAAGATGGGTGGGTACCATACAAGACAGGTGGGAAGGGACAATGTAAAATGGAATAAAGACGTAAGTATGGGTCATCATTTTGACTTCTGTCATGTACCACTATGACAGGGTAGAATAGGACCCTGTCCCGTTTGTTTTTGAGTGTTTGTTTAAATGCAAGGATCTGTATTCTTTCCTCTTCTGTCTGGTTGTGCAACCAAATTTTCCAGTGGGACTTCGGACTTGATCAACTCGAACAGTCTCGCAATTCTTTGCCTCTCATTGTCTCTGTTTTCTCTTGCTGTTTGTTTTTCTCTCTCTTGCATATCTACTTATGGTAATATAACAATTAGATGCAAATTAGTGTATGGAATGAAACTGATAATGGGATCACTTTTATTTAGAAAGTGTTGTGTTACTGTTGAAGTAAGAGTGTGTGTGTGTGTGTGTGTGTGTGTGTGTGTGTGTGTGTGTGTGTGTGTATGTATGTATGTATGTATGTATCTATATGCTTTGAGATGACTGTAGAAAACTAGAGGTCACGCGAGTACAAATGTCTCAGCCTTTTGCAGCTGCTGTGGGGACTTCGGGAAGCTCACTGTTCTAGCAGATCCTGCCCAAAATTGACAAGAACAGAACATTTTGCAAGGACAGGATGCTTGCTGAGGTGGGGGTGGAAAAAGCCTTATAAAATAGCTAAGCTGCAATTGCAGAGGGAGGTTTTTTTTTTGTTGTTGTTTTGGAAGAAGAGATTTTTTACAAGAGATTTTATTTTGTCTCAGTATATAGTTATTCTAAACAGGTTTACTTTATTTTATGTTACTGCAACTACAAATTAACAGTTTTGTGGAATTTTTACAACTGGTCCTGGGTTTTCCCTATGCTTCCTGACCTGTGCCTCGACGACAACCACTATGCTTTAAAGCAGCAGTGCAGTGAACCTATTTTTTCCAAAAATCTAATTTCCAACTTTTATGAATAAAAATATTAGCATACATTTTAAATCTGCTTTTGTAGTTCATTCCTGGTCTGTTCACTATTTTATTAGCCAAATTCTTTCAGTTTTACAGTTCTGTTTCTAAGCAAAATAAAGATGGCATATTTTTTCTTGAGAAAGTAGGTAATTTAAAACATTTATAAAACACCTACATTCTGGTAGAATTTAAAGGTTTTAACAGCAGAAGAAACTGAAAGATGCCAGGAATCTGTTAACTGTTAAAAAGGCAGGGTTTACCCTTCTCTGCACTGCTGCTTTAACAGTTTCAGTGGTCTGTTTTTTGCTGCTTCACTCTCTTCTTATTGTCCTTCTGTCAGCCTGAACACTGTCTACTTTCTGGACTTATGGGTCCCATCCACCATTTTGAAACTAGAGCTGCCCAGTAACCTCTCACACTTGCAGGAAATGTCCCCCCCCCCCCCAATATGGGCAGGCCTGAGCAACCCAGTGTACTCAGACTTTTTTAATTCTGCTTTTGGAGAGCACCCAGGAATGAGATAGGATCAGGCTTGCTGGGCCTGGTGCCATGAGGAGGTGACTGCATGTGCAAGACAGGGCTTTTTTGACCCCTGCTCAGAACCACCACCACCACCCTGCTGCTGCTGACATTTATGCTACATGGGACTTGGGAAAGGGGCTGACATCACCTGCGACATCCAGTTGTGCCCCATGCCTACCACAAAAAGAGCAGAGGTGCTGCAAATTCTTCCACCTGCCCCCAGGAGTCTGAGAGTGCTGCCTCCGCAGCATTCCCTAGATCCCTCTGGCCTAGGACAGTGGGTCAGGGTTGTGCCACAAACCCCTGTCACCCACATGAAAGTGCAGCATACTCTGCCAGCATCACTGGTGCAGTACACGTTAAGTATTCTTGAGCACTGTTGTAGCCATTATTTAATTGGAAGTGGTACCAGTAAAGGTTACGGACTTGGGCTCTCTCGAGAGGAAAACCTCAGGTGGCGGAAGCCTTTGGGAAAACTGAGGTCAAGTTATCCACCTGTTCCTCCTGACCATACTAGCTAGTTCTGCTGTGAGAAATGTGCCTTGTGACCCTCCCATCCCCTGTATAATTTGGCTACTCTTCCCGAACATACTGATACTATGAGGCATCTTTATTGTAACCCTTCATTCCCCTACATGATCTGCCGGCTCCTCCCAAGCATACTCGTTTTTCTATGAGGCATATTCCATGTGACCCTCATGTTTTCTATACAATCTGCATGTTCCTCCTGAGCATACTGATTCTGCTATGAGGCGTGTTTCATGTGACTCGCACTTCCGCTATAAGGCCACCTGTCCCTGCAGGGCATATTAATTCTGCTGTGTGGCATATTCCAATGCATCCCTTCCCTCCCCTCCCCTCCTGGATCATCTTGTTCCTCCTAGGCCTGATAATCTTACTATGAGGCATGTTTCATGTGACCCTCCCATGTCCTATATGATCTGCCTATTCCTCCCAAGCATATTAATTCATCTAAGAGGCATGTTCTATGTGACCCACCCTTCCCCTGTATGATCCACCTGTTCCTCCCGAGCATACGAATTCTGCTGTGAGGCATATTCTATGTGATCCTCCCTTCCCCTGTATGATTCGCCTGTTCATGTTGTGACCCTCCCTTCCACTATATGATTCGCCTGTCCCAAGCATATTAATTCTGCTGTGAGGCATGCTCCGTATGACCCTCCTTTCCCCTATACGATCTTCCTGTTCCTCCCAAGCACACTAATTCTGCTTTGAGGCATGCTCCTAGTGTCCCTCCCTTCGCTTGTAGGCTCCAACTGTTCCTCCCGGGGATGTAAATGCTGTTCCTACTGTGCATATTCTTTCGTGAGCCGTGGTGTTTTTTTTTTTTACTCCTTCCCCTGCTCCTGGTTGGCCACTCCTTTGGGCCGCCTAGGTATCCTGCTGACACCCCTGCCCCGATGCCAGCCACCTCTACCCCACATTGCAGCCCCTGGGGTAATCCAGTGTGTCCCTTCGCGAGAAGGGTCCCCCTCCTCCGAGGGAGATGGGCACTGGTGAGGGACAGCCAGCACATTCTACATTTCCCTCCAGGTGCTGCTGAGGTGGTTGTTGGGCTGCATCAGGGACTCTGCGGCAGCAGAGGCCGGAGAAAGTCATCTGGCCAGCAATGGAACATGTTTTTCCTGTTTGCTTCCAATCAGGAGTTTAGCCAGAAATGTTTGTTTTGTACACAGTCTCCAACAGTTACACCCCCCCCATTAAAAAATGTAAACGTCCTTTCCAATGGCACCCCTTGCCAAACAAATCAGATTGTTGTCAGATGATTCCTCTAATTTCTAAAGAGGTTATACATGCGTCTGTTTCTAAACAGAAGTTTACACAGAGACACTCCTCGGTGGCCTACATACATTAACCCAAATACTACAGATTAGAATGAAAATGTTAACAGAAAGGCAAGTAGTTTGTGACAGGCACTCAACAAAACTGTACACAAATGTGTACAGTGAGTATGCCTGTCTACACCCTTGCTTCCAGTGGGCGTGGTGTGCCACAAACGTCAAGGCATATGCTGATGTTCACCACGCCCCTTCTAGGTCTTCGGGACCTAGCTTGTTGCCATACGCCCAGCCTCTGCCAGAAGTCAGCAGGTGCCGTGTCCGTACTCTACCCTCCCCACGAGAAAAGGCAAGCAGTCTACAGATGCTCAAGCCTTCTCTCCCCAGCTGGCCCTCCAGCTCACCGAGTTCATTCCTGAACTGGGGTCACTGATGCCGTAAGCGGAAATCCAACTGCTGTGCCGACAGGCCAGCTTGAGCCATGTTCTTTACCTTCCCTTCCCCCATATGATCCATTTATTTCTCCTGAGCATATTCTGCAATGAGGCATGTTTCTTGTTATCCTCACTTCCCTTTCATGACCCCCCCCCCAAAAAAAAACATGTTAATTGCTATGAGGAATGCTCCATGTGACCATCCATTTTCCTACATGATCCACCTGCTCCTCCCAAGCATACCATTTCTGCTGTCAGGCATGTTGCGTTTGACGCACCCTTCCTCTGTAGGACCAGACTGTTCCAGGCATAAAAAGCATGTTCCTTGTGACCGTCCCTTCCCATATACAATCCGCTTGTCGCACCAGCACAGCTAATTCTCCTATGAGGGATGGTCTTTGTTGTGACATTTCCTTCCCCTATACAATCCATCTGTTCCTCCCAGGCATGCTAATCCTGCTATGATGGAAGGAAGCACTGTTCAGGTTAGATAGATTCTAGATGGAGAATAGGATTGTGGGTGCACTGCACAAATGGGAATAACATTCCAGGAGTTAAGCTTGGATTTATATCAGTACATAGCATGGGATATCCCTGAGTCTCCTGTAGCTGATGTCAGAGCTGGGCGGCAGCAGTGGTCGATTCAGTACCCTACAGTGCATTTTACACTTTTTATAAGCTCTGATCTTTTGTTTGCTGGTCTGACTGTCCGCCCTGGAGCTACAGTGGTGCCAGCCAGTATGCAACGCAGTAAGGTTCAGTATTTCACAACATGCTGCAGTGTAACTGCATGGAACAGTGTAATTCAGTGGTAATTAAGCCCCTTTGTAATGCAGTATTTTGTGACGTGTCATGTACAACAAGTTAGTGTTTGCTTTGCAGCTGACTCCACTGTAAGCAAGGTATTAAATAGCTGGTATAGCATAGCAAAACACTACGAAAAACGGGGGTAATGCTAACCATTTTCAGAAATGCTTAGCAGTAAACTACTAACCATGTCTTGAATGAGTCCATGGCACGGTAGACAGCATGAATAAAACTTTTAATTTTTGTTTTATTTTGCTAATCACTCTTGTGTCAAGTGCTATGCATTCTCAGTTTTTTTTCCCATTTATTAATTTTTGTTTTAGTCTTTGTAAACCAGGTAAGGTTAGCACTTTCATGCACTTTCCTGCGTAAAACTGGTAGTCATTTTTTGTTACTTGGCTCCAGAAGAACAGTGGGACCAGCAAACATCAGATCTGATCTTATCAAAACTCTTTAAGAAGCACTGCAGGCTATTGACTCTTCACGCTGCTGCAGCCCAGCTCTGACATCAGCTGCAGGGGAGTCTCCTCTTTCTGGTTACAGTAAATGTCAGCTTGGGAGTCAGCAGAGTCCGCGTGATGCAATCTGTATTGCAGCAAACAGTAAGTTAAAAAAAAAAACCAAAAAAAAACGGTGCACACAAAGTGCAAAGTGGGACTTGTCCCACAGTTGTGCATGAGACTCATAGTGCTGACCATTCCCCTTCAAGCACAGAAAATATAAAGGGTATAGAGAGGTACAAGAAGTAATTGTGTTCAGTAGTGGTCAAGAAGAGTTGGAGGTAGCCAAGAAATAAATCATGAACAAGTGTTCCTTTTAGTTTTCTGTTTGGTTTGGTCAGTAGAGTTGATCATAAAAAGTACAATGGTGGGTTATCAATTCGCAGGACAGCCCACACCTACAGCACTTCTTGCAGAGTACATCTAGTCTTTTCATATTCGTTTTGGTGGTATCAAATTAGACAGCAGCCCCGTAATTTAAATGGAGAAGACGTATTGCTCCAGTGGTAGCCATTAACATGATGCAGTATATCCAGCTGTATCACAGTATACAACAGAAAATTCCCATTCATTTCAATTGGATTTCTGGGATACTTCTCGATATATCCAGATATGTAGTGTCTCTTGTCACTGGCTACCTCTGTACATGATCCATTTCCTGGTGCATCCACATAAGAGAGTGCCACAGTCTCCATACAGCAGTAACCTTTGGAGCGCCCACTCACGGAGGGTGGGGTGGGGGAGTTAAATCATATCCTAAGATACCTGAAGTACTCTGCTCTAGTGAGATGTCCTTTGTCTGTTTTAACTTATTTTCTCCGAGGTGGCCATTTGGTATCAAGGTTCAGCAATGGAATGTGCATGCTTCTAAAAACACCAACTTTTTGTAAAACTGTAGACACACCCAAAATCCTTTGGGGGCAGGGGGTAGCTGTCATCTGTTCCGAGTTCAATTTTTAATGATAGTGGTGGGTCACAATTCAAAGTTCAGATATTGGATCGTGAATTATGCCTTGCTGATGCCAACGCTGGGAATTTTGACTTCCATGTCACCTGGCATTTCAAGATAAAAATGAGTATTCATGTGCTGTAATATACTCTGTGACTACAATGTAATATACTTCAGTCTTCTTTATTATGCTATTAAGTATTCTTTATTGTCGCAACAGCTTCTCAAGAACCTAACTGCAATCTGTTAAACACTAATGGCATTTATGCTCCATTCTGTAACAGATTTACTTGTGTGTGTGTGTGTGTGTGTGTGCTACAGACAAAAAATCTGAGTATCTTACATGGCTATTAATTTTGTCAAACTCCCAAGGAAGGCCATTTACTGTTTGTATGTCGTGAGTGACAGTTTAATAAAATCAGTCTAATTTGCGTAGCATATTAAAGGTTTACGCATCGGCAACCATTACTGCAACTGTGACCTATTCTGCGGAACAAAAGCATGTTTTTCTTGATCTTGAGAGAAAGAAATGGCATTTAAAAGTATGGTAGTGTTGGTGGGGTGGAGAAGTTGTACAATGGTGTGTAATTAAAAGTTTTCATTTACTATCAGGTTTGTAAAAGTGAAACATTTGTTTGGTGATGAACATATTTTTGTATTCTAACAGTTGCAGTAAGGGGTGTTGTTCAAACAACATGAAGTCTTGATATATTATAGACATTAGCAGTTTGTTCCAGCTCTAGAACTGCCCTGGAGTGAAATGGTTAAAACCATTCCAAAATAGAATTTTGGCACGAGAGCAGCTCTATCTGTGTCATTTCAAACTTGAACTGTCAGATTCTTTACTCCGCCTCAGTGAACAGTCGCTCCGGAGATTTCTCCTTCTGCTCGGTTCATTTCTGTTTAAAAGTGTTTTCTCGTTGATTTACCGAGAATAGTTTATTTAACCACAAAACCGCTCGGTTCAAGCTCTATCTGTGGTAACCGTAAGTAAATGAAGGTTTTGTCTGTGTGGAACTTGTAAGTTATCGGTTCGGTTTTGAACCGATCAGTGGGTTTAAACTCATTTAAAACTAAAAGTTACTATTTTAGAGTGCGGTTCCCGGTTCTTATCGGTTCCTAAAAAAGCGGATTTATTACGGTTTTCCAATACCCGTGACACGGTTGGGAACCCGATAAGTGTCTTCTCCTAGCACTGCCCGTTAAAAGGCAAGTTTTTGGTTAGGCTGGCATTATGTCTGAGAAACCCAAAAGAAAACCGGCCCATTGGTTTCAACATCTGTGATGTTTGTGGGAAGTCTTTGCCAAGGCTGACCCACACACCACATGTGTTTATTGTCTGGGGTTTGACCACCTCCAGTCAGACTGCCAGGTATGCAAGAATTTCCCTGCAGCCACCCTGGAAAAAAGATTGGGCAGGCTCGGGAACGAGAGGCCAAAAAGTCCGCTGACCCGGATGGCCAGCCCGGTTCGGTGCCAACCGAACCAGAGGGAGTGCCCTCTGACCAGGGCCAGACTTCCTCGGCCAAAAGAAAAGCTGGTTCTGAGGAACCAATTCCAGTAAAGAAAACAAGAAAATCAGCAGGTCTGGAGTCCAAAATTCCTTCTCCAACTGCTGCAGAGATAGCAAAAGCCATACAAATTGTCCAGTCACTGTCTCAGGGTCCTGTCTGAATCACCACTATATCTGGTAAAGGTCGTTCGTCCGTCCCAGTGGGTTCAGGATTATGATATTGAGGAATTTTATGAACCAGAGGAGGGGGAGGAGGATTATGAACAGTATGAATGTGGCTGGGAAGGTCTGGGTGTGCCCATTGAACCGGACATCTCCCCAGACAGACCTTTAGAATCTCCCCCTATGCTGTCTGAGTCCCCATCTCATTTTATGTTTTATAAACAAGTTGCTGAAACCCTCCAGCTTCCTTTAGAAGAGGCTGTGGATGAGCAAGAGGAGCCTGATTTTGTAGAAATGATGGATATTCCAGAGTCTAGGAGATTGTCTATTCCTTACATAAGTCTTTTAGGAAACAAACAATTAAAATTTTAAAAGCTCCTAATTCTGTGCCTCCTGTAGATAAAAAGATGGACAGAAGGTATACATTGTCAGGCCCTGATACAGAATTCCTTTCTCAGCAATGCAGTCATGTTGGGGTAGTTCAGGCTGCTGCCTGTGATAAAGCTAATATTCCTTGGCTTCACATCCTCCTGACAAGGATTCCAGGAAGATTGATGCCATGGCAAAAACAGTATATGGCAGCCTCCTGGGACTCAGGCAAGCAAATTATATGGCTTATGTAGCTAGGTATCAGAAATCTAGATGGGATACTGTTATGCAATTGGCCAAGCAGGCCCATGGCCAGCTGGCTAGTGAACTAGAACAGGTGGCTGCTGATGGCATTGAAGCCTCTAAGGTTCAGTTTCATGCTGCTGTGGATGTTAATGATGTTTCTTCTAGGGTCATGGCCACATCTGTAGCTGTGAGGTTGGCCTGGCTCAGGTGTACTAGTCTGTCACAGGATACCCAGACTAAGGCTATGGATTTTCTCAGGGAAATTCTCTGTTTGGAGAGCAGACAGAGAATTACATGAAGAAGATGGATGAATATAGGACTACTTACAAGAGTGCCCAGGCTAAGGAGCGGCAAGCCACTCCTCAAAGGCATGCCCCAGGGGTAGGGGTAGGCCTTTCACAGCCTTCTACCAGACTCCGCCTCCTCTGCCTATGCTCAGAGGGGCTTCTTCAGAGGCAGGGCAGACTCAGGGTGGGCAGACCTGCTCCCACCCCCCAGCCTAAAGCTCCTGCGAAACAGGGCCGATTCTCCTGTACCAGTGGGGGGCAGGCTGGCTTACTTCAGTCAGAATTGGGCTTCTTTAACCTCAGACAAGTGGGTTCTGAAAGTAGTAAGCCAGGGTCTGGTTCTCAGCTTCAAAAAGTTTCCCAAGTTGAGATGCAGACTTTTTCTACCTGCAAGTGCTTCAGAGACCCTCGCTCTGGAAACAGAGGTCTCATCCCTGTTAGCTCTCAGAGCAGTAGAAAGGGTTCCTCCCTGCATCAGGGCAGGGGTCTGTATTCAGATACTTCTTACCCCAAAAGACAGGAGAATGGATGCCCATTTTAGATCTCAGATATCTGAACAAGCATCTTTTGAAACCAAAGTTCAAAATGGTAACTCTGGCAATGATTTTACCTTCCCTAAGGCCAGGGACTGGCTAGCCTCCCTGGACCTCAAGGATGCCTATTTCCATGTCCTAATCAGAAGATCCCACCAGTACCTCAGATTCGAACTGCCCTCAGGTCATTACCAGTTCAGAGCAATGCCCTTGACCTTACCTCTTGTCCAAGGGTATTCACAAAGTGTCTAGCAGTGGCAGTGGCCCACTTAAGGAGGCAGAGGATTGCTGTTTTTCCTATCTAGACGACTGGCTCATTGTAGGCCAGTCCCCAGAACAGGTAAAATCTCACCTGCAGGTCACCCAGCAGCTTCTCACCTCCTGGGTTTTCTGCTAAACCTACAAAGTCGGTTCTGGAACCAGTCCAGGTACTCACCTTTATAGAGGCAGAATTGGACACAAAGCTAGCCAGAGCCTTTCTTCCCCAGAAAGGGTAAGGAATTTAGTGGCTCTGGCCTCTTCCTTCACTCTGCAGGTCTCTCACCAGCAAGACACTTTCTGCAGCTCCTGGGGCACATGGCTGCATCCACAGCTGTTGTGCAGGGAGCCAGATTTCAGATGAGAGACATTCAGTTTCACTTGAGAACCTTTTGGTCTCAGAGAAGAGACCCCCTTTCCAAGTTGGTCCCAGTGACTCGAACCTTGATCCTAGCTCTCCAGTGGTGGCAGGATCAGAGCAATTTAAGAGCGGGGGTCCCCTTCATTTCCCCTTCTCACGACTTGACTCTCACTACAGATGCTTCCCTTCTGGGTTGGGGAGCCCACATGGGCGACCTTTCCACTCAGGGAGTCTGGTCCCCCCAGGAATCTCTGCTCCACATCAATTTGCTGGAACTCAGAGCTGTCTTTTTAGCTCTTCAAGCTTTTTCTGCATCTGTCCACGACAAGGTGATACAAGTCAGAACAGACAACACCACAACAATGTGGTACATCAACAAACAGGGGGCACTCGGTCTTCGGCCTTGTGCACCGAGGCAATGAAGTTGTGGTCTCTGGCCTATTCCCTGAACACTTCCCTCATAGCAGTTCATCTTCCAGCGAAGGACAATGTCCTAGCGGATGCCCTCAGCAGGATTTCCCAGGGCCATCACGAATGGTCCCTGGATCCTCAAGTGCTGGGGATAGTTTTGGCCAGGTGGGGCATCCCTCAGATAGATCTTTTTGCAGCCCCAGACAATCACAAACTTATTCTGTTCTGTTGCAGGCCTCCAGTGCTGGGCTCAGTTCCCTGGATGCCCTTCTTCTGGATTGGGAGGGAAGTTCCTCTTGCTTTCCCCTTTCCTCTCCTATTCAAGTACTAGTCAAAATCAGATCTCAGCCTTGCAGGGTGATTCTGATTGCCCCGGATTAGCCAGGCAGCCCTGGTACCCACTCCTTCTGTCTCTGACAGTCCATCTTCCCTGTGCCTCCCAGGAATCACAATCTGTTGACTTGTGCCCAGGGAAGGGTTTGGTATCCGGACCTCAAATCCCTCAACCTCAAGGCCTGGCTCTTGAGGAGTTGGAGTTGCTGATTTACACCTCTCTCGGGTGTTCTTGAGATCCTAAAGGCTTCCAGAAAGCCTTCCACTAGGGCTACTTTATAGTTCTAAATGGAAAAGGTTTTCCATTTGGTGTGCTGGGAAAAATATTTCCCAGAATCTGCTGAATTGCCCATTTTGTTAGATTACATGGTACATCTTAATTCCTTGGGTCTTAGACCAGCTACCCTGAGAGTTCATTTGGCAGCTGTGTCTGCTTTTGTGTCAGCAGGAAAGTCATCCCTCTTTCCTCTCTTCCTGTGTTTTCCAAGTTTTTAAGGATTACTCCATACTAATCCTCCTTTTCGGAACCGCCCCTGCTTGGGACCTTAATGTTTGCATTGCCCAGTTAAACGCCCCTTTGAACCTCTGCCTTCTGCAGAGCTTAAGTTCCTAACTTGGAAAACTGTTTTCTAGTGGCTATCTACTTCTGCCAGACGATAAGTGAATTGCAAGCCTTGTCAGTGGAGACTGACTTTATTTCTTTCCACAGGATAAGGTAGTTCTTAGGACTAATAGGAAGTTTTTGCCTAGGGTGGTTTCAGATTTGCATCTTAATCAATCTATCTTATCTCCTTCAGTATTTTCACTGATCACTCCTCTTCGGTGAGAGGAGGTTGCACAGCCACCTGGATGTTAAGAGCTCTTAGTTATTATATAGAGCGTGCCAAAGGTCCCAAGGTTGAATCCTCCAACTTTTCCTTACCTGTGGTGAAGTTGGGAAAGGCAAACCTGCCACTAAGAGATCAATAGCCAGGTGGATTGTCTCTTGTATCCAATTTTATCAGAAAGTGGGCAGAGCCCCCGGTTTGAGGGCTCATTCCTACCAGGGTACAGCTGCGTCTCTAGCTGCTGCCAGAGATATCCCTTTATTAGAGATTTGCCAGGCTGCTACTTGGAAAACGGTACACACTTTTACCAAGCCTTACTCCCTGGATGTCCAGGCCAGGAGAGATGCTCGGTTTGGCACAGCTGTTCTTCAGAGCCTATTCCCTAAGTAGGTACTGCCCCTCCTCCATGAAGGTACTGCTGTGTATTCTGCTAATGTCTATAATATAGCAAGACTTCATGTTGTTTGAAGAAAAAATTACTCACCTTAGTAATGTTGTTTCTTCTAATGGAGTCTTGCTATATTATAGACCTCCCCCCCAACCTGCCCCTCTCAGAACCTCTACTTGGTGGGGTGCGGGCAACTTAGTGTGGGCACTGCTTATGTCCTGTTAGCATTTTGTCCCCTTTGGGACTTTGGGGGTGTGTATGTGTACGCGTGTGTGTGTTTTATTATACTTATGTTCCATTTTCATATTATTAGAATGGTGTTAGTATTTCTGGTCCCCTGACTTGAGTCTTGGGTGTTAGGACCATCAATGGTTGTTATTATTTAGGTAGCCATTTGGCTAGTGTAGGTTACAGCTTCCACACAGACCTTAGTGAGTTTGGCTCGTAAAGATCTGACAGTTCAAGTTTGAAATGACACAGATAGAGCTGCTCTCGTGCCAAAATTCTATTTTGGAATGGTTTTAACCATTTCACTCCGGGGCAGTTCTAGAGCTGGAACAAACTGCTAATGTCTATAATATAGCAAGACTCCATTAGAAGAAACAACATTACTAAGGTGAGTAATTTTTTCTTTTGGCATACAGGTCTCAGTAATGCAACAGAGATGGATGTCTAAACGTGAATGTGTGTGTATGAATGTATATATATGTGTGTGTGTGTGTGTGTATGTATGTATGTATGTATGTGTGTGTGTATGTATATGTGTGTGTGTGTGTGTATGTATGTGTGTGTGTATATGTATATATGTGTATAGAAAGGACAGGACATTGGCTGGCTTAAGGTGCCATATTTATCTCCATGAGAGTGTATTGGTCTATTGATATCTCACTTTGGTGGTTTTGTGACAGAAATGGTAAAAAAATTAGAAAAGAAAAAAGTTCAGAATGTAAGCAGTGCCTTCTGTTCAATGGCTCAGCATAAGAGTAACTAATAACTGTAAATCAGAAAATAAATGGCACCTCACATGTGAGCATGTATTTCTAGGGGCGTGGATATGTTCTGTCCACACTGTCTGGCAGGTACCTTGCTGCTTTAAGATGGGCCGGAAAGTCTTCAAACTGACCCTTCCCGCCCACCTGTGTAGTGACACTCGGCTCCGCCCAATGACGTCAGATCTTCCTTACCACTTGGAAGCATCAGGTTGGCTCCTTGGCTCTCGCGTTTTGCAGGCCTGGCTCTAACCCCCCAAAAAAAAAACTTACTTTGAAATCTTCAAGGATTCAGTTCCTCACCTCTCTCCCTCGCAGAGCTGTGATGGAGGATAAGACTGCCTTGGTTCCGCCGTGCTCCTTCGGCAGAAGATGTTGTGCACCGACCCCCACACCTCATGCGTTTATTGCCTCGGGCAGTACCATGATCCGCAGGCTTGCGAGATGTGTCTGTCCTTTTCTCCGGTGCTCGAAGACCTTGCTGCGTGACTCCAGCTGGGGCGTCTAGAGAAACTGTGCCCACTGGTCAAATCAAAGGAGGCCCATTGGGTGGTGTCCGGTGGCAGGCTCTGCTGAACTGGATCAGCTTGAGCAACTCACGGCCCTAGAGGAGGAGGCAGCCCAGGCTGCGGCAAGCTCCTGTTCTGCTTCAGCCTTTATTCCGCTCCAGCTGGGCTCTTACATGGCTTCCTTTCAGAAGCTGTGCCATTCCCTCTCGGCTAAAGGGGAAGGTCCTTCTGCGTCTCGCATCCCTCTGTCCTGGAAGAAGGATCCGAAAAAAGGTAAGACCCACCGTCGACACTCTTGGGAGTGGGAGAGCTCATTCTCCGGATTGTTGGCTCTCAGCTTGGGTCAGTGTTGCGGCTTGGGCTGCTGGTTTCGCAGTGTCCCCATCAGACCAGTTGGCCAAGATGCCTGTCGATGTGGCCAAGATTTTTCTTGAGCCCACCGACAGGTTGTCAACCGAGGAGGCCAACAACTCTCTGACACCGGTGCTTCCGGTGCCTTCAGAGAACTTGCCTCAGACCATTGAGCCAAAGTCCCCGGCCCAGGATCCTGATCCTGAGGGGCAACAGGTTCCCCCCGCTCCTTCCTCGGCCCGTCACCGGCATCACCGCCGGTCTCGGTCCTCCTCCAGGGAAATCGTGCTGACATCGGCGGCCTCAGTCCCGACATCGCGGAAAGCGGCACCGCCGCTCCTCTTCCTCATCCTCCTCAGCTGAGGAGTGGCTTCAGCGCAAGTTGTGTTGGCGCTGTGAGGATCTAATGTGGTAACATCTCCTTTTGACCGGCAGTAAACTGACGCAGACTTCCACATTGGCAATTAAGTGGCTGTTGCCCGAGCAGCCGAAGCTGACTTCCGCTGCCGGTTCCCTAGTCGAGGACCCAGTCCCGGCACCAACTGCTCGTCCAACCGCCGCCTCGCCCATTGTGGTGAAACCACCGTCTCCCCAGCCAAAGAATGGTGTGCCAACCAAGGATTCTCTGTCGGCTTAAGGTTTGCCCCATTGGTTGTCGGTCACTCTCAGCTCCGATCGCCCTCGGCAATTGGAGAGTGGCTCAGGCGGTCACTGGCTGTACGCGGACTCTTCAGAGTTCCGAAGACTCCTCGTTGCATTCCCGTCCAGTCGACTTGGAATCCTTGGGGGAGGGGTGTTTCTGTGGACGATAGCCCCACCTTGTTCCTCGGTATCCTTCGGCTCATCTCGGAATCCACTGGGATGCTGCTCAAACCCGTGCAGAAATGGGCCAGATATCCCCTTATGGAGATTCTGGACAAGGGGGACTCCCCCACGGAGGCCTTCCTCATACCCGAGGCCATTGCAGGCCCGGTGTTAGAACTCTTGCAGCACCCAGCCTCCTGCCCAGTGCCATCGACCAGGATGGTCCGCAAGTATGCGGTTCCTACTGGTGCTCTCTCCAGCTTCTCGGATCACCCCTCGGCCGAGGGGTTGGTGGCAGATTCTGTCTTCAGGCGCTCGGGCAACACGAGGGATGTGGACAAGCCCCCAGATAAGGAGTCCAAAAAAATTGGACTACTCTGGAAGAAAGGTGTACGCTGCCACCTCTTTGGGCCTTCAGCAGGCCAACTTGGCTGTTACGATGGCACACTTCTTTCGCGCCCTGTTGGGCTCTCTGGATGAGGTGCTCCCTCATCTCTCTGCCAACCTTTAGATCACGGTCAAGCAGGTCCGGGATCGGGGAAGGGCGGTGGCAAAGCAGCAGCTCCAGATGGCTCCGGACATTGGAGACTCCTGTGCCCGTTCGGTAGCGGCCACAGTGGCCATGCGCCATAGGGCTTGGTTGCGGATCTCGACGTTCATGGCAGACACCCAACACAAGCGCGCAGTTGTTCCCTTTTTGGGCACTGACCTGTTCAGGCCCAGTGTCGAGGGCCACCTCCAGTGCATTGAAAAATCCAGTGCCACCCTAGATTCGGACACATCTGTACAGGAGGACAAAGGCTGTCATTAGCAGTGTAAGCCCTTTTGTCCCTCCGCTCCTGCGGCAAGACCTGCCCAGCAGCAGGGCCAGCAAGCTCAAACTTGATGCCATAGAGCCAAGTTCGTCACTTCCTTGGTCAGGAAGCCTGGGGGGAAGGGCCCCGGTGGCTCCTTGACCGATCTTTCCTTTTCCAAGCCTGTCCAGTGATGGGTTGCAGGGTTTCGCCCCCAACCTTGTCTCGCCTCCCCTGGATCCCCCTCATGGGGGTCCGCCTCTGCCAATTCCTTTCCACCTGGTCCACTATCACTATGGACCGCTGGGTGCTGGAAGTGGTCAGCAGGGGCCTGCCTCTGGAGTTCGAGTAGGTTCCTCCCTTTCAAGCCTGTGCCCCATGGGGAGGGGGGGCCCACTGGGTCCGCAGACTCCCAGTCGACTCTCTGAGACGACATCGACCAGCTCCTCCACAAGGGGGGTAATCAGCAAGGTTGCAGATCCTCCTCCATGCCCCAGGTTTGTTTCCAGGTACTTCCTGGTTCCAAAACAGACAGGGGGCTGGTGCCCTATACTCTATCTGCACGACCTGAACAAGTTCCTAAGGCTGCGCACCTTTTGGATGGTAACCCTGGCTCAAATAATACCATCCTTGGAGCAGGGCATGTGGTTCTGCTCCCTGGACCTCCAGGACACGTGTTTTCACATCTCAATCCGTCCATCTCATCAGCAGTTCCTCTGTTTTCGGGCAGAGGGAACCCTCTGAGTTCTGAGCCATGCCCTTCGGCCTCTAATCAGCTCCCAGGGTCTTTATCAAATGCATCGCAGTGGTGGTAGCATTCCTGTGGTGCCGAGGGGTCTGGGTCTACCCTTACCTGGATGACTGGCTAATAGCAGGTCCCTCCAGGTTGGAGGTGGAGTGGTCCAGAGATCTGGCCCTCCAGGCTTGCTCACAACTCTGCCTCCTCATTAACGAGGCCATGTCAGAACTCTTGCCCTCACAGGTGATTCAGTTAATCGTGGCAGAGCTAGACTCTCTGAGTCTGGCTCCCGGCGGACAGTGCCAAGGTCCTTTCCTCCTTTGTCCAGTCATTTCTGGTTGGGTAGTTGCACCCTGCCCGGGATTTCCTGCGCCTTCTGGGTCTCATGGCGGCCTGCACCAGCGTGGTCCGTTGGGCCCTCTGGCATATGCGCCCCCTGCAGTGGGAGCTGGCCCACCAGTGGTCTCGGCACCCAGGTCAGCTAGACCAGCCAGTCTCTGTGAGCCAGGAGATGTGGGATGGCCTGAAGTGGTGGCTCATCCCAGCTTATGTGCAGGAGGGAATCCCATTCGTCCGCTTCGAGCCAACACTCATCCTGATGACTACCTCTGGGTTGGGGTGCCCATCTGAGAGAACACAGAGCCCATGGACTCTGGTCCCCTCCGGAGTCCCAATGCCACATCAACCTGCAGGAGCTCTGAGTGGTCCAGCTAGCCCTGACTGCCTTCGCTCTGTTTGTTCAGGGTCAAGTGGTCCAGGTCCAGACGGACAATGCCATGACCATGTACCATCTCAACAGACAGGGCAGGACGCACTCCTTGCCTCTGTGCAAGGAAGGTCTTTGCATTTGGTCTCTCATGCTAAGTCTGTAGGTGGATCTCCTAGCCATTCATGTGGCAAGAGCCTCGAACAGTCTGACCGATGCCCTCAGTCGGATAAGCGATGCATCTTACAAGTGGTCTCTCCTGCCGGAGATAGTACAAGACCGGTTCTCCCACTGGGGCACACCTCAGGTGGACCTGTTCGCCTCCTGGGAGAACGCCAAGCTGAGGCTATACCGTGCCCCCCCCCCCCCACAAGCAGGGCTTGCTGCAGGGGGATGCTTTCTCCAGGCTGTGGACCCCAGGCCTCTTCTACACCTTCCCTCCTCTGCCCTTGATCCACAAGGTGCTCCTCAAGATCAGGAGGGACAAGGCGCAGGTAATCCTGGTAGCCCCAGACTGGCGTCATCAGTTCTGGTATCCAGATCTCCTTAGCCTCTGTTCCATGCTGTCGAGGTGGCTTTCAGCCCACCCGGACCTGCTCTCCATCACCAAGGGGAAGGTGCTCCATCTGGACCTTCAATCCCTGCACCCGACGGCCTGGTTTCTGAGTGGCTAGAGTTCCAGGCCTTGGGTCTTTCCGACGAGGGGGTTTGACCTGTCATCCTGTCCACTAGGTAGCATTCTGGACTACCTGTGGTCCATTTCCCAGCAGGGGCTGTGGTCAACAACACCTCAAGGTGTACCTAGCAGCCATGTCCACTTACCAGGCGCAGGCTGGCAAGCAGTCGGTGGCACAGGAGAAGGTGGTCTGGTGCTTTTTCAAGGGCCTAGATCACATATCCCCTCCGGTGTGTGAACCACCACCTCTTTGGGATTTACTGCTGGTATTGGCCAAGCTCATGGGGAAGCCATTTGAACCGATGCACAGATGTGACATCTTTCACCTGTTGTGGAAGACCGCCTTCTTGGTGGCGGTCACTGCAGCCTGAAGGATTGGGGAGCTCCAAGTGCTTGCTATTGAAGCTCCCTATCTGGTCTTCCACAGGGACAAGGTTGCTCTGTGCCCCACCCGAAATTTCTCCTGAAGGTGGTGTCGGAGTTTTCCCTGAATCAGGTGTTGACTCTGCCAGTGTTCTACCCCAGTCACACCTTGGAGGCAGAGTACAGGTGCCATACTTTGGACCGAAGAAGAGAGCTCTCTTACTATAAAGAGTGTATGGCAGAAGTTCGGGGAGAGGTTCGCCAGCTGTTGTCACCTATGTTGAAGCTGCAGCCAAGCAGACGATTGTCAGGTGGATCTCTTCCTGCATTGAACTCTGCTATAGGTTGGCGGGTAGGGAGCCTCACGTAGGGTTTAGGGCTCATTCCACCAGTCATACCGCTGCATCGGTGGCTGCTTCTAGGGACGTCCCTATTCAGGAACTCTGCAGGAGTGCTACCTGGAAGTCGGCACACACCTTAATTTCCCATTACCACATCAACCTTGAGTCACACTGGGATGCTGGTTTTGGAACCTCAGACCTTAGTTCGAGAGGGGTCCTGCAGTAGGTCGTCACATAGGACTGCGCCCCCTGGTGTTCGGTTCCAACGGCAAACTTGTAGATAGCAATAATCAGCAGGGACCACCCCCGATATCAGGTGACGTGACATCAGCCAGACTATAAAAGGGGTGGTCCCGCGCTCGCCCTCCAGTTCTATCCCGCTGTCGCCTCAGTTTCGTTCAGCTTACGAGATAGAACAGTGATCTAACACCCGCATGTCAAAGTTTTTTCTTCATATCTTAAATATTTTCTTTAATTATTCGACCGATTGTATGTCAACTCGCGTAAAGTGCTTGAAGTGCAGAGCCCAAATCCCGTATGGGGACGACCTTTCCCGTTGCCTCTTGTGCTTAGGCCTCAAGCACAACTCTGATGTGTGCCATCTGCCAGGCCTTCAGTCAAGCCACCAGGACCAGGTGCAAGTGGACCCTTGAGGCCCACCTCCTTACCCGGCAGCTGATGTAGATGGAAAAGGAGCTCCAGGAATTGAGGGAAAAGTCTTTGTCGGCCCCCCAAAAAAAGGACAAAAAGTGCCGGGACAGGAGTCTGTCACCACACGGGAGGCCTGCTCCAAAAACTGAGTACTCCTTCTGGTGCCCCGTCTGCCTCTTTGGGCCGAGCACCTTCTCCCCCTCCTGCTGAGGTGAGTGAACAGTTGGGGGTAGCCTCTATCGAGGTTTATGTTGGGTCTCCTCCGAGCACCACCGATAAGTCTCCCCTCGACCCTGTCGACAGCGGCATGGCTTTGCCCGATAAGCCTAGTGGCGGCCCTCCTGCTGCCACTAGCCCAGTTAGGTCCGATCAGTCTGATGACGGATCCTCTGTCGCCCACCCGGACTCTTCTTGCCTGTCTGGCTACCACGAGGCCCCCCGACATCAGCCAGAGCGTGCTGTTGAGGGACCCTACATCCTTCCTGGTCCTGCACCCCAGGAATTCGCCATCCGATCCTGTTTGGTCCCTGTCGACAGGATCATTGTTCAATCTTTCATTGGGGTCCCTTTTGGAACTTCCCCCTTCACCAGGTCTGTTGCCGCCTCTGGACAAGAGTCTGCCACCAGCTAAGGATCCTGTTATGGAGCCCCCCCCTCGGAACCATCGGGGACCCTCCCGGATCCCATGCCACCCAGTGGCCCTATGGCACCTCCCCCGGTAGGTCCAGTTGAACCGCCTTTGTGGTCTTCTACAGCCAGACCCCCAGGCACTGCAACCAGGCAGCCTGCCGTCAGCTCCTCAGTACCTAATGTCAGGCCACGTGCCTCCGACGCCGGGATGCCCTGGGTATAACCCTTATGGCTATTCTCCTGGATTGCCAGGTTTTCAATACTTACAGTACCCAGGCTACCTAGGTTACCAGCTGCCTTCTCCTCCAGTGCCAGATTGGGAGACTATCCCCACGTGGTGGCAGGATGCCAGGACCCAGCTCATCATGGAGCTTGGACAGTTTGTGGGAGACATCCCTCTTCCGAGGGCCCCTCCCCCACCAGTACCCTCCAGCCAAGCAGCGGGTGCTCTACCTGTAGGCTCTTCTGGGGAAGACTCTCATCTCCAGTGGTTCTGAGCCTTCTGACACGGACTCTGATTCCGAGCCTTCGGACCCTTGGTCCCCAGTTGAGGTACCACCAAGGAATCCCCAAAATTCCTCAGAGGATCTTTTTTTTTTTTTTGGGGTGGGGAGGGACCTTGCACACTATTCAGACAGCAGGAGGCTGGCTTTCCAAAGAAGTGGACCCCTAGTGTAAGAGGCTGGTGGAACATTTTGGATCCCACTACAGACCCTCTAGCCACCCCCGATGGGTCCTCATGAAGATCTGGTGTCTACTATCTGGCAGCAGCCATCATCCATCCCGGCTGTCTCCAGAAAGGCAGATCATACTTACTATCCCCCGGAAGAGATTCAACATCTCACGACATCCCAAAGCTGACTCTGTGGTGATCACTGCCGCCCACAACTGGTCAGCGCAACCAAAACATTTGAGTTCCTCACTTCCCGACAAGGATTCTCGGCAGCTGGATCAGTTTGCTTGGAAGGTTTATTCCTTTTCCTGTTGTGCCATCCGGTCCCTCAACTATGTTTCTCACATGGTGGCATTCCAGAAGGCCTCTCTCTCTCTCTCCTAGCTGGAGAGGGATCTTCAGGAGGTCCAGGATGAGTCACTCCTTAATAAATTGCTGGACAGAGTCAGAATGGGCAAGTCGTCTTGTCATGCTTTGCGTGCAATGTATGACTCAGTGGCTAGGGTGGCAGCCACGGGGATCCATATCCATCACCTTTCCTGGCTTTGGATTGCACATTTGGCTCAAGACGTCCAATTCTCCCTTCTGGACGCCCTTTTAAGGGGTTCTGTCCTTTTTGGTGGCAACGCCAAAGGTATTATTACCGGGCTGCAAGAGATTGGGCGCTCCCTTCGGGTTGTATGCTTAATGTACCGGATGGGAGAGAAGAAGCAGCCTTTTCATTGCCAAAGGAGATGGAATAAAAACAAGGGTTAGCTTCAGGGCAAACGAGCCCCTGGTTCAGGAGTCCAAACCCCCAAGGGCAAGTTCCCCAAGCCAGCCTCTGGGGCAAAAGCTTCCCTCCCCTCGGCGTCCTGACTCATTTCCTCTCCTTCCACTACCTCCAGCAGTCACGGAGGAACCGGTAGGAGGGAGGTTCGTCCTCCACCTGGAGGGGTGGAGGTTCATCACTGCAGAAGCATGGGTGCTTCAACTCATCCAGTGATGTCACTCGACGGAGTTTTCCGAGATCCCGGCCCCTCATCCTTTGGGACTGTCTTTTTATCCAAGGGATCAGATTCCCATAGTCTTCCAGGAGATACAAGCCCTCATGTTAAAAGTGGCCATAGAACCCGTCCCTCAAAACCAGCTAGGAAGGGGATTTTACTCCCAATTCTTCCTAGTTCCAAAGGAGACTGGTGATCTGAGACTGATCCTGGACCTCAGCATGCTCAACCTCTTCGAATACAAGAAGTTTCACATGCTGACCACTCGGGGGCTTCTCTCCCTGCTCCAGACAAATTCTTGGCTGTGCTCTCTGGACATGCAGGATGCCTACCTGCATATCCCTATCCTTCCGACCCACCACCGCTTCCTCAGTTTTACTTTTCAGAAGAACCATTTTCAGTTCCGAGCACTCCCTTTTGACCTCTCCTTGGCCTCCAGGGTGTTCGCCAAGTGTTTAGCGGTGGTTGTGGCTTTTCTTCACTGCCAGGGCATTTACATGTTCCCGTACCTGGACGACTGGCTCCTCGCAGCACCCTCTCTGAAAAGCCTGAAAGTGTCTCTCTCTTTCACTCTGAGCTTGTTTGCTCTTCTGGGTATCACGGTCAATTTGCCAAAGTCCCAGCTAGTACCATCTCAATGGCTCCCATTCACTGGAGCAGTACTAGACACAGTTCAGAGCAAGGCTTTTCTGCCATCAGATTGAGCAGAAACCCTAGTTTCTCAAGCCATCCTCGTGGCCCAGGCTCAGTGTATCCCAGCACATGCTGTACTTTGTCTCTTGGGACTGATGGCAGTGGCCATTCCCACAGTCCCCTTGGCCAGAGTTCACATGAGGGTCATCCAGCGGTCTCTTCGGGTCCAATGGGATCAGAGGACAGACAACATGAACCAGATAGTAATGATCTCAAACAGCCTACAGAGAGATCTTTGTTGGTGGCAAGATCTTTCCAGCCTGTTACAGGGAGCCCCTTTCCATTCCACTATCCCAACCCAGACCCTTACCTCAGGCCTGGGCTGGGGAGCCCATCTGGGAGTTCGCAAGACACAAGGGTCTTGGTCCGACCAGGAGCTCCTGCTCCATATCAATGTTCTGGAGACCAGAGGAGTTCTGTACGCCCTCCAGGTGTTCCAGTCTCTTTTATTACTGGGATCGCTTCTTGTCCAGACGGACATGTCCACAGTCTGGTACATCAACAAACACGGAGGAACTCGCTCGTACCCTCTCTGCAGAGAAGCAATGAAGGTTTAGTACTGGGCGATTCAGCAGAGCCTTTTCTTGACAGCAGTTCACATTCCAGGCGTAAGCAACGTCCTGGCAGACAGTATGTCGATCAGTGGCCAGGGCTCACGAGTGGAAGTTAAAGCTAGAGGTAGTCAAAGATCTTTTTCTTCTATGGGGCCAGCCAGAGATGCATCTCTTCGCCTCCCCATTCAACGCACTTGCCCAACTTTTGCTCGCTCATTCCCAGGCATGGTGCTTCTTGACAAGATGCACTGTCTCTCTCGGACAGGGAGGTTTCTTTATGCTTTTCCTGCCTTTCTTCTCATTCAGAAGGTTCTGGTGAAACTTCAGCAGGAAGGGGCACAATTAATTCTGATTGCTTTTCTCTGGCCATGCCAGACTTGGTTCCCTCTTTTACAGCATCTGGCGCTGGAACCTCCTGTTCCCCTGCCATTATCCCATGACCTTCTGACTCGGGAGCAGGGCACCCTGGTGCACCAGAGCCTACGGTCTCTTCACCTTCCGGCGTGGTACATGTGGACATAGGGGGTTCCTGCTATGGGGTTTCTACACAGGTCGCCCATATCCTGGTGGAAGCCAGAAAACCATCTACTAGATCCACCTATGCCATTAAGTGGAAAAGATTCTCGATCTGGGCTCTAACCAGGAGCTGGGATCCCTTTTCATGTTCGGCTGCCCAGGTGTTGGAGTACCTCGCACATTGTCAGTCAGGCCGTAGCTATTCTTCTATTAAGGTCCATCTCTAGTCTGCGGTATCGGTCTAATACTTCTCGGTGGAGGGCAAACCCTTTGGCTCAACTGGAGGTGGAGAAGACTTTTTTTTAAAAGGCATCCTCCACTTGAAACCTACGGTCCAGAATCCATGTCCCCTGGGACCTGAATTTTATGTTGGAAAAACTGACCTTGCCTCCTTTTGAACCAGCCTCTACCTGTGACTTGCGCACCCTTTCCTGGAAGACTCTGTTTTTACTTGCATTTATTTCTGCCCAAAGAGTTTCGGAACTTCAGGCCTTTATCTGTAAGGAACCCTGTTTGATTTTCCATAGGGACAGAGTAGGTCCTTTGGACAAACCCTTCGTTTCTTCCAAAGGTATTCTCAGAAACCACACTCAACCAGAGTGTTGAACTGCCTGTCTACTATCCACAGCATTCTAACAGGGGGAATACCTCCTGCACACTCTTGATGTACACAGAATCCTGCGGTATTAAACAAACTGGACAAAAGAGGTCCGCAAGGCGAATCAGCTTTTTGTGGCACTTGCTCCCCAGTGCCAGGGCAAGGCCATTTCCAAATGGACCATTTCTAGGTGGTTGGCTAACTACATCCACTTCACGTACCAAAAACACGGGAAATCCCTTCCGGGGGTAGTTAAGGGTCACTCCACTAGGAGTGTTGCTACTTCTACCACCTTTTTCAGGAATATTTTCCACTGCAGAGATCTGTGCAGTGGCCACGTGGTTGTCTGTCCACACCTTCACGAAGCATTGCAGCCTAGACATGGCCTCTAGGCGCATAACTGGCTTTGGGCTTGCAGTTCTGCAAAGCCTCCTGTCGTAGCTTGTAGTTGGTGACTTCTCCTCCCGGATGTACCTCCATTTGGTTTATTCTGAGACTGCTTGGTATTCAGTCCTGTATGTGAAGACCTACTGCAGGAACCCTCTCAAAGTAAGATATTGCAGTTACACAAGAACTTACCGTAACAGTAGATCTTTGAGAGAGGTTCCTACAGTAGGTCTAGTTTCCCACCCACCTTCCCCCTACTCCTGGAACGTTTCCTTCATTTTCATCCTACCTAGCCCTTGGGTCTAGACAGGAAGCATGGTTCTAGGAGTCTTAACTCCTATTTTTTTATTCCTTACCTTTTTTTAGGTCTCCACTGGAAAAGAACAGGAGGGCAGGCGCGGGACCGCCCCTTTTATAGTTGGGCTGACACCATGTCACCCGACGTCAGGGGAAGTCCCCGCTGATGATTGCTATCTACAAGTTTACTTTTGGAACCTGATGCCAGGGGGTGCAGTCCTATATGTGAAGACCTACTGCAGGAACCTCTCTCGAAGATCTACTGTTACAGTAAGTTCTTACATAATAGCAATTTCTCCGGTCCCTGTTCCCTAAGTAGGGGGGTGTGTGCCTTGCCTACCTCCTCCCAGAGAACTGCTAGGAGTCTGCCAGACAGTGTGGATAGAACAACATATCCACACCCCTAGAAATACAGGTTACTCACCTGTAACAGGAGATCTTCCACCGAATGATCTCTTGCAGTAAGTCATTACTTCTGGGAGTTCCTGATAAGTGGTGCTCTAACACGGCAGTTTTCTTCTAGCAGTCTCCACACCAGAGACTACCCACACAACCTCACTTCCTGAGCTGTGCCTATAAAAGTGGGTGTTCCCTGGTAGTCACGGTTTATTTTCCCGCCGGCTTCAGCTCTGACGGCAGCTTACTCTTCTGCCAGCAGTCTACGATATGGATTGAACCCACATCTTGGGGTGTCTGGGCTTCATACATGGCACCATATTCCTGTGCTTGACCAAGAGCTTTACAATGGATGTTTCCCTGTTACAGAATCAGGGTGCTTGATCACAGGGCCCAAAAACCTCGGAGTCCTCTTCAGGAAGCAAAATAGGGAAGGAAATACCTTCACCTAAAGTCCTGCCTGACTGCCCTTCAACGGTAATATCTCCTAAACCTGTATAAAGAAAGCATTCTTCGTCGATGGGCACTATCCTCCCCTTCCCCCCGGTCAACGGCAGGCACTTCGTCATTAAAAGAATATCCAAGTTCAGCTTCACATAGAAAGGAACGTTCCTCATCGATGGGACATCATTCCTTAGCTCCCCATCATCGAAACCACATGCGCTGTCGACGACTGAGGTCCTACTACATTCATCATCGAAGGGGCATACTCCCCCTTCGACGAGAGGACTCCACAAGACATCCTCGTCGACGAGAACACCTCCTCAGTCGACTGAACACACTCTACTTGCTTCATCATCGACTGGACTACCTCCCCCATTGACAGAATATGCTCCCAAACCTCAATCTTCGACGAGAAGTATGCCACTGTCGACTGAGCATGCTTTTGCCTTGTCATCGATGCACTTTCCATCATTGACAGAGCATGTCCCTTTTGTTCTGTCATCAACTAAGAGCATCCCATCGTAGACAAGGAGTATTCCACCACCGACGGAGCATGCATTCACTTATCCATCATCAAGAAGATGCATTACATCATTGACTGGGCATGCTTTTATTCCTCCACCGTCGACGGGACTGATCCCATCGTCAACGGAGCAGCCCCCACATCATAGAACAGCACCTTTGCCAGCATATAATGCAGTTACGGAAGATCCTTACAAAAATTTAACCATGACAAATCATGAAATATTTTATAAAAATGTACCAAAAGATACTTATGAGGCTGCATCACCACAAAATAAAGGATCATACACTATGGAACACAGAGGCAAACCAGTCTCATTTGCACTCATGCATGGTACTCAGACACCAGTCCATGATGAAAAAAATTTTCAAAGACTTACTGGATCACATTATCGGGAGGCACAAATTGATCCTCCGACTTCAAACACACAGGGCTCAGAACCTGCTTACATGGCAGTTCCATCCTCACAAGTGCCAAACATAGAAGACATTTTACACAAAGTGTTGAATTCTGTAGGTTTGGGTTATACACCCACTCCATTAAAAAACCCTCAATCATAGACTGTGTCTGCCTCCATCAAAACAGGCACGCACAGAGCTAGAACACTCACCATTTATACCTCTTCATGAATATTCAGTGGATTATTTGTCAGATTCTCATAATTTCTGAACCTTCCAAAGACACAGATTATGATGGTTCCCCTACTAGAAGAGTGCCAGAGTCCCCATATTCTATACCATCATACTGGGATGAAGAAACATTACAACCACTAAATGTCATTTCCCCACCGTATGACCCCTTATTCCTAGAAATGGTGCTACAAATATAAAAAACAATGGGGTTTACTACAACTGAACAAGCTAGATTAAGTAAGGATATGGCTGAATATCTTGACATCCTGGAAGAACCTATCCGGGCCATCCCTTTTATACCAGTGTTCAGAAATGTGATTTACTGAAGCATGGAGTCAACCCATAGTGGCACAGGAGCTACCTAGAAAAGCGCACAGACTTCAGCAAGCTCCTCTTGATTATCAGTATTTAACAAATATTCCCACTGCGGATTCTGTGGTTATTGCAGCCACTCACAACCGCACTGGCAAACCTAAACATACAAGTTTAGTACCTCCCAAAAAAAGACTCAACGTTTTGATTATATGGGGAAGAAAGTTTGTTCTAAACACTATTAAATATTCGAATACTTAACTACATGGGACATATATGCTAAAATTCCAGTGTACGGTGGGTACCTCTGCTGAGGACATTACAAGTAAACTACCTGCATCCCCTGAAAAAGAGCAACTTACATCAATGATAAACATGCTTACTTCCCTTTCTCGACATTTATTAAGGTCAGGATACGACACTTACGATGCTCGGCTAGGGCCTCTGCAGTCGTTATTCTTATACTCTGTCCGGCATGGCTCCGACTCTCAGGGCTAGCACCTGATATTCAACATAAAGTAGCTAATCGCCCCTTTTTCTGGCAACCATCTCTTTGGCCCAGGGGCACAAACAGTACTGGACAGCCTACAAGCCTCAGGCATACAATTAAAAGCAGTACAATATATGTACCACAAACCACGCCCTCAGTATAATTATTCATACAAATCTGGAAATTATTATAACCAAAGAGGAAACTTCAGAGGCAAAGAACGAATGACAAGGAACACACCTAAACCGACCTGTGACTGCCCCTTAGGACAGCCAGGTGCCTCTTCCTCTCATTAAAAAAACTTGAGACTACGCCCCGGTCTCCTCTTCTAGGCCTTGGAGACCTTTTTTCTGGGGGCTTTGATTCGAAATTATGCTGAGGCCTTTCCCACGAGGCTTTATACATCTAACCACTTTTTGAGGTATCAGTGTTACAGGCCATTAAGGTCATTCCATCGGGATGCTTCCTGGCCTGTTGTGCGCCAGGCCCTCGTGTCCCTCCCATGAACAGGGCCTACTGCTACTCACATACTGAGAAATAATCGACATATCCTGATATTATAATACGGATTATAATATTCTTACCAAAACCTTTACTGCTACATGCAGTCTTCACCTGGCCATGGATAAAGACCACAGAAATAATGGTGAGTACATATATATTATAAACCTTTCAGGTTTACACCTAACAAGGTTGCAGGCCCTGGCATACTTGGGAACCCCTTGCAAATAAGATTACTAATACACAATGGAACTGACTACATCATTCTGTTGCATTCCAGGTTTTTTACCCTAAAACGGGTACAGTATTGACTACAACAGTACTACGGCCTCCAAGAGTCGCTGGATTCCATTATGAAACAGATGCGTTGTTTCATTTCACAACATCATTGTTTGCTACTTATATAACCTATTTGTGCCAAAATGGATACATTTCTCGAATGACTTGACAGACATGACAAAAAAAAAACTGAACTAACTTGCTACATGGGAACACTACAAAATAACATTGTATTATTTGGGTTGCTGTTCAAAACTCAGAACCCAATAGGTTTTGACATATACTGTCTTGTCCAGTGCATGCGGCTGATACTTGTCAGTTACTCCATTATATGACTGAATTTTTTCTGATTTATTACAGTATCTTATATGCCATACCCTGATCAGGTTTACAACTGCTTAACTCGTATGACGATCCCCAGTAATAGCCAGTCTGGCTTGCCTTTCAGCCATAACCCTATAATGAATACTATAATGGAGTAATTACAGATGGAATACAAAATTTGTTTTATGCTGATATACTGCTCTCGGCACCTATCATAGGACCACACTAGATGTATGGCAGAATGCCATATCTGGCCACCCCAGTGCCATATAACTGCTTGGGAATCTCCAAGAAGTAATGACTTGCCGCAAGAGACCATTCTGTGGAAGATAGATCAGTTACACAAGACTTTTGCTGTAATAGTAGATTTTCTAGGAACGTCTCTTGCAGTAAGTAGCTTACCTCCCTCTGACCCCCTGCCATTCTGTAATGGGGAGAACGATGTAGGGTCGGGAGCTTTGGTACCTCGGTTCCCCGCGGTCCCTTGCCTTCATGAGCTGAAACCGGCAGGGAATGGAGACTACTAGGAACCACCCACTTTTATAGGCACAGCCCAGGAAGTGAGGTTTTGTGGGTAGTCCCTGGTGTGGAGACTGCTGGAAGAAAACTGCCGTGTTAGAGCGCCACCTATCGGGAACTCCCAGAAGTAATGACTTACTGCAAGAGACATTCCTAGAAGATCTACTGTTACGGCAAAAGTCTTTGAGTAACTGATCTTTCTAGGAGTGGTATATGTTGTTCATCCACATGGACCCACCCGACCTCCCCGGCTTCGGCGCACAACCTGGCTTCCTGTGGACTAGATCTGGCGTCATGGGGCGGAGCTGAGTTTCATCACCCAGGTGGGTGGGAGGAACCAGCTTGAAGACTGTCCGGCCCATCTTAAAGCGGCAAGGTACCTGCCAGACAGTGTGGATGAACAACGTATACCACTCCTAGAACTCCTGTTACAGGTGAGTAACCTGTATTTCTGAGCAGTGGCCAGCTTTATTTAGTTTGCTTGTTGCCCAAAATACAGTAATATGTTTATCTTGACAGATTTAATTTCACACACATTGTATTAAATATATTATTATTGTTACAGGAAGCTGAAGCCCTAGCCAAGCTGAATGCGTAAATGTCATCTGTCTCAAAAATCAGTGCTGCCAGAAGGGAAACTCCAATAACTTATCTATGTACAGTAAATACATTTCTGCACTGAGAGAAGACGGCAAGTTGAAGAACACATCTTACTTCCAGATGCTTCAAACAGTTGATGCTGCTTGGTGCTAGCTTGCTGGTTTTACAGAAGACATACAAGTACTGCCTACAGCTAGGACTATAAAATGAAGGAATTATGCCCCTTGATGTGACCCTCTAAGGAATACTAAATATTGTTTGTGGCGGTAACCAGCCACACAAAATATTTATGGATGGGCAGATTGTTTTTATTTTCTGCAAATGGAAACAAAAAAAAGAAACATGAGAAATAATGGGACATTTCACTTCTTCAAACTAAATAAAAAGCTTATCAATATGGGCTCTGTTCTGCAACACACATGACTCATAATTCTCCCCAAAGGTAAATGTAGGTATGCAGGGTCCTTGAATGTTTAAGGGTCCATCTAAAGCGCTTTCAAACAAGATACTGGGCTTAACTGTAGATGTCCGTAATCATAGACAATGGCAGTTTAAAAAAAAAAAAAAAAAAAAAGGTCCACCCAGTCTGCCTGTGCTTCTCTGTCGATCCCTGGTACCTAATTGTCAGCCAGGGTAGTAGCCCTCAACATCCTCTCCCAGTTCTCCTTCCTGCTGCTTTTGCCCCGAGTAGCCACTATAGCTTTCACTCTGACCCAACTGTGCTTGAAACCATTGATTCTTTTGGCTTCTACCACTTCAGCTGGCAGACTGTTCCGAGGTTCCTCCACCCTGCCTGTAAGATACTTCCTCGTATCCCTCTTGAACCTTCCTTCTGTCAGTTTCCTCTCATGCCATTATGACCTCAAACTTGAGCTTATGCTAAACTCTTCACAGTTCACTTCCCATCTGGTCTCAGGTGAGTACATTTTTAGTGCCTTGAGCTGATCTTGTAAGAGTTGCCCTGCTGACCGTGTATCATCCTGGTCCCCCTTTGTTACACCGCCTCTTTCCTGTCCTTTCCTGAGGTGAGGACTCCAGAACTGGGAGCAGTACTCCCGCTGTGGCCTTACCATTGATATGTAAAGAGGTAATATCACCTCTGCTACAATCTGTACCGCTCCAGATACAGCCTAACATCCTGTTTGCCTTACTGCATTGGCTTTGTTGTTTGAGGGTGTCGCTAATGATGACCCCTAGGTCCCTTTCCTCAGTTGTATTGCTCAGCTTAACCGCTCCCATTCAGTACTCTGTCCTTGGTTCTTCCTCCCTAGGTGCATCACCTGTGCATTTTGGCATTGAATTTCAGCTGCCAGACCTTAGATCACCTCTCCAGTCTATGCGGGTCACTCTGAATTGCTCAAATTCCCTTGTTGCTGTCTGTCCTCCCACAGAGCTTTGTGTCATCTGTGAAAAGCCACAGCCTGCCCTGGATTCCTTCTCCAGTGTCACTGATCAACATATTGAAGAGGACCAGCCTCAGGACAGATCCCTATGGCACCCCACCTGTGACTTCCCTCTCTTCTGATTTGACCCCATTTACCTTAACCATCTGCTCCCTCACCTTCAGCCAGTTTCCTACACATCGTACTGTCTCTTGCTGCCCACAGATCCTTCATTTTTTGTTTCAGCGGTCTTCTGTGAAGCACGGAGTCAAAGGCCTTGCTGAAATTGAAATAGATTAAATCTATGGTATGGCCCCCATCCAGTGTCCTCGTCACCCAGACAGAGAAAACTATTAGGTTAGTCTGCCAAGACCTCCCTGCCACAGGCTCATGCTGTTTACTGTCCTGGAGGCCATTTCTCTCCAGGTAGTCCACTAGGTCCTCCTTGACGAGGGACTCCAGCAGTTTCCCCACAACTGAGGTAAGACTGACAGGTCTGTAGTTCCCTGATTGCTCTTTGTCCCTCCTACTTATGGAGCAGAACCACTTCCACTACCCTCCAGTCCCTTGGAAGTACTGTTGTCTGTAGTGAGCTGCTGAACAGCCTTACAAGGGGTTTAGCTTGTTTCGCTGCCTGCTCCCTGAGCACCTTCTGGTGCATCCTGTTCAGTCCCGGGACCTTTTCTGTCTTAAAGGATGCTAACCCATTCAGACCATTTCGCTGATAAATACTTACTGCCTCATCTCCAGGACTCCACTCTCTGACAAGGGGTCGCTGTCTTCCCTGATGAAGACAGAGCAAAAGTAGTCATGTAGGGCAGCTGGCTTTTGCCTGTCCTCCTCTATTACCCAACCTCGGTCCAATAACAATTCCTCCTCCGTTCATTTTCTCCACTCTTGACCCTCCTTAGCAGTACACAGCTTAGTATCCACTTCAGCATTCCTAACTGCCCTGCTTGCTTCCCTAGGTTTCACTCTCCCCATTCTTCCCCTCCTGCTTTTCTATGTACCTGACAAAGGCCCTTTTCTTGGCCTTCACTGCTTCCCTGACCCTTTCCGAGAACTACTTTGGTCATTTGTACTTTTGACTCTTGGTTACTGTTCAGTCATAACTTTGCCTCAAGAATTACCCTTTTTTTTTTTTTTGTTTTGCCCACCATCTTTTCTCCACACCTCCTATGCTGTCTGTTCTGACAAACTTGTCCTGGACCAGCTGTCTCATCCTGTCGTAAGTCCATCCTTTTGAAACTGACAAGTTCAGCTTTTGATTGTGGTTTACTGGTTCCCAGGGCCAGCTCAAACCAGATAGTTATGGTCGCTGTTCCCTACCTGCACTGCTCCTACCATCTCTGAGTTGGTGAGCACCACACTGAGGATGGCAGCCTGCTAGGTGTGTTCTCTAATCCAGCTGTACCAGTAGACAGTCCTGGACTGTATCCAGCAAGGTGTGACTTGTGGTGCTTCTAGCAGCCAGTACATCCCATTCAATGTCCAGCAGGTTCAGGTCACCCATGACCACCACCTCTCCCTTTGCCACTCCCCTGTCTAGTTCTTCCTCAAGCTCCCTGTCCATCTCCTCTGCCTATCCTAGCAGTCTCTAGATAATACCCACTCATATTTTCTTGGCCGACGCTGCTGTGAGCTGCATCCATTGTGACTTTCTCCCCATTACTTCCCCTGATGTGTCCATCCTCCACGGCCTCCATTCCATCCCTGACATAGAAGGCTACACCTCCCCCTTCATATTTTCCTCTATCCCCTCTAAACATGATGCAGTCTGGGACTGTCTGGTCCCAGACGCTATTTTCCAAGACCCAAGTCTCTGTGATAGCTACAAAGTCCACCTCCATGTCTGCCATCATCGCCAGGAGCTTGCTGATTGCATAGACTCCTGGCATTGATGCAAACACCCTTCCATCTTGCAGTAACAGAATGTGAATCAGTATTTGAAATAAACTGCTTCAACAGAAAACATGCGGGTGAAATGCAGTTCTCCTTTAAATCAAGGGGGCAGCCATGTCATGGAACTCTTCTCCCCACGGTGACAGATCAGGGCGCTCTCAGGCATCCGTCCCATTGCCTACCACCTGAGATCTACCACGATCTGATGCTCTTCCCCGCTGCCAGCACCCCCGGTTTAACCCGCCTGGGGAGGGTAGCCAGACTTCTACCTGGGCTCCTTAGAAAGGCAGACTCTGGCAAGCTGCGGGGCTGGAGGTGGAGGAGATATGAGGCCCAGCCGAGACGGATCCGGCACTGGGCATGAAGGGAAGGTGCCATCACCTATCCCACTGATCTGGGTTTTTCCATTTTCTAGCCAAGTTACATCCCCGACGTGGGACGTGCAATGCCGTCCAGCCTGTAACATGAGTGCTCCCACCCACGTTCGGAAGACAGCCGCCCAACGTTGTCCACCTTATTGTACCAGCCTGAGTGCGCAGCAGTGCCGCCGGTCTCCACCGGGGGCCACTGCTGCACTGGACCAACCCTGGATCCCTCCCCGAGAGAGGAGAGCAGTTCATCAGGCGCTGAATCCTCTCTCTCTCCCCCCTGCCGATCAACCCCAGCGCCACCGGGCCAGCTATCTCATGGAATTTGAGGCTGGGAGTGATGAAATGGCTGCTCTGGTGATTAAGACAGGGAAGATTTAGACTGTGGTATCTGCGGACAAAATGTCTCATTTTAAGGAGGCTTTCATGCATTTTCAGAGTACGAGCAACCCTGCACACCTACATTCTACCTTTAAGAAAAACTTAAAGGAAATAATACTTGTTAACGCATTGCTGAATAGTGTGTTCTGCTGTGATATTTGATAAACAGAATTGTTTCAGTAACCCAGAAATCTAATCAATTCTACAAATCAGTTCTAAGCTTCCTAATATTGCCCAAGTATTTTGTTCTGCGCTAAAATATCTGACGTAGATGTAACTTAGCACTGTCTGCTTTTGCAAACTTTCCAATTTATAGTGTAAAACGTGTTACATAAAATATTTGTGCTGAGGTTCAGCTGATCCAGATGTAGCGTTTCAGAACACAGGTCACTCTGTAATGTCTATTCCAACTGTGGGGCAGTCTCACCAAGAGCCTTTACTGGGAATCCATCCTGTTACCCGGAGTCCGAAAACAGCAGCTTTAACTATTCAGCTAATGGGAAAATTCACCCTACCTGGAAGGTGGGAGCAAGCTTTCTACTTTCATTGCCATCCACTTCTCAAGTAGAGGATGCTAATGTTACTATTATTCTTCAGCACTGTAGGACTCTGTTATTTTCAGCTTTCATAGCTAGATGCCACTGCATTTCGCCTATACGTCACATCTGATGGCACAGTAGTAGCATGGGCACCATCAAGTGGGAGACCTGGGTTAGCTCTTGATTTTGAAACTGCCTCCTTGGGTTGATTACGCTCAAGGCACATCATGGAGGCCATAGTGGCTTTGCAGTTTAAGGGGGGGGGAGAGATAAAATCGAACACTGGTAAGGGTTGGTGAACCCATACAATTATTATATGCACCTTGGCCAAAGTGGATGGTAGTGGAAGGCACCACTGCCTGGAAAAACACAAGAACAGTGATAATAATATGGTAATGACTGCACATTTGGAGCAGTGTAAGCATTTCTCCCTGCAGTTTAGGGCAGGTGCTTGTCTGCTGCTATCGCTTTAGTAGTGCGTACTTTGGCAGATTAGTCAGTTTACATGAAGTTGATGACGTAATGTGAAAAGGACCAAATTAGGTTAATTAAATGTGTTGCCTCAGAGAGTGAAAGAAATACGAGGAGTTTGCCTCCTAAAATTACAATTCTGATTTTCTAAAGTTAAAAGTAAAATTACTTATGAATGCTACAGTGTAAGCTTCAGATTATAAAACATTTTATATTTCAGTGGCTGTAATGTATCTTTGAACCACAATAGAAGGAAAAAAAAGTTTATTTTTTGCATTAAAAGTTAGAAGGGAAAAGATTTTAGCGATATTAACTTTAAAAGATTCATTGAATGCAGCATTTATTTTTTGGCACTACTTCTTGTAGGCAGACAACTTTCAAGCCAATAAATGGCCTATATAGTTAAGCAGTATGGTATAGTGGGAGGGCCTGTCGTGGGATAAGCACACCCCTCTGGGCATTATGGTGCGTGGTTGAGGGCCTCTAATACTCAAAGGACCAGGACTGCTTTATGCCCCAGAGTTTCCTTGTTGCTATGCTTTAGTTTATAGTTAAATTATTTATGATGATATATGATTGATAGTACCAGTATATTTGTGGGTAGTAACAAAGGTTTATCAACTCCTTTCCTCTCCTTTAAATGGTTGAGTAAACTAGAAAACTTTCTTGATGCAAACAGTTCTTTATGTATTAACTAACTATACTTTTCATTGTGCCTTCTACATGGGTTTTGCGTTTTTAATAAAACGTGCCCTAGGAATATGTGCCAAGTGCACTGTATTTTACTTAAAGAGCACCTTTCTCGATCAACATCACCACCCCTGAAAACTTACCAAAACATGTCTACTGGGCTGCAAACCGAAGTTCATATGTTAATTTGTTAAATCTGTTTCTCGTTTATTACTGTTCCATCATTTTTGTTTGACCCCAAATGTAGCTGTGCCTGCTGACTTTTAGTGTGTTTACATTCCCTGGGAAGTGCTCCACTGACGTCATTATATGAAGCACTCTGCAGCTGCCCAGCATGTTTGCCTGTATTGCTTTTCATGCTGGTTCTTCACTGTACTGCTGCATAATAATTTTGCATTGAATTTCTGAAAGAGCAGATAGTTACCCCATTTACATGCACTGTGTAATCCAGTCCAAAAGTGATCCGATCGGGGAAAGGGGGAAAAAAATCTCCAGTATTTTTATACATATAAACACTGATCATGAACTGACCTGGTTGTGAGTTCAATTGGGTTGTCAGCCCATGGTTGAGAGGAGCCCTTCTCCAGTGGCAGTGAATGTTTTCCTAATGTAAACACTGCCAGTGACCATAAGTTGTCTGCCCACCCCTGCCATCAAATCCAGTGAGCTCCACTGAGTAATGATATCCTCTGATCTCAGGCCACCTCAGTAATCGCTTGTATTACTCTCTTATTCCCTTTCAGTATCCCCGCATCTCTGGTACTTTTGGTCACTTCTGCTCACCTCACACCTTTCCTGGTTTCTTACCTCTAGAAAGGAGCAACACTCGGAAACAAAGAATCTGCAAAAATGTACATCAGTAAACTGCTGTACAAACGAGTGTAGGGATGTGGATGAACAGACCTCCAGAGACGCCTCCCGAACTGAAAGCTGCCATTCTTCAGATGCAACAAGTTGGATCATTGCGGTTTTATTTGATGTTTACAAAGACGATTCCTCCCTGTCTTTTACCTGCTTCCTTCGGTCAGCATAAGCAGCAGCCTGTCAGTCTCTATTGCAGGGAGGTAGTAATGTTGGTCTCTGCAGAGGCTTGAGTGCTGTTTTCTCACAATGCAGGTTTACTTGCAAGGCACACTTCTTTGGAATAAATTGTACCTGACAGAATTGCTCCGTAAGAAGTGAACTTGTATAAAACCTCTACCCCATCTCCTTCGAGAACTCTGCAGTCCCAATATTGAAACTAATACCAGTACAGAAAACATCTGCAGCACAGCGAGGTACGATTTATTTCAAAGTGTGCATTGCAAGTAAACCTGCATTATGAGAAAACCGTGCTCAAGCCCTTGCAGAGACTAACATTACCTCCCTGTAATAGACTGGCAGACCACTGCTTATGCTGACCAAAGGAAACTGGTAAAAGACAGAGAGGAATTGTTTTTGTAAACATCAAATACCGTGCCTGCAGTCCCGATCCATTTTCAGCAAGTCATCTGTTTTTTCCTCTCCACTCCAAGCTGATAAAATGCCGCACATTCCTTTACTGCACATTCATGTATCAGAAGTGGGGAACATTACATTAAAATAAAACACAGAACTGACAGACACATCATTTCAGTGACTACTGAATACTAACATAACTGTTTTATTTTTTGTATTGTATTACGGCACTATACATCTGGTTGAGGAAATTAGTCTGTAGCCACAGTACTATGCATTCCACGCTGTCACCCATTCCATATAATGACGTTGCAGGCAACGGTGCCACTCAGCAGAGTGAGACTTGGAGCTGCCAGATTAAGCAATGGCAACACGAGTTTCATTATTTAAAATATACAAAATGGATCAGGGTACCAGCAGAAAGGAAAATCCGGGGAAATATAATGCAGCAAGACTGATTTTATGCATGGGATAGGAAACTTGTGAGAATGGTGCTATTTAAAGCAGCAGTATTTGTTAGTCACCGTGTGCTTTTTTTTGAGCAATAATGTTTTTTTTTTGGGGGGGGGCATCAGTATACCCATTTGTATTTATTTTCTTTTTCTTTCATTGCTGAATGATGATATGGGGATTTTGAAGTTGTTAGAAGTTCCTATTCTCATGTCATGCCTTCCATTTTTTAATGTAATATCTTGGTGCAGTACTGTGCTATTTACCATCAGAAACCTGTGGCACCACCATCCCCACAGTATGAATCGAGTATGCACATTCAACAGGTAACCCTAGTGGAAGAGATTTTTTTTTAATTGCGAATGGTGGCCATCTTTAATTACTTGAGCCATTAATTATAGAATTGGCTATAAAAACTTTAAAAAAAAAAAAATCTGAAAAACTTAAAATACATAGATGGTGGATCTAAGCATGCTAGAAGTACATTTTTAAAGAAAAAAGAAAAACAAAACTGTATGGTGAAATGTTTTACTAACAAATACTGCTGCTTTAAGGAATAACCCATGCCAGGATGTCCAGTCGGGAGAAGCACAGATACTTCTGGTGTGTTGCAAAGCATGAGGTGCAGCAGAGTATAGGAGCCGAACTTTGTTGTTTGGCTAGTTCATTCAGTGCTGCCGTAGCCATTGCGCTGTCTGCCGTGAGCGATTCTGTTGTTGGTTGGCAGGGGTGGCTGTGCAGCTGTCCCCAAAGACTGCTGTGTTCACTCAGCTTCCAGAAGCTGAGAGTCAGGAAACTCCAGTCTGATTCCAAACTCTGGTCTTGCAGTGGCAGAATAGAGGGGGCTGTGCTACTTTAACAGATCAGCACTAACCAAGTGTTCTGAGCAACTGCCTAATTCATCTGTCTGTTACTGAAAAGCTACAGTATAAAGAGGATACACAGTGACCTGATGGAAAATGTGCAGCTGATGTCTGTGAGTGAGGGCTGGGACTATAACTCGGTCGTGGTTTTGGCACTCGTGAGTTATGAAAGTCCTAGCATCATGAGTGGCGATGCATCGCATGTTTTATGTCAGGCCAGTGTGTAAACACTTTACACAACACCTAAAGACTCGAGTGAAACTTCTAAAAGCACTCCTTCGAGGAAGAAAAGGCTTCTTTTTCATTTACTCTTTATGCTTCTGCTTCTCAGAACCACCCCATCAACCACAGGTTATCTCCCAGTCCCAAGACCCTCTTACCTTTCGTAGTGCGAAAAAAAATTAAGTTCAACTGCTGCTCAAAATGCTGTGCCAAGGGCATCGTAATGTAGATAGCCATTGTTAAAGCTGCTTTCCCGATGGATGGAGCTACATAATCTTTTTTTTTTTTTCCCATACTGCTGCCTTGCTCAGTGTTTAATTGAGGTGAACTTCTGTTTAATAAAGCCTTAAGAAATAAAAAATACATGGTCCAATAATTTCATATATATAATTCCAATGATATAAGGACTAACCTTGCTTTTATCCTTGATAATGCCAATGCTTACTTCACTTGAAGTGTGTTCTGGGCAAACCCTTCCAGATCAGAGGACTGAGTACATTCCAGATTACCATACTGCTACTAATATGTTCTTTTAATAAATTAGGTGACATTGGGAATTGGATTTTGATAAGGACTGGCACCAGATAAATCTCTATAAAAATCTGAACGTATAACCTCAGATTTGTTTGACATCAAGAATAGTAGTAGTATATAAAAGAATGTTCCAGAACTGCACCACACTTTCAGTTAGCATGACTTAGTTATACGAGCTCTGCTTCCTTTCTACCTCCAATGTATAACTGATTTTTTGTGACACGCTCCATGTCTTTCAAGCCAACATATTTTTGATAAAGCATGTTTCTTGCATTACACCCCTTGACGCTGTTGTGCCAATTTTGCAAAGAATTAATATTTAGACAAATTTCAGGTTATAGGTTTTTTTTTTCTGTAGTTCTCCCCCACTTCATTACGAAGGACACTGGCATGTAAACAGGATTGTTGCCCTATCTGCTTTGGCTGCTTGACTACACCTGACATCACAGTTCTGTTTATGACATCACAGTCTGTTGCTTTGGAGAGCATTATGATGCCATAAACATGGGATTATGATGTCCGGTGTAGGCAAGCAGAAGGAGCAGATAGTCTAAGGGACAGCACACCTCTTTCATACAACTGTCCTCAGTAATACAGAAAAAAGTAAAATAATTATAGAATATATAAAATATAAATTGAATTGTCTAAATCTCTCATTTCTTGTTTTTCAAATGGTGTCAGGGGTTCTTTAAGAAGTATTAATTTTTATATTTTCCAGTAGTTGATGCCAACAGTTTTGGAAAGCCATCTGTACAATTGAACTGACGTATTTCAGTTTCATTCTATTACTGGTAGATATTGCAAAAGATATCTCATAAATGAACATTCAGATTGCTGACTGTTAGGGAGGAGTCGTATACAGTACAATAATTGTAAAACAAGAATATACTGCAATTTGCCTGAAGTTTTACTATAATGAGGACTATCCTATGATGATGTTTGCACTGTAATAAAAAGGATTTTTATTATCGCTTTGCAAGCGACTTTGTTCAGTATCTCCCAGTGTATTATGTGCTTTTATAACATAATGCAGCTACACTGCTGTTTGCAAAAGAATTTATTAAAATTATTAAATGAGTAGCAGTTCTTGTTATATTTTCCCTGCTAATGATGTTTTGTAGACTATAATTCGTGTGACAAGCACAAGTCTGGTACATGCCATGTTCAGGAAACGTTAAAAAGGAACAGAGTTCTAAGTGACCTTCTTAACATAATTGAAGATGTATAGTGGGATTGTCAGTCATTTGTTGCACAATTCAGCTATATTTGTGGTATTTGTAACAAGACAGACCACTGAAAATGGGGTCTAATGTCTTGTTGCAAGGGCTGCAAGTTGCGCACTGAAAATGACACATGCAGAAGCCAGAAGGGGAAGGAAGGAAGGAAACATATTCAATTCAGTGCTTTAGAGTAACTGGTAATTGCTATTTTTCTTTTAAACTTAGATTGTGGGCTTTTAGTGACACTATACTTTCTTTGTTGTCTTTACTTATTGTTTTTGGGCTGTTGAAAATTTAAAACATAGTGGTGGTATAATTCTGTGCTGTCTTTAATTGCTGCAAATTTTCACCCCCTTCCCCAACTCTTAATTATATGCCCTGTTAAATCTGATTGACAGGAGCTAAACACAGGATATAGTAAGGGGTGTGAAGTAGGAGGGGCATAAGGGGGAAGAAGCCCACCCTCAGCACGACAAGTGTTTTGACTCATTTATTTTTTTTATTAAAGAAAATTATCTGAGAATCAGTGGCAGGATTTTTAGGACAGTAAATTAATAAAAAGGGAACTAGGAGAGCTTCAGTAGCAGACAAGTAGTGGAATTGCAGTATAATGTGGGGAGTGGTGCAATGCAGTGGCTGTGGGACAGCCATATTCAGGCAGACCTTCTGGACACTGAGGTGCTGCCCTATCTGCATGCATCTCTCTGGACTGCGGGATGAGGTAGCCAGACTCAGAGCGGAAGTAAACTGGGTCCAGAGTACCATCACCCCTATCCAGGGACCACCCAGTCCAATGCAACTGCCTCAAAGGATGCCGAGACGAGGAGCACTTGGATGACAGTGGGCTCAGGGAGGGTTAGAGCGGTCAGGCAGAGGCACATCCCAGATCCTGTTCCACTCAAGAACTCATATGCCACACTGGCAAGCGAGGACAGCCAAATAGAGGTACCCAGAGAAGTGGAAGGAAAGGATGTGGAGGTTAGCCAAGGAGTGACCTCAGCGGGAAAGCAGTGGACCCCAGAGGAGGAGGAAGCGAATCCTGGTGGGGGACTCCATCATAAGAGGGATCCAGCTAGGAACACAGGAGGGGGAGGACAGGGAGGTGAGGTGTCTACCAGGTGCCACGGCATGGAGGGATGGAAGGAAGATCCTGGGGATCACTAGGAAGGCAAGATGGGAAGGTGAGCTGGATGTCATTATCCACCTAGGTACTAATGACCTGGCAAATGGGGAGCCAAAGGAAGTTCAGGAAGAGTTTAGGAAACTGGGGAGGGGTCTCAAGCAAGTAGCTACTTCTGTCACTTTCTCAGAAGTACTACCTGTGAGAGGCAAGGGAGAGCAGAGGAGTGCATGCGCCAGGAACTTTAACTCATGGTTGAAGAACTGGTGCTGTGAGGAAGGGTTTGGATTCATTGGTGACTGGGGACCCACCTGGAGGGTTGGAGGTTTGTTCAAGCCTGACGGCCTGCATCCATCCTGGAGGGGAATCCAAGCACTCAATGATAAGTTTAAATGCTACATTGACAAGCATTTAAACTAGCAAAGGGGTGGCAGGCCAGCAAGGAGGGTACCTACTTGCTCACCCCGCAAGCTAACAGTGGAACCAGTGAACCAGAGGAGTGGCTATCTCTGCAAAGCAGTGTGCAAAAGATGGAGATTAGTGCCCAAGAGGTGGATAAGCAGAACAGGGGCAAAATTCAGCAGAAGGGCAGACAGCAAGGAGAACCAGGGATAAATGACAACCAAGGAAGGGCTGGAGTAGAACAGTGAAACAGTCTAGGGAGGTCAAATCATGGAAAGCCATGTGCAAATGCCAGGAGCCTTAGCAACAAGATGGAAGATCTGGAGGCTGTCATGGTGCAGTCAGATCTGGACATTGTGGCCTTCACTGAAACCTGGTGTAATGATAACCACGACTGGGAGATGGCCATACCTGGCTACTACATATTCAGAAGAGACAGAGCAGGCAGGAAGGGAGGAGGAGTGGCACTGTATGTGAAAAATGACATAAGGGCCACAGAGATCCAGGAGGAACAAAATGGGGGAGAGATACTGTGGGTTAAGCTGGAAAGGAAAATGGGGACAGCCATCCGCACAGGTGTGGTCTATAGACCACCAGCCCAGGAGGAAGAAACAGGTAGGGAGCTGATGCTAGCCATCCAAAGGATGGCAGACAAGGGTGAGGTAGTACTGGTTGGAGACTGCAATATTCCAGACGTGGACTGGAGCATCCCAGCAGCAGCATCAACTAGGAGCAGATTTATCCTGGACTCCCTTCAGGGTGCCTTCCTCAAGCAACTGGTCATGGAACCAACTCGGCAGAAGGCAACACTGGACCTTGTGCTCACAAACAGAGGACATTGTGATGGGGGTAACAGTGGGGAGCACCTTGAAACAGTGACCACCAGTCATTGTGGTTTGAAATCACAGAAAGAGCAGAACCAAACCACACAAAACACGTATCCTGGATTTTAGGGGGCAGACTTTGGGAAAATGGGGAGATACTTGAAAGAGGCATTAAGGGGAATGGGACAGGAATCAGGGTTGAGGAACAGTGGGCAGTATTTAAAATGGGGATTACAAGAACAACAGAATTATGCATTAAGCAGGTTAGCAAGAGGAAAAGGAAGAGGAGACCATTATGGTTTTCCGAAGAGGTAGCAAAGAAAGTGAAAGCCAAAAAGATTGCATTCAGGCAATACAAAAAGACACAGACAGAAGGGGATAGGGAGAAGTACCAGGAGAAGCAGGGAGGTCAGTAAGGGAAGCCAAAGCTCAGACAGAAGAACAGATTGCAAAATCAGTGGGTAGAGGGGACAAAACCTTTTACAGGTACATAAGTGAAAAAAGAAAGACAAAGGGAGGGATAGTGAGACTGAAGGGGGAGGATGGGGGCCGCGTGGAGGATGACAACAGTAAAGCTGACATATTGAACAGGTATTTCTGCTCAGTCTTTACTGAGGAAGAGGAGGGTAATGGGTCTGAAGGGAGTACAAGGGGTGAGAATGGTGCAGAAATGGACACAAGTACCTTTACACGAGAAAAGGTCCTGAAGGAACTAGAAGTAATAAGAGTTGATAAAGCAATGGGGCCAGATGGGGTGCACCCCAGGGTCCTTAAAGAACTAAGAGAGGTGGTGGCTGAACCTCTGGCTATCCTGTTTAGCCGATCACTTGAAACAGGGGAGGTACCCAAAGACTGGAGGACAGCAGATGTAGTCACCTTATACAAAAGTGGGAACAAAGAGGAAGCAGGGAACTACAGACCAGTCAGCCTCACCTCGGTAGTGGGGAAGATCATGGAAGCACTACTGAAGGCGAGATTGGTGGAACATCTGGTTGTCAATGGACTACAAGACCAAAGGCAGCATGGTTTCACCAGGGGGGAGGTCATGTCAGACCAACCTCGTTGAATTTTTGACTGGGTGACTAGGGGAGGTGGATCAGGAGAGGACAGTGGACATGGCCTATCTGGACTTCAGCAAGGCCTTTGACACTGTGCCACATAGAAGACTATTACACAAACTGGGGAATATGGGTGTGGGCAGGACAGTAGTGTGGTGGGTAGGTAACTGGCTGGGTGGCAGGATACAGAGGGTGGTGGTAAATGGCTGTCACTCTACAGAGGGAAGAGTGACCAGTGGGGTACCACAGGGATCAGTGCTGGGACCGGTCCTATTCAACATCTTCATCAGTGACATTGTGCAGGACCTAGAAGGCAGAATTTCACTGTTCGCTGATGTCACAAAGCTCTGTAACAGAGTAGACACACCAGAGGGTGTAGACAGAATGAGAAGCGACCTGCAGAAACTTGAAGAATAGTCAGGGGTTTGGCAGTTGAAATTCAATGCAAAGAAGTGCAAGATAATGCATATGGGGCACAAAAACCCTGGCACAATATATCAGTTGGGGGGTGAGGATATAGCATGCACCAAGCAGGAAAGGGATTTTGGGGTTATCATCTCTGATGTCCTCAAGGTAGGGAAACTGTGTGACAAGGCAGCAGGTAAAGCAAATAGGATGCTGGGATGTATAGGCAGGGGCATCACCAGCAGGAAAAGGAGGTCATAATTCCGCTATACAAGACACTAGTGAGGCCCCACCTGGAGTACAGTGTACAGTTCTGGAGACCATACCTACGTAAGGACATAGACAGGGTAGAGAAGGTTCAGAGGAGGGCAACAAAGATGGTGCATGGATTGCATCACAAGTCCTATGAAGACAGGTTGAAGGAACTGAACATGTACTCCCTGGAGGAGAGGAGGGAGAGAGGCGATATGATAGAGACATACGAAAAAATTACTCACCTTAGTAATGTTGTTTCTTCTAATGGAGTCTTGCTATATTATGACTGATGCAGTTTGTCCCACCATTAGAACTGCTCCGGAGGTGAAAGAGTTAACTTCCATGCAGTGCATGGAACTTAGAGCGAGAGCTCGGTTAGGAAAGCTCTGTCAGGGTAATTTCAAACCGAAACCGTCAGATCTTTTCGAGCAAAACTCACTAAGGCTCTGTGTGGAAGCTGTAACCTACACTGGCCAACTGGCTACTAAAATATTCACACATTTTCCTGGTCCCAACACCAAGACTCAAGTCAGGGGACCAGAAACAATAAGATAAAATAAATAAAACACAACACCCAAACACCCCAACAAGAAGGGGTGGAAAACATAAAAGGGGCATCAATAAGTGCCAACAGTGGACTGCCCACCCCATACCCAAAGTAGAAGTTCTGAGAGGGGCAGGCTGGGGGGGAGGTCATAATATAGCAAGACTCCATTAGAAGAAACAACATTACTAAGGTGAGTAATTTTTTCTTCAAACAACATGAAGTCTTGCTATATTATGACTGATGCAGACTACACAGCAGTACCTCCATGGAGGAAGAACAGAACCTACTTAGGGAATAGGCTCTGAAGCACGGCTGTGCCAAACCGAGCATCCCTCCTGGCCTGGATATCCAGGGAGTAATGCTTGGTGAAAGTGTGTACTGTTTTCCAAGTAGCTGCTTGACATATCTCTAGGATAGGGATGTCTCTGGTAGCAGCTAGAGATGCAGCTGTACCTCTGGTAGAGTGAGCCCTCAGGCCTGAAGGGGGAACCTTGCCCAGTTTTTGATAGCAAAATTGGATACAACAGACAATCCACCTGGCAATGGATCTCTTAGTGGCAGGTCTCCCTTTCCCAACCTTACCATAAGTGAGAAATAGTTGGAGGGAGTCAAACCTGTGACCCTTGGTACGCTCTATGTAGTAACTTAGGGCCCTCTTAACATCTAAGCTGTGCAGCCTCCTCTCACCAGAGGAGGAATGGTCAGTGAAGAACACTGGAAGTGAAATAGATTGGTTAAGGTGGAAATCCGAAACCACCTTAGGCAAAAACTTCTGTTAGTCCTGAGGACTACCTTATCCCTGTGAAAGGAAATAGTCAGACTCCACTGATAAAGCCTGTAACTCACTTATGCGCCTGGCAGAAGTGATGGCTACTAGAAATACAGTTTTCCAAGTCAAATACTTAAGCTCTGTCGAAGACAGAGGTTCAAAGGGGGTTTGTATCAGCTGAGCAATGTAAACATTAAGATCCCAAGCAGGGGCAGGGTCCCTGAATGGAGGGTTGGTATGAAGCAATCCCTAAAAACTTGGAAAATACAGGGTGAGCAGAAAGAGAAGAGGGCTTCCCTGCTGAAATGAAAGCAGAGACAGCTGCCAAATGCACTTTCAGGGTAGCAGGTCTCAGTCCCAAAAAATTAAGATGGACCATATAGTCCAAAACAGTGGGTAAATCAGCAGATTCCGGGGAAATATGCTTCCCAGAACACCATATGGAAAACCTTTTCCACTTGGAGTTATAGGTAGCCCTGGTGGAAGGCTTCCTAGAAGCTTTCAAGATTTTGAGAACACCCTGAGAAAGTTGTAGATCAGCAAACTCTTAACTCCTCAAGAGCCAGGCCTTGAGGTTGAGGGATTTGAGATTCGGATACCAGACTCTCCCCTGAGCACAGGTTAACAGATTGTGGTTCCTGGGGGGAGACAGGGGAAGATGGACTGCTAAGGACAGAAGGAGTGGGTACCAGGGCTGCCTGGCCCAGTCTGGAGCAATCAGGATCATCTTGCAGGGCTGAGACCTGATTTTGACTAGCACCTTGAACAGGAGAGGGAAGGGGAGGCATAGAGAAACTTCCCTTCCCAATCGAGGAGAAAGGCATCCAGGGGGACTGAGCCCAACACTGGGGCCTGCAACAAAAAGTGGAAGTTGATGATTGTCTGGGGCTGCAAAAGATCTATCTGAGGTGCCCCATCTGGCAAAAACTATCCCCAGTACTAGGGGATCCAGTGACCATCGTGATGGCCTATGAAATCCTGCTGAGTGCATCTGCCAGGACATTGTCCTTGCCTGGGAGGTGAACTGCTATGGGGAAGTGTTCAGGGAATAAGCCAGAGACCACAACTTCATCGCCTTGGTGCACAAGGTCAAGACTGAGTGCCCCTTGTTTGTTGATGTACCACATTGTAGTGGTGTTGTCTGTTCTGACCTGTACCACCTTGTTCTGAACAGATGCAGAAAAACCTGAAGTGCTAGAAAAACAGCTCTGAGTTCCAACAGATTGATGTGGAGCAGAGATTCCTGAGGGGACCATAACCCTGGGTGGAGAGGTGCCCATGTGAGCTCCCATCCCAAGAGGATGCATCTGTAGTAAGGGTCAAGGAGTGGGATAGAGGGATGAAGGGCACCCCTTGTCTCAGATTGCTCTGATGCTGCCACCACTGAAGGGCCTGGATCAGGGTTCGAGTCACTGGGATTAACTTGGATAGGGAATCTCTTCTTTGAGACCAGAAGGCTCTCAAATGGAACTGAATGTCCCTCATCTGAAATCTTGCTCCTTGCACTACAGCTGTGGAAGCAGCCATGTGTCCTAGGAGCTGCAGGAAATGCCTTGCTGGTCGAGAGACCTGTAGAGTGAAGGACGAGGCCAGGGCCACCAAGGTCCTTACCCTTTCTAGGGGAAGGAAGGATCTGGCCTGCTTTGTGCCCAGTTCTGCACCTATAAAGGTGAGTACCTGGACAGGCTCCAGAACTGACTTTGGAAGATTGAGAAGAAAGCCCAGAGAGGTAAGCAGCTGCTGGGTAACTTGCAGGTGTGATTTGACCTGGTCTGGAGACTGACCCACAATGAGCCAGTCGTCCAGGTAGGGAAAGATGGCAATCTTTTGCCTTCTTAGATGAGCAACTGCTACTGCCAGACATTTTGTGAATACCCTTGGGGCAGAGGTAAGGCCGAAGGGCATTGCTCTGAACTGATAATGGCCTGAGGACAGTTCGAATCTGAGGTACTTTCAATGGGAGCTTCTGATAAGAACATGGAAGTAGGCATCCTTGAGGTCCAGGGAAGCTAGCCAGTCCCCTGGCCTTAGGGAGGGTAAAATCATTCCCAGAGTCACCATTTTGAATTCTGGTTTTAAAAGGTGCTTGTTCAGATATCTTAGGTCCAGGATGGGCCGCCATTCTCCTGTCTTTTTTGGGGTAAGGAAGTACCTGGAGTACAGACCCTTGCCCTGGTGTAGGGGAGAAACCCTTTCTACAGCTCTGAGAGCCAGCAGGGTTGAGACTTCTGTTTCCAAAGCAAGAGTCTCTAAAGGGTTTGCAGGTGGAAAGGATCTGATTCTCATCTTTGGAAATTTTTTGAAGCTGAGAACCAGACCCTGGCTCACTACTTCCAGGACCCACTTGTCTGATGTTAGACTCCCACTCCTGGACGAAGTAAGCCAGCCTGGCCCTACAGGTAATGGAGAGCCGACCCTGGGCATCCCATCAGGGTGCCTGTTTGGCAGGGGCTTTAGGCTGAGGGGTGGGAGCAGGCCTGCTTGTACCCCGTCTGCCTCTCCCTCTGAAGAACCCCCTCTGAACATAGGCTGAAGAGGAGGCCTGGGTCTGGTAAAAAGGCCTGCCCCTACCCCTGGGGGGCTGCCTCTGAGGGGTGGCTTGCCGTTCCTTGGCTTGTGCACTCCTATAAGTGGTTCTATATTCATCCATTTTCTTCATATAATTCTCTGTCTGCTCCCCAAACAGAGAATTTCCCACCACAGGAAAATCCATAGCCTTAGACTGGGTATCCTGTGACAAAGTAGTACACCTGAGCCAAGCCAATCTACTAAAAGCCACAGATGTAGCCATGACTCTAGAGGATACATCATTAGAATCCACTGCAGCATGGAATTGCACCTTAGATGCCTCAGTACCATCAGCAGCCACCTGCTCCAGCTCCTTTGCAAGCTGGCCAGGGGCCTGTTTGGCTAAGGCCATGACAGTATCCCATCTAGATTTTTGGTATCTCGCAACATAAGCCATATAGTTTGCTTGTCTGAGTCCCAAAGACGCTGCCATGTATTGTTTTTTGGCCATGGCATCAATCTTCCTGGAGTCCTTGTCAGGAGGATGTGAGGCCAGCGGAATATTAGCTTTATCACAGGCTGCAGCCTGAACTACTCCAACATGACTGCATTGCTGTGAAAGAAATTCTGTATCGGGACCTGACAAAGTGTACCTCCTGTCCGTCTTTTTATCCATGGGAGGCACAGAATTAGGAGCTTTTAAAATTTTTATTGTTTCCTAAAAGATTTATGTAAAGGGATAGACAATCTCCTGGACTCTGGGATATCCATCATCTCTACAAAGTCACGCTCCTCTTGCTCATCCAAAGCCTCCTCTAAAGGAAGCTGGAGGGTTTCAGCAACTTTTTTATAAAACAGAAAATGAGAAGGGGACTCAGCAAGCCTAGGGGGAGATTCACCTAAAGGTCTGTCTGGGGAGATGTCCGGTTCAATGGGCACATCCAGACTTTCAAAGTCACATTCACACTGATCATAATCATCCTCCCCCTCCTCTGGTTCATAAAACTCCTCTATATCATATTCTTGAACCGGTGGAACCGACCGAACCGACCTTTTGCCAGATAGTGGCGGTTCGGAGGGAACCGGGGAAAGTGACTGGACAATCTGTATTGCCCTGGCTATCTCTGCAGCAGTTGGAGGAGGAATTTTGGACTCCACACCTGCTGACTTTCTAGTTCTCTTTGCTGGAACTGGCTCCTCAGAGTCAGCTTTACGTTTGCCCGAGGAAGTCTGGCCCTGGTCAGAAGGCACTCCCTCCGGTTCGGTTGGCACCGGGCTGGCCATCCGGGTCAGCGGACTTTTTGGCCTCTCGTTCCCTGAGCCTACCAACTCTCTTATCTAGGGTAGCTACAGGGAAATTCTTGCAAATCTGGCAGTCTGCATTGAGGTGGTCAAACCCCAGACAATAAACACATGTGGTGTGTGGGTCAGCCTTGGCAAAGGCTTCCCCACAGATACTACAGTGTTGAAACCCAGTGGGCCCGGTTTTTCTTTTGGGTTTCTCAGACATAATGCCAGCCTAACCAAAAACTTGCCCTTTTTGTTGGCAGTGCCAGGCAAGACACCCTTATCGGTTCCCAACCGTGTCACGGGTCGTGGAAAAAAACGTAATGAAATCCGTTTTTTTTAGAACCGATAAGAACCGGGAACCGCACTCTAACAAGCCTTAAAACGCTTCAGAATGAAGTTTAAATGCAATCTGATCGGTTCAAACCGAACCGATAAACATTTACAAGTTCCACAGAGAAAACCTATCTATTACTTACAATACCATAGACAGAGCTTAAACCGATCGGTTTGCGGTTAAAATAAAGAATATCGTGGTTGAATTTAACCGAGAAAAAACACTTTAAACCGAGAAAATGAACCGAGCAGCTGGAGGAATCTCCGGAGTGACTGTTCAGTGAGGCGGAGTAAAGAATCTGACGGTTTCGGTTTGAAATTACCCTGACAGAGCTTTCCTAACCGAGCTCGCGCTCTAAGTTCCATGCACTGCATGGAAGTTAACTCTTTCACCTCCGGAGCAGTTCTAATGGTGGGACAAACTGCATCAGTCATAATATAGCAAGACTTCATGTTGTTTGAAAAGTATCTTACAGGGAGGAACAGGGTGCAGGAAAACACTATTTTTAAGTGAAAAGATGTTCCAGGACTAGAGGGCATGGGATGAAGTTGGAGGGAGGACGATTCAGAGGAAACATGAGAGAGAATTTCTTCACAGAACAGATGGTGGACAAGTGGAACACCCTGCCAGAGGAAGTGGTGGGGGCTGAAACAATCACGGGATTTAAGAATGCATGGGATAGACATAAAGGAATTCTGGAGGTCAGGGGTAAGGGGCAACAGACTTCTAGGAAAACAAACTGAACTTACAAGCTCAAATGGGCAGACTGGGTGGGCCATAGGCCCTTATCCGCCGACACTGTCTATGTATCTATGTATCAGATACTTGATGTATACGTCATTTTTCAGGTGTAAATTGAGCAGAAAGTCGTAAATATATCAGAATGTTTGAAAATCACCTGCAAACATTCTGGTGGATACATGGATGCAGCTGCAGTAGTACAGTTGCCTCAAGTGCTGTGACAAATCATCTGAAAATCCAGACTAATCATTTTTTTTTCCCTCTTGTTGGGTCCCCAATCCCCGGTCAGTAGGGAGGAGGGCACAACAAGGCCACCATTCTTCCAGCTGGAAGGATGGGCATACAGCTAACTCCACTGCCACTCCATGATGCATTGGTGTGCAAATGAGTTTGCTTTGGGAGCAGACCGAGGAGGCTTGGCATTGGTGAAGGACTATGGACCAGTGTTAAACTAGCATTGCATAACTGTACGCTACACTAATTATGTTGTTAAGCATTAGTTGGTATTGTTGTATGGGGATAATACAAGACAGGGCTAATATGGATGCCTCCTACCTCTGTTTACTGTAATGTAGTCTCTGACTAGCAGTAGGCTACCTTGGTTTTGGCTCCCATAGTAGAAGTCACGAATGACTGGGACATGCCTTTGCATATAGGAATTTCTTACCCGTCTTGTACAGGTACATTGGTTAGCAGTATGACCATTTTACATTGGCAGTCTACACAGGCACATTTCAAACTGCATTACTAGTAAAAATCACTTTGCAATGACAGTTTGTATAGGTACATTTCAAAACAGTAGTCTGTGAGATCTACTGTGTATATCTACCAAAAGTTCCATGTGCAGTTTCCAAGACATCAGTCCATGGAAGGCAAGGATCCAACTGTGTCAAGGAATAAAGTCTGTTTGGGTTCCCTGGAGCAAAGTAGTTCAGCTTGCATGGGATTGCTGGAAAGCTCCATGTGTCCTCCCGGTCGGGACAACTCAACTCTGAATTGTGGCTCCTTGCTATAGCTTTCAATATCTAAATTGTTTACCTTAAATAATCACTAATATTTTAATGATACTACAGCCTTTGCATGCCACTGAAACCAACGACTTTGTCCCAGTACTGTGAATGTGGGGAAAAGATTTACAAAGAAAACTTGGTATATGGCTGTTTAGACCTCTCTAACAATATCAGGACTTGAGAGATTTGCCAGGACTTCAGTCAAGCAACCAGGCAATGCAGATGAAAAGCACTGGAAATGTTTTTATTAGGAAAAGGTTTTGTGGTCATGGAAAAAGCCCAGGGTCAGAAAGCTGCATCGTCAGTCCCATCAACTGAGTTGCGGTCATAGAAATGTGAAGGCTGCAAAAAAGACAAGTTGTTGGGGCATAAACACAAGGATAAGGACAAAGCTGCTTCCCTGGTGAGGTCTAGGTTGCCGTTGCAGCCTGTAGGTAGTCAACCTGCATAGTCATCATCTGTCACCGTTGACCCAACACCAAGGTTGGGGCTTGGCTTGGGCACTACCTTATCTGCTGTAGATGGTACATCACCATTGTCAATGGGTCCAGGCCCATTGTCGACTACAGCAGTCATGGCCCCTAGCCAAGACATTGATGCACAAGCAGTACTGGCATCATTTTCAGATATGTGGCACATACATACAGGCTTGCCTATGCAGCCTGTACTGTCGTTGATGGGGGTTCCTGCGCCACAAGTCCTGTCGACCTCATCAGCTGGTACACAGCAAGTACCTCCTGAGCAGTGACCTCTGGTGTTACCAGCGAAGTCTTCCATTCCATTTGATGACAGGGCTGCTGGCAATGAGGAAGAATATAATCCAGAACTCATAATGGAGGAGGGTTATGAAGACTAACATTTTCCTCATTCTATCTCCACAGTATCTGAGAATTCTGAGAGTATACACCCAGGTCTCCTTCTGAAGACCCTGCCTTCTAAACCATGATGCAGTAAATGCAAAATGCAATGGGATTTGTTTTGGATGAAGAGGAATCAACCAAAAAGAATTTGATGGATTTTCTGGAGATACCATGTACTCCATCCATCATTGTCCCTCCAATTTACTCTGCATTGGAGGTTGCTACATTTGTGGTATGATAGACCAACTACTATACCAGCTGTACCCAGAAAAGCTGACAAGCAGTACCCTGCTTCTGCTGCTAAGCCTTCTTATGCCAGCCAGCCTAAAATGGATTCTGTTGTCATGATGGCTGCCCATGATAGACTGAGTGCACTAAAGCATGTGAGCACCCTGCCCCTGATAAGGAATCTAGGAGGCTTGATGTAACAGCCAAGTGAACATATGCCTCTGCCTCATTAGGCCTGCTTACTGCTAACTACCACTCTTCCATGATAAAGTATCAACATAGCCTCAGGAGAGCTTTCAGTCCCTTTCAGAAGGCACTGCCAAGACTGAATTACTTAAAAATGTGACTGCTTGAGTTGAGGTAGGCAAACATCTGCTACGTTCGGCATATGATGTCTCAAATGCATCTGCCAGGGCAGCTGCTACTGGTTATTTGTATGAGAAGGTATTCTTGGCTTAGGGTGGCTGGGTTTGCAACTGACTTACAGCTGTTCTGGATGCTCCTTTTAGAGGCAGCAAACTGTTTGGATACCATGTGGAAGAGAAGAGTTAAGAGGCCTTCAAGTCTCTAAATGACTTTAAAGTCAGCAAAATCCTTGCATCCCATGCCTGGTAGAGGTCAGGGTTAAGGATCCTTTCACCAGCCTACTGCTAGAGGTGATCATCAAATCTACTATCAGCACGGTTGAGGTAAGAGTGATGGAATCTTGCCAGCTTCCCCTCCTCCAGGAACCTATTCCAACACATCCAAAGCCAGTGGCTCTGCCCCCTCTGGCTCAGCATGACTCATCTTAGACTCTTTCCCCATGTCACTTCAGCCACAGGAGGTGATGGTAGGGGGTCACTTCTCCCATCATCTGACACAGTGGAGGGAAAGTGCCACAGACAAGTAGATCCTGCAGATAATAGCAAAGGGATATGCTCTGGAGTTATTAGAAACCACTCCAGAACATCCTCCATCTCTTTTCAACTTATCCCCCAGGACATCTGTCCATGCTGAAAGAAGAGGTGCATGCTTTAACCAAATGTGCCATATAACCAGTACCTTCTTGCCAGAAGGGTAAAGGGTTCTACCCAAGATACTTCCTGGTCCACAGCTGGACAGTAGATCTCAGGCCTGTGTTAGATCTGAGAGACCTAAACTTCTGCATAGAATACAAGAAGTTTCACATGGCCTCCGTGCAAAATCTGATTCCCATGTTCCAAACCAGGGACTGGATTTGCTTCCTGGATATGAAGGGATGCATACCTTCATATCAAGATCATACAGTAGCACAGAAAATATCTGAGCTTTAACCTGGAAGGAGAGCACTTTAGATCAGAGTGTTGCCCTTTGGCTTGTCTTCTCTGCCACTGGCCTTTTCCAAATGCTTGGCACTGGTGGCAGCAACCCTTCACAGGGAAGGTCTGTATGTCTTCCCGTACCTAGACAATTGGCAGTTGAAAGCCATTTCCAGGTAGCAACTCATATACACCCTGTCCCAAACAAGGCAATTGTTTGAAGACCAGGGTTTACAGTGAATGTGCCAGAGTCAGTAATGACCCCTTGCCAAAGGCTGCAGTACATAGGTGCAGTCCTGGACACAGAACAGGGCTGAGTGTTTCTGCCCCTGGACAGGGCAAAACATGTCATGGCTCAAGCACAGCTGGTGTACGGCAGTGATTATGTCCCAGCTAGAACTTTTCTGTGTCTCCCGGGACTTGTGGCAGTGGCCATCGTGACTGTGCCACTGGCTCACTTACACATACAGATGCCACAGCGGACACTGAGTGCAGAGGGACCAGCTGACGGACGACAAGGACCAGCAGGTGCTAATGTCCCATTTACGTAAAGCACTGATATGGTGGAAGGACAGCAGCAGCCTCATGAGGGGCATTCCATTGGCAATCCCAACTCCAACTTAGATTCTAACCTTGGATGCATCAGGATCTGGAGCAATGTCAGTGTTATGCATTACAAAAACAAACAAGGGGGGGACTCATTCCTGTCCCCTGTGTCGGGAAGCAAAAAGAATGTGGTGTACGGGGCAGTGGAACATAGTCTGGAAGTATCCGCCTTGCATCTTCTAGGGGACCAAGCGTCCTAGCAGATAAGTTACACAGGTCACAGTCCAAGATGCACAAATGGAAACTGCTGATCTCTATAGCAGATGACCTTTATGCAAGTGAGGTCATCCAGAGTTGGACATTTTTGCATCCCCACACAATGCTGAACTACTGCGTTTCTGCTTGCTCGCTTCAGGGCCCGGAGGTTTTTTGGTGAGATGTTTTGTCTCTCTCTTGGAAAGCGAGATTTTTATATGCATTTCATCCCATTACATTAATAGAGAGCATTACTGAAACTGCAGATGGAGGTTGTGACCCTCATCCTTATTGTGTCTCTATGGCATCGGCAAATCCTGTATCTGCTGCCCAACAACTAGTAGTGGAGCATTCAGTATCTCTGCCTCTGTGTAGGGGCCGGTTGTCACTGGTCCATCCAGACCTGAAATCCCTACATCTGCATGCCTGTCTCCTGAAGACATAGTCATTGCATGGTTTGAAATGTCACCAAAAATAGCTGATGTGCTGGTTATGGCCTGAAAACCTTCCACTAGACATACATACTCATTAAAGAGGAAGCATTCCACTTTGTGGGCCACTTCCAAAAATATGGACCTGTTCACCTGTCCAGTAAATGCAGTGTTGGAATACTTGCTGCCACTGTCAAATTGTGGTTTGCAGTATTCCTCAGTTAAGGTGCATTTGGCCATTACATCAGCTTTCCATACCCCTGTCACTGGGTGTATGGTGGCAGTTAGAAGTCTCCCATACCTTTTTGAGATGTATTCTGCACATAAAACTTCCCATTTGTAATCCAGTCCCGCCTTGGGACCCAAGTTATGTTCTTAAGAAACTTACTTTGGTTCCTTTTGAGCCAGCTACGAATTGTGGCATACGCATATATCATGGAAAGCGTTATTTTTAGTTGCAGTCACTTCTGCTTAAAGGATTTCAGAGCTACAGGCCGTTGTATGAGCTTCCTTATTTGATTTTCCTCAGTGTCTTTGTGTAATGATCCTTCATTTTTGCAAAAAGTGGTGTTTGAGTTTACATTAAATCGAACCATCCACCTTCCTGTTAGTTTCCTGAGCATGCCAGTCATGGCGAGGCCTTGCTCCATACTTGGACTTGCATAGAATACTAAGATACTATGTGAATCGCACCAAGGACTGCAGAAAATCCTCTCAGCTTTTTCATTTGCCCATGGGAAGGACAGCACTCCTATGTCAAAACAATGCTTGTCCAAATGCCTAGCACATTGTATTACATTCTGTTATAGGAAGTGCAGTAAGGAACTTCCTGGTGCAGTTTGTGGTTAGTCTACCAAGGGAATGGCCACTTCAGTTGCTGGTTTCAGAAATGTTTGTGGCTGACATCTGTGCTGCAGCTGTATGAAGCACTGTCCACACTTTTATTAAGCACTACAGTCTGGACATTTTTTCTCTCAGAACAGGGAGTTTTTAGCCGGCCTGGTGGTGCTGAGGTTTGAGGCACTGGACACCACACCTCACGTCACGCCAGCGACCTGTGTTCGGGAGTGAGCCTGGGCGCTGGGGGTCAGCAGGGGAGGGAGCTGGAGTGAGTGTCCATAAGACAGCTCTCCTGTCCCTGGGAAGGGATCCAGGGGCTTCCTGGCACAGTAGAGACCCCTGGTGGGGACTGGGGGTACTACTAGTGCGGAAACACGAATCTGGGATGAGCGCAGCAGGTGTCTACAGGGCAGCGCATGCTGACACCATTGCACAACTGAGCTCGGGGGGAAAGCACACAAGAGAAAAACCCCTTGCGCCTGGATAGGTGACGGTTCCTCTCTGGGCCAATACCGGACCTTGCCTCCACCTCTCTCTCCTCCTCCTCCTCCCTGGCAGGTGCTAAATTATAGATAGAGCACCGGATGAAGTGGCAGGCCTGCCCCAGGGGGCTCAGAGCTGGGGGATTCCAGGTTGGAGGAGGGGCAGCATACCCTCTGAGGAGGCAGGGGATTAGGTCGGCGGTAAAGTGGCTGGCAAGTAGAGGTAGCTTGACAGAGTTCCAGGTCACAAGGAGAATAAACAGAATTGAGAAAAAAAAAAAAGTGGGTTTTGTCCTTGCTGTTCTACAGGGCCTGCTATCCTTAACCAGACTGCTCAGACTTCCTGGTTAGTTTTGGGACTTGTTCCAAAGGTGTGGCCTAATGGAAGAAATAACCTCGAAAGTAAAAGTTACGTACTTACCATAACAGTAGATCTTCAAGAGAATGGAATCTCTTCCATTAGGCCATGCTGATCCTCCCGCCTTCCCCTTTTCTAATTGGTAGGGGAATGTGGCATCCGATTTCTGCCTTGGGGAATTTCCATGGCTGTTATATCTAGTGCCTTTGCTCAGCTCCTGTCAGAGGTTCTGGCATGATCTCCTGGTTCCCCAAGAAGGGAGGTCCTCCAAGCTGAATCTCAATGGGGAACTGAGGAGAGATGGATCCGCCCATGTTTATGTAGACACTGACACGTGACATCGTTGTCAGCAGTCCTTGGCTAACAAACGTTTGTGTGGTCCTAGCACTGATGCAGGTATGGTTCCAAAAGTGTGGACTAAAGAAAGTGATTCTCTCATAGATCTATTGATCTGTCCTCGAGGATATCTTTTGCAGTAAGCCACACCTATGGAATATAAGACGTCAAGCACTAGGACCACACAAACATTCCAGCAGTACTGCTAGGGTCCACCTACAATGATGTCTGATATTACTACCCTTACATAAGCGTGGGGGACCCTGACTCTTCTCTGTTCTTTTCCCGCCATCAATCCAAACTCATCGGACCTGTGGAAACTCTGCACTTCAGCTTACCCTTTTCTACTTTTTCTACATTTTTTTTACAATGAACCTACAGTCCTCCCGACCGCCTCGCTGGCTTTGTTTTCAAAACCCAACCCATTTCTCAAAATTTGTTCTTGGTCAATTTGTAGGGGTGGTCAGTTAAGCTGTGCCCACCTTGGCCTGTGATCTTCTCGCCATCGGTGGATTTGGTCTCTGGGGGACGGCAACCTTTTTTTTCTTGGATTTCTTTTTATTTGCTATGCTTTTTGAGGTGGTAGACATCTGAGAGCTCTTGGATTTTTTCTGCAAGTAAATTACAATTCTTAGTCTCCAGACCTGTCTTCCCATACCCGCCCATACAGAATCTTCAGGAGGGGGGTTCCAGGACAGCTTCCCGGAGTCCCGCCATCTGCCAGTCTGAAACAGCTGGCCCAGGCTTTCAGTGGTGGTGCGCCGTGCCTGCCCCGCCTACTTGGCCTTGTGAACGGTGATGCTGATGCCTCTCCCATCCCCCTGCCCTCCCTGGCTGCCGGGATTTGGCAGGCTTTCACCTTGGCTAGTCCTAGCTGGCCTCTGTCAGTTACCATTAGTGCCAAATGCTACCCCCCCCCGTGTGTTGCTCCCTTCACCTTGCAAAGACCAGAGGGCTCTTTCTTCCTGGCACATAGCATAAGCCTTTTGCGGGGGCATCTGTTGTCTCCTCCATCATCGTACTGCCCTCTCCATCTCATGGTGATAGCTGGATTGCCCTGTTCTGCTGGTGGTGCCCCCTTGCCTACCCCAGCAGGTTTCCTTTTGCCCATCGCCGCTTCAGTTGGTGCCATCTTCGGGTCTGTAGACTTGGTCCCTCCTGGTTGGGCCAGGCTCTGTGCTCATGGTGCCCTGTCACAGTTTCTACGGTCTTTTGACCATCAGCATTTGGAGGGCCTATCTAGGGAGTGCTTTTTCCCTTCCGCTTGCTCCCTGTCCTCCAGGACCACTGTGCTGTGATCAGCGGTGCCGGGGGGGGGGGGCTGTCTTTCCGTTGCCTGCTGATTAAACAGCATGACTGACCTGGTTCTTGGCAGGGGCTCTAGCCAGTTCCCTACACTGACCCTCTGGCATACTGGTTCTCCCTTTTCCATATTTTTTTGAGGAGGGACCTTCTGTGTCTTCCCTGGGTCTGGGGCTTTCTGTGCTATGGCCCCACCCAGGTGTCTGGCCATGCCAGTGGTCTTTGCCAGGCTGGCTTGTCTGCCACCTCTCATACTTCGACGTTCCTCACCTTCCTCTCTGTCAATGGTGAGGAAAATGTCTGGGTGGTTCAGAGTCATAACTGTGATCACCTTTACAGCGAGTGTACATCGCCGAACATCAGTTTCAGTGATGAACACTTGAAGCACGGACAAAAACGACTCCCAAGACCTACAGGTCTCATTGTTAATGTGGGGGGCAGCGCACTCCCACCCCCTTACTTATGAATTCTCAACTCCACGGGGTGCATGTGGGGGTGAAATACTTAAACAAAATACATGTGAGCTGCCGGCAAAAAAGCCCACACTGCGCCGAATGCTATACCCTGCACTTCCCAGCAGACTCCCTCCCCACAATGCCAGTGGTCCAGCTCGGCAGCTGTCTGCCACATCCCCTCCATATACCATCCCTTCCCTGTCTCTCCCCCAGCGGGTGCACGGGCTTATACCCCCTACTTCCCACCGTGGTTTTTCACCCACCTCAGTATCTGGTTGCCCCTTCCCCCCTTGGTAGCCATGAACACAGGCACCATAATTGAGTCGCTGTTTTTGTAGGTGCCCAGTTTCAGTCGCCTTGTTCACTGGATACCAGCCTGGGTACCCATTCCTGCTAAACCTACTCTGGGACCCCTGCCTACTGCACCAATGGCATAGTGGGCTTGACTCTCCTTGTCAGCTCCCAGCAGTCATTTCTAGGGACATGGATATGTTGTTCATCCACACTGTCTGGCAGGTTCCTTGCCGCTTTAAATCTTGCTGGAAGGTCTTCAAGCTGGCTCCTCCCACCCACCCGGGTGGTAAAACTCTTGGCTCCGCCCCATGACGCCATATCTTCCTTACCACTTGGAAGCTCAGGTTCCCTCCTTAACGCTCTGCGTTTAAGACTGGTTCAAATTCTTGAAAGTTCGAGAAATCAAAAGTTTTTAACAGACTTGATGCGTCTTCTCCTCGCTGACTACGATGGACCGTCGACTCCGGTTTCGGAGGGTGCCCTTGCGGGCAGAAGATGTCTAGGACGGATCCGCACTCCACGTGCGTCTACTGCCTGGGCCTTGAGCACGACCCGCAGGCCTGCGACTTGTGCTTTTCTTTTTCGGCCTACGTCCTTGAAGACCGTGCTGCCCGATTACAACTGGGGCGCCCCGAGAAAGAATTCCACCGGTGAAATCTAAAGAGGCCCGGTTGGCGGTGTCCGCGGCGGCGGGCTCGGCGGATCAGCTCGAGCAGATGATCGCCCTCGAAGAGGAGGCGGCGCGGGCCGCTTCTACCTCGGCTGCGGCATTTGTCCCGCTCTCTCACGGTGCCTCGTACTCGGCTTCTTTTAAGGAGCTTTGTCTGACCCTCTCGACGAAAGGTGAGGGCCCAACTTCTTGGGACCTTTTCCAGGTCAAAAGAGCAAAAGTAAGTCTCTCCGTCAGCGCTCTTGGGAGCAGGAAAGATCCCTCCCTTTGGCCGACAGTGGGCTTGGTCAACCCCTCAGCTTGGCCACTGGCTTCAGGTGTCCCCGTCAGGCCAGTTGACCGAGACTCGGCAAGCGTGGTCGAGATTTTTCTCGACCCGTTAGATGGGTTGTCGGCTGGAGAAGCTGAGAATCCCCTCTCCCCGGTTCCCCGGTGGGAGTTTAGGATCCCGTCGGCTCGTCTGTGCCTCCGGTTCCGGAGCCCTCGGTGGGATCGTCCGAGCCGAGGGAGTGCCCATTCCGACGCTTCTCCTCGCCTTCCTCGGCCTGGTCGAGACTCGGTCTCCGGACATCCTCGCGGTCCAGCCCGATTCCGCCGCCGCCGGCGGTCTCGGTCGGCACTCGCGGCAAGCGGCGCCGCCGCTCTTCGAACGAGGAGGCTGCGCAGTTGCGCCGGAAGTACGAGGAACCATGTGGCAACAGCTCCTTTTGACCGGGAATAGGCCGACCCAGTCGCCTTCCCCGCCATTAAGTGGCTGTCACTGGAGCAGCGAAACACCCTCATTGTAGCTGAGAGCCTGTTCCCAGGCGGTTCATTCGCCAATTCCAGCTGCCCCACCAATTCTGGTGGAATCTCCGCCTCCACAGCCATTAGTTGGGGCTCCGACCAAAAATTCTCGGTCGGCCTTGGGTTTGCCCCATAGGCTGTCTGTCACACTGACTCCCGATAAACCTCAGCAGGTGGAGGGTGGCTCAGGCCCGAGGCAGCTCTTTGAGGATTGTTCTGAGTCCGATGATGGTTCCTCTCTCTTCTCCAAGCGCATGGACTTGGAGTCCTCGGGAGGGCAGTCAGTGGACGATAGCCCTTCGTCCTTCTTAGGGTTGCTTCGACTCATCTCAGAGTCCACCGGGATGAAGCTCGAACCCGTTTCTAAATGGGCCAGGTATCCCCTCACGGAGATTCTGGACCGAGGGGATTCTCCTACGGAGGCCTTTCCGGTGGCCGAAGCCATAACAGGTCCGGCCTTGGAACTTTGGCAGCGTCCTGCTTCCTGCCCTGCGCCTTCGGCCAGGATGGCCAGGAAGTATGCGGTCCCTACCAGTTCCCTGTCCGGTTTTTTGGAACACCCCTCGGCCGAGGGTTGGTTACCGGCAGCATTTTCGGCGTGCGGAGAGGCGCCAGGATGTGGACAAACCTCCGACAAGGAATCCAAGAAATTGGATTATGCGGGCGAAAGTCTATGCTCGTCTCTCTCGGCCTTCGTCCAGGCCAGTTCGGCCATCCTCATGGCACATTTTCTCACGCCCTGTTGGGCTCCCTGGATGAGGTTGTCCCTCATCTTCCATGAATCTGCAGACTCACGGTCAGGCAGGTGCGGGACCAGGGCAGGGCAGTGGCCAAACAGCAGCTCCAGACTGCGTTAGACATCGGGGACTCATGTGCCGGTCTGTGGTGGCTGCAGTGGCCATGCGTCGTCGGGCTTGGCTGAGGATATCCACCTTTACCTCGGATACTCAGCACAAGTTGGCGGATGTTCCTTTGGGACTGACCTCTTGACCCTGGGGTGGAAGGTCACCTGCAGAGGATCGAGAGTCCAATGCTACCTTGGACTAGGTCTCCGCTCCAGAAGGACAAAGGCACCAAGCCACAGCCTAAACCTTCCGTCCTTCTGCGCCTCTGTGACCGCCCGGCCAACAACGTCAGGGCCAGCAGGCTCGAGCTTGCATCCCAAACCCAAGCCGTCGGCTTCCTCCAACAGGAAGCAGGGAGGTAAAGGCCCAGGAGGTCCCTCGGCCGGTCCCTCCTCCAAGCCTGCCCAGTGACGGGCTGAGGGGTGTTGCCCCCATCCCTGTCACCTCACCCCTGTGGGGGGCGGCTCAGACACTTCCTTTCCACCTGGTCCGCTGTTACCACGGACAGGTGGGTACTGGAGGTGGTGGGAAAAGGCCTACCTCTAGAATTCGAGCAGGCCCCGCCCTTCAGAGCCGTCGCATCTTGGGGCGCCTCGGGGTCCGCAGCCTCACTGGCGGCTTGTCGAGCCGACATCGCTCTCCTCCTCCAAAAGGAGGTGATCACGGAGGTAGAGGACCCCCCTTTAGACCCGGGGTTCGTGTCCAGGTATTTCCTGGTTCCGAAACGGACGGGGGGCTGGCGCCCCATTCTCGACCTACACGACCTGAACAAGTTCCTAAGGTCTCGGACCTTCAGAATGGTCACTCTGGCGCAGATACCATCTCTGGAACACGGCGTGTGGTTCTGCTCTCTGGACCTACAGGACGCGTTCTTTCACGTCCCTATCCGTCCGTCACATCGGAGATTCCTCCGCTTTCGAGCGGAGGGATCCCTCTTCGAGTTCCAAGCCATGCCCAGCTTATCTCCAGCTCCCAGGGTCTTCAAATGCATGGCAGTGGTGACAGCATTCCTCGGCACCGAGGGGTCCGGGTGTACCCTTACCTGGATGATTGGCTGATGATAGCCCCCTCCAGACGGGAGGTGGAGCGGTCCAGAGATCTGGCCCTCCAGGTTTGCTCTCAAGTCGGCCTTCTCATCAACGAGGCCAAGTCGGAACTCGAGCCGAAGCAGGTGATCCTGTTCATCGGGGCAGAGCTCGACTCTCTTCGAGCCAGAGCACGGCTCGGCGGACAGGGCCGAGTTCTTACCTCCTTTGCCCAATCATTTCTGGTTGGGCAATCGCGCCCTGCCCGGGACTTCCTGCGCCTCCTGGGTCTCATGGCGGCCTGTACCAGCGTGGTCCATTGGGCACGCTGGCACATGCGCCCCCTTCAGTGGGGACTGGCCAGCCAGTGGTCACAATGCTGTGATCCATTGGACCAGCTAGTGATAGTGACCCAGGAGATGTGGAACGCTCTCCAGTGGTGGACCGTTCCATCCTATCTGCAGGAGGGCATCCCGTTTGTCCGCCCCAAGCCGACGGTCTCTCTATCGACCGACGCCTCTCTGATGGGTTGGGGTGCCCATCTGGGGGAACACAGAGTGCACGGCCTCTGGTCCCTGTGGGAGTCCCGATGCCACATCAACCTGCTGGAGCTCCGAGTGGTCCGCCTAGCTCTCACCGCCTTTGCTCCATTTCTCCGGGGTCAAGTGGTCCGGGTCCAGATGGACAATACCACGACCATGTACTACCTGAACCGCCAGGGCGGGACGCGCTCCATGCTTCTATGCAAGGAAGCTCTCCGCATTTGGTCACTCGTGTGCAGCCTGGAGGCGGATCTCCTAGCCATTCATGGCAGGAGCCTCCAACACCCTGGCCGATGCCCTGAGCCGGATAGGGGCTGCATCTCACGAGTGGTCTCTCCTGCCGGAGGTAGTACAAGATCTGTTCTCCCACTGGGGCACACCTCAGTTGGACCTGTTTGCCTCCAGGGAGAATGCGAAGCTGAGGCTGTTTCATGCCCGCCCCCCTCAGCAGGGCTCGCTGCAGGGGGATGCCTTCTCGAGGCTGTGGACCCCGGGCCTCTCTTCGCCTTTCCCCCATTTCCCTTGATTCACAAGGTGCTTCTCAAGACAAGGAGGGACAAGGTGCAGGTGATTCTGATAGCCCCAGACTGGCTCCGCCAGTTCTGGTACCCAGATCTCCTCAGCCTCAGCTCCAGGCTCCCGAGGCAGCTTCCAGCTCGCCCGGACCTGCTGTCAGTCAATCAGGGGAAGGTGTTCCATCTGGACCTTCAATCCCTGCACCTGACGGCCTGGTTCCTGAGCGGCTAGAGTTCCAGGCCTTGGGTCTTTCCAACGAGGTCCTCAATGTTGTTGAGGCGTCGCGTAAGGAGTCGACCAGGAAATGCTATGCTTTCAAATGGAAGAGGTTTTCCATTTGGTGTCAGGGTAAGGGCTTGGACCCTTCCTCCTGTTCCTTGGCAAGCATTTTGGACTATTTATGGTCCCTTTCTAGTCAAGGGCTTAGGTCGACAACCCTAAAGGTGCACCTGGCAGCCATCTCTGCTTACCGGGCGCGGGCCGGGGAGCAGTCGGTGGCGCAGGAGAAGGTGGTCTGGCGCTTTTTCAAAGGCATTGATCACATTTCCCCTCCGGTGTGAGAACCTCCAGCTCCGTGGGATTTACTGCTGGTACTGGCAAAGCTCATGGGCAAGCCATTCGAACCAATGCACAGGTGTGAACTCTCTCACCTGTCATGGAAGACTGCCTTCTTGGTGGCTGTCACGTCAGCCAGAAGGATGGGAGAACTCCAGGTGCTCTGCATTGAGTCTCCTTAACTGGTCTTCCACAGGGACAAGGTTGTCCTGCGCCCCAACCCGAAATTTCTTCCGAAGGTGGTGTCGGAGTTTCACCTTAACCAGGTGTTGACTCTGCCGGTGTTCTACCCCAATCACACCTCGGAGGCCGAATACAGGCTCCATACTTTGGATCCTAGAAGGGCGCTCGCTTATTATAAGGAGCGCATGGCTGAAATTCGGGGAGAGGTTCGCCAGCTGTTTGTCACCTACGCTGAAGCCGCACCTGGCAGACCTGCAGCCAAGCGGACGATAGGCAGGTGGGTCACCTCCTGCATAGATCTCTGCTATGAGTTGGCGGGCATGGAGCCTCCCAGAGGGATAAGAGCTCATTCTGCCCGTCATACTGCTGCATCGGTGGCTGCTTCCAGGGACGTCCCTATCCAGGAAATCTGCAGGGCTGCTACCTGGAAGTCAGCACACACCTTTATTACCCATTACCACATCGACCTCGAGTCTGGCAGGGATGCTGGTTTGGGACTTCGTTCTCCAGTCTCTATTCCTAAGTGAGGGGTGTGCTCTCCTCCCTCCTCCGGAGAACTGCTAGGAGTCTGCCAGACAGTGTGGATGAACAACATATCCATGTCCCTAGAAATACAGGTTACTCACCTGTAACAGGAGTTCTAGGAATGGTATAGTTGTTCATCCACACACCACGTACCTCCCCGGCCTGCGCACTGCCAGAGCTTCCAGCGGGCCAGATCTGGCGTCATGGGGCGGAGCCGAGAGTTTTACCACCCGGGTGGGTGGGAGGAGCCAGCTTGAAGACCTTCCGGCAAGATTTAAAGCGGCAAGGAACCTGCCAGACAGTGTGGATGAACAACATATACCATTCCTAGAACTCCTGTTACAGGTGAGTAACCTGTATTTCCTGGGCTGCCCTGCTGGTGCCTCTGCCCTCTTTTTTCCTGGAGGGCTTTCCTGTCCCTCGACTGGGACTGGGACTTTTTGCTCCATACATCTACCCAGGTTCCTGGGGGTCATATCAATGACCATGTCATCAGTGATGGCTGAGGGAATGGTGTCACTCCAAGGGGTACGGTTAGTAGGGGACTGGGGGAGAACCTGGGACAACGATCTATATGTAGGAGATAGGCTGCCATTGAGCAGGAAGGGGATTATTAAAACGGGATAGAGGGGTACATAGCAGCAAAGGTGAGTTTAAACTAGGTTGGGGGGTGGCAAGTGGACAGCTGGTAGACAGGGTACCCAGAGAGGGGAACCTGATGAGCTTACCCTCCAGGACAACAGGGGAGGAGTCAGGGTAGAGGCATGAGGGGAACAGGGGAGACCCAAGGTAAGGCAAGGAAGGATATGGGCTGGAGGATGGTCACTGAATGCTAGGAGTCTAGATAATAAATTAGCTGAGTTGCGGCTCTCTTGGCAGTGAGGAGGGTGGGCATTGTGGCCATCACGGAAACTTAGGGTACCCAGTACCAGTACTGGTATATGATTATTCCAGGATACAAAATATTCAGGAAGGATGGAGCTAAAGTGAAGGGGGTGTGGCAATCTTTGTACAGGCAGGGATAAGGTGTACAAGGAAGGAGGAGGAGGAAGGTAGGACAGAGGCACTATGGATGTAGCTTCAGGACTCGAGAGGTGTAGGACACTGAGGATGGGGATAGTATACAGAACTCCAGCACAAGAGGGGGACCTGGACAGAGAGCTAGCTGAGCAAATCAGAAGGGTGTGTAGGAAGGGGAGCACTGTGGTGGTGGGGGACTTCAGCCTACCTGGTGTGGAGTGGAGTACTCCAGCCACCACGAGTGCAAGGGAGCAGGTCTTACTAAAGGCATTTCAGGATGGCTTCCTGGAGTAGTTGGTGCATGAGCCTACTAGACTGATTAGGACTCTTGACCTGGTACTTTCAAATGCAGAGGCTATAAGGGATCTGGGGATGGAAGACCCTCTGACTGGGAGTGACCACCACTCAGTGTGGTTCACCTTAGTATGAGTAGGGAAATTGGGTACAGAAACCAGGGTGATTGATTTTAAAGGGGCAGACTTTAGTAGGATGGGGGAGATTTTGAATAAGCATCTGGCAGGCATTTGTCAGGACATGGATGCTAGTCAAAAGTGGGAGATTATTAATAGGGGCCTGACAGAGACCACTGGGGCTGGTACAAAGGCAGGGAGTAAGAAGCCAAGTTTGGTTGACTCGGGAGGTTGTGGAGGCAGGAAGGGCCAATAGAATGGTATTTTGGAAACTCGAGAAATCCCTGGGTGGGGTTAAGAAGGAAGAGTATTCAAAGAAGTTCAGGGAAGTTACCAGGCTAGTCAGAGCAGCCAAGGCCTCAAAAGAACTGAGATTGGCACAGGGTATTGGGGATGGAGAAAAGGACTTCTTCAGATACATTAGAGACAGAAGGAAGAACAAAGATCTGATTGTGAGGATTAGGAAGAACGGGGGGAGAAACGGGCAGAGGTATTAAATGAATACTTCTGTGTTTATGGAGGAGAAAGTGGTGGATACCCCAAGGGGGGCAGAGTGGGTAGTGGGGGAAGGGGTGACTGACGTAGGGATTACGGAGGAAAGGGTTCTGGAAGGACTGAGGGCATTAAGGGTGGACAAGGCACTGGGACCAGATGACATCCACCCTAGGGTACTTGGGGAGCCGGCAGGGCTGCTGACTGACCTGTTCAGTACCTCCCTGGACACAGGAAGTGTGCCTCAGGACTGGAGGATGGTCCATGTGGTGCCCATCCACAAATGTGGCCCCAGGGATGAGCCGGACAAATACAGGCCAGTGAGCTTCACATCAGTTGTGGGAAAGCTCATGGAGACAATCCTAGCTGGTGACCTTCTTGAAGGTCAGTAATCTCCAGGACTGTCATCAACATGGGTTTGTCTCCTGCAGATCCTGCCAGACAAATCTAATTGAGTATTATGACTGGGTGACCGGGGAACTGGACAAGGGCCACACAGTGGATGGCCTGTACCTGGACTTCAGCAAGGCTTTTGATTCAAACAACATGAAGTCTTGCTATATTATAGACATTAGCAGTTTGATCCAGCTCTAGAACTGCCCCGGAGTGAAATGGTTAAAACCATTCCAAAATAGAATTTTGGCACGAGAGCAGCTCTATCTGTGTCATTTCAAACTTGAACTGTCAGATTCTTTACTCCGCCTCAGTGAACAGTCACTCCGGAGATTTCTCCTTCTGCTCGGTTCATTTCTCGGTTTAAAAGTGTTTTCTCGGTTGGATTTAACGAGAATAGTTTTATTTAACCATAAAACCGTTCGTTCAAGCTCTATCTGTGGTAACCATAAGTAAATGAAGTTTTGTCCGTGTGGAACTTGTAAGTTATCGGTTCGGTTTGAACCGATCAGTGGGTTAAAACTCATTTAAAACTAAAAGTTACTATTTTAGAGTGCGGTTCCGGTTCTTATCGGTTCTAAAAAGCGGATTTATTCGTTTTTCCAATACCGTATTACGGTTAGGAACCGATAAAGTTGTCTTGCCTGGCACTTCCGTTAAAGGGCAAGTTTTTGGTTAGGCTGGCATTATGTCTGAGAAACCCAAAGAAAAACCAGGCCCACTGGGTTTCAACACTGTGATGTTTGTGGGGAAGTCTTTGCCAAGGCTGACCACACACCATGTGTTTATTGTCTGGGGTTTGACCACCTCCAGTCAGACTGCCAGGTATAGAATTTCCCTGCAGCCACCCTGGAAAAGATTGGGCAGGCTCAGGGCGAGAGGCAAAAGTCCGCTGACCGGATGGCCAGCCGGTTCGGTGCCAACCGAACCAGAGGTGCCCTCTGACCAGGGCCAGACTTCCTCGGCAAAGAAAAGCTGGTTCTGAGGAACCAATTCCAGTAAAGAAAACAAGAAAATCAGCAGGTCTGGAGTCAAAATTCCTTCTCAACTGCTGCAGAGATAACAAAAGCCATACAAATTGTCCAGTCACTGTCTCAGGGTCCGTCAGACCACCACTATCTGGTAAAAGGTCGGTTCGTCCGGTCCCAGTGGTTCAGGATTATGATATTGAGAATTTTATGAACCAGAGGGGAGGAGGATTATAAACAGTATGAATGTGGCTGGGAAGGTCTGGGTGTGCCCATTGAACGGACGTCTCCCAGACAGACCTTTAGAATCTCCCCTATGCTGTCTGAGTCCCCATCTCATTTATGTTTTATAAAAGTTGCTGAAACCCTCCAGCTTCCTTTAGAAGAGGCTGTGGATGAGCAAGAGGAGCCTGATTTTGTAGAAATGATGGATATTCCAGAGTCTAGGAGATTGTCTATTCCTTTACATAAGTCTTTTAGAAACAAACAATTCAAATTTTAAAGTTCCTAATTCTGTGCCTCCTGTAGATAGAGATGGACAGAAGGTATACATTGTCAGGCCCTGATACAGAATTCCTTTCTCAGCAATGCAGTCATGTTGGGGTAGTTCAGGCTGCTGCCTGTGATAAAGCTAATATTCCTTGGCTTCACATCCTCCTGACAAAGGATTCCAGGAAGATTGATGCCATGGCAAAAAACAGTATATGGCAGCCTCTCTGGGACTCAGGCAAGCAAATTATATGACATATAGCTAGGTATCAGAAATCTAGATGGGATACTGTTATGCAATTGGCCAAGCAGGCCCATGGCCAGCTGGCTAGTGAACTAGAACAGGTGGCTGCTGATGGCATTGAAGCCTCTAAGGTTCAGTTTCATGCTGCTGTGGATGTTAATGATGTTTCCTCTAGGGTCATGGCCACATCTGTAGCTTTTACGTAGGTTGGCCTGGCTCAGGTGTACTAGTTTGTCACAGGATACCCAGACTAAGGCTATGGATTTTCCTGTGGTGGGAAATTCTCTGTTTGGAGAGCAGACAGAGAATTACATGAAGAAAGATGGATGAATATGGGACTACTTACAAGAGTGCCCAGGCTAAGGGCGGCAAGCCACTCCTCAAAGGCATGCCCCAGGGGTGAGGTAGGCCTTTTCACAGGCCTTTCTACCAGACTCAGGCCTCCTCTGCCTATGCTCAGAGGGGCTTCTTCAGAGCAGGGGCAGGCGGGTGGGCAGACCTGCTCCACCCCCAGCCTAAGCTTCTGCGAAACAGGCACCCTGATGGGGTGCCCAGGGCTGATTCTTCTGTACCAGTGGGGGCAGGCTGGCTTACTTCAGTCAGAATGGGCTTCTTTAACCTCAGACAAGTGGGTTCTGGAAGTAGTAAGCCAGGGTCTGGTTCTCAGCTTCAAAAGTTTCCCAAGTTGAGAAGCAGACTTTTCTACCTAGCAAGTGCTTCAGAGACCCTCACTCTGGAAACAGAGGTCTCATCCCTATTAGCTCTCAGAGCAGTAGAAAGGTTCCTCCCTGCATCAGGGCAGGGTCTGTATTCAGATACTTCCTTACCCCAAAAAGACAGGAGAATGGCGGCCCATTTTAGATCTCAGATATCTGAACAAGCATCTTTTGAAACCAAAGTTCAAAATGGTAACTCTGGCAATGATTTTATCTTCCCTAAGGCCAGGGGACTGGCTAGCCTCCCTGGACCTCAAGGATGCCTATTTCCATGTCCTAATCAGAAGATCCCATTGAAAGTACCTCAGATTGAACTGCCCTCAGGTCATTACCAGTTCAGAGCAATGCCCTTGGCCTTACCTCTGCTCAAGGGTATTCCAAAGTGTCTAGCAGTGGCAGTGGCCCACTTAAGGAGGCAGAGGATTGCTGTTTTTCCTATCTAGACGACTGGCTCATATTAGGCCAGTCCACAGAACTAGGTAAAATCTCACCTGCAGGTCACCCAGCAGCTTCTCACCTCCTGGGTTTTCTGCTAAACCTACCAAAGTCGGTTCTGGAACCAGTCCAGGTACTCACCTTTATAGAGGCAGAATTGGACACAAAGCTAGCCAGAGCCTTTCTTCCCTAGAAAGGGTAAGGAATTTAGTGGCTCTGGCCTCTTCCTTCACTCTGCAGGTCTCTCGACCAGCAGACACTTTCTGCAGCTCCTGGGGCACATGGCTGCATCCACAGCTGTTGTGCAGGGAGCCAGATTTCAGATGAGAGACATTCAGTTTCACTTGAGAACCTTTTGGTCTCAGAGAAGACCCCCTTTCAAGTTGGTCCCAGTGACTCAGAACCTTGATCCTAGCTCTCCAGTGGTGGCAGGATCAGAGCAATTAAGAACGGGGTCCCCTTCATTTCCCCTTCTCACGACTTGACTCTCACTACAGATGCTTCCCTTCTGGGTTGAGGAGCCCACATGGCGACCTTTCCCACCAGGGAGTCTGGTCCCCAGGAATCTCTGCTCACATCAGTTTGCTGGAACTCAGAGCTGTCTTTTTAGCTCTTCAAGCTTTTTGCATCTGTCACAACAAGGTGATACAAGTCAGAACAGACAACACCACAACAATGTGGTACATCAACAAGCAGGGCACTCTGGTCTTGACCTTGTGCACGAGGCAATGAAGTTGTGGTCTCAGGCCTATTCCCTGAACACTTCCCTCTAGCAGTTCATCTTCCAGGAAGCACAATGTCCTAGCGGATGCCCTCAGCAGGATTTCCCAGGGCCATCACGAATGGTCCCTGGATCCTCAAGTGCTGGGGATAGTTTTTGCCAGGTGGGGCATCCCTCAGATAGATCTTTTTGCAGCCCCAGACAATCACACACTTCCTCTGTTCTGTTGCAGGCCTCCAGTGCTGGGCTCAGTTCCCCTGGATGCCCTTCTTCTGGATTGGGAGGGGAAGTTCCTCTATGCTTTCCCCCCTTTCCTCTCCTATTCAAAGTACTAGTCAAAATCAGATCTCAGCCTTGCAGGGTGATTCTGATTGCCCGGATTGGCCAGGCAGCCCTGGTACCCCTCCTTCTGTCTCTGACAGTCCATCTTCCCTGTGCCTCCCAGGAATCACAATCTGTTGACTTGTGCCCAGGGAAGGGTTTGGTATCCGGACCTCAAATCCCTCAACCTCAAGGCCTGGCTTTTGAGGAGTTAAGAGTTTGCTGATTTACACCTCTCTCAGGGTGTTCTTGAGATCCTAAAGGCTTCAGAAAGCCTTCCACTAGAGCTACTTATAGTTCTAAATGGAAAAGGTTTTCCATTTGGTGTGCTAGGAAAAATATTTCCCAGAATCTGCTAATTGCCCATTTTGTTAGATTACATGGTACATCTTAATTCCTTGGGTCTCAGACCAGCTACCCTGAGAGTTCATTTGGCAGCTGTGTCTGCTTTTGTGTCAACAGGAAAGTCATCCCTCTTTCCTCTCATCCTGTGTTTTCCAAGTTTTTAAGGGATTACTCCATACTAATCCCTCCTTTAGGAACCGGCCTCTGCTTGGGACCTTAATGTTTGCATTGCCCAGTTAATGCAACCCCTTTTGAACCTCTGTCTTCTGCAGAGCTTAAGTTCTAACTTGGAAAACTGTTTTCTAGTGGCTATCACTTCTGCCAGATGCATAAGTGAATTGCAAGCCTTGTCAGTGGAGACTGACTTTATTTCTTTCCACAGGGATAAGGTAGTCCTTAGGACTAATAGGAAGTTTTGCCTAAGGTGGTTTCAGATTTCCATCTTAATCAATCTATCTCCCTTCCAGTATTTTTCACTGATCACTCCTCTTCGGATGAGAGGAGGTTGCACAACCTGGATGTTAGAGAGCTCTTGTTATTATATAGAATGTACCAAAGGTCACAGGTTGAATCCTCCAACTTTTCCTTACCTATGGTGAAGTTGGGAAGAGCAAACCTGCCACTAAAGAGATCAATAGCCAGGTGGATTGTCTCTTGTATCAATTTGTTATCAGAAAGTGGGCAGAGCCCCCAGTTTGAGGGCTCGTTCTACCAGGGTACAGCTCGTCTCTAGCTGCTGCCAGAATATCCCTTTATTAGAGATTTGCCAGGCTGCTACTTGGAAAGCGGTACACACTTTTACCAAGCATTACTCCCTGGATGTCCAGGCCAGGAAGATGCTTCGGTTTAGCACAGCTGTTCTTCAGAGCCTATTCCTAAGTAGGTTCTGCCCTCCTCCATGGAGATACTGCTGTGTATTCTGCTAACGTCTATAATATAGCAAGACTTCATGTTGTTTGAAGAAAAAATTACTCACCTTTGTAATGTTGTTTCTTCTAATGGAGTCTTGCTATATTATAGACCTCCCCCCCCAACCTGCCTCTCTCAGAACCTCTACTTGGTAGAGTGCGGGCAACTTAGTGTGGGCACTACTTGTGTCCTGTTAGCATTTTGTCCCCTTTGGGACTTTGGGGGATGTGCATGTATGCGTGTGTGTGTGTGTTTTATTATACTTATGTTCCATTTTCATATTATTAGAATGGTGTTAGTATTTCTGGTCCCCTGACTTGAGTCTTGGATGTTGGGACCATCAATGGTTGTTATTATTTAGGTAGCCATTTGGCTAGTGTAGTTACAGCTTCCACACAGACCTTAGTGAGTTTGGCTCCGTAAAGATCTGACAGTTCAAGTTTGAAATAACACAGATAGAGCTGCTCTAGTGCCAAAATTCTATTTTGGAATGGTTTTAACCATTTCACTCCGGGGCAGTTCTAGAGCTGGATCAAACTGCTAATGTCTATAATATAGCAAGACTCCATTAGAAGAAACAACATTACTAAGGTGAGTAATTTTTTCTTCCATGCCACGTGGGAGGCTGGGGGGAAGCTGGAATACATAAGGGTGGGAACAAAGATGGTAAATTGGATCACCAACTGGCTGATTGGAAGGCAGCAGAGGGTGATGGTGTTGGGGAGCTCTCATCTCCAAAGGAAGTGACAAGCTTGGTGCCACAGGGGTCGGTGCTGGGACCAGTGCTGTTTGGGATATTCATAGCTGATATCTCACAAGGGGTCCAGAGTAGGATCAGTCTGTTCTGGATGATATGAAAATGGGAGCTGTGGTAGTTGAGATTGAAGGCTGGAGGGGGCTGCAGGAGGACCTGAACAAACTACAGGAGTGGTCAGTAACTTGGCAGCTGGGGTTCAGTGCCAAGAAGTGCAAGGTAATGCACTTCGAAGCTAGGAACAGGGGAGGAGCTATCAGCTGAGAGAAGTACAGCTGGAAAGTAGTGTAGAAGAAAAGGATCTGGGGGTGATTTATAATGGGCAGCATGAACAACTCTACTCAGTGCAGGAAGGTGGCGGCAAAGGCCAGTAGGATGCTAGGGTGTATAGCGAGGAAAATCTCCAGGAATAGGGAGGTAATTCTTCTGTACAGTACTCTGGTCAAGCCTCACCTGAAGTACTGGCACCCATTCATGAAAAAGGACATCAAGTTGCTGGAGGGGGTGCAGCATAGGGAGACAAAGATGATCCAGGGATGTGGTGAAGGGAAGTCCTATGAGGAGAGATTAGCAGAGCTGAATATGTACTCTCTGGAGAAAAGGAGGGATGGGGTGTATGATCGAAACATTTAAATACCTCAAGGGGATAATTAGGGTTAACACGGAAGGGATTTTTAAGCTTAGAGGAGGGAGGGATATGAGAGGGCATTTGTTGATGTTGATGGGTGGAAGATTCAGGAGGGAAATCAGGAGGCATTTCTTCACAGAAAGGGTGGCAGACAAGTGGAATGCTTTGCCCGAGGGGGTGGTGTCCTCTAGAATGGTGGGTGGCTTTAGGAAGGGTTGGGATAGGGTGAGGGGAGGGATTATGATGAAGAGGGATGGGGAAGGTGGGGCAGCTGCAAGTTGAGGTGCTAGCTGCACAATCACGCAGACTCACTAGACCGTAAGGCAACCCCCCCAGCCTAGGTGGTCTATTGGGGGGGGCACCGGGCTTTGGTCTTCTCTGCACTACCCTGGCTGCTCCTGATAGGACAGGTTGTGTTTCTCCTCCAGGTATCCCTCCTGGGTTTGCTCATCCCTCCCAAGAGTGCTGGGGGGGCCCCGGGCTGGACCCCTGTCTACTCTCTTTGGCCCCTAACTCTTCTTGGATTGACGAGGCTGTGCCACTTGGTGTGTGGTCTTCTGGACTAGGGTGGTCACCCTCTGGGTCTCTCTCGCTTTCTCTACTCCACTTTCTTCACACTGGTGGAGGGGACCACTGTCCCAGAGTGGTGGTGGCAGTTTGGACCACCACTGCCTTGTTTCTCACCGGGCCCCTTGCAGTCCCTTTAAGGGCCAGCACTTCCTCTGGTATGAAGACCACAGTACCAGTTCCTTGGGTACAGGGGTATACGGGGGTGTATTCTTCCCCCCCCTCCACCTCTGCCCACAAGGGGAGGCTTCTAGGGTCTCGCCCTTCTGAGTTTTGTCCCCCATCTTTCATTGTTTGGGGTTCGGCATAGCTAATTTGCAAGGTACTCTGTCACATGTGACACACCAGGAGATTACAACAGATACCTGAGCTTTACAGCTCATAGTGCAAGGCCACACTTTAGAACTTCTAGTGTGGCCTCCAAATTCACCTCTAGTTCAGTCACATTCCCTCCAGATCACATTGCAGTGCTGCTGGGGGAAATCCACATCTTATTGCAAAATTAAAAAAATTGGGGGCCATAGAACCTCTCCCCATGAACCAGAGGAACAGGATGTTCTAGTCCCACTTCTTGTTGATCCCCAGATTCACAGGGGATTTAAGGCCCATTCTAGATGCGAGTTACCTGATCTCCTACACCCAATACAAAAGGTTCAGGATGGTGACCCTATGGGCCTATTGTTCTCTGGATATACAGGATGCGGACCTGCATATAAAGGTGCTTGCCCGCCACCGACAGGACCTCAGATTCACTGTTTCCAGGGGGATCATTACCAGTTTCGAGCTTTGCCCTTTGGCTTGTCCTCGGCGTCCTAGGTCTTTACCAAATGTCTGGCAGTGGTAGCACTGCCCTCAGGAGGTAGGGCTTATATGTCTTCTCTTACCTGAGTGATTGGTAGCTCAAAACATCATCCAGGGACCTGTTACTTCAGACTTTACAGTGCACCATTCAGTTGTTCTGGGCACTGGGCATCACGGACAAGTCTGCCCAAATCAGTCCTGACCCCTGATCAATGCCTTCAGTACATTGGGTAGGCCTGGACATGACACTGAGCTTTGTCTTTCTGCCACAGGACAGGGCAGACCAACTGCCTCAGGGCTCAGGTTCAGCTGCTCTACAACAGTATGTACGTAATGGACAGAACCTTCTTGAGTTTCCTGGGTCTGATGGCTGTGGCTGTTGTTATGGTACTTCTAGCCAGGTTGCACGTGAGGATTCCCCAGTGGATGTTAAGAGTCCAGTGGCATCAACACACCAACGACCGCAAACAGCCAGTTCTAGTCTCCTATCCAGTCAAAAAAGTGCTGCAATGGTGAATGGAGCCCAGCAACCTATTGAAAGGGCATCTCTTCCTCTTTCCATCCCCTCAGCAGATCTTCACAATAGACGCTTCGGGGTCGTAATGGGGGGGGCTCATCTGTGGTACCATCAAACTCGAGGGATATGGTCCCCAGTGGAGGCAACCCGCCATATCAACATCTTGGAGATGAGGGCTGTTCTGTATGACCTTCAGGCCTTCTGGACCCACTTGTCCCCTGGACATCTGCTGGTCCAGATGGACAACACCAGTGTTGTGCATTTCACCATCAAACAAGGGAGGACTCACTCGTACCCCTGTGCCGGGTAGTGATGAGGGTCTGGTACTGGGCTCTAGAACACAGTCTTAGAACTATCAACCATCCATGTTCCAGGTGTGCAAAACACCCTGGTGGACAGTCTGTCGTTCACAATCCAGGATGCATGAGTGGGAGCTGCTGACCTCTGTTGTAGAAGACCAGTTGGACAGATGTGGCCATCCAGAGTTGGTATGTTTTATATCCTCTCAGTGCAAAGCTGCCGCTTTTTATGCTCACTCAAGGGCCTGGAGTTTTCTGGTGAGACGTGTTGTCCCTCTCCTTGAAAGGGAGGTTCCTCTATGCCTTCCCCCTAATTCAGAGGGTTCTGATCAAGCTTCAGATGGAAGGGGCCATGCTGATTCCAGTGGCTCCCTTCTGGCCTCACCAAATCTGGTTCCCTTTGCTACAGTAGCTGGCAGTGGAATTCCCTGTACCTCTGCCTCTGTGCCTCAGCTTGCTGTCATAGGAGCAGGGCACTCTAGTCCTTCCAGACCTCAAGTCTCTTCATCTTTATGCGTGGCTTCTGAAGGCATAGCCATTGCTAGGTTTGGAGTTTCCCAGAAGGTAGTGGATGTCCTTGTGGTCGCCAGAAACCTTCCACCAGGGCCACTTATTCCATGAAGTGGAAGTGCTTTGCTCTGTGGGCTGCTTCCCATCATCGGGATCCTTTCACTTGCCCAGTGAATCAGATTCTGGAGTACTTGCACTCCCTGTTCAATGCTGGACTGCAGTACTTTTCCCTTAAGGTTTACCTGTCTGCTACTTCAGCCTTCCATGTGCCTATTGCTGGCCGTACAGTGGCACAACTGGATGTGTCCTTTACGTTCTTGAGAGGCTTTCTATAGTTGAAGCCTCCCATTCACAATCCAGCCCCACATTGGGGTCTGACTTTGGTGTTAGAGAAACTTACTTTGGCTTCATGTGAGACAGCCTCTCTGCTGCTTTCTGCCTTTCCTAATGGGCAGAACCATAGTCCCTCTCTTGGTTCCATATAGGGAGGTCCTACAAGCTAGATCTCAGGCAGGGAACTGAGGAGGATTGGGATCACCCATGCTTATATAAGGGTAGCGACATCTGATGTCACCATGGGCAGCCCCTAGTGGTACTGCTGGAAAAAGTTTCTGTGTGGTCCTAGTGCCTGATGGCTTATGTTCCATAGGTGTGGCTTGTTGCAAGAGATTCTCTTGAGGATCTACTGTTATGGTAAGTTATTGGATAACTGTACTTTAAAGGGGAACTGTCAGCAATAAGGGCATCACACCCAAGTTTAAGACTGATCCCAATTAACCCTTTGTGTGCAAAAACACTAACTTACTGATTACTGCAGTGTAGTAGATTGTATCAGGCTAATTTCATTGACTTGTAAGCTGACATTTCCTGTAACCAGAAATGTCAGACTGCCCTGCAGCTGACATCAGAGGAGGGCTGCAGCAGTGGGAGATTCAATAGCTGCAGTGAATGTCAGAATTTGCTATAAGCTGTAATCTCTTTGCTGTTCTCCTGGGGCTAGGTACAGTCACAGAGGACAGTAATAAGCCCCGTGAGCACAGCAGGACCAGCAAATATCTGATTTTAGCTTACAAAATCTTTAACATGTATACTGCAGACTGTTGAATCTCCCATCTCTGCAGCCCTCCTCTGATGTCAGCTGCAGGGGATTCTGGTTACAGAAAATGGCACCTTAGAAGTAAGCAAAATTAGCCTAATACCTTCTGTGCTGCAGTAAACGGTAAATAAAAAAGTTTTTGTACACAGAGTACAAATTGGGGTCAACCTCCTACTTGGGTGTTAGGCTTTTTTATTGCTGGCAGTTCCCCTTTAAGTATGTAACTGTTATTTGCTTTTCCACTTCATACCACCATGGATTGCTACTCAACTGAGTTTCCATATTACAAAAAAGTTGTAAAAATGTTTAAGGTCCTTCCAGTATGCAAACTGTCACCTGAATTTAAACCACGGATCTTTTGCCTGCTAAGTGAACATGTATTCATTGTGCCACTGAACAGCAGATAAGGGAGCTGCATTGTCAATGATATAGAGATCTTGTCACAACCTGCAAAACAGGTGATTGTGGATCTAGTCCCATCCGGTGATTTACCTTCATAAATTGTTGTTCCTAGCTGTATTTACATCTCATATTTATATTCCACTCCACATCACCATGAATCACCACTAAAGTGAGTTTCCATCTTACAGAAAAATGTTGAAGTCCCTGCCAGGATTTGAACCGCTGATCCTTTGTCTATTAGGCAAATGTAAATTCAGTGTGCTATTGAGCTAGAGGTAAGTAAGTTGCAGTTCCTATGGTGTAGAAATTGTTACAACCTGCAAAACAGGCAACTGTGTATCTAATCGTAGCAGACAATTTACCTTAAAAAATTATTGTTCTTCGCTGAATTTACTTTTCATGTTATTTACTATTCCACTCCACACCACCATGAATCTCTACTAAACTGAGTTTCTATCTTGCGTAAAAGTTGAAAAAGGTGTTTGTCTCTGCCAGGATCCAAACTATGTCTGCCTGTATTTAAACCAGTGAATCTTTGCCTGTTAAGTAACACACATTCTGTGTGCCACTGAGCTGCTGCAGGTAAGTGAGTTGCATTTTCTATGTTGTAGAAGTTCTGTCACAATCTGCAAAACAAGCAACTGGGGATCTAATCTCGGCAGATGATTTATCTTCACAATTGTTGTTCGCTAAATTTGCTTCTTGTATAATTTACTGTTCCAACTCTACATCACCATGAATCACCATTCAAGTGAGTTTCCATTTTATAAAAAAAAGTTCCTTCCAGGATTTGAGCTGTGATCCCTTACCTACTAAGCAAACACATATTCAGTATGCCACTGAGCTACTGGTAAGGGAGTTGCATTTCCTATGATTTAGAAGTTATGTAATAACCTACAAAACAGATTATTAGAAATCTGATCCCAGCAGGTGATTTACCTTGACAAATTATTGTTCTTAGATGAATGTACTTATATAATTTACTGTGCCAAATCCACACCACCATGAACTGCCATTCATGTGTTTCACTTTACAAAAAAAAAAAATCTTAAATCCCTGCTCAGATGTTTGTCTCCTAAGGAAACGCACATTAATTGTGCTATTGAACTGCAGGTTATTGAGTTGCAGTTCCTGTGATGTAGAGGTTGTCACATCTGCAAAACAGGCGACTGGGGATCTAATGCCAGCAGATGATTTACCTTCACAGAGTGGTGTTTTTAGCTAAATTTACTAGTCGTCATCACGCCACCATGAATCGCTACTCAAGTGTTTTCTTTCTTTCGAAAATGTTCTAAAAATGTTTAAGGCCCTTCCAGTATTCAAACTGTCACCTGAATTTAAACCACTGATCCTTTGCCTGCTAAGTGAACATGTATTCATTGTGCCACTGAGCTGCAGGTAAGGGAGCTGTATTTCCTATGGTGTAGAGATTGTCACAACCTGCAGAGCCGGCAATTGGGGATCTAATGCCAGCAGGTAATTTACCTTCATAGACTGGTCTCAACTAAATTTACTTCTCTCATAATTTACTATTCCAACTCCATGCCTCCATGAATTACCATTCAAGTGAGTTTCCATCTTACAAAAAAAAATGTTTGAATCCCTGCCAGGATTTGAACCACTAATCCTTTAGCTGCTAGACACACACATTTAGCGTGCCATTGAGCTACAGGTAAGTAAGTTGCAGTTACTGTGGGTGTAGAGGTCACAACCCGCAAAAACAGTGACTTGAATTGTATCCAAATCTAGACAAACCTCAGCCAGGACTAATTTGACTGCAACATACTGTAGGAAAAGAATGAGAGAATACTGAATAGACTGATGGAATTAAAAAGTTGAAGCCAAGGTAAGAAAAACTAAAAGTCAAAGATAGAGATTATGCAAAATGTGGAAACTAAATGAGGCTGGAGAGAAACAAACAGAAATAGATAAAATACTGCAGATTATACATTTGATTTTTTTTATATTTATATGTTGCTCCAGAACAATATTATATGGTATTTTAAAATGGAAGGGTGGATGAGGAATGTGTGGGAAAGACAGATTTCAGGCTCCTTGCATCTCAACTAAAAATGTCACAGAGGGACCAGTAGATTTACTCAAAGAACACCACTGCAGCTTCCAAGATCTTGCTTCAAGGGAAGCTCTTGCAGCAGGCCATCACTGGTAGGACTAAGCTGCCAGGACCACACGGAAACCTTTCTAGCTATAGGTATACAATGGGGGGACTGCCTACCTCCAACTTCACTCTGCTGATGTCAGCCTATCCTATAACGGTGACCAGTACCCCCACATCCTCCTTGGTTCTTAACTGCTGTCAGCCCATACATGTCGGACCATTGATAACGCTGCAGCTACAGTTGACCGCCATTTTCCGTGCTTCATGTCTTTTTTAAATTTTCCCTTTTTTCTTTAGTGATGACATCGATTTTCCGGTGTTACCAAAGTCAGGTGTATGTCTTCTCAACCTGCCTCATCTTCTGACCTCTCCATGAAGTGTGCTTGCAGCAAACAGATTTCAGAAAAGGATGAACATTCTGCTTGCATCCTGTGCCTAAGCCCCAGCCACGACACCAAAGCCTGCCTGTTTTGCCAGAAATTTAACCAGGCCACACAAAGGTGTTGCCTGAAAATTCTGGAGAGCCATCTTCTTAAGAAGAAGCTCATTAAGATGGAACAGGAGCTGCGGGCCAGGAGCTCTTAGGCTTCACCACAGTCCTCCGGGGCTTCCTCCCCTTCTCTACCCAGTAAAAAAAAATCTAGCAGGAACCACAAACACAGAGATAAGGACCAGGGCCGGTCTACTCCCTGCATGCGGTCTCCTCATAAACCCTCTACCGCGTCTGGGTCTTCCTCCCACAGGAGGTTGGAAGCCTCAGCCCCACCAGCCCTTACTCCTGCTGGGCTACCGGTGGCCATGCAGCACGTATCTCGGTGGCGGTTCCTCGGGGCAGGGGACTTTGTCTCCTACTCCCCAGCCCCTGACACTCGGGGATCTGACTTCCATGGGCTGTCAGGTGGCTCGGTCGGTGATGGTTCTTCATGTACTGGTTCCTCTGCTGACTACCCTCCCAAGGCACTGCCTGCATCAGTCGTCTCTAGCGGGGCCGTCACCAGCCCTTCTGGGCAGCGCCCGCAGCAGGCTACAGGTGTTTCTCCACTTCCAGTCTCGTCCGCTGCAGGCTACTGGTGTTTCTCCACTGCCAGTCTTGTCTCAGCCTTCTCTTGGGAGGTCTCTGTCCCCCCCCGGCACAGATTTTCTTCAGGGGTATCTCAGTCATCAGGTTACACCATAGGAACTTCACCATCAGTGAATAGGAGTCCACACAGAAGATTTTCAGTAGTACAGCTGGGGCCACCCACGCTGACGTCACCAACCTTATACAGCAGTGGGTGTCCCTGCTTCCCCCCTTTCCTTCCTCAGTTCTTTCTCACTGTCGACCTGGTCTGCATGGGTCTCCACAGAAGCTTAGATGCAGTTTTGCACCCTTTTGTCTATCTTATTTATGCTTAGTTTTCTGAATCTCTTCTTTGAAGAGATCCTTTTTTTGTTTTATTTGTTTGGCATATTTTTGTCATCTCAGGCCTTTCTCATTGTTTGGACCTGCGAGCTTAGGTGGCAGTTTTTAATTCCTGCCATCCGGCACAGTAGACAGCTCTTTAGCCTCCCTGCTTGGTGCAGTCACTGGGCGGGGGACCCTCCAGGGTTCCTTCCTCCATCTCGCTGGCACATTTATCAAGCTTGCTGGCTGACCGTTAGGCCTGGGACCAGCCCTCAGGGATCCACTTCCTAGCTGCCCATGTCTGGGTCTGCTTTCCCTGGCCCCCAAGGGCTCCTTCTTTAAGTGGCTTTTCCTCATCTCATCGGCTTCAGCTTGGACGAGGATCGCTGTCTAGATCTTTGTTCTTGCAAGCCCATACCGTCAGCACCATCATCCACTTAGCTGTGCAGCAGGTTTCAACCACTCAGGTCTGCCCCCCCCCCCCCAGCATTACTGTTTCTGTGGCCTGGTCTTCTCCAGTGGATTCCTTGTCGACTGCTCCAGCCTTGTTGAGGGTTGCTGCCCAGGTCTTTGTTCTTCCAGGCCCATGCCAACAGCGTTGTCGCCCGCTTTGCCGGGCATCAAGTCACAGGCTTTAAGGTTGGCAACCCCTTCCCATCGATGACTGGTTTTGTCAACAGCTGCCTTACAGATCTGGCTTCAGCCCTTCGGGGCCTCTAGACCATTGATGGGGTCATGCTGTGTGCCATTGACCCTACAGCCTTCAAGTATGTCTCTTCTGTCTGATTCCTCTTTTGTCAACGGATCCTTGGCTGTTTAGTACATCGACGGGTCTGAGCTTTGTACCAGCACAGCATCAACAATGCCAACTTTTACGTTGCCGCCTTTCCCGTCAATGAGATTTTTGGACCTCTGTCACATCAATAAGGCTGTGCTCTGTGCCATCGTAGATGTGTCTTCCGTCAACAAATCTTTGATTTCCATCATCTGCTTTGCTGCCAGCCTTCCTGCCATTGACAACACTTTCTGCTGTTGTGAACCTTACTGGTGTACCGTTCTCATCCGGGAAGGTACCAATATGCCAGTTGGAGAATGAGCAAGGCCGTTGCCCAAGCCCTCCCAGATGGCATGCAAAAGCAAGAGTGGCTTCAAAGCCTGCAGGCAGCTGAGGATTTGAGGAAGTTCCTCCTCTTGGCATGGCCAGCACTATTGTTAGTGATGTGGCCATAAGCATATGCCTATGTAGGCACTTCTGGCATTCGGGTTTGCAACCGATGGGCAGCAGAAAGTGCCTAATAGCATCTTCTGTGGCACCAAGCTGTTTGGCCCTGATGTCCAGGACATTATTAATGATCTGCATGCCGCGGGCAGGGCCCTCAACTCTGTTTACTCCCTCTACCACCAACTAGGGGCAAAGAACGCCCTCCTTTTCGTAAAGGGAACAGTGAGCCTGGGACTGTTCCCTGACCCCAAGGAAAATGCAGAGCCCAGGCTACCTTACCAACCCCCTCCAATGCAGGAGCTGTGGCCAAGTGCCCCAGAAGTGTGTGATCAGCCCCTGCAGCTGGCTCTGCCTCTGCTTGAGTCCATGCAGGGCCACCTCCTCTCCTCCCGAACCAGGAGGCGGTGATTGGAGGTCAGTTCTCTCGCCACTTGAATCTATGGAGAACCATAGCTTCGAATGCATGGATTCTGCAGATCATAGAAAAGGGTCACACCGTAGAGTTCATAGAGCAGCCTCCAGACACCCCACCTCAACCTTCCACCCCCCACCCAGCTCACTTTTCTGTTCTCCAGGGAGAAGTGCAATCTGTTCTGCTCAAGCAGGCCATTGAACTTGTGCCCAAGCACCAGAGGAACAAGGGGTTCTATTCCAGGTTTTTCCTGTTTCTCAACAAGACCGGAGATCTGAGGCCCATTTTAGATCTAAAGGACCTCAATCTGTCCAGTACAGTAAGTTCTGGATGGTAACTTTGTCAGGCCTAATGCCCCTCCTCAAGACAGGGGACAGGTTCTATTCAGTGGACATGCAAGATGCTTACCTGCACATCCTGGTCTTTCCTCTGTACAGGAAGTTTCTACGCTTTGCCTTTCTGGTCGAGCATTATCAGTTTAAAGTGCTGCCCCTTAGCATATTCTCTGCACTGTGAGTCTTTACCAAGTGCTTGGCAGCGGTCGCAGCAGCTCTCAGAAGAGAGGGTCTGTTTGTCTTCCCTTACTTGGACGATTGACTCTTAAAAGGCCCATTCAAGGAACAGCTATTGCTGACTCTGGAGGATTCCCTCCAGCTCTTTCACTTCCTGGGCATTATTGTCAACCTTCCCAAGTTGGTTCTGCTACTGTCTTAGAGGGTACAGCATATGGGGCAGTTCTGGACTCTGCACAGGGGAAAGCCTCCCTGCCCCAAAATGGGGCATAGTGCCTCAGAGCTCAAGCTCAGGAAGTAGCTCAGAGCCAGTACATCCCTGCCACAGTATACACCAGATTGCTGAGCCTGATGGCATCCACCATACCCACCATTGCACTGGCCAGGTTCCATATGCATATCCTCCAGTGGACCCTCCAGGTATAGTGGGACCAGTGCATGGACGAGTTAAACCAACTAGTACTGATCTCTTCCTCAGTACGCAAGATACTGTAGCGGTGGATGGATCCCTTTAGTCTGCTTTTAGGCATCTCATTCCAGATCTTTTCCTTACATCAGATCCTATCCACAGATGCATCTGGGCTAGGCTGGGGAACACACCGGGGCCCCTTCCAAACCCAGGGCTCCTGGTCCCAGTGGGAAGCCTCCCTGCATATCAGGGTCCTAGAGATGAGAGCGGTACTCTGTGCCATGCAGGCCTTTCAGGAGCACTTCATTCAGGGCCAGCTGCTGGTGCAGTTGGACAATTCAAGTGTAGTATACTACATCAACAAGCGGGGACTCATATACCCTCTTTGCCGGGAGGCAAAGAGAGTGTGGTAATGGGCGCTGGATCACAGTCTGACACTCTTTGCGGTCCTTGTGCCAGGTGTCCTAAACACCCTGACAGACAGTCTCAGCAGGACTCAGTCCAGCATGCATGAATGGGAGCTTCTTTCATCTGTCGCAAATGACTTATTCAACAGATGGGGTTGTCCAGAGTTGGACCTTTTTTGCACCCCACTCAATGCAAAACTGCCCAATTTCTGCTAGCTAGATCCAGGGCCTGGAATGTTCCAATGAGACACTATGTCCCTTTCTTGGAGCGGGAGATTTCTTTATGCATTCCCTCAGTTTCCTCTGACAGCGAGGGTGCTAATCAAGTTGCTGATGGAGGGAGCCAGCATGTTTCTAATGGCTCCATTCTGGCCTCATTCGATATGGTTCCCTCTACTTCAGCAGATGGCAGAGGAACCTCCAATCCCTCTTCCTCTTTGCAGGAATCTGCTAACCCAGGATCAGGGGATCCTGGTTCATCCCAATCTCTGGTCCCTTCATCTGCATACCTGGCTCCTGAGAACCGAGCCCTCGCTAGGTTCGGGATCTCTAACAGAGTGGCGGACGTCCTTGTGGCAGCTCGGAAGTCTTCCACTCAATCCACATATGCCATGAAGTGTAGGCAGTTTGCCATCTGGGCTGCTAAATGTAACCTGGACCATTTCACCTGTTCGGTGAATCATATCCTGGACTACCTGATCTCGCTGTCTGACTCTGGCCTCCAGTATTCTTCCCTTAAGGTTCACCTTTCAGCATATTCTGTATTTCGTGAGCCTGTGGGTTACCACACAGTTGCTCAGCAGGATGTCTTCTGTACCTTTCTTAGGGGCATCCTACATCTGAAACCTCCAATCTGTTTTCCTGTCCCAGCTTGGGACTTTATTCGGTAATGGTTGACCCCATCACCTTTTGAGCCAATTGTGGCTTTAGATTTGCACTCTCTCTCTTGGAAAGTGCTTTTTTAAGTGGCAATTACTTCTGCTTGAAGAATTTCAGAGCTTCAGGCCCTCTGCTGCGAGGAGCCTTATTTGACTTTTCACAAAGACAGGGTGTCTTTGTGCACAAATTATTAGATCTTACTTTGAGAGGGCTTTTGCAGTAGGTACTAACAGGTAGGACTAAGCCACCAGGCGCTAGGACCACACAGAAAACTTTTAGCTAGCAGTGTCTGGTGGGCGATCACCCCTGGTGTCCTATGACAGTCAGCGTGCTGCCATATAGGGAGCAGTCCCCATGCCCGCCCTCCAGTTCTTTCCTGCCGTCAACCTGCACACGTTGGACCTCTTGGAGAACGTTGCTTCTGTCGACTCCATCTTGGATGAGTATCTCTCTCTTAAATTTTTTGAATTTAAACTTAAAATTTCAATTTTTTCATCGTACATAGTGTTAGTATATATTGTACATGTCGTCTTCGACGTCATCCGAATCGCACAAAACCAAGTGCGACTCCAGGGGGACCCTGCTCCCTGACATGGATGCCCATTCCCTCTGCCCAGACCACAAGACAGAGTGGTGTGAGATTTGCCTGGGGTTTAACCAGGCCACACGAAAATGCCATCAGCAGTCTCTGGAAACAGACCTTTTAAAACTAAAAATGGCTTCCGTGGAGAAGGAGCTGAAGAAACTCTGGAGCTCTTCTTCCCCAGAAGGCCCTCACAGGAAGGACAAGGAGAGGCATCAGGAATGGCAAGTCTCTCCTTCCAAGCCACAGGCCATGTTGGGTGCTGCAGCCCAGGGGGTAATTTCCCCTCTGGGGAAGAAACCTTTATCCACGGCTGCCTCTGTGGCTGTGGAGCAGCCGTCATCGCCCCCCCCCAGTCAGGCTCGGACTCTGGCCCGACAGGAGCTTCCGGGGGAATGGAGGCGCCCACTCCACCTCTCAAGATTGAGGCCTTGTGGCAACAGTGGGACTGGCAATTCGAGTGCCGGCTCCTCCGATGCTCGCATGGAACTGGCTGGTAAGACGCCTGTCGGCTCCTCTGATGGGTGCACAACGCCAGCCCCTCCATCAAACCCCAAAAGGCCTGTCATTGAGGAGCAGTCTCAGCTGGTGTCTGAACCACAGCTTACACCAGAGTCTCCTCCAGTTTCTCCCCCTCCAATGATGGAGGTGGTCCCTCCGGGCACAGAGAAAGGAGAAAGACCTCCGTCCGGATCCATTCCACCCCCAACACTGGAGCTACCCATGCCTAAGGCCCTGCAGGACCTGACAAAGGCTGCGTCAGTACCTCAAGGCCTGTTAGGGCCCCCCCAAGGGCCACCAGCTGGTCCAACGCCAACCCTGTCAAGACCTTCAGGGCATCTGCCTCCTCCCCTGGAACCTCCGTTGGGGCCTTCTGCTCCCCTGTCTGGGCCTGTTCCAGAGCCTGCAGCCCCGCCGTCCTGCCAGACACCTGAGCCACATGCTCCTCCATCTGGGCAGCCACCACATTACCTCATGCTGGGGTATCCAGTGCCTCAATATCCAACGCCGGCGTACCCTTTGGCAAGGTTCCCGACGCTGGGGTGTCCATCGCTGGGTTTTAACTATCCCTGCTATACTGGTTACCCGGGATTTACACACCCCAGCCTGCCTCTGTCTCCCCCATGTCAGCCGCAGGTGGACCTTCAGGCGATGCCGTGATCTTGGTGAAATGAGGCAAAATCGCAGGTCATGGAACTCAAGAAGAGGCGGTCTCCGTCTGCCCTGATGCCGACTCCTAGGCCTCTGTCGCCTAAACAAATCTTGCCATCGGGTCCCCGGCCTTTGACGTCGGGTAGGATGATGGAACACTTGCCGCCTACACCACCTCCCACTGAATTTGCGCGGCCTAGGGACCTTTCAAGGCCAGTAGAGATTCCACTGCCAAGACTTGGCTCACCTGATGAGAGCCCGATGTTAGGTTCAGAAAGCAACTCTGCTCACTCCGGTTCTGACTGAGTCACACACACCAGAGGATCCAAAGCCCAAGGAGTCACCCAAGTCTCCGCTGGAGGATCCTTCCTTTACGGAACTTCTCAGAAAGATCCAGTTTGCTTATGACTGGCACACTGAGGCTGGCAGAGCACCTTGAACTATCTGATGTCACCTACCCTCATCTTACCCTGGATAGGACCACATGAGGACCTGGCTACCACAATTTGGAAGCAGCCCACCTCTCTGGCTCCTGTGACCAGAAAGATGGGCAGAATATACCAAACACCCGAGATCAAGGACCACCTGATTGTTCACCCCAAGGCCAACTCAGTGGTCATTAGTGCTGCCCATGATAGGTCAGCCAAACCAAAACACCTTAGTACCTCTCCACCGGACAAGGAATCTAAGGTCATTGAGCTGTACAGAAAGAAGATTTTTTTGTTGTTCTGCTTTGGCTATTGGAGCACTGAATTACATGGCTTAAATAGTAGTCTACCAGAAATCCATTTTGGGACAACTGGAGTCTAAGATTGACACTCTCAAAGACCCCCAGTTGACAGAGGAAATGGCGGGCATGGTCAGGTTGGCTAGATTGGCTAAGAGGCGCACCCTGAGGTCCACTTACGATGCCGTGGCTGCATCAGCTGGGAGTACAGCCACTGCCGTGAGCCTGTGGAGGCATGCATGACTCAGGATCTCAAGCCTGGCACCAGAAGTTGACAGCCATTCAAGATGCACCTTTCCGAGGTCCAGTCTTGTTCAGAGAGGATGTCAGATATCATTACAGACTTGCAGGACATGGGCAAGGCCTTGCACTCCATCCAGTTCATGTATAATCCCCCTCAGAAACCTAAGCAGCCATTTCAGCGCTATCAACATCTCCAACAAAGGCAGCCCCAGAACCGATATCCAAACAAACGTCAGGCCCCTTCGGCAGGCACAGCGCACCTGGCAAAATCCCGTAAGGCCTCGGGAGCCACCACCTCCACCCTTCCCACTGCCTCCTGACTCACTGGACCCCCTCCTTCATCTGGAGTGAGTCACAGAGGAACTGGTAGGAGGAAGATTCGCAAGACCCCATACCGCGATGGGAGGCTATAACCACAGACTTGAGGGTACTCCAGCTGGTGGCTCAAGGCCACATGATACAGTTCACAGAGAAACCTCTAGAAAATCCTCCAGATCACTCTTCTTACCTGCAAAGCCACTTTCCTTTAGTAAAAGATGAAATAAGCTCCTTGCTGGCAAAAGCAGCAATAGAGCCAGTTCCTACAAAGCAACAAGGGAAAGGGTTCTATTTGCACTTCTTCCTGGTGCCCAAGAAGATGGGCGATCTCGGACCCATTCTGGACTGGAGTTCCCTGAACCTCTACGTAAAATACAAGAGGTTCCGATTGTTGTCTCTGCCAAGCTTGATTCCTCTCTTAAACAGAAGGACCATTGGCTGTGTGCACTGGACATGCAGGATGCCTACCTGCACATGCCAGTTTTTCCACTGCATTGCAGATTCCTCAGATTCTGTTTTCTGGGAGAGCATTTTCAGTTCAAAGCTTTTCCCTTCTGCCTTTCATTGGCACCCAGAGTGTTCACAGAATACCTAGCGGTGGTAGCAGCGGCCTTGCATAGACAAGGGGTTCAGGTTTTTCTGTACCTCGACGATTGGCTTCTTTCAGCCCTATTGTCGGACAGTTTGGCCAGTTCCCTGGCCATTACCCTGGACCTTTTCCAGAAGGTGGGTATTACTGTCAACCACTCCAAATCCCACCTTTTTCCTACACAACAACTCCAATTTATTGGGACGGTGTTGGATACGGTCCAGGGCAGAGCCTTCCTTCCACTAGACAGGATGGAAACCCTGCAAAAACAGGTGCACTTTGTGGCCTCACAGAGAAAGACGTAGGCCAGGATGATTCGCCTTCTCTGTCTCATGGCTGCTGCAATCCCTACGGTTCCCTTAGCCAGATTTCTTGAGAGTCACGCAATGGACTCTCAGATTGCAATGGGACCAGAGATCTGATGATGTTAACAATGAGATCTTGGTCTCAGACCCGATGGCTTGAGATTTGTTGTGGCAGGACCAGGACAACCTCCTTCAGGGTGTTCCATTCCTTATGGACCCACCCTCCCAGATCCTAATGAGAGATGCCTCCGGATTGGGATGGGGAGCCCACCTGGGTGCTCACAGGACTTGGGGCTCTTGGTCCGACAGCGAACTCCCTCTCCACATCAATGTGTTGGAGATAAGGGTGATACTGAATGCTCTACAAGCTTTCCAGCATGTAATACAGCCAGGGCAACTTATGATCCAGGCAGACATGTGGATCATCTGGTACATCAACAAACTGGATGGAATGTGCTCATACCCCATCTGTCGCGGAGCGATGAGAGCATGGTACTGGGCAGTCGGTCACAGCTTTCTTCTGACAGCAGTTCTTTCCAGGCATTCAAAACGTTCTGGCAGACACGCTCAGTTGCACCCAAGTCAGAGCCCATGAGTGGGAACTGAGACAGTCAGTGGTAGGCAACATCTTCGAAAGATGGAAGACCAGACCTAGATCTGTTCGCATCCCCATCCAACGCAAAACTACCAGTTTTCTGCTTGCTCGCTCCAGGACGTGGTGTTTTCTGGTGAGATGTGCTGTCTCTGTGTTGGAAGGGGAGGTTTATGTACACTTTCCCTCCACTTCCACTGATGCAAAGAGTTCTTCTGAAACTTCAGGCAGAAGGGGCATGAATGATTTTGATCACTCCCTTCTGGCCCAGGCAAATTTGGTTCTCTCTACTTCAGCAGCTCAGTGGACCCTCCAGTTCCACTACCAATCTGCCAAGATCTGTTGACACAGGAACAGAGAACCCTGGTCCATCCAGGCCTGTGGTCCCTTCACCTTCATGCGTGGCACCTACTGACATAGCAGCTGCCCACTTTGGGGTCTCCCCTAGGGTGGCACAGATGCTAGTGGAGGCCAGAAAGCCATCTACTAGGGCCACATATGCTATGAAATGGAAGAGATTTTCAATATGGGCCATGTCTAAGGAGCTGGAACCCTTTTCCTGCCCAGTTCCTCAAGCCCTAGACTACCTCCTGTACCTCTATGACCTGGGACTTAGTTATTCAACACTAAAGGTCCATTTGTTCACCATTTCTGCCTACCACATCCCTATGGGTGGCAAAACTTTGGCTCAACTGGAAGTACCCAAGACTTTCTTGAAGGAGATCATTCATTTGAGACCCCCTAGTTAGGAACCCTGCTCCTCCCTGGGATCTAAACTTCATTTTGGAGAAACTCATGCTGCCGCAGTTTGAACCAATGACGAGTTTTGACATGCTCTACCTTTCATGAAAAGTGCTGTTTTTGGTTGCCATTACCTCAGCTAGCAGGATTTCCGAGCTTCAGGCCCTGATGTGTAAGGAGCCTTATTTGATTTTTCACAGAGACCGGTGACTCTGCATACAAATCCTAAGTTTCTGCCTAAGGTGGTTTTGGAATCCACCTTAAATCAGTCTGTTCAGTTGCCAGTGTATTATTTTACCCTGAGCATTCTAATTGGGGTGAAGCAATTCTGCACACGCTGGATGTACATAGAATTCTTCATTATTACATGAACAGGATAAAGCCGATCCATAAAACTGATTGTTTCCTTTGCACCCAAAAGAGAAGGGGCAGCGGTTTCAAAACCGTGTTTGTCCAAATGGTTGGCAAACTGCATCAACTTCTGTTATCAGAAATGTAAAGACCCTTCCGGGGGAGGTTAAAGGGCATTCAGCCAGAGGCATGGCTGCTGCTTCTGCTTGTTTCAGGAATGTCTCCACGGCAGATATCTGTGCGGCTGCCACTTGGACTTCTGTCCACACCTTCACTAGGCACTACAGTTTGGACATTGCTTCTAGGCACAGAGCAGGCTTCGGCCTAGCTGTTCTACAGGGACTCTTGTCTTAAGATCCCTGCTTACTGCTAACTTGCTCCTACCTCCCATGTCTCAGACTTGTCTTGACTTTGACTGCTTGGGATTCGGTTCTACCTGTTAGTACCTACTGCAAGAGCTCTCTTGGAAGTAAGATAGTACAGTTACGTAAGAACTTACCGTAACAGTAGCTCTTCAAGAGAGGCTCTTGCATTAGGTACTGCTTTCCCTTCCACCTTCCCCCGGGTTTTCTACTGCTCATTCTCCTGTCATAGCTATTTAGCTCCAGGAGCCCACTCCTTCTCCTGTTGCACTTTACTAGGTCTCTGGTGGGAGAATTGGAGGGCGGGTGTGGGGACTGCTGCCTATATAGCGGCACTGTGACGTCTGTCACATGACGCTGGGGGTGGTCCCCCACCAGACACAGCTACCTAAAAGTTTTCTGTGTGGTCATAATGCCTGGTGGCTTAGTCCTACCTGTTAGTACCTACTGCAAGAGCCTCTCTCGAAGAGCTACTGTTACGGTAAGTTCTTATGTAACACTACTTTTATGGCTTCAGAGTTCACACTCAGTCTATCCACCTTCCTGGTTATTTTCCTTTATAGACTTGCCCTGCTGGGCTGAAGCCCTCCAACCATGGCGTACTGCGACAGGAGGCAACCATGCAGCCACTTTCTACGCCGTGCCCGAAGCCCTTTCCCCAGACTTGTTCCGCTGGGCTGAAGCCCTCCACCATGGCTTGTGGCAGGAAGACCGTGGGGCCATGCCGCCTCCACACCGGCCCTGAAGCCCTTTCCCCAGGTGAACTGACCGAAGAGAGCTGGGACAACACTTTGGAAGTCCCATTGGCCACTTTCTCCTGGTCCGGGCACCTGATTGGCCACCGTGGACGGTGCTCCCTTTCTCACTGGCGTGCCCTCTCCTTGGCTTTTCAGCTTCCTCTCGAGGAAGTTTAATCCTTTAAAATTAATACTGCTACTAAAATTTAATCCTGCTACTACAGAATTTTTATTGTTGTCTGACTGGACTGAATTTTGCTCCTTTTGATATCTTAATACCTGCTGTCGGGGCTGGGCTGGGTTAGGGGAACTGGGTTGATGTTAAAATGCAGACTGTATTTGAGTTTTATTTTTTTCACCCTTATTCTACTCCCTTAACAGTATTCAATTTACTTTTGAATCCTGGGGTTGGAATCTTGCGCCGTACTAACGACTATCATCAGCCACTGGCTGCCTGCCCCCTCCCTCTGCCATTTACTTAAATTACTCCTTTTGTCCTTGTCCCATGCCACCCCCATTACCCCTGGAGCTGTCCCTCCACCCCCAGTTAAGAGGCTGGACAAGAAATATCAGTTGGAAAGAGAAGTGCAGAATTTCTGTTTTCCCATCCTGACCACCAGGGGGTGGTGCAGGCGGCTGCCTGTGACAAGGCTAAGGTGCCTCTGGCTTCTCACCCACCAGATAAGGAGTCCAGGAAGATTGATAGTATGGCCAAAAAGGGATATTTGTCACCTTCCTTGGTCATCAGGCAGGCTATTTTCAAGCCTATGCGGCCCAGTATCAGCAGTCTTTATGGCAGTCTGTACTGGCAATGGCAAACAAAGCCCCTTCACCCTTGTCTAATGACCTGGCAGAAACTGACAGGTTTGGCCTAGAGGCAGCCAAGTATCAGTTTCAAATGGCTGCTAATACCAATGATACAGCAGTCGGGTGGATTGCAAATACTGTTGCTCAATGAAGGTTTGCCTGGCTAAGAGCTACAGATCTTATCCAGGACACTTGGAGACTTTGGATTTCCCTCTGGAGGGTAATTCCCTTTTCGGAGAAACGGTGGCATATACTACATAGATCGGATGACTTTTATGAAGGGTCAACAACATAAGTAGTAACAGCGCACTTAATGGACTAAGTCTTTAGCGCTGTAGAAGTCCTATGAATCCTATATGAAGAAGGTGGAGGAATATAAAGCCACCTTCAAAAGCAATTCTGCTAAAGAGAAAATCTCTCCATGCACCAGACCCTGTGGAAGGGGAGGCAGTGGCAGGTCCTTTCACACTAGTCCCCTTTACCAGGCAATGGCTGCAACTAAGTACCAACAGTATCCACAGAAGGGGTACTTCAGAAGTAGGGACAGGAGGGATCCCAAATTCAAAGCTCAAAATGGTAACTTTGGCATTGATTCTGCCAACACTCCAAAAAGGACACTGGTTGGCATCACTGGACCTAAAAGATGCCCATTTCCACATCCCTGTAAGTTAGTGTCACAGGAAATACTTCAAGTTCAGACTCCCATGAGATCACTACTAGTTTTCAACCCTGCCATTTGGCCTCACTTCAGCACCAAGGGTATTCACAAAGTGCCTGGCAGTGGTTGTGGCACACCGGCGAAGACAAGGTGTCACGGTGTTTCCCATATTTGGATGACTGACTGGTGGTGGAAAAATCACCAGAGCAAGTCAGGCAGTATCTACAGAGCACCCAGGGGCTTCTGGAGTCACTGGGGTTCTTGATGAATCACAAAAAATCCATCCTTCTACCTGCACAGGTGCTGCAGTTCATAGGAGCAGAGATCAACACCCTGCAGGGCAGGGTCTACCTGCCTTTGAACAGGGTAAGAAGTACCAAGTTGACTGCAGACTCATTCAGCCTGCACAAGCCAAAAACTGCAAGGCAGTTTCCACAGCTCCTGGGCCACATGTCTTCAGCCACAGGCACAGTCCTAGGCTCCAGGTTCCAAATAACATCCAGTTCCACCTAAGTAAAGGAACACTGGTGCCAAAGAAGAGATTCCCTCTCAAAGCTAATCCCAGTAACAGAAACCTTGTTGCAGGCACTTCAGTGGTGGAAAAAGGAATCCAACCTAAGGGAAGGGGTTCCTTTTCAACGAGAGTCCCCATCAGTTGTTCTCACAACAGGATGCATCTCTACTGGGGTGGGGCACCCATATGGGGGTCCACCCAACCCAGGGCACTTGGTCAAGTGCAGAGATACTCCAGCACATAAATTTGCTGAACTCAGAGCAGTGTTCCTGGCACTAAAAGCCTTCACAACGATGGTACAGGTCAGAACAGATACCACCACCACAATGTACTACATAAACAAGCAGGGAGCTACCAGGTCAGGTCCTCTCTGCACAGAAGCCATGAAAATTTGTAGTCTGGCTTTTACTCCTTGGGAGTTTCCCTACAGGCAATCCATCTGCCAGGGAAGGACAACACCCTGGCAGATGCTCAGTCTAATCAACCAAGCCCATCACGAATGGACCCTGAACATGCAAGTGGTGGAGGTAATCTTCAGAAGGTGGGGCTCACCAGAGATGGACTTGTTCGCATCCCACCAGAACCATCTGCCACAATACTGTTGCAGACCACAGATCAGGGTACACTACCCCCGGATGCTCTGGCTTTGAACCTATATGCTTTTCCTCCCTTCCCTCTGGTGTACAGGGTATTACTCAAGCTCCGGTCCCAGTCGGCATCAATGATCTTGATAGCTCCAAACTGACCCAGGCTGCCATGGTACTCTCTGCTGCTCTCCATGTCTTTAGCCGAGCCAGTACACCTCCCTCAGAGGCACAATCTGTTAACCTCCAACCAGAGGAGACTCCTGTATCGAATCTCAAGTCTCTCGATCTCAAAGCTTGGCTCTTGAAGACCTAGAATATGTAGGTTTACACCAGACTGAGGCCGTTTTGGACATCCTAAGAGGTTACAGGAAGCCTTCCACTAAGAAAAATTCTGCTTCAAAATGGAAAAAGTTTTCTATTTGGTGTTCAGCTAGGGAGCTGGTATCAAAACAATCTGGGGTTCCAGCTGTTCTTGATTGCCTCTCTTATTTACATTCCCTGGGATTGCAGTCCAATACCCTCAAGGCCACCTGGCTGCAGCATCCCCTTACATTTCTGCTGGAAGGAAAGTGTTAATAGCTTCAGACCCTATCTTTAAGAGGTTCTTCAGGGGATTGGACCATTTGCACCCCCCTCATAGGGAACGGGTGCCAGCATGGGACCTTAATGTGTGCATAGCTTAGCTCACGGGGCCTCCTTTTGAGCCCATGTCCTTTGTTCATCTAAAATATGTCACTTGGAAATCAGTTTTCGTAGTGGCAATGACTTCTGCAAGAAGAATCAGTGAGTACCAGGCTCTCTACACTGAACAGGATTACATCTCATTCCAGAGTTAAAGGTGGTCCTGAGAACAAACAGGAAGTTCCTCCCTAAGGTGGTCTCTGATTTCCACCTGAACGAAACCATTACCCTACCTGTCTTTTTTTCACTGAACATTCCACCTCTGGTGAAAGGAGGTTTCACAGTCTGGATGTCAAGAGAGCTCTCGGCTACTATATGACAACCACTAAGGACCATAGGCAGGACAGAAAACTGCTGTTCCTGACTTATGGGGATGTGGGAAAAGGTAACCCAGTATCAAAAAGGTCAAGTTCTCAGATAGTCCAATGTATCCAGTTCTGTTACACTAAAGCTGGAAGGGAAACCCCAACAGGACTGGAGGCTCACTCCACAAGAGGGAAAGCTGCTATCTTAGCAGCTGCCAGGGATGTTCCACCAGTGGACATCTGTAAAACAGCTACCTGGAAAACAGTACACACCTTTACAAGAACTGCAATCTGGATATTCAGTTCAGGGGTGATGCTGGGTTCGGCACAGCAGTCCTGCAAAGTCTGTTTCCAAAATAAGGTTCTGTGCCCACCTCCAAAGGTACTGCTTCATAGTCTGCAGAAAGTTAGGAATACCTGAGTATTACTAGGGTTAAAAGAAAAAGTTACTATAGTATTCTTGTCTCTTCCCAATGATACTCAGGTATTTATAACTTCCCACCCTGCCTCCCCTTCTAGAACCTTTAGCCTCTGCACTCCTGCATATAGGGGTATACATGCCACTTTCTGGCACAATTTTGGTAAACAAAGTTCATGTGTTTCCCCCTTCTTTCGGATGATTCTGACATTTTTGGGGGTATCTGTTATGGGTTTTCCCCTCCAGTTGGGGTTTATTTGGGGGGTTATGGATTTGATTATCTTCATTATTATTATTATTATTACTGTTATTCAGTATTTATAGTCCTTGGGGGCCTGCCTTTCCAGGTGTCCGGGAAATCTATGGGGTTTAGAACTAAGGCAGTTAGTTCAAGGCAGCATTTGAATAGTTGTCATGTACAAAGAGTTCCATCATTTGCATGTATTCTATCCTTTCCAGGCAGTTCTGGCTTAAAGGGACACTGCAGAAAGTTATGAATACCTGAGTATCACTGGGAAGAAACAAGATTACTATAAGTAATTTTTTTCTTCCACACTATCTAAATTGGACACACTGCATCATCGGGCCATCAGATTCATCACGGGAGTACCATATCGCACCCACCACTGCACACTTTACTCCATTGTAGGCTGGCCCTCACTCAGCCTCAAATGCCACAAGAATGCAGTCCTTTGGACATATAGGGCCATAATCAAAAAACTCCTGCAGTACATTTCTAACTGCTTGCTTGTCTTCCCACGTGGGCTGCTATGTGCTGAGGAGTCTTTTCTACATTTCCCTGGTCGTCCCGAAGGTCAAGACACGATTTGGTGCTGCAGCAATAAGTCCTGCTCATCCAGCAATTTGGAACAATATACAAAAGAGACTAAAACTTGTAACACCAGTAAGCATGGCCTTCTTTAAGACACTGATCCATTGTAGGCTCACTGAATCTTGTGATAGCCTTACTTAAGTGCTCTTCCACTGCAAACCCCAAATACTTTTCTCAGAGGGGCCATCCCTGTGGTAGCCTCTGTCAATCTCTTTTGCTAGTCATTCCAGGGTAGCCCCTTCATTAGTCCCCTCCCTGTCCCCAGTCGCCCCACTTCCCGTTCCTTCTCCAGTTATCCCTGGGTCCTCCTCCTCTTGCACTCCTCTCTCACCTCAGCATCCCTATTCCCCTATATTCCGCACAGTACCACATTGCAGGTGTAATTTATGTTTATATTGTCTTGCATATTGTTGTCTTGTAAATTTTTGTAATTATTTATTTGTCCCAAACAAGTAGATGTTGTGGATCACTGTGTTTACTTATTGTTATATATGCCACCTGTTCTTGTATTACCCATCTGATTTCCTTCTGTATTACTATTTGCTGTTCTTGTTGACCAATCCAGGTCCACCTTGTAAATGAGCCTGTCTCAATGGTGCTTTACCTGGTAAAATAAAGATGATTGATTTTCCTGAGTGTGCCAATCCAGGGGAAGCACTGCTCCATATGTTGTATGTGCGCAGAACCGTGAAGTACCACCTGCTTAGGACTAAGGAGTCCAGAAAGTCAAGGCAGTTGTTTGTTTCCTTTGCCCCTGGTCCGGAAGGTGTTTTTAGTTGGTTGGCAACTTGCATTGTGTTCTACTACGCCTAGTATGGCAAGGAATTGCCTGGTGCTGTCAAAGCGCATTCCACCAGAGGAATGGTTACCTCGGTGGCTTGTTTCAAAGGGGTCTCAGCCATTGACATTGGTGCGACTGCCACCTGGAATACAGTCCATACTTTTACCAAGCACTACAGTCTGGATATTGCCTCAAGAGCCCGTGCAGGATTTGGCAGGGCTGTGTTACAGGGACTCCTGTCTTAAGTTCATGGAGAGCCTTCTTCCAGACTGTCTGTCTGCACTTGTAACTGCTTGGTACTCATTCCTGCAGTGTAACCTGATGACTGAGATACCCCTGAAGAAGATAGAACAGTTATGTAAGAACTTACCATAACAGCAGATCTTCGAGGGGATCGCAGTCATCCGGTATATTTTCCCTCCCACCACCCCCTTCTTGGGGCTTCTGTCTAGGAACTGGCTATCTGGTATATCCAGTTTTTCTCTTAGGTCTGGGTACCTCTTTTTCTCCTCAGTCCCCATTGGCACAGTCCTGACTCCCTGAGTCTTCAGGGAAAGAACTAAGGAGGGGGCTGGGCCACCCATGCCTATATAGGGTTGGTGACGTTGGCTGACGTTGACGGCGTGGGCGGCCCCAGTTGTACTGCTGAAAATCTTCCATGTGGATTCCCATTTGCCGACTGTGAATTTCCTATGGTGTAACCTGATGATGGAGATCCCCTCGAAGATCTACTGTTACAGTACATTTTTACGTAGCTGTTCTATCTCTCCTCTCCAGGTGCCCGTGGGCACCCCAGCTCACGCAGCCCATGCCCACTGGTCCACCACCAGTTCTGCCTCAGTCTAACCCAGCTCCGCCCCTGCCCCGGTGCCCGCAGGACCTATGCCCGGCTACCTGATACTGGCCTGACACCGGCTTATCCCTACCTACCACCGGCCTCTCCTTATCCTCCGGTGTATAATTATCCTTCACCGGTGGATGTTAATGCCCTGTTTAATTCTTGGTGGGCTCTGGTGCAGAAGCAGAACTACACACTAATGGTCCTACTGCCGGCATCACCTGGATACCCTCCTGGAACTCGGCCTCCTCCAGATCCTGTCAGGCCTGGTCCCAGTGACACTCAGACATCAGCCACCAGGTCCAGCGCTAGTTTGGGCGGCTGTCTGGACTGATACCAGTCCCCTGAAAGTGAGCCAGATGACTAGGATGAAGAGGACCCTGATTTATTTGGACTCTTTCTCCCTTGCATGGGACTTTTCTGCAGATGAGGATCCCCTCCTAATGGTTCTTCTTTCCTGGACATCATGAGGCATATTCAGACTACCATGGTCTGGGAGATTGAGGAGCAGGACCCAGAGTGACGCTGGTTGGCTATTTACCTGCGTCAGCCTGATGCCCTCCCTTGATCGATTCATATGATGATGTCACAAAGGCGGGTCTGGAATCATCCATCTTCTACTCCAGCGGTGCCTAAGAAGGCTGACCACCTTTATCAACCCCCTGCCGGTAAGCCTTTTTTTGGGGGGCAGCCAAAGGCTGATTCAGTGATAATCAATGCTTCCCATGACCACACCAAGAAACCCAAGCACCTCAGTGCTCTTCCCCCAGACAGAGTCCAGACAGCTGGATCACCTGGATAAGCGGGTGTATGCCTCAGTTACCCTGGTCATTAGGGCCATTAACTATTGGCCCACATGGTCCAGTACCAGAATGTCCTGTGGGACCAGACCAGGGACTTGGTTCATACCCTGCCTGATGATCCAACTAAGCAGCAGCTAGCCCAGACTCTCAAGGCAGGCGCAAACATCAGGAATCCAGTCCTGTGGGCTGCAGTCAATGCTTCTGGCAGATGGGCAGCCTCGGGCATTTGTCCCTGGCGCCACTCTTCTCTTCAGGTTTCTGGCTTTGCATCGGATGTTCAGTCCAGCATTTTGGACACCCCCTTTCAGGGTTCTGTCCTTTCTGGAGGCAATGTTCAGGACTTCATCTCCTCCCTGCAGGAATCGGGCCAGGCCCTCTGGTCTGTCCACTCCTTATACCATACGCAGTCTACATCCAGCCAGCGGCCACCGTTGTGACATTCTTCTCACCGGTAGTCCCGCCCTCCTGACAAAGGCCAGAGCAAGCACAAATGAGCGTTGGCCCCTGCCGCTGCTAGGGCTCCCCAGGCAACCACCCTGGCTCTCCTGGTACCCACCCCTGCTTCCTGACTCCTTGTCAGACCCTCCTCCAGTGAAAACCTTGTGGGAGGTGGTAGGGGGTCGCTTCTCCCTCCATCTTGATGGGTGGCGGGAGATCACCTCAGACAGTTGGGTTCTACAGCTCATAGAACACAGCCACACTCTAAAACTTCTCTAGTGGCCTCCCGAAACTCCGCCGGGCAACTCCTTCTACCCCCAAGATCATCTGTGTCTCGCCTGGGTGGAAATTCAGGCTGTGACAAAAAAGTGCCATATAGCCCATCCCTCCAGCTCAGTGGGGCAGAGGGTTATACTCCCACTTCTTCCTGGTCTCCAAAAAGACTAGAGACCACAGGCCTATTATTGACCAGAGCGATCTGAATCTGTTCATAGCGTACAAATGCTCCTGCACCAGGGGACTGGCTCTGTTATCTGTATATGAAAGATGCCTATCTGCATATCAACATTTTTCCTTCCCACAGACACTTTCTCCGCTTTGATTTCCAGGATGCCCCTTTTCAATTATGGCCTCTCCCCTTTGGCCTGTTCTCTGCCCCCAGGGGTTTTACCAAGTGCCTGGCGGTAGTGGTGGCTACCCTGAGGAGGCAGGGGTTTTATGTCTTTCCCTACCTGGATGACTGGCTGCTAGTGGCCCCGTCCCGGGAATGCCTTCTCCAGACCCAGGAGCATACCTTCAGTGTCTTCCAGGCCCTAGGGATCACAGCCAGCAGGCTAAAGTCCTGTCTGACATCCTGCCATTGGCCCCAGTACATAGGGGCTGTTCTGGACATGTCCCAGGGCATGGTTTTCTTGCCCAGGGACAGGGAGGAGCATCTGATGAACCAGGCCGGTCTGGTCTCCTCCAGTTGGGTGTCAGCCAGGGTATTCCCATGTCCTCTGGGTCACATGGCAGCAGCCATTGCCACTATGCCTCTTGCCAGACTACATATGAGGATCCCTCAGTGGATGTTGCGGATCCAGTAGGACTAACATACAGACAACTTCGACCTGCTGGTCATGGTCTCTGACCCCATCCAATGGATTCTGTCTTGACTGGAGCTGGCCAACCTGTTTTGGGAGGTTTCCTTTGCTGTCCTGACTCCTTGCCAGGTTCTGATAGCTTTGGGTCTTTGCTGGGGAGCCCACCTGGGAGCTCAGTAGACTCAGGGCACTTGGACATATGAACATACGAAAGCTGCCAGCAGAAACAGACCATACAGTATCAAGTCTGCTTGAGTGTGCAGCTAGCAGTCCACTACACTGCAGCTGCCCCTTCCCTCTCCTACCCACATATCTGAACTCACTAGCTGATGTCCCTTTCTCAGCACCCTTCTGGTGACTCTCTCCCTGACCTTGTCCCATCCCCTGTCGAAACTACCCACCAACTTCAAGAATATCACTTCCTCTGGCATTGCATTCCACCCTGTCGCCACTCTTTCTGTAAAGTAATGCCTTCTCAGCTCACTCCTGAGTCTCACCCCCCTTTCAATTTCAGACTGTGCCCCCTCGTGTCTCTCCTTCCCTCCCTTCAATCTAAACATACCCTCTGTACCAGCCTTATTTAAGCCTTTCATATATTTGAAGGTTTCTATCATATTCCCCCTGTCGTGCCTTTTCTCCAGGAAGTACATGCTGAGCTCCCTTAGTTTCTCCTCGTAAAGTTGGTCCTCCAATCCAAGGATCATTCTAGCTGCCCTACGCTGGATCCCCTCTGCAGTTTGACATCTTTAAGTAGGGATGCCAGAACTGCATGCAGTATTCCAGGTGTGGCCTCACCAATGACCTGTTAAAGTGGCAGGATGACCTCCCCTCTCCTGGAGGTGATGCCCCTGGCAATACACCCCAGCGTCCTATTAGCTTTAGCTGCTGCTTTTCTGCACTGTGCTGAGTGTCTCATTTGCCCTGTTGTTAGCACTCCAAGATCCTTCTCCTCCTCCTCCTCTCTAGTGGACAGCTGTACCCCCCAAACTTATAAACAATTTCCTGGGTTGCTTGCTCCCAAATGCATGACTTTCCACTTCTTTGCATTGAACCCTAGAGGCCATGTGTCTAACCACTGCTCAAGTTTCGTCAGATCATCCTGCAGCCCCTGCCACCCCTCTGCATTCTCCATAACCACACCAATCTTTGTGTCATCAGCAAAAAAGGCTGATTTTATTCTTTATCTTGTGTGAGATGTTTGCAGTAAAAATGCCAAACACAGCCCAGTACCGAGCCTTGTGGTACTCCACTGGTAACAGCTCTAGGAGTTGAGTTTCCCTCCTGCTATTACCCTCTGTCTTGCATCCAGTTCCTGACCCAAACCACCATTTTTCCCCTGGCTCCCTGGTATCTCAACTTGCTAATCATCCTCCCATGTGGCACTGATTCAAAGGCCTTGCTGAAATCCAGATATAGGACATCCACCACTTGGCCCCTGTTGAGTGCTCTAGTCACCCAGTCATAAAAATCCACCAGGTTGGTCTGACAGGATCTGCCAGAGACAAACCTATGTTGCCTGTTGTCCTGGAGACCGTTCACTTCCAGAAAGGTTACCAGCCTTTTAAGTATAGTCTCCATCAGCTTCCCCACAATGGATGCAAGACTAACTGGCCTATAGTTGCCTGGTTCATCCCTGGGACCACTCGTGGAGGAGCACCACATGTGCCTTCCTCCAGTCCTGGGGCATGCATCTTGTTCCCAGAGAGGTATTTGGTCTATAGGTGGTTCTGCCAGGACCTCTGCTAACTCCTTCAGAACCCTGGAGTGTATGCCATCTGGTTTATGTGCCTTATCTACCCACAGAGCCCTTAGGCCTAGCACCCTGGCCATCAGGATATCCCCATCTGTTAACTCTGCTGCCCCTGTTCCCACCGCCCCTGTCCCCTGTGGTATTGTCCCATGCCTCCCCCTGGTAAACACAGAGCAGAAGTATTAAGTGCTGCTGCCTGTTCTGACCCCTTTTTTGCCTACCCTGCCCCTTTCCTGATTCTTATGATTTGATCTTTGCGATTCCTTCTCTTCTTTATGTACTTGAAGAAATCCTTTTCGCTGTCTGATACCTTGTGCCAGCCTAAACTCCGTTGAAGCCTTGGCTGCCCTGTTTATCTCTCTTGATTTCTTTGCATAGTCCACATTCTTCTTCACCTATTGGACCTCAGAAATTTCCTGAAGGCTACTCTTTTTTTTTTAACCTCACCCTTTCCAACACCTCCCTGTTAAATCAGCTTGGCGTCATTGACCTTGCCTTTTTGCTTTGGAACTTTGTGAACGCACAAGTGGCCTCTGCCAGCCCGAATTTGATAATCTGCCATATCTGGTTCGTATCCATGTGTAGCCGGATACTGGCTAGGTGCTCCCCCAGCATGTCCCTTATCCTGCTAAAGTCCTCCTGCCTGAAGTCCAACACCTTTGTCCTGGTCTTGCCCGCCTCCCTACCAATACTGAGTGAGTACTACACTGCATGGTGGTCACTTCCCTACCAATGGGTCCTCCACCTCCAGTTCCCTGACAAGCTCCCCATTAGTCAGCATGAGTTCCAGAATGTTACTTTCCCGGTAGGCTTCCTAACCTTCTGGACCAGGAAGCTGTCCTGGAAAGCCTTCAGGATGACCTCTTCCCTGACACTTGAGGTGGATGGGGTGTTCCAGTCTACCCATGGCAGACTGAAGTCCCCCACAGTCACGGTGTTACCCTTCCCACAGACTTTCCTTATCTGTTCTGCTTATGACAGATTGGTTGTCAGTGGTGGTATAATTTTGGTATCACAAGCTTTGTTGTTCTGTGTCAGCTGAGACCGTAAGGTCTCTTGCAAAGAAAGAAAAAGACAAGAGTTTTATTTTAAAAAGGAAACAGAACTATATATCACTTGGTGCACAGTTAAGTTCCTACCTATTTTATTTTTTTTCTAAAGTGCAAAGTCAGAGTAGCTGTAGTCAGGGAAGAAGATGGCTTCTGACTACAGCAGGCATACTGTAGATTACTTGAAGCAGTTGTGCGGGGACAGGGAAGTCCTGTTCGAGGTGACAGCCAAAAAGCAGAACTTCATAGAGGCTCTGATGGTAGCAGATACCCAGAGCAGTGAGTCACCGACCGTGACTGAAAAGGACAGCAGGGCCACTGTCAGTGACGGGCCACAGCAGCAGGGAATGGCCACCAGTATCCTGAATCCAGAGGTACTCAAACTGCAAATTGAGTTGCGCAGGATGGAGTTGGAGTCCCAGGAGAGGAGAGAGTGAGAACGCAGAGAGGCAGAGCGACAACAGAGGGAGGCAGACCATGAGAAGCACGAGCACCAGCGAGCTGCAGAGGAGAAGAGAGAGGGGCACCAGAGGCAACACGAGCTGGAGAAGATGCGACTCCGACCAGCGGCACCAGAGCAGGTAAGTGGCTTGGGTTTAACTGAGACTGCAGGACAGGTTACAAATTGAACTCCAAATTAATAGCTGAGTTTAAGGAAGGGGAGTACATGGACGCCTTTTTAAATTCTTTTGAAAAAGTTTGTATTCAGGCTAAAATTCCTAGAGTCCTGGAGCTTCCAGCTATCCCCGCTACTTACCGGGAAAGCTCGAGATGCATTAGGTCAAATGGACAATGAAGACAGCAATGATTACAGCAAGCTAAAAGCTGCACTGTTAAAGTTTGAATTAACTGCTGAATCATACAGAGCTAAATTCTGTAAGCTCAGGAGAAGCCCTGATATGAGCTACGAGGAGCTAGCCACGAAACATCAGTTTTTAAAACGTTGGTGGGAAGGAATTGAGGCAAATTCTGTTGATAAAATTGAAAATTTGATTTTATTAGAACAGTTTTATTGGGCATGCCCAGCAGAGCTAAAAACCTGGCTAGAGGACCCACTCAGCAGTTCAGGCCCTCTACTCCCAAAGTGCCAACCTCTGAGCTCAGTCTTGTGAACAGTGTAACTGACAAGGTAACCTTCTTGTAGTTTTTTGTGAGTTTGGATCAACCTTTGGTCTCAAGTTCTGGAGAGATTCAAACTGTTAATCTCTTGCTAGCATACCCAATGCACAGCCTCAGATATATCTGTCTTTGGGGGGCCAGATATCTTTGCCTAAGGGCACCTAACCATGTATTCAGAGATGAACCCTAAAACTTTAATAAAGACCTCAGATTTAAAACACTTCTCTTTCCAGTTTGATACCACCATACAAGCTTATGTCTGCTTTCTTATATAACCATAAATATTTCTTGGCAAAAGAAAGCAATTCAAAGACAGACCAGGTATGCTCTAAAATTAGAGTTTTTACTAAAATGTATAATAATATGTCAAACATACAATACAGAACTCTTATCACAAGACATACATATCTTTAAACAAAACAAGGTTTAAACCAGTGCAATTCCTACAACAATATTTAGATTTTGTCTAGCTTTCTAAATACCTGTTTACAGTGCTCAGATGTTTTCTTGGTCAGTGTCAGATAAGTGTGTCTGTAGTGAAAAAAATAATCTTTAAAAGCTGGTTTTGCCCACCTCTTTTGCATGAGGTCATCTAGCTCCTCCCTGTCGAAATATCTAAAAAATATATATTTCTATACAACCACAGGATGTAATTTCAAAGTATTAATTCTGCATCCTTAGCATAACTCAATTTCAATGACACCTCTTTTGATTCATGCTGCATCCTCCTCACACAGGCTTCATATGAGCATTTACAACCTCTCACTTACGTGTAGTAACCTTTGTTTTCTCTTCAACTTCATAAACCTTTTTTTATGATTTCCCTCTTAACAAAGTTAACTTAAACAACTCTAATTAACTCAGAGAAACAGGATCCTTGATTAAAGTCTTCCATGTAACACATTGTCTCTAAAAACTGTGTGTGTGTGTGTGTGTGTGTGTGTGTGTGTGATGCATGCTGTCAGCATTTCTCTTGGCCTGCATCTGTCAGCTGAAATCTGGGGAGGAGGGATGAGTGAGCCCATTCCTAGAACATTTGATTTTTCAGCAGAGATAGTCATTAATACATTTTATATATATATATAAAAAAAATATGATACAGCACTTTAGAACTGCCTGTTTACGTCACACTGCTATCTCCCTATCAATGTCCTCCATTTTGAGAGGATGGTCTATACACTGCCCCCAACCTAACCTTCGTTCTCTTTAAGTCCTGAATCTGAACCCATAATGCATGTGCCCTGCCCTCTTTCCTCTCCGCAACGCAGTATCCCTCCCTAACACAAACAGCCACCCCCTTCCCTTTTTCCCTGTTCCTCTGGTACAGCCTGTACTGTGGGTTCACCAGGTCTTAATCCTGGTATTGGGTGTCCCATGTTTCAGTAATAGCAGCTATGTCCACCTCTTTCCTCTGCCATCAGAGCCTGCAGCTTGACTACTTTGTTCCCCAGACTCCTCGTGTTCAAGGAGACCACCGTCCAGAAACTGGTCTGCCCTTCTCTCCCAGTCTGATCACTCTTAGTGCCAACCCTATTTGGATACTCCCCTGAGTCTTTCTTGCTGATTTGAGGGGTAGGCCCATTGGGCTCCCTGGCTTGGCGTAGAAACATATGAGACACAGGACCTCCACATCAGTGTCTTAGAGATGCGGGCCATCCTGTATGCTCTTTGGGCCTTCCAGACTCCACTCCTCCCCAGTCCATTCTTGGTTCAGATGGACATGTGCGTGGTTTATTACATAAACAAGCAGGGGGGGATGCATTCCTACCACCTGTGCAGGGAGGCGATGAGGGTTTGGTATTGGGCTGTCGAGCATGGTCTGGAGCTCTCCACCATCCATGTTCCAGGCATCCAAAATGTCCTGGCGGACAGTCTGTCGCTGCTGCTCCAGGGCTCAGTGGAAACTTCTGACCCCAGTAGTTGAAGACATCAATCAAATCTATCAAACGTTTATTTATCAGCACTCCTCCAGTAGATCAGAGCACTTTACATCTTAATACAAGCTAAAATTCCATACAGACAAAAGATTAAAGTCACACTATGATATACATGACCTTAAACATAAATATAAATGCATAGTATAGTATACCTAAATTTAACTCTCATCAGAGAATGCCTTGCTGAAAAGATAAGTTTTCAATTTGATTTTAAAATTATCAATGGTCTGGCACTCTTCCAATCCAGCGAGGTAGAGCATTCCATAGGGTTAGGCCGCAAAGGCAAAAGTATGCACCCGAGAAGTGTTTAAACAGACCCTGGGAACCTCTAGCAATCCCTTGTTGGTGGAGCAAAGTGGGCGGAGAGTGCGGTAGGGTTGCAGAAGATCTTGAAAGTAGCTGGGTCCCTGTCCGTGTAGGGCCTTATAGGTCAGCAACCTGACCTAGAAGGTGATTTGCCAGTGTACTGGTAGCCAGTGCACATAACAGAGCACAGTCAAGATGTGGCAAGATCTTGGTAAGCCAGTCAACAGCCTGGCCGCTGCATTCTGCACTAGCTGCAATCTGCAAATGTCAACCCCCGGTAACCCTGGGTACAGGGTTTTGAAGTGATCGAGGCACGAAGTTGCAAAGGAGTGAACCAGAGTTGGCATATCACCAGGCAGAATCAGGCGCTTGATCCGAGCGATGTTCCTCAGATGATAAAACGAGGTCTGTAGAACTGCCGACACCTGGGATTTTAGTGTTAAGTTGCTATCAAATACAATGCCCAGATTTTGCGCCTGATTTGTGGTCAGCAGCTGGGCATCTCTGAGCCAAAGCCCTGAAGGTTGACCAGCCTGCAACCTCATGCCTTGACAACCTGGCTTTACTACCAACACCTCAGTTTTGTCTGGATTCAACCTCAACCAGTTGACATTCATCCGACCCCGGATTTTGGTGAGGCAGTTGTTAAAAACCGAGACTGCACCATCCTGCTTGGGCACAAAGGACATGTAGAGCTGAGTATCATCTGCATCACAGTGAAAACCCAGCCCCTATCACCTTATAATGTTCCCCAATGGCAGCATGTACACTGCGAACAACATGGGGGATAAGATGGAGCCCTGTGGAACCCCACATGATGGGGGGAGAGGAGGCAATGAATAAATCTCCAGCACTACTTTCTGCATCTTACCAGTGAGGAATGATCTAAACCAACTGAGGACTGTACCAGACAGTCTGCAGAAAATCCACAGGCGCTCCATCAACACCATGGTCCACAGTGTCAAATGCTGCAGAGAGATCAAGGAGAACAAAGATGGAATGACTCCTTTGATCCCCCGTCATCAGGAGATCATTTAACACCCAAACAAAGGCAGTTTCAGTACTATGCCTCTCCCTGAAACCAGATTTGGAGAGCATCATAGACGTAATGGGTTGTTCAATGGTCATCCAGTTTTATGGCCACCACCTTCTCAATAACCTTGCCTACAAAAGGCAGGTTAGAGACAGGTCTGTAGTTTGCCTGTCAGTCTGGATCCAGAGAAGATTTTTTCAGGAATGGTACTACTACTGCTTCCATCAGGGGGTCTGGAAAAACCCCTGTCTTTAGTGAACATCGGACTATCCTAACAAAGACTGGACCGATGACTTCAGCACATCCCACAAATAGGCATGTTGGGCCCAGGTCCAAACTACAGTTGGTTGGGTGCAGTCCCTGGATGACCTGCACAATGTCCATAATATCCAGCTGGTTGAAGTCAGACCAGACAGGCCGTGTGCTTGCAACCTCTTGCCTATCAGTGCAAGGCCTGTTAGAGGGTGCTGAACAGATTTCTGACCCGATAGTGGCAGTCTTATCAGCAAAGAATTGAGCAAACTCATCACATAAAGCCTGTGAAAAAGCTCCCCGAGACTGGTAGCAGGTTGGATTGCACAACTTGTCAACAGTCCTGAAGAGCTGAGCTGGTCGATTCTTTGCTGCAGCAATCTCCTTGGACAGGAACTCTGCCTTCTTACAGGAGATTGTTGATTAATAGCTCATTATAAAGACTATCAATCTGTTTGTCATCTGCCAGGCTGGATTTCCTCCAACGCTGCTCCAACCTTCGACCCCCTCACCTCATCTCCTTCAAAGTCCCATCAAACCATGGGGACTTCTGGTGGAGGGAGAGGGGGTGAATGTGGACAGGAGTTATGGAGTTGAGGGCCACTGCCATATTATAGGGTAGTACCAGTTACCTGGCTCCTGGCATACACTCGTCAAACCTGATAGATCCAGCACCTCATAAAAGACGGTACCAGACCATCTCTGTAGGGGTAGGTCTATTGGGGGGTGCCTTGAACCTGAACCCTGTAGTATGATGATCCGACCAACTGACCGGTTCCACCCTCAGGCCAGAGATCTCCATCCCAAGTAGGAAGACCAGGTCCAATGAATGACTGTGAATATGAGTTGCAGAGGTAACCACCTGTGTGAGACCCAACAAACTCATTAGTTGGAAGAAGTCTTGTCCAAAGTGTGAGGATTCATCATTGACCCAAGCATTGAAATCCTCCAAAATAATCCATCTCAGGAATTTCAGCACCTGGTCGATTAAGTCCATGACCACCTGCAGGAATTCCTTCCAATTACTGGTCGGATGGTAAATAAGAAGGATCTTGCAACCTACACCTGCGACCACGATACATTCAAAGGATCTGGTCTCTCCAATCAGGATGGCTACAAGGTCCAGGCATGATTTAAAACAAACGGCAACTCCCCTGCCCCTATGATCCTTTTTCTGGTGGTGCATCACCGAGTACCCAGCTGGAATTGTTGATTCCAGTACAGAGCCAGCATTCTCATCCAGCCAGGTCTTGGTGATGCAAGCCAGATCAGTTGTTCCAACAAGATGAGCAATAATTGCTGTCTTATTTATAGATCTGGCATTGCACAAGGATAGACAGACAAGGTAGATCCAGCTCCTTGCCCAGTAGATGTGGATCCCTTGGGTATGGGAACCAGGCAAGGAGGACCCCTTTTCTGGATCCATTTTGCTCCAATGTGCCTTCTCATCCTCACCATCCCAATCTGCCCACCCTGCTCCACAACCCCACCAGGTCCTTTGACAAGTGGGGTGTCCAGAGCTGGACCTTTTTGCATCCCCACTTAATGCAAAACTGCCTCTTTTTTTGCTTGTTTGCTTGATCCTGGGCCAGGAATCTTCTGGCGAGACACGTCGTCCCTCTCCTGGAAGGGGAGGTTTCTCTATGCCTTCCCTCTCTTCCTGCTCCTTCAGCGGGTTCTGCTGAAACTTCAGATGGAGAGGGCTGAAATGATTCTCATAGCTCCCTTCTGGCCTTGTCAGATACGGTTCCCTTTACTGCAACAGCTGGCAGTGGAACCTCCAGTGCCTTTGCCCCTGTGCATTGGCTTGCTCTCCCGGGGGGGGATCTCCAATCTCTGCATCTCTATGCATGGCTCTTAAGGACATAGCCATTGCCTGGTCTGGCATTTCCCCAAGGGTTGCAGGCATCCTGGTGGCTGCATAAGCTCTCTACCAGGGCTACCTAAGCTATGAAGTGAAAGTGTTTTTCCCTTTGGCCCACTTCCCATCAGTTGGATCCTTTCATTTGCCTGGTGGATCAGGTGTGGGAGTATCTTCTCTCACTCTCCAATTCCAGATTGAGGTACTCCTCCATCAGGGTACATCTTTTTGCCATCTCTGCATATCATGTACCTATCGAGGGCAGAGCTGTGGCTCAGCTTGATGTCTCGCACTTTCCTGCAAGGCGTTCTGCATCTCAGTCCTCCCATTTGGGACCCAGTCCCTCATTAGGACCTCAATTTTATATTGGAGAAACTCATGTTACCTCCATTTGAACTGGCCGCGAGTTACGAGCTGCACTATATCTCATGGAAAGCACTCTTTTTAGTTGCTATTACTTCTGCTCAAAAGATTTCCAAACTTCAGGCTCTCATGTGTAAGGAGCCTTATTTGGTTTTTCACAAAGATAGGGTGTCTTTGCATACCAATCCTAAGTTTCTTGCTAAGGTTGTGTCAGAGTTTACTTTGAATGAATCCATCCACCTTCCTGTTTATTTTCCAGAGTATTTTCCAGAGTATTCTTTTTTTTTTTTCACATCCCTATTTTTGTGCCCGCTGTGGCGCCTACCGGCAGGGGCATCCAGCCACCAGCACTGCCCATGGGAAGAGCAGCAGGCTCACTCACATGGTGAGGGGATCCGGCATGGCCATAGCCAATCCACTGGAGGGCTCCCCTGTCCCTGCCAGCCAGGACCGGCGCTGAACCCCCCCCAGCACTATTCCACAACAGTTCTCCCCGCATGGCAGGGCATGGCCATCAAGCTGCATGGTCACGCCCAGCCTTTTCCCGTTTCCTGCCCAATTGGAGCACAGGCATGCAATGATGTCCATGCACAAATGTGCAGATGTCTGCCATGCTCCCCCCCACTAGGCACCCATGCATCTGCAGTACCACCGGCCATCCCCAGGGACCACCGGAGCTCAGTGTGGATCCCACCCTTTTCCCCAGGACTAGGTGAGCTGTCGTCGGACACTCGATCCTAGTCCTCCCCTGCTGACCCGGGCTTGTTCCCGAACCCAGGTCGCCAGCGTGGAGCAAGGTGTGGCATCCAGCGCTTCAACCCTCAGTGCCACCGGGCCGTATTTTCCAGAGTATTCTAATCAGGGGGAGGCTTTGCTCCATGCTTTGGATGTACATAGAATCTTACAATACTATACACACTGGACTAAGACTTGTTTCATTTGCCCTGAAGAGTGAGCGAGCTCCGTGGTCCAAACAGTGTTTGTCTAAGTGGTTAGCAAACTGCATTGTTTTCTGTTACCAAAAGTACAGGGAATTTCCTGGAATTGTTAAGGGCCATCCTACCAGGGGTATGGCTGCTTCCATGGCTTCTTTCAGGAATGTGTCCACTGCAGACATCTGTGTAGCCGCAACTTGGAGCTCTGTCCATACCTTCACCAAACACTGCAGCCTGGACATTGTCTCTAGGCGTAAGGCTAACTTCGGCCTGGCCATTCTGCAGGACTTTCTCTTATAAGCCTCTGGCTGCTGTTCTTTTTTTCCTTCTTCCTCCTGCTGTTTCCTTTTGTTACTGAAACTGCTTGGTAATTGGACCTACTGGTGATAGCCTGCTGAAAGAGCCTCCCTCGAAGTAAGAAAGTACAGTTATGCAAGAACTTACTGCAATAGTAGATCTTCGAGGGAAGCTTTTGCAGCAGGCCCTAATTTTCCATCTCTACTTCCCCCTGCTCTCTGTCTGCCTGTTTTCATCTTCTGTGCGAGTGAGTCTTTCACTCTCTCTCTCTTTACTTTATTTCTGTCTCTCGGGGAAACCTCATTGTTTTTTTTCATCTGCTGCTCACTTCAAGTCTCCAGTAGTAGAACTGAGGAGAGTGTGGAGACCGCCCACCTTTATAGGATAGGCCAACATAAGCTGAATGATGTCAGTGATGGACAGTTCTCTGTGGTACACTGCTATTTGGATAGGTTTCTGTGTGGTCCTGGTGGCTTAGTCCTGCTGCTGATTGTCTGCTGCACGAGCCCCTCTCGAAGATCAACCTTTATGGTAAGTTCTTATGTAACTACTTTTTTAAATAGCATGAACTGCTTGAACTTTCAATTCAGTAGTGAAAGTAAGGAAATAATTGAGGCATACCTCTCCACCTCCTCCCTCATAAATCAGGGAAAAAGCTTGAACAAAATCTGGGACAAAGGACCCAAATCAGGGAAAAGTTGGTGATATCCACTCATGAAGCTGGTAGAGTAAGGAGCTTGGTGTGAAATGCATTTTCTAAGGAAAGGCAAGTCTAAAACTTTAATTCATAGATTCACAGACATGTGATGGCAGAAAAGGGCCTTCCCTGGCCTATCAAGTCTACCCTTTCCCTCCCTCTACCTGTCACCCACCCCCTCCAGATTTCCCTCGTCCTCCTCTTGACAACCCTCTGTGTTTGTCCCAGGCCCTCTTGAATCCCTCCACTGTACTGGCACTCACCACCTCCTCCAGCAGTCTGTTCCAGGGCTCGGCCACTCTGTCTGTGAAGTAATACTTCCCAACATTTCCCATAAATCTTCCCCCCCTTCCACCTTCAGTCCATGCCCCCTAGTTCTTGTATCTACCTTCCCTGTAAATAAACTCGTCCCCACTTTATTGATCCCCTTCACATACTTGAATGTTTCAGTCACGTCCCCTCTTTCCCATCTTATCTCCAGAGGATACAAATCCAATTCCCTCAACCTTTCCTCATATGCCATCCCTCTTAGCCCATGCACCATTTTAGTGACCCTTCTCTGCACCTTTTCCATGCCATTTATGTCCTTTCTTAGATGGGGCCTCCAGAAATGTACCCCGTACTCCAGGTGTGGCCTCATCATGGAGTTGTAAAGTGGCATCTGCACCTCCCTCCTTCTGCTGATTATCCCTCTCCCTATGCATGCCAGCATCCTGTTAGCCTTGCCCACTGCTTTACTTCACTGGGTTCCCACCTTAAAGTCATTTGCAATTATAATCCCTAGATCCTTCTCCTGCCTGGGCACTGCAATCTCCTTCCCCCCCCAACTAGTGTGTATGTGGTATTTGGATTCCTCTTCCCCAAGTGCATCACTTTGCAGTTCCTGGCATTGAATTTCAGCTGCCATGTTTCTAACCACTCGTCCATTAAGCATGTATCATTCTTCATTGCCTCCACCCCGGGTGTCCACCCTGGTACTGAGTTTTGTCGTCTACGAAAAGGCAGACCTTCTGCTGAAGCCTCTCTATGTCACCAACGTATATGTTAAACAGAATGAGCTCCAGCACCAACACCTGAGGGACCCTGCTCGACACCCCAGTCTCCCCAGAGTGCACCCCATTGACCACCACCCTCTGGCTTCTCCCTGTCAGCCAGCTCTTCACCCATCTTACTGTTTTCTGCCCCACCCCTAGACTCCCCAACTTATTAACCAGCCTTCTGTGGGGCACGGTGTAAAAGGCCTTCCTGAAGTCCAGGTAGGCCATGTCCATTGCCTCACCCTAATCAACCACCCTCGCCACCTCATCGAAGAATTCATTCAAGTTTGTGTGACATGACCATCCCCGAGTGAAGCCATGCTGCCGACTGTCTTGCAGCCCCCCTTCCAAACATCTAACCATCCTTTCAGTATTGCCTCCATTACTTTACCCACCACCAATGTGAGACTGACCAGATAATTGCCCGCTTCCTCCCTGCTGCCACTTTTATGAATTGGCACCACATCTGCCTACTTCCAGTCCTCTGGTACCCACCCTGTATCCGGGGACAAGTTAAACAACCCCACCAGTGGTTTCGCCAGTACCTCCATTAATTTCCTGAGCACCGTAAAGTAAAAACCATCACCTGTCCCATGGCCTTGTCTCTCTCTCCCTCCCCCCCCAACTTCCCTAATTCCTCCTTTACCTCTTCCACACTGATTGGGCTAGGATCCATCCCATCTTTCCTTTCTCACTTACCTCTGATCCCCTTCTGTCCCCTTCCATCGTAAAAACTGAGCTGAAGTAACCATTCAATACTTTAGCTTTCTGGAAATCCCCTTTCACTTGCAGTCCCCCCTCCTCCTTAATCCTTTCTATCCCCTGTCTTGCCTTCCTCCTTTCCCCAGTGTACCGAAAGAATGTCTTGTCCCCCCTTTTGGCCCGCCTAGCAATTCTCTCCTAAGTTTCTGCTTTAGCCATCCTAATCCTTTGCCCTGCCACCCTCAGCTTCTCTTTGTAAGTTTTCCTATCCAACTTTCCCTGCATCCTCTTGTATTCCCTGAATGCCCTTTTCTTCTCCCTGATTACCCCCTCACTTCCCTATTGAACCATAGTGGCCTGTTCCTTCTCTTGTTCTTCCTCACCCTTCTTACACATCCCTCTGTCACTTTAAGGAGCACACCCTTGATCTTTTTCCATAGCTCCTTCGCCCTTTCCCCATCACCTCCTAGAAAATCTCCCTCATCCTGGGAAAATCTGCCCACCTGAAGTCTAGTACCTTTGTGGTGGTACGACTAGTCTCATATTCTGCACTGACCTTGAAGCCCACAGTGCTGTGGTCACTGTCTCCCAGACTGCTTAAGTGAATGAATCATATTTTGACTCTATAAATAGCAGCTGTATCTCTTAGACTTCTGTAGTCTGACAGCCAGCCACAGTGTGTATCAATGTTCTGTGATGGCATTGTTTGGAGAACATTGCAGATATCATCCCTTTCTTTCCTGAATTGGGTGATAGGCCTGACATGCATTTGTGGGGGGGGGTACCTGGGATTTTATAAACTGGGATGAGGCAAATCTATTAGGGGGGGAGATATCACATAATGGAGAGGGGAGAGAATCTTGCTGTCTTTAGGTGGGGGGTGGGATGCATAGAGCATTACTACAATTAAAGGGGAGGGCAGAAGAGAGCAAGCAATGCTACCATTACGTCAGGAGGAAAAGAATAGAGAGCATCACTGGCATTGTGTGGATTGAGGGAGAAGAGAGCATTGTTAACATAGAAATGTAGAAATTGATGGCAGATGAGTACCGCTAGGCCCATCTAGTCTGCCCTTTTTCCCTACTTGATCTCCGGCAGAACATGATACCCAGCTGGTTGGGGAAATTTACAGTGCAGCCAAGTCAAATGCAGTGGTGATACTGAGGGACTTCACTCTTCCAGGTATAGAATGGCAATTTGAAATGCCTAAATTCAGGGATGGGACAGACTTCCTTTCCTCCAAGGACTGCTTCATAGAGCAGTGTGCCCAACGGTCTAGATCTGAGGCCACACTTGACCTTGTTCTTGGCAGTTGGGATGGGATCATCTCAAATGCGAATGTCCAACCTCTGGTTGGAACCAGTGGCCACAACTGGGTAACCTTCTTCCTGGTGATGGGGAAAATAAGTCAGGCCTCAGTCACCAGGACCCAGCACTTCAGAAAGGCTGACTTAACCAAGATGAAAGACCTGATGTCCATGGGTCTGTAGCAGTTACGTGAGGCTAGTACTGCAGAACACATGTGAAGTTTAATGAGAAAGGGACCTGAAGCACCAGCAGAGGTCAACATCTATGTAAGTAGTAAGGCAAAAAGGGCCAAGAGTTGGCTGCCCAGGCTCAACAGAGGCCTAAGATAACTGATCCTGAACAAGAATAATGTCTGTGACCACTGGAAAGAGGCAGGTTGCCTCCAGTACAGACCAGCCCTTTGGGACTGCAATATTAGAATTAAGAAAGCCATGGAGAGATTTGAAGTTAATATTGCAGCAGGAGCTGCAGACAACACTAAAGCCTTCTTCCGGTACATAAATGGAAGGAGAAGATGAAGGAGTGGATTGAGTCTCTAACAAAATGGGAAGGGGCAACCAGCAAGTGACATTGGGATGATAGCTGAGATGTTTAATGAATACACAGTTTAAGTATTGCCCCTAGTTGGTGGAGGGCACTTATTGGACAGGCCTGTGGGATTGAAGGTAGCCACAGTGCAGCTGGCAGACATCATGTCTGATTTGGTAGTTGACTACCTGGCAAAAATCAAGTCAGGTAATTTCAAAGGGGAAGATAGGATTCCCCCCCCCCAAGTCACTGTGGAATTAGGGGGAAATTGGCAGAGCCGCTTGCTGTAATCTGTCCGGCATCTGTCCAGACACTTGTGATGCTGGAGGACTAGAAAGTGGCAAATGTGGTCTACAGTGTCAAGAAGGAGGCAGGCTTACAGCCAGTCAACTACTAGCCAGTCAGTCTAACATCTGCATTGGGCAAGATCCTGGACACCATTAACAAGAATTGACTAATGGATCATTTGGTTGAAGCCAAGGTTTTTTCCTTCTGTTAGCATGACTTTGAGGGGCAGTAAATGCAAACCAACCTGATCACCATCTTCAGGTGGGTTACCAGGACTGTGGACAGGGGTGGGGTCATGGATGGTAGTCATTCTAGTGTTTAGCAGGATGACAGTGTGGCATCTGTCTGTCTGTCTGTATAGCTATCTATCGTACACCATATGGCAAACGGGCCTCTCCCAGACTTGGCCTGCAACTGTTACCAACTTTCTCAAACCCTTCAGATGCCTGCAAGGGCCCCTCAGTAGCTGCCGCCACTCAGCATAGACACTCCCTCTGGGTATCTCTAGGTCTGAATCCCACCAGAGCCACTGCCTACACGGTGCAGCACTCTTTACCAAAGGGAAAATGACCCATGCCTCGTCACCCCTGAACACCTCACTTTAGAAACAAATATAGTAACCATACCCTTGTCTTCATAGATGGAACACAGACTCTGTCAATGTAACAGTTATCTGTACCTTCGAGGACTCGGTCACAGAAACAGTAAGCATATAAAAATAATACTTCAAGATATTTACTCATATTATAAAAAGGGTCTAAGAAATGGGGCTTTCTGATTGGCAGTATGCATTCTATCAGCCTTAGGTTAATCTTTTATTAAAATATATGTAGAGCCTAATCACATGCTGAATAAGGTTTAGCACTGTTTAAATTGTTCTATTATAATAGCAATAAGGTACTCTCAGAATTATCTTAATAGTGGGGTGATTAACAGAACATTAACATAACCCCTGGTCATGCCTTATTGCTTAATAATACATAATACTACACTAAAACTGAGGAACAGTGTTTCTACAGCGATAAAAATAATTATTTGAATTTTGATGACCAGATTGGCCAACTGGGACATTCATGTCCCTTTTTCATGGGCAACCTGGGGAATAGAGACATACCAAGAATACGTACAGAGTAAAAAGCACTTCACAGAAGATAAACAGGAACAAATGTGAGAAAATAATAATGATAGTCCTGTGAGTACTTGGAAACAAAAACATAAATTCATCACTTTGAAAACGGACCATAACTGGGTGCATATGCTTGTCAAACATTAGAGCATTAGGCAGTATACAAGTTTTACATACATTTGTAATAAATAAAATAGTGCAAATAAAATAAAATGTATTTAATGTGTAGATTTAAATCCTATGTGATAAATCTGAGCTGTGTGTATAAATGTGAAATCTCTCATTTATACACATGGTAGAAGCATCATCACAGATCTGTACACATTGGCCCGGGATATTCAACATGCACAACTGAGTTGCGTTGGCGCAAGCGCGGACTTGCGCCAAGGAGCGATATTCAGCGGGAGCCAGTGCGTAGCGCAAATCTCATTGCACCAATGTGCAACTATAATGAATGCAGGGGCGTGCCCATGAATATCCAGCACAGTGCGATATTTAACCGTGAAACCATGGCGCAAGTGCGGAGCAAATTAGAGATGCGCCGAGCAGACTTGTTCCATAAATACAGGGTGCAAGCACACAGAAAGCACTTATGCCAGGTGAGAGAGAGAGAGACTGACTGACACAGATAGACCAAGGCAGACACAGAGGGAGAGGGACAGAGGTGGCAGTGAAGAGGGAGACAGGGGCTGAGAGAGTAAGAGACAAGCAGGCACTGCCAGGCAGTACACCAGGGTGGCACACAGCCAGCAGCAGCCAACCACCTGGGGGAGTTTGGACAGCAAGGGCCATAGATACTGTGCCCTTCATGATGGAGGCCGTAATGAGGGGTGTGAGAGGGTAGGAGGAACAGTGATGTGGCCATGGAAGAGCCCGTTGGTGGTATGCCCGATACAGGTGGTACCGTGCCAGCATCACCTTCAAGCAGTATAGTGACACGGAGATTGTGGGCTGGTACCACCTGAACAGGGCCATTCTAAGGCAGCTCTCTGAGAGCTGTGCAGTGAGGAGATGCAGACACCCACCATATGGAGCCACGGCATGTCTGTGGAGATGAAGGTGACAGCTGCCATGTGCCTGCTTGCCACGGGCACCTTCCAGAGACCAACAGGGGATACCACAGGTATAACCCAGTTGGCCATGTCCCACCTCCTCACACAGTTCAATGCTCTGCTGCCACATGCATCGGAATACATCCATTTCGCCAGCACACAGGTGGAGCGTACAGCAACCATGCAGGACTTCCACAGGGTAGCATGTATGCCTGGCATGATTGGGGCCATTGACTGCACCCATGTGGGCATCCACATGCTACCTGGCCCCGAGGGTGTGGCATACATCAACAGGAAGGGGAACCTGGGTGTCAACTGCCAGGTGATGTGCGATGCCATGGGGCGCAAGACCAATGTCTGTGCCACACACCCTGGGAGTACACATGATACGTTCATCTGGCACAGCTCTGCGCTGTGCCACAGGTTTGAATGTGGGGACATCCCCATGGGCCACCTAGTAGGTGAGTATTGCATGGGCAAGGGGTGGTGGGGAGAGCCGGGTGTGCATGCTGGCGTGGGCACCAGGGACAGGCAAAGGGCACAGCATAGAATAGCAGAGGGCTAACCATGTCATTATCCACACAGGGGACAGCACCTATCCACTGCAGCTCTGGCTGCTCACCCCCTACTGGCACCCATCGTCCCCAGCAGAGGAATGCAATAACAAGGCACACCCCAGCACACACAACATTATTGACCGAGTCTTTGGCATGCTGAAAGCACGGTTCTGTTGCCTAGACAGGTCAGGTGGTGCCCTACACTACAGCCCCTCAAAAGCCTGTGGCCTATTCCTGGCCTGCTGCATACTGCACAACAATACCATTGACCTTGGGATAGTTGTCGAGGCTGATGAGGGTGACAGGAGTGGGGACGACGGAGGCAATGGTCCGGAGGGAGGTGGACAGCCACCTCCTGGGTGGAGGGATCCCTGGCTGCAGTAGCAGGCGAGATGTCAGCGGGACACCATAGCACAGGAGCACTATGGTGCACCCAGGTAGGTGGTACGATACACATGCATAGGCCACACAAACCGGTACAGCACACATGCAGGGGCATGCATGGCAATGGGCATGCACACACTGAGGCAGGAAGCAGGGTTAAGGGTGACAGGGGCACACCCCCACACACAGCAACCCTCACAGCCCACACACACATGTGGGTATGTGGTGTGGATCTGATGCATCGCACTGGTGCACAGGTGCAACCAGTGCAAGACTGCTGTCATCACGCCCACGCCACATGGCCCAGTGACTGGGCGAGCACGCACACAAGCAGCATGTGGCATTACACACAGGCGCCACACCAGCGGTAGGCACACACACACACACACACACACACACACACGCCCATGTGCACACTGGGCAGCAGCTGCAGACCGCAGGTGGGGCAGCCTGCACATCAGGTCTGCTGCACGGAACCATAGACACCCTGGCCACAAGGGGCAGCCGCACCTGGGCCAGTCAGCAGCCACAAGCTGCACATCAGCCATGGGGGGCATGTGCAACAGCCCCACAGGAGTTAAACCGTGTGACTGCGACCATGCGGGGGTGTCAAGGTGCTCAAACAGGCCAGCTTTGGGCATGCCTGGGATACAGACATCGGAGCCCGGCGTCGACTGCGCTGGGGTCACCCGCACCGGGTTCACGGGGTGGACATTGCACTGCGGGGGGTCAACTGTGCCCAGCCACACCCTGTGGCAGCCAGCAGTGCAAACTCTGAGATCGCAGTGGCAGTGCAATCCAGGGATACAGTTGTGGCCTCCTGCATGTGCTGCATCCTCGCCAGGATCTGTGCAGTGCCCCTCTCCTGCTGCTCGGCTAACTGGCACACCTCCGCATGCAGTGCATGCATCCCAGTGGCAAGCAGCACCTGTTGCTGAACGGACACCTGCAGTAAATGGGTGTGCTCAGCCAGCGGCTTGGCGTCCTGGGGCACCCCGGCTGGACGCAGATCCCCATGTGGTGACTGGCCGTGCTGCACAGCCCCCCTCTCTGGTGGACACTGCACAGTGGGGTCTGGTGGGGGAATGGTTACAGCAGGCACACCAGTGGTAGACCCTGTGTCCGGCTGCCCGGTGGCACCCTCAGCCTGCTGCTGTCACCCACCCAGCTGCTGCAAGCCACCCAGTGCCTGCACGGCTGCACCACCACTACCACAGGCCACAACCAGGGCAGCACACACCACTGCACCCGCAGTGGAGGCGGGCAGATGTTCCATTGCTGGAAGAGTGCTGGCCGTGCTGCCTGTGTCAGTGACCAGCAGGGGTGTCTCAGTCACAGTGTTGGCCATGCTGTCCAGGATTAATGTGACGTCTTCATTGGTGTTTGACTCCGCCCTGATCTGTGTGTCTGTGCAGAGGACTCCAAGGCTGGCGTCCTGCAGGAACATATCCAGGGCCTCATCTGACCCAGATCTAGGATGTCTGTATGCACACTAGTGGTGATCTGCAGTCTGTTGGACCTGTGAAGGTGGAAGGCTGGTCCTCCGGGGGCCGGTCCAGCATCCATGGCTCCCGCCGCCATCGGCGGTGGCCCATCATCTGCATGGAGGCATGCTGGTGCTGCAAGAGAGAGACATGGTAGTGATGCATTGCCCACATGTGCCCCCCCCACACTGCCACTGCATGTGTCCTGCAGCATGGCACGCACGTGGGTGCGCACATGCACATGACATGCATGCTGGCTGTATGTATGCACCCTCCACACCCCCAGCTGTGCGTGGCTGACATACTTACCACGCAGTGATGGGCTGCCACCCATCTGGAATCCGCCACCAGGCACACCCTCCACTGTGCTGCAGTGCATGGTGGCTGCCACCAATTCCTGCACCGTGAGCAGTGGCGCATATGCAGGCCCCCCTCTGGTGGCATTCTGGGATGCACGAATGGCTGCCACCTTCTCCTTGATTTACTTGTTGTCCATGCCCACCTTCCTGCACTCCTGTGCTGTCCGCTGGTGGCTGCCCTGCTGGTTGACACATGCTGCCGCCTCCTCCCAGGACCCAGCCATGGCCTGTGGTGTGCCCGTGGCACCACTCAACAGGGGCTCCCTTTCAAGGTAGGTATTGAACAGGGCCTCTGTCTCTGCCTTTGTGAAATTGGGCCTGTGCTTGTGAGCAAGCCCATGCTCCTCAAGTTCCGACATGTTGCTTTCTGTGGACATGGACAGCACAGTGTGTCAGTGGCAGCATCATCCTGTTCCATCCCACCCTGCTGTGCTGGCTGCTCCCAGTGAGCTGCAGTGGCAGGTGTAACTTACCCCAAAAGGATGCAATACCGGTCCATGTCCTGTGTTGTTCTGTGGCACTTATATAGCGCAATGCATGCAAATGAGCTTTGGTGCAACGATAATGACGTGCTAATGACCCTAGTGCTCCACACATTGGCTGATGAGTTCATTTGCATGTGGCGTCTGAATATTGCGATTTTGCTCCATGCACAATGAGACTGCTCCAGAGCAAGCTGCGGCGCAATGTGCACACATGGGCCTGCAGTGCACATGCAGTGAACGATATCGTGGTGTCCATTGCGCACTGTGTAATGACTGTGTGATGGGGAGAACGGCGCATGCTGCGCCAAGCCTGCTATCGCGCATGTGCACACTGCGTAGAGGCAGGTGACCCCTGACCCTGGGTCACCCTTCCCCCATGACCCCGCCTAGCCATGCATCTCTGAGACTGCGCGATGGGCGGACACAGCGCATGTTCCCTCACATCACGCATCTGGCGCATGTCGTGGCCACCTGTGCTTACTGCAGCCATTTTATTCACCGGCTACAACTCGCAGCATGGTGCAGCGAAGGGCACAAAACTGGACACAGGTCAAGCTGGTGAACCTGGTTATCTGTGTCCAGCCCCACACCCCACCCAACTGTTTGGCCAGGCACCCCACAGCAGCCCAGAGTCACTATATGGCAGTGAATTGCTGCCTCACTGCAGCAGTGAACTGGGGTGGCCAGGATGGGGGAACAGTGCTGCCACAGATATGGCGACCTCGTGAGGAGGGACCCAGAGCACCTGAGGAGGCTGGAGGCATCTGTCAGGCATGGGGCTGTGCCACAGCCAGGTGAGTATGCCCATAATGCATGTGTAACCTGGTGCTGTACTGTGGTGTTGGCTAGGCTGCCTGGCATGCCCTGCAGAGCAGTGAACTGCCATTGTGCGCATTGTGGGGTGGCAGTGCCAGCCACCACTTGTATTGTGATGCAGCTGTGCGGGACGTGTTGGGCAGGGGCTCATCCTGTGCACAGGGTTGGGGGTGGTGGGCAGCTGCTGTAGATGTTTACTGATGTGTACTTATCTATGTTCCATTCCCAAGGCCTGAGAATTGCCGGAGGGTAGTGGCAGTACAGCAGGCCACAGCGGGACATGGAGGTAGCACAGGAGCGGCTCTGGTACCAGTGGGGCAATGGAGGGCAGGTAGGCACTGTCATGGTCCTTCGCACATTACATGGGTGGGGTGGCAATGGTGCGGGCATGGCCGCCTGTGCCTTGGCAGCTGTGTGTGTATTGCACTGTGCATGGTGCTTGCCACTGTGACGCATCCATTGGACATGTGTGCCAGCTGTTGGTGGGGTGGGAGTGCGGCTGGCTGCCACTGACGTTGCTGTGGTGCTGCCGGTGCACTGTGCCATGTGACTGTCATTGCACAGTCGGGTGGCTACTGTGCAGCGGGGACCACCTCTGTGCACTGTCGTGGTGTGCCGCGTTGCTGGCAGGTGTTGGCCCACCCCCCTGTGAATGGCTGGTCCGGGCCATCCGGAGGTGTGTTCCCACTGCCTATTGCAAACTGTGGGTGGACATGGTTCCTTGGGACATTGCACTGATAACCTGTCCTGTCCCTTGTCATAAGTGTCCAGCATCGCAGACGGAGGCCCGTGTACTGCCGGCTTCTCCGGCAGCTGATATTGATAACTTCCACAACTGTGGAGGCTGTGCTACAAATACGCCACATGCTGCTGGAGGATTGGAAGCAGCGAGGGTGCCAAGGGGTGGTAGGGCGTGGCCGCTGATGAATGGGCCCCAGCATTGCCCTATTTTCCCTGCTGTACCTCCCCCTCCAGTCCCCCATCTCACTATACAGTCCCTGTTCCCTCTCCCCGTCCTTCACTTTCCCACCCCCTTGTTGCTGTATATAGTTTTTTGAAAATATATCTATTTTGACTTACCTGCCTGTGTCGGTGTCTGCTTTTCAGGTGGCATGAGGAGCCATGCTGCAGTGGCCCAGTGCCTGTGTGTGAGGTGTGCATGTGTCTGGATGCGTGTTGTGCTTCTGTGGTTCACTGCTGTGTGCTGTGGTGTGTCCCACTGTGGTGGTGTCCCTCCCTGCAGTCAGTTGCTGTGCCTTGGGGTGCCAATGGGGCAGCTGTCAGGGGTGTATGGTGGGTGTGTGCGTGGTGATGGCACACGGCCATGGTCTTTGGTCAGATACTGGCTGCACTCTGTGTTGGGGACCCTGATTGGCATTGTGCGGCCTGTCCCCTGTGGTCTGCTGCACTACGTGGTTCCTAGCACATTCTGTGCCTACTGTGTGGGCCGCCTTTGTGGTGTGCACGTGTGTGTGTGTGCGCATGCTTGGCTGCATGGTCCTGGGTGTGGCCTGCTCTGGTCTTGGTGTGTGGGGGGGCATGGCATGCAGCCTCTGGGGGGGCTCCCTTGGTGGCCCTCCATTGGCACCTCCTGTTGCCTACTATCTGTGCCACTGTTGTGTTCTGGGGAGGGGGCTGGGTGCCTGTGTGTGCCCTACTGGTGGTGGCCTCCTGTGGCCTCTCATTGTGCTTTCCTGGCTCTGTCCCTGGGTCTTTTTTATGTGCTGTGCCTCCCTCTGTTGCTCTGCTTCCACAGTTGCGCTAGGGCATCTCTTTCTGTGCCATGGCGCAACTGCTTGCACTATGGTGCTTGCCTGGTTGCACCATGGCGCAACTGTACCATATTCAGCCGGGTTGCGATGGCGCAGTGCGGTCAGCACAACCTCTGAATATGGTTCCTGTTGCACCATGGCGCATTGGATTTGCTCTGTGCTGGACTTGTGCCAGCCTTTGGGGAGTTTCTGAATATCTGGGCCATAGTAGATATGTCACAATCAATCCAGAACTCATTTAGAATGTTCGCCTTCAGTACCAGTACTAACTATATTCAAATGCAAATAACTTTAAAATGAAAAAGATGGCATATTACTATGAAAGTTGTTCAGCACAAAATTATTTACCAAATGAGTGATGTTTCATTTATAGATACCTTTTAGTTTTTGTATAATTAGCAAAAAAACAGCAGAAAATTAAATGTATCCACTTTTTCAACAAACAAATGCAAATAACTTTAAAATGAAAAAAGTTGCATGGTACTGTGAGCATGCCATTTGTTCAGCACAAAGTTTTCTACAAAATGAGTGGTGTTTTATTTAATAGCAACCACTACACTAGGAGGACATACACTAGGAAAGTTAACAAAAAGTCCCAGAAATTATCTTCTAAAAAAGCAAATGTCCCTGCACTGACAGAAAGCATCCCTGTTGCATAAATGAAATAAACCATGGTGAGCTGTCAGATAAATTATCTATCTACACTTGTGCTGTTTGACCTCAGACACGTCACTCGTGGCTTACATCACTCGTGAGGTTACCCGAGGTCAAACAGCACTTGTGCAGATAAATCATTTATCTGACAGCTCACCATTGTATATTCCATAAATATTACGTAAGTATGGTCATAAGCAGGGAGAAGGTGAGATCAGGGGAGTGGGGAAAAGCAGGGATCAAGTAATTGGGTAGGGAAGGGCATGACGAGAGGAGGAGAAGGGAAGGGAGGAGAACCAGATTGGATAGAAAGAATTAGGTATAGTTTCAAATGGGAGGAGGGAAGATTTCTTTGAAGTTCTTTTAGAACTGGGGAAGAAATACACACAAAAGAAGACTTTGAGGGAGGTTACTCCATTTCTGCGGAGCTGCTGATGAGAAAGATCTCCTTCCAATTGCTAGTTGGGTTTTGGGTGTGGTTGGCATAGGGAGGTGGGAGGACCGGAGAGTCCTAGGGGAGGGTTTTAACATATGGAGGTTGGAGAGGATAGGTGGCGACTGAAGGTGGAGAAGTTTGAAGACAGTGCATGGCACAGGGAAGTCCATTTTGACTTTGACTTTGAAGGCCGACCAGCCTAGAGTCTTGAGCACGTCACAGTGGTGGGACTGCGCAGGAACCTTGGCAACAAATCGTGCGACTCTATGATAGGCCTGCTTGAGTTTTGTCAGAACAGAGGACTTGGCAGAATGAGTTACGGGTACCCCCATAGAATAGGCCTGGGATAAACTGTCCTTCCCTCACTACCACCTGCTCCTCCTAAGTACCTACAAGCACTTCTTGCTCCCTAGCACTGTTGGCGCCTAAATGCCACCTTAGCCCACTTGGGCATTTGTTTACATGTGGTAACCCCAAAAAACTTCTAGAGTCCTATTTGTTTTCCTGTTATTCATACTATTTCTGTACACTGACCTGTTGCTGTTACTCAGAATTCAAACTATTTACGCTGTATTATGGCTCGAGTTACTACTGTATGGCTCTGTATTGTCCTGGAAGTTGCTTGTTCTGTATTATGGCTAAAGTAACTACTGTGTGACTCTGTAATGTTCTTGAAGTTGTATTGATTCTGTATTATCCCAACTACCCCTTCCCCCAGAACTTGCCATGAGATGAGCAAATTGTTGCTCACTGCACCTTTCTTGGTGAAATTTGTCATTAAATAAATAAAATAAGGGTGGCTGATTCAATCGTCTTGTGTGCTCAAGCTGTTGGGTAGTAGGCAGTATGATCTAGGAGGCCTAGTCTTTGGTTAGTTGCCTTAACAACATTAGTTGTGTGCATTTCAAAGGACAGATGCTCACCAAGAATCATTCCCATGTATTTAAAGGAGCCCACCCCTTCCAGGGGCACGCCAGAGGAGGTCTTGATTACCAGGGGGGGACTGGGAGGTTATCTTGTAGGAGGTATGATGGAACAACATAGTTTTTGTTTTTTTAGCATTCGCTACCAGCAGGTTTCCCTTGAACCAGGCTTCCAGCAGCTGAAAAGTCATTTTTCAGTGTAGGCCTATTGGTGTGTACATCTCTACTGGATCTGTACAGTATGGTATCGTCTGCATAGAGCTGGACCGATGCCTCCTTCAACCAGCAATTCAGTGGCAGTTTATTAATGAAGATGGAGAATAAGAGAGGCCAGAGGATTGAGACCTGGGGAACGCCATCGGTGATAGGGGATAAGGAGGAATAGGCACCAACCCATTTGACACTTTGAGATTGGTTAGTTAAGTAGTTTGAGATCCATGATAAAGAGTTGAGCTCAAGGCCTAACTTTTGAAGCTTGGTGAGGAGGAGGAGTGAGTGGTCATGAGATCAAAGGCCTTTGTGAGGTCAATGAAGAGGGCCCCTGTGGCCCAGTCTTGATCCATGGCAAGAAATGTTTTGAACAGTAGAAAACACACAGGAAAAACTATCTCACTTTTCTCTATTAAGCAGAGTAAAATAGCTTCAAACAACATGAAGTCTTGCTATATTCTGACATATGCAGTGAGTCCCAACCTTCGAACTGCCCCAGAGATGAAAGAGTTAACTTTCCATGCCAGGCATGGAACGCTGAGCTCGAGCTCGGTTGAGACTCTGTCTGTTGTTCTTCAAACTCAAACCGTCAGATTCTTTACTCCGCCTCACTGAACAGTCGCTCTGGAGATTTTTCCTTCTGCTCGGTTCAATTTGTCGGTTAAAGTACCGCTTTTCTCGGTTTTCGACCAAATTTAAACCGTAACCTGTCGGTTCAGTCTCTGTCTGTGGTATTTGTGAGTACTAGATAGGTTTTATTTTATTCTGTTCTGTGTGGAACTTGTAAACGGTTTATCGGTTCGGTTTGAACCAATCAAGTTGTTTAAAAAATCTTAAATTGTGCTTTTAGAGTGTGGTTACCGGTTCTTATCAGTTCTAAAAAAACGGATTTTATTACATTTTTTCCACGACCCGTGACACGGTTGGGAACCGATAAGAGGGTCTTGCCTGGCAGATTGCCATAAAAGGGTAAGTTTGGTTAGGACTGGCACTATGTCTGAGAAACCCAAAAGAAAAACCGGACCCACTGGGTTTCAACACTGCAGTGTGTGTGGGGAAATCTTTGCCAAGGCTGACCCCCACACCACCTGTGTTTATTGTCTGGGGTTTGACCACCTCAATGCAGACTGCCAGATTTGCAAAAATTTCCCTGCAGCTACCCTAGAAAAGAGAGCTGGTAGGCTCAGGGAAAGGGAGGCCAAAAAGTCCGCTGAACCGGATGGCCAGCCCGGTTCAGTTCAAACCAAACCAGGAGTGCCCTCTGACCAGGGCGAGACTTCTTCAGGCAAAAGGAGAACTGATTTTGAGGAGTCGGTTCCGGCTAAAAGAACCAGAAAAGAAAAATCAGCTGGTGTGGAGCCAAAACTTTCCTCTCCAACTGCTGAAGAAATAGACAAAGTGATCAAAATTGTTCAGTCGCTTTCCCCGGTTCCGACCGAACCGGCACCATCAGGCAGGCGCTGGGTTCGGCCGGTTCCACCGGTTCAAGAGTATGATTTAGAGGAATTTTATGAAGAGGAGTATGAGGAAAGTGAATGTGGATTTGAAAGTCTGGATGTGCCCATTGACCAGGACATCTCCCCAGACAGACCTTCAGGGGTGTCTCCTCCTAGACTTTCTGAGTCCCCCTCCCATTTCATGTTTTATAAAAAAGTGGCTGAAACCCTCCAGCTTCCTTTGGAAGAAGCTGTGGATGACCAGGAGGAGCCTGACTATGTGGAAATGATGGATATCCCAGAGTCTAGGAGGCTGTCTATTCCCTTGCACAAATCCTTTGGGAAACAGACATTTAAGATTTTAAAGACTCCTAACACTATACCTCTTGTGGATAAAAGAATGGACAAGAGGTATACATTGTCAGGCTCAGACACGGAGTTCCTTACACAACAATGCAGCCATGTTGGGGTAGTGCAGGCTGCAGCCTGTGATAAGGCAAACATTCCCTTGGCTTCACACCCCCCGGACAAGGACTCCAGGAGGTTTGATGCCATGGCAAAGAAACAGTACATGGCAGCATCCTTGGGACTCAGACAGGCCAATTATATGGCCTATACTGCTAGGTATCAAAAATCCAGATGGGATACTGTTATGGCCCTAGCAAAACAGGTCCCTGGCCAGCTTGCCAAGGAGCTGGAGCAGGTGGCTGCTGATGGTATTGAGACGTCCAAGGTACAATTCCATGCTGCAGTAGACTCCAATGATGTGTCATCTAGAGTCATGGCTACATCTGTGGCACTTCGAAGAATGGCTTGGCTCAGATGTACTAGCCTGTCACAGGATACCCAGACTAAGGCCATGGATTTTCCTGTTGTGGGAGCAAACGGAGAACTACATGAAGAAAATGGATGAGTATAGGACCACCTATAGGCATGCACAGGCCAAGGAAAGGCAGGCCACTCATCAAAGGCAGCTTCCCAGGGGCAGGGGCAGGCCTTTTCATAGGCCTTTTTACCAAGCCCAGGCCTCCTCTTCTGCTTATGCCCAGAGGGGGTTCTTTAGAGGGAGAGGCAGACAGGGTACAAGCAGGCCTGCTTCCATCCCTCAGCCCAAAGCACCTGCCAAACAGGCACCCTGATGGGGTTGCCAGGGCTGATTCTCAGCTACCTGTAGGGAGCAGGCTGGCTTACTTTGTCCAGGACTGTGAGTCTCTGACATCAGACAAATGGGTCCTGGAAGTAGTAAACCAGGGACTGGTTTTCAGCTTCAAAAAGTTTCCAAAGATGAGAACCAGATCCTTTCCACCTGCAAATCCATCAGAGGCACTTGCCTTAGAGGCAGAGGTCTCTTCCCTCAGGGCAAAGGGTTGTACTCCAGGTACTTCCTTACCCCAAAAAAGACAGGAGAATGGCGGCCCATCCTGGATCTCAGATACTTAAACAAGCACCTTTTAAAACCAAAATTCAAAATGGTGACTCTGGGAATTATTCTACCCTCTCTAAGGCCAGGGGACTGGCTAGTGTCCCTGGACCTCAAGGATGCCTACTTCTATATTCTCGTCGGAAGCTCCCATCGAAAGTACCTCAGGTTCGAGCTGCCCTCAGACCATTACCAATTCAGAGCAATGCCCTTTGGCCTCACCTCTGCTCCAAGGGTATTCACAAAATGCCTGGCAGTAGTAGTTGCTTCTCTAAGAAGGCAGAAGATTGCCATCTTCCCTTACCTGGATGACTGGCTCATAGTAGGCCAGTCCCCAGACCAAGTCAAGTTACACTTACAGATAACTCAGCAACTGCTCACTTCTTTGGGTTTCCTTCTAAATCTTCCAAAGTCAGTTCTAGAGCCTGTCCAGCTCCTCACCTTCATAGGTGCAGAGCTAGACACAGAGAAGGCCAGAGCCTTCCTTCCCCTGGACAGGGCAAGGACCCTGGTCTCTCTGGCCTCCTCATTCACCCTGCAGGTGTCTCGATCAGCAAGGCATTTTCTACAGCTCCTGGGGCACATGGCTGCTTCTACAGCAGTAGTGCAGGGAGCAAGATTTCAGATGAGGGACATTCAGTTCCATTTGAGAGCCTTTTGGTCTCAAAGGAAGGATCCTCTGACCAAATTGATCCCAGTAACTTGAACCCTGATCCAGGCCCTACAGTGGTGGCAGGATCAGAACAATCTGAGATAAGGGGTCCTTTTTGTCACTCAGTCTCACTCTTTAATCCTTACCACAGATGCCTCCCTCTTGGGGTGGGGGGGCTCACATGGGCGACCTCACCACCCAGGGGTTGTGGTCCCCTCAGGAATCTCTGCTCCACAGCAAACTGTTGGAACTCAGAGCAGTATTTCTAGCACTTCAAGCTTTTTCCAAATCTGTTCAGAACAAAGTTATACAGGTCAGAACAGACAACACCACCACAATGTGGTACATCAACAAGCAATGAGGCACTCGGTCTACGGCCTTGTGCACCGAAGCAATGAAGTTGTGGTCTCTGGCTTACTCCCTGAACACCTCCCTCACGGCAGTTCACCTCCCAGGCAAGGACAATGTCCTGGCAGATGCTCTCAGCAGTATTTCCCAGGGCCATCACGAATGGTCACTGGACCCCCTGGTCTTGGAGGTGATATTTTCCAGATGGGGCACCCCGCAGATGGATCTTTTTGCAGCCCCAGACAATCACCAACTTCCCCTTTTTTTGCTGCAGGCCCCCAGTGTTGGGCTCAGTCCCCCTGGATGCCTTAGTTCTCAAGTTGGGAAGGGAAGTTTATCTATGCTTTTCCCCCCTTCCCTCTCCTATTCAAAGTGCTAGTCAAAATCAGATCTCAACCATGCAAGATGATCCTGATTACTCCAGACTGGGCCAGACAGCCCTGGTATCCACTCCTACTGTCCTTAGCAGTCCATCTTCCCCTGTGTCTTCCCAGGAATTACAACCTGTTAACCTGTGCTCAGGGGAGGGTTTGCTACCCGAACCTCAAATATCTCAATCTCAAGGCCTGGCTCTTGAAGAGTTAGAGTTTGCTGATTTACACCTCTCCCAAGGTGTAATGGATATCATGAAGGCTTCTAGAAAACCTTCCACCAGGGCTACTTATAATTCCAAATGGAAAAGATTTTCCATATGGTGCTCTGGAAAGCATATTTCCCCAGAATCTGCTGATCTGCCCACAGTCCTTAATTATATGGTCCACTTAAATAGCTTGGGGCTGAGACCAGCTACACTGAAAGTGCATCTGGCAACTGCATCTGCTTTTATTTCAGCAGGTAAGCCCTCTTCTCTTTCAGCTCACCCTATATTCTTCAAGTTTTTCAAGGGATTGCTTCACACCAACCCTCCATTCAGGGACCCTGCCCCTGCCTGGGACCTCAATGTTTGCATTGCTCAGCTTATGCAACCCCCTTTTGAGCCTTTGTCTTCAGCAGAGCTTAAGTACTTGACTTGGAAGACTGTGTTTCTGCCAGACGCATAAGTGAATTACAAGCTTTGTCAGTGGAGCCTGATTTTATCTTCTTTCATAGAGATAAGGTGGTCCTCAGGACTAACAGGAAGTTCTTGCCTAAGGTGGTTTCAGATTTCCACCTTAATCAATCTGTGTCTCTTCCCGTGTACTTCACTGACCATTCCTCCTCTGGCGAGAGGAGGCTGCACAGTTTAGATGTGAAAAGAGCCCTTAGTTACTACATAGAGCGTACCGAGGGTCACAGGCTTGACTCCTCCAACTGTTCCTCACTTATGGTGAGATTGGTAAAGGGAAACCTGCCACTAAAAGATCCATTGCCAGGTGGATTGTCTCTTGTATCCAATTTTGCTATGAAAAACTGGGTAAGGTTCCTCCCTCAGGCCTGAGGGCTCACTCTACCAGAGGTACAGCTGCTTCTCTGGCTGCTGCCAGGGACATCCCTATTCTAGAGATATGTCAAGCAGCTACCTGGAAAACAGTTCACACTTTTACCAAGCATTACTCCCTGGACATCCAGGCTAGGAGTGATGCTCGGTTTGGCACAGCTGTGCTTCAGAGCCTATTTCCTAAGTAGGTTCTGTCCCTCCTCCATGGAGGTACTGCTTTGTAGTCTGCATATGTCAGAATATAACAAGACTTCATGTTGTTTGAAAAAATTACTCACCTTAGTAATGTTGTTTCTTCCAATGGAGTCTTGCTATATTCTGACCTCCCTTCCCCTGCCTGCCCCTCTCAGAACCTTTGTTTTTGGGATGTGGGTGGGCATTGCAGTGTTGGCACTTAGTAGGTGCCCACCTTTTTGTTTTCACCCCTTCTTTTCTTGGGGTGAGTTGGTGTGGTGTTTTTTCATTTTTTGGTCTCCTGACTTGAGTCTTTGTTTTGGGACCAAAAAATGTGTTTTATGTTTAGTAGGCAGTTGGCTAGTATAGGTTTGCAGCTTCCACACAGGACCTTAGTGAGTTTAGCTTGTAAAGATCTGACGGTTTGAGTTTGAAGAACAACAGACAGTCTCAGCCGAGCTCGAGCTCAGCGTTCCATGCCTGGCATGGAAAGTTAACTCTTTCTTCTCCAGGGCAGTTCGAAGGTTGGGACTCACTGCAAATGTCAGAATATAGCAAGACTCCATTAGAAGAAACAACATTACTAAGGTGAGTTTTTTTTTTTTTTTATCACGCAGGACATCTTGGTGAATCAGGGTGGTCATGAGCCTTAGAGCATAACTGCTTGGAGTCCCAAATTGACTACTCAGTCTGTCACAACACTCTGGCTTAACTTGGTTCCCAAAACCAATTTCCACCCTGTGACAGAGTAGAACAGGACACTGTCCCATTTCTTATGGAGAAAGTGTTTAAATGGAAGGATTTTTTTCTTTTCTGTCCCTTCTCTGTCTGGTTGCGCAACCAAATTTTCCTGTGAGACTTTGGACTTGATCAACCCGACAGGCTCGCAGTTCTTTGCCTCTCGCTGTCTGTTTTCTCTTGCTGTCTGTTTTTCTCCCTTGCATTTCTAGATCTGCTGATATAAAAATATGTGCAAATCACTGTATGGAAATGTAACTGATAATGGGATCACTTTTATTTGGAAAATATATAGTGTTACTGTTGAAACATATTTAATTTTATTTTGAGATGATTGCAGAAAGCTATTGTAAACTCTAGAAGTTACCTGAGTGCAAATCTTCCAGCCTTTTGCAAAAGCTGCAGAAGGGACCTCAGAAAGCACACTGTGTTCTAGCAGCTTCTGAAACTTAGAACATAATATTTACAAGGACAGGATGTGTGCTAAGAATGGGGATTGAAAATACTTTTATAAAAGAGCTAAGCTGCAGGTGTAAGAAAGATGATTAGGAGGACAAGGAACACAGAAACTGAAAGAAAACTTTATTTTGCCTTTGTAAATAGTTATACTGAACAAGTTTGTTATGACACTGCTAGTGTAAATAATTGTTGATGAATTCTACAACTGCTCCTGGTTTTCCAATGCTTTCTGACCTGTGCCTTAACGACACACTCTGCACACATGTGCTAAGACATCACTTCCCAGGCCAGTTCTTTGTGTCTTCAGGGACAAGTTACTTGAGAAACCAGTCTGACCTGGACTTCAGGAGTTTGTGTATTCCAAAGAACACCTCCTTTGTCCTACCTCCTGTTTCGCACAGCTGGAGTGAATGCTGTAGTCGTTAGCTAGTGCTTTTGCTGAAACATGAGTCTGTTTGGTATTAAAGCACAAAAAGGGCTGATCTTCTTTGAGGATATCTCTTGCAGCAGGTTACACACTAAGAACCTCTGCTGTCATGCCCCAGGATCACATGGGAGCTTTGCGCTAGCGATCTGCCTGGGGCCGCCCATGACGTTAACTTCACGTCGGCACTAGCTTATATAGCCGTGGGCAGCCCTATACACTCCTCAGTTCTTTTCCTGTCGTCGACCATCAAGCCTCAGACTCGAGGAGTACTGTCGCTAGAGTCACCCGCCATTCTCTAGTAACTCGGTTAATTTTTCCCTTCCCTGGTTTCCCCATCACTTTAGTCCCTAAAGTGATTCTCCTCCCTTCCTCCTTCATTTGTCAGATTCCCTTTCTTGACACTGTTGGTGTTGCCAGAAGATCTTCGATAAAGATCTCCACGACATCTGTGTTCACTACCTGTGCACTGCTCATGATATTCAGAGCTGTGAAATTTGTCACGGGTTTATCAAAGCCACCCACCACCATCGTTTGAAGGAGCTTAAGGCTTTCTTGATAGAGCAGAAGGTCACCATTCTGCAGAAGGAGCTTCAGGCTTGAGGCTCCCCTGCTTCCCCAGCTCCATTCTTGGGCTCCCTTTCCACCAAGGCCTAGGACACGACATCATCTGGGAAGCACTGCCATCGGGAAAAGGATCACAAGAGCTGTGAGCAGTGTCTGTTGCCATGCTGACTGCTTTGGGGTTGTTGGTGAACTCCATGCTGACCTCCAGTGCCTCTCTGGCCCTCTGTTACTAGGGCATTGTTGGTAACTCTCTTGGCTGGGGCCTCTCAATCTGATGGTACTTTGTCATCGACGGGCTCGCCTAGTCTCCTGCCTACAATTCCCACTGCTTCCCTCACCCTATCTGACTTGGGGGACATTGACAGTGTGGCCGATGGGATCTGTCAACCCCGGGCCCTCATCATTGGGGTTCCCCCCCTCTGATGCACCTGCCCCTGTTTAACACCTCCTTCTCCCCAAGGGTTGCACTCTGGTGGTGGTACTGGCCCTGTGCTAGCTGGCAACAGCCATTCCATGCTGAGTGCTCAAGTAGCTCTGTCGGCTCCCTTGGCCACCCTTTGATGAGGATGCCGGTCCCCCAGCTTGTGTCCCAACCGGCCCCAATTTCATTGATTTTTACCTCCATCTTATCTTTTGCTGGGACCATAGTACCCCCCTTCTCAACTTCAGGGGGTCCTGTCCTCCTCGGTGATGGTGGATGTCCAGGCCCTATTTTCTTTGGTCCTGGACCTGGTTCAGAAGGTTGCCCCCCCTCGCGCCTTCCCCAGCAGGACCCTCTCAGCCAGTGGCACCGCGGCACTTCATGCTTGTCCTCAGTCCCTCTCTCTCATCTCAGGGATGATGACTACCATCCTGATTTCCTCCTCCCAGAGGATGATGGGGACATGGGAGCTAGAAGCTCCTCCATAGTCTCTTCTATGAGGGAGGACTCCCCTAAAAATGTTCCTTGGTCCCTCAGGATAACTCTTCTTTCTCCGCAGTCATGTGCCAACTTCAGGTGGCCATGGGTTTTGAACCCATTGAACAAGATGTGTCCAGGCAGAACCTGGCACATTACTTATGCCTGCCAGAGTCTCCACCCCTCATTGTTCCACTCATCATTGACGCTTATGAGGTTGCCATCCTAGTCACCTGCTACAGACCTCATCTGGTCCCCCTTATGCCCAGAAAGGTGGACAAACTGTACCAGGCCCCATCGGGGAGGACTTTTTTCTCCGGGCCCCCTCTGGTGGTCTCAGTTGTCATAAATCCGGCCCATGATTGCTCTAAAAGGACTTGGCATTTAAGCTCCTTTCCTCCTGACGAGGAGTCTAAGAAGCTAGACTTGATGGGTAAGAAGATTTTCACTTCCTCTACCCTGGCCATCAGAGTCCTAAATTATATAGGTCACATGCTGAGGTAACAGGATGATCTTTGGGACTCTGTTAGGGCAGCCGCACAATCTCTCCTGGACGGGCCTCAGAGACAAGAATGCCCAAGGCCCTTCAGACAGGGGCTGATGGAACGCATCTGCTGAGGGCTGCCTGTGACGAGGTGCATGCCTCGACTAGGGCTTCGGCTGTGGGCGACTGTCTCAGGAGACGTGCCTGGCTTAGGGTTTCAGAATTCATGGCTGATGTTCAGCAGTTGATCCTGAATGCCCCTTTCAGGGACCATAAATTATTTGAGGGTGATGTACAGGGCATCCTCAATGACCTCCTGGCCTTGGGTAGAACCCTTCACTCGGTTTACTGCCTTTATCACACTCAGAGGAGTGGACAGTGTATGCCCTTTCAGCATGCTACCAACAGTCCTACTCCAAGCAGCCTAGCAAGCACAGAGCATCCGTGGACCTGCCTGCACCCCCCCTCCACTGCCTCAGAGTCCTCCCGAGGGTGGTGGTGCAGCCTCAGCCTGACTCCTTGCCCAAACCCCCCCCCCGGGGCCCCAGGATGCAGTGATCGGGGTAATTTCTCCCAACACCTAGAAGGGTGGCATGAGATCAGCACAGTTGCCCGGGTGCTTCAGTTGCTAGAACAGGGTCATGTTCTGGACTTCCTCGAGATTTCTCCAGACCTCCCTCCAACACCGTCTTTTTATTCCCCTGCCCACATCCCCATGCTGCTGGGAGAGATAACCATGTTGCTTCAAAAACGGGCCATAGAACTGGTCCCAAAGAACCAGAGATTCTATTTCCATTTCTTTCTCATCCACAAATCCTCCAGGAACCTGTAACCCATCCTGGACCTGCCCAATATGAACCTCTTCCCCCAGTACAAGAAGTTCAGGACGGTCACCCTTCCGGGTCTGTTACCCTTACTACAGCAGGGAATTTAGATTTGCTCCCTGGATATGCAGGATGAATACTTCCACATCAGGGTTTGTCCTGCTCACTGGAAGTTCCTCAGGTTCTAGTTTCAGGACCATCATTTCCAGGTCGGGGCCCTTCCCTTTGGCTCATCCTCTGTACCACTGGCCTTTACCAGTTGCCTAGCAGTAGTGGCAGTAGCCCTCAGAAGGGAGGGCTTCTACAGTGCTTTCAGAAAGTATTCACCCCCCTTGGATTTTGTCACATTTTGTTGTGTTACTACCAGAATTTTTAATGCACTGAAATTATTTTTTCCCCCTTGATTCACACAGCATACTCAAGAATTTAAAGGGGCAAAAATATTTGTATTGTGTAACAAAAATTTATGAAACATTAAAAACTGAAATATCTTGTTTACTTAAGTATTCACCCCCTGAGTCAATACTCTGTAGAAGCACCTTTGGCAGCAATTACAGCTTTGAGTCATCTTGGGTATGTCTATCAGCTTTGCACATCTGGATTTGGGGATTTTCGCCCATCCTTCCTTGCAGATTTGCTCATGCTCTGTCAAGTTGGATGGGGAGCGTCGGTGAACCGCAATCTTTAAGTCTTTCCACAGATTCTCAATGGGATTCAAGTCTGGGCTTTGGCTGGGCCACTCAAGGACATTCACCTTCTTGGTCTGAAGCCACTCCAATGTTGCTTTGGCTGTATGCTTGGGGTCATTGTCCTGTTGGAACGTAAATCTTCGCCCCAGTCCAAGGTCTATTGCAGACTGATGCAGGTTCTCCTCAAGGATGTGCCTGTATTTGGCTCCATTCATTGTTCCCTCTATCCTGACAAGTGCCCCAGTCCCTGCCGCTGAAAAGCATCCCCATAACATGCTGCCACCACTATGCTTCATGGTAGGGATGGTGTTACATGGGTGATGAGCTGTGTTCGGTTTGCGCCAGGTGTAGCGCTTTGCATTCAGGCCAAAGAGTTCAATTTTTGTTTCATCAGACCAGAGAATCTTTTTCCACATGGTCTGAGTCTACCACGTGCCTTCTTGCAAACTCCAGGCATGCTATTATGTGGCCTTTTCTCAGGAGTGACTTTCGTCTAGCCACTCTCCCATAGAGGCTACATCTGTGAAGTGCTGCAGAGACTGTTGTCCTCTGGACAGGTTCTCCCATCTCCGCCATGGAACTCTGTAGTTCTGTCAGGGTGGTCATTGGGTTCTTGGTCACTTCCCTGACCAAGGTCCTTCTTGCCCGGTTGCTCAGTTTGGGAGGACGGCCTGCTCTAGGAAGAGTCTGGGTGGTTCCCTAATCTTTCCATTTCCTAATGATGGACTTGACTGTACTCCTGGGAACTTTTAACACCCTAGAAATGTTTTTATACCCCTCCCCAGATCTGTGCCGCCTCACAATTCTATCATGGAATTCTACGAACAGCTCCTTGGTCTTCATGGTAGAGTTTCTGCTCTGACATGCACTGTCAACAGTGGGACCTTATATAGACAGGTGTATTTCCTCTGAAATCATGTCAACCATTTGAACTGACCACAAGTGGACTCCATTCAAGTTTTAGAGTGATCTCACAAGGAAATTGGATGCACCTGAGCTCAATTCGGAGTGTCATAGCAAAGGGGGTGAATACTTATCAACTCAAGACATTTCAGGTTTTTATTTTAAATTACATGTACAAAAAATTCCAGAAGTTGCATTCCACTTTGACATTATAGAGTAATTTGTGTAGATACGTGACAAAAAAATCCCATATAAATGTATTTTAATTTGAGTTTGCAACATCACAAAATGTGACACAATCCAAGGGGTGTGAATACTTTCTGAAGGCACTGTATGTCTTCCCCTTTCTGGATGATTGGCTACTAAAAGCCCCATCCAGGGAACAGCTGTCCACGACCCTGACATGTACTCTACAGTTGTTTGCCAACCTGGGGATCACCATCAAGCCCTCCAAATTGGTGTTATCCCTCGGCCAGTGTCTCCAGTATATTGGGGCCATACTGGACATAACCCAGTACTATGGCTTCCTTCCTCCGGACAGGGCAGAGTGCCTTATGGTGCAGGGCCAGGGAGCTATAGAGTAGTTGATATGTCATGGCCAGGACATATCTCCGGATGCTAGATCTGATGTCTGTGACTATCACCACAGTCCCTCTGGCGAGCCTTCACATAGTGGGACCAGAAAACTTACGACCTGGAGCAGTATGTTCTGGTGTCTGGATGGAACCTGACCATTTTCTAAAAGTGGTTCCTTTCCTGATTCCTTCCCCTAATCAGGTCTGCACCTCTGATGCCTGTGGGATGGGCTGGGGGTGCATTTGGGCCCTCACCAGACTCAAGGGACATGGACAAATGTGGAGACTTCCCTCTACATCAACATCCTGGAAATGAGGGCTGTCCTGTGTTCTTTGAAAGCCTTCCAGAACCACCTGTCCCCAGGACTTCTGCTGGTGTAAACGGACAACATGAGCGTGGTTCACCATATCAACAAGAAGAGGGGAACTCACTCTTACCCCCTATGCAGGGAGGTGATGAAGATTTAGTATTGGGCTCTGGAGCACGGCCTCAAGCTGTCAGCTGTACATGTTCCAGGTGCCCAAAACATCCTGGCAGACAGCCTAAGCAGGTTACAGTCCAGAGCACAAGTGGGAGCTGCTGACCTCTGTTGTAGATGAGCTATTAGAGCAGTGGGGTCATCCAAAGTTGGACTATTTTGTGTCCCCACACAATACAAAACTGCCGCTTTTCTGCTCGCTTGATCCAGGATCTGGTGTTTTTTGGCATGATGCATTGTCCCGCTCATGGAAAGGGAGGTTTCTCCATGTGTTCCCTCCCTTCTCTCTAATTCAGATGGTGCTTGTGAAGCTCCAAATGGAGGGAGCCACAGTAATTCTGGTGGACCCCTTCTGGCCATGCCGGATTTGGTTTCTGCTGTTGCAGCAGCTGGCAGTGGAGGCTCCGGTCCCCTTCCCCCTGTGCCCAGGCCTCCTGTCTCAGGACCAGGGGACACTAGTTCATTTGAACCTCTGGTCTCTGTTCATCTTCATGGTTGGCTCCTGAAGACGTAGCCATTCCTAGGTTCAGGGTCTCCCTTAACGAAGCTGAGGTCTTTGTAGCTGTCGTCAACCATCCATCAGAGTTACTTATTCTATGAAGTGGAAGCACTTCATCTTATAGGCTGCTTCCCATCACCTGGACCCATTCATCTGCCTAGTGAATAAAATCCTAGACTATCTCCTGTCCTTATCGGACTCTGGCCTGAAATATTCCTCCCTGAAAGTGCACTTGTCTGCCATTTCAGCTTTCTATATGCCCGTCGAAGGCTGTCTGGTGGTCCAATTGGATGCAACTTGTACTTTTCTGAGGGGCATCCTTCACTTGAAGCCTCCCATCCACAACCCTGTCCCGGCATGGGACCTGAAGAAAAAATTACTTACCATAGTAATCTTGTTTCTTCCAGAGGTGTCTCACTGTATTTTAACTGATGCAGTTAGCCCTTCCAGTTGAACTGCCCCAGAGAGGAAAGAGTTAAAGCCTATATGCTAATAGTGGAATGTTCAGTAGGCTCGAGCTTGGTTTTTAAACCACTGTCCCTGGTACATTCTATGTAACTGCCAGATTCTTATGAGCAACTATAATAGCAATAGTTAAGCCCCTTCAAACAAAAGCTAAGGAACCATCTTGTTGCAAATTCCAGCTGTGACTGCTTTCCCTAATCCCCTCACTCTTACAAGGGCTTGGTACTGTATACTCCCACACCCTCGTCCTCGAAACTCTCATCAGCTGGCTTCTCTGTCTGCCTGCAACTGGTTCAGAGTCTACCTGGTAGGTAGAACTAAATCTGTTAAAATAGCCGACTCTACGTCCCCTCCACTACCCATCTCTACTGGTGTGCCTCAAGGCTCCATACTTGGCCCAATCTTATTCTCAATTTTTCTAAATGACCTACCATCAGTATGCTCCTCATCGTCCATCCATATGTATGCTGATGACACGTCCTGTTCACCTCCGGCCAGTCTCCCTCCAATGTGATTTCCAGACTACAGCTTGACTTTAATAATGTTCATTGCTAGCTAAGCTCGCACCAACTCTTCCTCAGCACTAAGAAGACAGTCTCTATGACCTTTGGCACTAGGCAGAGAGACTCTAGACTGCCCTCCCTTCCCTCCTTCCACACCCTTGATGGGACAACACTAGAGGACACCACCTCTTTCAAATACCCGGGTGTCTGGCTTGACCAACACCTTAACTTTTCTGTACATATCATCGGCGCCATCCTGAAAAAACTGTGCTCCAAACTCGGCACCCTTTACAGGAACCGTAATTCCTTACCACTACCAGTTAGGCGTGATCTTATTCCGAAAATGATACTCCCTACTTTTGACTATTGCAACATAGTCTACAATGCTGCTCCTAAGTCTTCCCTTATCAGGTTGGATACTCTCTTCAATGCTTTCTGTTGCTTTGCTCTTGATTCCCCCTTCCGCACACATCACTGTACCTTGTATCATTCTCTAGCTTTCCCCTCCCTTGAGTGCAGGTGTCTCTCTCTCTCTCACTGTGCCAAGTTCATTTATAAATTCTGGTTTGGGACTCTTCCCCTCTTACTCTCCTCTTTACCCTCTGCTTTGCCTCACTCCTCCCGCCCTCTCAGATCCGGTGATGCACGCACTCTAGCTATTCCTTGTTTCTCTACCTCCATAGGCCACAAAGCTTTCTCCTACCACTTTCCAAAGCTTTGGAACGCACTGCCACCTGCTATCAGACTTTCCTCTTCCCCATTTTCAATCTCCTTAGCCCTTCATAATTTCTATTGCCCTAACTGCACTAGTTCTTAACTCCCCTTCAGCCCTCCCAACCTTGGTGTATTGTCCTTCAGCTCTACTTTACTTCTGTTGTCCTAACTGTCATTGTTACTAGCCCTCCTTCGCAACCCTCCCCAGCACTGCACACTATCCCCTATTCCTCTATCCCTGACTTACCTCCTGTGTTCTAACTGAACCCTTCCTCTGATTACTTCCTCACATGCTACCACCTATTATACCCCCTCCTCCAACCCCCTACCACAACCTACTGTGCCATTTTGACTCTCTACTGCCATCCACAACCTACTGTGCTATTTTGATGCTCCACTGCTGTCCTTCCCCCCCACTACCCCCTCTCCCCCCCGACTGAGGCCCTCCCTTTTCCATTCCTAGTTGACCCCTATTTACTTCAGCCTCCCTATTCCTTATCCTTCTCCTCCCTCCAGTCACCTGCTACATTCCACACCTCTTCCCTGCCCCCTTCTCTCCCTTCTTTTCTGTCTGGTCCTGTCCTCTTGCAGGGTTGTGTCATCCTGAAGGGTATAGATCCTGGCTCCTCTCTTCTACCTTCCTTCCCCACTTTCTAATCTGAGCCCCCCTTGCAGCGTTCTCTGCATTCTGAAGGAGTATAGTTTGTCTCTTTCTTTTCCCTCTCCCTTCCCCCACTTTCAAATCCATCACCTGCCCACCTCCCTATTTCCCTATCCCTCTCCTCCCCTCCTGTTCCTCTGACCCTCTTCTCTACCTCCCTGGTCCCTTTCTGCCTGGTTCTGTTCCCCTTGCAGGGTTCTCAGCATCCTGAAGGGGTTAGATCTTGGCTGTCTCCCTCTCCTCTCCCTCTTCCATCCCCCACCTTCCACCCCTCGCCTGTCCACTTCCCCACTTGTCTTATAACTGCCTTCCTTTGGGTATACAACAGCACTTTGAATCGTGTGCTCAGCCTACTATTTCTAGCACTTCAAATGTATTATCCATTTTCTAACCTTTACCCTACTGAATCATCTGCTCTTGGGTTGTTGCAGTGTACGTTGTATCCGAACATGGTTTTGTTTACCTTGGCTGGTTAGTCTGGGTTATTCCTGCCCTGTAATTGTACTACACTGTTTTGTTCTAATAATTGTACTTGTATTGCTCTGTTATTGCCATGTGTTTGCCTGTTCTCCCAATTCTTCTATCTCCCCATCTCCCCCCCCCCCCAACCCAGGATGCTTCTGGAAATGAGCTATTTACAGCTCATGTTGTCTTTCCTGGTGAAACATTTTCCAAATAAATAAATAAATACTCTTCTCCCAGGGCACCCTTAGATGGGCCAAATTTTCCTCTTGGTTTCTGATTTCCTTGGCCTTCCAAAGTAATTTTCCCCTAGTTATCCACTCCTCTATCTCCCCCCACTCCTCCCTATACCCTCCACCCCAATTTTCATCCCTAAAGTTGTCTGCCACTTCGACCTATTTCCACAACTTGGAAATCTATCCTCTTCCCCCAACTCCTTATGATGAAGCCTCTCTGGCTGATGTATTCTCCCTCCCCTATGTAAGTCTTCTTATCTATTATGGAGGTCTTAGCCCATCTTACTTGTTTATCTTCACTACCCCTCACTCTGTTGCTTCTAATTATATTTTTACATACATTGTACAATGCCAGCTTGATGTCTTGTTACATTACCTGCCTAAGTTTAACATTGTATGTATAGTTTACTTTGTATTTAATTATTGCTGCTTAACAGGAATCACTTATGTTTACATTGTTTTTCTAACTCTGACGTGGAACCTCTTTAATGAGCTTGTTCTCAAAAGCTGCTAATCAGAGATCACAATAATAACCAAGTTATGCTACATAAGTCTACTAACATAGTCATAATGACTGTAGAACCCATAAATAGGACATAAAAAAAGACCTGAGTCACAGATGCTCAAGAATGACCACCCCAGTGGCTCAGTATTATTAGAAAGAACAGCTGGAGTGCAGTGCCCCCAGGTTCTAGTAGGGGAGGCAGGGTCTGCTGCCAGCTGAGGAGGGGCCTTCTTAGCCAATTCCTGAACAGATTCCCAGAGTGACTTCTGGTATCTGGACACATAGGCCATGTAAGATGCTTGCCTAATGCCCAAGGAAACACCAAGGTACTCCTTTTTTGCCACTGAATCAATCCTAGAATCGCCGGTCCGCCGGCACAATGGTAGCACTACCGTTTGCGATGCTGATGACCTGGCTTCAGGAATGAGCATGGAGAATCAGAGGGCTGGCTGGGGGGAGAAGGCTGAGTGTCCCTGGGACCACTCACAATCTCAGGGGAGGGAGGGGGACTGTGGCTCAGCACTTCACCGACCCCAGGTGGAGGCCTGGGGTATGGCAAGCGTCCAGCTGAGTTGCTGGGAAGAGAGTATGGCGGACATTGGCGGTGATGGCTTGATGTCTGGGTGCATGCCATGCCAGGAAAAAGGGAAAAACAGGTCTCCAGGTACCGGGTAGACAGACCACCTGATGCAGACCCCGAAGCTCCCATCTGCCTGTCCCACAAGCTGACCTGACACAGACACAAAGTTTGTGTATGGGCCCCACCTTGTCCCTGCCTGGAGGGCAGATCCACAGCTACTTGGGGGTTAAGCAGGGGTCCAAGTAAGATGAAGGAAGCGGGGGCAGACACCCTAGGCGTCTTCCGAAGGTGTGGTACTTGGGGACTGGAGGGGGGAAAATAGTAAGTTTAAAAAAAAAATCCTCCTAGAATCCTTATCAGGAGGGTGAGAGGCTAGAGGGATGCCTGCTTTTTCACAGGCTGCAGCCTGAACCACTCCCTCATGGCTGAAGTGGCTAAATAAAAAATCAGTACCATTGCCAGGTTACAAATACCTCCTGCCCCTCTTTCTGTCCACAGGGGGGAAGGAAGTTAGTTGGATTCTGCAAGATTTTCATAGTTTGTCTCTTAAGGACTTATGTATAGGGATCGTAAGTCTCTTATGAGCAGGCACATCCATCATCTTGACGTAGTCTGGTTCCTCCTCCTCCTCGGAAGCCTCCTGGGCAGGCAGCTCCAGGGCTTCTGCCACCTTCTTCATGAAGGCATAATGGGAGGAGGGGTGATCAGGAGAGACTTTTGGGTTCAATAGGTTCATCGAAGTCCTTCTCCTCCTCTTCATCACATTCCCACTCTTGTTCATAAAATGCTACAGGGTCATAGGAACTGGTGAGAAGCAAAGTACCAGGCATTTGAACGGAAGTGTGAGCCAAGGTACATTGAACCGGTTTGCCTGAACTAGTTTGAATAGATTGAATAATGCGAATAGCCTTCCCGATTTCTTCAGCGGTTGGAACTGCAACTGCATGTCTCTGCAGTTCCAAACTGGGTGTTTTTCTTTTCTTTTTAGCAGAAGCAGTTTCAAGGGCTGTCTCTGTGCTCCTTTTGGTCGAGGAGGTCTCGCCCTGGTCCGAGGGCACCCCCTCCTTTTCCACCGGTTTATCTATGGAAGTGGAACCGGACCGGCTATCCATGTTGGTGGACTTTTCAGCCATTCTTTCCTGCAGTCTACTGAGTCACCTATCAACTGTAGACTGTGGAAAGTTTTTGCAAATTAATATTTACAGCAGCGACCCATTCTGGCATTGCTGTAAGTATTAATTTAGGCATCAAGACCCCATGTGAAGTAATAAAATAAGTAAATTAAATTAAGCCCCCTCCACTGTTCCTTCATTGAAAGCAGTGGTGTCTGCAACATCACTAAATGGGTAGAATACCCATGTAAACTTGCACCCACTCTATCAGGACCCAGGCGGCACTTCTGTATTCGCTGAAAAGTTTTGGTGGTTTGGTAAAATATACAGATTGTTGCAAAAATATTACTGATGGCAGCCCTGGACTCCTGTCGCAGCTTAGAAAGGTATGTGGGACAGGAGCGGGCTCAGGTAGTTAATTTGCAGGTCACCTTTAATATTATGTTCACCACACAAGGGACTGCAGGAAGTCCTCACAGCTCTCTTATTTCCTTCACCCCATGAAAGAGGGTATTTCAGTTTCTAAGCAGTGTCTGTACAGATGGCTGGCTAACTGCATTGTGTTCTGTTGCAAGAAGTATGGCAAAGCCATTCTACCAGAGAAATGGCCACTTCAGTTGCCTGTTTTGGGGATAGGGGTGTCCTTGGCGAAAACTTGCACTACAGCCACTTGGAGTGGAGGCCGCTCAACCAAACTGAAGCGGTTGGGACTGAGCCCAGAAGGGGATTTCCCCATATGGGGTGACTGGTGAATTACAGTCTGGGCATTGCCTCTAGAAAGCGAGCAAACTTTGGCCTCCCAGTGCTTCAAAGCATCCTTTCTTAGGTCACAGTCTTCCCTCCTCCCTGCTTGGGACTTGTCCTAGTGTGTGACCTGCTGCAAGAGATATCCTCGAAGAAAATAGAACCTTTATATAAGAACTTACCGTAACAACAGATCTTCAAGAGAATCTTGCAGCAGATCATGCTTTCCCCTCTCTCCTTCTCTCTTGGTCTCCCCTCCTGTCCTCTCTTCAGGATGGTCAACCTTCCATTTCTGAGCTCCTCTGCAATTTCTCTGTCTGTCTTCTGTTCTCTCAGGAACTTGTCCTCACTGGATGATCTTCAGTGGGAAACTGAGAAGTATATGGAGATGCTCACGGCTATATAGGGTAGCGCAGACATGATGACATTGACGTCATGGGTGGCCCCAGGCAGACTGCTACTGAAAAGCTTTCATGTGATCCTGGTGCCTGATGGCAGAGGTTCCTAGTGTGTGACCTGCTGCAAGAGATTCTCTTGAAGCTCTACTGTTACGGTAAGTTCTTACGTAATTGTTCTTTTCGGCTTTCAAGCTGTCCCATTAACTGGCTAGATGGTCTCATAGCTACAGGACAAGTAAATAATAAGCCACGACAGTGTGCATTATAGGATTTTTTTTTTCTATTTATTCTTTATACCCCTGCCGCCGGTAGCCCGGTACCTTCTGCCGGTCACGCCTCCACCCCCATCGGCCTCGCGCCCTTCCGATACCCCGTGGCTTGCCCCCCACGGTGGGGCTGCGGCACTGGGGACACATGCCGCAGGCATCGGACTAGGTCGGAGGGCTGGCCTGAGGGGGCTAATTGAAGCTGTGACCGGCTTCATCAAGGGCCCCGGCGGCAATCTCCCCTTTTTCCTTTTTCCGGGAGGCGGGGACGTGCAATGACGCGGAGAGTCCTGCCCCGCCTCCGATACACACTGTTGAGGTCGGTAGTCGCGCTGCACCTGGTCTCCACCAGGAGTCGCGCAGACCTCGAGCACTTCCCCATCCCTCCCTCCGGAGAAGGAGAGCAGTCCATAGGACGCTCTATCCTTCTCCCCATTCAGCCCTCCAGCGACCCGAGTCGTTCGAACCGGGTCGCGGCGTCAGAGTGAAATCCCACCGCTGCGCTGGGGGCCGGGCTTGCATTATAGGATTTTAATGCATGCTCAGGGGCGTAGTAAGGCACAAGGCCGAAGGTAGAGTGTTCTCATGCCCCTGGGGAGTGCATTAAAATACTATGATGCACACTCTGGAGGGGTTTATTACACTTAGAAACTGTCTCCAAGTAGATTTCTTAGGGAGGAAAATGATATTCGGCCCCTGGCCATGCATTTATAGAGAGTTAATGCACTGTCGTGTGTAAAGTCTGTCAGCCAGTGAAATGTCTTGATTTTTTTCTTGCCATTTTCTAAAGAGATTGTAATCACTCTCCCGTCACAGATCCATTCAAACTTGCCAATGCAGCTAGAATGAAATAAAAAAATATTATATGGTAAGTTGTTACACTATATAGATATAGATATACAACACTAATATATATGTAAATATATTTTACATTCTTTGGAAAAAATATTGTTAATGCACTAGTTAAGGTAATTTAATGCCACAAAAGTAGAAAAATGTGTTGTTAGTGTTTCCAACCTTAACTCATCTCCAGAGTCTGTGAGTCAGTGGTGGGATTTTCCTTGGGGTTGTCAACCTAATGCTCACCCCTCCTGAGCCTCCAGTTTGAAGCACAAGATGCAGTTCCAAGCTAGTGCATCATAGTGATACTCTTTAAAGGTAGAGAAGTGTGTCTTTCCACATGTTGCTAACACAATTTGGGCCCTGTGTGAAGAAAGGAGGTCATGTACAATGTGCTGTTTGCTCAGGGAATGGGACAGGCATTAGGGTTGAGAAACCCAAGGAAGACAGCCAAGGCTGCAAAGACCCAAAACCCTAATGTTTTTTCTTTTTGCTGTTTGGGGGTTTTGGAGTTAGGGTTGGAAAGCCTATCACCACATTTCACTACTTATGTGGCGTTAAGATACCCTAACTGGTGTATTAACATTTTTTGCAAAGAATTTCCTTTCTTTTTGAGAATCTTATGCTTATTCACACAGATCACTTTAGGATCTGCATGAACAGGTGCAGATGCACAGGGCCCTTTGGGTCCTGTGCTATGGGAAGACTCTGTCCACCTACAGAAGTGCAGGGCCTGGCACATTCTTTCCGCCCCCGCACCCCCCCCCAGGAATGCAAGCTACAGGATTGTCTGCACAGGCCTGGGTACCATATAATGAAGATATGTGTCCTCATTCACTCTTTACAAATTCACTGTGTATTCTTTCAGATCTAAAGAGGCACACACATCTGAAAGAACCGAGAGTGAATGTGTAAAAAGTGAATGAGGACAGTTGTCTTCACTATGTGGCACCCTGGCCAGTGCGGACAACCCTGCAGTTTGCTTTCCCTGACTGTAGGGGGTCGCATAACAGCAGCATCCCCCCCAGCTGGGTCACTGAGCTCATCACCAAACTTTGCTCACTGGCACAGGATCACAAGGCAGACAGTCAGGGGGGTGTTTCTTTGTCTCTCTAAGCCATGTCCCAAACTGGTGGTAGGTAGATGGCTGTGCCATCTGGAGGCAAATGGGCAGTAATGATAATGTCAATTGTGTGGGAGGGGGACAGGGGGGTCAAATCTGTTTACTGCTGACTTCACTACTTTCTGCTGTATTGGGAGCATGAGGATGTACTAACAATTCTGGATTCAAATCCTGTCTGCAAATCCATGAATGGAAGAGGTGGGCAAAATAAAAAAATCCACAGACATACATTTGTGAAATTCTGTTTTTCCAATTTACAAAAATGAATGCAGATTATTTAACATTTTTTTTGTGAGTTTCTATTTGTGGAATTTTGCGGACCTGAGAAATGTTATTTCCACAAGTTGTGGACTTGTGGGATTTTTTTTTCTGCAAGTTGTGGACTAAGTACAGTATTGCTTTTTTTTTTTTTAACTGAGTCCACAACTCGCGAAATGTACGAGAACACTACATATTTTTCTTTGTTGCTGCATTTTGTGAAACATGTCGATGTGAGCATCCTCAGGTTCTCCCAGCCCTAAAATCATCGATTGCTGGAGGGGACCCTATTCTAGTGTCTGCTCTTTTTTCCATTTCAGAGTCAGGAATGGGACTTCACATGCGACTTCACAGCAGCAATGCAGCCCATAAAAGCGGAGGAAGGTTCATGGGGATATGAGGATGTTTTACTTCATGGAAAGGGTGGTTGAGCTGACTTCCAGCAGAGGTAGGGGAAAAGGCTATTTATGGATTCAGACATGGCTGGGTGACGGTAAGGGGGTAGATAGTCACACCAAGGGGATTTAGCCAATGGAAGAAGATGGGGGGGGGGGATGAAGTGAGGTAGGGGAAAAATTAGGGCTGACTGGATGGACTATTGGTCTACTTCTGCCACCAGTGTCCAGAGACAGACTGGCCCACCAACATATCTGGAAATTTCCAGGTGAGCCCCCCTCTGAGTGCCTGCCCACTTCCTGAACTCTGAAAATCTCTGCATTTATCACAGTTTTCTAATTAAATGGTGTATTTAGTGCACTGTGTGTAAGATGCAAGCACAACACTACTGCATTGAATTTAAGTGGAACACTGATATGAGTGTTTCACCCTGGACCCACCCCTATTGATTTTCCAGTTTTGCCCCTGTATCCACTTTCATGTTAGGCCCTCTGTGCACCAGTGTGACCCTGCCATTGTCTATGTTTTTATGTTTCTATTTCTCAGAGATGGTCTCTTGGGAGGTAGGTATTAAGAGCAGGGCTACACAGCACACAACAGAAAAATTCTAAATCCTCCTAGACTGCCAGCCCATTGAGGTTCGAGTTTGACAAAGCCTCACATGGCGAAGCGCTGGGGTACGTGTTATTGGACAGCAACATCCTGGTGTGCTTTACCAGGTTGAAAAGTAATAAATGGATTTTTCCTTGAAATTTTGGGAGTTGTCTTCACTAGAGTGGCCACCCAGCCACTCCTGGCTGTGGAGTGCAAGTGAATTCTTTGGTTTTGTTGAGGCATCTTGATGCCTGGTGCCAAGCTGTGAGGCTGCATCCAGACTTAATGGCACATCAATCCAGCACTGTTTGACACAGAGACCATGTACCTATAATACCAGCTGAATAAACTAGTTACTGGACACTGCCTCTGGCTGCACTGTCTGCCATTCAGGTGTCCTGCTGCTGTCTCTCTCACTTCCAGCACATACCCTACACAGTCCCAGAAGACAACCATCAATCTCCACAAAATAACGCAAGAGCAATGGATGGAAGCTGCAGTAGGACACCTAAAGGTCAAACTGAAGTAACAAAATAATAAATATTAAGCAAATAAGCAAATGTTAATTTCATTAGTAGATGGAGGCCCTGTCCAGGCCTCTTACGCTAAATCCATGCCCTAGGCTGGGGCTGCTGTGCTGGGCCTGGACTTGGGCTGAGGGCAGAAGGACATCTGACAAAGCGCGAGGTGGGTTAGAACTGATGGTGTTGCGCCGCCATGGAGTCAAGATGGAATTAAGATGGGAGTAGGCATGTGCTGATACCGGGCTGGGGGGGGGTTCTGGAACTGGGGTCTAGGGTTGTGGGACATGGGAATAATATTGGGTGGGCTGAAGCTGATGGTGCTGCGCTGCCATGGAATAAGGATGGGGTTACTATGGGAGTGGGCATGTGCTGATACAGAGTTAGGGCTTCTCTGTGACTGGGGCCAAGGCTATGGGACAAGTGGGGATGGCCTGGAGCTGATGGGTATGGGCTGCACTGGAATGCAACTTTGGAGCCAAGATTGGATGAGCATGTGCTGAGAAAGGGATGGGGCTTTTGTGCTTAGGGACTTAGAGTTGAGGGATGTAGAAAGTGTGGGGTGGGCAGTAAATGATGTGGCAGGGCTGGGTTGTGCTGAGGCTAAGATGTCTTCACACATTCTGACCTTTATTTTCCACCCCAAACAAATGACATTCAGACAACAATTGCTTTATTTAAAGCATCAAAAATAACCTTCCAGCTTCTAGGGTCCTAGATGTCAACAGCGCGCCCCCCCCTCCACACACACACTCTCTTAGGTTCTACGTGCCTAAGACATCTGTAACAGTAGCATTTAAAACTGTGTGTAAAGTATATGGCTCTGTATAGCTCTGCTGCTAAATGAAACTCACCACAGTAATGCAGCGGTCAAAGTAAACCCCCCCATCCCCTCCACCTTGGGGAATAGTGGGGTATTCAAAGATCATTGGCCCCAAGCTACTCAAATGCCCCATTAAAAAAAAAAAAAATGCACAAGGGTTGGGGGTGTGAAACGGTATGAAATCTCCACCCCTTAGGACACAGAAGATGCCAAATCCCCAGGTAATCCCCTCATATTTGCCCCACATCACATTGCCTGAGGTGGGGGTTGGGGGATACTTTGACTGCTTCTAAACCTTTAGCGTTCTAATCTGTAATTACAAGTACTAATGGAAGAGAATTTAGAGCTTCTGCAGAATGGTCTAGACTGGGGCTAACCCCAGCACCACCATGGGTACAAGCAGCAGCAATCTGAGCAATCCTTGGTGAGACAGACACCTGCCAGGGGCACATCTGTTGGTTCAAACTTTTCTGAAGGCAGCTGCCAATATTAAGCACAGTCCTAGACCAGCTATGGCACCCTGGCACCTCAATCTGGTACTGGACGCCTTGACTGGTATGCCATTTGAGCTGCTGGAGACAGTATCCTTACCATGAAAACTTGTGTTTTTGGTGGCTATGTCGTTGGCCAGGAGGACCAGTGAAATCCAGGCCCTATCATGTAGGGAGCCATTTATGACTTTTTTCCCAGATAGGGTAGTTCTTCAAACAGTCCCATCATTTATTCCCAAGTTAGCCTCTACCTTTCATTTGGCTCAAGAGATTTCAGTCCCTACATTCAGTCCAGGAGAAGAGGATCCCCACAAGGATATTCTCATGTGTCTGTACCCAGGATGGGCCCTTGAGACTTGTATGATAAGAACAGCCGGATTTAGGTGTTCAGACAGATTGTTCATTATACCTCGGGTACCAAAGCAGGGATTACCTGCCTCAAGGTCCACAATAGCAAGGTGGCTCAAGAGACAATATCTAAAGCCTACAGAATGGAAGGGGCACCTGTCCCATCACAGATTAAGGCCCATTCCACTAGCGCAGTAGCCACCTCCTGGGCAGAATGCAATTCAGCATCCGTAGAGATTTGTCAGGCAGCTACTTGGTCATCTCCCCATACCTTTGCCAAATTTTACAGGCTAGATACTGAACTACACAAAGCAAAGCAAAACTGAACTCCTCGGCTAGAAAAGCACACTCAACATGATATGCATTTCAAAGGCTTTAATGGCCAACGTTTTGAGAGTGCACAAATCTACACCAAAACACCACTTGCCCTATCGCTTCGGGTCCTAGCCCTTCATCAGATACCGGACTAACCTGTAGATCAGACTTTGGTCGTAAAGTACTCCAGGCAGCATTAAGTCCTCTTCCTCTTCCCACCCAATAGGAAAAACAATACTGCTGTATAATCACCTATGCGTTGAGACTCTGGGTGCTGTAAAAAGATGCAATAGATATTGGTAGATTACTCGCCTGATGGAGGTGATTATAAGAGCACCTTATTACAGCAATCCGTATCCCACCCAGTGAGGAGGAAAGGACAATGAAGGGGAGTTTGTGATGGCACATGTTCATGCCATGTCATAGGGTGTCTGTAATGTATATAGAAACATAGAAGTTGATGGCAGAAGGAGACTACTAGGTCCGTCTAGTCTGCCCATTTGTTTTAGACCTATTTTGACACTCTAGTTGCCCTTTGTAGTCAGGCAGGGCTCCCTTGTGTCTATCCCATGCATTCTTGAATCCCCCCACAGTGCTGTCCCCCACAACCTCTTGAGGCAGGCTGTTCCAGGCGTCCACCACTCTTCTGTGAAGAAAAACTTCCTGGTGTTGGTAGAGAACCTCCCTCCTTGCAGCCTGAGGTCATGTCCCCTGGTCCTGGAGCCCTTCTTGAAGTGGAAAAGTTCCTGTGCCTGTACCTTGTTAATGTTAATATAACATGATGACTGTGTAAATACAAGATGCTCACTTGCTTATTAAAAAGTATGAAGGTATTTCACATAGTTTAGTACTCATTAAAGAAATGTGAATTGTTTCGCGAGACATACTGTAAAATGTTTTTTATTACTCTGCAGCACCCAAGGGGGAGCTGCTAGGGTCATTACTGTTAGAATTTTATATCATTTTCAGGAGTATTATAAGCTCTGGAAGATGTCATACTGAGGATTCTGGGAGCAAAGAGGAAGGAGACAGATTGGATTTACTGTAGATTCTGAAATTCTTTTGTGCATCACCCTATGAGGAGAGCTCAGATAACCCATGTGTTGAGACTTGGAGTGCTATAAAAAGGTACTCCTATAATCACCTTTACTGGGTGAGTAAACTACCAATATGGATGATGGTGCAGTCTGATGCAATGAATTCCCTTGCCTTGCACCATGAGGTAAACACCAGCCAATGTCTGCTATACGTTCTGTTAGTGGAATTCCTCCTGGCCTGTAACATTGATATTATGAAAGGCGCTCTATTAAATAAAGTTTTTTATTATTATTATTAGTAGTAGTATCGACCACCTTACCAGATACCCCTAATTTCAACAGTCTAGCCCTCTGAGCAGCCGTGCTGTTAGTCTCCATGGTCGTGGGTCCTCATGCCATATTGGACCTTGTCTGAGAAGGTCTCGGTATGTGGTTAGTGTCATTGGTTTGTCTATGAGCATCCTCTTGATGAGGGCATACCAAGTTCTTCTCAGCCAGCCCAGAGCAATCAGAAGAACAATGCTGCCTGTGTCTTGTATCGTCTGTAAGACTTGTGGTATCTTTGAGATCAGTGGGAACACATATGCTTTTTGAAAGTTCCAGGGTCTGGAGATTGTGTCCACTCCCGTTGCTCCCATCTCTCTGTACCTGTACATGAATATCTGCAATTGGCTGATCTGACTTCGAGGGGGAGCTCTTGCAGCAGGTAATACCATTAGGACTAATGCTGCCAGGTGTTAGGACCCCACGGAAAACTTGTAGCTAGCAGTCTGTAGCGAGGGTCCACCCCCGACGTCTGCTCCACCGGATGTCAGACGTAGTATAAAGGGGGGGCGGACCCCCAGTGCCATATCAGTTCTTTTCCTGCCGTTGACCCATGTAGTTCAGCTCCATGAATGCCTTCTTCTGCAGTCGACCGCTATTTCTGAAAAGTTCTTTGAAAGTTCATTATTTCGATAGTTTTCAATGCTCTGTGTGTGTCGTCACCCTCTCCACCATGACGAAAGTTGAAGTGTGCATGTGGGAAGCAGATCCCATCAAAAGACGGCCATGCGGCCTGCCTTATCTGCCTAGGCCCAGCCCATCGGCCCGACACCTGCACACACTGTCAGAAGTTCACTCAGAAAACAAGAACCAGGAGGGCCAACGCACTCAAAGCCCATCTCCTGGAGAAAAAAGTTGCAGTTATACAGCATGGTTCTGAGCCCAGCTCATCTTCTCCCACCAGGGACTCCCCACCCAGAGAAAAATCTTTGGCAGGCGGGAAGCACCATCACCGGGATAAAGATAGGGCCAGGTCGGTGTTGTGCTCCAAGTCGCCCTCTAAACCTTCGTCTTTATCTTCGACCTCTGGCTGGAGGTCTGGTTTGGTCCCGGCTCAGGCCTCAGAGTCCTCCCACAAGAGTAAGTCTGCTCCTGCCTCTTCTCTGGGCAAACACCAGGAGTCAGCCTCTTCTGGGCAGCCGCCTTCTCTGGCCCACCGACCCCACAAGCCTGCTTCAGGGTCAACCCAGGAAGGCCATTCCTTGGGGAAACCAAAGGAAAAACATGGTTCATCCGAGAAATGTGAGCACTCAGATGAGTCTGAAGGTCTGCAGGAGGTTGTCCGTCACCAGACACCCCCTCCACCGCCACCACTGGCCAAGGTACATCCTCTGTCGGACAAGAGCCTGCCTAGTTGGTCACCTTCACAGACGTTCCGCACCCTGACGCCTGATAAGGGATGATCGCCGGTGGAGGGTCAAATGCCCGCCCCTCCTTTCGGGGATCAGTTGCCTGTTGGGTCTCCGCCCACCCTGGATGTTGGCTAACCTGACAAAGACACTGCCGGATGTCCGGACATGGACAAGGACCCCCAGACACCCGGTTCTGCAAATCAGATGCCCGGCCCTGCAGTTAGCCCTGTGGCAAACATAGGGCCTCTGTTCGCATCATGGTGGAACACTGTGAAGGAGTATCTTCTCTATAGACCCCCAGTGCCCACCCCAACTCTGCTACCCATGGGGCCTCCCCCCACTCCAGTCAGGGATGAAGGTTCCCACCCACACCCTAAGGGCAAAAGGAGACCCTTGTCTCTGGTTCCTTTTTCTGGTGGATGCTTGTCCTTCCCAGATGACGGGGACACAAGCCCGTTTTCTCTGGACTCTTCTGAAGAAGAGGAGTTCATCCCATCTTCTCCGGGACTCAAGAATTTTCCAAGGTTCCCTCCAGATGATCCCTCATTTCTAGATATTGTGACGTTCACTATGTCTATGAGTGGGATACTGAAGAATTAGACCCATAGCGGAGGTGCCTGGCAAAATTCTTAGGGTCTAAGGAGCCAAAGTCACTGGTAATTCCGCCGTTAGTCGAGCCCTTCCAGGATGTGACTCAGCTCACATGGCGTATGCCTTCCTCTATATCAGCTGTCCCAAAGAAGGCTGACAGGCTTTATAAACCCCCCCAAAGCAGAACCCTTTTTGGGGGAGCAGCCCAGGGCTAATTCGTTAGTCCTCATGGCAGCTCATGGCCGTGGCACCCAGCCTAAACATTTGAGCTCCCAACCTCCGGATCCCGATTCCAAGAAATTGGATAGCTGGATTGTATGGTCTACTCATCAGCCACAGGTTCCATCAGGTCCCTGAACTTTATGGCACACATGGTGACTTACCAGCAGTCACTATGGCAAAAGACCTTAGATTTGGTCAAGGAAATACCAGACTCAGACACAAAAGCCGAAGTGCTAGCCTGCGTCCAGTCAGGTCTGGATGTGGATAAGCATGTTCTATGCTGCTTGTATGATGCTGTGGGCATGGCCTCACGAGCTGCAGCTATGGGGGGGGAGGGTGTCTGAGAAGTTTTTCCTGGCTGAGACTAACCAGCTTTTGTCCCAATCTCCAGGACTCGAGTCTGGACTTCCCCTTCCAAAGTCCAGTGCTGTTCAGCCAGGAGGTAGAAGCCCTGGTCAAACAACTCCAGGAGTCAGGGAAGGTCATGGCAGACGTTCACTGTATGTACAAGTCCAAGCCTCAAGGACCCCGTCGCTGTCCCTTTCGCAAAGGACAGGGAGGTAAAAATCCCCAGGGCAAGGGGTTCAAGAGGCAAGGTCACCCTGCCCCCCAAGGCATTAAACAGCCTAAAGCTCCCAGGGCACAGGACCCTGCTAACCCCACTGCCTGACTCACTGCTTCTCCCTCCTCCTCTCGGGAGCCACAGTTCGAGAAAGTCTGAGGAAGATTTGTCCTTTACCCTGTCGAATGGTCCAACATCACCTCGGACCAATGGGTGTTGGACACCATTCGAAAAGGGTATTAGACAGAGTTCCTCTCTATCCCTCTGGACAATTCCCCCCCCCGTCCATTGTCCACTGAACCATGCCCAGTTTCTGGCAGAAGAAATCCAACAGCTTGTGGAGAAAAAAGCCATCCAGCCAGTGCCTCCGGCCCAGAGGGGCAAGGGTTATTACTCCCGTTTTGTTTTTCTGGACCCAAAGAAAACAGGAGACCTTCACCCTATCCTAGATTTAAGCCGACTAAACCTCTCTGTTAAATACCAGAGGTTTCGGATGGTAACTCTGGCAAGTCTGTTTCCCTTACTCCATCAAGGGGACTGGTTGTGTTCCCTAGATATGCAGGACGCCTACATGCATATCCAAGTTCTGAGATCTCACAGGAGGCTTCTCAGGTTTCAGGACCAGCACTACCAGTTTTGGGTCCTGCCCTTCGGCCTATCATCTGCCCCCAGAGTGTTCACCAAATGTCTGGCAGTGGTTGCAGTGGCCCTCCAAAGGAGAGGCCTCTTTGTTTCCTTGTACTTGGATGACTGGCTCATTTACGCTCTGTCAGAGGAGCAACTTTGAGTTGCCCTGAAGGAGACAGAAGAGCTCTTCTGCTCCCTAGGGATAACAGTCAATTGGCTGAATTTGCAACCCTGGCCATCCCAGTGGTTGCAATACTTAGGGGCAATCTTGGATTCTGTACAGGGAAGAGCTTTTCTGTCCTCGGACTGGGCAGATTGCCTGCGGGCTCTGGCAAGCAGAGTTCAAGCAGCCTCCTCTATTCCTGCATGGGTCATTCTTCAGCTTCTGGGATATATGGCAGCCACCATAGTTACTGTCCCCCTCACCAGATTGCATATGAGGATCCTTCAGTGGCAGCTCTGGGTCCAGTAGGACCAGACGGTGGATAACCTGGATCAGCTAGTCCGGGTTTCTCTGGCGGTCTGTCGCTCCCTTGACTGGTGGCTCAGCCACTCAAACCTAGAGGGAGGGGTCTCTTTTCAGAGACCAACACCTTCTCAAGTTTTAACAATGGATGCCTCACTGACAGGTTGGGGGACTCACCTAGGGGATCACAGGATTCTAGGGTCTTGGTCTCCCACAGAGAGCTCTCTACATATAAATGTTCTGGAAATGAGAGCAGTCCTGAATGCACTTCAGGCATTCTGAGACAAACTCTCTCCGGGTCCTCTCCTGGTGCAGACAGACAACACACCTGTCATCTTCTGCATGAACAAGGCAGGGGGCACTCACTCTTATCCCCTTTGCAGGGAGGACATAAGAATGTGGGAATGGGCAGTAGAACATCTTCTGGATCTCACAGCAGTATATCTGCCAGATGTCCAGAACATTCTCGCCTACAGTCTCAGCCACTCTCACTCCCTGAATCATGAGTAGAAATTGCTTCAGGAAGTTGCAGACAACCTGTTCGGTTGCTGGGGCTGTCCAGAGCTGGACCTCTGTGCATCCCCGTGCAATGCCAAACTGCAAAATATTTGCTCATTTGCTCCAGGACCTGTTGTCTTTTGGTGAGACGCATTGTCCCTCTCTTGGACAGGGAGGTTTCTGTATGCTTTCCTTCCCTTCCCACTCATTCAGAGGGTACTGCTCAAATTGCAACTAGAGAGAGCCAGAATGATTCTGGTTGTTTCTCTATGGCCTCGTCAGATTTGGTACCCGCTGCTTCAACAACCATCACTGGAACCTCCAGTACAGTTGCCTCTCTCCACCCACTTGCTCTCACAAGAGCAGGGGACACTCATCCATCCTGCTCTGCATACTCTTCACCTGCAGTCTTAAAGAGGAAGTCTGGCCAAAATTTCTAGCATCAGTAAATTCAGAAATTAAATCAGCATTTCCCTAGTCAGCTGCATGCCAAAAATGAGATTGCTAAGTTACTTTGTTTAAAAGTTACAAGTCATTTTGTAACCCTAAATTTACTGCCTGTTCTAAAAAAGTCAGTTTCAGTAGAGCGTTGATGATGATGTCACAGCCAGAACTCACAGCCTAGTCCTTCTTGCAAACTACCTTACAAGATTCACAGTATTTCTCCCACATTACATAAAACTGCAGTGGTATTAAACTTCTGGAAAAGGAAAGCTGACAGTGGGTGAGTCAGGGCATGCATTTCTGTAATGTGCAGATGCAAGCTACAGTACTTATGAATGTGACGGGGCGGGGGGGCTTGGAATACAGTGGCAAACATGGCTTTAGAATGACAAAAATATGTGCAATTTGTATAATGGTGCAGGGATGAGATTTCGAAATGTCACCAGACTGCAACTGTGGAATGCAGCAATGACACAATCTCAAAGTAGGTGGGACACACAGTTTTGGAAGGTGGCAGGGATGCTAAAATTCTTAATGTGGCAATGTCATATAGTTTTAGAATGTGGTAGAGATGCACAATTTTGAATTGTGGGAGACACATAGTTGTAGAAGGTGGGTAGGGATATGTGATTTCACAATGTGTCTTGGATGGATTAATTTGGCATGTGGTGTAGTGGTGCAAAATTTCAAAACGTGGTTGGTATGCTTGATTTCAGATAGTGGTGGCAACATTCAATTTCAGAATGCGGCATGGACACGAAATTTCAGAAAGTGGCAGTGACGCAGTTTCAGAATCTGGTAGCCACGTGGAATTTCAGAATGAGGCAGGGATGCATAGTTTTACAATATAACTTGAACATGTGATTTTTGAATGTGGCAGTGACTCTCGTCTTCAGAATGTGGTGGGGATATGCGGTTTTAGAATATGGTGGGAATGCACATTTTCAGAATGTTGCAATGACAGGCAGTACTAGAGCATGGAAGTTTACACACAATTTCAGAATGTGGCAGGCAGGTACAATTTTAGAATGTAGAAGAGACGTGCAGTTTTGGAATGTGACAGTGACACAGTTTTGGAATGTGGTAGTGACACACATTTTGGCATGTGATAGTGAATGCATGGGAAAGACATAAAGCAATTCTAGTGAGGGGTAGGAGGAAGTAAGCTGTTGGTTAACTAGAATCTGCAGCTTATCCATCAGGTAGGGAAATGGGCAGACTAGGGCCCAAGTGGTCCTTATCTGCCGTCAAATTTTATGTTTCTATATTTCTATGTGATGTGCAGTTTTGGAATGTGGCGATGATGCACAATTTCAGAATGTGGCAGTGAAACACAATTTCAGAATGTGGCAGAGACATGCAGTCTCAGAATGTGACTGATTTGCAGTCTCAGAATGTGACTGATTTGCAGTTTCAGAATGTGACTGCCGTGCAATTTTAGAATGTGGCTGATGCACAGTTTTAGAATGTGGCGATGTCGCACAATTTCAGAATGAAGTGATGCTGACGTATAGCTTTGGAATGTGGTAATGTCATGCAGTTTCAGAATGTGGCAGTGACTTGTATTTTCGGAATGAGGTAGTGATGGACACTAGTGCAGTTTCAGAATGTGGAGATACCATGCAGTTTCAGAATGTGGTCATGCCACACAATTTTGTGCCAGTGCCGCGCGACTTCAGAATGTTCAATGTGGCGGTGCTGTGCGACTTTGGAATGTGGCAGAGGTGCGCTACTTCAGAATGTGTCGGTGCCACATGACTAGTGTTCTGTGAAATTGAGAAATGTCATTACGCTAAATATTTTGTGAAATTTATGCATTTTGTGAGATATTTAATGGGGGGGTGAAATTCCCCCCCAAAATTGTGAAATTTCACCTGAAAATGGTGAATATTCACCACAAAATGTGAAATTTTGCAATCTTCAGGCAAAATTTCATAATTTTTGAGCGAACTTTCAGAATTTTGTGGTGAAATTTTGCATTTTGCTCATGCAAAATATTTTGCGAATTGTGTGAATGTCACAATATTTCATGCTGCAAAATTGACAATTTTGCTGTAATTTCACTGGCAAAATTTTATTTTGCAATATCTATATGCACGACTTCAGAATGTGGTGCTGCTACATGACTTCAGAATGTGGTGGTGCTGCACGACCTCAGAATTTGGCAGTGATGCATGACTTTGGAATGTGGCGATGATGCTCAATTTCAGAATCTGACAATGACACTCATTTTCAGAATGTGGTGGTGATGTATAATTTTGGAATGTGGTGGTGTGCAATTTCGGAATGTGGTGGTGATGCACAGTTTCAGAATTTGGCAATGACAGTTTTGGAATGTGATGGTGACAGTTTCAGAATGTGGTAGTGAAACACAACTTTGGATCGCGGTGTGGATGTGCAATTTTGGAATTTGGCAAGGATGCACTATTTTGAATATGGCTGGGATGCACAATTTTAAAATGTGGTGGAAGTATACAGTTCTGGAAGGTGGCAAGGATAAGCAGTTTCAAAATAAAATGGTGTGTCCTGCCATATTCCAACAGTGTACATCCTTACTTATATGCCAGAATTGCCAGTCCCCACTAAATTCTTCAATGTGTGTCCCTGTCACATTCTGAGATTCTCACCACACCGCGAGATGGCACATCCCTGCCACATGCCGAGGTTACATGTCCCCCACCTAACTTTCTAAAATTGTGTACCTCTTTGACAGTCTATACCTTTGTTCAGTGCTGCATTCCAAAACTACCTCCTGATGTGTTCTTAAGTACAGTACCATGCATCTGAACGTTCTGGAAATGCAAGCACTGCAGGCAACCCTGTGTCCGTTTTTGCTTTTTAAATAAATACTACAGCTACAGTTTCGATAACTTTGAAGAAATAGGTCCTATAAGGTTGCTGATAGGGAGGACTAGCCTGTGAGTTCTGGTTGTGACATCATCAGTGGCTTTTCACTGAAACTGGCTTTTTTGAACAGGGAGTGAAATCAGTGTTACAAAATAGCTCATAGCTTTTAAATGAAGTAACGTAGAAACCTAATTTTTGGTATGACATTTATTGGGGGTAGACTGTTTCTAATTCTGCAGTGTAGTACTTTTGACCAGACTCCCTCTTTAACAGAAGTGATTAGGAGTGTCAAACAGGGTGGCAGAAGTTCTGGTGGCAGTGAGGAAGCCTTCCACTAGAGCCACTTACGCAATGAAGTAGAAGTGTTTCTGTCTTTGGGCAACTGCTCATGCCCTAGATCCCCTGGATTGTCCAGTTAGACACGTGCTAGACTATCTTCTCCACCTTCTGGACCTAGGGTTAAGCTACTCGTCTATCAAGGTACATATGTGTGCGGTCTCTGCATACCACACACTGTTTGGAGAAAGAACTCTAGCACAGCTGAATGTCTGCAAGACTTTTCTCAGAGGGGTCCTACACATCAGACCTCCGAGGAGAGATCTGGTCCCTCCTTGGGATTTACTTTTTGTTTTAGGAAAGCTCACCCTGCCTCCCTTCAAACCAGCCCCGACATGCGAGCTACGCTTTCTTTCTTGGAAAGCGCTTCTTTTAGTTGCTGTTACTTCCACTTGAAGGGTTTCTGCGCTTCAGGCCCCGATATGTAAGGAGCCTTATATTTTTCACAGGGACAGGGTGACCCTGCGCACGGACCCCAAATTCTTACCGAAGGTGGTGTCGGTACCGACTCTAAACCAAGACATCAACCTCCCAGTTTATTATCCTGAGTTTGAAAACTCGAGAGGCATTGATACATACCCTGGATGTCCATAGAATCCTGAGGTATTATTTATACAGAACTAAAGTTTATAGAAAGACAGACCAGTTGTTTGTCTCCTTTGCGAAAAGGATGATGGGGCCCCTGCCTCCAAGCAGTCACTAGCCTGTTGGCTGGTGCACTGCATCTTTCTGCAACTGACACCATGACAAACCCCTGCCGAGACCCATCAAGGGTCATTCCACCAGGGCTGTGGCTACCTCTTTTGCTTCCTTAAAGAATGTGTCGTCGGCAGATATTTGTGCTGCCGCAACCTGGAGCACAGTCCACACTTTCATCAAGCATTACAGCCTAGACATTGCTTCTAGGAGGAGAGCGGGTTTTGGGCTGGCTGTCCTGCAAGGCCTACTCTCTTGAGGCTATTCAGTTTATCGTTTTTTCTCTCTCCACCTCCTTGTCAAACCTGGGCCTATCTTTGGGTACTGCTTGGGACTCAGTCCTAATGGTATTACCTGCTGCAGGAGCTCCCCCTTGAAGTCAGATAGTACAGTTACGTAAGAACTTACCGTAACAGTAGATCTATGAGAGGAGCTCTTGCAGCAGGTGGCTTTCCCAACCTCCATCCCCCAGGAATCTGTATTGTTACCCTTATGCAAGGTTGGAGAGCTCCTATCCACTTCTCCAGTACTTATCAGCCATGTCTTTGGCGGGAGAACTGAGATGGCACCGGGGTCCGCCCCCTTTATACTACATCTGACGGGCTGAGCCGATGTTGGGGGCGGACCTCCGCTACAGACTGTTAGCTACAAGTTTTCCATGGGGTCCTAACACCTGGCGGCATTAGTCCTAATGGTATTACCTGCTGCAAGAGCTCCTCTCAAAGATCTACTGTTACGGTAAGTTCTTATGTAACTGTACTTTCTTCACTGATGCCATGAGATCTATTTGGAATGGTTCCTATCTATTTTGGATCCTCTCACTCCCCCTGTTGCAGCAACTGTCTGCTTAACCAGTCTGCTCTTGTATTCAGGTTTCCTGCCAGGTGGACTGCTGTGAGGCTGAGTAGATGCTTTTCTACCCATATCATCAATGTCTCTGTGTCTCAGGCCATGGCCTTGCTTCTTGTTCCTCCTTGCTTGTTTATGTATGCCATTGCTACTTTGCTGTCTGTGCACACCTTTACATGTCACTTACTGACTTGAGTTTCAAAATGCTTGAGGGCCAGATGAATGGCCCTGGTCTCCAAGATATTGATTGGGAGAGGAGTCTCTGGTTCGGTCCACTTTCCCTGGACCTTGTCTGTTCAAGACAGCACCCCAGCCTAGCAGGCTTACGTCTGTTTCTAGTGTTCATGTTAAGTGTTATTCCAATTTTGCTCCATGTCTCAGGTTGTTAGGATTTGACCACCATCTCATAGACCTTTTTACTACTGTCATTATGGTTACCTTTTGACTGTAGTTCTGAGTTGTACTCCCAGTTGTTCAGCAGGAGATGTTGTAGCTGCCCTTGCCCAGTTGTGTAGATCTATGCAAGCCACCATCAGACCTAGTAATTGCATTAGGTGGCACACTGTTGCTGTCTTGCATTGTAGAACTTTTCTGCAGTGTGACACCAAGGTCACTATCTGACTCTCCAAGGGCCTGACTATGCCTGTTGCTGTATTGAAGCTCGCACCTATATGTTCGATTGTTGTTGTTGGGGACAGGTGACTCCTCACGCTGTTGACAATCCAACCATGGTCCTTGAGTAGCTGCTGGCTCAAGAGGTCACGTTCTGTGACTCTTCTTGTGACCTTGCTTGTATTTACCAATCGTCTAGGTATGGTATCACGTGTATTCCCTCAGTGCGTAGCTTCATTGCCAGAGGTGCCATGACTTTGGTGAATACTCGTCATGCTGATGCTAAGTCGAAAGGCAGACACTGGTATTGGAAATTATATCCCTGTAGGCAGAATCATAGAAACCTTTGGTGGATAGGTCTGATGGGAATGTGAAGATAAGCATCTTTCAGATCTATGGATGTTAGTACATCCCCTCTGCAGATTACTGCAATAGTGGATCGCAATGTCTCCATTTTGAACCTCTGATATCTTATAAATTTGTTTACAAACTTGAGGTCCAGTATGGACCTGAGGTCTCCTGTCTTTTTTTGGGACCAGAAAGAATATGTCTTAGGGTCATGGGATTTCAAATCATAGAAACAGGAAGACAAAACGTAAGGTGCATAAAAAATGATTGAGAGTGTTTTGTAATTTTATTTGTAACTCAAAATAAGTAAAAATGTAGAAAATAAAGAAATCTGAGGTTAGCATTTCTCAGCTTAGCATGGCATGGTGTCTGCCTCCCTGCTGAACACCCTGAAGGTCCCACACCTTCCCTGGCCTGTAAGCAACTGACCGCCCTATCTACCTTTATGCCCCTAGTGGTGGGCTTTTATACATTTTGATTGGGTCACCTGATTCACCCCTTTTCTAATACAGCATTATTATCCATGCTAATACAAACATTTTCGATCCAGTTGACCCAATATTCTGTTAAGCCATATATCAGGAGGCTTGTTTTATGATTTCATTCTATAGCAGGAGTAAAAACTCTAAAACTGCTCCCTGAATACATAATTGATGCATAATAAGCTTAGGCTCTTCCTTTGCACAGTATGACTGACATTTACAATTTTATAAAAAGGGCCCCTAGAGGTTGCTGTCACCCTAAAGGGCATAGTCTGGGATATCTTTTCTATAGGTAAGCTCTACAGTTCCTTAGCTTGCCTGTTATTCTCACTTAATACATAGTCCCACAGCAACAAAGAACAGTATTATCATCACACAGTTACACAGTACATAGCCCTCTAAAACATTTATTCTAAGACTAAGAAAATATAAGGGGAAACCTGAGAGACATTCTTTTTCTCTGCCTTCATTTTTTTCTAAAAGTATTTATTTACTTTTTTGTTCTGTGGCAGTATTTATTTTGTTAAGCCCTTCCTCTAGGCAAAACAAGACAAAATAACTGTTATTGTCAGCTGACGGCTGAAACTTCAGTCAGTTGGCTATAACTTTCATTTATTTATTTATTTTATTTTATTTTGGTAACTGGGTGAGCCCACTGAGACAAGACTGTCCCTTTTTCAGGGGCGACCTGGGAAGTGCAGTACATTGACAGTGCCATGTGTTGAAAATACTTTCACTAAAACACTAAGTTAAAAACAGCACATGCTAAACTAACAATACTGATGCAGAATACATTTGGCTCAAACACTACAGTAATTTTAGATCAATCAAATACAGTAATAGAAAATTCAAAAACAGGCAGTAATTGGAGAACACAGTCACCTTATGCAAGAAATCTCAGATTGTCAGAATCGGGGGTCACGTGTTCACTAAATATCATACACTAATTACAATTAACAAATAGAACTTGCAGAAGGAGTAACCAGGTATTAGTTAAGGTTGAACATAATTTATCAAGGAAACACAGGTTGGCAGGAAGGAGCTGACAGACAACAGGAGTCAGCGAAAGCAGTTGCATTGTGTGGCAGCAAGGAGAGGTTGCAGGGAAGACTGAAAAAGAGGAAGAGAGGTGATGGCCAGAATGGTTGGGAGAAGCTAATTCCAACAGGATACAGCTGAGAAAGCAAAACACCTCCAGGCCATGGCTAGCCGAGTGTTTGGTAATAGGAGAAGGGGCAATAAGACAGATCTGAGAAGGCACCATGGGTGCTTACGTTGCACTATGTCAGCAAAACAGGGAGGAGTATAGCAGTGAACCAACTTATGAGTGAAGCTTAGGGTAGCATACCGTAGTTTTTGATTCATAAGGTAGCCATCCAAGGGAAGATAGTACATCACAGTGGTGATGTCGAGCATTGACCCCCAAAGCAGCCTATCCACTCTATGGTAGACCTGAGTGGGATGAGACATGATGGTGGAGGAAGCAGAGAGAAGCAAGGGGGCAGTATAAGTTAAGAGGGGAGGAGTGTGGCGGATGCTATCTTGTGGCAAGAGGTCAGAATGAGGAATGCACAGATTTGGTATAAGACACTAAGCTTTTGGTTTAGAGTTTTGGTGAGGACTGATACATGCAGGTCAAGAGAAAGAGAGGAATCAAGGGTGACACCCAAGTATTTAAAGGACTTAACCATTTTGAGAACCGCCTCTGTTCGTGAGGGAACAACCGGAGGGGGCGCAAGGTAGGCTTTGAAAATGCCATACACTTCATTTTTTTAGTATTAAGTATGAGCTGTTTTTGCAGAAACCAGTCTTCGAGCGTTGGACCCTGGAGTAAGTTGAAAAACCAATTATGATTGACTTTACCACATGTACACTACCGGACAAAAGTTTTAGAACACCCCCATTTTTCCAGTTTTTATTGAAATTTACGCAGTTTAATGTCTCAATGTACTCTAAAATTAAAGCATAGAACAAATAAACAATTGGAGATAAAAAAGAAATCATAGAATCATTTTGTTTAACAAAATTTAATCTAAATTTTTGACTCATCAAAGTAGCCACCTTTTGCAGATATAACCGCCGAACACACTCGTGGCATTCTTCCTACAATGGACATCAAATATTGTTTGGGAAGTTCTTCCCAACACTGTTGCAGAAGTTCCCACAAATGTGTTGCACTTGCAGGTTGCTTTGCTTTCACCCTTCTGTCCAGTTCATCCCAAACCAGCTCGATGGGGTTTAAGTCTGGAGACTGTGCTGGCCATTCCATGACTTGAAGCCTACCATTTTGTTCTTTTCCTCGAAGGTAGTTCTGACATAGCCTGGAGGTATGTTTTGGGTCATTATCTTGCTGTAGGATGAACCCCTGACCAACTAGGTGTAGACCAGAGGGTATTGCATGGCGCTGCAAAATGCTGTGGTAGCCCTTTTGGTTCAGGGTGCCAGTCACTCTGTGCAAGTCGCCGACTCTGGATCCAGCAAAGAGCCCCAGACCATCACGCTTCCTCCTCCATGTTTGACAGTTGGTGTCACACACTGAGAACCATCCTTCGCCTACTCGCGGCGTACAAAACCCTGCGTGATGAAGCGAAGATTTCAAATTTTGATTCATCGGTCCAGTCTTCAGTAGTCCACTGCGTTGCTTCATGGCCCAGGCAAGCCTCTTTTTCTTATTTTGCCATCTTAGCAATGGCTTTCTTACTGCCACTCGACCTGTCAAACCTGCAGCTCGAAGTCTTCTCTTCACAGTTGAAACTGAGACTTGCTTACTTCGATCAGTGTTAAGCTGTGCTTGAAGCTGTTGTCCTGTGAGCCGCCTATCATGCAAGCTGTTGACTCTCAGAAACTTGTCTTCTGATTCTGTTGTGGCTTTGGGTCTGCCAGACCTCTTCCTGTCAGAGTTTCCTCCAGTTTCCAAGTGCCTTTTGATGGTGTAGGAAACTGTACTCACTGAACACCAGGCTTTCTTTGCAATTTCTCTAAAGGAAAGACCTACACTTTTAAAGGTTATAATGGTCTGTCTGTCTTCCTTTGTTAATTGCCTTTTCTCACCATTATGATAGCAATATACTACTTCCTGCAGTGCAATATTGTCCAAATAATGCTTCAGAGGGTGTAATAACAGTCTGTTCCAACACTGCTTTTATACATACAGGGGGTTTGTAATCAAGTAATCAACAAAAGTTGGGACACCTGTAGGAATTGTTTGCATCAACTTTCAAGGCTTAATTTACTTCCATTGCTGCAGAACAGCTGTACGTTATTAACCCATTACTTGTTCCCTGAAGAAGGCCTTTTTTTATAACTCAGAAATTTACATTATTTTTCAGTTTTTGCTAACCTAAACATTTTTTTTAACCTCTAGCAGTTTACCGCTTATCTTTGTACCATTTCAGGTTATTCACTGGACTTGAATTGCTTAAATTTCAATAAAAACTGGAAAATGGGGTGTTCTAAAACTTTTGTCCGGTAGTGTATTATGACTGATTTTTTTCAACTAGTTTGAAATGTATGACTTCAACTAACTAAAGAAAATGCGACCAATTTTTTCAGCTTTCACCATTGTTGAATTTTATTTATGTACTAGTTTGTTGTACTTTTTGAGAGCAATTAGTGGAAAAACTTCACAGCAGATTCATTTACTTAGTGAATACACTAGTATATAACAAAATACAGGATATAATTATTTAGAAGTAATTACATCCACTTTCGACAGACAACCAGGCATTCAAACAGAATTTTGCAATAATAAAGCAATTGTCGACTTAAGACGTAATATTATTTTGCCCCCTTTATGAGAAAGCCAGGAAATATTGGTTGGGTCCGATGCTACAGAACCTCAGTTTATTTTGTTGTTATTATTCAATGTCCTGTGCAGCCAGTATAGTGTTATGTTCGTGCAACTATGTAGTTTGGTTTTGGCCATTCACACACTCTATTCTAGAGGAATTACCACCCTGTAGGGGTACGAAAGGCAAGGAACCCTCTGAGAGGGTTTCACCCCTAGAGGTGCCACAAGACAATTTCCATGGCTAAAGGTACCTTAGGAATCTCCCTAAGGAGAGAAGTGCTGCCGATGGAGCAGGAGGAGGGGAGGATGGTGGGGCAAGGAAAAAGTGCTTCACCCAGAAGTATGGTGGATGCTGGGGCAGCTCCATTAACTGTAAAGGTGCAACATCACACCGTGCACTTAAATGCATTTGTATTGAAGCGCATGGTGTGGAGCTATACCTTTACAGTTAATGGAGCCGTCCCAGTATCCACCATCCTTCCGGGTGGTGGACTTTTCAGAATTAAACTACTTAGCAGTGCTAGAAAAAAGCCGCTTATTTCACAGAAGCTAAACCGTAGGGTAAGCTTTGCAGAGGTAGGAGCCCCTGCAAATGACAGCTTTCCTTTAAAACAAGCACTATCTGCTAGCAGAGAGAGAGAGATGGAGAAAGTTCTATGTGCACACAAACAGAAATCTCTGAGCTGAGGCAGGGTGTTTCGTGCTTCTATGTTTTTTTTTGCTTATTTTTTTATTGGTTTCCAATGTGCTTCTATGTTGATGGCCATTTTGCCCCTTTTAACTTTTTTTTTAACTTGCAGATCTGTGTGTGTGTGTGTGTGTGTGTGTGTGTGTGTGTGTGCATGATTTATTTATTTATTTATTTAAGAGATTTACCAGGAAGGCATACTGAGTGGAGTACCACTCGATTCCAGATGCGCCCTGGGGGTAGGGGGTTACATGGGTGAGGTAGTATGACAAGAACAGTTCATTACATATGCAACAAGATTTTGACAGACAGTGGTACAGCAGTACATAGAATACAACAATATAATGAGACAGATTGTATATACAAAATGGGTACAGCGTATGTACAGCTTACAGCAGTAAATAGGTTCAGTAATATGCAATTAATAGTACTATGAGACAGATATTGAAAGAAAAAATGGGCTCAGACTGGAGCATAAGTAGGTTGAAAGGGTAGGAGTTGTGCAGGTACCTGAGTAGGTTGACTAGGCATTGTCCAAGGAGATTCAGAGAAGGGGAAAGCAAGAGCATAAGGTCGCGAAATGTGATTTGAGAAGGGCATTTCGTTGGGGAGTGCTGGTAGAATGTCTAATGTCTGCTGCCAGTGAGTTCCATATCTTGGGCAGCCTGAAACTGAAAGCTCCCTGACCTGATCGGGTGAATCTATGTGGAACATGCAGGAGCCTGGAGTCGATGTTCCTGAGGTCGTATGTAGGTGGAGAGAAGGCGGATAGGGAAACAGATAGGTAGGAAGGGAGCGTATGATGCCTCATTAGTTTGTGATTTTGTTGGTTTGCAGCAGGCCATCTCAGATGGGGCACCTCCATCGTTGCACGGCAGGCGAGCAGCAAATGACAGCTTTCTTTTAAAGGTCCTTTATGATTTCAGCAGTGCTGTATAAACAAACAATTGATAAAATAGCACTTGAATCTAAGATAGGGAAAACTATCTGGACATATTAAAATATATCAAATGCTAAAAAAGTTAAAAGGCACAACAATTAGGGCAAAATGAGGGCACAAAATTGGTTAAATTGGCTAAGAAATTCACTTGTGTAAATGCCATAATTGCTTTCAGGTGGAAGCCTGAAAGATAGAATTCACCCTGATGGAATTCCTGTGAAAGCCTTTTGTGGCCAAGTCTCTAATGAAATGAAAATCCTTTTTCTTTCCTATAATTAATTATGGTAGGCTAGGAGCATGCCTTTAAGAATCTAGTATAAAAGGAATTGAGCTATTGGTAAGCTCCATCTCCTGAAAAACTACCAGAAAGGCATGCAGCTGCTGGAGTTTGTTAGGACTCCTCCGATGTCTCTGTAAGAACCTGTTCGCACTACAGCACGGTTGCAAAATTTGTTTTCAAAAACAGATTTGTGCTTACCGTGCTGTTGCATTAGCACTGAAACTTACTTCTCTGATCCGTTTCAGGAGAAACGGTCTCTGGCATTTGCATTATGGCTATAATCCGTGTGCGGTGCAAGTCCGGTTCAGCAGCTGCTAAAAGCTGCTTACCATCATGCACTGCGAGCGCCACCAGTCAACATAGATCAAAATGGACTGGACCGTTTGCACTGTAAGTAAACTTATTCATTTTCAAAAACGATTTACAGAACCGTGCCCAAGCCCAGGTCTTATTAGGGTTTGAGCATGGTTCTATAAATTGGATCTGGAAGTGGGTTAAGTGCAAACGTGATCTGGGTCGGCACGCATTTGAAATGGTTCAAGTGCTGGGAACCGTTTCAGATGCCCCAGAGCAAACGGGGGCCTTAGTGACACAGATTTGTATTTTCACACTGACTAGAGTTGGTAACCTTTCGAAGGTGATATGCTTTTCTAGGGTGTTCAATTTTTGTTTGATATTAGTTTGTGTCCTTGTTCCCTGATCCTGAAGATAAAGCCATTATAACCTAGGGCTTTATTACTTCTGACATCTAAAATTACTGTACCTCTCTACAGATCCCTGGTGAGGCCTCACCTAGAGTACTGCAGTGCAACCAGTTCTGGAGTCTGCAGTTCTCACCTCAGAAATGGTAAGAATAGGTTGGAGACAGAGCAGCACAGAGTAACAAAAATGATTCAGGGCCAGCAGGACAGATCACATGAGGAGTGCCTCAAGGCACTAAATATGTACTCACTGGAGACCAGAAGGGAGAGGGGAGATATGATAGAGACCTTCAAGTTCCTTAAAAATTAGCAAAGATAACGCAGGGAACTATTTAGCCTGAATACCAACTCACGGTCACATGGACAAAAGTGGAAATGAACAAGAGGAATTTTCAGGAGGAACGTGAGGAAGTACTGCTTTATGAAAAGGGTGGTGGAACCTTGGAACAGTCTGTTGGCTAAGGCGGTGGGTGCAAAAACAGTCAGGGGATTCAAGCAGGACTGGGACATAATGATGGGAATAGTGGTTACCAGGGGCGACAGGACTATGAAGGGGACTAGAGAGATGACACTGGGGAGGGTTAGTGCCTTGGAAGAATAGTAGGTTCCAAGGATTATAGGGAATTTATGCAGACTAGATGGAACTCTGATCTGTTTCTGCCATCATTGTCTATGTTTAAGTCGTCTGGCCCCCTTATTACAGAAAAAGTATAGCATATCCTTATGGAACCAATGTATATGTCATGTTTCTATGTAGCAGAACTAAAAGGCAGCAACATTAAAATTCAGTGGTAATCTAAGGGAATTAAAATGACAAAAAAAATACACTAAATGTACAGTATAACAAAAGTGAGATATAAGATGGAGGAAGGGAGGCCATTTATATATAAAGCAGCTTGGAGCACTGGAGTAGAACATACAGTAGATAAAGAGGGGGCAAAAACAACTACAGGAAAGGGAGAATATGCCATGCATCATTTAAACAAGAGGGCTACAGGGCACCTAGTCTAAATACAAGTTTACCCTCTCATCTCATTCTCACTGGAGTAACATTCTGCATTGATTTCACCCTCTGGGGCTAGCTTGCACATGATCAATGCCCATAAATTCAAGTGCACAAGTCCGAGTGCAATGATGGCACTGTATGTTGCAATGTTAGTTTCCCCACCCACATTTCAGCTTACCATCTCCCTTTACACACAAACACTTTTCTCTGCTCCATAAATCATTTTAGCAAATGCACTTTATTTTAAAAACCCTGTCTAATTTAGTTTTCAGTGCCTTTCTTCTTTTCTCTCTTTCTACTAGCAGCAATGGGTTTACTAACTGCTCACCCTGATGTTCGCTCAATAATGAACCCACCATGATACTGAGGATCCTCAGCTGCCCTCCAGCACTGATGATTCAGAACCACTGCTTCTTGAGAAAAAAAAAACTAGCCTCGGAGCCAGCATCCACTCTAGTTCTTGCTTTTCATTGCTTGCAATTCTTACCTCACCAACAGCAGTACTTTATCTCCAGCCTGGGACCTTTTTGCTAACTCCTCGATCCTTGTGGTGGTGCCCAAGGCCAAAATACCAGCCAGGGCTGGGCTCCCTTCACACTGGGCACCAGTTAACAATATGGTGTGAGGTGAGCATTTACCCTCAGAATAATTGCAGTTTTAATGGTGTCTGCAATCCTGGCAGCAGCACAGACCCGCCCGCAGTGCCACACATCCCAGTCTGTCATTCACCACACCACATTCCCTCCCGAATCCTGTGGCACATACCAAACTGGCTGCTCAGCCAGGCGCTATCACTCCTGAGGTCCCAACCTGCCAGACCACCACTCTCCTCGACTTTCTCTCAGTCCACTGACTGCTATGAGTATGACGTCCTGCTGTTCCTGTCAGTGCAGTATGGTGGTGGTGTGACCCGGTAGAAACCCCACACATTGCGCAACAAACCCAGCTGTCCTACCGCTGAACTCACTCCTCTCTCCACTTCATTCTCACCAGGCCTAGGGGCTACACTAATTGAGCTCATGTGCAGCGCGCACAACTCCTGGCTCCTCCCTCTCTCTTACTCTATTGGAGAACTAGTGGGCACCGAGTGAAGGCAGTACTTGGCATTGGTTGGGAGGGGGATGGAGGAAGGACTGTGGCAAGGGGCGCTCACAAATTATGTGTCAGCTTTTGTGGCACTGGGAGGGGGGGCAGGGCGAACAGCAGCAAACTACAAAGGCAGTCGGCATCGTGGACTTAAAGCAAAATTCAACTACAGCCTTTCTGAGGAGGTTGTGGGGTCTAAAACTATGGGAGAATTCAAAAATACATGGGACAGACATAAGTCAGTTCTTGTGGGGGGTAGGAGGAAATAGGCTGTTGGTTAACTAGGATCTGCAGCTTATCCTGTAGGTAGAGAAATGGGCAGACTAGGTGGGCCAAGCGGTCCTCATCTGCCGTCAGTCTATGTTTCTATGTTACTGTCAATTACGGCTGCAACTCAGGGCAATTCCAGCTAATTGCAACTGCCCTGAATTGCAATCCACAATTCTGACAGCGGTTCCAGGGTCTATTGAGCGTTAACATTGAGTTAATCCACCCTTTGTCAGCTAGGAACATTAAAGGATAGCATCATCTGCATACAGATGAACAGAGGCCCCTCCACAGTTATCCAGGAGGTCGTTAATAAAGAGCGAAAAAAGTAATGGTCCCAAAATAGGTCCCTGGGGAATGCCATGGGTAATGACTCAAGGGTCAGATAGTGAACCCGCCCACTTTACTCTTTGGGTGTGGCCTTGAAGGTAGCATTGAGACCAAGAAAGGGCACCAGCATCAAGACCAAGGAGGCGCAGTTGCTGTAACAGAAGACTGTGATTGACCAGGTCGAAGGTCTCAGTCAAGTCCACAAAGATTGCTCCAGTGGCTTTACCATGGTCCATTCCTTGGAATATGTCTGAGGTGATTTTAATCAGGACAGTGTGTGTGTGCTGTAGTTTTTCCTGAACCCATGCTTTGAAGTTGAGTGCAGATAGTAGAATACTAGATAATTCTGCAGGTGGTCGTACAGTATCCGCTCTTGGATTTTGGCTGAGGGACACTGTCGAGATCGGACAATCATTTTCAGCAGTAGAATTGGAACCATCCTTATGTACAGGTACAATCACTGCTACCTTCCATTTGTCAGGGATAATACCAGATAGGAATGAGCAATTTAAAAGATCATGAATGGGGCGAGTGAGGGCATCAGCCCCCAAGCTTGAGGAATTTTGGCTCAAGTGTATCATGTCCTGGTGAGCTATCTGCCTTCAGGTTTTTGAGAAGCCAGTACACCTCATTGAGAGTAGCCAGCTTCAGATGAAAGGAAGGGCAGGCTAAGGAATTAATGTATGAGAGGGGGTCAGGACAGGGAGAAGGAGCGCTAGGAAAGAGTGACGTATATTTATGCAGATCAGTGATAAATTTATTAAAGCCATCTGCAATAGAAGAGGGGTTATTGAATACAGTGCCTGGGGCTTTGATATAACTAGGGGTTTCTGAGGTATGGCCATTTTGGAGGGAATTAATCTGCTTCCAGAATTCCTTTAGATTGCTAAGATGATTAGCTTGTAGATTCTTGAAATGCTGGCGTTTGGCTTTCTGGATGGAGTTCTTGCAGCAGTTCCTTAGCTGCCTATATGATTGCCAATCAGAGTAAAGCCTGCTGGCCTCCTATGTCTGCCAGGCTTTATCGAGAATAGACATGAGCTTCCTTAAGTCCTTAGATAGCCAAGGTGCTTTAGAACCCTTTACCTGGCATGATTTAATGGGAGCATAACAGTTAACAATTTTGGTGAAACTGGACACAAAAAAATCAAGGGCTTGATTGACAACCCTCAGGGTACTTATAGGCTCCAGTCTGTGTCACAGACTGTGGTGGAGAAGGCATTGGGGTTGAACCTACTCATGTCCCATACTTGGATAACTCTGGGTGGATTGTTGTGCCACATGCAAAATGTAGGAGCATGGTCACTTATGTTGTCAGGAAGCACACCCACTGCCTTAATCTTGGTGGGACAGTTAGTGACCATCCAGTCAAGTAGGGAGTGATTACCAGACTTGTTAATGATTCTAGCTGGGTCCCCAATAAGTTGGACCAGGTTGGAATCAGCAAGCGAGGGTATGCATTCCGTGGGAGCTAGGGCTTAGCCAGTCAATATTAAAGTCCCCGCAAAGTATTAGGTCATGGCGAGGAAGGTTTGTGAGGGAGAAAATCATGGGGGTGGGGAGACTGGAGATGGCTACCTTGGGGGGGGGCAGGTATACACATCCAACCAAGAGTTTAATAGTGCCAAGGTTGAAGGAAAGGAGTATTGATTCAACCGAGGTGAATCCTGGGTCAGGCATTGGGATTTCGGCCACATCTAAGTTGTATGTCCTCTTTTTACCCAGCCTACCATTTCGGAATCACTTGAAGCCAGATAGTGCCACCTTGTGTTGCTTAATGCAAGGCTTCAGCCATATCTCAGAAATACCTAGGATGTATGGGGTATATTGATTAACCCAAGCTTCAAGCTCTGGCATTTTGGGTCTGATACTCTGAGCATTCAGATGTGCTGTTTTCATCCCTTTAGGGAGTTGATGGGTTGATTGTGGGGGGGCGGGGGCAAGAAGTAGTTGGTCCAGGATTGGGTTTGACATCTCCTGAGAGGGGTTTGGGCCCTTTTTCTATTTGGAAAGCATTTTATTTAAGGGGCATCAGGGCACAGTTTTCTTATGAGGAGGCTTCTTCCCCCTTTTTCATTTATTTCAGCCCTCTGTTCCACAGGGCACTTTGTTTCAATAAAAGGGACTTATTTATTTACTATTGCAGAGCGGCTGTCTGCTGAAAGTGAAAGTTTTCAGCCGTTCTGCTTTGATCTGAGTGGCAGCATTCTTGCAGAGAGAGAGCGCGAGGAACGAGTGCACTCCCCTTTCAGAAATTTCTATAACCATCTCTCTCTCTCTCTCTCTTCTGTCTTTAGACCCCGCAGGGTCTTTTCAGTGAAGGGGGGCACCAGGGGAGTGGAGCATGGACACGGAGCGGTAATAAAAGTAAATATATTGCTGCTCCTTGACACATTAGCTTGCTTCATTTCAGGAAGGGAGCAATTTACTTCAGAGCAGCTTTCTGCACTGAACTGAAAAGTAAACCCGCTCCGCTACCAAGTTCCACTTTAAGAGAGTGGGGAACCTTTACCACATGGAGCGGTCTAGTCTCTAAAAAGCAGAAGGGCTAGCTGCTCCATTTTTCTAAAACAACATAATGCCTCATGTCTTTTCCAGAAAATAAAGAGAATGCAGCATTTTCCCCCTGGCAGATTTTGTATAGCTTTATTTTACTCTCTGTGCACATCTATATGCCTATATCTAGGTTCATGTATGGCATAAATAATTATTGTACTACAGCATTTTATATCTGAGTTCCAACTACATGGAAGCTAATACATATTTTAACATATCTGGACAGGTATTAAATGGCATAATCCATACGTCAGTGCACTACTTGCCCCCTGCACTTTATGCTAATTTGCACATTAATTATACATTTGGCCACCTATACTGTAGCACGTCTGCACTTTATCTCATGACATGTATTTGCACTTAATGCCACTGTAGCACTTTAGTTCTTTGTTATTTTGTTCTCAGGCACTTTAATCATTTCTCTCTGTATGGGGATTTTAACCTAAGACAGGAGTCACCCTGTCACAGAATACTGAGTAGATGCCTGAATATTGTGCTTGTTTTGGAAACCGTGTTAGGGCCTTGCTGTGAATTAACTGGTTTAGGATAGCTCTGGCTTGGTTTATGGTTCCTCTGTCCCCCGCAGTATGAGACTGTATGAATCTTTCCTGTCTTGGGGTTGCATTGAATTCAATTGCATACCCTTGAGAGACTTACTTCCGTGACCCATCTGTCTGAGATTGATTTGTCCCAGGTTGCTGCGGAGTTTTGCAGTCTTACCCCCACAGCGTTCGCTGCTTCCTGGACCTGTGGATTCTCACTGGCAGAATCCCCGGTTGGAGTTGTTCGGCTTGTATTCTTGTTTGCCATTGTTGTGGCCTCCGCGTCCTCTGTTATTCTGGTAGTGTGGTTTGCGGTTGAAAAAATTTGATTTAAACCCAAATAAGCATCTGTCTTGACCCTGCTGGCCTTGCCCTCTTTTGCCTCTGTTGCCATAATTGCAGATTTTGTTGCTCCAAAAGGATGGTAGGATTGCCTGGCCCCCTTGTTTATCCTTGCCATCTCCTTTCTTTACAGAGAACTCTTCTGTGCCGGGACTGAATACTCTGTCCCCGGAAAACTGTAATCTCATGACTCGGTTTTTGGTTTTTGGACTCTTGATCCGCATTCCACAGTTTAAGGCAGATGTGTCTCCTGGCTCTGTTGATAGCTTCTGTGGACCTGGATGACATTTTGAAACCATCTGTTGTGGCGTCCGCCACATACTTGATGGCTTGTATGGCATAGTTCATAGTTGCACCGTGTGCACTATAGGTATGGATGTCCTGTTGAGTGGCTTCTAGCCATCTGGAGACTGAGGTAGCCGTCATGGAGGCTCTCATAGTCATTGTCATCATGTCATGAACCTTTATGATAATGTCATTCACTTTCCTGTCCATAGGATGGCAAAGGCAAGACAAAGTTTATTTTTCAAGGCACCCAATCCCAGAGGCTCTGGTCGCCATACAAACAAGTAGAAACTAATTATAAAACTACAACACATACAGAAATTAAACACTGATAAATAAAACCAGATAGTATAAAACAATTAAAATATGGTAATTATTAAGAGGCAATCCCAGAAATGAATACTACCAGACAGTGTCTGGGAAGGCTTGGCTAAACAGGAGGGCCATGATGCGGGCCTTAAATACTTCCACTGAAGAGGTCTCCCTTACAGATGGTGTCAGCGAATTCCACAGGACAGGGCCACAATGCTAAAAGTTCTGTCACCAATGGTCTTTAACCTCATCCTGGGAATCTCAAGAAGGCCCCTGGAGGAAGAACGGAGGGAGTGGGCCGAGATAGCGGGTGTCAGAAGATCAGACAAGTATCCATCTTTTAAGGCTGATGCGAACTCTAAGGGTAGAATAATTTTATTACTGAGGGAAGATACTTGAGTCTACTTTAGGAGTTGCTGACCATTCTTTCTCTTTCTCTTGAGTTAATGGGTACCATCTTGCAAAGGTCCCTTTTTCTCTTTGTTTTGAGTGGTTTGGGTGCCTCCCACTCCTTAACTAGGATACTTTGAAAAGCTTTGCATACAGGGGAAAAAGGTTGAGGACTGTTTCCGTTCCCTTACTAGAGGGTCCAGTCTGCTGTTTGATTGTGCTGTCTGTTCATTGATATGTAACGTTTTGCAGACTACCCTAATTAGTTCTGGTATGAAGTTGATGGAACATAGCCTGGAAGACATGTTCTCGCTGACCTCCTGTTCCTTATCTTGAGTTTTCCTCTTCCCCAGATTCTGACACCTCGGATGAGTTATCCGGATCAGGGTTACCTTTGCCCCCTTTTGGAGGGGGGGTTAGGGGCTCCCTTGTTTGGATTTCTGGGCCTTTTGTCTGTTCCCAGTGCATCTATTTGTTTTCCAGCAGTTTTTGAAACTGCTCCACCACAACACTATGTGAAGAGGTGGATGTGCTGTCAGCAATGGGATCCTCCTCCGTGGATCCTCCAGTTAGGTTAATATCCTGAGGCTATGAGTCCACCATACAGAGGGAACATAGTTCCCCGATCTCTGAGTCCAGAAAAAAGTTTGGGCATTTCCTGCAAATTCTCCTGGTTTTGACCAATAATGCAGATTATATTTCTCTGTAAGACATAATATTGAAAATATTTTAAATTATCTGTGCACTCCGTGTTGGTTTTAACAAAACGGAACACCAGAGCCACAATTATAAATGATTGCCAGCTTGTTGGTCATGCGGTCTGTATGTTGGTGCTACAATATCTAGCTTGTTTACCCATTCACTAGATTGAGCTTCACCAAAGAAAACATTTCCCCTTTAAGAGCCTTCTCCATTTAAACTGCTGATGCCCTTAATATGGCAGCCGCCATCTTGAGAGAGGAATCCTTCGATCGCCCACCATCTTAGTGGAGGTTCTGATCCTGTTAACCCTCTGGGTGGTAGAACCTATGGAGCCATCTAGGAACTGAGGAAGTCTCGCGATAGGTGTGTATGGAGACTTCTCAAGATGGCAGCGCCACTTTCCGAATGGAGACTCCTTGTGGCACCAATTTCAAATGCCAGGGGCTCCATGGGGAAAGAAGCAGACAAATATGTGTCCTCCGGTCTTGGGGACATCTCAGCTAAATGTTCTGCATTTCATCATTCGGCCGAGATTTCCCCGGCCTTCCTATGGCGCTCCCAACTCAGAGAAGGCAGGCGCGAGTAAGGAGAAGGTGTACAGTCAACCCTCCGAACTCTGCTAAGTGACTGGACAGTACTATGGAGGCTGACCGGTGGGTAGGGGGAGTGGATATAACTATTTGGTGTCCTACACAGATTGCGGTTGAAACCAGGTGAACCCTGATGTGTAGGACACACCTGGAGCACTTTTCAGCCACTGAGCTCCACATAAACTTGCACCACACCCCCAGCTTAACAAGGTAATCTGAGGGGTATGCAGGGAGCTGGTAAACTTGTAACTTGTTCTGACCCCCATCCCACAGCAGCATGAGGTGAAACTGAGGATGGGGAACAATGCTGGAGCAAATAAATTTTAAGTAATTTAAACCTTTTGCAGTACTGACACCACATGAAATAGCTTGCCTAAATCAAAACCTTTCTAGCACCATGCAAGGTAGACTGTGGTGGTGGTGCTATGATTGGCAATACAGTTATCTTAATTTAAAGAAAAAATGGGAGATGAGGCATAAAACCCTAATATTTCATACTTAATATGTATTTGTCACAGAGCCAAGTAAAAATGTGCCAGTCTGGTGAGATGCACACAAAGAACTGAGGATTCTGGGAGCAAAGAGGGAGGAGACTGATTGGATTTTGATTCTGGAATTTGTTTGTGCATCAGTCTATAAGGAGAGCTCAGATAACCCATGTGTTGAGACTTGGAGTACTGTAAAAAGGTGCGATAGAAAATATAACGGTGCATTTAAAAGGGACCACTGATTTGTGGCTGTGTCCATTTACATTTTTTGCTAATTAGGACATTAATTTAAATAGCTAACCTGTTGTCTGATTAGATGCATTGTTCGTTCTGCTCAAAATGAAACCCTGGAATGATACATAATCACACACAACTTAGTGGAAGCAGCAGTTGGAACTGGAAAGTTTGTACAAAACTGAAATTTCAGGCTACACTCCTACATGTACGTACATTTCAAATTGCAGGTGTGCACTCAAATACAGTACCATGCACAGTTTTGGAGTGCAGATTTCTGATCTCTAGAACCTAACGAAACCTGTTGCAGTTCAAATTCGCACTGCAGTTAGAGCTAGCACTTCAGAATAGTCATGGAGTCGGATGGCAACTTGCTTTGTAACATGGCAATAAATGTCAAAATAGAAGGTACTCATTGAGCAAAAGGCAACATTTGATGCAAAACTAGCAGGGATTAATTCCCTAGTAATGCCCGCTGTTGTAGTACCTTTTTTGCCCACCTTCAAGTCACCATCGCACATTAAGAAATAAACTGTCAGTTGTACATTGGGAGTGCGCTTGGTGAGAGGCAGACCAAGAGAGACAGACACAGCGGTTTTCTGTCATACTTCTTTCTCTGTCCCTTCCTATAGGTGGTGCTAGTGGATGTGCTAAAACAGAAACACAGATGAAGAGCTCCTCAATATGATAGATTGGGTTCCCCCTGGTGCTGTAGTCTCTTCCCACCAACTCGCCCCACGGTCCTCCATGCACCCAGCGTACAGTGTGTCCCACGTCTGTAGTAGCGCACGTTATTGCGGTAGCTCTGCTCACTGTGTCTGAAACCTATTTTTGTGTATTCACACACAGAGAGCAGGAGAGCAGAATGTCCCTCTATATGGCACTCGGTACACACATAGCATGATCGGTTGCAGAAACAGAGGCGAGGGCAAGTGGGGAGAGGTGACTGTCAGCTGTCTTCTGAGTACAGCATTATCAGCTGCAAAAGCCAGGGGATCGCATCGGGAACAGTTGTATGTCTCTCAGACATGGCCACTATGTACGAGAGTGACAGAGTGGGATATCGTCAAACCACAGCATTTTGTGTGTAGAGGCTTATTATTTTAACAACATGACAGGAAAAAAAAGTACATGTATTGATCAATAACAATATTGTGAACTCCTCAGCTTTGTTTTCTGTGTACATTCAGTACTGCATTATGGGCAAGGTACGAACATTTGTATATCTTGACTTAGATATGCAAATCTTCATACTCTACCCTTAATGCACCACTGAATATAAAGAAAAAACGAAAGCAACGAATTAACACAACAGTGTTTTTAGCAAAGGAATTTTTTTTTTGCTGTCTCTCTCCCTCATTATACAAAAGAAGGCTGCAAATTATGTTAAAACTGCAGTTACAACCTTAATGAATAGGAACTATTCATATGCACATGCACAGTTCCATATCTCCGTAGCCTGTAAAACATGTAATACTTCACCCCCGAAAACTGTGTTCTGAAGCAGTATTCTGATTTTATACCATTGGAATAGTTATATATTGCACAATTTTTCTAATTGCACAATTTTTAACCAGCACTTGCCATGTTATAAGCGCATTAAGCCACTCAAAAGGAGGCTTCTACTAGATAATTAATGCATGCTTACGGCCTTGTGCTCCAACCCCACCCCCCAACCATGCATTAAATCCCTCCTTTCTTGTGGCTTAATGCTTACATAAACAACACTTATTGCAATCCCTCAGCCATTTAATTTCTACCCTGGATAATGAGTTAAAGGCGAAGCATGACACGTTAAAGAACTGACAGACTGTAGCACCTCACACTTCCCACGGCACTGCAGACTTGCATGCTTTGCTAATATACTGAACTAAAGTTGTCTGAACACACTTGTCATGATACAATGTTAAGTGAAGACTACTTCCCTAATCTCTAATAAGAGATCTCGGTGCCAGCAGGTCAGACTGACACTGGGCAGCTCTCTTCTTTAGGCAAAAAAATTTGCTCTTGCAGCTGTAACCATCCCATTAGTCATTGCAGTGCTCCCAGACTGAGTTGGCATTTTCCCAGTAACTGCAGAGCGATTTTCCTGTGTTTTCCTGTAGATTACATTATTTCCTATGGAAACCAAATTGCTCTGTTTTCCTGTATAACCATTGCAAGTCTGTGGGAAGAATGTCCCTGTAGATGGCTCCAAATACCTGTAAAATACAGTAATCTCTGTAGATCTGGGAGCCCTGCCATTGTCAAGCCTGTTAAAGGAGAACTGTAATTATCCCAAATCACCCACCCTGCAAGCCTTAACCCTCCCCGATTAAGGGTTTTGCAAATAAAGCTCCCTGTTCTGTCCGTTTCAATTACTACTAAACACAACCAAAAGTTTTTTTTTTGTTTTTTTTTATACAGAACAGGGATTAAAACAACAGGGGTGATGGTTAATTTAATATTAAGTACTGTATTACAAACAGTGACAGAACACCGTCACTTTAAGAAAAATATAACCAAAAAATAAGTAAAACAGCTGCAGAAAGACGTAATTTATTTAAACACACAAAACTAAACCACAGAAATAAAAATGAGAAATTACTCACTACAGATCAAAAACAATCAAGAAAGAGTGAGAAAACCAAATGTAGTGCAATTCTGCTTAGACAAAAGGGCTCCAGATCTTTCTGGGCTGCCTTGCATTACACACAGTTACACCTACCATCCCCCACAATACTGCTTAGACTGACAAAACAGAAACCAGTATAGCACAGTGGTTTAAGGCTCTGAGCTGCAAATCTGGAGACCTGGGTGTAAATCCCACAGCCTCCACTGTGTGACCCTGAGCAAGTCACTTAACTTCCCTGTGCTCCCAGGCTGCACCTGTAAACAAGCTTTCTGCTTAGTGCGCCACTCCTGGTTAAATAATTGGATAAAAAAAAAAATAATCAGCACAAAAAACCAAAAAAAAAACACAAATCTAGCAGCCCAAGGCCCTCTAGAACAATTTGTGAGCAATTTTGATTCAAAAAGCTCAGTTTTGAGATGTATTTTAAAAGTTTTTTTTCTCAGACAAGCACACACTAACTTCTCTCCTACTCTGTCTTTGGAAGACTGCACTGAAGACAGCCTCCTTATGCCATACAGCTTGTTTCGGCAACATGTGACATCCAGTCCCATAGTACATTACAAACTTTGTCTCTGTGCCAGACTTCGCTGGCAAAGTTGCTTGCTTTGCACTTGGCCCTCCATTCCCATAGAACATTGCAAACTTCACCTCTGTGCCAAACTTCACCAGCAAAGTTGCCAACTTTGCACTTCGTGAGGTATCTTACCACGAAGTTGGACTTCGCAAGGTGAATTAACATCGTGAAATGCGCTGAATTAGTGAATTAATCCATGAAGCAAAGTTTTCCAGCTTCACCCATCCTGTAGGCAAGCAGCTACTGCACTCAGGAAAAACTCAGTGATGCCTTTAGTAAGCAAGAGTGTAAATTTATTTTTATATCAAAAATCAATGCAAAAAGATGTGGTGTTGGAGCACTAATTAGCTGATTCACCAGTTGCCCCGGTGCTTCGAGAGTAATCTTTGTCATGGTGTGGGCCTCTGGTTTAATCCTACTCCTTAAGCACCCCCCACGTAATGGTCCAGACCAAATTGTGTTGGACCATTACAAATGATTGACCTTTTGGAGTGTAGTGAGATTTGAACCTCAATTTACGCTATCCATTTTATAAAATGTTCAAATGATTTTTAGACAATAAAAGCATTGCAAATTTTCAATAAAATTTCAGACCAGCCCGGTGGCGCTGAGGGTTGAGGTGCTAGACACCACACTTTGCGCCACGCTGGTGACCTGGGTTCGGGAACAAGCCAGGGTCTTCAGGGGTCAGCTGGGGGGAGGGTCTGAGCTAGATCAAGTAGCTGAAGGCAGCTCTCCTTTCCCAGGGAGGGTCCCTGTTGCTCCTGGTGCATGGTTGCCTCCAGGTGGTGGTCCGGTGGTGGCAGAAGATGGGATGCAGCACTTGAGGGAGGATGTCGTGGGTCCATGGCATGCCTGTACCTCCACATGTGCATGCAAGCCATGACTGGGGATGGGGACAAAACAGGTGAAAAATGTGGTGGCCGGCAGGATGATGCTGGTCCGCCGCAGGCTCTGCACCCGGCCAGCTGGACACCTCTGTGCCATTGAGGTGGGTCCTGTTGGACATTGGGGTGACAGGGCTGGAGGGACCGGTAGAAGGGGAGCCGGTCAGAAAATGGGGACAACAAAATGTAACTACTTATGTTCTCTCATAAATTATCAAGCAATTTTATAAATTCATAAGGGAAAGAGAAAAAAGGATAAATCTGTTACATCACTGCTCTTAAAGGATTGATAAAAAAGAGAGAGAGAAAGAAGCAGAGAGATCTAAAACAAACAAAGAGTGAATGTGCCAATATTAGGCAGGAGGATGTAGGAAAATGGGGGAGGAGAAGCTTCAGATCATGGAGAAAGAAAGGGGGGCCACAATTAGTTGCATGAGAGTGGGGAGGGGATAGAATAATTGGAAAGAAATCATGACAGTAAACAAACTATGTATAGGAAGACAGTATGGAAAAAAAAGGTTGAGAAGACGATGGTTGAATGTAAAGCCCTGTACAGCAGAATTAAGTGCAAGGGGCTGCGATCTCCCAAATAAATCAAATATATGAATATATTAGTTCCATGGAGAATCAGCGTGCTCATAAAATTCAGATATTGGTGTATCAAGCACTCTGTAAAAGAAAAGGGGAAATAAGAGAGTAAATTGGATAATGTGGACATGAAAATAGTCATTACTCTGATTTATTGAAGTACATGGAAACAGAGGTTGACTGCAGATAAGGACCTCAAGGCCCATCCAGTATGCCCATTTCTTTTTCTACCTTATGAATGTGCCATCGGCCTTTGCTCTGTCGGGGGCCTATCTATTCATACTCATATGTATTGCTCCCTTATGCCTATCCCATGCCTGTCTGAAGCCCTGCACTGTATTCATAGCTACCACTTCTTGAGGTAGGCTGTTCCATGCATCCACCACTCTTTCTGTGAAAAAGAATTTCCTCAAATTCCTCCATAACTGGCCTCTCTCTAATGTCATGCTGTGTCCTCTTGTCCTGTTATTTTTCTGATATTTAAACATGTTAGACTCTTTCACCTTGTTAATGCACTTAAGGTGTTTGAATGTTTCGATCATATCACCTCTCTCCCTCCTTTGCTCAAGGGTATAAATATTGAGTTCTGTTAATCTGTCCTCATATGTCTTCTGATGCAGTCCCTGCACCATTTTGGTTGTCCTTCTCTGGACTGCCTCAATTTGGTTAATGTCCTTGTGAAGGTGTGGCCTCCAGTACTGCATGCAGTACTCCAGATGGGACCTAACCAGTGTCTTGTAAAGAGGGATTATTACCTCCTTCTTACAACTTGTGATAGCCCTACTAATACACCCTAACATCCCCGTAGTCTTACCTACTGCTTTAGAGGTCTGCTTGGATGATTTCAGGTCATCGGTGATGATGATGCCCACGTCTCTCTCTTCCTTTGTGACTGCCAGCAACTCCCCTCCCAGCCTGTAGGTGGCTTCAGGGTTTCTCTTCCCTACAGTACAGTACAGTACCAGGACCCTTCAAAAAGAATACTTCTTAGAGTTGGTGGCTATTCAAAGAAATAGTTTTAAATCCCATTCATGGTTCAGCCCCCTTGGTGAAAGTGTTCCCATGGTAAAGATCCAGTAGCCTTCACAATATAGGAGGAGTTTTAGTCTGTCACACCGCCTGACATTTGGCCAAAGACACAGATGCACAGGGCAAAGAGTCCATCTGTCAACCAATGCACAGGGCCCTCTACCACCCATGGGTGCAGAGGTGCAGGGCCCTGTGCCAAAAAGACAGTTGTCTTCACTATATGATACCCGGGCCTGTGCAGACAACCCTGCAGCTTGCATTCCCTGGCTGGAGGGTGTCTTTTAACAGCAGCATCCCACACCCTCGCCCCTGAACTCAACTCACTGGCATGGGATCACAAACATACCTGCTGGGGTCAAGAGTAGCACTACACACAAATTACATTTTTTTTTTTTGACCTGAAATTTTGAAGATCGCCATTTTATGACTGCCCTTGTAAACTTCACATGTAGCATTTATGGTATATTGGCTGAAACATAATTCTGCACCAGAAGTGTGAAAACACGTCTTGTCCAGGATTTAAAAAAAAATGACACTTGTCATGTTTGAGGTGGTGTAAAAAAATGGCTATGTTGGAAGTTTGGAGTTCAAAGATTGAAAATTAGCGAAGTCATGAGTGAACATTGAAATAACTGCAATGTTCACTCATAACCTAAGCATTTCACCATGTTTGTACACCAGATTTTCAGCAAAGCCTTCTTATTACCCCCACGTCATGAACGCAGTAGGTGAAAATTTTCAAATCCCAGCTGAAACGTCATTCCTCACCACCAAAACATCATTCTGTGCCACAGGTGCAAAAACTAATTTTGGCTGGGATTTGAAAAATGGCAGCTGTCACATTCATGAGGTCATGTGAAAAAATGGCTATGTTGAAACTGTGGGGTCAAAATATTTAAAATTACCACAGTTATAAGTGGAGAAAAATTTCACGTACGCTCATAACTTTGTCATTTTTACATATTTTGACCACAAATTTTCAACAAAGCCTTCTTATGACCCCACCTCATGAAGAAGGGTGGTGAACATTTTCAAATCCCACCCAAAATGTGATTTTGCCAAGTGACCACGAAATTGCCTTTTGGGCCCGATTTACATAATTCCACCACCATTGGTCATAGGTGGTGTCCCAAAAAGGCTCTGTTGAAAATTTGGGGTTAAAAATGACAAAGTGATGAATCAAAGTTCAAAACATCATTGAAAGGCCTTCTGGTGATGTCATACCTATGGCGGCTGCCTAATTTCATTGCTCCGACTCCACCTGGACAAATATAAAAAACAGTTAATTACAAGCCAATATCTGGGGAAATAATTATTACAGTAGTTACAACATGCCCAGAGGAAGAAACAGTAGACCTCCATCTCCAGAGGAGTCTCTGGATGGGGACGCTTTAGTCTCCAATGGTGACAGATTGCAGCTCTCCATGCATCATGGTAGGCCAAGGGCCAGGACCTCTGGTGCAAAATCAATCCAAAGACAAATGGGACTGATCTTATTGGAGATGCAGGACTTCCACAAAGAAGGCCGTCTCACCATGGCAGCCATCAGAACAGACATTGGGAAAATTGAGAAAAGATTAGATGCCAGTGAGGAACAACCAAAGTTTCAGACTCTAGAGTGGATATGGTGGAAGGGGCCATGGTACAGCTTCACCAGAATGTCCTGGAGCTACAGGAATGGGTGGAGGATGCTGAGGCCCATAATAGAAGAAGCAACCTTCATGTATCAGGGTTCCCTGAGGGAGTGGAGGGAGACAACACAATCCTCTTTTTGCAAACATATTTCAGAAAGACCCTGGACTTACCACAGGACTGTGGGTTGGAGGTGAACAGTGCTCACTGTGATTGGGGCCCATCCAACACAGCTGACAGCCAGACCTCGCTCCATGGTGCTCCAGTTTTTGCATTTTCAGCACAAGGAAATGGTACTCCAGAAAACTTGGCAAAAGGGATCGATCTGTTTTCAAACACATGATTTATAAGGATAATGATTACCCCCCTGCAACTGTTGCCCATCGAAGAGCATACAGACCAATTATGAAGAATCTCTGGGATGAGAAGATCATGTTTCACACTCCATACCCCACCAAAGTGGTGATTTTCTTCCAGGATGGGACTCAGGCTTTTGAGACTGTGGAAGCAGTGGCCACTGAACTTAAAAAAAGAAAAATCCAGTTGGTGACCTTGACACCTCATTCATTTTCTCAGCAGCAATCAATTGCTTCTTAAATTGCTCAGAAACTGTGGCAGCAAGTGCCAGCTTGGGAACAGTGACAGTGAGAAGGGGTACCTGCTGTTCAAAAAATTGTGCTGAACCTGAGAAATAAGGCCACTTCTTTGTGTCAGGAGGCCACCCCTGAGCATGCTGCTGACTGAAACTCACCTTTTACAGCATCTCTGATGTTAAGTCCTCAACTCTACCTACAGCCTGTTGCCTTGTTTTGAGGTGTTGGGGTCCCCCAGGATTTTTTTTGCTTAGTTGTGCTAATCCCCCCATGAGGAATGTTGTTGTTTGTGGCCCCCTGGGTCGGCATCAAATCAAGTATCCAGTGCTCTTTGTTACATGTAGTTTTTGCAGAATCACTATGTGGGTCATTCCCCTTGGATGCAGTAGTGTTATTTTAGTCCTGCAGACAGATGATTGCCCTCACTCTCGAACCGTGGACATCTATGACATGGCGGGAATTTCCACACTCCGCCTGCATGTCTTCAGCACTGAGCCAGTGTTGAGCAGCATGCCGATGGTCATATATAATGAAGCTAATCTCAAGAAAGTAAATGCAAGCAATGGTACTCTACACCCAGTAGAGCCAGCCGATTGTGAGTGCTGCCATAGTGCCGTTGCATCTCAGTGATGAGCATGATCTGCGCATCTTTTTTTAATTTTTGTTGACCGGGTAAGTGCACTAGACAAATCCTGCCTATTTTCAGGCATGACCCGGGGAAGGGGAATACAGATGAATGCCAACTGACCTTGAACCAGATTAAGCTGTTGATGGTATTTTTAGTGAATGAGGGAAATTTGGCCAGGACACTGGGGAAATTCCCCTGCTCTTTTTGATAAGTGCCATGGGATCTTTAACATCCACCTGAACTACCACCAATCCAGGCAGATGGGACCTCGGTTTAACATCTCATCCGAAAGACGGCACCTCAGAAGTGCAGCACCCCTCTCATGCTGAACTACAGTGTCAGTACTGGGATATTAACCCTAGTGCCAGATCTGAGAACTGAACCCACAGCCCTCTGATCTCCCGGCCTCAGAGGTGAGTGTGCTACCTACTGAGCCACTGACCCTGCTGACACTGACTGCACTGGCATTGCCTGGACCCTTCCATGGCTGACTCTCTAAGAAGGCTGAAACAAATCGGTTGCACACTGTGTGTTCTCAGCGGGCCCCTGATGCACTGTTTAAGTATTAAATAAATAAATGGACATTGGTGCAGATTCGGGAGGGAGGCAGTAAGGGGATTTCCTCATTGGGGCGCGTGGTCAGGGGCGGGTGAAATGGAATCTGGAATGAGGGCTGGGTAGGAGGTTGATGGACTTAGGTGATGGCTCCCAGGTAACGGAGCGATGACAGCAATACCTGATTTTGGAAAGAACTGCTTGATTTACAGGGGCGATCCCCGGGACTTAAAACTTAGCATGTTAAGACAGCATAGTGGATTAGGTTCTATTATTAAGATGTTTGTGGGGATGATTGAGGTGGCTAGGACTCCCAGTGGGGTTGGGGACCAATAGATACATTAGGCTGCAACCTTTGATGTTGCTTGAAGGGAGTGATCCTAAGCCAGAAGCTCACTGGGGTTGGGGTGTGGAGGGAGGGGCAGTGGGAGGGAAGAAAGGGAGGCTGAGAAATTATATTTACCATTGTTTGGAAACTATCTGCATAATCCCTCAGGCAGCCAAGTGGTAAAGGGAGGGGGGCTCAGAGAACTGGCCCTAAAGTGGATTATCCTTTGGTTAACCATATCGAACAAGGCCTGCCTGGGGCAGTTGCCTGACCTCTGATAGCACACACTTCCCCCTTATTAAGGCTGAGGGTAATACTATGTGAGTGGCTGTTACTGATGAGGTCACCGCCACGAAGAATGGTGATTAACTTCTCAGCCCTGGTCTTGAAATATATATAAAAAAACATATATAGAGAAGGAAAATGGGGATAAGGGGGGAAAAATAATTGCTAGTATTCTGATAAGTTACGCAGCATTAGATCACATCCTGACAGCCTTGACCCTTATGGAAAATACTACAAGTTAAAAGTTTAAGGGCTCGGCTTCCCTGTTTTTGTGTTTAGTAATGAAAGCCATTTAAACTTGGTTAACGAAGTTGTGTATATTTCAATGATTAGTATGGTTGCTGGAGGAGGGAACCTGGGAGCACCCCCTTCCCCCCTTAGGGAGCCACAGTGAGAAAATTACTGCTTGGCTCCTCCTGATGTTCCCCGCCCCGGCCTGCGAATTGTCAAGCATGGTCTGGGGAATCCTTTATTTTCAGCAATTCTCTCCCTGGACCCAACTCTGGCTCCTGCCCGTTATGACACAATAACTCTGCCGAGCAGCAAGTAGGCGTGCAGCCTCAAGGAGTGTTTATCTTTCTGTACGAGTCCTGCCCGGGATGGATTGCCCCTGACCTCCCTCCCCAAAACGGAGCATCTTGGCAAGTGCACCCTCTCTGCAGCTGTTACAATTGCTCAGTAAAGCGGATCCAGAGACTGTATACATTACAGTGACATGAGCAACTGGACATTTTTTCCCCATCCATATCCATCCCTTTAAGGTACTACCCCAATGACACTAAGGGTGGGGGAGGAGAAAAAATGATTTCTTCCTCTAAAACTATTTGACTCTGTGGTAGTTTTCGCCCCCCTTTTTCCAGGCATTCAAGGCCTATCTTTTCTATCTCTAAAGCCTACTGCAGTAGCACCTTCTGTACTTCTATCCCTGTTTATATCACTTTTTGTGCTGTCATGGGCAGGCCACCCATGATAGTGCTTCTGCTCCCTTGTGCTAGTCCCTCTTTCATATTCCATGTTCTCCCCTGCCTTATTGCCAGTCGTTTTGCAGTAGAAAATGTCCTATAAAATGGGTGCACACTGAGAAGACAGGATGTTCTAGCTACATGATGTGCTGCACCTTCTGTAAATGTGCCAGATACGGTACAACGTTACTGTTTAAATGTGCAGCGTAGTAGTTATTGGCTTATGTTTGCAGCACAAGTTGTACAAGGTTTAATGATGTTAAAACACAAACATTGCTGAAACAACAATTAAATATGTCAGAATAACGAGCAGTTTATGAATGTGCAGGGCTAGTCTTTATGCCCCTTCTTACTTCCGTGCTCTGCCTCTTCATGTTATGCTGTGTGTCCTTGAAAGGCTCTATTTTAAAGCCTGTGCTCTGTTTGTATTGTCCTGAAGGCTCCAGAAACATTTATGAATGGGAACAGTTTATGAATAAATTTCTGAATGAGAATGTAAATTGAATGGAAACTGAATGAGAATGTACACTACTAGAGAAACTGAAGTCCTGTTGTTACAGTAGCAGAGTGGCTTACCTGAAGTTGAGGCAGTTCAAAATGGGCTCCCTTAGGAGTCAGCAGCCCCAAACAGAGGCTCATTTATGTGTGTGGCATCTGTCCATCATCTGGACAGGGGGCAGAGCTACATACCATTATGAGTTAAGCCACTCTGGTCTAAAATTTTATTCTGAACATAATTTTTGTGAAAACTGGTACCCAGATCAATGAGAGCATATTGTAATGTGTCTTAACAGGCAGCTTATCTTCCAGATACCTATATTAGAGTAGGAATTCTTTGTTCGTACAAAGCGGTTGATCTGCTGACCTAATGATGCTGCAAGATGGGTATAAAAGGAGACCTTCTGTGCACTGCAGTCAGATCAGTCCAGGAGAGTGTCCTGTGAGGTAGTTGGTGAGAACATAAGAACACAGAAGACTGTAGTTAAACTGCTAAAGTTAAAATTAACTACTCTGTGGCAGAACTACTGAGGTGGAGTAGTCCTGGAGCTTGAGGAGAGCTGTTTAATTTCTTTATTTTCAAACAACAGTCTGAAGTTAAGACCTGTTTGTTTTCATTTTGAAGTTTATCTTGATAGTCCTGTGGACAAATACAATTCACACAACAAACTGTGTGTTTTAAAACCTATCTGATTGTGTTGTGTTTCTATATTACCCTACCCACAGACTCCTTGCTTAAATTGTACAAGCTGTAATATATACTCTCTAGTATAATACAGGCAGTCCCGGATGGAGTCGAGGTGTGTTTCGTCACTCCCTAAACCCCCTTCCCTAATGTTTGTATGTCGTTTGGCCCCGAATAAGGTGGCCACAATAATCATGGTTATCTCCATGATTACCAGCCCCAACCTAGGGTCTGACCCCTTGGAAGTACCTAGTTTTCCTTGTAACAAAGAGAAAGCCCAGTTGGCATTCGTGTATGCAGATCCAGCCTGCTTAGGGCTCTTCAGCACATAGCCTGGTTACCTTCTATGGGCCGCGGCTTCCCCGACTGCTGACCCACCCCACAGCTCACAGATCCAGCCTGCTGAGGGCTCTTCAGCATGCAGCCTGGCTACCTTCTATGGGCCGTGGCTTCCCAGACTGCTGCCCTGCTCCACAACTCACAGATCCAGCCTGCTGAGGGCTCTTCAGCATGTAGCCCATCTACCTTCTATGAGCCGCGGCTTCCCCAACTGCCACCCCGCAGCTCACAGATCCAGCCCTCTGAGGGCTCTTCAGCATGTAGCCCAGCTGCCTTCTGTAGGCTGTGGCTTCCCCGACTGCTGACCCATCCCACAGCTCACAGGTACGGTCTGAAGTCTCCGGATTCTCAGACTTCCCCCGTCTTGAAAACCACCAGTCCTACTGGATATTCTCTGGCTCCTCTTTTGCTCTTACTGGCTGCCTCACTAAAGCCTGCCACCTGATTGGGAAGTTAAAACTTAACTCTTTTTAATTCATATATTTAACTGCTGCTCCTCGGCTGCTTAATGCTGCTATCTCTACCCTGAGTTTTCATCCCACCCACCCACTGCCCCCAGCCTTAATTAAATGCTCTCACAGTGAAGCTAACCATTCCCCCTCTGCTGTTTGGTCCATACATTAGGTAGCCCTTCCTCTTAAAGGGGGCCTGCCCAACAGCCCTAACAAGCTGCTTAAAGCTACCCTTAACCCTCAAACTCCTCACATAACCCCCCCTCTACTAATGGTAGCCATGAAAGCCATCCTTATCTATTACTACATTTACCTTCTGTCTAATCTTTCCACTGAATGGTCAGACAAGCATCAAGATCTGGGCAATGCTCTGTTACCCCAATATGGGATCCATGTCCAAGGGCACTGACCCTGCTACATCTAGTGCTCCTTTCCCACAGTTTAGACCTTCTGCCTACACCCATTAACCTCTCTTTATCTCTGCAAGAGTGGCAGCTTATGGTCTTTTCTCCTCCGGCCATCCCGCCACCCCTGAACATGCCACTCGGCTATCCCCTTATACTAAGCGCCAAAATGCCCATTTATTAAAAATGATGTTAAACTTCCTCAGGAAATTGCTACTACTACTACTGCTTTGTTCAGGGAATGTCAAACTGAATCCTGGCCCACCTTTTGCGTTAAGCTCTCCCTCTGACCTTTCACAGTTAAAAGGCCTAAGCTTTCTTCACATGAATGTCTGCAGCCTGCTCAAAAAATTTGACATGGTTCAAGCCTGAGCATTTCATACATCTCTAGAAATACTTCTGATCTCGGAGACATGGCCCTCAAACCATATAACTGATAAAACCATTAACATACTGTACATGGATACAATTTGTTTAGGTGTGACAGACGTACGAGAAGTGGGGGCGTCGCCATCTATATTAAGGATAAATATCTGTTCCTAGTTGTTGGCCGGACCTCTATGCCCAATGAATTCGAATGCTTCACCATAAAGTTATCCCTGTCTCCAACTTTAGTCCTCTTCATATCCATCTGCTACAGGCCACCCTCAGCTGGACTTGGTATACTTACTCACCTCCACTCCCTACTGGATAATGCAAATCTTGAAAGCATAATTATGGGTGACTTTAACCTTAATTGGATGGATGGCTGCTCCAATAAATTGAAGGAATTCTGTGATGCGCATGGCCTGACACAGATCACTCCCGAGGTCACCCGTCCTAATAAGAAAAACAAAGAGCGTAGCTCGCTTCTGGATCTTCTGCTTGTCAACAGGCCCCATAATATCTCCCAGGCCGGAGGCTTCCATAGTGATCTAAGTGACCACTGTGCTATGGCCTGTGTTAAGCATGTTCCCACCTGGTTGTCTTCCTCCTCCTTTAAACTGAAAAGATGTTTAAAAAACTTCTGCACAACTGTCTTTCTTGTAGATCTTGGTAACATTCTATGGCAGGACTTTTATCTGGCCCCTACTATCATGGAGGCCTATAGCATCTTCCAAAATCTTCTACTGGGGCTGATAGACAAACATGCTCCCATTAGAAAGATCAAAACTAGTAAAAAGGCCTCCCGACTGGTTCACCCTCTCCTTAAAGAAAACCCTCTGAGACCGCGATATTCTGTGGAAAAGGGCAAGAAAAATAAAGTCCGACACTGACTGGCTAGCCTTTCATGCAGCAAGGAACACCTGAAACAAACTGATTAGATCTGAAAAAGCCTGATTTTTCCAAACTGCCCTTGAGGAAAACAAAAACAGCTCTGCCAAATTTTGGAAAAACCTCAGAGGTCGAAGGTCATTCACCAGTCCCGTCCCCCGCCGCCAAGATTGTATCTAGTGGACATCCTTGAACAACTCAACAATCACTTTGCTACAGCTGGCCTAGCATTCGATGCTTCCCCTGTCAGCAAGCTCAATGTACATGGTGACACCACTGACTTCCCAAGTTCTGGCGCTCCCCCAACCCGAACCATCCTTCATTTAGCTTTTGCCCAGTCTTCTTCAAACAAGTCAAGGACCTCCTACTGACCTTGGATATGAATAAGAGTGCAGGCGCGGACCACCTAGAACCACTGTTCTTGAAAATACGCTACTATTACTTGATGGCCCCCATCACTTACCTATTTAATTGTCCTTGATGCGTGGTGAGCTACCACCCCTTTGGAAAATTGCTCATATCATTCCCCTCTTTAAATCTGGTGACCCATCCGATCTGAATAATTACTGGCCTATTTCACTTCTGCCAACTCTTTCTAAAATCTTGGAAAAACGAATCAACTCCCAGCTTAGAGAGTACCTTGACTTTGAAAAGCTCCTAAATCCAGTCCAATCGGGTTTTAGACCAAAGCACAGCATGGTGTCTGCCCGCACCAAAGTGTCTAATGACTGGCAAATCACTGTAGATGCAAAAAAACATATTTATGCCCTCTTCTTAGACCTTAGCAAGGCATTTGATTCTGTGGACTATAACATTCTGCTTAGCATCTTGAGCAGGACTGGTCTTGGTAGCACTGCACTATAATGGTTTGATTCCTATCTTACCAACAGAATGCAATAAATAAAAGCTCAGGGTGACACTGTCTCTGTTGCAAATTCTCCCTAGGGGCATGCCACAGGGATCTATCCTGGGCCTTGTACTCTTTGCAATTTACATAAACAATATTGATGCCAGCATCCGTACAGCTAATGTATATCTATTCGCCAATGATAAGGTTCTCTATACTATCAGCTCCTCCTCTGAAACCACCCATAAGGAACTTCAGCAGGACTTTATCACCCTTCAGCATAATCTTCTAAAGCTTAAACTACTGCTTAACGCAAACAAAGCTAAAGCCATGATCATTTTCCCTCATCTCTCCCATACCGCAGTGCCACCGGCAAACCCCCAGATTCACACATTACTAGGTGAACCACTGGAAATTGTGAATCAGTTCAAGTGCTTGGGATTCTGGTTAGGCATCAGACTAAGCTTCACGATCCACTTGTTCGAGCTTAAAAAAAAAAAAAAAAAACCTAAGGCAACGACTAGGCATATTCTGTATCAGACACTTGCTTACACTAGAAGCCAGGAAGAGACTAGTCCAAACGACCTTCCTTCCACTGATTGATTATGCAGACTTTCTCTTCAGCCATTGTCCCATCACAGTTTTGAATAAATTAGACACACTCTACCACCGTGCCCTAAGGTTCATACTGAACTTACCCCTACGCACTTATCACTACCTACTCTATAAGTTGCTGGGATGGTCCTCCCTCTCGCTTAGGAGCCAAAGAAATGCTGTCCTTTGGTTTTACAGGGCCCTAACTGATCGATTGCCTACCTATATCTCAAACCTCTTTGTGAAAGCTCAGGGGCTGTACAGACTGAGAAGACTCGCTCTGGTCACCTTCAAGGTACCTAGAATAAAGACGTGGTTCAGCCGCCGTCTACTGCTCTCTCCCCTCTCTAAGGAATACAGCCCAAAAGTCCCTAAAATTGGCCTCACTGCCTTGTCCCCATGCTTTCAAAATGCTGCTTGCCTGCTACTTAAGGGATACCTGTGCCTGCCTCAGGTAAACTTATAAGTATCTCGTCGTACTCCTGCTTTGGCCATAGACAACATTAGCACTGACTCTGCCAACACCAGCACTTCTCTTTACCCCACATTCTTGGCTTCTTTAGCAACACCTGCTTAAGTTTATCCCCTCTCCTGTCAGCCCCCTTTTCCTCCCCCGACCTGTTGACTTCCCTTTTTACTTACTGTAATTATTACCTTTATTACTTTTCCCTATTGTACTCCTCCCATTTGTAATAACACTGTACCTTTATGATATTGGCTCTGTATTGTAATTATCCATTTCTGTTATTATTTGTATGTTTTTGCCCAGGACCATCTTGCAAATGAGCTTGCTCAAGGATGAATTGCCTGGTTAAATAATGTTTTGATTGCTTGATTGATGCTTGTTGGTTAGTTTTGTTACGTGGTATCTCCTTTGGGGCATTGTTCAGTAATACTGCCTGTCAAATGGAAAACATTGAAAGTGTTTCTTTATATAATTTTAAAAGAGTCAGCAACTCTGGTTATAACTTGTGGTGTAATCCTGTGTCCCTTATGAGTGGGGAGTGTGGTCATGGGGGGAGGTGACTGGTCTACATTGCCCCGCTCAACCCAACTACAGGAATCCTCATGGCTGTTAAAAAAAAAAAATAATAAATAAATAAACTACAACTCTGTTCCCTGAGTGTGAACAGCTTTATAGCCCTAGCAAACACTCCAGAATCCTGACTCACCTTAAGAAATCCGGTTCAGATTTGGTTTATATCCAAGAAACCTATTTAACCAATACAGAACATGAAAAATTAACCAAATTAGGCTTCTCCTCTGTATACTTTTCTTCTCATAGAGGTGGCAGAAGGAGAGGAGTGGCCATTTTGATCCCCGGCCACACCATCTTCCAGGAGTGGGAGATCTGGGCAGACCCAGAAGGTTGGCTTATAGTGGTACAGGGCCTCCTAAGTGGCAAGAAAGTTACCCTGGCAAATGTTTATTTTCCCCCTGGGTCCAATTCCCCGACCATCAGGAAATTGTTGGATAAAATTATAACTATGATCAAGGGGCTGTTACTGTTGGCAGGGAACCTGAATATAATGCCAAACCCCAGTCTGGACTCCACCAATGTAATCCCACCAGACAGCCAGCATCTCACAAGATGTTCAAACAATTTTCACAAGAAGGAGGTTGTCTGACATTTTTGCATTCAAGAGTCTGGGGATATTCCCACTACTCAGCGGTGCATAGTACCTACTTGAGAATTGACCATTGTTACACACAAAAAGAAAATGTAACCATGTTACCGGGCTGCACCCTGGGGGATATAGCCCATTCTGACCATGCACCAGTGATCAGCCAGTGGAATTTGGGGTTGGAGCGACACTCCACAAGGTGGAGGTTCAACCCTTATTGTTTATGGGGGAGCACTTCAAAGAATTCCTAACTGATACCATTAAAAAAACACTCAGACAATGTAAACTTTGATGTTTCTCATTCCTTGTTGTGGGATACCCTAAAAGCAGTCCTCAGGGGTCATCTAATTAAGTACACATCTGCTCAATCAAAAGCAAGGAAAGAAAAATAACTCTGTCTCAAGGATACTCTTCACTTTCTACAAATGGATCACCAGCAGGGGGATGCTTCAGTCCTCCAACAACCACAACAGGTTAAAACAGAATTAGATGCCCTTTGCCTCCAGCAAACAAAAATTGCCTTGACATTCTTACGTCAACATTATTATGAAACCGGTCCTAGAGCTTCCCGACTCTTGGCATACAGACTCCATAAATGAAGACGATCCTCCATGATACCCTCAATAAAACATCTGGTTAGATAGCTAGATAAATATCTTTATTTATTAGGCGCCCAATTACTGGGACTCTGAGTGCCATACAGCAAGACAGTACAATAATAAAGCCATCCTAAATACAGATACATAAAACCAATCTGAACTTCATACATATAATTCAGTCAATAAAAGCCTGATGGAACAGGTATATTTTTAAGTCCTTTTTCAAAGGTTTCTACCGAGGGGGCCTCCTTTAAATAGCCAGGTATGAGTTCCACAGGGTACCCATGGCCACTGCAAATGCCCTGTCACCTGAATGCTGCAACCTCACCCTGGAAACTCCAAGGAGGCCTCCTTTGGCAAACTGAGTGCCTGGGTCGGCCTGTAAGGAACAAGGAGATCTTGCAGATAAACGGGGCCCCCTTTATGCAGGGTCTTATAGGTAAGGAACCCTATCTTGAAGACAACCCTCCACCTGACCAGCAGCCAGTGCATTCTGTGGAGGATCAGGGTGATATGTTCACATCTCCTCAACCCAGTCAGAAGTCTTGCTGCTGCATTCTGCATGAACTGCAGCCGGTGAAGGTTGCCTCCAGATAACCCAAGGTACAGGGCATTGCAGTAGTCCAATCTGGCAGTGACAAAAGCATGCACCAGCTTGGTTGGGTCCTCCGGGGGAATCAGGGCTTGGATTTAGGCAGTGTTCCTAAGATGACAGAAACCACTTTTGACCGTGGTTGACACCTGAGCATCAAGTGTCAGGCCATCATCTAGGATCATGCCCAAATCCTTCTCCTGACTAGTGGGGACAAGGGAAACACCCCCTAACAGTACCCACCTCCCTGGTGACCTGGATCCACAACCAGTACCTCAGTCTTGTCTGGGTTAAGCTTGAGCCAGTTGTGAATCATCCAAGACTGGATTTCCTCAAGGCAGCTGTTAAATACGGAATCAAACGACTGATTTTTCGGGTGCACAGGACAGGCAGAGCTGAGTATTATCTGCATAGCAGTGAAAACTCGGCCCGTACCATCTGATAATGTCCCCCAATGGGAGCATGTACACCGTGAACAATAAGGGCAACAGGACCGAACCCTACAGAACCCCACAGCACAGAGGCTTTAGGTTTGATGAGATAAGTCCCATTTTCACCCTCTGCACTCTGTCAGGTATGACATGAACCAGCGGATAACAATACCGGACAGGCCGCAGCAGTCAAGCAGCATCTCATGGTCCATGGTGTCAAATGCCACCAAGAGGTCCAGGAGAACCAAGATGGTACAGGCTTTCCTGTCCTTTGCCATCAGAAGATCATTAAGCATGCTTACCAGTGCTGTCTCCATACTGTGCCCCACCCAGAACCTAGACTGGAAAGGCTCATAGGCAGAAGAAGAGGCAAGATGTCTCTCAAGCTGCACAGCCACCACCTTTTCAATAACCTTCCCTAAAAACAGGAGGTTTGAGACTGGCCTGTAATTGTTGAGGCAGTCTGGGTCCAATGAGGGCTTCTTCAAAAGGGGTCTGACCACCACCTGTGGTTATGCGAATTCAACACACCTGGCTGCATGAGGTCACCCAGTCCTTTTGTAAATTTTATCAATCCCTATACACACCAGAGCAAGAAGCTAATTCTGCAGAGATCTCCAGTTTTCTTGCAGAACTCACCCTACCCTCCCTCACTGAGGAGCAACAGCAGCAACTCATAAACCCAATCATAGTGTCTGAGGTAGAGTCTGCTGTTGTCTGCTCAAAAACCATGAAAGCATCAGGACCAGATGGATATTGCACAGAATTCTACAAGGCCACCAAGGAACAGGTTCTCCCATTACTACTCCATACATTTAATGAGTTTGTCTTGGGAGAACCCACCCTTCCCAGTTGGTCCTATGTAGCCATTTCTGTTATATTAAAACCTGAAAAGAACCCTCAACTATATGAATCATATAGACCAATCTTGGTGTTAAACACAGACTACAAATTCCTAATGTCCATACTTGCACACAGGCTGGATGGGATACTACCAACTTTGATTGGCCTGGATCAGGCCTTTTTTTTTTAAAGTGGTTGACCACTGACAATGTATGTCACACCATGCATTTGATACATGCAATGCAGACAAGTGGCTCTCCTTCAGTCCTTCTTAGCCTAGATGCTGAGAAGGCTTTCAACAGGGTGTCCTAGGATTCTTGTATGCCACTCTGGAGAAGTTGTGTTTCCTAGTCTTCTGATCACCACAATCCAGAACCAATATGTGTGGGTGTGTGTAAAAGTAGCTGGTCATCATTCAGAAGATTTTTAATCTTTACAGGGCACGAGACAGGGTTGCCCCCTATCTCCCCTGTTTGCCATCTATATAGAGTCCCTTGCCCAGGCAATTAGGGAATCGCCGGGTATAACTGGTATACTAATAGCTGAGGAGGGTCATCACATAGCCTTGTACGTAGATGATGTTTTGTTGCATTTGGCGGACCCCTTGTCTTCACTCCCTGTGGTACTTAATATAACAGACCAGTTTAGTGCAGTCTCAGGGTATAAGTTGTATGCTACAAAGACTGAGCATCTCACTTCATTTCCAGCCCCCTACTAATCTATACTTACAATTCTCAGTTCAGTGGGAGTTGGATAAGTTGAAGTACCTGGGAGTTTACGTAGCCTGAAGCTCTGCAGATACATTCAAAAATAATTTTTCCCCCCACACCACACAAATGGAACAAGCCTTTGCAAGATGGGGTCTGCTGCCTCTGAGTTTGATACAGAGAATAGAGGTGATCAGGATGGTCACGCTGCCATGTCTGTTACCCCATTCCAAAATATTCCCCCATTCCTCTTAAAACCTTTAAAGACTGGAATAAATCCATTTCGAGATTTATTTGGGCTGGACAATGTCCTAGAATAAAATGAACTACCCTGTTTCTCCCAAAGGATAAAGGGAGACTTCCTCTTCCCAACCTTAGATTTTATTACCTAGCATTTCACTTGGTATTCATTGCATACAGACAGCTGGGGATCATGTGATCTAGATGGTGGGAGGTTGAAGAGTCAACATTTCCAATTACAGAGTTTTCTACTAGTCTCTATAGCTTCGATTTCCCCCCAGACTGACACTTAACTTAAACCCATGGATACAGCACCAATTCTGAGTTTGTTTGGTCATATGAAGAGTGATACACTTGATCCCATTTATAAGTGTGCTCTGCCCTATTGCTGTCTTGGAACACTTTGAGCTGGCCCGATTGGACCATGAGTTGCGGCATTGGGAGTACTCATCTTTGACTTCTGTCCTCCAGCTGATGATGGGACCAATTTTTTAATCTTTCAGCCAAATGAAACAAGAGTTTAGCCTTCAACAAAATGACTTCTATAAATACTTAAAAATCAGGCATTTCTAGAACAGTCTACCCCTAGGAGCCCAGTGCCCCAGACATGCACTCTCCTATTCTGTCTATCATTCTCTCAGTTCTGCATACCAAGAATCTAGAACATTTGGTTTGTCTACTATAGGGCCTTGCTTCATTCCACAGGGCACTCCACTGAATATGTACTGGTAAGACAGAATGAGGAACTTGGTTCCCAGGTTACTTTGAAGCAATGGCTGCTGTTATGCATTCTGATTTCAAAAGTAACAAGGTCCCACCAATGGCATGAGTTCTGTTCGAAACACCAAGTTTGATACTTCCGTACATCGGTGGTAATGGCACATTTTCAAATGTCAGGACTAGTGCAGTGCTGGAAGCAATGTGACAATAATAATGCTCATTATGTGCATATTTCTTGGTCCCTCCCTAAGCTCTGCCCTTTTTTCAGATCTCTCCAAATGGAGCTTGAGGTGCTATACACCAGACCTGTACAATTAACCTCTGAGGTGTTCCTGTTCTGTATTTTACTTCTAGGTTTTAGAGACATGCATACTCATTATTTAATGGGTATTCTGCTATTAGCAGTTACAAAGACGATTACCAAGGCATGGTACACACAACATGTTCCTACCGTAGAGGATTGGAGATCAGTAGTAAATCAGATATATAGGATGGAGCAGCTCACACACATGCTTAATAACAAAAGGGAGCTGTTCTCCTCTAGATGGAATGGGTGCATATTACACGTAATGCTAAAAGACCCAGAATTTGTTCCCTAAATGGTAATGTGTTTATTTCAGTTGCCAAATCTTTGGGGGGGAGAGGAAATTCTATTTAAATACTGAAATTGAATGGTAGGAATTAGAACAGCCTACTCTGATCTTTTATTGATTCTTGATGATCGAAACAGGATTTAAGTATAGCCCTAGCTGATCAGTGGGTTGGTGTCCTGTGCCCCTCTCTCCCCCAGCCATGGTTCCCCACCTCTATGCATGGACTATGGAGTACAAGATGGGTTCAAGGGGATGCAGAGCTGTGCTTGATATCGAAAAGGTTATAATACTGTGTCGCTGTCATCTGTGCTGTGATCAAGGAGGATGAGAGTCTAAATGTATTGTGTTCCCTTGGATTACCAAGCACAGACTATAAGATAATTATATGAAGTTGCACTATTTCAAATGTACTTGCATTTAACTGTTGTGGATTGCTGACTTGTAAAAAGTTTTAATAAAGATTATATTTATAAAAAAAAAACAAAACTTTGAAATACATTGAACTGCACTCACCTTATTTTCTCATATATCTCAGTCACCAGTTCCAGCAGCAAGATGCATCTTCGACCAGAGGGTGGGTCTACATCATGTGACATGTTCATGTGAGTGAGGGTGTGTTTGAGATGTGAGGTGGTGGGTGCTGAGTGGAAGATCGAGGTGGAGTTTGAGAGGTGTATGTGTTGGGGTGAGAATGGCAAACAACTGTTTTCTTACTTTACAGGTTCAAAAAAGAAAACATCAAGGAATGTTTTTCTTTATTATAGAGGACTTGCAGGGGATATTGCAACACTGGGGACTGGGCACCCTAGTGTCTACTTATTGTTTGGCGGCACTGGGGATGGGCACCCTGATGCCACCACATATTTAGTGGGAATGGTGTAGAACAACATGGAGGGAAGGGGGTGAAGATGAGAAGCAGTACCAGGGATGGGCACCCCAGCCCACTCATGCAACAAATGAGTAAAGACTGGGAAGGGCAGAGAGGTGACCTGGAGGGGAGGGGGGGTTGAAAGAATCAGTACCGAGGGTGGGCACCCCAGTCTACTTAAGAGAGAAGTAGATGACAGATAGAAAGAGACAGAGAAAGAGACATAGAAAGACAGAACAGGGGGTTCTTGGCTTACTGCTCTTAGTACAGCCCACAGCACTACTTCCAGCTGTGGCTGCAGAACTCAAGAAAATCCCACTGTTCTCATACAGAGAACATGGGTGAACAGCTCCTCTCACTAAGCTGGGCACCCTGGATTTTGTGGTGCCAAGAAAAGGTATTTCTGGCAAGTTTTTAAAAAAACAAACAGCAGAATCTAGCTAAATGTGACCCGTTTAGCTAGGTTCAGGAATTTTTTTTATTTTTAAGAGATCACTTTTATGTATTTTCAGTGTTTGTGAGTTTAAAAAGTAAAAAAAAAAATGGTGGCTGTCATGGTCGGTATTTGTTTCTGCACGATAGGTAAAGCATTAAAATAAGCACACACAGTCTTTGTTTTTACCTTTCACATTTCTTGGTTAACTTAAGAATCATTAACTGTGGAACTGTATAATATTTTTTTACGAAACTTTCCAAAGGCACACCCTTGGCTTTTCAACCCTGAAAATTTCATGAAAAAATTCCACACTGTCTAGGCTGTAGGTGAGAGCGAAAAAAAAAAAAAAATACTCAGTGTTAAGTACAGGGAAAACAAACATGGGTTAGTTTCTGTTTGTTGGTGCTCCATATCTCAAAAAACGAACAAGGTGCTGTTCCAAAACTTCAGATCTTTAGATTATGACAACCTGACCATGCATGCCAAATTTTGTTATTTAGTGAAGCAATGTTAGAAGCCCGAAATGAGTACTTTACCTCAGTTTTTAACAGGGGGGATGGAGGGGCTAGGTCTTGCGAGGGGAGTGGGGGCAAACTGGAGCAAGGGGTGGGACCGGTATAGACCAGGGTCCCTGATGGGTCTGGGGAAATGGAGTGGCCACCACAGACAGGTGGGGGGGCCAGCAGTACAGGGTGAAAAGGGGGAGGACATGGGGGCTGAAATCCCAGTAGAGAGAGTAAGGGAAGCCCTCAGGTCCCTTCGGATGGAGAAAGGACCTGGACCAGATGAGATACATTCCAGGGTGCTGAGAGTACTGGCAGATGTCCTGGCAGTCCCTCTAGTGAAACTTTTCAACATTTCTCTGAGGACTGGGTGGGTGTCCCAAGACTAGAGGGTGGCCCATGTCATGCTGATCCATAAGGGGGGATCAAGAGAGGAGGCAGGAAATTACAGGCCCATTAGCCTGACATCGGTGGTCAGCAAGGTGATGGAGGGTATTGCCAAGGAAAGGCTGGGGGGTTACTGGAGCAAACTGAGTACTTGGACGATAGGCAGCATGGCTTTGTCATGGGAAGATCATGCCAGACAAATCTTGAGTTCTATGACTGGGTGATGAGGGCTCTGGACCAGTGTAGGCCAGTGGATGTCCTCTTTCTGGACTTTAGCAAGGCATTTGATTCAGTACCCCACAGTGGCCTGCTGGCTAAGCTGAAGGAAATGGGGGTAGGGAGACAGTTGTTAAGACAGATAGGAAATTGGCTCTCTTGAGCATACTCAGAAGGTGGTGGTTGGAGGGGTAGCCTCATCCCCAAGGTGGATTACTAGTGGGGTTCCTCAGGGGTCAGTGCTGGGGCCACTCCTGTTCAATGCCTATATCTCAGACATCAGGAGGGGGATCAGGAGTGAGATGAGTCTCTTTGCAGATGACTCAAAACTGGGTGCAGTGGTGGATGGGGTGGAGGGGAGGGTGGCCTTGCAGGAGGACCTGGAGTCTCTGGAAATGTGGTTGGAAAAATGGAAACTAAAATTCAATGTGGGGAAGTGCAAGGTTCTGTGCCTGGGAGTCAGAAATCCAGGCCAGGGGTATACCCTGGGAGGAGACGTGATTCAAGTCACAGAGGGTGAGAGGGACCTGGGGGTAGTGGTAGATATCAAAATGAACAACTCAGAGACCTGTAGGAGGGCAGCAGCAAGGGCAAATAGGATGCTGGGATGCATTGCCAGGGGGATTACCTCCAGAAAGGCAGAAGTGATCCTTCCACTGTACAACTGCTTGGTTAGGCCACACCTCGAGTACTGTGTTCAGTTTTGAAGACCACATTTAAATAGGGACATAACATTCCTAGAGAGGGTCCAAAGGAGGGCAACCAAAATCATCTGGGGCCTGGGGGAGAGGACCTATGTGGAGAGGCTCAAGGAGCTTGATTTGTACACCCTGGAGGAGAGGAGAGACAGAGAGGACAAGATAGAGGTCTTTAAGTACATGAAAGGGATCAATAAAGGAGGCCCAGTCAGGGTGTTCCAAAGGAAGGAGAGTGGGGCAACAAGAGGGCATGGATGTAAGCTGGAAGGGGGCAGGCTCAGATGGGAGAGGAGGAGATGTTATTTCACTGAAAGGATGGTGGAGCCATGGAATGCACTGCCCAGGGAGCTGGTAGAGGTGGAGACTGGATGAATTTAAGAGGGGATGGGACAGGTACGGTGGGGGTAAATCTAACCAGGCCCAATACAGGTGGAATGACTGGGAAGGGTATAACTCAAGGGGGGGACACAAAAATTGACCCTCAATGTGGCTGCTGAAAATCGAGCAGACTCGAGAGACCATTAGGTCTATTCTACTTGCATTTAGTATGTTAGTATTAAGGTTCAAAAATTGGAGTTTAATATTAAACAGCCTACTCAACCCTAACTGTAGGGTCACTACCATGGCCCTATACTGCATACATACAAACTAGTCTGTATAGTTAGGGCTAAGTAAGGTGTTTAATGTTAAACCTTAGTAACTTTGTTGGCATTTGATGAAATAGCCCAAAATTCAGCATGCTTGGTCTGGCTGGTAGGGTTTCAAGATGTGAAATGTTTTGTGATTACAACTTGTGCAGTTTCCAAGATACAGAACATCAATTTTTGATAGAGTGGATTTGTTTTGCTATATTTAATACACTTTATGTTCTAGGCAGTTCAGAATTTATTCATGAAACTTTCAGGTTAGAAGTGGCCTGTGCTGAGGTAGTGGCTTTTAAAGGTTTTATGAAAAAGTATTAAATGACTCCATAGCGATAAGGATTTTAAGTTTTTTCTGAGTATGCTCAGTAGGGTTTTGAGTTTAACCCTCTGATATGAATGATCAGCTGTGAGGACTTATCAATAGTAAAATATCAGTTCTGAGAAAAACTTGTCAATCATGATGGACACCATCTTGTTTAACTAAAAACTTTCTAAATAAATGAAAATGATGTGTTTTTTAAAAAAAACAAATACCTGAACCTAGGTAAGCAGGACCTGTTGAGCTAGATTCTGGTGTTAGGTTTTTGAAAATAATGCTGCAAATATGGTTCTTGGCACCCTAAAATCCTGGGTGACCAACTTAGGGAGTGGAGCCTTCACTCGCATTCTCTGTATGAAAACAGGAGGTCTTTCTTTGTCGGTGTAGCCACAGCAGGAGTTATGCTTCTAGCTTGAGTGGAAGCAATGAGCCGTCAATCACCTGATCGATCTCTCTCTCTCTCTCTCTCTCATATCTATTTATCTATAACCCCCCAGTTCCCTGGGGTTACTAGAATCCCATCAGTGTCAATCTTAGGTGGGTAAGGCAACTGGTGAATATCTAGTTAAATGGATTTTCATCTGCTCCCTCGGTTTACTTGGTCTCACTTGAGAGAGAGATCATTTAGAACTCTCACAGCAACATAAGCCACACAGCTTTCTGTGAGTGTGGGGAGTTTAGATTTTTCAGTTAGTTCAGTGCCAGCAGCCAAGAGTCTTGGTTCTGTGTTCAGTAGAGGAGTGAAGAGCTGCTGTGTGGGCTCTGAGGAGAGCCTTTTTCTCAACCTATTCTGAGAATCTTTTACCTGCCTTGTTGAAGTGGTGGATACCATCTTCAGGATTTTCTGATGTCCTCATCCCCAGTGGGATGAGAAGAACTGCAGAGGGTTCGAGGGGCAATCTCCTGTTTGATCCAGAACATTTTGAAGCTGCCCTTGTGTACAAACTGTGAGTAATTCTGTCTGTGAGTTCCCAGGAGAAATGTACCTGCATTGTTTTCTTTGGGGGTGTTACTCCGATAAAGGTGTCATTGAGGCACAGGTCAGGAAGCATAGGAAAACCAGGAGCAGTTGTAGAATTCATCAAAAATTATTTATTTATACTAGCAGTATCATAACATAAACTTGTTCTATATAACTATTTACAAAGGCAAAATAAAATAGTTTTCTTTCAGTCTCTGTGTCCCTTGTTCTAATCTTTCTTGCAGTTGCAGCTTCGTTCTTATATACGTTTTTTCAACCCCCATCCTTAGCAAGCATCCTGTTTTTGTAAATATTGGACAGGGCTGCTAGAACACATTGTGCTTAAGCTGAGAGGCCCCCTTTTGCAGCTTTTGCAAAAGGCTGGAAAAAATGAATTAAAATAACCTCTTGAGTTTCTAATAGCTTTCTGCAATCATCTCAAACTATACTTACATACATTTCAACAATTAACACTATATATTTTCTAAACAAAAGGGAACCCGACATCAGTTCTGTTTCCATACAGTGATTTGCACATATTTTTATATTAGCTAATATGTAAGGGAGGAAAAACAGCAAGAGAAAACTGAGACCGTGAGAAGCAAAGAACTGCGAGCCTGTCTGGTTGATCATGTCCGAAGTCTCACAGGAAAATTTGGTTGCGCAACCAGACAGAGAAGAGACAGAAAATGAAAGATCCTTGCATTTAAACACTTTCTTTAAAACAACTGGGACAGAGTCCTATTCTACCCTGTCACATACACCCCCCTCCTTAAGAGAGAACCTGTTTTATTAAACAGGTGTCCAAAATTTTTATTAATTCCCTACTATCAGTTTCTGCTTTCGGACATTAAGCACATGTGCATGATCTTTTTTTTTTTTTCCTAACAGTACAGCAAGCAGTAAAGTTTAAACTCATATATTTGTTTTTCAACCTTCAGAACCCTCAAGTCTTGATCCATATCTTGACAGAAAATCAGCATTGCTATTCTCTTTACCAGATTTGTGTATCACAGTGAATTTAAATGGCTGTAATGGCAGGTACCACCTTGTGATTCTGGAATTTTTATCTTTCATCTGGTTAAGCCAACAGAGAGGATTGTGATCTGCTACAAGCACAAAGTCCGTTCCTAGTAAATAAACTTTAAGGGACTCCATGGCCCACTTTACTGTTAAACATTCATTTTCAATAGTGGAGGACCTTTTTTCTGTGTCATGCAACTTCCTGCTTATGTACAGAATTGGATGTTCTGTCCCATCTGTATTTTAAACTCATTACTGCACCTAAGCCTACCTCTGATGCATCTGTTTGTAACAAAAATGGCTTTTCAAAGTCTGGGCTTTTTAAAACAGGGGCTAAACATAATGCAGCCTTAATGGCCTGAAAAGCTTCATCACACTCTGGGGTCCATGTCACATTATTTGGATACCCTTTTTTTGTGAGTTCAGTGAGGGGAGTAGCTAACTCAGCAAACTTGGGAACAAATCTCTGATAATAACCAGCCAGCCCTAAAAATGACCTGACATGTTTTTTTTGTTTTAGGTACAGGGCTGTTAGCTACAGCTTCTATCTTAGAAACCACTGGCTTGACTTCTCTATTTCCCAACACATAGCCCAAATATCTGGTTTCCTGCATGCCCAATGCATATTTGGTAAGATTAATAGTCAGACATGCATTTTTGATAGCTTGGATAACTGCTCGTAGGTGTTCCAGGTGGCTTTTCCAGTCTGGACTGTACACCACAACATCATCCAGGTATGCAGTACAATAACCACTGTGAGGGGATAAAATGACATCCATGTACTGTTGGAATGTAGCTGGCGCACCATGTAAGCCAAATGGCACGGTGGTGAACTGATATAATCTTTTAGGGGTGGCAAATGCAGTTTTATCTCTAGATTATTTAGCTAAAGGCATTTGCCAGTAACCCTTGGTGAGATTAAGGGTACTGATATACTTTGCACTCCCCAGTCTGTCCACCAAATCGTCTATTCTGGGCATAGCATAACTGTCAAATTCTGACACTTGATTACATTTCCTAAAATCAAGGCAGATTCTAACACCCCCTTCTTTTTTGTTTACAATTACCATGGGAGATGACCAAGCACTCCTTGATTCCTCTATGATACCCAGTTCTTTCATTTTCTGTATTTCCTTAACCACGTCAGCTCTTAACCACTCTGGCAACCTGTATGTCTTTTGCCTAATAGGATGAGCATTCCTTGTCACTATTACATGCTCAACCCCCTTTGCTCGGCCTGGTACCATGGTAATAGTACTATTAAATGTCTTTAGCACATTAAGAATGTTTGCAGTTTGTTCTGAGGTTAAGGAACCATTCACCTTTACAGCATCAACATTTACTGTTTGTTCCAGTCTATCATAAGCTACATCAATATAGTATCTTCCTTATCAATTTCTGGTAAAACTAGCAAGGCAGCTTTTGGCATTTTTTCAACTCATTTCTTGAGGAGGTTAGCATGGTATATCTTTGTAGGATTTTTCCTGTCGAGGGTTTCAATCTTGTAGTTAACAGTGCCAATACATCTAAGAACCTTATAAGGCTCTTGCCACTTCATTAACAGCTTATTTTCTGTTGAGGGTAACCGTAGCAAAACCTTTTCACCTGGCTCAAAAACGTTTTCTTTTACCCCATGGTCATAATATACCTTCTGCTGGTTTGGGGCATCTTCCTGATTACTATGGGCAATTTCTTTTTTTATACTTCCTTTATTAAAAAGTGTTTACATACATGTATTCACTGGTACAATTTGATTACTTCAGTTTTACATGATAGTGTAACATTTTGTAGCTATTTAAGAACTACAACTACTGTACTTAATAGTTAATTTATAAATAAAAAGAGAAACCTCAAACAATATTGGACAGAAACCTATTGTATATAAAAGGATTAGTAAATAAAACCAGTTTCTTAAGAGTCATTTTGTGCAAATCTTTCATCACTAAAATTAACATCTGATATCTAACAGACCAGACCAGAGGGCATACATACTGACTTCCCCACAAGGGGAGGCTAGGGAAGGGGCACCATGACCTAGTATAGAAAGACTAGAAACCCAAACCCCCAGACCAGGGGAGAGATGGTCTAATGACCAAAGATTGAATCTCATCACATTTCAAATCCTTAAATTTTATTGGATTTGATCCTGAGTCAACTCTCATTTCATCCAGTAGGAAGTATATGCTTTCAACATGTTGTGTAGGGCATAGGACATCTGTTCATTGTGTTGAATAATGAGGATTTAGGACTTCCAGTCAGAAATTGAAGGTGGGACATTCTGGAGCCACCTTTTAGTAATAGACTTGTATGCTGCACACAGCAAAATGGACCATATGTATAGAGTAGCTTTATCTTTAACCCCCATAGGTGGAACCTCTAATAAAAGGTTAACTCCAGTAAGAGGGTGCTGGAAGTCCAGTATATCAGCAATGTGATGGGAAACTGACGCCCAAAAGGTAGTTCATTTCAGGCAATCATAAAAGATATGTTTATGGGATGCTATGGGTTCCCCACGTTCCCGCCAGCAACAGGAGGAGGCGCCTGGGATTCTCAGAGCTACTGCTGTGGGCACCAAAAATAACCTCACTCGAACTTACTAGACAAATTCTCCCCAAATCGGAGAAGAGGTGGTAGACCGTGTTTCTCTCCATACCTTGGGCCAGTCTTTAATACTTATTACCTGAGCCAACTCTTTCGCCCAGCTAGATTTGACTGGGTCCATGGAGTGGGCATTTTGCTGAATTAAAAACTTGTATATGATTGAAATCGCCTTATCTCTCTGGGATGAAGCCAAATTTGTATGAAGGGAGTAAGATCTTCCCACAACTGAGACACCTTTTTCTTTATTTCTAATTTGTTTAATTATGTAGTTTCTAATTTGATAGCAGTAAAGCCTATCCCTCTCTGTCCAGAGATCTCTCTTCTGACCCTTCTCAAAATTAATCACTGTATTTCCCTCTGGGGGGGGGGAATGCTACAAGTCTTGATGGCTGAGAGGGACCTGGGGGTGGTGGTGGTGGATGTCAAGATGAACAACTCTGAGACTTGTAGGAGGGTAGCAGCCAAGGCCAACAGGATGCTGGGATGCATCGCTAGGGGGATCACCTCCAGAAAGAGGGAAGTGATACTCCCTCTGTATAACTGCTTGGTGAGGCCGCACCTTGAGTACTGCGTGCAGTTTTGGAGGCCACACTTAAAGAGGGACATTAAACTCCTGGAGAGGGTTCAGAGGAGGGCAACCAAAATGATTTGGGGCTTGGGGGACAGGACCTATGAGGAGAGGCTCGAAGAGCTAAATATGTACACATTGGAAGAGAGAAGGGACCGGGGGACATGATAGAGGTCTTCAGGTACATGAAGAGGGTAAATAGGGAGGAACAGTTGGGGTGCTTGAAGGAGGAGGAGGGGCCACTAGAGGGCATGGGTGGAAGCTGGAGGGGAAGATTCAGGGAGAAAGGAGGAGGTGCTACTTCACTGAGGGGTGGTGGAGCCATGGAATGCACTGCCTAGGGGCTGGTGGAGGCAGAGACGGTGGAGGGGTTCAAGAGGGGGTGGGACAGGTACAGGGGAAGGGTTCTGGATGCAAAATCCAATGCAGCAAGAATATCCAGAACTGGGAAGGGAGAAGCCAGAGAAGGCGAGGGGGGCAGCAAGGTCAGCACCCAGGGTGGGGGCTGACCAAACGAGCAGACACGAAAGACCATTAGGCCTATTCTGCTGGCATTTTAGTATGTTAGTATTTCCTCTAAGGAGCTGCCATGGGGCCACCAAACCCCTTGCAGCCTGAGTGCTATACCAGGGTTCCAGTAGGGGGAAATTAAACTGTGGGGTCACCAAGAACCACTGGTATTTCCAGAACTGTTGCCGGGAGGCTTTGTCTTTTGTTCCTAGCCTCCACCCTTCTAGTATCATAGCAGAGGCATTTGGAACTAACTGCCAAGCCCTTTTTAACAGGGTTAAGGAAAACAGGGTAGCTGTCAATGGGGAGGGGGTTATTGGCCTGGTTAAGTCTGTTTTTCCAGGCTGCTTGATAGGACCCGGTACCCCATAATAATGCTAGTTGCATTTGCGCAGCTGTCCAGTAGTCAACAAGAGAAGGAAGGGCCACCCCACCCAGAATCTTAGGGAGACAGAATTTTTAAAGGTTGATCCGAAGTTTTCTTTGATTCCACTGGAAAGCGTTGAGTGTTTTCTGCCATGAAAGGAGTTCCTTGGGTGATATGACAAAGGTTACACACTGAAAAAAGGTATAAGAAGAAGGGAAGAGCATTCATCTTGATAGAGAGAAAGAGAGAGAGTGCATGTGTAGAAGAAGGATGGAAGGAGATTCCATCTTCTGAGGTCGTGTTGAAGGGCTGACACCAGGGGGTTGTAATTTTGAGAGTACAGTTGTGGCAAATCTTTTGGGATCTGTATTCCCAAATGTTTAATGATAAATTTGTCCCATTTAATGGGGAATCTTGATTTAAGTGTGGGTGTAGGGTCATATCCAATAGAGATGGCTTCAGTTGTGTTTACGTTGAGGGAGTAGCCAGATAAATAGGAAAAATCCTGTATTCTCTGGAAGATGGCTGTCCTAGAGGAATCCAGTTCAGATAGATATATACCAAGAGGTCATCAGCAAATATGGCTACCTTATGTTCTGTTCCTGCAACTGAGATACCTTTAATGTCTGGGGATTGTCACAGATATTGTGCTAGAGGCTCAATATAAAAAGCAAAAAGGAGGGGGGGGGATAAGGAGCAACCCTGTCTAGTTCCTCTATAGCGAGGAAAGCATTTTGATATGTGGCCATTAGTTCTGATGTATCCGGAGGGTTTACTATAAAATTTAAAAAAGATTTCTGCAAATTGGTCTGGAAAACCAAAGCAGGCAGGGACCTCTCCAAGATACCTCCAGTAGACCATATCAAATGCTTTTTTCACTGTCTAGTCCAAGCAGGAGTGTAGATATTTTCTGGGATTGAATATGTTCTAGTAGGTATATAGTGAATCTGACATTGTCCTGAGCTTGTTGGCCTGGAATAAAACCACATTGATCATTATGTATTTTACTTGGGGCAAATTAAATAAATCTTTTGGTCAATATAGATGTAAAGATTTTCTAGTCTGTATTCAATATCAGTATGTACTATGGGCAATTTCAACATATTTTGCCAGCTTCTTTCTTAGGGTGCACATATAAGATGTTATAGATTGTTTCTGAGTGGGGTTATCTTCCCACATTTCTTTTATCACATCCAGTGGCCCTCTTAGCTGCCTACCATACAGCATTTCAAATGGAGAAAACCCTGTTGATGCCCGTGGCACTTCTCTGTAAGCAAAAAGTAGGTAAAGCAAGTATTTGTCCCAGTCTTTCCCTTCTCTTTTTATAAACTTTTTTTTTTTTTTGTAATTTTCTATTTATTCCTTGTCTCACCCCCTCAGCTCTGGTCTTCCTCTGGAGCACCAAGGAGTCATCCCTCTGCGGTCCGCTCCTGCCTGGTCAGACGGAACTCTGTCTCCCATGTAGCCATGGTTTACTCTGCTGGGCAGGGACAAGGTGGGCCCCAACACCTCAACATTGCAGTAGCATCAGTCAATAGGTTGCCAGGAGGGGGCCACAAATTGGGGACAAGCTCTGGTGCTCTGTCTCTGCTGGAGCTGAAGGACATTGTCCCCTGTTCTGGGGAGTGGCTGGTGCCCTGACGTCAAGGTGTTGGTACCGATGTCTTCCACTTCCCCACTTCTTCTCTGTACCTCTGTGCTTGCTGTGTCTCTGGCTTCCGCCATAGGCCAGCCAAGTACCAAACAGGGACCCCTGCCCCTCCCGGGAGAGGAGAGCTGTCCTCCAGATGCTCAATCCTCTCCCTCTCCTGCTGACCCCCAGCAGCCCAGGCTCATTCCCGAACCTGGGTTGCTGGTGTGGTGCCCAGCACCTCAACACTCGGTGCCACTGGGCCAGGCTTTATAAACCTTTTTAACATGCGTTTTAGAGTTTGGTTAAAACGCTCAACAAAACAGTCTGTTTGAGGGTGATAGGGGGAGGTTTCTATAGCAGTGATACCCCATTGTCTGCACAGCTCCTTAAGCAATGTAGCACCAAAATTACTACCCTGAGCAGTAATAATTTCTTTAGGTATGCCCACTCTGCTGAAAATTTTGACAAGCTCTGCTGCAACTTTTGGGGTTGTAACAGTATGCTTTGGAACTGCTTCTGGGTATCGAGTAGCATTGTCGCATACTACCAGGATACATCTATTACCCTTTTTACTTTTGTCTAAAGGACCAACCACATCCATTGCAATTCTCTCAAAAGGCACCTCTATTAATGATAGAGGCACCAGTGGCACCTTGTCTTTTCTAGTGACTGGGGCTACTTTCTGACACTTAGCACAGGAATTACAATAGGTAGCAACATCTTCATGAATTCCAGGCCAGTAAAATCTATACAGCAATCTGGCAAGGGTGTGATCCCTCCCTGAGTGACCAGTCTTAGGACTATCATGTGTTATTTCTAACAACTCTGTTCTATACTTCAGTGGTATAACCACGTTCTGTCTGTTCCTGTGTCTGAGGTTTAACCCAAACTCTGTACAGTAACCCATTATTTTTTTTTAGACCTTGGTCCACCCTTTTTTGGTTTCACTCCCAGCTGCTTAAAATAACCGTGGAGAGAAACACACAGTAATTAGCTTGTTCTGAAAGAAAATCACAATCGGTCAATTTAACTTCAGCATTTTCATATGTTAACCCTTTATGTCCATCAGTAATTTATTGCCGCAGTTTCTTTGGGCTTCGTCTTTCTTTCCTAGATTTCTGGATCTTGGAGCTGTGCTCAGACAAGTCCATATCAAAATCTTTGAAAGGAAAAGTGTCCCCACTATCTGAAATTTTCTTTGAGTGCGCTCTTGTCACCACTGTTGTTGAAACATCAGTATTTACTCCCCTCCTTGATTAGCTCAGTAAATCCTGTAAAGTCATTTCTGATATTTACAGGTAACTTAGGTACTATCCCCACTTTCATTTGGTGCGACGCACCCTTAATGGTCAGAGTCACTTGGGTTGTGGGATAGTATTGAGTGTTCCTATGGATGTAGATGACACCAGTACCTGGTCCCTTTGCACAGCATTTTCCCAGCACTTTAACATGCACTATGGTATGTCTGCTTCCCGAATCAATGAATCCCTTCATAGTCATATCCCCCACCTTCACATCTGTTAAGTACTTGCCCCAGTTTGTCAAGGACAAATCTGCTCCAGTGCCACTCTCCTTACTACAGCAGTTTCTTGCAAAATGGCCTGGCTTATTACAGTTATAGCAGATAACGTCTTTGGGCATAGATTTGTTACCCCACCAGAGTTCTTATCAGGCTTAGAATTTAAATGCGAAAAAAGAATGTCTTATTAGTGCTTGGCTGTTACCTCGCTGCTGTGGCATCTGTCTGGCCATTTGGTAGTCCTCAGCTAAAGAAACAGCCTTTACCCCACTCTCTGGTTGGTGTTCCTTTACCCACAATTGTACATCCATAGGCAAGATGTTAATGAACTGCTCCATGCAAATATGTCTGATCTGTGGGACTGTTTTGCTCTCTGGTTGGATCCATTTTATCAGAAGTTCTCTGAGTCGGGTAAAGGCTTCTTGAGGATTGTCGACCGAGTTGTACCTCAGAGATCAAAATCTCTGCCTGTATGTCTCTCTGGAGATGTACCTTTTCAGGATTTTGCTTGTCACTAGGTCATAGTTTTCTGACTGTACAGTGTCCATACTGCTGTAGGCAAATTGGGCTTTCCCTGTCAGGTAGGGTACCAGTCTGATTGACCACTGTCGCTTTGGCAGGCTGTGGCAACTCTTTCAAAAGTTGTCAGGTATGCCTCAATATCATCTGAGGGACACACCTTTGTAAATTGAATGGCTTTTAAGTTGCTTGCATTTTTTTGCTCATCTGGATCTGTGCCAGATCCTCTTCCTTTGATAGCTTGCAAGGCATCCAGCCATCACTGCTCCTTTTGCTGCATCTCTTCTCTCATCTGCTGCTCCTGTCACAGCATCTCTTTTTCTCTCTCTCTTGTTCTCTGTCTCTTTGTTGTGTAGCCCACCATTTGAAAAAGTCCATCAGGCTTTCAGGTTAGGTCACTGCCTGTTCTTTTTCCATAACTTGTGCTGGCTGTACAATCTCAGACTTGTCTTCTGTCTCTGCTAGTTTGGCTGCTATTCTCCTGGTAACCACTCCTGGACTTGCTGCTTCAGAATCCATACCTTTCACTGTGCTTCCCTGGTACTAGGTCCAGTACCCATGCCCATGCACAAAACTCCTGTCTTAGGGTATGCATGGTATAAATCCCACTTCTCTCACACAGTCTTTCATCGAGAGACAGGTCAGGAAGCATAGGAAAACCAGGAGCAGTTGTAGAATTCATCAAAAATTATTTATTTACACTAGCATAAAATAAACTTAAGTATAACTATTTACAAAGGCAAAATAAAGTTTTCTTTCAGTGTGTCCCTTGTTCTCTTAATCGTTCTTGCAATTGCAGCTCAGCTCTTATATAAGTCTTTTCAACCCTGAGTGTGGGGAGTTTAGAATTTTCAGTTAGTTCAGTGCCAGCAGCCAAGAATCTTGGTTCTGTGCTCAGACAGTGATCAGTGGAGGAGTGAAGAGCTGCTGTGGGGGCTCTGAGGAGAGCCATTTTCTCAACCTAGTCTGAGAATCTTTTACCTGCCTTGTTGAAGTGGTGGATACCATCTTCAGGATTTCCTGATGTCCTCATCCCCAGTGGGATGAGAAGGACTGCAGAGGATTCGAGGGACAATTTCATGTTTGATCCAGAACATTTTGAAGCTGCCTTTGTGTACAAACTATGAGTAATTCTATGAGTTCCCAGGAGAAATGCACCTACTTTGTTTTCTTTGGGGTGTTACTCTGACAAAGGTGTCATCGAGGCACAGGTGAGGAAGCATAGGAAAACCAGGAGCAGTTGTAGAATTCACCAAAAATTATTTATTTACACTAGCAGTATCATAACATAACATAAACTTGTTCGGTATAACAATTTATAAAGGCAAAATAAAAGTTTTCTTTCAGTCTCTGTGTCCCTTGTTCTCCTAATCTTTCTTGCAGTTGCAGCTTAGCTATATACGTTTTTTCAACCCCCATCCTTAGCAAGCATCCTGTTTTTGTAAATATCAGGCAGGACTGCTAGAACACAGTGTGCTTGAGCTGAGAGGCCCCCTTTTGTAGCTTTTGCAAAAGGCAGGAAACATTTAACTAAGATAATCTCTTGAGTTTCTAATAGCTTTCTGCAATCATCTCAAACTATAATTGCATACATTTCAAAAACTGACACTACATATTTTCTAAACAAAAGGGATCCCAACAACAGTTACATTTCCATACAATGATTTGCACACATGTTTATATTAGCTGATATGCAAGAGAAAACCGAGAGTGAGAGACAAAGAACTGCGAGCCTGTCTGGTTGATCAAGTCCGAAGTCTCACAGGAAAATTTGGTTGCGCAACCAGAGAAAAGACAGGAAATGAAATAACCTTGCATTTAAACATATTCTTCAAAACAACTGGGACAGGGTCTTTTTCTACCCTGTTCCATAACGGACCCATTCACCCATTTCTGTGAAACTTTTTTCAAGACATTTTCTCAAAGTTGGCTGACAATAATGGAGTCCCAGGTGTGACTTAGCACTTTGTACAGAACTTTAATTTTACACTCCTTTGTGGTGTTTCCTAATGCTGAATGTGCCAAACATTCTGAAGAAGCATAGTTCTACTGATTATTATCTGTTAAGGTGTAACTCTGAAAGAATGGCTGGGTATGGATGAGGTAGCAAAAGGTGGGCAATCCCCCATCTGGAGTGACCAGTTTAGCACTTCGGATTCTGTAAGGCGCCTGTGTTTCAGGTCATTTGACCAATGCATGAAGATGAAGTTTACCCCTTGATTGGGTTTTGCTAGTCTTGAGCACCAGTGTGCTCCATCATGGCAGGATGCCACATTTCCTACTTTAAAGCCTTTGCCATATAAGAATGTATTTTAAGTCATGGCCTAGTGCCACTCGAAGAAGAAATTGTGTTCTGTTAATGCCAGTGCCACATTTTCAGATGTCTAATCCTATGCTGTATGGGAAGTTTGAGTTTCTGTTTTCTATAAATGTTGTGTTCTGCATTGCCTTGTGCCACGAAGTGTAAATCCTTGGGGGGGTCCATCTTTGCTTTTGTGTATCAACTGTTTGGAATAAAGCCATACTCTAGAATCCCAACATGGCATGGACAATCTAGTTACTGCTTCCTGTGTGGATTTATTGGGTACCCCTTCAGAAGAGCAAACCTAGCATAGCCCTTAGCAAACGTTCTCTCCTCAGACCCTGGGTTTGGTAAAGGTCTGTTTGTGTCTTGTACACACTTTGTGTTTATATTGCTTTGTACCCCCCACCCCTATATTTCCCCTAGACAGAAAAAGAAGTGGCCAGTAGGGGGTTACATATCTATCTATCTATCTATCTATCTATCTATCTATCTATCTATTTTTTATTTACTCCTCCTCCTTGCTCAGCCAGCACTCCCTCGTTCTTCCCTGATATACCCTGTATTATAAAAGTGAACTGGAATGCCCACCTCAGTACCATTCTCCAACCCCCCCTCCAGGTTGTTTGCCCCACCTTCCCAGTGTGTTTATGTTATAATAATTGGAGTGGGTGGCCACCCTTGGTACCAATTTTCTTGACTCTCTTCCCCTCCAGGTGACCCACCTACCTTCCACAGTATATGGGTGGCAGAACTTGAGTGCCCACCACTGGTGCTACCAATCAGCATTCCAACACTTGGGTGTCCACTTCCTAGTGTCAGCTTGGTCCCCCCCATCAAAAAAAGAGAAAACTGTCCCTTGTTGTTCTTTTTCTTGCACTGTAACCTGTAAAAAAAAGAAAATGGTTCATCGCTGATGTGACCCCCAGATACCCAGCCCCCTACTCAGCACCTACCACTTCACACACCCTCACTCAGCTACAGTTGTCCCATGGTGTAGATCCATTCTCGGATGGAAAAGATGTCTTGCTGCTGGAACCAGCAACTGTGATGTGAGAAAATAAGGTAAGTCTGGTTTAATGTACTTCAGTGGGGTTTGAACGTTTACTCATGACTTTGTCAGTTTTCAATATTTTTACGCCAGATTTCAACATGGCCTTTTGGGGACCCTATCTCTTGAACAAAATAGGTGACATTTTTAAAATCCATCCCAAAAGCTGATTCTGTGGTCTCTGCATGAAAGCTCCATTTAGGTGGGAGGTGAACATTTTCACCTACCTTGTTCAGAAGGCTATTTTGAAAATTTGCTGTAAAAATATGGTAAAATGATCAGGTTATGAGTGAGCATTGTAATAGTTCAACAGTCATTCTTAAGTTTGCTGATTCTCAGTATTTTTCCACCAAACTTTCAATATTGCCTTTTTGGGACCCCAACTCGTAAACAGAGGAAGTTGAAATGTTTCAAATATGTGCCAAAAGGTGATTTCATAGTCACTGTATAAAATAATGTTATGGGCAGGATTTGAGCATTTGCACATACTGAGTTCATGAGGTGGGAACATAAGAAGACTATGTTGAAAAATTTGCTGTAAAAATATGATAAAAAGACCAAGTTATGTGTGAACTTTGAAATTTTTCAATGTTCACCCATAACTTCACCAATTTTCAGTATTTTGACTCAAAACTTTCAACATAGCCATTTTTTCACACAACCTCATAAATGTGACAGGTGTTATTTCTTAAATCCTGGATGAGATGTGGTTTCGCACTTGTGGTGCAAAATTACATTTCTGCCAGTATACTATCAATGCCATATGTCATGTTTATAAGGGGAAATGTCACAAAATGACTATCTTGAAAATTTGGGGTTAGAATTAAAAAACAAAATCATTATTAAGAAATATTGTATGTAGTACTGGCCTTTACCCCATTGGTAGTGCTTTGTGAGTCCCTTCTGGTAAGCTGAGCTCAGGGCAAGCTCAGTGAGCCAGCTGAATGGACCAAAGCTGGGGAAATGGTGCTGTCATGCAACACCACCCCCGAGCCAGACACGGGAAGGTGCAGGATTGCCCGCATGGGCCCAGGTACCATATAGTGAAGACAACTCTCTTCTTGGCATAGGGCCCTGCAGCTCTGTATCTGTGGGTGACATGGGGACCTGTGCATTGGCTAAGAGATGGACTCATTGCCTTGTGTGTCTGTATCTGGCCACATGGAAGCACAGGGCTCTCTGCGGCCCACCAAACAGCCCTTGAATTCTTGTCATTCCATTGCTGCATGGAAGTGTAGGGCTCCTAGGACCCTGCACTTCCATAGGTGAACAGAGTTTTCCATTGGCACAGGGTCCAGAGCATCTACATCTATTCACAAAGGTCCCAAATGGACCTCTGTGAATTTATTTTATTTAGTTTTTGTTGATCGGGTAAGTGCACTAGACAAATTATTGCCTAATTTCAGGCACAACCTAAGGGAAGGGGGATACAGATGAATGTCAATTGACCTTGAACCAAATTAAGCTGTTGGTGGTATTTTTAGTGAATGGGGAGAAATTTGGCCAGGGCACCAGGGAAATTCCCCTACTCTGCAGTAGGGGGAAACTTTGGCTGCAGCGATGGCCAGTCCAGACCTGCAGATGGAAAGGATGGAGAGGTGCATGATGTACAGGAGATTGGAGTCTCCCAGGCTGAACAAGTAACTGAGTTCAAACACACTGTAGAGAGTATACTATATTCAGATGACTGCGGTGATACCCCAGTTAAAATTGTTTCTACAGAAGATCTCACTGCAGCATCTAAAAATGAGGAAAAAACTGAGGGTAAAGAAGATATCTCTGATAACACAGAATGAGCGTTGCGACTTCTCTGGCAACAAGAAGAAATGAGACACACTCAAGAAAAAAAAGTTTAAAACCCGTTTGGCAGATCTACAAAGCCCAGAGCCATCTGTCAAACTTATGGGGATACTTGTCAGCGAACCCGCTGACGCGGCAGGATCAAAGGCCCAGTCGGGGCCGGGTGAGTCATCTGCTGTTTCTGACATATTACCTACGGGGGAAGGGGAAAAGTCAGCTGGCTGGCATCTCAAACGCTTGTTCTAGCGTGTGCCCAAAGCCAAACCCCTTCACTTTGTCTGATAAAAATGAAGTACAACTGCCTGTTAATATGTCTAAGTGTGCTTCTAACACCTCTAATCAAAATGAAGGTTTTGCGGTATTGGGCCACTCAGCTACTCACCCATCTGTCACACCAGCTAAAACACTCTCGAAAACGTCAAGATTTGTTGCAAATTCCAATGTCCCGACTGAAATTAAATTCCAATCTAATGCTCCTGACTCACAGGCAATGGCTACTCAGTTTTTTTTTTACTAATCCAAATGTCTGGAAAATTCGGCAGAAAGATTTGAAGAGAGACAAGCGCCTGGCAATGACTATAGCTAACGGACTCATTGAAGTTGATTGTCTTTGGTAAACACATTTCCCATATTAGAATCTGCCTTCAAAACTGCAAGTTACAAAATGGTCTCCAGGTAACGCTCTGTATGAATCTGTTTGGAAGCAAAACCCTGATGGGACCTGGCTACCGGATCCAGACTGGGATGAAAAATTACCCTTTACCCCTTCTTCCTCTATGTGGATTCCAGGGCTAAATAAAAAACCTTTTGCTACTACTGAAAAATCTGAAGTACTTTGCTCAATTGCCCCTGTAGCATTGGTTTCACAAAGTCAGAAGGAACTTAAGCCTGCCCCAGGTTCAGTGGTGGGAGTGGAACAAGAATCTCATGATGATCCAAATATTGCAATAACAGAACCAGGAACTGGAGCTATGGAACTAACGGAAAATATTCAGGCTCGGACTGAGCACAAGCAGCCGTTACTGTCTGAACTGTTAGCAAATATTAAAAAGGAAGTGGCTCCTAGGGGGAATGCGGTTAGGATACGCTACAAAGGAGGCATGGATACTAGACCAGACAGACATTTTGTGGGGAAAATATTATTAAAGGATTCTCTAAAGTGTTCCCCTTGAGAGGTGTTTGCATTTATCAACATCTCTGGGGAAGACATTTTTGATATTAGTTTTCGATCAGCCCATTTTTTTAGACCTGTTTTGGGAACGATATACACAAGTCCAATTTTTTTCCCATTTGTACTCCATTTATTGTAATTCCACTATCTAAGCCATTGGTTAAGTTTGTTACAGTAATGTTCAGAAATGAAGGAGTTCATGTTGCTGATATAACTTATTGGTTGTCACAGAAATGTAATCTTTTGGGAGACCCTGAGGCTATTCTAGATGCAGAACTTTTTTTGGACGGGAGATGGAAATATAAGGTCAAACTATGAAGTACTGACACCGGAATTCCACATATTCCCAATTAATTTGTGTTAGGTAGAGATAGGGGAGTATGTTTTTATGCAGGTCAGCCCCGTGCTTGCTATAAGTGTGGTTCCAGAACACACATATCCAGCACATGTGACAAACCACGATGCGGTAACTGTGGGGAAGTTGCACATTGAAAGGAAACATGCCCATCTCATACAAAATGTGACCTATGCAATGATTTTGGACCTGTCTTTAAGGACTGTCCATGGGCAGCCAAAAATGCAGCTAATAACATTAGTCCTGAATCCCTTATTCAACAGGCACAAGATACAGCATACAATCAAGAACAGGAACATCACTTACATTCTAACTCAGTACCTCACCCCTCAAAAGACATAATTGATCTAAATGTACACCAGAATCATGAGGACAGGAGTGACATCCACACAAAGGTTGAGGTAATCCTCCATTTAAAAAACCAGGACCATTTAGGGGCTTCTAAAAAGGACATCCTGATGCCTGTTTGCTATACTGAGGAGGTACAGACAGTAGTTCCCTTACCTGAACCCTCATATCCTTTGCAAAGACGCAGGTCCTCTAGAAATTTAAAATCTATGCCTATACCCCTTCCCCCTTCCTCCCCGTCTGAGGCAGCTGTTTCAGTAAATCCTTTTGCAGTATTAGCACCTGAATGGGGGGATTCAGATATGTATCAAGACGAAGGGGATAGTAATTCTAGGGAACAAGAAATTGAGGTTCAAAAAACCAGAGTTAGCTGGATATAAGGGGAGGAAAAAGAATTGATGATAACAGAATTACCAAAAACAAACTAATTACTTCTGGCAACTTTAAAAATGAGTTAACTAAATGTCCATAGCTTGCTAAATGCAGAGAAATGACAGATTGTGTATGATTTTATTCACAAATCTAAAATTGACATCTGTTTTCTACAGGAAACATGGGCTTTTTCTTTGAACACTATTAGGAACTTTCAAGGAGAATGGGCCTGGGGCCCCCCTCCTATTGGTCTTTTGGACAATCTTGTGATAATGGAACAGGTATATTGTTTCACTCCTTCTCATTTCAGCTGATTAAACTGGTGGACATTCAGCCAGATAGGGCATTACTGCTTGATGGGATATGGAAATCCAAGACCTATCGACTGATTAATATTTATGGACCCCAACAGAAAGCTGGAAGAGTGGCATTGTTTGATATGATCAAACCATATCTTATGACTACATATCATGTAATTTTTAGCGGAGACTTTAACTGTGAGATACCATCCACCACAAGGGTAAAAAAAATAATGTAAAGATTTATTGTGATGCTAATTCATTATTAGAGTTGGTGTTATCTGCAAATCTAATAGATTGTATGAAATTTCACAAAAAAGGCCCTGATTTTACGTTTAAAAAAGGGAAAAGCATTTCTACTATTGATCATGTTTTCATTTCCAACACCTTTCCATCAGCAGCAATGGAAACATATCCTGTAGAATTTACAGATCATGTGGCATTATTGGTTAAATTTTCTGATATACCAGATATAAAACCAACTTTTTCTAGATGGAAAATAAATATTAAAGCATTAGAGGATACCAAGGTTCAAAGAGAAATTAAAGAAATTATCAAAGCTAGACGCTCAGTTTTCTTCTTGTATTCAGATATAGGGCAATGGTGGTTATATATGAAAGAGGATTTTAAAATTTGGCTAAAAAACTATGGGAAATGCAAAGAGAATTGTAAGTTTTTAAACTATCTATCCTTGTGTCAATAGTTATTCAAATTATTCTCCTGGTCAAATGCATCTAGGTTTGACTATTCAGCAAAAATTAAGCTTATCAAAAATCAAATGTTAACTTATCAATATAACAGAGCAAATACTTTGAAAATATTATTTCAGAATGGCATAAAAAAAATCCCCAGACGGGGATCCTTATCAGATGTGTAAAACTTTTAGAAACAATACTGAGATGGATGCGTTATATGATCCACAAGGCAATTTGCACTATTCTGAAAATGATCTATATTCAGTTATTAAGAATCACAGTGTATCACTTGGATCAGATGTGACCCCTGTAGCACAGAATATATTTGATTATTTGGGACAAATTCAAATTCCTCCCTTTCCTCCACACATAAAAGAAAATGATATTAACATTACTTCACAAGAAATGGGTTTAGCTATTAAGAACATGATGGCAAGGAAGTCCCCTGGTTTAGATGGATTACCTATTGAATTCTATAAAATGTTCTCTGCTGAATTATCAGAATGTTTGGAGACTGTGTTTAAATACTTTCTTCACTCAAATTCGATCCCTTCTCCCTTCTTAGATGGACTGTTGTTATACATATATAAATCGGGAGATTGGAAGTTAATCACCAACTGGAGGCCTATAACTATTTTGAATACAGATTATAAAATATTAATGAGTGTTTTAAACAGCAGACTAAAACATACAGCTGAGTCAATTATTTCCACAGTTCAATTTTGTGGTATACCATCCCATAAAATACAATATGCACTCGTGGTTGTTAGAGATGTAATTGAGCATCTATCTCTTTCAGGGCAAAATGGGGTTATTATTATGGTAGATCAGGAAAAAGTGTTTGATCACGTTCCTCATCAATATTTATTTTCAGTATTACAATATTATGGAATTCCAGATTCTCTATTAAGATACATTAAATTAGTCTATACATTTACAACAGTATACCCGATTATACATAGAGCTGTAAATTTAGGATTTCAAACACATCTTGATGTCAGACAAGGTTGCCCACTAAGCCCTTTATTTTATACATTTTCATTAGACCCTTTTTTAAGAATCTTATCAGATTCCCCTAAATGGAAAGGGATATTAGGTAATGGAATTCAGAAACCTGTTTACATACAAGCCTGTGCAGATGATGTGTGCTTATTTTATTCTGACATTACACAATTTCCTATCTTTTTGGAAAAAAATGACAGAATTCAAAAATGTCTTGAACTCTAAAATCTACAGAAGAGTTAAAGACTGTATATTGGTGTTGGATATCTGGACCCTCAGATATTGGCAGGTCTTCATGTCTCTTCTGAACCCCTTAAAATATTGAGAATTATGTTTGGACCCCAGAACTTGGCTTTCCTGAATTGGGAACACTCCTTATCTAAAGTGGAATCCAAAGTAAATCTGTGGAAATCATGGAGTATATCAAAAATAAAAAGAATACACATTACGAAAAAAATTTTAATCCCACAATTACTTTATGTTGCAATGTCATTTCCCCCACCTCAAAAAATGGAAGCAAAACTCAATAGTCTCTTTTTTTCAAATGCTGTGGGGAAACAGATTAAACCCAATATGTAGATGTTTTACATGCCTTCCTGTTCGATAGGGAGGAATTGGTATGATTGATCCCATAATATTTTTTTACACCTTATTTCTAGCACAAACAGTTAAATGTGGCCTTGGTCCTAATGTCACAATTCATAGTGCCTGGTGTAGATTAACTCTAGATCAGTATTTTCAGGCTTGGAGGATAGTTCCCCCGAGATTAGGAACATATTTACCTGTACCTGACAATTTTAAATCTACCGCTACTAAACTATGCAAATGGAATTTGACGAAATCACAAATTTTGTCCCAATTGGGACATGGTCTTTATCAGACAGTATTAGCTACCTGTTACCCTTGTGAGCCCAGTTTTAAGCACTGTATATTAGAACACAATAAACGTGTGATAGCCCAACTAACAAGTCCTAGAATTCCCCCACAGATATGGGAACATCTTTGGATGTCTGTATATGGTAGGACACAGGTTAGAGGAAATGCTAAACATAAAGCAGTAGAGGAAAGGACTTGTCCTTATCCGGATTGCATTAATATTGAAGAATCCTTTGAACATTACTTACTCACGTGTTCTTATTCAGTAGCCTTATGGGCTTTTTTAGCAGATAAGTGGAATTTGCCTTGGCTAAAAAAAATGTCTTATGAATTCTGTGTCTTAGGTCAATATTCCTCGTTGAAATCCAGATATCACCAGGATACCCTTGCTATCTTTCTATGTTGCCTGAAGTTTTATTTGTGGCAGGCCAGATGTAGTTGGGTGTTATATCAAAAAACAATGCCATATGAAACCATACAGAATTTGATAAGTTTAGCAGTGAGCCATGCTTATGAAAAAGATTTAATCATATCAACACCTCAACAGGTCCACAATTGGTGGAAAGGATTCTTATTTTTTATAAAATACAAATGAAGTTCTTTGTGAATATATGAATGTCAATTTCACAAAAAAATATAAAAAGGTATTTGACTAGTTTAAATGTGGTTGTGGAAGTGAGAAAAAAACATATGTGTTAGAATGTTAAGTTATGTAAAATAAGGAAACACTTGCACATTTGTTTGCAATTTACTTTATGATGTTATTTCAATAAAACTACCCCTACTCTTTTCGAGAAGTGCCATGGGATCTTTGACATCCACCTGAACTACCACCGGAACAGGCAGATGGGACCTTGGTTTAATGTCTCATCCAAAAGACGGCACCTCAGGAGTGCAGCACCTTCCTCATGCTGCACTGCAGTGTCAGTACTGGGCTATTAACACAAGTGCCTGGTGTGGGGATGGAACCCTCAGCCTTCTAATCTCCCGGCCTCAGAGGTGAGAGTGCTACCTGTTGAGCCAATGAATGAGGATACAACTCCACTATCTTAAAACAAAAAGAAATTCTTTGCAAAAAATGGGTTAATGCCTCAATGTAATGCCACAAAAGCAGGGAAATGTGGTGTTAGGGTTTCTATCGCTAACTCCTCACCCCACCTCAAGAAGCAAAAGGACAAGATCACACAAGCAACCACAGACAACCATCATCAGGTAAGGCAAAAAACATACAACTGTTTCCAGATGACACAAATGCGGTAGTACTGATGTTCTACCTTTGTGGATTTGTATCTGTGGCTAAATAGGGGCCTGTACTTATGCAACCAAACCTTTTTATGTATGTCATACTGTGTGCTGTAATGCTCTACACCTAGGGCTTCCGGGGGTGGACCTCTACTACCTGCAACTGGTGCAGAATGGCGCAGCAAGGTTGCTGATGGGCTTTTCATGATCTAGCCATATCATGCCTGTGCTCCATGGACTGCACTGGCTGCCAGTGCAGTGGAGGTTCACCTTCAAGGTCGGTTTGCTGACATATAAGGCCCTACATGGACAGGGACTGTGTTATTTACAAGACCTCCTGTGTCCCTACCGCCTCGTCTGTCCACTCCATGCCACTGATGAGGGATTGCTAGAGGTTCCCAGTGTCTGTTTGAAGACCTCAGGGGCAAGATCTTTTGCTTTTATGGTCCTGACCTTGTGGAACTCTCTACCTCATCAGGTTAGAGAATGACAGTCCACCAAGATGTTTAAAACTGCACTAAAAAAAATCATTTATTCAATTTGGCATTTTTAGATGATTAATAATGGATAGTGCTGTATATTTTAACCTCATTATTTATTGTTTTAACTTATCACTGTTTGTTTTAATCTGTGTACAGGTGCTTTGATACATTTGAAAAGCGCCTTTTACAAATAAAATTGACTTTGACTGTGTGCATGAGTACACATAGCTGCAGAAGCACAGGCCACATGGGTTCTGCACTTCTGCCTGTGACTCAGCAGCCTGTGGGACCTGAGACTCTGCAGCCAGAAGCACACATGCATGCTACATGGGGAACCTCACTAAATAGCATGGTTTGATTGTGCATGGCTTCCTGTATGCAGCTGCATAACTGAAAAACCGCTACCCCGTTGAACAAATTTCTAGATCTGCTGCTGAGATCATGACCCACATTGAAACAGTACTTCCATCTGTGTAATGGCTGGTCCTGCAGGGTCTTACCCTTCTGGAGCTACACATCTGTGTATACAGTAGGTCTTACACATGTGGCTGAACAAGCAGAAGCCCCTTGGGGGCCTGCGCTTTTGCAGACAGAAGTATTGTTGCAATTTTGGTACCATGGATTTTGTGGCACCCACACCTCTGTAGCCAGAGGTGGGTGTGTATGTCTTACACCTGCCACTGCAGAAGCACAGGCCCATCTAGGTGGTGTTTGTCTTAGTGTGCATGAGTTTCTGAGACTATAGAAGTGCTGGCCCCTTAAGGGCCTGCACTTGTGCAGAGAAAAGAACTCTTGTAATTTGGGTATCATGGATTTGTATCTGTGGCTGAAGGGGACTGTGCTTCTGAACACAGAAGCAGTGCTGTGATTTGAGTATCATAGATTTCTATCTTCAGCCACTGGTGAGTATGTATGTCTTGCAGTGTGCATGCCACAGATACAAATCCACGAAGGTATCACATTAGTGCTATTGCATTTGTATCATCTGGCAACAGTTGTATACTGTTTGACTTACCTGATGATGGCTGGCTGTGGTTGCTCATATGGTCTTTTTGCTGTTTGGGGGGTGGGTGGGGAGTGAGGCTTGGAAACCATAACACTACATTTCCCTGCTACTTTGGCATTAAGTTGACCCCTAACTAGTTAATGCAGTTTTTTGCAAAAAACATATATATTTTCTCTTCATACTTGAAGTAGTGGTGTAAGTGGGTAGATGGAGGAAAGAGATTTTTAGTCAGTGTTTGGGGCACTTTGAGACTTGTCTTTAAATTTTTAGCAGGTACTGTGTGTAGCCTAATTCAGGAAATTAATTTGAGGGGTGTGTAGATTAAGAAAGTCCTGGGAATCAGGTGTGTGATCTGGAGGTGGAGCTGCCAGAGGTATAACAGCAGCACTATAAAAGACTCCCTTGCCCTGCATGTCCCATCAAGATGTGTCCCTGCACATGAGTGGAAAGCGCAGACGTGGGACTTCTGTCTTTGGCATCTGTATGTGTCCAAAGATAGTCTGCAGAAGACTCTGCAGGAGGAACAGTAGGCCAAGGTAGGAGATAGCACACTATTGTGTTCTGTTATAATTAAACAGTCAGCTACAGGTAGTGTGTTAACATCTAGTAGGCAAGGAGTAGTAGGCACAAGGATGAGGTACTTATGAGTTAGAGGGTTGAAAAGGGAAATTAGGAGACGCTCTATCAAAACGCAGGGTAACAAGGTTCAGGCAAGGTGGTAAGAAGTAGTAGATACCTAGATCAAGTTAGGTGGCACAAGTAGATTGGTTAGAAAAAATGGGCATCCTATCTAGGGTAGAGTACGAAATGTCAAAGAAGCAAAGGGAGAGGTAGGAGTTTAACAGGCACGGAAAAGAGAGGAAAGTACAGGGAAGTTTCAACAGTCTCGAAAGTAAAAGAAAGCAAGCATGGGAGTGGTGCAATGTGATGGGTGTGGAGCTGCAGTCCTTTGGGACACTTTCAGGAGACTGAGGTGCTACCCCATTGTACTCATCTCTCTGGGATGAGGGCAGAGGTTGTTGGACTCCAGGCTGGATTGGCAAGTGTGCAGAGAATCTTGTGCCTTTCCCAAGGGCCACCAAGTCTGCTGCCAGTCCCCTAGAGGCTACCTAGGCAGAGGAGAAGAGGATGGACTTTGGTAATCACCAAGAGGGTGGGAGTGGTGAGAACGATGCACACTCCTCTGCCTGTACCACTGAAGAATTCCTTCACCATACTGGTGGGACAGTGGAAAGGGAGGAAGTGGGTGTCCTCAGAAAGGGAGGGCCCAAAGAGGGGGAGAGAGAGGGAGGAATAGGCCTTTAGCCGAGGATAAAGCAGCTGCTGGTGGGGGACTCTATTGTTGGGGGATAAACTTGGGAGTGGGGAAGGGGAGACAGGGAGATGCAGTGCCTAGGAGGTGCTTTGACTTGGAGGGATGGAGAGTGGATCCAGAGGATCGCTAGGGGCAGCAGGAGATGGGAAGGAGCTAGACGCCATTGTTCAGCTGAGGTCAGGGTAGAAATAGTGGAGAGATTTCAGGGAGCTGGAGAGGGACCTCAAGCAGGTGGCACACATGGTGGCTTTTACATGTAGATGGCTGGGGAGAGGAAAGGACACTGCACATCAGGATTTTAACAATTGGTTGAAAGCATATTGCATGGAGCAAGGCTTCAGCTACATTGGGGACTGGGGGCCAACCTGGAAAGAGATGGACCCTTATAGGGAAGACTGCATGCATCCTTCCAAAAAGGTAACTACAGTCCTTAGTGGGCAGTTTAAATGCTATCTGGATGAGCATTTAAACTAGCCAGGGGCAGGGGAGGCTGTAGAACTAAGGGAGGCATAAAATGCCCCCCAGATGATGAAGCAGCAGGGAAGGAGGGCCCGAAGAGGCACATGAAGACAGGAATGGGGACAAGGCAGAGGACAAAGGGATATAAATCAGGGAAATAGTGAGGAAGGGAGTAAAGGAAACCGGTAATAGAGAGGGTAACAAGGGAAAGGGTGGGTAGGGGGACTGTCAAGGAATAACACAGGCAAAAAGGGAGAAGCAGGCAGGAAGGGGGTAAGGTGTGGAGAGCCATATGCACCAATGCAAGTAGTCTGGGGAAATAAAATTTTGGAGCTGGAGGCCATCATGTCAGAGGCTACTTTGGATTTGGTGGCCATAATGGAGTCATGGTGTACTGACAGCTATGGCTGGGATATAGCAATACCGGGCTACTCTCTGTTTAGGAGAGACAAGGAAGGGAGGAGAGGATAAGGGGTTGTCCTACATTTAAGGGAGGGAATCAAGGCCATGGAAGGGCAGGGGCACCCAGAGGAAAAGGAAGGGCTGGAAGTGCTGTGAGGCATCCTGAGACGGGTGCTGGGGCCGCTATCCATATAGTAGTGGTATACAGACCTCCAGCACAGGGAAAGAGGTTGGGTAATTCACTTGGGGAAGCCATCATCAGGATAGCAAGTAATGGGGAGGTACTGCAAGTTGATGACTTCAATCTGCCAGCTGTGGATTGGAGTCTTCCGACTGCAGCTTCAGCAAGGAGCAGGGCCATTCTTGACTCCCTGCTAGGGGTTTTCACAGACAGCTTGTCAGTCAACCCACTATGGATGGAGAGGTGCTGAAACTGGTGCTTACAAACAGGAATGGCATTGCAGATGTTACAGTTGGCAGTCCCCTATGTACCAGTGCATATACATATTAAGAGAGGAACAGAGACAAACCACACAAGGATGAAGTTCCAGGGCAGATTTTAAAGAAATCTGAGACTGCCTCAGAAACTGCCTTATGGGTGGGAGGTTGTCAAGGAGGGGTAGAAGTACAGTGGGGAAAAATAAGGGAGGGTATAATTAAGGCAACCAGCCTCTGGATGAAAGAAGTAAGTAAAAGCAAAAGGAAAAAGAGACCGTCATGGTTCTCTAGGGAAGTGGCCAAGGTGGTGAAGGAAAAAAGGATGACATTGAGGAGGTATAAGGAAATGTAGAGGGAAGAAGACAGGGAGATATACAGTACCAAATAAAAAAAGAGGGAACCAGGCAAGGCAGTGAGGGGAGCAAAGGTGAAGAATAGTCATAGGGGTAGCTACAGAGAGGATAAGACTTTCTTCCAGCACATAAGTGAGAAGAGGAAGACAAGGACTTGGTGACGAGAAACAGTTCCAGGACCAACACAGAGTGTGAGGCTCAATTTGTTGCAGTGAAAGAGGAAAAGGACCTGGGTTCATAATAGATAAGGGTCTGAAGCATGAAAGGCGGTGTGCAGCTGCTGCCATGTGGGACAGCAGGATGATGGGGTGCATCAGAAGGGGGGTGACCAGCAGAGGAAGTAATCCTGCCATTTCACAAGGCCCTGGTCAGGTCCCACCTGGAATATTGCATGCAGTTTTGGGCTCCTCAATACAAAATTGACACTGAAGCATTTGAGAGGGTGCAATGCAGGCCACAAAAATGACCAGGGGTATGGGAGACAAAAGCTATTGGAAGAGGCTAGAGGCCCTTAAGGCTGAGGGGGGGACATGATTACTGCAACTCCCTGTATCTAGGGCTTGCAGGGGTTGATATCTGCTGCTTGCAGCTCATGCGGGCCTGTTATTGATAGGTACTCCTCGTGCCTGTCATATTTATCCAGTGCTGCGCGATCTGCACTGGCTGCCAATACAGTGGTGGATCACCTTTAAAGTCAGTCTTCTGACTTACAAAGCTTTACATGGACAGGGCTCGGACTACCTGAAAGAGCTCCTGGTACCTTACTGCCCTAGACAATTGCTCCGCTCGGCGGATGAGGGGTTGCTGGAGATTCTGAGGGTTTCTTTAAAATCTTTGGGGGCCCGTGCTTTTATGTACATGGCCCCTGCCCTCTGGAATTCTTTACCCCATCCACTTTGGCAGTGTGTGTCCATGGAGGAATTCAAAAAGGCCTTAAAGACTCATGTATATTAAAGGCTTACCCCTGATAATATTTTATTGTATTTTATGAATACAATAGTTATTGGATCTGTGTTTATTTTACCTTTTTTATGTTCAGCTGTTGTAAAGGTGCCTTGGTTTTAAGAAAGGTGTGATACAAATAAAGAATTATTGTTGTTATTATGATCTCAGTCTTCCACATACTCAAGGATATTGACAAGACAGAACCTAGAGACATTTGGTCTGGTGTCCTCCAGCAGAGACACATCCTGAAGCTCAGAGGTGGTAAATTTAGTAGTATTAGAAGTCACGTTTTCTCCCAGAAGGATGAACCTGTGGAATAGTCTTCCAGCAGAGATGATAGAGGTGCTTTGGGTAGAGGGATGTGTCTCTCCCAGGCAGGGCACTGTGGTGGACTAGGATCTAATGAGGTAGGCACTAAGACCCAGGGGAATCCAAAGGCCCAGACTGTTATCTAGATGGATATGGGTTTTCTTCCCTTTAGGTCTCTGCAGCCTTCTGGGTGATCTTGTACATGTATAGCACGTCACCTCAAGGCCGCTGTGGTGCCTGATCTTGCCGTCAACCTTCCCTGTCTGAGGTACACAGCTCCAGCTTTGCCAGCCTCCTGATGCAGTGACTTGGGTTTGCTCCCAATCCTGGACACTGGTTCATCAGGGCAGCCCAGAACTTTTATTTTTAACCCTGCTTATGAAGTATGAGGGATGGACATAGTGGACTTTGCATTCCTTCCAAATGTAAATTACTGTGTTACATTTTGGTTACTATGAAGAACCATATATGGGTTACTCCTCAAGTAATTTCCAGGTATCCAGGTGACCCAGTCCCACACTGGGCATGTGCTTACTAGTAAATGGCCTGTGGACCACACCAACAAGCACTGAGCAGTGGGTTATGTGTGACCCTTTAAAGGCAGTACACTGAACCTATTGCAGAGGGTGGGGAAATTGTCTGGCAGGTCTATACATCACATCAATTTATGCAACAGCTTTACTATCCACAGCGTCTGTGGCTATACTGTTGAAAGATGGGTGGAGCACAAAGGTTTGCAAGATGAAGTCCCCCCCCAAGCTGGTAAGAGGATCACCATTCTGTATACTTTGATCTTTGAGAGTCATGGTTATCAGGAGGACCGGGGAGGCACTGGTAGGTGACCTTCCCATGGGTAAGGCTACGCATTACCACTTTCCTCTGTTATTCCAGCTGAATCTAAGGCATATATTTGTTTTTATTTGAATCTAGGATTATAAGTACCTTTGAGCCAAGGCTCTTTTACAAAGATTCCATGTCAGTTGAGGTACAATTCAAACAAGACATTGAATAACAGTAGAACAGTGGGTTACAGGCAGTTATATACAGTTTTATACATTCAATACAGTGGCAGAAATACCAGAAGGAGACTGGTAACAGGATTGACACTGTATGGAGGAGAGACACACTCATGGGGTGCAGCCATAAGCACTTGTCAAATATCAATTAAAGTGCTACAGGGGGTAGGGAAGAAGGGTGGGAGGAGGGGAGGATGAATGGGTGTATGGGAAAGGGAGCTGAAGGGGGAGAGGGTTAATTGCTAGGTGGAAAGAGCAAAGAGGAGAGGGGAGAGGGGAGAACAATTAGGAAGGACAGTCACAGGAGCTAGATGCAGACAGGATGTGATGGAGACTTGATTTGAATGGACCAGGCTTTGGCATTGAGGCGATGTCTATGTTGAGACCATTGAACCAGCTGGGAGCTCTGTGCACAAACAATCTTTGGCTTTGTGTGGTGCGGAAAAGCGGGATTTTTAGAAGCTGGGATTCAGAGCCCCTGGTGATGCGAGTAGTCCACGCTGGGCAGAGGAGAGCTTGGATGCCTGGGGGAGCAAGGTCTAGTGTTATTTTCTTTGTAATAAGGCAGGTTTGGCACTTGATCCGGTTTGAAAGTTGAAGCCACCCAGTCTGTGTGTAGAGATCACACATGTGGGTGAGGCGATGGGCACCGGATATGAGACGGCAAGCTTTGTTTAGTGCAATGGATATGCACCCGAGGGCAGAGGCAGAGCCGTGGATGATCAGGCCATAGTCGATTACTGAGATTCCAGAGTTCTGTACTGCAATCCTTAAGGCATCTGAGGTAAGGCATTGCCTGTGCCTGAAGAGTAGGGCAGTGTGAGTGTTGGCAGCCTTGGCAATATTGTCAATGTGCGTAGCATATGATGGGTTACAATCAATGGTAATACCTAGATATTTAAAGGATTGAACCTGTTCGAGGGTTGCACCAAGGCAGTTTTTGATTTTGATGGGATTGAGTCTGTGTTTGTTGTGCGAGTTGCAGAAGAACATGGACTTGTTTTTTTTTTTTGTCATTGAGAACCAATTTATGTGTACTAAACCAAGTTTCAATCGAGGTGAAGGCAAGCCATAGATTCTTTTGAAGGTGGTCCGGATCCTTGTGAGTGGAGAGAATGACTGCGTCGTCAGCATAGAGGAGGATTTGTGTAGGACACGATTGTGGAAGATCATTCAGAAAGAGGCTAAAAAGAAGTGGCCCAAGAATGGAGACTTGAGGAACTCCTGAGTGAACAGGACATGCATCTGAAAGAATATCAGCTATTTTCAGTCTTTGGGAGTAGCTCATGGACCAGTTAGTGGACTCTGGTGGGAGACCAGCAGAACGTAGCTGTGTGAATAATAGATTATGGTGTACAGATAGCATCTGACTGTGGAGAGTAGACCTCAGACAAGATGTGGTTTACTGTATAAGCCCCTGTGACAGGGTTTGTCTGCCTTTTGCCCTCCCCAATCAGTTTCAGGACCAGGGTTTTTCGTTTTTTAGGGGCTCACGTGGGAGCCAAATCAGGATTTGGCAAAAGATGTCTTTTTGGAGTTGGCTTTAAAGAATTCAATGCAGGGAGACCTGCAAACTTGCAGTCAGCCCTTAATTGGATAATTGGGAGCAGCTGATAATTGACAGCACTTACAGGCTGTGGAGTTAAATAAAAACATGCCTCAGTATGAAGGTTTTTGGGGGCTCTGCAGGGAAGGAGAGGTAAATCCTGCAGAACGAGGCATGGCAAATACAGCACTGGAAAGTTTGCCACAGGAAAGTTCGGTACATGAAAGTTCGGCATAGAAAAATTAACAGCCAGAAATTTGGTCATGCATTTCACTATAGTGGTGATCCATGGCAGCATGGTGTTGTAATAGTAAATCCACGCTCATACCTCAAATTTCCGTGGAGTGGTGATCCATGGCCACATGGTGTTGTAATAGTAAATCCATGCTCATACCTCAAATTTCACTGGAGTGGTGATCGATGGGCACATGGTGTTGTAATAGTAAATCGACGCTCATACCTCAAATTTCCCTGGAGTGGTGATCCATGGCCACGTGGTGTTGTAATAGTAAATCCATGCTCATACCTCAAATTTCACTGGAGTGGTGATCCATGGCCATGTGGTGTTGTAATGGTAAAACCACACTTAAATCTGAAATTTCACTGGACTGGTGATCCATGGCAGCGTGGACCAAATTTCTGACTGTTTAATTTTTTGTGCCGAAATTTCCTGTACCAAACGTTCCTGTGGCAAACTTTCCAGTGCTGTATTTACCTACACTCTGCAGAATAGAGAGCTGAGGTAGTTATTGTGGTTGAATGTATAGGAGGAGGTTAACCCCACAATCTAGAGAGTGACAGAGGACAGAGTTGAGGGAGACTGCCTGGAGGCCTGCTTGAAAGCAGGGAGAGCTGATGAAAGCTTTGAGAGAGAATCCATGTAGTATAGGCTGAATTGAGGCCCTGGAGTTAGTGGCCAGAAAACATAAAGAAAGCCTGAGACAGAGAATCAGTTCAGTATAGGCTGAATTGGGGCCCTAGAGTTAGTGGCCAGAAAACCTAAGAAAAGACCTGAGAGGAGGGAGAATTAATTCCGTATAGCCTGAATTGGGGCCCTAGAGTTAGTAGACAGAGAGGATCAGGGAAGAGGCAGTTTATTCCTACAGTGTAAAGAAGATAAATCACTAGTAAGAGATTGGCCAATCAGCCTGATGTCAGTGATGGGAAAGTTAATGGAATCACTGCTGAAGAAAAGGATAGTAGAATATCTTGAATCCAGTGGGTTACAAGACATGAGGCAGCATGGATTCAAGGGGAAAGTCCCGACAAACAAATCTGATAGATTTCTTTGACTGAGTAACCAAGGATCAGGGAGGAGCAGTGAACGTGGTCTACCTAGATTTCAGTAAAGCTTTCAACTCCATTCAACATAGGAGACTAGTAAGTAAGCTGGGTAGCTTAGAGTTGCTACAAAGGAGGTAAACTGGGTAAAAAAATTGATTGGGGATAGGTAACATAGAGTGGTAGTGAAAGGATTTCACTCGGAGGAGGGGATGGTAACCAGTGGGGTGCCTCAGGGATCAGTGCTGGGGTCAATCCTCTGTAGTGTCTTTATAAGTGAAACCGGGGATGTGCTGGAGGGGAAGGTCTGCCTCTTTGTAGATGACACAAAAATCTGCAGTAGGGTGGGCACTCAAGGAGTGGTGGAAAGGACAAACACTCGAACAGAGATCTGAGAGAACTAGAGGAGTGGCCAAGTTTATGGGAGCTGGATTTTAATGCAGAAGAAGTGTAACGTGATGCACTTGGAGCACAAGAATCCAAGGGCGAAGAACAAAATCAGTGGAGTGGTATTGATGACTACAAAGCTGGAGACAGACATGGAGAAAATCATATTGGATGACCTAAAGGTGGCCAGGAAGTGTGCCAAGGCAGCTGGGAGGGCTCATTGGATGCTGGGGTGCATAAGGAAAAGGGTATCACCAACAGAAAGAGGGAGGTGATGATGCCTCTGTATAGATCATTGGTAAGACCCCACTTGGAATACTGGGTCCCATTCTGGAGGGCACATCTCTGGAAGGACATAGGCAGAGAGGAGGCAGTCCAGAGGAGGGCAACTAAAATGCTGCAGGGTCTGCATAAAAAGCCCTACGAGGAGAGACTAAATGAACTCAATATGTACACCCGAGAACAAAGGTGAGAGTGGGAAGATATGAGAACTTTAAATACCTCATGTGTGTAAACAAGGTACAGGAGGAAAGTATTTGTCAGAGAAAAAGGTGCAAAACAATAAGGGGACATGCTTTGAAGCTGGAGGGGGTAGATTCAAGAGAGATGTGAGGAAGTACTTATTCACAGAAAGAGTGGTGGATCCCTGGAACAGCCTACCAACGTAGGTGGTGGTGGGGGGTGAAAACAATAGTGAGGTTCAAGAACATGGGATAGGCATCAGGAAATCTTAGTGGAAATGAAGGGGGGAGGGAGAATGAGCTGGAGATCATGCAGGGTCGGAGGTGATACTGTAGGTAGGGAAAAATGGTCAGACTGAGTGGGCCAAATGGGCCTTATCTGCTAACAAATTCTATGTTTTTTGAAAACTGGATCTGTTTAAACAGATCTAAAAGAGTTTAGGTGTTTGAACTTTGAAGCCTCTCTGACCTATCATTTTGAATGTTCCCAAATAGCCTTGACCACACTGTAAACTCGCTACCTATCACACAGGTTGGCAGATGTGATGGGATTCAGACGGGCCTAGCAGTTTGGGGAAAATTAGTTAAGGAACATTTCTGGGATTTTTCTTGAGGTTAGGGAGCTCAGGTTCTAGCTAGCAAGTACTCGACAGAAAGGAATTTGGTATTGAGGCACTAAAGCAGCTGGTGAAGACTGTGTTAGCAGCAGGACCCATATTCGAGTGAAAGACTAGAACCTTTATTTGGAACACACACTTCAAGTGCCAGTAAGGGTACCTAGAAGAAGCTGAAACTTAAAGATTTTGATTGCTATACATGTGGCCTCCTTGCATTTGGCAAGAGTACCTAAGCAAGGGAAATTTCCTTGTGGTTGTGAAAAACAGTCTGCACTATGGAGTGTGCTTTGTTTTCCTTTTGAGTGGCTCTCCTGACCCTAAAGATAATAAACCTTGTGGCCCTTTTGCAGGACGTAAAAAAGGAGCAGCTGGTGAAGGCCAGAGCAGAGAGGGAAGAAAGGCTGAGATGAGTTGAGTCCACTCCCCAGAAAGAACTGAACCAACCATCAGTGCTGCAAACTGCAGTGGAATCACCCACGATAATCTGAAGCCTTGTGCTGAGGTCAGTCTAAGTTGAGAAACCACCAAAGAGGTGGTGACGGGACATTGAGGGTTAACAAAACAGTTGAGTATGTTACATGTGGGGAAATTATTAAAACTACTACTTCACGGTGAAGGGAATCTGAGTACGTCCACAGTCTGGGTCCCATTTGGGAAGGTGATTACGTGGAATACAACACTGCCACCTACAAAACTGAACCCCAGGTTTTTAACCAAAACATTTTCCCTGATGTTCCCAAAAGTGGAAGAAGTCTATTAAGAGTGAAGTCAATGTATATGAGATCACAGAAGTTGGGAATCTTAAAGATCCAGGTGCAAGTAACAGCTGGGTGGTTCCACTATGGATGTTCACACAGACAGAATCCATATGGCATGGTTAGCAACAGAAATTGATATACTCAGGTTAGTTGAAAAGGAACTAAATGAGGAACTGTTGTAAAAACAAGAAGAGCTAAGAAACATTCAGGTGTCATCTTTCAAGGTATTGGAACAAACATAACAGAGGAAGGCTGAAATTGTAGTCCCCAAATAGGAATGTGCAAGTGGAAATCAAAATGCTTAAGGTTGACATAGATGAGCATGTGTGAGGAAGTACAATGAAAATGAGGAGACAGCTGCATTAAACAAACTCTGGCCAGAGCCGACACAGCTGCAGCTGCACTCACCGAGCTCATGACAAAACAGTCCACCATGCCCAAAATGGCCACGGTGCAGTCACACATGCACAACTACTTGTACATGTGCACTAAACATCGATGGCCACATTGAGAATGGCAGGTAACTGGCAACCAAAATAGTGCATGGGGGGATGAGCGGACTGTTAGGGAGTTGCGAAATGATCATACTGCAACTCCAAAACAGTTCCATTCTTCAGTGTCCATCCAGTGGCTCGTTTTTAAAGCTACTGCAAGATGGCTGCAGGCTCTGCCCACTGCAGCTGTAGAAATGAATATTCCAAGGTATTACAGGAAGAGGTGCAGTTCTCTCTCAAGTTAAAGTGGTTGAGAAAAATGTAGTGTCTCACCAGCACAGAGGGGAAAGGTTAGGAAACCTAGTAGAGGTGATACAACTAGTTCAGAAAACCAAGGTGGAGGTAGAAAGACAAAACACTGAGCAGACAGTGGGTTCTGGAAAGATGGGAGGTGACAGGACCTTTGGAAAGATAAAACTGGACCTTGTTTGGTACCAGGCTCAGAACAGTATTACAGATAGGTAAGCAGAGCTCACCTTTGCAGAAGGCCTTGCAGCAAATGTTGAAAAAAAATTCACCTCTTCAGAGGTCAATTACCCTTCCCAGAGGTAAGAGCAGGTGGGTTTAAAAACTGAGCTGTTAAGCAAAAAGTGGACAAACCACTAGAAAGGCTATCACAACAAGTTCCAATAGGAAGGGGTCGGTAATGAACAAACCACAGACAAGAGGTGAAGAGCTGAATGAAAAGTGGATATACTGGTTAGAATGGTACCCAAAAACTAGACAGAGATTTTGCAGTGTCACACAATGGTTCCCTGGGTTAGTGCAACCTGAAGTGCTAAGGTTGGCTCCAGTGCTTCCTGGTACAGAATGTTTGGGAAGGAAGGAAACCCTGGAGCAAAACCCAGCTCAAGGTTGTGGGCCAGAACTAGTTAATGAGGTAGATGACTATTGTGCCTCTTGCCTTGACTACCATGTGGGTTACCTAAAGATTGGAAGGAGGACACCGGCCCAGTGGCACTGAGGGCTGAGGCGCTGGATGCCTTGCCTTGCACCACACCGGCAACCCGTGTTCAGGAATGGACATGAGGCGCCGGGGGATTGGCAGGGAGGAGAAGGATCGAGTGTCCCTAGGACTGCTCTCTTTCTCCAGGGAGGGGGGACTGCAGGGCTCGGCGATTGCCTGCCACCTAGCGGAGGCTAAGAGTGTGGCAGGCGCTTGGCAGGTTGTGCACGGGAGCGTGCGTGCTGCTGCCACCATTGCATGCTGCACCTCAAGGGGAACAGAGTAAACACAGAAAATATGGAGTCTTCTGTGAATGACAGTGGTCCCCTTCTGTGACAGCCTGGGAAGGCACCTCCCAGAAGGCTCATCCAGTCCGGTGGGTTGAGTCGTTCTCCACCCCCTGCCACAAAGGGTAAGTCATGTGGTTATGAGGAGGGGGTCTCATACCCGGCTTCCACATGGGGAGGACGTCAGATGCTGGCAGAGGACTCCAGGGGAGAAAATAAAGTAGCTGCAAAAAATTAAAAAAAATATTGGAAGAAGGGCCCCATTTTGTTCAAAGGGCCAAATAGTTGCTCCAAGCAGTAAAAGAAGAACCCCATTGAAAATATATACTGAAAAACCCTATCCCTTGGAAGGGATGAGACGGAGTATTGCAGGGGAACCCAAAGAAACTATGATTGATAGGGACATGGATGTTGTGAAGGAAATGTGAGCTTTGATAAATCGTAAGATTGATGGCCCAGTGAAACAATGTCCAAACCATGTAATTAGCAAGCTGTGCAAATTTATGATGACTGATGGTAATATCTGGGACAACATAGTACTGTACTGGATGCAGATAATGCAGGAGGTGCCGTGCCTCCAACAACCAGGGGTTTCTTGTCATGTAAGACATTGTACGGGCAACTATCCCACAGGATGGTAAGCCTCATAATGGAGAGGGTACAGACACATAGTCCACATTGCATGCTGTAGTCTATTTTAAGGAGGAAAGAAGGACTGGACACAGTTGCCAAAATAAACTAGAGAAATGCACAGCACATTCAGATGGTTCTGTTTACTCAGTGTTTTAGGATTCAGAAGCTTCAAATGGGGAAATGCAGTACAGTGCCCCATGATACAGGCAGACTACAGAGCAAGGCCCCTTTTTCCTTCCAGGAGGGTATTGCACAGATGCCCATTCCCATGCTTTCCCCGGGGATGGCTATGTGACAGGATAGGTCTGCCCTTTGCCCTCCCCCATCACTTTCAGGGCCAGAAGGGGGAATGTCTGTGGCTCTGGTGGGTGCCAAACCAGAATCTGGCAAGAGATGCCTTTTAGGAGTTGACCTTGAAGAATACAGCGCAGGAAGAACTACAGACTTGCAGTCAGGCCTTAATTGGAAACAGCCGATAATTGGGAGCACCTGCAAGCTGAGGAGCTAAATAAAAGGATTTTTTTTTTAACTTGGGGCTGGAATATGCAGAGAGAGAGAGAGGTAAACTGTACAGAATACAAAGCTGAATGGTAGCTCTGAAGAGACTCTGGCTGCATGTATAGGGGAGGTTGAAGAGCAACTCTGCAGTTCAGCATATGCTTTCATAAATAAGATGCTTCAGCTGTTGCAGTTTACAAGAGAATGCATTTGTTTTCATTCTCAGTGTTTCTTTGCAAGATTTACAGCACATCCTGGTAGTCCATCTAAAGTCTGTATAGAAAACATTTGCCTCTCCACGGTTGACCTCACAGTGCCTTTGTTTCTGACATCATAGTGCTCACTATGACAACAGACTGATGTCACAAACAGCAACTGTGTGGTTAGCAGGGTAGAGTCAGATACATTTTGAAAGACTCAGTAAAATAATTGCTGCATTATCTACACTATTTAGTAGACCAACAGCAGGGGAAAGTAAACAAAATAACAAAGAACTAGAAAACAGTTAAAACATAATTGGAGTAATGTTTTTAAGCTTTTTATTATAATAGGGGGTTGCTTTTTAAACTTACAAGCCAGAGACGGGCAGAGCTGGTGAAGTGTGCCTGGAGGCCTGCTTAACAGCACAGAGAGCAGATGAAAGTTTTGAGGGATAATTATTTCAATATAGTCTGAACTGGGGCCCCAAAGTTAGTGGCCAAAAAACCTAAGGAGAGCCCTGGGAAGGAAAATCAATTCCGTTTAGGCTTGATTGGGGCCCTACAGTTGATGGACAGAGAGGATTAGAGAAAGGTAGTTTATTTTGCTGATAAGACTGTTTAAAACTGAAAAATAAATCATTTAATTTTGCACTGTTTAAACAGATGTAAAATCAAGAGTTTAGGTGTTTGAACTTTGAAACCTGTCTGACCTAGCAGTTTGAATGTTCCTAAATAGCCTTGGCTGCACAGTTACACGCTACCTGTCACAGCACCCCAGCCATACACAGCCAGATAGGGACCCATCCAGGGATGGAAAAGGTGGAGGGACCACATGGGTGGCATATACACCTGAGGCTGACCCATAGCCAGTGAGCAATTGTGGGTTCTCGATCATTTAAATGTGGCTGTCGGTTGGGCAGATGGCCCTTTTTGGCCTGAAAGCTGTATTGGCAAGTGGTAGGTGGGCCTGTTAGCCCATTTAACTCCTATTTGTGCCATTCTAATGCATGTTGTGGCAGTTGTAGTTGTTATGTACATCTTTCCTTGCTTGTTGCAGTGGTTATGGGGATTCACCATGGCTATTGCAGCCCCAGGGATGGGGTAGTTTTTAAGCCTCAGTTCCACACCTGTGGGCACCTATTTTGTACTGTGCATTGGCATTCACAAATGCAAACTATGCATATGTCCAGTTACATCCATGTTAGCATTATGAATATGTGCACGACTGCATTCCAAGTACGTGCACTGTGCACCTATAACTGACTGAAATCTGTAGCTTTCTTGCAGAAGTGGCTCTACTTCACACTGTGTGACCCTTCCACATATGTAGCACCTGTGGTTTGGGCTCTTAACCACTTACCTTGCCTTGAAAATCAAAGAAAAATGGCAAGGATTAATCTGCTGAGGTTATTGTGTTTTCTAGCCTGCACCTAGAATTTTATTTTCTTATTGTTGGATTGCTGCTTTACCATACTTGTGATTAAAACTGGCCTGCAATGCATACATTATAACGCTGACATATGTACACCTTAAGCGGTTGTGCACAAGATGTGATGAGTCTGATTAATTATATTTCATGTATTGCAAATTATTGTCTTTTATACAGTAGTATATAATATTTTAACATTTTTTTACATGTGCAAATCTGACAAAAAATACTGGATTCACCACATTAGCATTCAGATCATTTTTAAAAAACTAAGTAAGTGAAATGACATGAGCAGTGTGCATTAGTTTAAAAACAGTGTCACTAGAAATGGTGGTGGTGTGGTGTGTGTGTGTGTGTGTGTGTGCGTGCGTGCGTGCGCACAGAGGAGAGCAGACATTCAATCCTCCTACCCCCTGGCCAAATCCTAATGACTCTGGTTCGCTTCCGAACATGGGTCACTGGTGTAGCAAGTGGTAGCCCCACATCTGGGTTGGCATACATGTTTGCTTTCTCCCAGTTTTTGCAGTCTCTCTCCACAGGGTGGCTACTGATACACGTCACAGAAGTCACCAACTCTGGCTGCCCACTCCTGAATGTGGGTTGTCAGCACAGAAGTGTAATGTGCTTCAGAGGGCCATTGGGGATGCTCCTGAAATGTAATTTTATATCTCAACAGGAATTGCCCATAGAAAAATAACACCTGGTTATTTGTTTACCATTCTCTTGCTCCATCTCTCCAGAAACTTTACTCATCTGTTGGCATCTTTTTAGGCTCCTAAATTCTTCTGCCAACTTTTGCAGAAGAAACACACCCTTCCCTCATGCCTTGAAGCAAACAGTTTAACCCAAACCTTAGAGCTCTTGCAGTAGCAGACTGACATAATATTTACTTGTTCTAGCCAGACACTTCCTAGCAACACCACTCAGTGGATTATGAAGCAATCTTTGGCAAGGCCGTTCTTCCCATGGGTATCCACATCGGGCAGAGCAGGTTCTCCCATCTCCGTGGCTCAGTTTCTGCCAAAAGGGCACAATATATGTTGCAACACAGAGGAGCTCGGATCAGTACAGACTTGAGGAGGCAGAGAAACCAGCTTGCTGATAAGTGAGGGTCTCAAGGAATCCTTTTGGACCACCTCTACAGTACAGTGTGTTTTATTATGACACTGTCTAAATATTTTAGGGTTTATGGGTAGGTTCTGCTCCAAAAAAGGTATGGTTATCAGTATTTCCAATCTTTGCAAATATTACAGATAACAGCACTGTTCATACACATTGTATAGTGACAAACTTTACAAGCAATGACAGACTAGTAGTCAAGTGACTGTAAATGTAGAGTGGCAGCCATTCTGTTTAACAACTACACACAGTTGTGAATAATTTCTTGAACTGGTTAATAGTCAAAGGGCCAATGTAAAAAAAACCTGCATACATTAATTTAACTGAGTCTTTGAAAACAAAATGCGTTGCATGTCAGACATTTAAAGAATGAGCAACCCACTTTGCTACAGTCGAATCACAGGGAGATTCCAGCAGCATTCCAATAGCACAGAGGGAATCCAGCAGCCTTCCAACATCGCTGAGAGAGTTCAACAACATTTCAACAACAGAGAGCGCGCGCAGAAGACTTGCTCAGGGTCATTCAGTAATAAGTGGCAGTAGAGGGATTTATATTTGTGTCTCCATCCAGATTTGCAGCCCTGTGCTCTAGCCCAGTGTTTCCCAAATGGGGCCAGAGTGACTGCATTCACCAGTACAATGTTGTGCAGTCACAGAGCTTTTAAGAACCCCAATTAAAAAAAGGAATGGAATGGTCACTATCTTCCCTTAAAAAACATTGGAGATACATTTAAAGTGCAAATATATCGGGGATTTTACTTAATCTATACTTGTGAAAAGTTTTTTTATATTTAGTGTTTGCAGTGTATTGGGGGTTTACAGTGGCAAAAATAAGGGGATCACCAGTGTGGTCTGGTGGCCAGGCTCTGAAGCCCTTTGATGCCTCCAGGGTTTGGGTCTTGAGAACTACTGCTTTAACCCCTAGGCTAAAGTGCCTTTTACATGAACTGATTTGGCTCAGGTTTGTGCAAAGCCTGGAAAACATATTACAGGGCCATTTTTCAGTGCAGTTGCTGTGGTATTGTAACTCAAGATAAAACAAGCATTTGTCAATGCCAAATGTTGGCTTGCTGGCATTGGTAGTGCAGGAGTTAGAGATGCATAATAGGAATGGCAGTGAAGTATTGAACTGATACCAACCAACCCCCATGCTGCAGAGACTGACAGGCATTGGGGTGTCCCTTTGGGTGTTGGTCATAGTGCTCATGCCATTTCACCTCTTCTTATCCTGCAGACACCGACAAGTGTTGCGGTGTGCATTGGGGTATTCGGCCTTTACGCTCACCCCATTCCATAAGGAAATACACTGACATGGGTGCAGTATAGGACAGTGAGGTGAACTTTGGAGCCAAAGCGTCCAAGGCACATCTTGATGATTGTCACTGGCTGCGGTGGGGGGGGTGGAATGGCGTGAGCATTACGTCTGACAATCCCAAGCCACACTCCTGACACCTGTCATTCTCTACAGGGTAGGGCATTACAGTTGGAAACCCTAATGCCTGAGGCATTTTCACTCCAATATTTCAACATGGACTTTTTGTGACCCTACCTCATGAACAGTGGCACTATCAGTTCGTTAGCCGAAAGGTGATTTTTGCACAGCGACTGTGCCATTTGGTGCCACAGGTGCAAAACACATTTTGCACAGGATGTGAAAAATGACAGCTGTACTTTTCATGAGGAGGTACAAAAAAATGGCAATGTTGAAAATCTGGAGTGAAAATATGAAACACTGGTGAAGTCATGAGCATGCATAGAAACTGGGCAATGCACGCCTGTAATGCAATTATTTTGGGGATTTTTTAACCAGATTTTCAGCATAGGCATTTTGGGACCTCTGCTCATAAACAGTGGCACTGCAATTTTGTTAATCTGTCTCGAAAGTTGATTTCCCACAGTGACTGAGCCATTGTGTGCCAGATGTGCGAAAACACAGTTTGGGCAGAATGTGAAAAATGACAGCTCTACTGTTCATAAGGAGGTGTGAAAATGGCAATGTTGAAAATCTGGAGTGAAAATATTAAAACTGCAGAAGTACGAGCATGTGTGGAAACTGCAAAACACACACTACGTAACACAGTCATCTTTTGAATTTTCCACAAATTTGCAACATAGGCTTTCTGGGACCCACCTCATAAACAATGGCACTGTCATTTTGTTAATTGGTCCCAATAGGTGATGCGTGCAGTGACCACAAAATCACCTTGGGACTGAGTAACGAAATGACAGTGCATGTTCAAGATGGGGTCCCAAGAACCCATGTTGAAAATCTGGAGCCAAAATTCAAACAAGCATTTGTCAATGCCGAATGTTGTCGCGCTGGCATTAGCTTTGGTAGTGCAGTGCGGTAAAACATTTTGGACAGGATGTGAAAAATGACAGCTGTACAGTTCATAAGGAGGTGTAAAAAAATGCCAGTGTTGAAAATGTGGCATGTAAACATAGCAAATTTGCTAAGTTACAAGATTGCGTGTGAAATATGCAACGCATGCTTGGAACACTGCCATTTTATGGGCGTTTGGCACCAAATTTTTGACATAGACATTTTAACACCTGTGCTCATGTACAGTGTCACTATTATTTCCTCAAGGTGTCCCAAGAAGTGATTTCGCTCAGCGACCATGCTATTCTGCGCCGGAAGTGTGAAAACACATTTTGGGCAGGATATGTGAAATGACGGCTGTACTGTTCATCAAGACGTGTGGAAAAATGGCAATGGTGAAAATCCAGAGTGAAAATATCACAAATGCACGATGGTACGAGTGTGCGTGCAATCTGCCAACGTATGCTCGTAACAGTCATTTTATGGAGTATCATCACCAAATTTTCAACATAGGCATTTTAGGACCTCTGCTCATGAACTGTATCACTGTAATTTTCATAATCTGGCCCAAACACTGATTTCCCAGAGCGACTGCGCTATTGTGCACTGGAAGTGCGGAAACACATCTCGGGCAGGATGTGGAAAACGACAGCTGTACTGTTCACAAGGAGGTGTACAAAAATGACAATGCTGAAAATCCGGCGTTAAATATTGCAAATGTCTTGGCAATTACGAGCATGCATAGCTACGCAATGCACGCTCGTAAAACAGGCATTTGTTGGAGTTTTTTCCACCAAATTTGGAATAGGCTTTTTGAGAGGCCACCTCATGAAAACTGGCACTGTCATTTCGTTAATGGGTCCTGAAAGGTGATTTCGCTCAGTGACTGCGAAATCACCTTTTGAGGCCAATTAATACCATGACAGTGATAGAATTCATGAGGAGGGGCCCCAAAAACCCCATGTTGAAAATTTGGTGCCAAAATTACAACAAATGCCCAAGATATGCAGCAAAGTTGAAAAAACCCTATTTATTCCATCTTACATCTTACGGGCATTTCCTCATTTCGTGGTCGGCTTTGAAGAGTGCAGACATGTTCCTGGTCCACCGAAGATGGTTGCACCGGACTCGGAGGTAAGTATGGGGTAGGGGTGTGTGGGGATCAGGGTGCACAGTGGGTGGGTGGGGGGGCTGTTTTTTTGTTACAGGTAAGAAGAAAAAACTAAAAAATTACATCGCGGGACAGTTTTTTTTTTCCAGGAAACTTGGCACGCTTGGGTGGGCTCCCAGCATGCCACCTAACTGTTTTGGGGGGGGGTTGCTGCATCCGATGGGGGATTGGGCACCCTCATCAGCAGACAATGGGGAGTGAATTTATGCCGACGGGGATTGGGCACCCCTGTTGGCACACAATGAAAGGGAGGGGGGAGGCAAGAACTAGGGGATTGGGCACCCCCTCGGCGCATAGAAATGGGGTGCTGTATGCTGCCGACGGGAGTGGCCTCCCTGTCAACAAATTTCTGCAGCCACAGAAAGTCGGGCTAGGGATTGGGCAGCTCTGAAGTCGGCCATTGGGCGGTCATCAACATGTTGTTAGGCGGTAAGCACGCAGGCGGGTCTGCTGCATCTGATGAGCTTTGCTCGGATTGCAGTGGACCTTTCCTTAGATGTGCTCGCCACATTAGCATGCATGGTGTGGCCCCGGCATGCAGGCTGATTGGGGAATGAGGGACGCACCTACTGTTGTGTGCCTTGCATTCGCCCAACAGTGGCTGTGCCTCCAAATCTGCACTCTCCCAAGATGTTGACTAGCGTGCAAGCGCAGCAAGCCAACATAACAAGCATTTGTCAATGCCGAATTTTCACCACTTGCATTGCTATTGTACCGGGTTTCGCTTGTGCACAGTTTTACTATATATTTACCCAAGATAGACCAGATGAGATGCAATATGTCATTTGCAAAGGTGTCCAGATTTTATGCAGTTTTATACTGCATTTACCCAGGATGATGAAGACGAGATGCAGTATCTCATTTTTAGTGTGGTCCTCCTTTTATAATGTATTTTTCCAGGACAGTTCATTTTACATGTGTCATCTCCTTTTTAGTGGGATTCTGCTGTAGGGTCCTGTTTTTACACAGTTTTGCAATATATTTATGTAGAATAACCCAGCTGAGATGCAATCTCTCATTTTCACGTGCAGTCCTGCTGTAACACATCTTTGTGCTGTATTACCCAGGTAGCACAGCTCCGATGCTCTCTTGTTTTCAAGTGGGATCCTGCTTTTCCCAATTTTTACTCTGTATTTACCCAGTATAGCACACCAAGAATTGAAATGCAGTCTCATTTTCCATGGGGCCCTGCTTTTACCCATTTTTAAAATTTATTTACCCAGGATAGCACAGCTGAATGGCAAGTTACATTTTCAGTGGGGTCCAGCTTTTAGAATGTATTTTTCCCAGGATAGAGCAGCATAGATACAAAGTTCAGTGAGGGCTCTGCTGTACTGGGGTCCTGCCTTTATACATTTTTGCTAAATATTTGTCCAGGATAGACCAGAAGAGATGTAACATCTCATTTTCAGTGGCGTCCTGCTTTTACACATTTTTAGATTGTATTTACCCAGTATAGGCCGGCTGAGAGGCAATATCTAATTTTCAGCGGGCTCCCACATTTTGACCCCAAATTTCCAACAGTCTTTCTATGACCTCCTGTTATGATCAAGACAGGTGGAATTTTTTAAAATCCCAGCGGAAAGGTTATTTTGCATAGCAACTGTGAAAACATGTTTTGGAGGGGATTTGAAAAATGGCACCTGCCATGTTCAGGAGGTGGGGTAAAACAAGGGATATATTGAACATTAGGGGTCATAATCTGCAAAAATAAAATTGAGTAAACGCTTGAACAGTTCAATGTTTTTTCATAACTTAGTTGTTTTTTTCACATTTTGACCCCCAGTTTCCAGCATAGTCTTTTTATGACCCCTCATTCTGATTATGACAGGTGTCATTTATAAAATATTGTCTGAAACGTCATTTCATGCCACAAGTGTAAAAACATTTTTTGGCCAGGATTAAAAAAAAAAAAAAAAAAGCGTATCTTGTTCATGCGGTGCTGTGAAAAAATGGCTATGTTGAAAAATGGGGTCAAAATATAAAAGATTACCAAAGTTATGAGCAGGCATTGAAAAATTGCAGAGTACCTTCATAACTTTGTTTTTTTAATATTTTGACCACAAATTTTCAATATAGTCTTCTTATGACCCCACTTCATGAACCAGATAGTGAAAATTTCCAAAGTCTGCCAAAAGGCGATTTCATGGAGTGACTGTGAAATCACCTTTTTGGCTAGATTTGAAGGATTTCACCACCCTTGTTCATGAGATGGGGTCCCAAAAAGGCCATGGTGAAATTTTTGGGGAAAAATAATGAAAAAATGATCAAGTTTTGAGAACATGTTAAAAATGTATCGGAACACACTGAACTGTATACCTGGTTTCTTCAGTCCCTAGTCCAGCGTTGACGAGTAAAGACATGTCTCCGGTCCAGAGGGATTATGGTGTTGGACCCCTGGTAGGTAAGTAAGGAGTGGAGGGGTGTGGGGTGGTGGTTGCTGAGTGGGGGAAGGGGTCGGGTAATGGTGGCAGGGTGGGTGGCCGCAGCATCAGACATTGATGGGCCATTTGGTTTTTTTACAGGGTGTATAACAATAAAAAAAGACTACGAGGGACATTTTTCTTTATTTCAGGTACCAAGACTGGAGACTGGGCACCCCAGTGTCTGTCTTATGTTTGGCAGCACCAGGAGTGCACTCCCTGGTGTCAAATAGGGAAAACAGGTGGGGTGGGGGGTACTAGCCAGCACAGGGGATTGAGCACCCTGGTGTCAGAAGATGAAGAAGGAAGGGTGAAGCAATAGGAGGTGGAAGGGGTACTTGGCAGAGGGTGGAAGGGATTGTTTTTACATTGCAGGGGAGGACCACAGCAGGCTGATCATGACACTGATCAGCTCTGCCTACTGGGCAGCATCATGTAGATCAAAGGAAAGAGCCACACTATGATTCAAGCTGGTCTTTACTTTGAATTTCACGCAGTTTCCACTCAGCAAGCCCAGAAGAGTGTCACGATCAGCCTGGCTGATGATTGGTCTGACACTGGCCCTGTCCACACTACGCCTCTGTAACGTTACAGAGTGCCCAAACCGTTACTGCAACAGTTTGCGTTTACACCTGTAATGTTACAGAAGGCATTTTCGTAACCATTGTTGAAACCACATATGAGGTGGTTTCAACAACGGTTATGAAACCGGTTACGCCTCGGTAACATTACTGGGTGAAGTGTGGAGGCGTGGTGATGGTCCCCTGCAGGGCCTGTAGCGCAACGCGAGCTGCATCCTGGGAATGGGTACCGCTGTAATGGTCGCCCAGCACCCTTTAGTGTGGACCGCGGTACCGGTCCCATAACGACACCGCTGCAATGTGGACATCGCACCGCCTCCCCTGCCAACGGTTTTAATCCATTACGGGGTCTGAGCGGTGCAGTGTGGACGGGGCCACTGTTGAGCCCTTTGCATACTGCCCTGCATTGGACTGACAGTGACACACCTCTCAAATCCACTATCATGCCAACAAGTTTGCTTTGCACAAGGGCGAACATAAAAATGAGAGATTATACACATTTCCAATGCGTAGAGCAAGGCAGCACCCATAAGTAAACAATTTTACAACCGTGGATGGAGTTAACTGACCAGCATTCATGGTAGTATTTTAAATTCAGCTGACTGTTGAATCATGAATCACTTTATGAAGCAAGACCAGCTGAGCAATAGGAAATATGCTGACTGAGAAATGAAGCAGGTGCATTTTGTAGCTTCTAACATTACATTTGAAAAGCAGAACTCTCAGTGAAATACTGTATCTGCAACTACCAGTGACTAAAAGCCCTAAAGCTATCCAAAATACTTGTAAAACACCATTCTTCTTAGTAGAGGTGAACATAAAATACACATGGATAGCAATGACATTCTAATAGGTGCTATAATAAAGTCAGCAGCGATTCAATTACATTATAATCTGATCAGTGTGACAGTTTCTGTGACTTGTTACACGTTCTCTCCACAAATAGTCTTTATAGAGTTAAGTTGCATTAATAGCTCCTTAAAATCAAAGGCCTGCTACACAAAGCCCTTTGCGGGAGCTAAGCAAACTTTTTACCCACATAGCACCACAAAAAATTTGCAGTGCCGCCAGGCAATGTAAAGTGGCAGGTGGGTTGGAGTTACTTGCACAGGCTGGGGGGCACTGGATACCAAAGAGTAAAATATATATATAGATATATATAGATATAGATAGATATAGATATAGATATATATAGATAGATAGATATATATATATAGATATAGATATAGATATAGTGTGTGTTAGGCAGTGGGGGTCATTTAGCACCACTGGGTCAGGGCCTGGTGTCACATAGTGCTGAGTGGGGTGTACCTTGGTCAGTGCTGCATATTACCACATATGCATGCCTTTGTGAGGATGTTAGTGGGCACTTTTGGTTGGGCTATTTACTTTGCAGTGCACTTGAAAGTGGGGTGCTGGAAAATGAAGCTGCGCACACTGATCTTGCAAGATGCAACTTTATCCAATGTACTGAGGTATTATGGCAAAACAAAAAAGCACACACAATGCTGGCTGTATTAAGTACTTTCATTCACACACTGTGGCAACAACCCCTATTGCCAAGGGGGTGACTCATCTCCCTTGCTGTTTTAGGGTTATTTTGACAAATGAAAAGAAAAGCTGGAAATGTGTTTTTCCCGTTTCAAGAGGAAACAAGCATTTGTCAATGCCGAATGTTTGCTTGCTGGCATTGATAGTGGTAGCGTAGAAGTTACAGAGCTGCGTAATAGGAATGGCACTGAAGTACTGAACTGAAGCCAACCCCACCACCACTCTGCAGAGAGTGACAGGCATTGGGGTGTGCCTTTGGGTTGTCAGGCATAACGGCCACACCATTTCACCACACCCCACCCTGCAGACACTGACAAGTGTTATGGTGTTCCTTGGGGTCTTTGGCCCTTATGTGCACCCCATTCCATTAGGAAATATGGTGAGATGGGTGCAATATAGGAGAATGGGATGAACTTTGGGGCCCGAAGAGTGCAAGGCATACCTCGATGCATCTCACTGGCTGCAGGGTGTGGAATGGTATGAGCATTACAGGCAAGAATCCCAAGTCACACCCCTGATGCCTGTCATTCTCTACAGGGTTGGGCATTATGGTTGGAAACCCTAATACCTCAGGCATTCATTGGTATTTTCACTCCAAATTTTCAACATGTTTTTGTGACCCCACCTCATGAACAGTGGCAATATCAGTTTGTTAGCCGAAAGCTGCTTATGCACAGCGACTACGACATTTAGCACCACAGGTGCAAAAACATTCGAACAGGATGTAAAATGACAGCTGTACTGTTCATGGGGAGGTGTAAAAATGGCAATGTTGCAAATCTGCAGTAAAATATGAAAAATATGGTGAAGTGACGAAAGCGATATAGAAACTGTGCAGCGCACACTGTAATATAATTAGGTTGGGGATTTTTTACAGCAGATTGTCAACTCAGGCATTTTGGTGCCTCCGATCATGAACAATGTCACTGTGATTTTCTTTATCTGTCCCGAACAATGATTTCCCACAGCGACCACGCATCTCTGCGCTGAAAGTGTGAAAACACACTTCGGCCATGTTGTGAAAAATGACAGCTGTACTGTTCGTAAGAAAGTGTGGAAAAATGCCACTGGTGAATATCTGGACGTAAAATATTACAAAGTCATGAACTTAGGAGGGTGCGTGGAAACTGCGCAATGCTCACTCGTAACACAGTCATTTTATGGACTTTTGTCACCAAATTTTCAACATAGCCATTTTAAGACCTCTGCTCATGAACAGTATAACTGTGATTTTCTTAATCTGTCCCAAACATTGCTTTTGCACACCAACAGCACCATTGTGCGCTACATGTGCGAAAACACATTTTGGGCGATATATGAAAAATGGCAGCCGTACTGCTCATAAGGAAGTGTAATTAAATGGCAATGTTGAAACTCTATAGTGAAAATATTAAATTCGCAAACTTACGAGCGTGCATTGGAACTGGGCAACGCATGCTCGTAAAAGTCAGTTTTAGGAATTTTTTCACCAAATTTTCAACATAGCCATTTTAAGACCTCTGCTCATGAACAGTGTCTCTGTGACTTTCTTAATGTGTCCCACACATTGATTTTGCACACCGACTGCGCCATTGTGCGCTACATGGTCGGAAATGCATTTTGGGTGAGATGTGAAAAATGACAGCTGTACTGTTCATAAGAAGGTGTGATAAAATGGCAATGTTGAAAATCTGGAGTGAAAATATTGAAAATTAAGCAAACTTTCTGGCGTGCGTAGGAACTGCGCAATGCTGCCTTCGTGAAACAGTCATTACAGGAATTTTCCACCAAATTTTCAAAATAGTCTTTTTGGGAGCCCACTTTATGAACACTGGCAGTGTCGTTTCGTTAATCATTCCGGAAAGGTGATTTTGTGCAGTGGCTGTGAAATCACCCTTCCGGCCCGAGTAACGCCATGACAGTGCAAGAATTCATGAGGAGGGGTCCCAAAAACCCCATGTGGAAAATTTGGTGCAAAATTCAAAAAATGCCTGAGATATGCAACAAAGTTGAAAAAACCCTATCTATCGCATTATACAGGTTACCGGCATTTCCTCAGTTCGCGGTCGGCTTTGAAGAGTGCAGACGTGTTCCCGGTCCACCGAAGATCGTCACGCCAGAGTCTGGAGGTAAGTATGGGGTGAGGGAGGCAGGAGTGCGCAGTGGGTGAGCGGGTGGGGGCGAACACAGCGATGGGCCATTTTGATTTTCAGGTGTTTTTATTTTTTTATTTAGATGATGCGGGACGTTTGCCACGCTGGGGTGGGCTCCCAGCGTGGCAGAGCAACTGGGGGCGTGGAGCCGGCGAGGATTGGGCACCCCAGTCGGCCATGGCATCTGTTGTCACACTGGGGTGGGCTCCCAAGCGTGGCAACCTGTACTCGGGGGAGAGATAGTGAAGCAGGCGGAGTTGGGCAGCCCGTCGGCGACAGCAGGGGGTGGGGAGAGACAGTGGAGCCGACAGAAGATTGGGCACCCCGTCGGCCATTACATCATTTTGCCACGCTGGGGTAGACTCCCAGCGTGGCACCTGGATGCTGGAGGCATGGAAGCTATACAGTGTGTACATGGGAGCAGCACGGTATGCGTGCATATGTGTGTGTGTGTGTGTGTAGGGGGAGCTGCGCATGAGCAAGCGATATCTGATCGCTGCTCACTGAAGCGTAGCTCCCCCTTTCAACTGTACTCCACTGCATTTTGGAGCTGTCATAGACAGCTCCAGCATGCATTGGCAGACTGGGGCCGTGCCTGCCAACACACTTACTGAATTGGAAGAGGGGGTGACACACCTCCGAAAACTTGGATGATGGCACTATGTTTTTTGCACATGCGTGCAAGCAAACATAAAAACGTGAGTGTATACTGCTGCCCTGAAAAGTAGTCCATACAAATCATGTACATCTCTTCTACTTTATGCATAGAGAAATGCCAGAGAGATAGTGCTGAAATGCTTTCGGACATTTCTCTGTACGGTGGCTGTCTGTCTCTTGACTAACACATTTGCTACAGGTGGGATGGTGCGGGGGACGACATTGCAAGACAGGGAGCACTCCATTGCAGAGAGAGAGAGAGAGAGAGACGAGACAGGAGTGTGGCATTGTTTCAGGACAGTGTGGCATTTTGTCTCTCTCTGCATCTCTCTGTTTTTGTCTGTCTCTCTCTCTCTGGCACGGGGGCACCTATTGTTCACTGTCTCTGGCTTTCTGTCCCGTGTCTCTTGACTACCGTGTAGAACGAGATGGGGGAGGGGGGGCATTGCAAAACAGGAAACCCTCTGTTGCACTTGGAAAAAGAGAGAGACACACACACACAGGCACACACACAACAGCGTGGCATTGTGTCAGGACTGTATGGTATTTTCTCTCTCTCTCTCTCTGCGTCCCTCTGTTTTTGTGTCTCTCTCTCTCTGTGTCTCTCTGGCCCCGGAGCACTGAATGTCTGTCTCTCTGTTACGTGAGCGCCTGTTGTTCGCCGTCTCTGTCCTGCATCTCTCAACTACTGTGCAGAATGAGATAGCGAGCACAATGCGCTGCTGTGGGAGACTGATCTCTGCTCCCCACTGCTGAAACAAAATCTCTGCAGAACGGCTCTATGTGCTCATCCCGGTGCCGTTGCTGTCACTGTCTCTTTCTGTCTAGCTGCTGTGCAGTCACTCAGCATGGTTCTGGGAAGGGAGAGATGCAGGACAGGGAATCTGCCTGCAGGACACTGACCACCGGTTTCACCCGCCGACAGGGATAACTCTGTAGTGTGGTTCTGGGAATGGAGACTTTGCCTGCGGGACACCGACCATCGCTCTTGAGTGGTGACAGAGAACAAGTCTACTGCACTCCTGAATTATGTCTTATACACTTGGCATGAGAAAGAGACAGAAAAGAGAGACAGACACAGAGAGACGGACAACAGAGCATTGATTTGGATATCTGCTGAACTCATGAATTACATGTGCCTTTAAATTAATGTCTGCCGCCTGTGCTGCACATCGCTCACTCGCTCTCTGTCTTTCTCTCTCTCATGGCGGGGGGAAACTAACATACAACAGGCTATCTGGTGATAAGAGAGCATGGGGGGGGCACTACATTTACATAATGATTTTGTGTATCCTCCCCGTGCTGTCCATTACACTCTCTCTCTCTCACTCCCGTGCTGTCTGCATGACCTGTTCCTGCATGACTCTCAGCAATGGCTGCCTTTTCCCATTCATTGTTCCCACACATAATGAGTGCAGGTCTGCCCAGGGGTCTCTCTCTCTATGGCGCTTCTCAGCAACTGTGCATTAATAGACATTAATTCATGGTCACATGGTGCTGTTTAGCTAATTGTCCTCACATTTATCCCTAACCCATGTATTTTTTTTTTATATATACTTTATTCTCCTGTCTTCCCCCAGCTACCCCCCCCAGCCCTGTAAGTCCCAGTATCACCGGGACTTACCCCTGCCGAGTTGCTGGGTGCAGAGCCTGTGGGAGGTTGGATGTCATCTTGCAGCCGGGGGGGTGTTTTCCACTTTTTCTCCCTTCCCGTTGCTGGGGTGCACATGCAGGACGTGCACACGTAGAGGCACGTGTGCATCCACAGAAGTCCCGCAGCATCCTCCCTTCATCTGGCCCCTCTGACCCACACTACCCTCCGGCCTCCACCTGGGGGTAGTCATTTGGCGAGAGTGCCAGTCCTCCCTCTCCGGGAGAGGAGAGCTGTCCTCAGGACCCTCGATCCTCTCCCTCCCCTGCCGACTCCTGGTGGCCCATGCTCGTTTCTGAACACAGGTCACTGGCATGGCGCGAGGTTTGGCATCCAGCGCCTCAACCCTTGGTGCCACCAGGCCAGTTTTACCTAACCCATGTAATAAGTGTGGTCATTAAAAGACTAGGTTGAAAATTTGGGGTCAAAATCTTTAAAAAAAAAAAAAAAAAAAGCTGTGAAGGTGCTTTGAAATATTTCAATGTTCTCTCTCAACTTTAGTAATTTTCAATATTTTGACATGTTTTGAACTTAACCATTTTTTAATGCTACCTCATGAATGTGACAGGTGTAAATTTTTCTTAATCCTGCCTAAAATGTGTTTTTGCACTTGTGGCACAAAATGACGTGCCAGTATTTTATAAATGACACCTGTCATGTTCAGAAGGGGGAGGGGTCATAAAGAGACTATGTTGCAAATCTGGGTTTAAAATGCCAAAACAAGTCATGACAAAATGTGAGCAGGGTGAGCCGTTGGCCTACTGGGTACTGTGTTGTGTTCCTGTGTCAATGACTCGAGTTTGGGGACAAGCTCCAGAAGCCAGCTGGGCAGCCGAGGATGGGGGCCAACACTGTCGTACACCACTGTTCCAAGCCTGGGAAGGTACTGCGCAGTGTTCCATCACATATCTGACACCCTGTGATGGGCCAGGGAGCCTTTCCTCACAAGGAGTTGCCATGCATGTCTTGGCCTGCTTTTGTAATTACTCATGTCATTAAACATGGCCACCACTCACAATTTCTAAAAAGCTCTTCCCTTGAGTTTACATATTCAAGGAACAGCCTAGATTCATACTCTGGATGTAGTAGGATGATGTTATCAGCAGCGGCTCTAGCCACAAATGGTTGCCGGGGCACAACAGATGGTAGCCAGGTCACTTATATATTGTTACTATGGGGGAATCTCTGCACCATATGGGGCACCAACTGGGGCACAGCATTTTTTTACCAGGGCACGTGCCCTGGCGGGCTCTGGTGTAGAGCCGCCACTGGTAGTCATATATTTGTAGTGGTAAATACCACAGCACCAGTATACAGTATTTAATTTTTACATAGTGTTCATGGCATGAAACTAGAACATACAAACATACGAAATTGCCAGCAGAAACTACGAACATACAAAACTGCTAGCAGAAACAGGTGTCACGGTCTATCGAGTCTGCTTGAGTGTACAGCTAGCACCTCATCTCGCAGCTGCCCCTTCCTACCCCTTCTTCCCAGTATCCCTGACCCTTACCCTGTCCCAACCCCTCTTGAAACTGCCCACCATATGAACATACGAAATTGAGGAACTTTTAATACACAAGAAAAACATTACTAATCACTGACTCCATTGCATACCCTCTTACTACAGTACTATTCTACCTTCCTCATTCTCTACAACACAACCAAACCCTACTTGACAACATGTAAGGAAACTTACAGCATTAACAAATGCTTGTTCTAAATGCCTTGGGTTTGTGATGACCTTAGAAACCACTTCGAGCTCTCAAATGTGTTAAAAAAACTCATACTTGGCCGCCTCCCACACATAATTCTTCATGTTCTTTTCTGAGAAACAGCTGCTTAATTGGCTCCCCTCCAGTAAATGTAGTAAACACTTCGATAACTTCTACACAAAATGTAACTGGAAAACGTTGCACTCCAACATGTCAGAATAACATTTTCTACTTTTTTAAAATTCTTGGGTGTAACCTCTGGTAATTTTTAGGCTTCATGTTTGATAATAGCCTGTAGTAACTTATGTATGGGAATATTTTGTAACTTGTGAGCGTTTGTAATAAAATGTGTACTACATGGGACATCATTGAAAATGAGCATTGCTCCATGCTTTTTCTATTCCTTAAACAAGCATTTGTCAGTGCCGAATGTTGCTTGCTTCTATGTGCTGTTTAGGTATTTGGAAGTCATTGGAGTGCAAATATTGAAAATTTTCGAACTTACTAGCGTGCGTAGGAACTGCGCAACGCACGCTCGTAAAACAGTCATTGTTAGGAAATTTTTCACAAAATGTTCAACATAGCCATTTTAAGACCTCTGCTCATGAACAGTGTCAGTGTGATTTTGTTAATGTGTCCCATACATTGATTTCGCACACCGACTGCGCCATTCTGCGCTACAAGGGCGGAAACACATTTTGGGTGAGATGTGAAAAATGACAGCTGTACTTCTCATAAGAAGGTGTGGTAAAATGGCAATGTTGAAAATCTGGAGTGAAAATATTGAAATTTCACGAACTTACGACCTGCGTGGGAACTGCATAGCATGCGGCACAATGAAACAGTCATTTTGGAATTTTTGGACCAAATTTTCAACATGGGTTTTTGGGACTTCCTTCTCATGAATGATGTCATCGTCATGGCGGTATTCAGGTCCGGAAGGGTGATTTTGCAGTCACTGCACGTAAATCACCCTTTGGGCCCGAATAACGCCACGTGACAGTGACATCATTCATGAGAAGGGCCTAAAACTCTATGTTGAAAATTTGGTGCAAAATGCCCCAAAATGCCTGAGATATGCAATAAAGTTGAACCCCCATCTAGCCCATTATACAGCTTACCGGCATTTCCTCAGTTGCGTGCGGCTTTGAAGAGTGCAGGACGTGTTCCCGGTCCACGAAGATCGCACCGGAGTCCGGAGGTAAGTGTGGGGTGAGGGGTGGGGAGGCTGGGTGCGCAGTGGGTGGGTGCGGGTTGTGGGGTCGAGACGCTGCAAGGGACCGCTTTTTGTTTTAAAGGTTTAAAAAAAGATGTCATGGGATCGCTTGCCACGCTTGGGGTGGGCTCCCAGCATGGCACAAGGACTGGGGGCGCTGTTCAGCCGACAGGGATTGGGTACCCGCTGGCCAAAGGACTGATTGCCATGCTGGGGTGGGCTCCAGCGTGAGTACCAGTGCAGGAGGCGAGTGCAGCTCGGCCGGTGGGGATTGGGCACCCGGTCGGCTACACTAGTACGCTGGCGGGCACGCACACCTGCGTGTGGGGAGCTACGCTGCTTATTGGTGCTCACTGAAGCGTAGCTCCCCCTTTCAACTGTATGCCACTGCATTTTGGAGCGTGTCATAGACAGCTCCAAAATGCATTGGCTTACAGGAGCCGCACCTGCCAGCTCACTGACTGAATTGGAGGAGGAGGTGACACACCTCCGAAATCTCCGATGATGGCACTATGTTTCTTGCACATGCGTGCAAGCAACATAAAAATGAAATTAAATAAAAAGAGTAACACCTGGAATACTGTCTGGGCACAAGGCCTCAGTATACAGGGGCAACTCAGGAGTACATAGAGGCTCTGTGACTTGCTCAGGGTCACAAATTGTGCTAGCAGAGGTTGTGGGAATCAAATTCAGGTCTGCAGGATGCACCAAACTCATTCAAAACTAGTTGCTTTAACCTTTATGCTATACTTTGAAGAGATGTAAACTACAGTATATTATAGATTGAGAGAGTGCTCCCCCGACCAATCGGAATGCTCCTTTCCTCTGTGCTTGAGACACTCTTATTCTGTGAAGGGACTGTCATGCACAGATACCTTGGAAAGGGGCATGTTCTGGGGCAGTTTAAAAAAAAAATTAACTTTATATTGATGGTGCTCGACCAATAATATAGTAATATCACCACAGAGACCACTCTTACAGTTGTAAGAGTGGTCTTGCTTACATTCTTAGGATATCAGAACCGCTCACCTTTGGTTTGTGGTTCTCATACTGTATATGTGAGACCACTCTTATAACTGTAAGACTAGTCTGTGCTGCAGTATTAACATACAAAACAAATCCCAGTTTATGAAATGGCCTAATAACTGCCATTTATAAGATATTATTTACTGCAGAGTCGTAGCCAGGACTTGGGAAAGGTTGTGGTGGTAGCGTTCCACCAAATAAATCACATTATTTAGCCCCAGTGTAAAGAAAAAAAGGTTTTTTTTATAAATACATAATGGAAGGGGTTTTTGGGCACCCAGGACCCCACCCCTATGCAGCTATGTACATTCTTTTGAATAGTTTCTAACCTTTACTGTACTGTGGGACTATATATACATGTCCTGTATCTATATATTTTCAAACATACAGTATTCAGCACTCAAAGAGTTAAGTTTCAAATAGCTGTTGATTCTCCAACTGCTCAGTAGTAGCAACCTGCTGGGAATCCTCTGATGCTGGCTGGTCTGTTGGCGCCATCTTAAGGAATTTCTGAAATTCATCCTGCTCCGTTGCTTCACGCTACACTTGAACATTCCCACAAAGCATTGCAGATGTTCATGATACAATGGTTTTTGCCCAGGTTTTTGCTTCTTCTTAATTCTTTAAAATAAGTGAACAGCTGGAAACAGCTGAAAAAATGCCAATATCTTTAGATGTTTAGCAACATGGTTATTCTATATTTAACTAGAGATTTAAAGGAACACTGCTGGGCTGCAGACTAAAACTCACGTATTAGCCAAAAAGGGGATAGCCATGACATATAAACTTCTCATTTTTTAATACTGTTTACAACACTTTTGTTCAAAATGAAGCTGTTTATTTAGAAACATTTTGACTGACTCGTTTACATGCCAGAACTGAGTCTTTGTGGAAACTCAGAGGAATGGTGCACTGCTGTGTAGGTTTCTGTAAATCTTTGCATGAATATAATCATTTCAGAAATATAAGCAAAGGAAAACATTCTGGGCTCTGTCCAGCAGCTCTTACCCATTGTGTACTTTGGGACCTTCAAAAGCCACTGGGGACCATACATTTACTGTGTCGGCCTCTCTGGTTATAACAGCTTAAAGGAAAACTGCATTTAACATGCAACCTTACATTTTCAGTAGAATCTGTTTTTAAAATACTGGCTCAGTCTGTTATTGTTTCTGCTTTACTGACCTATCACTAAATGCATTCAGTGTTTTCAGCTTGCACTCTGGTGCTAAAGACCATTGTTAGAACAGTATGATGTAGCTTATGTCATTGTTATGAAATGGACAGAAGTACTGCACTCTGATTAGTCAGCACCTGTGCACTGAGACAGCACAATGTATGGATTAAAAAATCAAGTGCTGGCAGTCAGGACACAGCACACTACCAATATCAGTTCCTTTTTTAAAAATTCCTGCTTGCCTTTATAAACACGTCTACCACCTTTTACTTACTAAAAAATCATCTAAGATCTAAATATAAAACTCCCCCAAAGTAAAAAGAAAGAATAAATTGATTTATTGTTCTTTTCCTTTACATGCCCCTCCTTAGCTGGAAGAACAGACTTTGCTGACAGAGAGCAGTGAAAGCACCTAGCATTACCTTAAACTTTAGGTATATTTATTTACTGTATATTCTCTTCATTCTGAAAGTAGCAGGGTAAGTTGGGAGAAAAAAAGAGATTTGTAGGCAGTTTTTGGGGAACTTACTGTGTCTTTACAATTGTAACAGGTGGTATGGGGGAAATTAGCTCAGGAGATTAGTCTGGGGCTGAGTAGATTCAGGAAGTCCTGTGAATCAGGTGTGTAATGGGGGGGGCGACAGAGGCTTAGTGCCTTGAGCACTGTAAAAGTACTTTCACTCTGTGTCCGCATGTTCATGTCCTAGTCATAGGCGTCAGCACGCATCAGCAGGGGGAGGTGGAGAAGTGGGGGACTCTGCCAGTCGACTAAGACAAGGTATCTGTTCACTACTGTATAACATTCATTGCTGGGAAGGGCAGATGGTCAAAGGTAGGCCAAAACCTGGGAACAGGAGCAACACCAGTCTAGGGCAGGGGTATAAAAAGATTTAAACAAGGCACAGGGGAACACAAATAGGAAAAAAAAAGGGGCAAGCTTAAAACACCTTATCGGGGTAAAGGTACAAAAGTATTTCTAGGTAACACAGGGTGAATAGAAGTTAAGAATGCTGGGAGTGGTGCAGTGCAGTGGCTTTGGGGTAGCAGTTTTCAGAGACCTTCTGGAGACTGCAGTGCTGCCCCATTTACATACGGTTCTCTGGGTCGAGGAAGGAGGTTGCTAGACTCCAGGTCGAGTTGGCTAGGATTCGGGAGACCTGTTCCCCATCCAGGGGCCACCAAGTCTGCCACTGTTACCTCAGAGGATACCAGGGAGGAGGAATGACTGGACTATGGTGGGTTCTGGAAGGGTGGGGGTGGTGGGACAGAGGCACATTCCTCAGCTGGTAGCACTAAGTAATTCCTATGCCAGTCTGGTGGGGCTGGGCTGGACTGCTGGGAGGCAGCACCTGTGGTAGTGACCAGGGAGAATGTAGGGGCCCACCATAGTGGAGACCCCAAGGAGGGTAGTAGAGAACCCCAAGAAGAGGAGGAAGAGGACACAACTTCTGGTGGGGGACTCGATTGTGAGGAGGATAGATTGGGGACTAGGAAAAGGGGGTTGGGGGAAGAGTCAGGTGAGGTGCCTACCTGGCACCACAGCCCAGATGGATGGTAAGCTGATCCTGAAGATCGCTATGGCAGCAGGATGGGAGGGAGAGTTGGATGTCATTGTCCACCTGGGGACTAATGATCTGGCTGGGGATGGGGCTGGGATAGTGCAGGGGGAGTTTAGAGAGCTGGGGAGGGAGTCTTAGACAAGTAGCTCACTCAGTGGCTTTCACTGAGGTGCTGCCTGTCTAAGGCAGGGGAAAGGAGAGGGAAATCTGCACCAGGACCTCCAACTCATGGCTGAAGGAATGGTGCAGAGCAAAGGTTTGGCTACAGTGGGGACTGGGGACCCACCTGGGAGGATAAGGGCCTATACAGGGATGATGGCCTGCATCCATCCAGAAGGGGAACCGCAGTCTTCAGTGGATGGTTTAAATGTTACTTTGATAACATTTAAGAACATAAGAACGTAAGAATTTGCAGGCAGAAGTCCATCTAGTCTGCCCAGAATACCTACCCCCCTCCTCTTAGACTATTTCCTTTTTGCATGTAGCATTTATCTCATAAGTTTGAATTTGAATTTAAGCAGGAGGGGTGCAGAAGGGGATTGGGGTGGAGGCTGAAGTAAAGAGTAGATATAACCTAAGAGGAGAGGATTCCCCCAGGTTGCAAATTAATGAAATAAGCAGAGTGGTAGAGATAAAGTGGAAGAGAACATGAGCATTAAAAGGAGAGGGGGGAGGAGGGAGGGCAAAAAGGAAAAAGGGGGCAACAAGCAGAATGGAAACAAAATCTGGAAGGCCATGTCTGCGAATGCCAGAAGTCTAGATAATAAGATTCTGGACCTAGAGGCCAGCCTGGATATTGCCATTGCCAAGTCATAGTACAGTGAAAACCATGACTGGGACACGGCCGTACCAAGCTATACTCTGTTCAGAAAGGACGGGGTGTGGTGCTTTTATGTGAGGGAAAGCATAAAAGCAATGGAGATACAAAGAATACAGGGGGAGGCAGAGGTACTGTGGGTCACCCTGGAGATGGGGAATGGAGCCACTATTTGCACTGGAGTGATCTACAGACCTCCAGCACAGGGGGAGGAATTAGTGTAAGCCCCTTCCCTAGCCTGGCACTTACGTAAGGTGGGCGGGGGGCTCCTGATGTCCTGGAGGTACTCACACCTGGTCTACTGATGTGGCTGGACCTGATGCAGGCCTAACTATGACTGTGATTATTGTTAGTGCTAGTTAGGAACCAGGTGTCTAGCTAGAAAAGTGCATGCGACTTGTTTTGGGTTCCTACAAAGAGAAAAGGCAGCTCTTCCCATTCCCCCCCTCCAAAAAGCAAGAGAGAAGGAAACTTCTTGTAGGCAGGGAGGCTTTGGCTACCCTTCCCCCATGGCAGGAAGAAGAAGAAAGGGGTGGAGAAAGGCAGAACTGGTGTGAGGGAGAAGAGAGTTTGAGAGAGAGAGGAGAGCAGGGTGGACGAGCAGAAGGACAGGGGATCCCAAGCCCCCAAAGGAAACCAGGGGGCTGTTTTGGTGGTTTTGCCTGACAAAGGCTCTGGGGCTGCATCCTTCTCTACCTCCTCTCTCCCCCCTTTCAAGCATAAGGAACAGGAAGGAGCCAGACAGCCACTGGGGCTGTGCAGGAGGGCCCCTCAAGTTGGTTGCTCAAAAGTGCTGGGGCAGACTGTTTGGCCTGAAGGTACTGCGACCTCCAGCCTGGGGCATCTGGGAGGCTGCTGCATCAGGGACAGATCTTCCTGCCAGGGGAGAAGCTGGGGAGACTAAAAAGGCACTGGGGGAGTTGAAGTGCTGTGTCCCCCCATTGCAAAGTTCAGAGGAACCGAGGAGAGAAGAATGAACAGGCCTACCTGGTGAAAGCCATATACAAAGGCCTGCAGGCGAAGCTGGAAAGGCCAGACAGGTGAAGAACTATGCCACCCATTTCATGGGAGACGATGTGCTGTGGACTGCAGGGGTCATCGCCTTCTCCGGGCACTGTGAGTACCTCGAGCTGCAGCTCAGGGGAGACCATTGTTTTCTTTGCCAGGAGGGAATCTTCCTCTACACCAGTTTCTTTGTTTTCTTGGAACTTGTGCGAGTGTGTAAGGGCCCCAAACGTAAACAGCAGGCTTGCAGACTAAGGGACCATATAGGTACCCATTAGCTATGACTGGTCTGGGTGCACCCATGGGAAAGGGGGGAAGTGGGGATAAGTGAATGTTTGGTAACCAGGAGGTTTTGGAGGAGTAGCCGCCACCTCCTTTGTATTAGTTTGTAGTAATAAACTGGATATTTATTGTTCATCTGTTTCACCTGCTGTGTGTGTAAAACAATTGTGGGGAGTGATTGTGGGTCTGGGGGGGTCATCACGGGCAACCATTAGAAGGAAGACCATTACTTATCCTGGGGAAACGTTCTAACCTGTTCTACCCACAGGAGACAATGCAGGGGCCCCAGGTGGAGGCACTAAGGCACCACAGAAACTACTGCTAAGGACTCAGGCCCAGCCCCTCAGGGAGGTACTGCTGAGCCTCTGAGACTGCCGGGGCAGCCCAGGTGAGTGGTATTATCAGGGAGGTGTTACAAGTGGAGGCACCGCTGAGATTCATTCACTGACTGGACAACCCTATGACTGCCCAAACGCGACTGTGGTTGACTTCCCTACCCCACATTCAGTTGCACCCCTTTAGTATTCCTTGACTTCTGTAGTTGGGTAATTGTTTGTACTGGGGCCAGGGAGATGGCATTCCAGGATGTAGAGGACTGGTACGACTTTGAGGGGCTAGACTCCCTTAAGATGCTACTTGTCTGTAACATGGTCATGGGGCGATGGAAAGAGGACATATTAGACTTTTTAGAGAGGGCCTTGCTCGACTGTGGGGGATTGAAGGTCCAGAGGGTGGCAACTGACTGAGTCCAAGGGTGGAGGCACATCACCTTGGAGGCTGGGAAGGATTTGAGGTCCGTGGCGGTGCCCCCCGAGGTCACCACAAGGGGTCCAAAGAGACCTGGACCCTGTTAAAGAAAGGATCAGCCAGCAGCCGGCCCCTCGGACCTCCCACCCAAGGGACAGGAGAGTTTCATAACTCATCTGGGGGAGTGGCTCAAGGAGGAGGAGAAGACCCTGCATGATGTTCAATCTCTGCTCCCCGCCGGGGGATTGCCTCTGACAGGGCTGCCGGGTGGCTCGATCCCCTACCTGGGTGTGGCCCACGAGCAGTATAAGAGGTTGCGTACTTTCTTGGGTGCCTTCCCCACACCCGCGGGGGAAGATAATTTTCACTCTTGGAGCAGCCAGGCGGCCCAGATGATCCAGGTCTGGGGGTGCCCAGAGAAGTGCAAGCGGGTCTTGGAGAGCCTCAGGAGTATAGCACTAGGCATAATCCGGTCCCTCCGGGCCATCCAGCCCTATTGCACACCCCAGGACTATTTGGACATCCTGTGGAGCACCTTTGGGGTGGTCATAAAGAGAGAGGCAGTGCTAGGCCAGCTGTGGGGCACCACTCAGAAAGTGGCCGAGAAACTGTCCCAGTACATCAGCCAAGTTGAGACTGTGGTGCGCAAACTGGCGGAAGCGGGGCACGACCCTCCTGCCATGGTTGCACAAATGCGGTTGGATCAGATACTGAGGGGAACAATGCATTCCCCCTGACAGTGGTTGCCCTTGGACTGCGGGCTCGAAAGAGTGACCCCCCCCCCTCCTTTAAGCAGCTACTGGACAAGGTCAAGGAAGAGGAGGCGCTGTAGGAAGTGGGGGCCCTGCTGGGGGCAGCGCCGCACTACAGCCCAAGGAGTGAGCCCAGCCTGAGTCAGTCGGATCGCTGGACCTTGTGGCGGTGTTGCAGGAGATTCAAGGCATGAAGGACCTGGTACGGACAATGCAGCTGGCCATGGATTCTCTCTGTTTCCTGGCCCACCGTGAAGCTCACATACGAATCCCTAGGTGAACCCACACATCTGCCCCTTGATGTTCTCCTCCAGCCTGTGGTGCCGGTTCTCCATCCTCCGGTGTGTTGCTCTAGTGGGGTATTGGAGGCATGTAGGTGCCCACCCTGTCTTATGTGCATATAGTATGATACCATGATCCAACCTATCCAAGCTCGTTTGGGGATCTGATGGTTGCTGGTACTAGTTAGGGACCATGGGTAGAGTCAGTAAAATGCCTATTGTTGGTCATGGGTTTCCCAGAGGGGCTTGTCAGGATGCCAAGTTTCCTGCCAGGGGAGGGTGTAAGCCCTCCCCGCAGCCCGGCGCTTACGTAAGGTGGGCGGGGAGCTCCCACTGTCCTGGAGGTACTCGCACCTGGTCCATTGATGTGGCTGGACCTGATGCAAGCCTAGCTGTGACTGTGATTATTGTTGGTGTGTGTTAGAAACCAGGTGTCTAGCTAGAAAAGTGCATGTGATTTGTTTTGGGTTCCTACAAAGAGAAAAGGCAGCTCTTTTCCCCCCCCTTTTGGCTACCTCTCCCCCATGGCAGGAAGAAGAAAGGGGTGGAGAAAGGCAGAGCTGGTGTGAGAGAAGAGAGTTTGAGAGAGAGAGAGAGAAGGAGAGCAGGGTGAACGAGCAGGAGGACAGGGGACCCCAAGCCAACCAAAGGAAACCAGAGGGCTATTTTGGTGGTTTTGTCTGGAAAAGGCTCTGGGGCTGCAACCCTCTCTCCCCCCTTTCAAGCATAAGGAACAGGAAGGAGCCACACAGCCACTGGGGCTGTGCAGGAGGGCCCCTCAGGTTGGTTGCTCAAAAGTACTGGGGCAGACTGTTTGGCCTGAAGGTACTGAGACCTCCAGCCTGGGGCGTCTGGGAGGCTGCTACATCAGGGACAGATCTTCCTGCCAGGGGAGAAACTGGGAGACTAAAAAGGCACCGGGGGAGTTGAACTGCTGTGCTTCCCCCCATTGCAAAGATCAGAGGAACCGAGGAGAGAAGGATGAACAGGACTGCCTGGTGAAAGCCATATACAAAGGCCTGCAGGCGAAGCTGGAAAGGCCAGACAGGTGAAGAACCACACCACCCAATTCGTGGGAGACGATGTGCTGTGGACCGCAGGGGTCATCGCCTTCTTCGGGCACTGTGAGTACCCGAGCTGCAGCTCATGGGAGGCCATTGTTTTCTTTGCCAGGAGAGTCAGGAGGGAACCATCCTCTACACCAGTTTATCTTTGTTTTCTTGGAACTTGTTCGAGTGTGTAAGGGCCCCAACGGTAAATAGCAGGCCTGCAGTCTAAGGGACCGTAAGGTACCCGCTAACTGTGACTGGTCTGGGTGCACCCAGGGGAAAGGGGGAAGTGGGGATAAGTGAATGTTTGGTAACCAGGAGGTTTTGGAGGAGTAGCTGCCACCTCTTTTGCATTAGTTTGTAGTAATAAACTGGATATTTTTTGTTCATCTGTTTCACCTGCTGTGTGTGTAAAACCATTGTGGGGAGTGATTGTGGGTCATCACAGGCAGTCGTTAGAGGGAGGACCACTGAAAAGGTAAAGGCTAAAAGTGTAGCATTCAGAAGGTATAAGGGGACACAGAGGGAGTAGGATAGTGAGGTGTATCAGGAAAAAGCAGGGGGAAGCAGGGAATGCAGTAAGGAGTGGAAAAGTGAAAACTGAAGAGAGAATTGCCCAAGAGGTAACTAAAGGGGATAAGAAATGTTCTAAGTATGGACGTGAAAAGAAGACTACAAGGCATGGAATTGTAAGGTTAAAAAATGAAAGGGGGGTGTACTGGGTAGAGGGGGACCAGGAAAAGATAGACTTCATGGACAAATACTTCTGTTCTGTGTTCAAAGAGGAAGGAGAAGAGAAGGGAAGGGGCTTCAAAAAAGTAAAAGAAGTTTTGGTGGGAGGGAGGTCGACACTAGTCCTCTTTTGGAGGCAAGAGTCTGGAAGGGACTCACTAATCTGAAGGTGGACAAAGTAATGGGGCCAGATGGGGTGCATCCAGGAGTATACTGGTAGCACTTTTGACAGTTCTGTTTAACAGCTCACTGGAAACAGGAGTGGTTCTGGAGGACTGGAAGAGGGCAGATGTAGTCCCATTACACAAAAGTGGTAGCAGGGAGGAGGCTGGCAATTATAGGCCAGTCATCCTGACATCAGTGGTGAGAAAGTTAATGGAATCACTGAAGAAGGAAAGAATTGTGGAATATCTTGAATCCTGTGGGTCACAAGACCCGAGGCAGCATGGTTTCACGGGGGAGGTCATGTCAAATGAATCTGATAGATTTCATCGACTGAGTGACAAAGGATTTAGATCAGGGTGGAGCAGTGGACATGGTCTATCTAGATTTCAGTAAGGCTTTCAACATCATTTCACATCAGAGACTAGTAAGCAATCTGGGTAGCTTAGGAGTGGATCCAAAAGTGGTAAACTGGATAAAAAAATGGTTAGGGGATAGGTGACAAAGGGTGGTGGTAAATGGAGTTCACTCCAAGGAAGGGAAGATGACCAGCAGTGTGCCTCAGGGATCAGTGCTGGGACCGGTCCTCTTTAATGTCTTTACAAGTGACATTGCAGAGGAGCTGGAAGGGAAGGTTTGCCTCTTTGAGGATGACACCAACATCTGCTATAAGGTAGACACTCCAAGGGATGTAGAAAGGATGTGCAGAGACCTGAAAAAACTAGAAGAGTGGTCACGGGTATGGCAGCTGTGTTTCAATGCGAAAAAAGTGAAAATAATCCACTTAGGGCACAGAAACAGAGGGTTTGAGTATAAAATGGGTGGACTGGTATTGATGACCACCAAGCAGGAGAGAGACTTGGGGATAATCATATCGGATGACCTAAAGGTGGCCAGGGAGAGCAACAAGGCAGTTGGGAGGGCTGATGGGATGCTGGGGTGCATATGGAGGGGTAGCACCAACAGAAAGTGGGAACTGGTGTTGCCTCTGTATAGATCGCTGGTAAGACCCCACCTAGAGTACTGTGTCCAGTTCTGAAGACCACATCTCTAGAAGGACATAGAGCAGAGGCAGTTCAGTGGAAGGCAACTAAAATAGTGTAGGGTCTGCATCAAAAGCCCGATAAGGAGAGACTAAAGAACCTTAATATGTACACCCTGGAACAAGAAGAGAGAGAGAGATAGAGGATATGCTAGAGACCTTTAAGTACCTCACCAGGGGTAAATAAGGTACAGGAGGGATATATTTTTCAGAAGGAAAGAACCTCAAGAACAAGCAGACATGCTATGAAACTGAAGTGGGTAGATTCAGAAGAGTTGTGAAGAAATAGTTTTTCACAGGAGTAGTGGTGGATTCCTGTAATAGCCTTCCAGCGGAGGTGGTAGGGGTGAAAACAGTGGTAGGCTTCAAAAATGCATGGGATAGGCACAAGGGAATCATACTGGAAAGGAAGTGGGTGAAGGAGAAAGCTATAGGTTTGGTATAGTCTGCGGTAATGGTGTAGATAGGGAGGAATGGGCAGACTGGATGGGCCAAGCGGCCCTTATCTGCCATCAAATTCTAAATTTCTATGTTTCTTGCATACATACGCAAATCTAGAAGAAATCAAGTACTATTCCAATTTTGTTTTTGTAGCTTCTTTTCTGATCTTGCCCCCTCCCCTCCAATTCTTATCTGCCTATCAGTGAAATCTTTGCTGTGTGCCGTGCTACAGATACATTTGATTCCCTAGCTTTTACTGAGGTCTTCTGTTGTGTGTGTTTGTGTGCCAAGAGGTGAGCATTCAGCCAGTAGAATTCTGCAGATGTTTGAATTCCTGCATTCCATGATAAACAAGTATTTGTTAATGCCGAATGTTGTCGTGCTGGCATTGGCACTGGTAGTGCAGGAGTTAGAGAGATGCATAATAGGAATAGCAGGGAAGTATGGAACTGACGCCAATCCCACCCCACCCTGCAGAGACTGACAGGCATTGAGGTGTGCCTTTGGGTAATCGGCCTTAACGCTCATGCCATTTCACCTCACCCTGTCCTGCAGACTGTGATAAGTGTCGCATTGTGCCTTGGGGTCATCTGGCCTTATGCTCACCCCATTCCATAAGGAAATATGTTGAGATGGATGCAGTATAGGAAAATAGGGTGAACTTTGGGTCCGAAGAGTCCAAGGCACACCTTGATGCCAGTCAGTGGCTGCAGGGTGGGGTTGGGGGTGGAATGGCATGAGCATTACAGCCAACAATCCAAAGTCACACCACTAACACCTGCCAGTCTCTACAGGGTGGGACGTTCTGGTTAGAAACCAGAATGTCCCAGGCATTTATTGGTATTTGCACTCCAAATTTTCAACATGGCCTTTTTGTGACCCCACCTCATGAAAGCATTTGGGACCTCTGCTCATGAACAGTGGCACTGTGATTTTGTTAATTTGTCCTGAATGTTGATTTCCCACAGCGACTGTACCATTCTGTGCCAGATGTGCAAAAACACATTTCAGGCAGGATGTGAAAAATGACAGCTGTACCATTCATAAGGAGGTGTGAAAAAATGGCAATGTTGAGAATCTGGATTAAAAACATTAACAATTCTCAAACTTACGAGCATGCATGGAAACTGCTCAATGCACGCTCGTAACAGTCATATTCTGGAATTCTTTCACCAGATTTGCAACATAGGCTTTTTGGGAGCCCACCTCATGAACAGTGACACTGTAATTTCATTAATCGGCCCTGAAAGGTGATTCTGCACAGTGACGGTGAAATCACCTTTCAGGACTGAATAACGAAATGACAGTGACTGAGTTCATGAGGTGGTGTCTCAAGAACCCCATGTTGAAAATTTTGAGCCAAAAGTTGCAAAAGTGGCCAAGATATCCACCTAAGTTGAACCGCCCCCAATTGATGCCATTATACAGCTTACCATGATTTTCTTCAGTTTGTGGTTGGCTTTTGAAGAGTCCAGACGTCTCCCGCTCCACTGAAGACCGTCGTGCCGGGCTCCGGAGATATGTATGGGGGGGGGGTGCAGGGAGGTGGGGTGTGCAGAAGGTGGGTTGGGGGAAGGGGGCGTCGTGACCACGAGGGACCGTTTTCTGTGTTCCAGGTTTGCTTTGGGCATACTAGGGTGGACTTCCAGTGTGCCACCTGTGTTTTTATGGGCACAGGGGACTGAAGCCAACAGGGATTGGGCCCCCTGTCGGCAAAGAAAGCAAGTCTGTGTTTGGAGGGGCATGATGCCGAGGGGGATTGGGCTCCCCCATCGGCAAATGAACTGGGGAGGGGGCATGCTGACAGGGGGATTGGGCACCTCCGACATCAGCTTTATAGGGACTGTGAGAGGCTGATGGCTGCAGCCACTGCCATGTTTATTGAAATGTTTCAGCAGGCAAGGCACGCCCTGCAATGATGGGGTGCTCCCTCATTACGGTGGTGAAATTCTTTCAAGTTGGTTGCACACTTCTGAACTGCTGTCATAGACAGTGTGCTCATTCATTGGTGCCACAGAGACCAGCCCAAAAAAGCAGTGGCACCATTGGTCACAACACTTCTGCACCTCCACAACCTGCCACTCCAGCAAGCTGCCACAAAATGTTGCTTGCGCTGCATGCGCAAGACAACATAACAAAAATTACATCTATTGAATGTGTGGTTACACAGAATGAATGTTTACACAGACACTTGGAAGCTGGGGAGGGATCACTTTTTACTAGTTACACTGAAACATAGACAGTGATGGCAGAAAAAGAAAGATGGTACGTCCAGTCTGCCCATGGTTCCCTATCTAACTCCTAGACCTATTGTCCATAGAGCTGGGCGAAAGTTGCGAATTCCACTTTAGCATAACTTCGCATGGAATTTCACAACTTTCACGGAAGTTTCTGAACTTCCGCCTAGGGCAAAATTGGAAATCTCCCAAATGTCTAGTGGCTGTGGCACCCAGAGAAGGGAAGGGGGGGGAGATGTCTGCTAGACACCAGGGAAATTAATATATGGGCACTCTCGAGGATAGGGAGGGGGGGTACACTAGACACCAGGGAATTAAAAACTCTTTGATTTTATGACTATACTGGTGATCGGGGATAGGAAGGGGGTCTGCTAGACACCAGGGAGGGACAGTTGAATTCAATTCATACATTCATTCCGCAATTCAGTGACTCACTGAGATACAGAATGAATGTATGAATTGCCCGCAGTGCTAGGCTGGAATTTCTGCGAAAGTTGGCAAAATGATTTCCGAACTTTCTCACAAATTCCATCGGTGGAAGATTTTTTCACACAGCACTAATTGTTCATACAGGGTTCTCACCCTCCCTATTCACCCTTCCCCCCATTCCCCTCCCTGTTGCTGTCTCCATGAAAAATCACTATACCCTCCATTCTGTCCCAACTGTGCTTGATACCATTTATGGTTTTGGTGCCCACCACCTCAGTTGGTAGACTGTTAGATGGTTCCTCCAGCCTTTCTGTAAAATAATACTTTCTTATATCCCTCATGAACCTCCCTTCTGTCAGTCTCCAGTCATACCCTCAAACGCATGCTAAATTCCTCCCTGCAATTCATTTTGTTTATGCCCTTCAGGAAGGTCTCAGTCATATCTCCCCACTTCCTTCTGGTTTCCAGCGAGTATGTGTCCATTGCCTTGAGGTGGTCCTTGTAAGATGTGGCCTGTTGGCCCTGAATCATCTTTGTCACCCTTTGCTGCACCATCTCCAGCCTGTCCTTATCTTTCCTAAAGTGAGGACTCCAGAACTAGGCACAGTGCTCCAGGTGTGGCATCACCAAATATCTATAAAGAGATAGTATTACCTCTTTTCTTCTGCTTTCAGTACCTCTCCCAATACATCCCGGCATCCTATTTGCATTACTATAGGCCTTGTTGCACTGGCTTGGTTGTTTCAGTGAGTCATCGATAACTTCTAGGTCCTGTTCCTCAGCTGTAGTGCTTAGTCTTCCCCCACCCATCCAGTACTCTGTCCTGGGGTTGTTGCTCCCTAGGTGCATCACCTTGCAGTTTTTGGCACTGAATATCAACTGCCAGACTGTAGACCACCAGTCTAGTCCATGCAGGTCACTCTGAATTGTCCTGATCCTTTCATTGCTATCCACCCTCCTACAGAGCTTAATGTCATCTGCGCAGAGGCACAGGCTGCCCTGGATTCCTTCTCCAATGTCACTAGTGAACATATTGAAGAGGTCTAGAATGAGGACAGATTCTTATAATAAGGTGAAGAAGTACTTCAGTTTTGTTTAGTTTAGTTTAGTTTATTAGTCTAGGAATTAATACCTTTGAGCCAGGGCTCTTTTACAAAGGTTCCACGTCACAAAGAACATTTAACAAAGCACGATACACATTACAGGTAAAACCAGACAGGAAAGTTACATCATAAATTTGCTATTAACAGTTTAAGGCAGTAACGTTTTTAAGTTTCATAGAAAAACAAGCTATAACAGGTTCAAGCGAGTAGACAATTTCGAGGTTAAGGAAACTTCCAGGGAGAGGGTGATCATTAGCAAAAAGGAGGCTAGAGAGGAGGGAAAGGTGGTGAGCGGAGAGTAAGTGAGGGGACAGGAAAAAGGGGAGTGAGTTTGGGTGGGAGACAGGAAGTAGTAGAGGTACCAGAGGGTTCATTAGTCAGGAGGAAGAGGCCTCAGATGTGAGGATGGACATGAGGAGTAGTAGTCTTTATCTAAGCGCAATCACAGTTGCTAGTGGTGGTGAGGTGGGCATAGAGCATGGATTTGAAAGCTCAAGCGAGGTTGAGGATAGAGTAGGTGGACTAGCGCATTGAACCATGTCGGGGCCCTGTATCACGAAAGATCTTTGTCCCTGTGCAGTCCGGCATCTCGGAACCAGGAAAGGTTGGCGTTCAGATCTGGTGGAGGGTCGTGAGCCAGGATTCAGTCGGAGTAGGTTTTGAATACATAATGGAGTCAGTCCCAAGATAGATTTTTGCCATTGTGCAGGTGAGATAAATAAGGCGATTTGATAGGTTCAACCAGCCTGATTCATAGTACAGAACACGCGTGTGAGTCAGTCTTTGAGCCCGTGAGGAGCCGGCGAGGCCTTATTTAGAGTGATTGAGATATGCCTTAGAGCAGTGGAGGTAGCTGAGCCATAAATAATAAGGCCATAGTCAATGATTGAGATTATGGAACTCTGTATAGCTATTCTCAATGCGCTTGATTTAGAAATTATTGATTCTGGAATAGTATTCCAAGGCGTTGGTTCACTGTTTTTATGATGTTGTCAATATAGGGTTACAAAGGTGAGCCCTTGGTCAAAAGTGATGCCAAGGTATTTGAAAGTATTTACTTGGTCCAGTGTAATTCCATGAGGTTTGTATGGTGAGTGGAGTATGCCTATTTTTGTTTTGGTGATTGGAGAAGAGCATGGCTTTTGTTTTATTGTGGTTTAGCACAAGTTTACTATCCAGGAACCACCTTTCAACACTAGAGAAAGCAAGTTGCAGGCTTTTCGTAGGGAGTTTGGATCCTTGTGGGAAGAGAAATTACAGCATCATCAGCGTATAAGATTATTTTCTCCTGGCAGATATCTGGGAGGAGTTAAGGAACAGGCTAAGAGAGGCGGTCCAAGAATTGATCCCTGTGGTACACCGGAGAACTGGTTTGAAGTCGGAGAGTTCATTAGAGATTTTACAGCCTGTGACCGATTGGACAGGTAACTTTTACCCAAGCACAAGGACCTTCAGCCAGGCCTAGGCTAGAAAGTAGGGAGAGTAAATGAGGCCATGATGGACTGTGTCGAAAGCTTTGTAAGATCGATAAAGACTGCACCTGTTTGGCACCCTTTGTCCAGGGCTGAGTGGACTTCTCAGAGAAATCAAGTAAGGCTGTTGTTGTACTATATGCTTTCCTAAACCCGTGCTGTTGATTACAAGTAGATTGTATTTGTCCAGGTAATCAGAGAGTTGGTCTGCCACTATTCGTTCAAGTGCTTTGGAGAGGAGGAGTATTGATATTGGTCGATAGTTTCCTGTTGAGGTTTTGTCCCCCCCTTGTGCACTAGGCGTAACTATGGCAGATTTCCATTGTTGGGAAATTGACTTTGGCAAAGTGACAGATTAAAATTTTGCAGGGGTGAATTTCATCCAGGGTGAGAGACAGGATTTTTAGATCTAGTGTGTCACTACTTGTTCTGGATTTGGAGCAGGCCTTTCTTATGTACTTGTGTGCTCGTGCACTTTGATTTTCTTGAAGTAAAATTGTGGTTTGTCACGAGGGGTGTTTTGTGATACTAGGCTAGGCACAGGTAAGTCGAGAAGAAATCTGAGGGAGGACCCCACCTAAGGTCTGTGAATGTCTTATTAAGCGCATCTGCAATAGACTTTGGGTCAAGAGTGGTGGATCCATCAACTTTCATAATGGTAGGTGATGATTTTGATTGTTTACCCATTATGTTTGCATGTTGTCCCAAAAGCTCTTCCATCACCCCAGGTGGATTCAAGGGCATTTTGAAATAGGCTCTTCATTTGCCTAATTTGTGAGGTACATCTATTTCGGTGCCTGCTTGTATTTTAGGGTATCATAGAGGTGAGCCTGTGTCTCTTGGCAACTGCCCAGAGGTGGTCCTGAACCTTGAGCTCGCAAGTAGTTTGGCAGTAATCCATGGATTTGATAGAAGCTTTGATTTTACGCTTTTTACTGGGGCGTATAAGTCGATGCAGAGTTGAAAGATTTAATGAAATATTCTAGTGCGGTATTAATATCAGTTGATTCAAGGATTGGCGTCCAGTCCTGTTGTAGGAGATGGGTTTCAACTTGATAAGATTCCCATAAGGCAATACTCTGCTTGTTATAACTTTGGGGGGTGGCTTGAGAAATTTATTAGACCAGGTACAGGACACTGGGAAGTGGTCACTGAGAGAGTCAGGGAGGACTTTAATGTTTTTTATCCGGTCAGGGTGATTTGTGAGAACCCAATCAATAAGGGTGCTTGTACCAGTTTTGTAATTTTTCTGGGTGGGGGAGGTTACCATCTGAGTCAGGTTTGCTGCTAGGATGTCATCTTTGTAAGAGCCAGTGTCCGAGGCGAGCCAGTTTATGTTGAAATCCCCGAGGAGGAGGAGCTCATTTTCAGAGGGCTGCAGACTAACAAAATCAAGCACAGACTTAATACTGGCACGGTGGTTTTGGGACCACACAACACATCTCAATGGACCCGTGTCATTGGAGAAGCATAAAAAAGACATGTTAGACCCTGTTCATATTCCACACCTCCACACCATTTTTTCCTCTGGTTGATACAATATGTTTTTTGAATCACGCTTTTAATCACTACTTTTATCAGTGTAGGGCTTCAGGCCCCTCAGGCAACCTGTGCCTCCCATCCCCAGTCCACGATACAGCAGTGCTGTGTGGGGAGCCCCAGGGTACCACAGAGTCATCTTTGTTCTGTCAATGAGTGTTTTTATCTCAGATTTTCTCCCTACCTTCCCACTTCCCTTTGGCACTGCAAATACATGCTTAAGATCCACAGTTTCCCTCTGGAACTGACAAGAGTCCCTTGTCACAACACAGGGTTGCTGCTGAAGTAATATAATGTCTCCTTCCCCCAGGCTAGGAAGCTGTGCCATTGGCAGCACACTAGCCCTGTGGCCATTTAATAAGCAGAGACTGGAATCTCACGACATGAGTTATCTGCACGGTAATGGAATGTGCTATTGCTGGGTGGTTGAAGCCCCCACCCTGTATTGCTTTTTGCTGTTCTTAGTTTAACTCATTCAGAGTGACATACATATAGCCTCCCACCATCTTGTAGGCTTGTGTCAGTGATGGGGAGGGGCTGGGGTTTTCTGCCTTCCATGTAGACTGCCATTTTCCCCCCAAATTTATTGGCACCTCCACTTTGAACTTTATTCTGATCAGGAGGGCCAGTGCTTGGGTCATGCCTGAAAACATGCTGCAAGCACCCCCAAGTATGGGTGCTTACTAGTCAGCCCTTGCTCCTCCCTTTCCCTCTTTTTTGGCTGGGAGGTTGGTGGTCTGCCTTCAGGTCAGGTGGGGCTACAATTCCCGGCCCGGGTGTTTATGGGAGGTTTTTGGCGCCTTTTGGGGGGAGAGTAGGAGGACCGGTGGGAAGAGGAGGTTGTGAAACTGGGGCCGCCCCCTGCCCATCCAGGATTCAAAGGCGTGTAGTTAGTCATCTGGGACCAGTGTAGGGGGAGGCTGGTAGAGAGATGTGATGTGTTGTGTGGCTGCCTGGTTCAACCGTGGCAGTTCACCACTCTGGTAAACTGACGGTCTGTAGTTCCACATATGAGTGGGCCCTACCGCCACATTAGGGGAGCTGTAGCCCAGGGAGTGCAAGGAGGACCCGCCACGTGAACTGCGACACCAGGTGGGTTAGCGGTGGGTCCAGACAAGCAGTATGTCTAGGTCCTGCTTGTTGGGGCAGTGTGGTAGTGAGAGCCCATGCTGGGGGGTGGGTAGTGGTGGCAGCCTACCTTAGCCTTTCTGGTGTGGCACTTCAGTAGGACCCGAGTGTTTTTGGGGCCCAAAGGGACCAATGGGGTTGGTGCCGGTGCACCTCTGGGATTACCAGGGCCTGTGCTTAGTTGCTCTGGGATGCTCATAGCCTGTGCACCTCAAGAGGCAAGAGGGGTCGGTATGTGTTGTATCCAGGGAATGTGGAATTTGCAAGGTCTCGAGAAAACTTGAGGCCTCATCCTTGCTGTGTTGCTGCCATCAAATCAGAGGCCCTATTCGGCTTCATGAACTTCCCTGCTTTGATCTGCCCAGATCACCAAATAATATACCATGGCCTTGTGTCACTGAGACTTGGCTAACTCAGAAGCTATGCTGCTTGTGCTCCACTGCTCCGTGGAGTGGAAGTTTCTATTTTTATTCAAAATTAGTTTTTTTCTATTTGTTGGATCATCAGTGTGGACATTGGACTTAATTGATGAATTGCTTGCCACTCTATAACCACCTAGTTGCCCCCTCTAGCTGTCATTGCCCCTAGGGTTGCTGCACCCCTTTGCCTGACCTACAATCAAGCATGAACAGTGAACCCTGGTAACTGCTTTTCTATCTGAGTCTGTGGGACTGCTATCTGTGTTGCCAGGCCCCCTTCCCCTTTTAACATCAGGTACTCCTAGACATGGGGGGGGGCTTACAGTGCTAATTCTTAGCCTAGTGCACTTATCCCGTTAGCAAATGAATAAAAAGCCACCTCTACAGTTCAGGGCCACTCCTGTGTCAATAAGTAGGGGATACATAAGCACCAGTTGTTCAGTTCCCATCCCCCATATTCCTAGTGCAAGCAGTCTTACCACCTTGAAGTCTAATTCCATCAGATCTCAGAGGCTAAGTAGTATCACGGCTGGTCAGTAGTAGGATGGGAGACCTCCAGTGAAGAACAGGTGCTGCAGGAAGTGATACTGGTAGCTCTTCAGCAGGCACTTTCCCCCTGGTTAAAAATAACCTCACTAATGCATCACCATAGAGGCTGGGGCACACTGTTCTGGCAGTGGTGCTATCTTTAAGAAGAGAGGAGAGATTAAACTGGGGCCCTGTCTACCTGTTCTAGTGGTTGTTCAGGTGGGCATTAAAGATCACTTGGCACTTCCCAGAAGGAACAGGAAAACGTCCTCGATGTCCTGGCCAAATGTGCCCCCATTCACTAATCCATCAATAGCTCAACCTGGTTCAATATCATTTGTGTCTGTATCCTCCACCCCATGGGACAAGGTTGAAATATGGAAGTATTTCCTACTCCTCCTTTCCTGGTCAACAAAAACAAAATACATAAATATACAATAACTAGTGACTCCTTGCATCAACTCACTTTGTCAAGTTTACATTACTGTTAAAGCATGAAAATACAATTGCTTGAGATGGGTTTTCAGGGCCTAATCCCACAAAATGCCTTGCAGCAGTTATAAGAAATAAAACCTGTGCCAGGTTTGTGTTATGAAGATTCTTTACCCATCCTCGGTGTGTGATAATCTCATAAATCTTTTGAGCTTCGCTCTCGATTTTTATGAATTATCATACACCTTGTATGTAAAAAAAAAAAAAAAAAAATCCTCATAACACACACCTGCACAGGCATTATTCTCTATTTAACATATAAGTAGTCCATCATTCTTCTCCTCCAGAACCAAAAAGAGAGAAATGTATATCCGAGGTGGGAATCCCAAGGTTGGGGAACTGCCTGCGTCTTATACATAGCAACCACAGATTGTGGTCATCACACCAATAGGCCAACACAGTGCACCACTCATTTTAAGCTGCAGGGTAACAGATGTGCATACTTGTATGATATCCAGCTGTTGGTCCAAGAAAATGAATTGCTGCCTCCATGCTGTGTACAGGCAGGTGGCAGGTTACTGGACAGAACCCTTTGTCTGATGGGGATTTAAATCCCTAGTTTGTGTCTTTTTGGTTTGAGGAGGGTTGACCATGAGCTCTCTCTTGCAACATGTGCAGTATGCTTGATTTACACACCCATTTCTTCACAGAAAACTACTGCATAGACAATGTGCTGTGTACATACTAACATACTAAAATGCCAGGAGAGTAGGCTCAATGGTCTATCAAGTCTGCTTGAGAATCAGTACCCTTAATGGGCACTGCAACCATCCTCCTGACTTCTCACCCTATCCCCCTTCCCCAAGAACGGTTCCCTTCCCCCCGACAGGCGACCCTCCTCTTTACCTATCTCCTTTACCTGTCCCAGCCTCTCCTGAAACCTTCCACCATAGACACCTCCACCAGTTCCTCAGGCAGTGCATTCCATGGATCCACCACCCTCTCAGTGAAGTGTCGCCTCCTCCTTTCCCCCCTAAGTCTCCCTCCTCCAACCATGTCCCTTAGTGGCCCCTTCCACCTTCCTCTGAAAGATCCCATGTAGGCATACCTTATTTACCCCTTTTAGATACTTGAAGACCTCAATCATGTCCCCCCGTCTCTCCTTTCATCCAGTGAGAACAGGTCAAGCTCCTCAAGTTTGTCCTCATAAGTCCTATTCCAAAGACCCCAGATCATCCTGGTTACCCACCTCTGAACCCGCTCCAGGAATTGAATATCCTTCCTGAGGTGTGGGTGCCAAAACTGTATGCAGTACTTGATGTGCAGCCTGACAAGGCAATTGTACAGTAGTATAATCACCTCCCTACTTCTTGAGGTGATCCCCCTGGCGATACAGTCCAGCATTCTATTTTCCCTGGCTGTGGCCCTCCTACACTGTTCTGAATTATTCATTTTGGCATCCACCATCACCCCCAAGTCCTTCTCCCCACTTGAGACCTGCAGTATGTCCCCTCCTAGGGTGTACTCCTGACCCGGATTTCCTTGTCCCGGGTGAAGCACCTTGCATTTTGTGGTGTTGAACCTTAGCTTCCAGGTACCTGACCATCCCCCTCGAACATCCAAGTTTCCCTGCAGGGCAACCCTACTCTCCTTCCCATCCACCACTGCCCCCAGCTTAGTCATCTGCAAAGAGACTCATTTTACTCCTGATGCCGGAGATGTAGGTGTTAACCAGGAGCGGTCCCAGAACTGATCCCTGCGGGACCCCACTGATTGCTTCCCTGGGGGATGAAACGACCGCCCCCCCACCCCCCGCTGGGTACACCCAGCTAGCCAGCTTTCAATCCACTTGACCATCCGTTCCCCTACCCCATCCTTCTCAGCTTATCCAGCAGACCAGTGTGGGGGACCGAGTCTAAAGCCTTGCTGAAGTCAAGGAAGATTACATCAACCGACCTACCCTGGTCAAGTGCGGCCGTTACCCATTCTTAGAACCCCACAAGGTTAGTTTGACATGATCTTCCCTGGATGAAGCCATGCTGGCAATCATCCAGGAACCCCTGTTCCACCAAGAACACTCCCAGCCCCTCCTTTACTATGGTCTCCATCAGCTTGCCCACCACTGATGTCAGGCTGACTGGCCTATAGTTTCCCCCGCTCCTCCCTAGATCCCCCTTTATGGATGGGCACAATATGTGCCTCTCTTCAATCCTTTGGCACCCTCCCTGTCTGCAGAGAAGTGTTAAAAAGGGCATCAGTGGCTCAGTTAGGTCATCAGCCAATTCCCACAGCACCCTCGGATGGATTCCATTAGGACCCGGGGATTTGTCCTTTTTTAGGGACCGGAGGGCTTCCCACACCCTACTAATGGGAATTTCCCCATCCATGCTTCCCCCTTCTGATCTTGCACTCCCCTTTCTGTATGATCCAGTTCCCTGAGCCCCCACTGTGACAAAAGGTACCCTAACTTGTAAGGGCCCTGCCCCATCCATCCCCTGTGTCCCTTTTACCTGTGACTCCCCCTCCTCCCTAGTGAAAACCAATGTAAAGTATTCATTGAGCACCTCCGCTTGTTCCCCCACCTACTCTGCCCACCCCCTCCCTATCTCCAATCTCCTGAACTGCCCCTTTGCTCTCCTCCTCCCTAATACACCTAAAGAACCATTTTCTCCTTCCTGATCCCCTGTGCCAACTTCTGTTCCATCTTTGCCTTGGCCCCCCTCACCATCCTGGTAACCTGCCTGGTTTTGCGAAGACACTCATCCCTATTCCCTTGCGATCTCTTGAACATGTGGTAGGCTGCCCTCTTTTTTCTCACCACCTCCTGGACCTCCCTGGTCCATCAGCATGGCCTCTTAGATCTACCACCCTTGTGTCTCACCCTTACACAGGACCTGGTCATCTCCCATAGTCCTCTCCTGATGATTTCCCACCTACTGTCTATGTCCATGTCCTGCATAATCCCAGCCAAGTGGTCTCTGAGGATATGCCCCATGTGCACAAAGCCTGCCCCTCTGAAGTCAACCAGCTTAGTCCTAGTGTGGTCCTGCCCCCCAGGTCTAGCACAAACCAGACCATGTCGTCGTAGCTGGAACATACATGACAGCAGTGTCTACCAATGGTCATGTTTCAGTACTGAAAAGATTTTTGCCCACACATTTAAACTGTCCTTATAATGCCTCCAGTTCAGCTAGTATAACCATTAATGCTGAATTCTAGAAGATGCCACATTAACATAACTATTCAGTGTATAAAAGGGTTCTCAGTTGTGGTAAGTTTTACAAAAATTAGGTCCCATTCCATTACTGCAGGTCGTGTTTATTATTTTAGAATTTTTGACCAAGAAAGGCCTCACAGTCAAAACCCATGTCCAGATGCAATTTGGGAGCACTGGGAGGTTAAGTGACTTTTTCAGGATCAGACAGTATGCAAGTGGCAGTTGTAGGTTTCAAACCCAGGTATGCTGGTCTTCAGATTCATAGCATGGTGCTTTAGTCCTCTAGGCTATCCTTCCTTATGTGAAACATTGTTATCTCCATCAACATACAGCCTGTGTTATCCAGTAACGTGACATTATGTTGTATCAAATGATAATTGTTTGAGTTTGTACATAAACTGACCTGGGTCACCCTCAGAAATGGGCACATGCTGCTCAGGGACCCTCCTGGACATAAATAAATAGATATAAGATGGCCTAGTGGCGCTGAGGTACTGGGTGCCACACCTCGCGCCATGCTGGCTACCTGGGTTCGGGAACAGACTCTGGTTGCCAAGGATCGGTAGGGGCAGAGAGGGATTGGGTGTCTGAGGACTGCTCTCCCTCTCCGGGAAGGGGGAACACCAGTTGTCGGTGCATTAGTGACCTCTGGCAGAGGCTGGGGATCGGTGCGCTGGCACTGCACAGAATGGGTGTGTTTGGGGCACGACACTGGGAGGGAGCATGTACGGACGCATGCATGCACCCTTCATTAGCGTCATTGCATGCTCCAAGCTCACGCTAGGGAAAGAAAAAGTGAAATGACTCCAGTTGTGGCAGCATGATGGGCATCTCATAAGGGGACCATTCAGCTCCGAAGGTGCGCGGCATATACTGGATCCTGGTTCAGTGGAAGGGCAAAGGGGGGGGCTCTCCACTGCCCCACTGTGAGGGTAGAAGCCGCGAAGACCTGAATGGGAGCTGGAGGGATCTTTGGGATGATGGCCTGAAGACCGAAGGGATGCCAGGACGTTGAAGGTAGGCAGACTGGGCCTGGGGAGAAAAAGGACTAACAAAAAAAATTATATATACATATATAAATAAGAGATAGCAACAGAGACCTGTGGAATAATTTATTTATTTTCACAAGAGCTGTTTGACCTTTGGTAACCTCACAAGTGGCGTGAGCCACGAGTAAGGTTACCCAAGGTCAGACAGCTTGAATGAAAATAAATCATTTATTCCACAAGGTCCGTATTGCATATTTCATTTACGCAATAGGCAGGGACCTTGTGTTTGTGCTTTGTACTTTTAAAAGATTACTTATTTTTAAATTCTTTTTATACTTTGTTTTTTGCTGAACTAGTGGTTTTGCACTTTTTTTTATATAGATGTTGCGAGGGCTGTTGTCATGGAGGTGGCGTGTGTGTGTATCACTATGTTAATATCCCTCTTGATTGGTTGGAGTTTGGCTCCTGAAGAAAAATGCTGGGCAACATGGTGACTGCTGTTAGCGAGAGCACCAGGGTAGCAGAAGCATTAGGTGTGGCAAAAGAAATTCATTTAAATGCCCAGTGAAGATCTGCAGTATTTTTTATTTGGAGACAGTTTTTTATTTTCCAGTAAGCAAAGCTTGTGCGGGTGGACGGTAGGCCAATGTACAAGTAGGGGACTGAAAGCAGAGTGGAGTTTACCAGCGTCAGAAAGTGGCTTGGAGCAAGTGGTTATAGGCTGCAAGAAATAAGTATGTTTTTGGTGGTTTAGTGGAGTCAGAAATAGAACTGCACAAGATATCGGACTCAGCAGCAATGCACATTGTTCAAGTTTATTTTACCAGGAAAAGACTCCATTGAGCAAGCTCATTTTCAAGGAGGTCCTGGGTAGGATAGCATATAGAATAAATACATACAATTAACCCTTGCTGTGCCACAGGCTGATATATCATTCCAGAATTATTATGCGTTCTAATTCTGTTGGCAGCCTAAGGGTTAAGAAAGTACAGTAGAGTTAAGCAGACAGCTACAGATTCAGTGCCATATTTGATGAACAATATATACAGTGTTATTACCAGATTATAATAAATACTACAATAATGAGAATATAAATTAAGTCCAGAATTGAATAAAGAACATAGAAAAAGAAGAGTTTCAGTATAGTACAGGTAAATATGCAATACATTCATCGACAGTTACAACGTTTATGCTTTATTCTAATTGCAGTAACATTTCACTTGACATTCAGTTTCCAGCAGTGATTTAAAGACACCAGGCTTACTAAATTGGCATGTTTGAGTGTTTTCTGGAGTTTGTTCCAGGCCCTAGGGATGCAGCTACTGATACCCGATTTTCAAAAAAGGGTGAAGAACCTTGGAGTTTTTGGTAACACATAAGAACTCCTTCTCAATGAATAATTACTATAGGAGTAAGAAAAGAGCTCTGTGATATACTGTGGCAGTTTGTGTATTACTAGTCTATAGGTCCATATGTATTAAGTCTCCTTGTAGCCAATGATGTCCACCCTGTTGCAACATACTGTATCGGGAACAATTGTGCATTCTGGGCGGAGAGTTTGTAATAAATCAAAGGGCCCTATGATACAGTACATCAGGTTTACTTAGAAATGTAATAGGGCAGTGACTGTAAATCAAGTCTGCATACTCCAAAAGAGGAAGGAATGTAGCTTTCACCAGCCGCTTTCTAATGTCCAGAAGAAAACAATTCTTATTTGTATGGAAGAATCCCAACTTCATTCTTAGTTTTTTGCAGATATTATCAACGTGAGTAGTGAAAGAGGAGCATTGGTCTAGCCATATGCCCAGGCATTTGTAATTAGCCACTATTTCAAGTGCATCACCTAATAGCATTGTAGAAGCGTGGGAAATAACAGATGTCCAGACCAAAGGTTTAAGATGCATAAAAAACGCAACGGTATGCGTTTGTCAATTTATTTCCAAAAACAAAACAAAACAAAAAAATATTCTTAACTTAAAGTTCATAGAAAGGAAAACAATCGGTGTTAGTCTTCACACCCAAAAACAGGAAATACTTCTTTCCACAGACTCCTGAATTGCCTTTTCCTTTCCTTTTGTCTGTACAGCACTTTGTGTGGAAACACACACAACCTTCTTGCTCTGTGGTCAGTCGAATACTGACTCTCCTCTCTCTATACATCTACACAGGTCTCCTAGTGGAGGGTTTATATACTTTCCAGAAGGGGTGTGTCTTGAACTGAGCCCCTCCCCTATTGTGACATCACATTACCTGAATACTATAAAAGCAGCCATTTTGTAGGCTGCCATCCCTATAGCAGGACCTCAGCAGGAGAAGCAAGACATTCAGGTACACATTCATTTTGTTTTAATACAGAAAGAAAAGAAACACTTGTTAAAGATTGAATTAAAATCTGCAGCCTTGGCAAGGAAAAACAGATGAGGGGCACGCTCCCTATCTGTCTTCCTTGCAAGGCTTCAGGATTCTATTTACTTTTAAATGTAAATGCCAGAAAGTAAACATGCATTTATTTAAGACAACAATTCTAGTAAATCTTTTTTACACAGTAGTCTCCTCTAACATATTTTCTTTATATGTGCTGCATAATGCTTGTTTTATGAAATTCTCACAGCTAGAATTTCAGCTGACTGCTTTTCAGCTTATCAAGATTTGGATGCCAGATTGTTTTAAAGATAATCAGGGACAGTAAAGAAAGGTTTAAAGATTGCCAGGTTGGCCACCCTGACAAGAAAATTAGGATGAATCTGAATATAGAAGCAGACAGGATAGAGTGAAAATTGAAAAGTATGGGGGGGCATCTTGTAAATTCTTGATATTTCTCTTCATAACAGGACCCTGTTACACCTCCCACCACAAGAAGGCAACATAATAAGTTTTTATTTGTTGGCTGAGACCCTTCACCCTTGAAGGGTTGGAACTTCGCCCACCCACTCTCAGAAGTTCCACCTCAGGGACCTTTATAATTAGTTCTGTACAGAAACAATATTTACTGTCTTATCAGAACTACTGTACAAAACAATTCCCTGAGGTGTCTAGTGCTTACTTAGCACCAATATTCATTTTACTTTGGTATTCTTGCAGCACCATATCGAGATAGAAAATCAGCATTTAAATGCTTCGTTCCTGACCTGTGTTTTATGGTAAACTTATATGGTTGTAGAGACAAATACCATCTCATAATCTGTGCGTTTTTATCTTTCATCTGGTTTATCCAACACAACGGATTATGATCCGTCATCACTACAAAATCATTTCCCCACAAGTAATACTTAAGGGACTCTATAGCCCACTTCAGTGCCAAACATTCCTTCTCTATCGTAGAGTACTTCTTTTCACGCTCATGAAGTTTCCTGCTAATATACAATACTGGATGTTCCTCTTTTCATCATATTGTTAACACAGACCCCAAACCTGTCTCTGAGGCATCTGTTTGAATTTCAAACGGTCTTGTAAAATCTGGGCTAGTTAGCACAGGGGCTGAGCAAAGGACCGCTTTTATGTTCCTGAAGGCCTCTCACATGCTTGCGTCCATTTAACTTTATTAGGATATTTGTTTTGGTCAGCTCTGTTAAGGGAGTTGCCAGAGTAGCAAAATCTGGGATAAATCGCATGTATAATTTGCTAAACCCAAAAAGATCGAACATGTTTCTTTGTAATGGGGTGGGGCTGTTGGCTACTGCCTCCACTTTATCAATCTCTGGTTTCAAGGATCCCTTCCCAATTATGAAACCCAAATATCTGGTCTCTGTCCTTGCTATGGCACACTTAGCAGGGTTTATTGTTAATCCCATCCTTAATGGTCTGAATAACTGCACTTAAATGCACCAAATGTGAATGCCAGTCATGACTGAAAATGACTACATCATCCAAGTACACTGAACTGTACTGGGCATGTGCTCTTAGGATGTGGTCCATGTACCGTTGGAATGTGGCAGGTGCCCCATGGAGTCCAAATGGCATAGTGGTAAATTGGTACAATCCAATTGGTGTAGGAAAAGCTGTTATTGCTTGGGCAGTGGGGGCCAAGGGAATTTGCCAGTACCCTTGGTTAAATCTAACGTGCTGATGTAGTGGCATTTCTATTCTATCTAACAGATCATCTATTCTGGGCATGGGTACCCATCAAAATCTGAAATAAATTTATTTTTCGGAAGTCTAAACATACTCTTATTCCTCCTTCCTTTTTGTTCACTACCACCATTGGGGAAGACCAATGCACTCTTGGAAGGGACAATCACCTAACTGTTCCATTTTTTATCTCATCAATTACCTCTTGCCTAATCTTTTCCATTAATCTATAGGCTTTTGGTGTATGGGCTTCTGCTGGTTGACCTTAATGTCATGTTCTACTCCTTAGCTTGTCCTGGGGTGGATGTGAAAGTGTCCTGAAAATAGTGTAACAATTGATCTATCTCCACCTTTTGTTCAGGGCTTAGATTAAGATTTATTTGTATACTTTTATCATTCATGGGCCAGTCAAGCCTCTCATAAGCAATCTCCAATTCTGTCTGCTGGGGCTCAGGGTGAATGTAGAGTGCTTGGACCTGGGGTTTTCTATCCATTTCCTCAAAAGATTTGCATGGTATACCTCTTAGTTGGTCGATGACCAGGCATTTCAATTTCAAAGTTGACACTTCCTGTTTGTCTGATTACATCAAAGGGACCCTGCCAGTGCATCAACAGTTTGTTCTCTGTTGAGGGTAATAATAACAACACTTTTCTCCAGGTATAAAACTTTTACACTTTAACCCCACGTCATATGCTTCTTTTGTCCCATTTGTTTCTGGGTCACATTTAAATGAGCCATATTTACATATTTGACCAATCTTTCTCTTAATGCAGTCATGTAATCTATGATGTTACTATAGCCAACATTTTACCATCCTCCCAGTGTTCTTTACCACATCTAAGGGTCCCTGGGATTTCTACCATAAAGTAAGGAAAAAGGTGAAAACCCAGTTGTAGCCTGTGGTACTCTCTGTAGGCAAACAAGAGGTAAGGGAGATATTTGTCCCAATCTTTACCTTCTTCCTGAACATACTTCTGTAGCATTTTTTTAGGTTTTGTTAAATCTCTCCACAAGACCATCTGTTTAGGGGTGGTAAGGTGAGTCTGTGATTACCCCTAGGAGGTGATATAACTCCTCAACATAACAGAAATAAAATTACTACCTCTGTCTGTGAGAATCTCCTGGGGTATTCCCATTCTGCTGAATATTTTGGCTAACTCTTCAGCTATGCGAGGTGCAGTAATTGTTCGCATAGGAACAGCTTCAGGGTACCGTGTGGCATAATCACATACCACTAATATGAACCGGTTACCCTTAGAACTTTTGGTAAGAGGGCCTACAACATCCATTGCGATTCGTTCAAATGGGGTAGTGACATAAGGTATTGGCTGAAGGGGCACCTGATCTCTTTTTTCCCCCTTGTGCAACCAATTGGAATTCTTTACAGGCATGACAATATTCAGCCACATCCTGATGTATACCTGGCCAGCTAAACCGTGCAAGTAATCTTTGCAAGGTTCGATCCCTCCCCTCATGGCCTGCCATTGGAATATTGTGCGCTAACTGCATGACCTTTCTCTATACATTTTGGTACCATTAGCTGTTCTACAGGTTCATTTATGGTAGTATCAACAGTGACTCTATACAAGATATTATTTTCACAATAAAATGAGATTGTCCAGGGTGTTTTACTTGTTGAGCCTGTGAAAAAAAAGGTTTTAAGGAAACATCAGCTTGTTGTTCCTTAATAATGTCTTCAGAAGGGTACTTCTGGCAAAATGCCAGCAATACTGTTCTTTGTTGTTCTGCCCACTTTCTCTGCTCTTTTTCTTCTGATTTTTGATTTTCTGGGTTTCCCTGAACCTTCAGCTCCTTCAAAGAAATCCTCTTCAAAAGAAAACACTGGCTCTGACTGTTTTTTTGCTTGGGCATGGGTTACCACATTTACTGATTTTACATAGTCTTGTTGTTCTTGCACCAGTGAGTTAAAGTGGGGAAAGTCTTGGCCTATAATCACTGGAACTGGCAATCGGGTACCAGGCCAACAGTCATACAGTGGTGCTCATTATTGACAGTCATTTCAACCACTGTAGTGTAATACTGATGAATATCCCGTGTGCACATTACTGTTGTATCATTTGAGGTAACTTTACTGTCCGGGGCCAGATCTGCTCTCAGCAGGGTCTGCTTACTCCCTGTATCTAATAAACCCAATGTCTGTTGGTCTCCAATCCTCACATTTGCAACATACCCAATATTAGCCAATGCTAGGTGAGTCATGTCATTTCTTTTCTTATTTGGACAGTTTCTCATTATATGGCCTTTGCCAAGACACCCATGGCAAATCAGTTCAGAATATGGTATTCTTCCCTCTCTGTCTCGCCTGCTGTAATTATTCTGACGTGCATTAGAATAAAAAGGCCTTACCATTTCTGATGTCTGAGGTGGGGTATTTTGTTGTCCTCTGGGTCTAGTGGGTCGAGCAGCTATGTAATCCTCTGCCAGCTTCACTGTATCCTCTGCAGATTCAGGCTGATGTTCTTTCACCCATAGCTGGACATCATGAGGTAACACCTGAATAAATTGTTCAATGACAATCATATCCATCATCTGCTCTTTAGTTTTTACTAAAGGTTGTAGCCATTTCCCACCATAGTCCTTTAATTTTGCATAGATTTCTCTCGATGTATCATGAATAGTCATTCTCTGAGTGCGAAACCGCTGTCTATAGGTTTCCACGCTAATATCATAGCGTCGAATATCTCTTCTTTTACTCGATCATAATTATTTGAGTCCACCCACTTAACTGGCTATACACCATTTGAGCTCTACCAGTTAAATATGGGACCAGTCTTATGACCCATTGATCTTGGGGCCAAAGCGCAGTTTGGGCAATCCGCTCGAAGTGGTGAGGTATGCCTCTATATCATCACTCTCTGACAGCTTTGTTAATTTAATGTCTCTGGGTATAGTTCGATCAGACTGACCTTGTGCAAGTGCCTGAATAGCCTTCAGGGTATCCGTCCATTTCTCATCCTGTCGCCGATGTTCCTCAGCCTGGACACGCCTGTCCTCTTCCCTCTGGCGATGATCCTCATCTCTCTGGCGACGATCCTCTTCCCTCTGACGATCCATTTTGATCTGGTGAATACACAGCCACTTTAATAATTCTCCGGGGTCATCTGGTACTGGGGTCACCTGGGCTGCCTCCTGCTTCAGGGGTTCCGTATCCATATTCTCCTCCTCTGTTCTTCTCATTTTAGGCCTTGCTCCAGGTTCTAGGCCAGGCAATAACTGAATACCAGTTTTTTCAGTCACTGCTCTAGTGACATGATATACATCTTTCTTTGTCAGGTCCTCTTCCTCCATCTGTTAGGGTGCTAACTAGTACCCCTGGCAACGCCTCCCAGGCGATCTCGACGTGCCAGTTAAATCCACTTCTGACACCAGTGTAGAAGCGTGGGAAATAACAGATGTCCAGACCAAAGGTTTAAGATGCATAAAAAACGCAACGGTATGCGTTTGTCAATTTATTTCCAAAAACAAAACAAAACAAAAAAATATTCTTAACTTAAAGTTCATAGAAAGGAAAACAATCGGTGTTAGTCTTCACACCCAAAAACAGGAAATACTTCTTTCCACAGACTCCTGAATTGCCTTTTCCTTTCCTTTTGTCTGTACAGCACTTTGTATGGAAACACACACACAACCTTCTTGCTCTGTGGTCAGTCGAATACTGACTCTCCTCTCTCTATACATCTACACAGGTCTCCTAGTGGAGGGTTTATATACTTTCAGAAGGGGTGTGTCTTGAACTGAGCCCTCCCTATTGTGACATCACATTACCTGAATACTATAAAAGCAGCCATTTTGTAGGCTGCCATCCCTATAGCAGGACCTCAGCAGGAGAAGCAAGACATTCAGGTACACATTCATTTTGTTTTAATACAGAAAGAAAAGAAACACTTGTTAAAGATTGAATTAAAATCTGCAGCCTCGGCAAGGAAAAACAGATGAGGGGCGCTCTCCCTATCTGTCTTCCTTGCAAGGCTTCAGGATTCTATTTACTTTTAAATGTAAATGCCAGAAAGTAAGCATGCATTTATTTAAGACAACAATTCTAGTAAATCTTTTTTACACAGTAGTCTCCTCTAACATATTTTCTTTATATGTGCTGCATAATGCTTGTTTTTATGAAATTCCTCACAGCTAGAATTTCAGTTGACTGCTTTTCAGCTTATCAAGATTTGGATGCCAGATTGTTTTAAAGATAATCAGGGACAGTAAAGAAAGGTTTAAAGATTGCCAGGTTGGCCACCCTGGCAAGAAAATTATGATAGATACGAATATAGAAGCAGACAGGATAGAGTGAAAATTGAAAAGTATGGGGGGGTGCATCTTGTAAATTCTTGATATTTCTCTTCATAACAGGACCCTGTTACAAGCATGGAGATGGTGTGCTCGATTTTGGGGGAGACTGCCATGTTTGAGGACTGCAAGAACATTACTTTTGTCTTTTTAGCATTTCATTTGGATCTAGAGTGACAAGTGCAGGATGGCTGTGGGTGAGAAGTGGCAGCACGGTGTGTTAAAGATATATGAGAGTGCAGTGTTGCTCAGGACTCAATGTAATTTTCTACGCTGTAGGAGGAGTAGTAGGACATGGAAAGTAGGAGCGTGCAGACTGGGCTGAGGTTATGAAGAATGAGCGGCTGAAATAAGTAGAGGGAGCAGTGCCAGGGTTATGAAAGATCTCCTTTTATGATGACCTAGCTTTAAAACAAGAAAATATGCTTGTTTTAAATGTGTTATTGTTTAAGAAGAGGAAATCGGAGACATTGAGAGGCAGAGTGGGTGAGCAGGCAGGGCAGTATTCACAGATGTTTTGTGTGGTCTGATGGAGAAGTACTTTGAGAAAGTAGGTCCAGCCATGGGGGGGGGGTAGGTGGTAGGCAGTGACATAGAAACTATGTACTGTACATAAATGGACTGTGACATAGTAACTGTGTACATAAATGACTGGTGACTTAGTAAGTATGTACACGTACGGTTACTCAGAGAAATGGATTTTTCACAGTCCATTTATGTCTACGTCTATTGCATAAATTATTACAGATTTATTTACTCCTTTGTGAGTACAGTATGGTTTTCAGAGAGAGGACTGAGAAGGCAGGGAATACAACAAAGGTAGGCTTATTATTCAGATTACTTCAGCACCTGTTGAGTGTCAGTATAGTAGGATCGTTAATGTTGCAGAAGATGGAAATACAAAGAGAAATTCAAATATGGGAGGCAGTCTAGTCCAGAGGTTAGAGCACCATGTTGTTAAACTGGAGACTTAGGACCCCATATGCAGATAGCTGCACAAGTGCAGTGCAAACTTTTGTGCTGCACTTGCCCCAACACTCCCTGTCTGCTGCGATAAAGTCAGATAGTGAGTGGTGCTGTCTCACTGAATATCTGGTCATGTCAGCGCAGCACTAAATGAAACAGCACAGGACTGACACAGACCTGGGCTGCATATAGTCCACAGGGAACAGCGCTGTCCAAAATGGGTTAGCACCAAGACCACTGTGGGCTATATTCTGCCTGAACGTGCAAATGAGCCCATTGGGCATGTCAAGTGCTAAGCAACCATTTGTATGTCCATAAGGGGCCCATTTGCATGGTGCACAGCAGCTCCTTAGCATCAACAACACAAGTTACACAACATTCCCTGGTGTCCAGTGCCCCCCCCAAATCTCCCGAGCACACAGACAGTATTGTTTTCTTGGGTCCAGTGCCCCCCCATCACCTGTACACACAGACAGTATTACTCCCTGGTGTCCCATGGCCCCCCCCACCGATCACCCAGTCACACAAACAGTGTCACTCCCTGGTGTCCAATGGCCACACAATCACCACCCTTTCACACAGACAGTATCACTCCCTGGTGTCCAGTGGCCTCTCCTATCACCCATGCCCACAGACAGTATCACTCCCCAGTGTTTAGTGGCCGTGGCCTCACCCATCACTCATCCATACTGACAGTGTCACTCCATGGTGTCCAGTGGTCCCTTGATCACCCATTCTGTTCATTCACATATAACTGTCTATTACAGTGTCAACAGAATCACTATACATACAGGTAATGTAATTGTAACTAAACATCAAATATGACTGTAACCGACCTAGACTACATTCATATCTAACTGTTCATAGCACAACGTTCTATATAGAACTGTATATTATAGCAATATATGCCACCATATACAATACAAACACACATTATTACTGTTATCTGCTAGAAAGGAATAAAGAAGGACTAAAATGCCCAAACACATATTCTAACAGTCTAAATACTGCCTTGGTGTTCCAGTAGTACCCACCACTCCAATCACCTGCTCACTCACTGTACAGTATTGGTCTGGTGGTTCCCCCCCAAACAGCATCCTACCCAACCCACCTACCTGCACTCCCTCTTACCTGCGAGTCCAGCACCCTGACAGCTCCATAGGATGACCAGCACAGCCTTTTTCTCCCCCCTGCAGCCAGCCACTGTGTGTGTAGATGGTACAGTAGGTGCATTCACTGACAGCTCATATGGTGGCCATCCATGGAGGTGAGAGGAGGGCTGTGTTATTCACCATATGAAGCTGTCATGACACTGAACTTGTGGGTAAGGGGGTGTGGGGAGGTGGATTGTGAGTGGGTCGGATGGGGGGTTGTTTGGGAGGCGACCAATGGACTAATACTGTGCAGTGAATTAACAGGTGATCGGGGGTGGGGAGGTGCCGCTTGATCATCTGGGCAGTATTTAAAGAGGACAAGAAATTATTTCTAATTGGCAGCTGTTTATAATGTTCCCATTTACAGAAATGATATCCATAATCCTAAATTATCCATATGTAATTGTACTGAATAAAATGTTGTGTGAAAAACAATATTTTGCATTGTTTTTGTTTTTATGGGCAGCATTCTGTTACAGTTCTTCATGGAACCAGTGATCTGGAGTTTTTTATTTTTTGGAAATTGATGTTTGTACCTCCTTCTTCACTGTTGGGCTCCACTCTTTCATGAGAAACAAATAGCAGTCTCTCCCCGCTCAGCAACCTTCCCGATTCTGCCCCGGCAGTTCCCCATCGAGCCTTGGCTGTATCCCCAGGCGGGTACGGGGTGGGGTTCGGTCACCCCGAGAATCTTGCTGTTGTCAGATCCGCCAGGGATGTAAGGCAGGTGCAGGCCATCTGGGTCAGTCACTGCTGGGTCTACGTCACCTAGGAGACTGACACTCTTGTTTCCTCCTGTTTTCTCCCTGACATGGTGCGGGTCCTTTACATCAAGGTGCTATGCGCCGACATCCACCATATGTCTTGGCCAGCCACTTCCTGGTGACAGGACTTGCTGTACCTTGAGCCTCCACTCTGGGTTAGGCAAACTGCGGGCCTTGGCCTCCCCCTTCCCCCTGGAGAAGGCGAGCAGTCGTGGGACGCTCAAGCCTTTCTCCCCTGGCTGGCCCTCCAGCAACCCGAGTCCACTCCCAAACCCAGGTCCCTGGTGTCGCAAGTGGAAATCCAATGGCTGCACTGATGGGCTGCCACGTGATCTGGAGTTTTAACTATATCACGGTTTGAGCAAAGAACTCTAAGCATGGTTCTGATAGGAAAATAGCTCATGTTTAGCATTCTGTACACAAACTGAAACATAGTTAACACTCCAAATTACTGGTTCCATGAAGAGAACTGTTCAGAATGTTGTTCATAAAAAGAAACAATTGAAAACAGTTTTTCTCATCGGTGTTTATTAAAGATACAGTTAAATATGGCTCATTTTGAGGCAAATCTTTTATTTTTCTTACTGGGAACATTACTAACTGCTGCCATTTAGCACACATTTCCTGTCCCCTTTAAGCTGTTAGAACATGTGCCCAGGCATTTTAATCCTTCTGTATTCCTTCCTAGCAGATAACAGTAATAATGTGGGTTTGTATTGTACATGGTGACATATGTTGCAATAATATGCATTCTAGATAGAACGTTGTGCTATGAACCGGTTCAATATGAATGTAGTCTAGGTCAGTTACAGTTGTGTTTGATGTTTAGCTACTATTACATTATTTGTATGTATAGTCATCCTGTTGACACTGTAACAGACAGTTATATGTGAATTAATGGAATAGTGATGGTTGGTCCACTGGAAACCAAGGTGTGATACTGTCTGTGTACATGGGTGATGGGAAGAAGGAGGCCACTGGACACCAGGGAGTGATACTGTCTGTGTGCAAAGGTGATCAAGGGGGTCACGGGACTCCAAGGAGTGATACTGTCTGTGTGCACCAGAGATTGGGGCAGGCAGCTGCAGTACAGCCATCCTGCCTTTGGGAGTTTGGGGGTACAGGCTGAGCACCCCGTTAAGGCATGGTTTTGAGCGGCAGTAAATAGCACCACTTGGGGGTTTGTTTACCACCACTGCAAACCTTTGACTATACTGCTATGGCAGTATGCATGAGGGAACCCCCTCATTTGCACTGGCACAACTGTATTTAAGCACTTGGAACTGCTGGGTTTGAAGGGTGCTCCTGTGGCCTCTGAATATGGCCTGACTGGGAGCGCTTTTGCAAACCCGAGTTAGCACACATGCTAACCATGTTAGTGTGGGTGCTAACTTTTGAATATCAGGGCTATAGAGTGAGGAGATCTGAGTCTGAATCCCACAACCATCACTTGCATACTATGGAACCCTGAACAAGTCGTTTAATCTCCCTGTACTCCTGGGATGCATCTGGAAATGGGATTTAGCTCAGTGTTCCTTTCCTGGACAAAAAATATGAACTTAACAATGTATGAATTTTGAAAAAAAGTTGCATCATTGTAAGTCAAAAACGGGCATTGTGTAGTTAATTTTATGCTCAAGAAATGGATAGCATTGTCAGCAGATAAAGTTTTGGACTGCCACGTCCTCCAATAAAATTTCCAGATTCATTTTGTTAGGATATCTTTGGCAATCTATGGTGTGATTTTTCTGCAAACTGCACTGACAGTCAGATTGCTTTGTCATAGGGACAAGCCAGGTTGTTGTGCAGGAGTAGGGGATTTTCAGGGAGGACTTATTGAAAATAGGCAGGAAGGCAGATCAAAGGCCAATGCAATGCCAGTAAGTGCAAGGTAATGCATTTTGGGCACTACCATCACTGGCAACAGTATAAATTGGGAAACAAATTATAGGATGCAACTGACAGCAAAAGAGGTCTTGGTGTAATAGTTGTGCGCAGTAGATATGTGTGTGGTATACATGAGATATACTCAAAGTGGATTGCAAACTGGCTTGGGGCATGAAGCAGATGGTGGTGATGGATGGACACTGTTTCTAGTGGAGAGGTGTACTCAGTGGTGTTTCTCGGTGATCAGTGCTGGAGTCTCTGCTGTTTAACATTATTTTTTATGTTCTGGAAGGTGGGGTCTCCAGCAGGCTTCTTAAGACCACTGAGAACACTAAGTTGGCCAGGGTGGTGGACTCTGTTGAGGAAAGGGACAACCTTCAGGAGGATTTGAACAAGCTGTGTGATCAGCCAAACTCCTGGAGCCTCTGATTCCGAGTAGCTGAATGCAAGGTGCTGAACTTGGGGAGGGAGAACAGTTATAGGATCTACACACTGTGTGGGACACTTCTTGCTGCTGTGGAGGAGGAAAAGGACTTGAGGGTTATAATAAACAAGGGGTGAATCAGAACAAACAGCATACAGCTGCTGTCAAGAGTGCCACCAGGATGCTGGGGTACACTCAACACAGAAAGCGTCACCAGCTGACATAACTTTCAAGAATTTTCTGAGATGTGGGGACCAGCAGAATCCAACATGCCACTGTACTGGACTGTGTATAGAATACATTTTAGAAAAGTGTGTTGTACAACAGAATAATCCCACTGAGGGCAGTAATCCGCTCCCCAAAAATGGTATTATTTTTTGGGAATGCTACACTTTTCTCTTTGGTTTGATAGATTTAATATATTTGGGTTGTCAGAAATGGCTTTACTTTAACTTTTTAAGAGATCAGAGAATGAGTTAATTTTTTAACAAGTCTGGAAATATCAAAAGCATCAATTAAATAGTGGGTAGTGCTTTTGTTTCGGTGGTGGGTTAATATGAGTTTTGAGATCATGAGATTTTCAGACTGTTCATGTCAAAGGAGAACAAAGGCATCTTTTCTAAACAAAACTTTTTTATTGATTTTATATACATTATACCACACAATAAATTCAGTCATGTAGAGTAAGTGACCAGTTAGAACATCACTTGTACAATGAGGAAGACCTAGTCCAAAAGTGCTCTGACATTTAAATGTTTTAATTCAGTGTGGCAAAGGCTATTTGGAGGAGACTGTATAGTTTGCAGGGAAGATGTTTTTTGTCAAGTTATCAGGTTGTTTCACCTTAGAGTTCAGGAAATGGATAGTGTGTTTCAGTAAAGGTAATCAGGGAGAACAAATTCTTCAGAAGGTGAGTTGGGCTTTAAAATACCTTGCTACTTTGAACAAGTTTTTTTAAAAGTTTGTCAACACCTAAATGTTTGTGTTGCAAAAACTGATCTTCACGGATATCTCCCTCCATTAAGCCACATCATGGAACTGTAAACCATCTGCATCAGGACCACCTGAAAACTTTTTGCAGGCTGGGACCACGCATGTCAGTGCACCATGATGGTGCCTGTGTAACATCAGTGTCCCCAGCATTCCTCGGCTCTTTTCCTGCTTTCAACAACTTGTCGGTCAACTGCTGCTGAGGAATGCCATCAAACATTTGTAAGTTATCTCACTGTCACTGTATTCTTAGTTCAAAAGTTTATTTTAAATTATATTTTATGCAATGAACAGACAATGAACCATTATTCCACTATTGCCGTTGCAGCTTCATGAAGATTTACAATGACAACTGCCACTCTGTTTGCATCTGTTGCCTTGGCAAAGACTATAACGTTAAAACCTGCAAAGACTGCCTTGGCTTTAACAAGGCAAACAGGAGACACCAATGGAAAGCTTTAGAAAACTTTCTACTTGTACAAGAAATGAAGAAACAGGCTGCAGTGAAGGTGGCTTCACCGTCCTCCCCCACTCCCGTTCCCAGCTCACCGGCTGCCTGTTGATCTCTACAGTTGACAGCAGCTGGTCCTGACTCTTCAAAGAAGAAAGATAAAAAAAAAAATTGTTAAAGTCAGTGGATAAACACTACCATGCTAACAAAAAGAAGTGCTGAAAGGAAAAAGAAGCTTCTTCTGATCATTTCTGTTCACCACTTAGGGTAAATCACTTAAAGATGGGGCCCAGGCTATAGCCGCGGGTCCTGCCCCCCCAACTGTCTTACAGACACCAAGATTGGGGTCTGATGCCAGCTTATCCTCCCCAATCACAGACTCACAGTCTACACTACCATTGATATCTAAGTCATTGATGCCCCCTCTGGGCTCTATCGATGCACACACATTTTACCAAACTATGAAAAGTTAACCAGTAAACCAGAAGGGCAGCACCACATTGGACAGCTCTGTTAATTCACCTCAAGCAATAAGCAGCCCACAGGCTTACCCTCTATGAGTTCAGAGCATGCATTTATTCTCAGAAGAGTCCATCACAGCAGCATATAAATTCAAAATGATACAGCATTACAGGACAGTAGAGCGTGATACTGTCACCACGCAGTGGGAGCATGTGCAATGCAGGTGCACACAGCTGATGTTTCTTCGGGAATGTGCCAGACTTCCTCAGATGCATGCTTGCTACCCCAAAGCCTTTAAGTAGGCATCTCAGGAATATGCATGTAGGGGTAGTGACTAGAAAGTCACTACTGGTTACCATAGGAAATAAGCAAAAAGAAAGACATATGAACATAAGTGTATTACAGCAACTTGAAAACCACATCATACTACCATAGAGACATGGCTGAATATCTAAAAAATAATAAAATGAAAAGCTGTTCTTTCAACTTTAGACGTGGACTAATTTATAGCTTATTAATCATAATTTTCCAAAATAATAACGTGATCATAATTATCAGTTACAGCCTATCAATATGAACACAGCAAGTCTCAATCACAATATCAAACCAGTAACATAACAATGTGGGGGGGGTATAGGATGGGGAAAAAAGGAGGCGATGGAAACATACTGTACATAAGAACAGGAGAGTAGAAACCGTGCATAATTTAGATCAGAAAACAACTGAGAGGTAGTTCTTCATTCAGGCCATGAGGAGTCATTATACCAAGGTAGTGTATCCAGCCTGATTCCCATTGTGCCAGTTTAGGTAGGAAATCACTGCCTCTAGCAGCCAGCTCAAATTCTCTGTCTCCACAAACTGTAGAAATGCCAGTGTTGCATGTTGTGCCTCTACAAAATGTTTTGTCATCGAGTAGATTTCATTCCGACTCCTGATTGTAGTCTTATGTTTACTAATCCATGTTCTTAGGGCTCTTTTTGTTTGCTGCACGTAGCCTTTCCCACACAGACATGCCAGTAGATAGAGAACGCTGGTTGTTTTCCTGCAGTGTTTCTACTCTCCTGTTCCTATGTATGTGTTTCCAACCCTCCCTTTATTTCCCTGTCCTATCCTCCTATTTTTATGTTACTGGTTTGATATTGTGATTCTGACTTGCTGTATTTGGATTGATAGGCTGTAACTGATAATTATAATTACTTTATCATTCTGGAAAGTGATGATTGATAAGCTATAAACGGTTTTCAGACAAAAGCAGCATGTACTGTATTTGACTCTAACTCACCTTAACAATTATAAAAATATTCACAGTACACAGGTCTGATAAATTACATTTGTTTTTATGTTACTCATTTCCTGCCTTCTTTTATGGAAACACATTTCAGTAACACTTTTTAATTCTTATTAATCACAGCACATCCATGATATGGGAGGGAGATATGGACTGTGGTGACAGCTACAAAACATATGACATTAGCAGGCAAATAAACTATAGAAACAATGCTACTTGGCACATTTCAGCTGTTGTGAATGAATCTGAGTCAGAACTCCATTCAGCTAACACCACATTAATGCATTAATAATGCGTTAATCAATACTGCAACTACTGTGGCATACTGAGGTACTAGCGAACTTTTATTGAACTACTGCTGCAGTTCTTGTCTGAAGCTGAATACCTTTGTGTGTTATATTTTTTGGGATGTTCAGATATGTCTTCATGGCAGCATTATGAGGGTTTTGACTTGTGTTCACGTGCCTTTACTTTTGCTTATTTCACTATAGTGCTCAGTAGCAGCTTTCTAGTCTCCACCCTTACATGCATATTCATGAGATGCCTACTTAAAGGCTTTGTGGTAGTGAGCACACAGGCTCAGAGGAAGCTGGGTGCATTCCTGAAGAAATGTCAGCTGTGCTCACCTGCATGGTACGTGCTCCCCCTGGGTGGTGGCGGTAGTGCACTCTACTGTTCTGTAATGGTGTACCATTTTGGATCTTTATGTTGCTCTGATGGACTGTTTTGAGAATAAACACACAAGGGATACCAACAGGATGGTGGCAAGGGACACCAAGGGGGAAGGAAGGAAGCAGCTCCTGGTGGGGGACTCAATTGTTAGGGGGTAGAACTGGGGGGAGGAGGGGAGGGAGGTAAGGTACCTGGTACCATGGCTTGGAGGGACAGGAAGCAAATCCTCAGGATCATGGGAGAGGGAGCTAGACATCATTGTCCACCTTGGGACAAATTACCTAACTGGGCATGGGATCAGAGCAGTGCAGGAGGAGTTTGTGGAGTTGGGGTGGGGCCTCAGACAGGTAGCACACACAGTAACCTTCTTGGAGATGCTGCCTGTCTATGGCATGGGTGATGATAGGGTACTCCGCACCATGCAGTTCAATGAATGGTTGAAAGACTGGTGTAGAGCACAGTGTTTTGGCTTCACTGGGAACTGGGGGTCCACCTGGAGGGATGCAGGCCTATACTGACGTGATGGTCTGCATCTGTCCAGGAGGGGAACCAAGCTCTTAGGTGATAGGTCTAAATGCTTCATTGGCAAGCTTTTAAACTAGCCAAGGGGGGAGGTGCTGATATGAAGCAGGAATTTACAAGCCTCCCACTACAAAACAGGTTAGTGAGGTAAATACCAAGGTACAGAGGTCAATAGGTAGCAGAACAGGGGTAAATGGAGAAAAAGGCAGTATGGGCAGGGATGGGGCAAAAGAGGGAAATGTCATCAAAAAATGGAGGGCAATGTGTACCAATGCCCATAGTCTGGGTAACAAGCTTCCTGAGCTAGTGGCCTTGATGGAAGAGGGACACCTGGATATTGTGGCTGTCACGGAAACATGGTACACAAAGAACCATTGCAGGGATGTCAGCATACCAGGGTACACAATCTACAGGAGGGACAGGGAGGGTAAAAGGTGGAAGAGTAGCTCTCTATATAAGGGAAGGGATCAAAGCAATGGAACTAAAGAGTTAACGAAGAGGAGGCACTGTGGGTTACCTTGGAGGCAGGTAGTGGCACCACAATCCGCACAGGGGTTGCATACAGACCCCCATCTCGGGGAGGAAATGGACAAGGAAATGATAGAAGGCATCCTCAGAATGGCAGAAAAAGGGGAGATATTGTTGATGGAGGACCTGAATATGCCAGATGTTAAACTGGAGCACATTTACTGCAGTCACATCCAAGAGCATTGTCATTCTCAATACCCTACAGAGGGCATGCCTCAGACAGCTAGTGTTGGAACCCACTCGGGAGGGAACAATTTTGAACCTGGTACTCTCAAACGGGGATGGAGAGAGGATCACAGATTTAGAAGTGGGTAGCCATCTGGGAACAAGTGACCACCACACAGTGTGTTTCATGATAAACACAACCACGGAGTCAAGCCATACAAAAGCGAGGGTACTGAACTTAAGAAGGGCTGACGTTGGCAAATTGGGGGAGTGCCTAAGGAATGCACTAGCAAATGGGCAGGAAGGAGGGGGTGGAAGAACAATGGTGAAAAATCAAAACTGCCATCATAGAGACAACAAGCCTTTGTGTGAAGCAAATAAAGAAAATGAAATGAAATAAACATCCACTATGATTCTCAAAAGAAGTGGCAAGGAAGGTTACAAAGGAAAAGATAGCATTCAGGAAGTATAAGGAATCACAGAAGGAGCAGAACAGAGAACTGTATCAAAAAGCAGGGGGAAGTGGTGAAGGCAGTCAGGATCGCAAAGGGTCAAACTGAGGAAAAGATAGCCAGCTCAGTTAAGAAGGGGGATAAAACCTTTTATAGATGCATTAGGGAGTGCAGAAAGACCAGGGGAGGGATAGCGAGGCTTAATAAAGGGGAGGGGAGGTGGGCAGAAAGCGACAGTGAAAAGGCAGAGATACTGAATGAATACTTTTGCTCAGTATTCACAAAAGAAGAAAAGGGGGAGGTACCTAAACCAAACAATAGAAGCACCCTGGACAGGGGGTTGATATCAGTCCATTCACAGAAGAAAGTGTCCTGAAAGAACTCTTAAAACTCAAGGTGGACAAAGCAATGGGACCTGATGGGATTCACCGCAGAATTCTAAAAGAACTAAGGGGAGACCTAGTGACACCACTGACTACCGTTTTTAACAAATCATGAGAGGATGGTGTGGTACCTGAGAACTAGAGGGAGGTGGCTGTGATCCTCCTTCATAAGACTGGGAGCAAGGCAGAGGCAGGAAACTACAGACCTGCTAGTTTGACCTCAGTGATTGGGAAAATGATGGAATCACTTCTGAAAGAAAAAATTGTCAAGAACCTTGAGGCCAGCAGGGCACAGACCCAAGGCAGCATGGATTCACAGTGGGAAGGTCATGTCAGACAAATCTAATAAATTTCTTTGACTGGGTGACCAAAGTAGTAGACCAGGGAAGGGCTGTAGATATGGCCTACTTAGACTTTAGCAAGGCATTTGACACAGTACCACACAAAAGATTAATAAACAAGTTAGCCAGCCTAGAAGTGGATCCCAGGGTGGTAGTCTGGGTAACAAATTGGCTTGACAACAGGACGCAGAGGGTAATAGTAAATAGAGCACACTCTGGAGAAAGGGGACTTACTAGTGGGGTACCACAGGGTTCAGCACTGCGACTGGTACTCTTTAATGTCTTTATAGGTAACATTGCAGAGGGGCTGGAAGGGAAAGTATGCCTCTATGCAGATGACACAAAGATCTGGAACAGGGTTGATACACAAGGAGGCATGGAAAGGATGACAAGGGACTTGGCAAGGTTGGAGCAACGGTCAATAGTATGGCAGCTTAGTTTCAATGCAAAGTAATGCACCTGGGAAACAAATACCCAAGGGAACAGTACACAATGGGGTTGGGGGGTACTAACAACAACAAAAATGGAAAGGGACCTGGGGGTACTTATATCAGAGGACCTTTTACTGTAGGCAAGCAATGTGAGAAGGCAGTAAGGAGGGCTGGGGGGATTCTGGGATGTATAGGGAGAGGCATCACCAGTAGAAAGCAGGAAGCTGTTATCCCTGTATGGAGACAGTTGGCGAGACCCCATCTGGAGTACTGCGTGCAGTTCTAGAGACCCCATCTCTGCAAGGACATAGACAGGATGGAGGCAGTCCAGAGGAGGGCAACCAGAATGGTGCAGGGTCTGCACCAGAAGCCATACAAAGAGAGACTAAAAGAGCTTAATATGTATACCCTTGAGGAAAGGAGGGAAAGGGGGGACATGATAGAAACTTTCCAGTACCTCAAGGGAATCAACAAAGTCCAAGTGGGTAGCATATTTCAGAAAAAGAGATGAGCAAGAACAAGAAGGCACAATTTTAAGATAGAGAGGGAATGGCTCAGGGGCAATGTGAGGAGGTATTTTTTCACGGAAAGGGTGGTGGATGCATGGAACAGCCTTGCTGAGGAAGTCATGGGATCAAAAACAGTGGGAGAATTCAAGAATGCATGGGACCGATGTAAGGCAATTATAGTGGGGGTAAGGAGGAAGTAGGCTGCTGGTTGACTAGGATCTGCTGCTTATCCAATGGGTAGGGAAATGGGCAGACTAGGTGGGCCAAGCGGTCCTTATCTGTCATCAAAGTCTATGTTTCTCTGAACTCATAGAAGGTAAACCTGTTGGCTGCTTATTACTTGAGGTGAATTAACAGAGCAGTCTGGAGCAATGCTGCCCTTTCAGTTTACCGGTTAACTTTCCTTTTTTTTTCTTTATACATTTTGGCCCCCTGATCGTCCTTGGCTCACTGTGTTCTGTCTGGTCCCCCCAGCCCTGTCACCTAGCTTCTTCAGGACTTACCTTCACTCCCACATCCAGCTTCTTGACTTTGGTGAGGTGCCCGGTCACAGGTGCAGGGCCTGCGAAGGACCAAACTTCATCTTGCTGTGGGGGGGGGGTTGACCTTGGTTGTAGGTTCCCCTAGGGCCCAGACTGTGCAATGCATGGGTGGGGGAGCTCTGTCTCCACTGAGATGTCCTAACACATCTAGCTGTGGCTCTGTGTACAGATGCACCCAGACCTTTACTGCCACTCAGACTTTTCCAGGTGGCAGTATTACAGTGGGTCGTGGTAACCTCCCCTCCCTGATGGAGTAGAGCTGTATCCTCCCTCCCTCCCTCTCCCTGGTCAACACTCAAGTGACTTGCATCTGTTCCTGTACCTGGGTCACCAGCGTGGCAGGAGGTAAGGTGCTAGCACCTCAGCCCTCCATGCCACTGTGCCAACTTCACCGGTTAACTTTTCAAACTACTCTAACACCAGCATGGCCCCCAGGAACTGAGTACCCTAGTGGGTCTGAGCTGTAACTTTTATAGTTCACTGATTTTACCAAACTATGTCTGACCTGTTTCAGCACATAATGCTACTGTTGTTGACGATTACTTTGTTAGTGCCTCTGGCTGGTCTGCTGTTGGTTGCTCCATCAATACTTTCATATTCTGTCCCTGCTTCACAACTGGGTTTAGATGGACAGCTGTTGATAGGTCTTCCATCATCGGCACCTCAGTCCATTTTCTTCTCCTCTTCTCAACCCCATGACTATAATGCTGGATGTCGGTGATGAACTGTAGTATAATACCGAATATGTGGAAGAAGAGGAGGAAGCCATGGAAGAGGAAGAGGAGATTATAGATGTAGTTGGATCATGCTCCACTCTATTCTACTGCTCTGAAGGGAGTGTAGTAAATACAGTAAGATCTCCCCCGAAGGTGCTTCATCTCATGGCTTCCTAAAAGTGGTGCAGGCCAGATTGGGGTTCCACACTGAGGAAGAGGATTCTTCCAAGAGAAATGTTTTGAGTTTTTGGAAGTCTCAGCCTCTTATACAGTGATTATTCCTTGTACGTTCAGTGCTGGAGGATGCTACACTGGCTGCATGTCATAGGCCTGCACAACTGCCTACTGTTTCAAGAAAGGTGGATAAACAATATCCTGCGCCTACCATGAAACCATAATATTTACTGGTTAGGGTCAATAAGCCACTGCTGACAGACCCCTACAAACTCCATAATCCACACTTGTGAATCATGGAGTTCCATAAACAACAGTTGGCAGAAACAGCCACAAGTCTCCCTCAGCAGCAATCCGAGAAGGTGTTCTCGCACAGGCGGCCTGCTCGCACTCCTCACAGAAAACTGTCAGAGCAAAAAAACTCACAACAAATGAAGAAAAACTAGGGGAAAAATCTGAAAAAGACTGTTCTTCACTAAAAGCTTCCCTCCAGATAAGTTCTCTGTTCTATTTCACTGGACTGCTTATACTTCTAACTCACAAACCGCTCAGCAGGTTCCTTGCTGAAATGGAAAGTGAAGTTCTCAAAAATGTTTGTAACACCCCAATCCCCTGGGGTTACTAGAATCCCATCAGTGTCAGTGCTAGGTAGGAAAGGCAGCTGGTGAATAACTGGTTAAATGTTTTTTCACCTGCTCCCTCTCTGTTTACTTGGTCTCAGCTGAGATAAGAGAGGTGACGTCATTTAGAAGTCTCGCAGCAGTATAGGCTACGATTGCTGGCTGTGAGTGGGGAGTTTTAGAATCTTAAGTTAGTCTGTGAGTGGAGTTCAGTGTGAGCAGTTGGAGGAGTGAAGAGCTGCTGTGGGCTCTGAGAGGAGAGCCTGTTTTCTCAACCTAGTGCTGAGAAACATCTGCCTGCCAAGAGAAGTGGTGGAAACTGTTGTCTAGCAGGAGTTCCTGATTTTTTTGGCCCCCAGTGAGATGAGAAGGACTGTCAGAATGGATCCAAGGGGCAGTCCCCTACTTCACAGGTGTCAGCGATCATCAATACTTCCTTTTATCATCTTAGGAATATCGCCAGTGTTCGGCATCTTGTTCTGTCTGCCGACCTGCCTACTTTAGTCCACGCCTTCATGTCCTTACACCTGCATTATTGCAACTCCCTTTAGGACTTTCTGGGGTTGAAATCCATCACCTGCAGCTAGTGCAGAATGCTGAAGCCCGGCTGTTGATTGGTTCTAGAAGATCCTGTCATATTACCCCGGTGCTGCGCGAACTGCACTGGCTGCCGATTTGGTAGCGGATCACCTTTAAAGTCAGCTTGCTGACACTTAAAGCCCTAATGATCTGGGCCCAGTCCATCTGAAAGAACTTCTGGTTGCCTAGCGCCCTGATCGATCTCTGTGCTCGGCCGATGAGGAGTTGCTAGAGGTTCCAAGGGTGAATTTGAAATCTTCTGGCTCTCGGGCTTTCTTGTATGTTGCCCCCACCCTTTGGAACTCTCTACCCCATCGGTTGTGGGAGTGCACTTCTGTGGAGGGTTTTAAGAGGGGTCTGAAGACCTTTCTGTGGGAAACTGCATTTCCAGAATATTGATTGCTTTAACTGTTTGGTCCGACTGTATTTTTTAATGTTAACTGTTTTAAAAATTATGTGTGGCACCTTGACACTTAAAAGGCGCCTTATAAATAAAAATTATTATTATTATTATTATTATTGATCCAGGACTTTGATGCTGCCTGTTTGTGTACCAACTGTGATTAATCTGACTGTGTGCTCCCCAGGAGGCGAGTACCTGTTCTTTCTTTGGGTGTACTCTGATAAGGGGAAATATACACCAGTTTATTTTAAGTTGAGACTGTTCTCATGCCTTTAAAGTTGGCTGACAATCGTGGAGTCCCCAGAGAGACTTGACACACTTGTTCAGGACTTTAGTTTTACACTCAGAAGTAGTGTTTTTCTTAAGCAGGATGTGAAAGACATTCTAGGATGCATATTGCTAACTGTTTTTTTTTTTTAACTTGGCTTTATTACAGGAGAAAGCATTGTACAGCCTGTGTTACAATTTCATACATGTAATTGATTCTTAAAACAAAAGGAATGTGAGCCTGATCATATAACGCCTGTGCTCTGCGGTCTGCACTGGCTGCCAATTAAGTGGTGGATCACCTTTAAGGTTGCTTTGTTAACCTATAAGGTCCTACATGACCAGGGTCCGAGTTACCTGAAAGATCTCCTTTATCTCTACTGTCCCTCCCATCCTCTCCGATCCACCGATGAGGGATTGCAAGAGGTTCCCAGGGTACGTTTTCAGACATCGGGAGCACGGGCATTTAGCTTTGTTGCTCCGTCCCTGTGGAACACTCTACCTCATCGGGTACGAGGTTGCCTAACCATTCATAGTTTTAAAATGGCTTTAAAAACTTATCTTTTTAATTTGGCTTTTATTGATTGATGTGGTTATTCGTTATGTGGTTTTCATATTTTTTTTGTTGGAATGTATATGTTTATAATAATTTTTTATTTTATGTATTTTATTGTACAGGCGCCTTGGTTTTAGGTGCATTTTTATAAATAAAATTGATTGATCCAGAATAGTCTCTCTTAAATATCCACATAAAAGTCTCCTTGTGTCTTTATCCTTTTGAAATGGATTCCATTAATTGGACGGCTGTAACATGTATATGAATCTTTCTATCCTGAAAGGAGATTCACCTTGCCTGAAAGAAAGCCAAAGTTAATGCCTAAACCCCTGGTATTAAAACTTCCCATATAAACAGAGGAACACAAAATAGCAATGATAATCAAGAAATTCCATAAAACAATTTGTGTTGTATTTATTCAAAACCCAGCCATTAGGTGTACCACCCCTCCCTCCCGCCAGCCAACCCCTTATTTCCAAAGTTAAAGTAGGATATAAACGATCTCACATACCTATAACTTGATCCCTGTCATCAGCCCTATGAGACAATTACAAAAAATCCTTTTTAAAATATCAGTCTTCTTGAGCGCTTACTTTTGTGCTTGGCTAAATTGTAAGGCCAGGGACTGAAGCCAGGCATACCATATCCGCCATCTCTGCTCGTGTAATTCAAATCTAACATGTAGTTTGGCCATAAGAGCCTCCATTGACAGAACCCCTGTCACCCTGGCTATCCATTCATCTAGCTGGGGGTGGGCTTCAGCCATTTAGCTGTAAGGCACCTGCGGGCCACTGCTATCAGTGTTAGTAAAACTGTCCTCATGTCACCCCAGTACCAATCACTCTCGGAAATCCTAGCACCCATTCCTCGAATTGCAAGGGTAAAAGGACTCCAGTTATACTTTGCACTGCTATTTGAATGGACTGCCAAAAGGGGGCAATGATGAGGCATCCCCAAAAAATGTGCCAGTAGCTTCCAACGTGGCCACAGCCCCGCCAACATTTGTTGGAGCGTGAGTTACTGTAATGGTGTGTGATTGTTGGTGTCTGGAAGAATCTCAGCAAAACCTTCTAAAAGAATTCATGCCACAAGGGGGCTAATGTGACCTTCCACCCCAATTTTAATTGATTATTCCAGGTGGAGGTGTCTATCTCCATGCCCACCTCCTGTTCCCAAGCCCTCCGCACCAAATCTAGTGGGGTCATTGTTGTTGCTCCCAAGAGTTTATATATGCTAGAAATGTGGTGCAGTAGACCTTTAATGGTGAGTATTCCATATAGGAAGTCCTCCCACCTTGTATGCGGCCTGGTTAGGTGATGGAGGTTCTCCCCTGAATGAATGAAATGCCTGACTTGCATGTACCTCAAGAACCACACATTAGACCAACCAAACTTCTCCTTGGTGCGTTGGAAAGATATGCACCCATGACCTTCAATAAGCTGAGTAAAATGAAAGGGGCCCCATCTTCCCCACTCAGAATACCCTGTATCTAGTGTTGGGAGGGGGGAATCCAGTTTCATATCTAATGAGGGAGAGGGGGCCTAAGCCCTCTGGGGTACAAGTACATTTTTTAATCTTCCGTAGAATCTGCAGGCTATGCCTATTCCATCTGTTCCTAATAGTTCTGGTCAGGTCCAAAGGAGTATTAGTCAGAACTAGGGTATAGAGTGGTTTAAACCCAACATCTGCATCCTCTATTGAATACCAGAGGGATGAAGTGTGTTGCTTCACCCAAGTTACCAACATTGCCCCCTGTGCTGCCAGATAGTACTTAGGGAGGTCAGGCAGGGACAGTTCCCCAGCTTCTCTAGGGAGTTGTAGAATTGCTCTGGCCACCCTGGATTTCTTGTCATTATAAATAAAATTAGTGATATGCCCATACTTTATTCCAATAAATATTTGGGATTCTAATAGGAAGGGATGAAAACAAGAAGAAAAAGTGAGGTAATATGTTCATTTGAACCGTGGCCACCCTGCCCACCAATCCCAAGGGTAACAGCTTCCATCTGGCCAAATCATTTGATATGGCTACCCAGAGTGGTTCATAGTTCACTGTGAACAGTCTAGCCAAGTCCACCACTATTTGGATTCCCAGGTACCAGTTCTGATTTCCTGGGGTCCATTTGAATTGAAAGGTTGCCCTAAAGTGCCCAGGACAGACACCACTTAATATGAGGGTTTCTGACTTTTGAAAATTGATTTTGTAGCCTGATAGTTTCCCAAATGTACCCAAGAGATCTACCAAAGGGGGCAATGAAAGATCTGGGGAGGACAAAAAAAAAAACAAGGAGTCATCGGCATAGAGGGAAAGGGAAACTTTCTGCTCAACTCCTCTGGCCACCACTTGTCTAATCCTCCCATCACCCTGTACCCGGACCACAAGGGTCTCCAAGCTTAGCGCAAAGAGGAGGGGAGAAAAGGGGGCAGCCCTGATGCGTTCCCTGTGTGAGGGGGAAAGGGCAGAAACTTATGCCATTTGCTCTCACCTGAATTGTAGGTCTTCTATAAAGTCTGGATATCGCATCTAAAAATTTTGGGCCAAAATTCATACGATCCATGGTCGCTTTTAGAAGCTGCCAATTGACCCTATCAAGTGCTTTTTCTGCATCCATGGATATGGCTATTTGAAAATCAGAAGATGAGGTCTGGGAGGCGAGGATGTTAAGAAGTCTCCAGATATTATCCGAGAGGTACCTGCCCACAATGAAGCCTGTCTGATCTTCATGCACCAAAGATGGAACCACTGTCTGCAATCTACCTAACAATCCTGTAAATAGCTTTAGGGCTACATTTAGAAGGGAGATTGGCCTATATGACCCACACTCCGTGGGGTCCTTTCCTTCTTCAAGCATCACCAAGATTTGTGCCTCCCGCTATCATTCTGGAATTTCCCCTTTCCATGATTTCTTGGTAGACTGGCAGCAGAAAGGGGACTAGCTGGGCTTCAATACTTTATAAAATGTGGCAGGAAAGCCATCTAAGCCAGAGGACTTCCAATTTTTAAGCTTTTGAATTTGGGTCTGCAGGTCTGCTGTAGTGATGCTCGTTTCCAGGGATTCCCTGGCCTCTTGAGTAAGAGTCCTAATGTGTGCCTGCTGAAAAAATTCCTCTGTTAACTCCTCAAAGCTGTCAACCTCTTTCTGGGAGTATAATGTTTTATAATATGATGCAAAAATTTGAGTTATCTCTTCTGGCTTGCTAGTGAGGGTGCCCCCTCTGGCAGGATCACAAAGTTTTAGTATCAGCCTACTCACCTGTTCTTCTTTCAGTCTGGCCACTAATAATTTTCCTGCCCTGCCTCCTCCCTCATAATACCCCTGCTTTATTCTTCTGTACTTCCCCTCCAACTGTGCCTGTATTTCTGCCTCTAAGACCAAGCGTCTTTCCTCTAGGTGTCGTTTCATATCTGCATTTAAGGTAATTTTGTGCTGAAATTCGAGGTCTCTCACCTCTTCTTCCAAGGACCTGATCTTGCCCTTCCATCTCTTTTTTTGTTTCGAGGCATGCTTGATAATTGCTCCCCTCAAGACTGATTTGAGGGCATCCCAACGTACCACTTGGGAAGTGTCCTTTTCCGCATTGTGGCCAGCCAACATTTTGATGGTCTCACAGATCAGGTCCTTAAAATCTTGTGAATTCAACAGGCCAACATTTAGCCTCCAGTGAGAGTTACAGGTGGCAGGGGCCAGGGTCATCTCCAGGTATACCATTGCATGGTTCGAGAGGGAGCGAGGTAAAATCTCACAAGCCTGGGCACTATAGAGCCACTCCTCTGACAAAAACAACATGCCAATTCTAGTATATCAGTCATGCCTGTCAGAATAGTGGGTATAGTCTCTCCTCTGGTCATGCAAGGCGTGCCAAGCCTCATGCAGGCCTGCCAACTGAGTGCCCCTGATTAACATCGATCTCGTTCTGCTTTGCCTGCCCCCCCATTTCTCCCCTGCTGTCTAATGTTGGCATGAGGATCGTGTTAAAATCCCCTCCCATGATGCAGAGTCTACTCCCCAAATCAGTCAGTCCACCCAGCATCTTTTTAAAAAAATCCGTCTGCCTCCTGGACTGCATTTGAAGCATATAGACTGACTATTAAACAGGGAATATCCCTGTGAAGAGCCCCAAGTTTAACGAATTTGGGTCTGTTTCTACTTTTTCTATTTCCAAAGGGCAGTCTTTATGCACAAAGATAGCTGTGCCTCTTCCATGGGGGTGGTGAGATACAGTGGTGGTCATAGAAAAGTTTCTCAGTACTGAGGTATACCTAGGTATATTGAGGCAGATGAGGCAGAATCACATTACAGTCTATGCAGATTGTAACTTGAGTGTCTCAGTGGGACCGCGAGGTAGGCAACTTTTACATAACTAACATGGTATGTGGAAGCAAACACAGAGCCCACCCAGCCTCTACGCAGCTTAAGATGTTCAGCCATTGTAAGGTGGGTCTCCTGCAATAAGGCTAACTGAATATTTGCCTTTCTAAGCTCCCACAAGAGTCGGGTACATTTGACAGGGTTATTAAGCCCTCAGACATTTTAAGTTGTGACTTTCAAATCACCCATTAGAGATATATGTAGGCTCTGCATCCCTGAAGCTGTATCTATTGAGGTCAAACATCATACACCAGTACTCCCTGTATATATAGGATAGAGTGTGGACAACCCAGGCTGGTCGGTAACAACAAAGAAAACCAGAAACACAAGTTTAACAACAGGTTAAACAGTCATAACAGAGTGAAAAATTCCTCTAAATGCCCATAAAATGGGTAAACGATTTGAACAATCCCTGTCCACTTCCAAGGTCTCGCTATAGGCCCGTCATGCTTAAGATTTCCCTTGATGGCGGGTGGTGCCAGAGCAAGCCCTGCACCTCGCTGCTGTATGTCAAAACTACTGCCATAGAGCAGCTGCAATGAGTGCACCAAAGTTGTAATTCACCAGTTTCACCACGCTTCCTCCTCTTCCCCCACTTTAACTGTGTAGGAAGGGTTCACAGTTGCTCCCCTCCCTTCTCTGTGAGCTGATAAATACCCCCCAAACCAGGTCAAACAGAAAGAAAAAAGAAAGAAGAAAATTTGCAGAAATCACAGATCCCATAAGGCACTTTGAAGGTAAAGGGCTAGTCAGTAATCCCACTACACACACACAATATTATAAGATGCCCTTTTCCCTGACTTTATCAGGTGAACAGCCACCCATCAGTCCCCTCAAAAAGAGCCATCAGCTCACAAACAAATTAAATGTAAACAGTCTCCCCTGAGCCCTGTGAGAGAGGCTTTAGTCTTCTTAGTGTTTGGAGATGAGAGTTTTAGCAGAAATGTTTACTCACCCTTGTTATCTCCATTTTGTTCCTCTGCTCCTGTCGCATCTTTTCTCCTTTTTTGGAGTGAATGTCTGGTGGAACGAATTGTGGACCAGGTCCTGACTGCTCCGCTTTCGGTTTGCTTGTCACCTTGGGGATGAAGACTCGACCCTCCTACCACCTGCCACTGGCGATTTTGAAAGCTTTTAACAGCACCAGGGTCTATGAAGTCATCTAACTGGATATCCAGTGAGTTCAGGTGCTTTTTAGCATCTTGGGGGCAATCAAACATTTTAAAACCAGCGTCTGATGTAATTCTTAATTTTGCAGGAAAGTCTACCCTCACCTTCGATCCTTTACTGTGCAGCTGTTTAATCACAGAAAACCAAAGTTTTCTCTCAGCCATGTTGGTTGGAGCATAATCTAGTTCCAGAAACAACTTTGTGTCCCCGAAAATTATCTCTCTACGAGCCCAAGCTTTGCGCAGCACCATTTCCTTGGTGCGGAAATCAAGAAATGCCATCACTACTGAATGGGGCCTGGCTTTAGGGTCTTTCGGTGGGGCAGCTAGGGCTCTGTGAGCTCTGATGATATTTAAAGGAACATCCTTCTCTAGATCCAGTAGCTCTTTTAACAGTCCCTCCACATAGTTTGCCATCTCCCGTTTCCGTATGCTCAGGCAGTCCGTGCAACCTTAAACTAACTCGGCATGAGTGATTTCCCAAGTCCTCTAATTTCTCTAACAAGAACTGTGAGCGGTCGTGGAGCTGTAACAAGGCCCCATTATCAAGATTCAGTGTTTCAGCATGCTCAGTAAGACGAGTTTCTATATCCTGTAGTTGTTGATTGTGCTGCTGTAACTTTTGCTTATTCTCCTTTACTTCAGAGCTGATATTGTCTAAAGTTTTGGTCAGACAATGAAGTCCCTGGCATAACTGCCATGAAGTCTTCCCCCTCCTCTTCAGACTCACGCAAGGTCTCAGGCTCATGGTTAGCGAGTGGCCTAGTTAACGCGTCTTCCTACGGGATGGGAGGCAGCACAAGATTCAATTTTTGCTGTTTTAATGCTGTTCCTTGTAGCGCCCGATTCCTAGAGTGAGCCGCCATGAAGACAATGGAGCGCCACAGGTAAATCTGCAAAATTAGCCTGGTGGGGTAAGGTTTAAAGCTAAATTAGTGAGGGAATCAGCAGGAGCTGATCTACCCGACGTCTACATAGCTTGGCGTCCCAACTGGAAGTCCTTGCTAACTGTTTTGACAGACGTTTTGAGGTGTAACTCTGAAAGAATGGCTGGGTATGGACGTGGAAGCAAAAGGTAGGCAGTCCCCCATCTGAAGTGACCAGTTAAGCACTACAGGTTCCATAAGGGTGCCTGCTTATTCAGGACATGGTGGCCAATGCCTGAAGAGAAAGTTTACCCCCTAGTGTGGGTTTGTGCTAATTTGAGCACCAGTGTGCTCCATCGTGGCCAGTTGCCACATTGCCAAATGTTAAGTCCTATGCCATATGGGAAATGTGCTCAGTTGTGGCCAGTGCCACTAGAAGAAAATGTATGTTCAGCTGAGGTCAATGCTGCTGAAGAGAATTCAAGGTCCTATGACATATGGGATATGCAGAGTTTCTGTCCAATACAGATTGCTGTTGTTCTGCCATTGCCTTGTGCCACGATGTGTAAATCTTGGGGGTCCACATTTGCTTTAGTGTACCATCTTTGGAATAAAGTTACACTCTAGTACCCCAGCCTGGTTTGGACATTCATGTCACTGCTTCCTGTGTGGAATTAATGGGTACCCCTCCAGAAGTACAGACCTAGCATAGCTCTAAGCAAATGTTCTCTCCTCTGGACCTGGGTTTTAATGGTCATTTGTGTGTAGAGTTTGCTTTTGTAGACCCCTACCCCTTTCTGACCTCTAGAAGTAATGAGCCTGGTATACATTTCCAAAGCTAGGGGTAGTACCAAAAAGTGTCCAAAGTAGTTTGGGTGCCCAGTCGAGGGTACCAAGGGGTAGCTTACTGTGCAAAGCAGCGGATGGTGGTTACTTGCTGCTTAAAATTTAATGAATTATGTTAAACCGCTTCTTAAAAATAGCAATATGCTTTCTAGAAAAAATATTCAGCTGTTATGTTCTTATAACCAACTATTTACAGTTTTACTTTGTTCTGTTTAAATGAAATAAATGTTCTTTACAGAAACAGATTTAATCTCTCAATTTCTCAGTTAACCAGTAGTAACTAGTACATATAAAAAATAAAACATGGGAAAGTGTGGAAATTTGGATTTTATGCACACCCTCGGTATGTGATGCCCAGATAAATCCCTCGGGCTTCGTTCTTGGGGTTTATGTACACCTTGGGTGCACATAAAATCCTCATTAACCACACTTCCCCATGCATTATTCTATAGCTATTTATCACAGCATGAAATAGATACTCCGGTTATTATGGCTGCTCTTGATAGATCCAAACTGCCTAAAAAACTCCCTGCACTCGATAAGGAGTACAGAAAATTGGATGTCATGGGCAAGAGGACTTTTGCCTTTGCTACCCTCAGACTAAGGTTTGCAAACTATCAGGCAATACATGACTAAATATCAGAATTGCCTATGGAAAACTATGGCCACTATGGGTGATAAATCGCCTGAAGAACAGGACAAGCTATTGGCTCTGCAAGCAGTTGTTAATGGCCAAGAGGCTGGAAGCATTCTTGTAAGATCAGCAAATGAATTTTTCTTCTGATGCTGCTACCAGTGCTGCTGTCTCCACGATCTGCTTAAGACTCCACTCCTGGCTTAGAGTGGCTGGCTTTTTCTTGGATGTGCAACAGTCAGTAATGAATGTTCCTTTCAGAGGAAAATAGTTATTTGGAAATGATGTTGAAAACACTTTAAGGGATCTACAGACTTATAGAATAACTCTCGGATCCCTGCATACTTTGAATCCGAAGACCAGGGCCTTTCCTTGGGCTTCGGATTCTAAGTATGCAGGGATCTGAGCATCATGGTTCTTTTCCCAGGACATATGCCCATCCTGGCAGAGGTTACTCAAGAGGCTCCAGCCGTGGATCACAGTGGCCTCAGCCCTCTACCTCCCAGGCCACAAACCTGCCCTTTGGTGCCCATACACCTTATGAAAGATCAGACCATTATTGGAGCCCCCTCCAGCCTCTGGTGCATTCTGATTCCCTACTGTGCCTCATTGCCCCCAGATGTATTGGTGGGAGGACATATTGCTTTCTAGAAAACTGGAAGATCATCACTATAGATGCATGGGTGGTTCAGCAAGGACATGCTTTAGAGATCCTTACTGTCCCTCCAGTTACTCCACCTATTCCCAAACCACTATCCTCTGGCGCATTTGTGTAGTGCAGGTTACTGTAAAGTTTATTTGCAGAACGGTGTTTGTGCTATAGCTAGTGAACATTTCATTTGCAAGTTTGTTTTGTGCCATAGTTAAATCATACAGCTACGTTACCTGGGTATGCACTACTTGGAGATCATTTGGTAGTTTATATAGAGATATTATAGAGATATAAGATTGTTTAACTCCAGTTTTCTCTGCTATAGTTAATACTACCCAAGTATTGGATATATTAATTTAAGAATTAAAATTTCAGTAATAAAGATATGTGAATAATATAATAAAACTGTAGAATTCATCTATTTGCTGTGGATTCCCCTACAAGTATGTTTGTACCAAAATATTACACCCTATTCCAAGTAAGATAGTCACTCCATGTTTACTGAAAGAATGTGCAAGTGTTCTTAAAATTGCAGTTACCTGTTACAAAGATTTATTATGAGTAACTGCAGTCAGCCCCTGAAAAAGGGACCTTCAGGGCTCAGCAGGCTTACCCAGTTACCAAAATTGAATGAATAAATAAATAAATAAATAAATGCTGTTGAATGTATTAGAATGATAAGCTGCTTCATTGTACTGTGATATGACTTTGTAAAATAAAATGGAAAAAAAAGTCTGTATCAGTAGATTGGAGACAAGAATCAATTGTACACTCAAAAATCTTTAATGCAGTAAGTATACAACATTGCAATACTGCCAACTCCTCATATATTTTTTAGGCTTGTTATGCAATTAAAACAAAAAAATTAATCTCCTTAGCCCTATTCAAATAACACATAGGAATGTAAGCTACACCTATCTTAAAACTTACCTGAGCACCTTCCTGCTAACTAAACTGTAAAACTGAACATATTTAATTTCCGTGGCATTCCTATAGAGTATTATATAAATATAACAATTTTCTAATTCTACAAGTCATTGAATTCAATACATTGCATATATGTTTAAAATGAAAATATTATGTCTAGAATAAACAAAATTGCCATTTACTGTAGTATAAAGATATCTATAACTATAGTTTTCAGCTTCAGTGCCAAAAAACACTAAAATATGTAGTTGCCGTACTGGTCCTTGTAAGAACCGATCCAGAAACAAATTGTTTGATACCTTTTATTGGACCAACATAGATGTAACAAAAGAATATAGTGCTTAAGCTTTCGGACCAACCAAGTACTTCCTTGGAAGCTTATGGCAGTTGTTTGGTAAATCACATACTATTAACACCCAGATCGTACATAAAAAACAGAAAGAATTCTCATTGGTTTAAAATGTCTTTTTAAAAAAATAACTGAGGTTTAATTGCAAGAAACCAGTTTTAGTCAACTGACAACTATGAAAACACTAGGAAGTGGTAAGTTCGAACTGCAGTCAGTATAACGTTGTCTCCCCAAGTTCGCTATCCAGAAACCAAACACAAAAAAGAAAGGAGCTGTGATTACTTTACTGGGCAGTGGAAGGAAGCTGATTGATTTATTCTAGGGAAGCAGTGGAGTGGGTGAGCAGAACAGTAATTGGATGGGAGAGGGTGTCACAGGGCGTGGCTAATTGCTTAGATAGGGTGTGTGGGCGAGAAGCATACGGTAGATAGAGCAGAATGGGAGCCACAGGAAGGCAGATTGACCAGGGCAGTGGGGAGGAAGGAAGCCACAGGGAGAGGCTGCATAAATTAATCCAGGCAATCTGAAAGAAGGCTGCAAGGAGCATTGGGAAGCAACAAAGTTGAATGGGAAGTGTGCAGGGGGTAGGAAGCCACAGGGAGCGGCTGAGCAAAATGGTAAATGGTTGAGGGAGGAGCTGCAGGGAGTAGCTAATAACTTATATGGGGCAGGCAGGGGAGAAGAGGAGAAAGAGCAGAACTGGAGCAGCACGGAACAGCAGAATGATTGATCTGGGTGGTGGGGGGAGTGAAGCCACAAGGAGCGGATGCCTAATTTAATTTGGGCAGCCTGAAAGTGGAGCTGCAGAGAGCACTAGGAAGTGTCACATTTCAACAGGAACTGGACAGGGGGATGGAAGCCACAGGAAGCAGCTAAGCAGAGCAGTACAGATGGGAGGGGGAGCCACAGAAATCGTATAATTACTTAGATAGGGTGGACAGGTGACAAGTGGACAGAGCAGAACGGGAGCCACAGGGAACAGCAGAATGATTGATCTAGGTGATGGGGAAGGGAAGCTGTGGGGTGCAGCTGCATAATGTAATCTGGGGGGCCAGGAAATGAAACTACCAGGAGCACCAGAGCTGTCTGGTAACTGGGCTGAGAAAGGGAAGCTGCAGGTAGTGGCTAATTACTTTGATAGAGGTGGTCACCTGCGTTTCTTCCTCACAGATGTATGTGCTGCTGAAGTGGAGGTGGTGAAACCTGAGTTGGGGGAGCTACTTCCCTGCCTAATGGTGGCACTAACAAAGGATGTAGCCACACTGTGATCGATGACAGCTACATCCTTTCATATGTCAGAAGTTTGTACCCGCCAGGGAAGTAACCTCTGCAACAGCCTTAGCAGGACTGGGTGTTGACTCGTATGCCTCCTATAGATTCAGGTGCATTAGCTGCTTACAGCACACACCTCCTCAACCCTTATCCCAACAGAGCAGTACAAACAAGTTTGCTTTGTGCATGCATGTAAGCAAACGTAAAAATAATCTATAACTTATCCAGGGTACTGTATGTTCCCCCAGTAACCAGTTTCACAAATACAATTATTTTCCCCACCATCCCCATAAAATAATTATTTCAGTAATCTGAAGTGTTTACAAAAATTGTTGGCCGCTGTAGGTTGGCTGTGCTTTTGCATGTTATGATCAGGTGACGTGTGTATAGGAAGTAAGCATCTGAGTTAATCTGAATTGCTCATAGTTGGTGGGGTTTTTTTGCTAATTGGTTCTGTTTATAGATGCTAAAATATAGATCTACCAAACTTAAACAAGAGGTGGCTACAGCCAATAATGTCTGCTTTTGCTTGGCATTAGCTTAATGGTTAAGGCTGCATTACATTTGTGGTTTGCTAGAATATACAGTAATAGAGCCTTAGACGATGGATGTTTAGAAAGCTCAGAGTAAGCATACTGCAGAGGCAGTTTGCAGGAAGAATAGTATATGGGATCTGTACAAGGATGCTAGGAGAGAAGACATCTAAATTGTCTGTTTTTTGTGCATCTCTCCCAAGTCATACACATTCAGTATAACCTTACACATTCAGGTAATGCAGAAGCACCTGCTGTCTTCTCTAGCAGTGTCAGCAGTCTTGCATTCTGTGAGCTCCTGCCTCTCCAAAACAGGCACACAGAAAACTTTTAGCTCTTATTCCACTACTACCGCTGCCCATATAGACAGGGCCTGGTGATGGAAAAGTACTACAGGTGGCCTGACCAAGCTGTTACTGTTTGCACACAAATCCCTCCCTAACTTGTGGTGGCTCCTGCAGGGACCCTCAGTGGGTATGTCAATGGAATGTGCTGTGATGAGGGGTGTTTGTGTACAGGGGGAATATCCCTTCATAGAAACATAGATTTTGTCTGTAGAAAAGGACCAGGACCTTTAGGCCCAATCACTTGGCCCCTTGTCCATGCATGATCTGCACTACTGACCCTAGTTGGTCATAGGTGTCACTCCCTCCCCTGTTCCTCTACCTAAGATGCCCCTGTGCCTATTCCATGAAGGCATGAAGCTCCCCACAATCTTTGCCACCACTATTTCCTGTGACAGGTTGTTTGAGTCATCCACCACCCTTTCCATAAAGTAGTATTTCCTCACATCTCTCCTAAACTTCCCCCTCTTCACTGCATGCCCCCTTGTTCTGATACCTTCCTTTCCTGGAATAGACCCTCCACTTGTACTTTGTTACATAGAAACATAGATTTTGTTGTCAGAAAATGACCTTTAGGCCCATCCAATGTGTATATATGTGTGTGTGTCTCCTCCTTGTCCATGCCTATTCTGTCACCACTTACCCTAGTTGGTCATTGGTGTCACCTCCACCCCGTTCCTCTACCTAATGTGCCTGTGTCTATTCCATGCATGTTTGCAGCTCCTCACAGTCTTTGCCCAACACTGCCTCTTCTGGCAGGCTGTTCCAGTCATCCACTGCCCTCTCTGTGAAAATGTATTTCCACCTATCTCTCCTAAGCTTCCCCCTCTTAGTTTCACTACATGTCCCCTTGTTCTAGTGCCTTAATTCCGTTCTCTGAAATAGACCCTCCACTTGCACCTTGTTCACTCCTATGAGAAACTTATAGGTTTCAGTCATGTCCCCTCTTGCTCTCTTCTCTCCCAGGGAGTACATGTTGAGTTCCTGCAGTGTTTTCTTGTATGGCTTCTTATGCCCCTCACTATTTTGGTTGCCGTCCTCTGTACCATATCCACCCTTTCAATGTCCTTGCGGAGGTGTGGCCTCCAGAACTGGACATAGTACTCCAGGTGAGGCCTCACCAGTGAGTGATACAGTAGCAGCACCCTCTCCCTCCTCCTGCTAGAAATCCCTCTCCCAGTGCACCCAAGCATCCTGCTAGCCTTTCCCACTGCTTTGTCACACTACCCATCCACCTTGAGGTCATCTGATATGATGACCCATAGTCCTCTTTCTTGCTTGGTGACTGTAAGCTCCATTCCCTCATCTTATACACAGCCCGTGGGTTTTGCAACCCTAAGTGCATAATCTTGCACTTTTTGGCACTGAAACCCAGCTGCCACCCCCTAGACCATTCATCTAGTTTCCTCTGATCCCTTTGCATTCTCTCCACCTCTTCCTGAGTGTCAACCCTGTTGAAGATTTTTGTATCATCCACAAAGAGATGCACCTTCTCCTCAAGCTCCTCTAGAATGTCACTTATGAAGACATTTGAAGAGGACTGGTGCCAGCACTGAACCCTGTGTCACATCACTAGTCACTCTTTTATCATCTGAGTGTCTACCATTTATCACCACCCTTTGCCTCCTATCCCTTAACCAGTCTGATACCCAGCTTGTCACTTTCTCCCCCACCACAAGGCTGCTTAGTTTCTTAACTAGCCTCCTGTGTGGCACAGTGTTGAAAGCCTTACTGAAGTCCAGATAGGCCCTGTCCACTGCTCTTACTTGATCCACCTCCCTGGTAACCCAGTCAAAGAAATCTATGAGATTAGTTTGACATGACCTCCCCCTGTAAAAATGTGCAGCTGGTAGTTCTGCAACCCTTTTGCCTCCAGGTGCTCCATGAGCCTCTTCTTCAGTAGTGTCTCCATTGACTTCTCTACCTCTGATGTGAGACTGACTAGCCTGTAGTTACTAGCATCCTCCTCCTCACTGCCACTTTTGTGCAGAGGGACCACATCAGTCGTCCTCTAGTCCTTTGGAACTTACCCCATCTCCACTGAGGTGCTAAAATGCACTGCCAGAGGGATGGCCAGCACTGTGCTCAGTTCCATTAGGACACTTGGATGAATCCCATCTGGCCTCATTGCCTTATTCTCCTTTAAGGCTTCCAGTCTCTTCTGTACCCTCTCCACTGAAAGTGGACTTGTGTCCACTCCGCCCTTGTCCTGAGCATGCAGATTCACCCCCACCCTCTACTGTGAAGACCGAACAGAAGTAATCATTTAGTATTTCTGCTTTCTCTTGATCTTCTTCTCGCAGTCCCCGCCCCCTGATTCTCACTATCCCTCTCCTTGTTTTTCTTTTCCTCACATATCTGAAGAAGGCCTTGTCCCTTTTTGACCTCCTTAGCTATTCTGTACTTTGTTAGTACTTTAGCTGCCCTCACTAGATGCAACAAAATTTGACCAATTCAAGGGATACTTGGGTACTTTTTGGGGGGCTCCTAACCCTATTCTCCCACATGGTGTGGGGAGGTAGACTTGATGGGTCATTTGACTTTCTTCTACGTATGAAAACCGTGTAAACTGAGTAAACTCTGCTTCCTGCCTCCCTTTGTTTTGCCAGATATACCTCCCTGTCTTCATCCTTCTGAGTCTTCTTGTACTTTCTAAATGCTGTTTTCTTCTCCTTCACTACGTTTGCCACCTCCTTAGAGAACCATAGTGGCTTCTTCCTCCTCTTTCCCTTGCTCACTTCCTTCAAGCAGCATGCTGTTGTCTGGGCTAGATCCTCCTTAATCTTTCTCCATTGAGCCTCCACTTCCCCTCTGCCTCCCCCACATGAGGCATTCTTTGAGGCAATTTCCCATTTCTTTAATATCTGACCTCCTGAAGTCCAGGACCCTCATCTTTGTGTTTTTTTTCCTGTCCTATCCATATGCCAAACCAACACAGTACAGTGATCACTTGTGCCCAGGGGCTACCCACGGTGATGTCAACAATGCTGTCTGAGTTTGTAAGTACCAGGTCCAGCACTGCCTCATCTCTAGTGGGTTCCAAAACCAGCTGCCTGAGAAATGCCCATTGTATGGAGTCAAGGATGGCCCTGCCAATTGATGTAGCTGTAGCCAGAATGCCCCAATCTACTCCCGGCAGATTAAAGTTTCACATAATCAAAACTCCCCCCCCCTCCTTCTAGCCTTTGCTAATGGCTTCCTCCAAGGCTCTGTCCAAATCCTCCCCCCTCTGTCAGAGGCCTGTACACCACCCCTGTGCTAATAACAGCCCCGAACACTGTCGCTAGGCTGACCCATAGTACCTCCAATCTTTCATTGTTCTCATGTTGTCCCTGTATCCCAGTGGCCCTTATATCAACCATCACATATAAAACAACCCCAGAGCCCACATCTACATCAAGGAGCTCAACGAGAAGGTCTCATGATTTGGGACACACAAAACTCTCTTGCCTCTGCCCACTTGGCTCAACTATTTAGGTTGGGGGAGGGGGCGGAGAATAAAGATCTGACACCACAGACCACCAACCTTGGAAGTGCAATTTTATCATGTAAAATAGTTTAATGGTTACCACCAGTTGTGGAATTTGTAAGGTTTGAAGTTACTGTTGAGTTTAGAGCTATCCTCTCATATCAGGTTTATGACTCACTCTATGAGAAACAGGCATGGGCTAGGGGAAGACGGGATCCATATGTGATCGATAAGAGTCTACAAAATGGCACAAGTTAACACAACCTTTTTAACATATAATGTGCATGGTCTCATCAACCCTGTAAAGAGAAGTAAGGTGCTCTCTTTAGTCAAAAAGATGGGACCGGACTTCATTTTATTTATTTATTTTTTTACAAGAGATGCACCTATCAAAAGAAGAACATGACAAGCTGGCAAAATTTGGATTTGCACATGTGGTGGCCTCATCTTATAAGAGCGGGGCTTAGGAGGGGCACTGTGATTCTGATTCCTAAGTGGGTCCCGTTTGAGTTAAGGGACACATTAGTGGACCCGGAAGGTTGTTATGCCCTAATTAAGGGCACATACAATGGACAGATGTTGACACTGGCCTCATTCTATGTATCACCGGGTCCAGACTACCTCTTTTACAGGGGGATGTTCATAAAAATTACTGCGTGAACAGAGGGCACTCTAATACTGGGAGGGAACCTAAATTTGGTCCTGAATGAACATCTGGACACTATGTTCCAGGTTAGGTGCACAGATTGTAGGGTGGCTCATAAAGTTGGAAAACTACTTACGGAACTAGGTTACATGGATGCATGGAGACATACACATGGGTAGAAAAAGGATTTTACATTCTTGTTCCCAAAAAGGAATAAAGCATATACTAGGCTGGACTACCTCTTGGTTCCCAAAGAGACAGCCTTTCAGCTTAAAGAGGCGATGATTGGGAACATAATACTGTTAGATCATGCACCTGTCTCCCTAAAAATAACGCTGGGGCAGACAAAAAAAATAAAACACCTTTTGGCGAATAAACCTAACACTTATACAATCTAAAGACACCCAAACCAAAATAAAATATGCTATTAAAGTAGCACTGGAAACAAATGATTCCCCCAGAAACTTCTCATACTATACTGTGGGACACCATAAAGGTCATTGTTAGGGGAAAACTAATATCTATTTCAGCCTATAACAAAATAAGAAGGGAGGAACCAAAGCTAGTACTATAGTCCCAAATAGCCATGTTAGAGGCACTACAGAAAACGAAATATGACACAAAGAGATGATCAATGAAAAGAAAGAGCTAAACACTATGCTAGACTATCAGGCAGAGCAAAATTTGCTCTACTTAAGACAACATAATTATGAAAGTGGTCCTCATGCGCTGAGATTACTGACCAATATGCTTTGGCAGAGAAAGGCGAGAGCGATGATAGCAAAAATCTTTCACCCCACACAAACCCCCCAAGTATGCCACATTAGACATAGCATTTGCATTCACCAAATGCTATCAGATTTTATATACAGTGGATCCCTCTACCAGACACGGAGAGTCCAATGGATTTTCTGAACACTTTACAACTCCCTCAGGTCCCACAAGGAGAAGCCTAGAAGCTAATTACGCCCATTAATAGTCTAGAAATAACTGCAGAGATAGCACAGCTGAAAACAGGAAAATGCCGGGGAACAGATGGTTTCCCCGGGGAATTTTATAAATGTTTTCAGGACACAGTAGTCCCAATATTAAATAGGGCTTATAATACTCTCCAAATGCAGGACGGTAAGAACCCATCCACTAGGATGGCCCCCTCACGTACACAGGCAATAGTTGTGGTGCTGCCAAAACCTGCTAAGGACCCTGCAAATTGTTCCTCCTATCATCTGATTTCAATCTTAAATATGGACTATAAAATCCTAACAGGTATATAACTAGATGTTTGGAAAAATTATACCACAACTTATCCATTTTGACCAAACAGGCTTTGTCCCAGGATGCCAGATCTCAGATAACATTTCAGGGCAGTGCATGTCATAGATCACCTGAACTGAACTAAACAACCTGCCCTATTGATGAGCCTTGATGGAGAAAAGGCCTTTGATAGGGTACAGCGGCCCTATCTACAGGCAACCCTGAAGGGGTTTAGATTCCCCATACAATTCTGTAATTTTGTATCCCAGCTATACCAGTCCCCAGTGGGATATGTGTGATTACAGGGACACATTGCTACACCATTTCATTTGAGGAGAGGGACAAGGCAAGGGTCCCCCCCCCCTTCTCCCTTACTCTTTGCCCTATATATTGAACCCCTAACTCAAGCCATTTGGTTAAACCAAAATATTAAGGGAATAAAGATTGGGGAAATAGAACACAAATTAGGACTATATGCAGATGACATCTTACTGTTTTTAGGAGACTCCGACACATCTCTCCCAGAGATAATGAGGCAAATTCGGGAATTCTCTGGGATCTCGGGCTATCTGCTTAATACTACTAAAACAGAGATACTCCCCTTCTACTATTCGGCCACTCCCCAGCTAAAAGACACATTTCCAATGCAGTGGGATCTCACAAAGATGAAATATTTAGGAATTTATTTTGTTCAAACCACAGGCACCCTGTTGAAGGATAATTACCCAATGTTAGTTAAAAACATAGCGTGACTATAGAAATTGGTCACTCCTTCCACTATCGTTACAAACTCAGGTACAGGCACGAAAAATGAATGTTCTACCAAGATTCTTATACCTTTTCCAGAGTGTACCCTGTGTCCTTCCCCAACAAGAGTTAGAAACATGGCAGAGACACCTACTAAATTTTGTATGGAATTCTAAAAGACTGAGAATATGACTAACTATTCTGTACCTGCCCAAAAAACAGGGAGGTCTGGCCTTGCCATGCCTACCCGGGTACTGGGCAGCTGCCCAGATGAAAACTGCTCTTGTGGCAGAACGTACAATATCAGTCACACTGGAAATCCATAGAGCTGTCCATGAAACAAGATTCTCCCTTCAGGCGATACCTTTCCACATGGATTTGTTAAATAAAAGAGGAGATACTCAGTTGACAGGGGTGCAGGCGACTATGGAAGGTTGGAAAAGGGGAGTGAAGAGAGGCCATACAGCACTTTCCCTTTGGAGATACAAATGGTGGGTGTTGCATGCAAATTTCCCTCCGATCAAGCTGGACCCTTGGTTCGTGTGCCAAGCAAGGGAATGTTTTCATTCACCATGGCAAATAATGCAGGGATCTACCATCTTGGTATTGGAAGTTGTGGCACAGAGATATGACCTAACAGAGGCGTGGCCAGATTTCATTATTACCAATTAGGAACTATGTCACAACCCATCTTAACAACCGTGCAACACTAAGAGGAATGGGTACATCTCTGCCTCCCTTTGAGATTGTGTGGTCATCAACATCACCTAAAAGGGCTATCACCCTGCTATATGGCAATTATACAGAAGACCAGGAAGTTAAAATGGAGCATTTCTAATGAAAATGGGAGGAGGAGGAGCTGGACATACCACTTCCACAGGAATCCTGGAAAATGACATGGTTAGCAGTGTGGTCCACCATCTCCTCCCCAGATTGGAGAGAGTTCATAGAAACATAGACTTTGACGGCAGATAAGGACCGCGTGGCCCATCTAGTCTGCCCATTTCCCTACCTACAGGATAGGCCACACATCCTAGTTAACCAACAGCCTATTTCTTCCTACCCCCCACAAGAACTGCCTTATGTCTGTCCCATGCATTCTTGAATTCTCCCACAGTTTTAGACCCACAACTTCCTCAGGAAGGCTGTTCCAGCCATCCTACCCTTTCTGTGAAATAATACTTCTTCACATTGCCCTGAACCGTCCCCTTCTATCTTTAAATTGTGTCCCCTTGTTCTTGCATGTCTTTTTTCTGAAGATGCTACCCTCTTGGACTTTGTTGATTCCGCTGAGGTGCCTTAAAGTTTCTATCATGTCCCACCTCTCCCTTCTTTCCTCAAGGGTATACATATTAAGCTCCTTTAGTCTCTCCTCATATGGCTTCTCCTGCAGACCCTGCACCATTTTAGTTGCCCTCCTCTGGACTGCCTCTATCCTGTCTATGTCCTTGTGGAGATGGGGTCTCCAGAACTGGATGCAGTACTCCAGATGGGGTCTCACCAACTGTCTGTACAGAGGGATAACAACTTCCTGTTTTCTGCTGCTGATGCCTCTCCCTATATATCCCAGTATACCCCCAGCCCTCCCTACTGCCTTCTCACATTGCTTGCTAACCTTAAGGTCATTTGATATGATTACCCCCAGGTCCCTTTCCTTTTTTGTTGTTGTTACGACCTCCCCACCCATTGTGTATTCTTCCCCTGGGTTCTTGTTTCCCAGGTGCATTATTTTGCACTTCTTTGCATTGAATCCTAGCTTCCATTCTTCTGACCATTCCTCCAACCTTGCCAAGTCCCTTTTCATCCTTTCCACGCCTCTTTGTGTATCAACCCTGTTGCAGATCTTTGTGTCATCTGCAAAAAGGCATACTTTTCCTTCCAGTCCCTCTGCAATGTCACTGATGTAGACATTAAAAAGGACTGGACCCAATACTGAACCCTGTGGTACCCCACTAGTAACCCCTCTTTCTTCAGAGTGGACTCCATTTACAATTACCTTCTGTGTCCTGTTGTGCAGCCAACGTTTTACCCAGGCTACCACCCTGGGACCCACTCCCAGGCTAGTTAATTTGACTAATAATCTTTTGTGTGGGACTGTGTCAAATGCCTTGCTAAAGTCTAGGTAGACCATGTCCACAGCCCCTCCCTGGTCTACTACTTTGGTCACCCAGTCAAAGAAATCTATTAGATTCGTCTGACATGACCTTCCCGCTGTGAACCCATGCTGCCTTGGGTCCTGTGCCCCACTGGCCTCTAGGTACTCAACTATTCTTTCCTTCAGAAGTGACTCCATCACTTTCCCTACCACAGAGGTCAGACTGACAGGTCTGTAGTTTCCTGCCTCTGTCTTGGTCCCACTTTTGTGAAGGGGAATCACATCCGCCTTCCTCCAGTCCTCTGGTACCACACCATCCTCCCATGATTTATAAAAGAGTAGCCAGTGGTTTCACTAGTTCCTCCCTTAATTCTTTTAGAATTCTGGGGTGAATTCCATCAGGACCCATTGCTTTGTCCACCTTCAGTTTTAGGAGTTCTTGCAGAACCCTTTCTTCTGTGAAAGGACTGGGATCGACCCCCCTATCAAGAGTGCTTCTGTTAATTGGATTAGGCACTTCCCCCTCCTCTTTTGTGAATACTGAGCAGAAATATTCATTCAGTATCCCTGCTTTTTCACTGTCCCCCTCTGCCCACCCACTGTTCATTCTATTCAGCCTCACTATCCTCCCTTCTGTCTTCCTAGCTCGTTGATGTACCTATAAAGGTGTTATCCCCCTTCTTAACTGAGTTGGCTATCTTTTCCTCAGTTTGGGCCTTTGCTATTCTGACTTCCCTCCCTGCTTCCTTCTGCCTTAACTGGTACAGCTGTCTGTCCTGCTCCTTCTGTCTTTCCTTATACTTCCGGAATGCTTTCTTTTTCTTCCTGACTTTCACAGCCACCTCTTTTGAGAACCATAGTGGCTTTTTCTTTCATTTTGATTTATTTGCTTCACACAAAGGCTTGTTGCCTCCTGTGATGGCAGTTTAATGATTCCCCATTGTTGCTCCACACCTCCTTCTAGCCTGTTTGCTAGCGCTTTTCTGAGGCACTCTCCCATCTTGCCAAAGTCAGCCCTCCTAAAGTCCAGTACCCTCACTTTTTTGTATGGCTTGACTCTGTAACTGAGTTTAACGTGAACCACACTGTTTGGTGGTCACTTGTCCCCAGATGGCAACCCACTTCTAGATCTGAGATCCTCTCACTGCCCTCATTTGAGAGTATGAAGTCTAAGATTGCTCCCTCACGAGTGGGTTCCGAAACTAGCTGTCTGAGGCCTGCCACCTGTATGGCATCAAGAATGGCCCTGCTCTTGGATGTGGCTGCAGCAAATGTACTCCAGTTAACATCTGGCATATTCAGGTCTCCCATCAACAGTATCTCTCCTTTCTCTGCCATTCTAAGAATGCCTTCTATCATATCCTTGTCCATTCCCTCCCCCTGACATGGGGGTCTGTACACAACCCTGTGCGGATTGTGGTGCCCTTTCCAGTCTCAAGGTGACCCACAGTGCCTCCTCTCCTCCCTGTTTACTCTTTTTGTTCAGTTGCTTTTATCCTTCCTTTACATAGAGCTACTCCTCCCCTCTTCTCCCTGCCTGCTCTCCTGTAGGTTATATGTACCCTGGTATGTTAACATCCCAGCCATGGTTCCCTGTGTACCATGTTTCTGTGACTCTTTCTGATATCCAGGCATCCCTCTTCCATCAAGCCCACCAGCTCAGGGAGCTTGTTGCCCAGACTGCGGGCATTGGTACTCATTACCCTCCATTTCCTGATGGCCTTACTCCCTTTTGCCCCATCCCTGTCCTTCTTGCCTTTGTCACTTTCTCCATTTACCCTATCCCTTCTTCCTATCAACACCGCTATGTTGGTGTTTGCCCCACTTACTACCATGATTTTTTTGGGGGGCTGGGATTTCCCTGCTCCTTTCCAGTGCCTACCCCCTTGGCTAGTTTAAATGCTTGCCAATGAAGCATTTAAACCTATCACCTAGGATCCTGGTTCCCCTCCTTGACAGATGCAGCCCGTCATGCCAGTATAGGCTTGCATCACTCCAGGTGGACGCCCAGTCCCCAATGAAGCCAAATCCCTGAGCTCCACACCAGTTTTTCCACCACTGATTGAATCCCATGGTGTGGAACACTCTAGCCTCTCCTATGCCATAGATGGGCAGCACCTCTGAGAAGGTTACCGTGCATGCTACTTGACTAAGGCCCCTCCCCAATTCCACAGACTCTTCCTGCACTTCTTTAATCCCTTTCTTAAACAGGTCATTTGTCCCTAGGTAGACAATGACATCCAGCTCCCTCCCCTGTGCTGCTGCTCTGGCAATCCTGAGGATTCGCTCCCTGTCCCTCCAAGCCATGGCGCCAGGCAGACACCTTACCTTCCTCTCCCCTTCCCCCCACTTCTACCTTCCTAACAATGGAGTCCCCCACCAATAGTTGTTTCCTTCCCCTGTGGGGTCCCCTGCCACCCTCCTGTGGGTCTCCTTTGTGGAGGTTCCCAGCATCCTCCTTGGTCTAAACTGCGGGTACCTCCATAGAGGAACCACACTTTGCCAGAATGGCATAGGGATTGTGGAGAGGTACAACTGGAGGGATGTGCCTCTGTTCCACCACCCTCACCCTCCTGAGCCCACTATGGTCCAACCGCCTCTTTCTTGGCAACCTCTGAGGCAATGGCAGTGGCACTGGTGGTCCCTGGATGGAAGAGGAGGTCCACAAATCCTGGCCAACTCAGCCTGGAGATGAGCAACCTCCTCCCTCAGCCCAGAGGTGTCTTGCAGATGGGGCAACACCGCGCATCCTCCAGAGCGTCTCCGGAAGACTGCTGCTCCACAGCCACTGCACTGCACCACTCCAATCATGTCTTATTTCTGGCCCTTAACTGTTTGCAATCCTTACTCTTTCCTCTGTTTTTTTTTCTCTCTCTCTCCTTACTTTCTGCCTGTCTGCCCTTTAAGCTCCTGATTGTCCTGTTCTGAGATGAGAATATCCTATATTTCTCAGTAGACCCCTTACTTGCTCAGAGGCATACCTCCAGCAGCTAGAGGGGTCCGGAGAGCTACTTTTGCCCTTCTAGGATAGTGGGTCTTTGGTGGCTCTGTGATCACTCACTTCCTGCTCCCAAACAGGAAGTTCCTGTTGTCAGTCAAATCCTGTGCCTATAAAAATAGAACTAGCTTTGGGTGGAGGGGAGGGAAGGAGGGGAATATAGTTCCAGTAGAGAAGTCCAGTCACACAGCAGACCTTTCTTCTGGTGTCTTCTGCCAAGCTATTAGCAGAATCTTTCTAAGGCAGTATTTAAATGTAGCTTCCTTCTAGCTAAGCCACTCCCCCTACTTACTAGATCTTTCTACAAGTAATTTAAACCTCACAGCTATTAAGTCCTTTCAATCACCTGAGATTTACACCTAGATACTGTTCAGATAACCATTCACTTCAGTTAACTCGGACAAACCCACACTTTTGTTTTTGTTTTTTTGTTAGTTTTTTTTACCCTAAATTAAAGGTCCAAGTACAAGAGTTCTTCTTTAGTCCCAGTAGAGAAGCCCAGTCACGCAGCAGTCCTTTTTCCTGGTGTCTTCTGCCAAGCTATGGAGGGTGAGGATTAGGTATGTCCTGGTCCCTAAATTCCTAACTAAATTAACTGGAACTCTATCTACAAACTGCGGGAGGCTATGTGGTGAGCACTGTTCCGCATACGCACACATCTTTTGGACAGACCCACAACTAAAAACTTATCGGGAGGCAGTGATGGCCCACATTAAAAATATTGTATCAATGGGGTGGATCAAATGGGCCCTGAACAAATAATATTAGGTTTAGAACCACTAGGGCTGAAAGGGAAATAAGCTAAATACTTATGGTATATATATATATATATATATATATATGTTTTCTTTTTACCTTTATCATCATCACAGATGACCTGAAATCATCCAAGCAGACCACTAAAGCAGTAGGTAAGACTAGGGAGATGTTGGGGTGCATTAGTAGGGGTATCACAAGTCGTAAGAGGGGATAATAATCCCTCTTTACAAGACACTGGTTAGGACCCATCTGGAGTACTGTGTGCAGTACGGGAGGCCACACCTTAACAAGGACATTAACAAAATGGAGGCCGTCTAGAGATGGGCAACCAAAATGGTGCAGGGACTGCATCACAAAACATATGAGGACAAATTGATGGAGCTCAATATGTATACCCTAGAGCAAAGAAGGGAAAGAGGTAATGTGATTGAAACATTAAAACATCTTAAGGGCATTAACAGGTGAAAGAGTCTAACATGTTTCAATATAAGAAAAATAGCAGTACAAGAGGACACAGCATGAGATTAGAGGTATTCCGATTATGGGGTAATGTGAGTAAGTTCTTTTTCACAGAAATAGTGGTGGATGCATGGAACGGCCTACCTCAGGAAGTGGTAGATATAAATACAGTGCAGGGCTTCAAACAGGAATGGATTAGGCATAAGAGAGCAGTACAGATGAGTATGAATAGATAGGCCATTGGCAGAGTAAAGGCCGATGGCACATTCATAAAGTAGAAAAAGAAATGGGCAGACTAGATGGGCCTTGTGGTCCTTATCTGCTGTCAATTTCTATGTTTCCTTCAGCGAGAGAGAATGTACTATGTTCCCCACTTCAGGCGTCCTTTTTCAGCTGCTTCCCCTGGCTGCTCTGCATGTAACCCTAGTTTGCAGACCTACCAGGTCTGCCTTCATTATCAGCTGGGGCTGGCCTATCTTGGGATCTCCTCTTCTAATCCTGGGACATACCTGCCTTATCAAATGGAGTAGCCCCACCAGGGATGCCCACTACACAACTGGGCCTGATTAGGCCAGCCCTATTACCCACACCTCCGGCAATGTTGCCAACTCCAATAAAATCTTGTTCAAATAACACTGTGTTAATGAAAGAATTGATAATTTAAAATAAATCAATTGCTATTAAATTTTGAAATCTTAGCTTGCTAAATAAATAACTTGTATCATGATGCATTATGTTTTGCAAAGTTTTGAAATTTATGCATTCAGCTTTTAAAGTTCTGTAACTGTAAACATTTCTAAACGGAAGCTAGTAAATTTCCAGACAAGCTGTGTCTTCTTGAGTCCTGGAGTGTAACCATCTCAGACTTCAAACACCTGTGAGGGACTTACCATGTCTGATCACAATATGATCATGAGCATAGCCACTATATTGTTAACCAGTGAGTTTGGCCGTATGGGGTCAGTAATCCGTCAACCCCCTCGCACTCACGGTTTACCTAACTGCATGAGTGCTCAGGGCAGTCAACCTTGCCCTGCACAACACGTGCATGAATCTTGCCTCCCATAGAAATCAATCAAAATATTTTAAAGTACAAACTGCCTCACTTATCAAGATTCGCTAGTATGGGCCACACAATTCACTGCTAAGTCCCATATTAGCTTAATAGCTATCACAGTCCCCTCCCCATTCACTAATGCAAAATGTTGTGGCGTCACAGCCCAAACAATGCACTATATGAATCAAGAACTTGAGTTTACAAACAACACTAATATCTGCAATATATGTTTGTTTAAATTCTAAGAAAAGAACATTCATACCAAGATTTGGCAGTTTGGATCTGGCAAAAAGTATAAATTCTCAAACATCCTAGGCAAGGTAGGAGCCTCAGAGGAACTGCTGTTGCAGCCTGTCACCTTGACTCTTAGGACTTCATGGAAACATCTGGTGAGTCTAGTTACCTGAATCCTAGGCATCGGAACTAGGACTGACAAATCTGGCTTCTGTTTTATTCCTGTCCATGACTACCTTAGTCAACACAGGAAATATTATTTTCTGTTAGCGCTGCTGTTCAGAATAACTGTAATTGCATTTAAAAAGTGTTGAAATCTAAAAACTGTGTTTGCCTATATATTGAATGCCAAAAAGTTGCTCTCTCTCTCTCTCTCTCTCTCTCTCTCTCTATATATATATATATATATATACTATATATATATATACTAATAGGGATGAGGTGATATGCTATGAAGTAAATTGTGTTATTTTCACAGCCATTGTATAACCACTGTGATGACATCACCACTGTGGATTTATTTCCTAATAAACCCACAGTGTCTACATCACCAGAAAATATACAATAATGGTGATGTCACCAGAGTGAGACCATCTACACTGCAGCCTGCATTTAATAGCTTCACAGTTTCTCTTTCTCACTGAATCCTGCAACTAACTCAATTACCATTGTAAAAGACAATCACCTGTGTTCCATAGTTATTCTGACAATCCTAGCCCATTACTGTGCTGCTCTAAACTTCAAACCAGCCTCCTTCATAAACCAGTTTCTCTTTCCGAGTGCTGAATGTAGCAGTTTCTCTGTCTCAGTGAAGCCTGCAACTTACGGAATAAACATTATCAATCGCACCTTCTTACAGCACTCCCAGTCTCCATTCATGGGTAATTCCGGCACTTCCTCTCAGGCTGATGAACAAAAGAATTCTTTAGGATCGAAACCTGATCCCTCTCTTATCCCTGCTTCCGTCTCCTCACCTGTCTTTTCCAGACTCCTCAATTTTCTTTTGTGCATCACTCCAGGCTGGTCACAGATTTTTGGCTCTGTGCCAAGTAAGGTAAGAAATATTATTAAAATCTTTTAATTTCAAGAAAAACGAACCTGCAGACAGCATGTTGTATAGCCACTAATCCGTTAGCAAACCGAGGCGTCAGGGAATCATTTAAAATACAATGTTAAGGGTAAAAGTGCTGGTTTTCCATTCTGCCAAGATAAAAGTGCCAGTTTATTTTTTACTGCCCTTCCCTTCCTTAGTACACCTTGTTCTGCTGAGGAAAGGGAGATCCTGCACCCAGCTTCCTCCCAGTTTACCTTGTTCAGCCGGGGAGCAGAAGCTGTGTTTGTGCCTCTAATTCTGTGCTTGATTGTTTGAACTGCCCGATGCTCGCCTCGCGGTTCACCTTGTTCAACCACGAGCGCGAGTCTTCAAGAACTAAGCGCCTACCACAGTATGCCTACCTGCCCCTTGTTTCGGTTCTGTTGTAGGCTTTGGGTTCCTCACAAACGCTGGCCGCCAGCCTCTCCCACACAGCATTCTCCATGCTGCAAGACAGGCCATGCTTCCACCCTCTTTCCTGGTCTCGAGAGCCCCTCCTCTTGCGAGACCACGCTGCCCTATCAGGCCACTTGTTTTCTCCATCTAAGATGGCGGTGCCCTGTGCGTTCTACCCCTCCACCAAAATGGTGGTGCAATGCATGAGATTCTTAAATGGGCAATGCAGAGCTTAAAGTAGAGGTCAAAGAATATTTAAAGGGGCAATGGCGTTTTTTCACAAATTAAAAGGGAAATGTTTCCAGTGCATCAAATCTTCAAAAATTGGTCTCTTTTGGTGAATTTAAAGCCTGTTATAATGGTTGGAGGCAGACAATCTGTTTTTTGAGCACCAGTAATACTCTCTCTTGCTCATTAACACAGGGGCAGCAGTTTTTTGCTAACCAAAAATCCTTCACCTAGCCCCTAAATTCAGAAGCTAAACCAAGTTTAGGTTCCATGCTTCCAGTTACTAACGGCACAGTATTTAAACAGTTTTTTAACTAATTTTTTCATTAAGATGCATACCATCTGTTATATCTCCTCCCCTATTACATTGTTGTGTTTTTCAGAGGAGATAAAATGACTTCAAGAAGGATTTGCAGGAAATGTCCTCATATTCTTTTAACCTCCGACCTGGGAGACCTATGTTCCCTATGCATGGTCGATGCAGACCCAATTATCTTCAATTCAAATTCGGGGTCCACAGAGGAGGACATATTGCAGGATAGCACTTCCACATCTTCTCAGAGTGTGGTAGTTCAGCTTTTCCAAAAGCTTTAGGACAAAATAGATGTGTTGGGAGCAGACAAATGACCCAGGTCTCCTGAGAAACCCCCTCCACCAAAACGTCATGGGGTACCCCAATTCCAATCCCAGAGGATGGGTCTGAGTCTCCATACTCGGGGGAAGAGGACCCAGAGGAAGAGGAGCCTGAAGAAGACTTGCCCTTGACTCCATCCCTGAGATCATCAGGGTAGTGTGTGAAACACTATGAATTAACGAACCTGTAAAGGAACCAGAGAATAGACTGAACCCCTTAGTGCGTGGCAGAAAATGTTCCACCACCTTCTTTCCCTTTTGCCCAGCCCTGGATAACATCCTGGCTAGGGAATGGGAGGCTCCAGACCCAATAAAGACCAGGGAAAAGGGGACCTTTGAGAAAAGATACCTGCTAGCACAGGAGAAAGAAAAGTCTTGGGCTACTGCCCCAAAAGTCGACTCCGAGGTCTCGGCCCTGAGCAACAAGATGGTTCTACCATCCGAATCAGCTTCCGCATTAAGAGACCCCATGGACAGGAAGATGGATGATATAGTTCGGAAAGTTCATGACATGCTGACCATGAACATGCGAGCTTCCATGGCAGCCACTTATTCCTCCAGAGCAGTACTTAGATGGCTGGAAGCAGTTCGTTCAGACATTCCAAAATCGAGCGCCCATGGGGCTACCATGGATTACGCTATCCAAGCTATTAAGTACATGGCAGATGCCACTACTGACACTTTTAAAATGGCATCAAGATCAGCAGCTTCAGTAAACAGAGCCAGGAGATTAATCTGGCTCAAACCGTGGAACGCCGACCAAGAATCAAAAGCCAGGCTAATGAAGCTTCAATTCTCAGGGGACAGGGTTTTTGGACCAGGTATTGAAGAATTCACCGTAAAGAAGGGAGAAGATAAGGACAACCAAGGGGGGCAGAGCACGCTACCTTCCTTCCGGAACAACAGATTTCACCCCTATTCACACAGAGGAAAAAAGGGCCCTACGTACCAAGGACAGGACAGGCGCGCATTCGGGTTCAAGCCGAGCTTCTTCAACCAAAAATCACAATATTTTTCAAACCGAGACCGCGGTAGCCATTTCAACCCCAAACAAGGCTACAAACCCAACAGACAGAACAGAGGTTTTCGACAATGAGATTCCACAGGCCCAGGACAATGCAGACGCAGTGGGGGGCAGACTACAACTCTTCTCCACAGCCTGGGCCGACACAGTCAGGGACCGATGGGTAACAGAAATAGTCAAACAAGGCTATGCCATCGAGTTCAACACTGTACCAAGACAAGACAGATATATACTGTACAATCCCATGTTTCCAAAGACAAGATGACACCTGCACAGGTCAGAGCAATACTACGACAACTGCTCAACAGCAAAGCCATCAAAACTGTGCCAAACCACGAAAGATACTCGGGCATCTACTCAGTATTCTTTCTGGTACCAAAAAAGACAGGGGACCTACGCTCAATACTAGACCTCAAATTCGTAAACAAATTTGTGAAATAATAAAGATTAAAAATGGAGACCCTAAGGTCCACCATTGCGGCAATCCGCAAAGGGGACCTCCTAACATCCATAGACCTGAGGGACGCATACCTCCACATCCCAATCAGACCTTCCCATCAGAAATTCCTCCAGTTCAGCATCCTGGGATACCACTTCCAGTACCAATGCCTGCCCTTCGGTCTGGCATCAGCGCCCGGAGTGTTCACCAAGGTCATGGCTCCACTAGCAGCCAAACTCCGAATGGAGGGAGTCCATGTAATACCTTATCTGGATGACTGGCTGATTCGGTCAAGATCGCAGGAGGAATCAAACTCGGCAACTCGGAGAGTGCTGCAACTACTCACCTGACATGGATGGATAGTCAATACCTCCAAAAGCCATCTGACACCGACCACAATGATAGAACACTTGGGGGCGGTGTTCAACACAGTCACTGGGACAGTCAAACCCTTGGAGACACGCATCAGTGCATTAGTGACCCAGTGCAGGCACATACTGCACTGCAAAATGATGACCCTGTGGCACCTCATGCAGTTGTTGGGTCTAATGGCAGCCTGCATAGACCTACACGACTGGGCCAGAGCATACATGAAGCAACTGCAATGTCTACTTCTGGACAAGTGGAACTACAACCTACAAAATTACAATCAAAGGGTGACCATACCTACGCCAGTACAAAGGTCACTGAGACCCACAAAATCTAAACCAGGGAGCGAAATTAGACAAAACAGCGACCAGAATCCTAGAAACAGATGCACGCCTGCAAGGCTGGGGTGCTGTACTGGACAGGAGGTCAGTCCAAGGAAGGTGGACAGAACCAGAAACCACATTGCCAATCAATATCCTAGAGACCAGAGCAATACGATTGGCGCTACAGTACTTCGGACCTCTAGTAACAAGGCAACACGTAAAGGTGTGAACAGACAGCAAGGTAGAAATGTCCTACATAAACAAGCAAGGAGGAACAAAAAGCAGAGCCATGGCCAGGGAGTCAGAAGTCCTCATGCGCTGGGCAGAGACATCTCCTCAGCATCACAGCAGTACACCTAGCAGGCATGCAAAACACAAGAGCAGACTGGCTAAGCAGACAAACCCTGCAGCAGGGAGAGTGGCAACTCAACCCAGCCATATTCCTCAAACTACAAAGGAAGTGGGGTCCATTCCAAGTAGATCTCATGGCTTCAGCAACGAACACTCAGCTACCAATATACATATCCAGGTACAAGGACAAAAATGCGACGGGGATAGACGTTCTCTCAACCCCATGGAAATCCCACATAGCGTATGTATTCCCCCCAATACCCATGATACCTGTGATCCTACAGAAGATCAGAGACACGGGCACAACAGTGATTCTAATTGCCCCGGACTGGCCAAGACGAACATGGTATGCTCTCATCAAAAAGATGTTGATGGACAAGCCTATGAGACTCACTCCATACCAGACATTGCTCAAACAGGGGCCAATCTGGCACGAGGACCCACGACCACTGAGGCTGATGGCATGGCCACTCAGAGGGTCAGACTGCTAAACTTAGGAGTGTCAACCAAAGTAGCAGATACTCTACTACAGGCCAGAAGACACTCGACTAACAGAACATATAACAGACACTGGGGGCATTTGTTTATTGGTGTAACTCTAAACAACTTGAGGCTTCAAAATGTAATATTTTACAGGTGTTAGAATTTTTGCAAGATGGTCTAGACAAAGGATTGATGGCGGCATCATTAAGAGTCAAGCGGCCACCATAGGAGCAATCCGGGAAAACAGATGGACAGCTGCCTGGGGCACACCCACTGGTGCAGTCTTTCCTAAGAGCAGCCGCCGACATCACCTACTCTCCTAGACCCGTTTCTGTCCCTTGGCAGCTCAATCTATTATTAGACGCCTTAACTGAGGATTCTTTCAAACCTCTGGATTCGGCTCCCCTACTGTTTCTAACCATGAAAACAGTCTTTCTGGTAGCGGTATGCTCCACTAGGAGAACCAGTGAGATACAGGCCCTATCATGCAGAGAACCTTTTCTCACTCCACTAGAGCAATAGCCACGTCCTGGGCAGAAAGAGGCTTAGTATCAGTAAGGGAAATCTGCCAGGCAGATTGGTCATCCCCCCATACCTTTACTAAGTACTACAGATTGGATACAGGATTGACAAGCAATTCTGAATTTGGCCAAAGAGTAATCCACACAGTTTTGAGTCAGGTTCCTCCTCCCTCCCAAGTCATTTCCAATACTGCTGTATAATCACCCATGAGTGGAGACTGGGAGTGCTGTAAGAAGGTGCGATTGATAATGGAAGTTTACTCACCTGGTAAAGGTGATTATAGGAGCACCTTCTTACAGCACTCCGTAGCCCACCCAATGAGGAGGAACACACAGTAAAACACAATGTATAATATTCTGAAAGCATTGCATTGGTACATTCTTTAATGACGATGTTAAAACAGTATGCTGATTACAAGGTTGTACATTACGCAAAGAAGCATAGACAGTAACGACTTCATTACTGTACATTATGAGCCAACAAAATAATATAGAGTAAAGGATGAACACTTTACACAACTTTCACAATGTGTGGTTTTGTTTTATTCTATCAGGTGGTCCTCCTCAGGGAGACCACCGGGCCGCTTTACTGTTAATTTTTAATTTCAGAAGGTTCCAAAGCTCGGGAAGATCTCGTACTGAGGAGTCTGGGAAAGACAGGGGGGGGAGACGGAAGCAGGGATAAGAGAGGGATCAGGTTTCGATCGTAAAGAATTCTTTTGTGCATCAGCCTGAGAGGAAGTGCCAGAATTACCCATGAGTGGAGACTTTGAGTGCTGTAAGAAGGTGCTCCTATAATCACCTTTACCAGGTGAGCAAACTTCCAGTCTGTTTCTTACTCCTAGCTGCAGGTAACACAATTATCATTGCAAATCACATGCTCCTGTTTCTCATAGTATCTAACAGTCTCAGGCCATTCAGACACACTTACACAAACTCAGACCACACACAAACAGTGCTGTCACTATAGCCTAAAGTTTAGAGTAACAAGCAATGAACAAACTTTCTACATCCAGCAGCCCAGACCAGTGTTTCTCGCAACTTACATTTCAATACTGTGTGACTCTAAACAAATCACTTAACTGCCCAGTGCTCCCAGGTCCCCCAAGTCCCCCTTAAAAACTTACCCAGTTACCAAAATAAAAAAAAAAGAGTAAACAGGGAGAAAACACAGAAAACAATGTTCCCAAAGGATACTAGCCCTATTGAGCAAATCGCACAATACGATGTATGCATTTCAGGAATATGGCAACATTTGCACATAGAGAATGAATCAGACATCACTGTGCTCGCACCGTGATATTATCACAGTTCACTCTGCACTCATGAAAATATTTTCCATTTTCCATATTCCACAGTCACCCATCATGTATCCCTATATATATAATATGTGTGTGTATGTGTGTGTGTGTGTATATATATATATATATATATATATATAAAATATTATATTAGTGAAATAGTTCAGAACTATGACAAAAATGTTAAACTTGTAACCATTCATTAATTTTGTTAAGATTACCTTGTAAACAACTCAGAACCAACAAAATGTAAAGTAAATACTTTTAATCATGAATCCTGACTTGAATAATGTTTTCCAATTTAATATTATAAAACTTAGAGTATTTAGTTTACAAAAATGATAGCCTTAGAAGTAAGTCAACGCCCTTAGGATAATGGTTCTAGGTTATGTTCGTATAATTAGATGTGCACATTTCTAATGGCCAAAATTACTACATAAATATTTGAGTTGGTGTATCAATGACTATAGTAAAAGACACTGGTGTAAGATTTATGACTGTCCCAGGCACAGACAGGTGGTTTTAAAATAAATATAATAATATTAGAGCTAGAAAGAACTTATTGCCCACTAACAAATAAATATGCCCATAGAGAAACTTTGGATTTTAATGAACACAGCACCTTTAAGGTCTCTGTGAAAGTTGTGTACACAAGACTGAGCAACAAGAGAAGAAAAGTTATTTTTAACTTACACTTATCAGGACCCAGTCAGAGCTCAAACCCTTTTGCCCTGCAATACCAGGTTGCTTCACAGTGGGGATTTATCCCACACATTGCGGAGACCTGGAGGCCTGACTTAAGTGGGTCCACCATGACGCCGATGATGTCCGCTGTCACTCGTGCCAGAGGATTGTTTTTTTTGTCCCTTAGTCCCACCCATGGCATGAATGTGCAATGGCATCATGGACATACCTGTGCCCGCACTCACCTGCAGGATGCCTGATGCCTGCTCGCACCAGCCCACACATTGATCCCTGAGTCTGCACTAGCCCCTAGCCACTTCCAGGAGCCTGTGGCTCAGCAATCCCCCCACCCACCCTCCCTGAAGGAGGAGAGCAGTCCATGGGGCACTCAGTCCTCCTCCCCCCAACCGACTCTCCGAGACCCGAGGTCGCTCCTGACCTGGTGTTGTTGGCATGGGAAGAGGTAAGGTGCCAGTGTCTCAGCGCTCTACACCACAGGGCTGGCTACTTGTGGTATATATTAATAGCTGCTGCCCTAAAGGCACTAATCAGGAATTGATTGCAACCTATACTACCAGAGGAAAAAGATTGGGTCAAATAGTGTTTCAGATACAGGAAATGGAACGTATTACATATGCATTGCAACATAGACAAAAAGCATATTTCAATAGATGGACCAGGTGGGAAATATACACTGCAGACAATTTTACATAATCTTGCAAAATTAAACCAAGTTGATAAATCACATTTAATGAAATGAGGGACAAGAGACCTTTGTGTTTTGTCATTTAAACATTCATTTAATGTAATGTGAATTAATACAAAACTTGAGTATCTTTGTGACTTTTGAATTATTATGTATACTTTAACCCATTAAGGTTAGCAGTCAGATATAAAATAAATATTTGTAATAAAAATAGTAGGTAGCAAAGTGGGGGAGGGTGACAACACATCCTGGATCTCTAATGCTCAATGCTGAAAACCAGAGCAATTACCCCAGGTTCATTCAAGAGTAGAATATAAAAACAGTACTAATGAATAAATTCATGGGCGTAATAATATGAGCATTCTTCACGAAAAGAGATGACTGGGGGGATGACAGCTTGAAAACCCTTTATTTGTTGAAGTTCATGTTTGAAATAATTATTTTGTTCTTAATAATGCTAAGAAATGAAGAACATAAAATAATTCCTTATATACAAAATACAACAATATGAGGCTTTGTAGTATATACACAGAAACTTTATATGTGCTGATAAGTTATGGAATACCGAAGGTATGGAATAAGGCCTTGAATTCATCTGTACACTGTACGTTTGTATTAGAACTGTATAGATGGACACGTATAATCTTCTGGATTTCAATAAAAAGGGGCATAAAAAAACACATAAAACAACCCCTCTGCCTTTCATCCTCAACCTATTCTTCTGGAGCTTGGTGTAGCCTGGGATGGCCACTTCCCAGCTGTGGATGTCCCTGTGCCATGATTCTGTTATGGCCACTAGAGCCAGGTCTGTCCTCACAATGAGTGCCACAAAGTCAGGAATTTTGTTTCCCAGACTCTGCATTGGTACACATGACTCTCCATTCTCTTTGTCCCTCTCTCCCTCTAACCTGCCCCCCCACCTTCCCTCCTCTGTTACCCTGGTCCTGCCTTCCACCGTTACATTGTTTTCCTGCCTTCCCTTCTTCTCCTCTCTCCCAACTGAAATTGCTCCTCCAGACTTGCCTGCCCTACCCTTCTCTTTGGTCCATCAACCCCCAGGGAACTTCTTCTCCCCGGGTTATATCTTTGTGTTGCACTAGTGTCTGGGGAGCAATCTCAGCCTCCCTCAGTCTTTCTGCCTCCCGTCTGATTCATCTCCCATGTGTTAGTCTGCCAGCCAGGGACAAGAAACCACTAAATGTGTGGTAGGTTATCATTAATTACATACTGGAGGAAATTATGCAGTAGTTACATGTTTACTGCAGCTAGTTACATCACTGTTACTCTGCAGTGGACCTGAATAGCCACTTTACATTAAAACGTGGTATGTACTACTGGTCATAGAGGCATTTTAGGAAGGAGAATGTGAAATAAAATCCTGTAGTAATCACAAAAAGAACGGACAGCAAAAAACTTGGACAATATCAATATAAGCAAGGCACCTGGGCCATGCATGCTATTACTCTGAACGGATTCCATGGGGAATTGACACAGCTTTTGGCATAGATTTATTTTTATTTTTCTTTCCATCAAACATTTTGGCCACTGGGGCCACCTCTGCCTGCTTCAGGCTTTCAATCCAGCACCCCCAGTCCCAGCCATCGCTGCCCCGCCATCCCTCCAGCCGGGATTCACAAGGGGAGGGACCAAAGGGTGCCAGTGCTGTCATTCATGGCTGCTGGTGCAATAGTTTTTCTGTTTTTTCTCTCTTGCCTCCCCTCTTCCTGTCATCCTGGCACAGGACATGTGTCCCTACGCATGTCACCTTGGATGCATGTAGCAATGTCCTGCTGGGGAGACAAGCTCCATTGGCCCATCACAGGGGTTGTTACTGCACTGGAGCCTGGTGACTTCCTCCCCCTGCTGGGAGCACTGCCTAGCCCTCCTGGTCACCTGATTGACTTCCTGGGTCTGCTCAGGAGGTAATTATGCAGTAGTTGCATGTTTGTTGCAGGGGCTGGACCATCAGGTGGCCCTTGGCATAGCTGCTTAGGAACTCCATGGAAATAGGTAAGGTAATATAGCATACCAGGAGACTGGAGGACAGCTCATATGATCTCATTGTACAGAAAGGGATATGGGGTGACCCTGGAAATCACAGTCTGGTTAGTTTGACTTACGTTATAGGTAACATTCTGGAAGAAAGTGCTAAAAATGTCTTGATGGCATATTTGTCAAATGATAAATTGTAGCAGTCAGCATGGGGGTGGGGTTATCAGACAAATCAATTATTTTTCTAACCAAGTAAGTAGGGAAATAACTTGGAGATATGTTGTATGTATTTAAGTTTCAGTAAGGCTTTTGATAAGATGCCTCATGGAAGACTGAGCCACTCAATCAATAAGCATGGGAGGAGGAGAAACTATTGTTATGGATTATAAATTAGCCTAGTAATATGGCTCAAGGAGACAGTTGTCAGACTAGAAAGCAGTGACAAGTGCAGTACCACAGGGTCAGTTCTGGAACCACTTCTGTTCTTTTTTTAACACTAATATTATTTGCTGGCATGTCTTATCAGATCCACTGTTTATATTCAGGCAGTGCAGTACAAACAGTGTTGGGGAAAATGCTTCCCGTTATGCAATTACAAACAAATATTACTATTAAATATCTGTTTTAGATCAAATACAAGCAATAACACACTACAGTGTGTACATTAAAACATTTAAATGCACCTACCGGGGTGTGAGGCATGATGTGTAGCTGAATGCCATATATTCCAGGAAAATGCATTAAGAAAGCAATAAGATACGGTGGGGTGTAGATTGCTAACTGATAAGAGCATGCCCCAGGTGCGTAGTGAGGCACAAGGCAGTTATGCCAAGTGCCTTCAGCACCTGGGAAGTGCTCTTATCAAGCAACAGCCTACATCCACATCCACAATGTGTCTTATTGCTCTTATAAAATGGGTCCCACAAGTAAATGTTCAAAAATTTTAAAAGGAATGAAAAGATGTTAAGGAATATAAAACTTTTTTTATTAAAGGAAAATAGTTTGAATATTAATATACTGTAAATAGGTGTACTATAGTGCAGAACTGTTAGGTTTCCAGTAGAGGGCACCTGCATGTAAATAATATAAACTGTAACCCCCCCCCAAACACACATTGACACTATATGTCAGCTTTGTATCAGTGAGTGAATTGTTCCCACCTCCCCTCACTGTATTTGTGTTTTGTCCCCCAGTTGCAAAAGCATTAGCGAATATTTTTTTTCAGTGAAACAGATCCATATTAGAATATGCAGTGGAGTAAGTGAATGCACTGCTGAACTGCCAAGTGAGCGATGATGTTCAGATTTGCGGTCAGATCACAGTGCTGTGGTTGGCTTTTTGGCATTTCTAAAGTTTGAACTGCAACAGCAACTTGAGAAGAGTTAGAGAAATGAAGAGTATAATGACACTGGCCTTTTCAGGGGGAATGTGTGGGGGGGGGGCTTTCCAATGGCTGGGCAACTCTGTATTTGTAGTGGTAGAGGTGTGGGTGGGGTATGTGAAAGAGAAGTGGTGTTGGAGGTGGCAACAGCAGCGAGTCAGTGTACATACAGTATTGCGTGCCTGCAAAGAAAGGAAGTTTATAAAAAAAAACAACAGGTGTTCAGTTTTGGTTTTCTTTAAAATTATTAAGTAAAGGTAACTGATTATATTAAATCTGATGTGGGTCTGTATGTTTGAAAATATTTAAAAATGTATTTTCATTGTTAGAGAAATTAGTGCTGCTTTCCAGCATTAACATGGTTGTCAGAATTTTTTTTTTAAGTTTTTGAAAGTTTCTGGTAGGCATGAAAAAATTCTGGTATGCATGAATACCTGAGCAGTGCTGCACCCAGTTTGACATTAAAAGTGCCAGCTGCAAGGTTGTTGTCCTATAACGACATGACTATTAGCCAATCAGGATGCACAAAGCTCTCTACCCATTTTTATAAAATTCTTTAATGCACAGTCATGTGACATGTTTCAGACAGTCATGTTATTGATTTTCCAAAGCCATTTTATAAAAAGTATTGTTAGATCATTCCTGGAGCTGGTGTGACAGACATATGACAGCTGCTCATAAAATAAATGTATATTTTATTGGTAACTTTCAAACCCTTGGTCTTTTGCCATTTTATTTTATTTTATTTCACAATGTATTTATCCAGTAAACTTCAGCTGAGATGTAACATTTTGTTGTTAGGAAGGTCCTGCTTCAACCAACTTCTAATGATGGGTGAATTGGAACACTGGAAGGTTAAGTGACTTGCTTCTGGTCACACAGTGAATACTTGGCTCTGCTGAGGTTTGAACCCATGATCTCCTAGGTCCCAAGCCAGTCAGCAACATCAACAAGTGTACAGTATCATCAACAACAGAAACAAGTTTGAAATGGAACAATATTTTAGTAAATTCATATGTGCAAATACAAATCCCCAACACACAAGCACCAAAAGTGAGACATGTGCACAATCCTTATTTACATACAGAGGATTTAAATTCGTTTCCATTGTATGGCATACTCCAGATGAAGCCTAACCAGAGAATGATACAGAGGTGGAATCACTTCTTTTGATTTGCTACAGATTTTTCTCCTGATACACCCTAAAGTCTGATTGTATTTTTTCGTTATCTGAGCAAACTGATTTGTAAACTTCAGTTTATTATTGTGGCGTTTGTGTTGGTCTGCCACAAGGACCCTTACCTTCTCCTCAGGTCTGCCAAGCCCATCTCTATCTGCTCCCTTGCGGATGTCTTCCAGACCGTATGAATGACTGAGTTGGATGCACAAAATAAAGGTTCGAAAAGTTTTATTCCATACAGGTTGCAGCTGCACTTTGAAGACCCAAAGTGTTGAAGTAGGCTAGGCTAGTTGCGCCAAGACATTCTAAGGCAGTGGTGCATAACACAGGGCCCACAGGTGAAATATGACCCACACCAAGGTTGTCTGTGGCCCATGATGAAGTACCCTCACTAACCATGTTCACCGCAAGCTCCCATTTACATCTCAGACAGCTGACACATACATTCGGACCTGGACAGTGATACCTGAGCAATACAGAAGGATCTTTACAGGACTCTGAAGCAGTCAGAGGAGCCTGGAGGTGGCTGCTACAGCTCAGCAACATTCATAGAAACCATCTGGAGTTGAGAAGTCAAGTGCTGTGTGCACTGAGAGCAGCGAGAAGTGATGAGAGACTGAGCTGCTGTGATCCGAATGGAGAAGTGCTGTGGAGAGTAGAAGTGAAGCAGACTGAAGAACAAGAAAGTAATGTAGTGTGAGCTACAAGGGAAAACAGAGACCCAAACAATAATCTAACAGACTGGTGAATAAGAAGCTGATAGCATGTTTATGTGCAGTCTCAAGAAAGAAAGGGAGTGGAAGAAATATAAACAAGCATTTGTCAGTGCCGAATGTTGTCTTGCTGACATTGATATCGGTAGCACAAGAGTTGAACAGATGCATAATGGGAATGGCAGTGAAGTATGAAAGTGACGTCAAACCCCACATCACCCTACAGAGACTGACAGGCACTGAGGTGTGACTTTGGGCATCGGCCATAATGTTCATGGCAATTCAGCTCACCCTACCCTGCTGTGTGACAAATATCGCATTGTGCCTTGGGGTCCTCGGGCCTTATGCTCACTCCATTCAGCCATAACACTCATAGCATTTTACCTCACCCTATCCTGCAGACACCGACAAGTGCTGAGGTGCGCTTTGGGGTGTTCGGCTTTACAGTCAACTCATTTCATAAGGACATACGCTGAATTGGGTGCAGCATAGGAGAATGGGGTTAACTGTGGAGCCAAAGAGTCCAAGACACACCTCGATGCCTGTCAGTGGCTTGAGGGTGGGGGGATGCTATGGCATGAGCATGACAGCTGGCAATGCAAAGACACACCCCTGACGCCTGTCAGTCTGTACTGGGTGGGACGTTATGGTTAGAAACCCTAATGCCCAGGCCGTTTGTTGGTATTTGCACTACAAATTTGCAACACTGCATTTTTGTGACCCCCACCTCATGAAAGTGTTTGGGGCCTCTGCTCATGAATAGTGGCACTGTGATTTTGTTAATTTGTCCCGAATGTTGATTTCTTACAGTGACTGTGCCATTCTGTGCCAGATGTGGGAAAACACCATTCAGACAGGATGTGAAAAATGACAGCTGTACCATTCATAGATAGGTGTGTCGAGATGGCAATGTTGAAAATCTTGAGTGAAAACATAAAAAATGCTTGAATTTACGAGCATACGTAGAAACGGCACAAAGCACACTCGTAACACAGTCATTTAGTGGAATTATTTCACCAAATTTTCAATATAGGCATTTTGGGACCTCTGCTAATGAACACTGTCACTATGATTTTCTTCATCTGTCCTGATCGTTAATTTCCCACAGCGACCGTGCCATAGTGTGCCACTAGGATCTGCAGCTTGTCCAGTAGGTAGGGAAATGGGCAGACTGGGTGGGCCAAGCGGTCCTTATCTGCCATCAAATTCTATGTTTCTATGTTTCTATGAAAACACATTTCAGGCAGGATCTGAAAAATGACAGCTGTACTGTTCATGAGGATATGTGCAAAATTGACAATATTGAAAATATCACAAATTGTCGAAGTTATGAGTTCTAACGGAAACTGCGCAACTCACACTTGTAACATAGACATTTTATGGACTTTTGTCACCAAATTTTCAACATAGGCATTTTAGGACTTCTGCTCATGAACAGTGTTGTTGCGATTTTCATAATCTGTCCCAAACACTGATTTCACACAGCAACCGTGCCATTCTGCACTGGTAGTGCGAAAACACATTTTGGCCAGGATATGAAAAATGGCAGCTGCACTGTTCATAAATGGTAGTGAAAAATGCCAACGTTGAAAATCTGAAGTGAAAATATTACAAATTGGCAAAGTTATGAGTGTGCCTGGAAACTGCTCAATGCACACTTGTAACAGTCATTTTTTGGAATTTTTCACCAAATTTGCAACATAGGCTTTTTGGAGGCCACCTCCAGAATAGCAACACTGTTTATTTTAGCTCAGTCCCAAAAGGTGATTCCGCTTAGTGACCACAAAATCCCCTTTGGGACTGAATAATGCCATGACAGTGACTGAATTCATGAGGAGGGTCCCTAAACCCCATGTTGAAAATTTGGTGGTGAAAGCTAAAAGTGGCTCTAGATATCCACATAAGTTGAAAAAAACACATTTATGCCATTATACAGCCACCGGCATTTCTTCAGTTCGGGTCGGTTTTGAAGAGTGCAGACATGTTCCCAGTCCACCCAAGGTAATCGTGATTGGGCTCTGGAGGTAAGTATGGGGTGAGGGGGATGGGGAGGCAGGGTGCGCAGAGGGTGGGTGGGTTGGGTGAGGGGCCACCGGACTTAACGAGGGACCGCTTTGTGTTTTACAGGTTAAAAAACAAACAAACAAAAAAAAAACATTGTGGGACAGTTTTTTTTCTTTACAGGGACATTTGGCATGCTAGGGTGGGCTCCCAGCGTGCCACAGAGTGTTTTTTGTTTTGGTGGGCTGTAGCCGATGAGGGATTGGGCACCTCACCGCCATATGGAGTTAGGTGGGGTCGCATGGCTGGGGGGATTGAGCACCCCTCGGCAAAGAAATGGGGGTACATTATGCCAACGGGTTTGGGCACCCTGTCGGCAAATTAACTTAGGGGCATGCCGACTGTAGTGGATTGGGCACCCCCATCAGCTTTCAGAGGGACTGTGTAAGGCGGTGGCCATCCCTCGGCTTCTGTGGGGACTATGAGAAGCTGATGGGGAAGCTGCCACCATGTTGCTTGACAGGGACACCAGATGAGGCAAGCAGTAATTGGCTGCTGCAATCAGGGACCGCCCCATGGCACTCCCTGATTGCAGCAGCTAATTTCTTTCAAGGTGGTGTCATGTTTCTCAACTGCTGTCATAGACAGCGTGCTATGCCATTGGCACCACAGAGCCCAGCCACAAAAAGCAGTGGCGCCACTGGCTGCAGCAGGACTACACCTCCGAAACCCGCTTCTCCACTAAAGCAACCACATTATGTTGTCTGCGCTGCGTGTGCAAGACAACATAAAAAAGAACGAACAGGGCTCTAAGGAGATACCTCGATTAGCAGTACATTTTAAAACTGTATTGCTTTTAGCACTCTTGCTATTTTTATTAGTACTTTGATTGTAATATTTATTCTATTCTCTGTGGCAATATTGTTTGACTTTCTCTTTTTTTCAATTTAATATGCTTTATTAATTTTCTTAAGCAAAAATTCAAACAGTCAAAAACATAGGCAAACAAAGAATACAATTAACAATACCAAAAACAATAACAACACTACACCCCCTACATCAAGACCTCTCCATCCCATAAATCACCCACCCTACCGCACCACCCCAGTTACCCAAAACCCCTGAGCACTGTCAAGATGCAAGGGAGAACCATGGTGACAAGGAAAACAGCACTTGGGCATTAACCTATCGAGCCAATGTTGCACAATCTAGGTAAGGGGGCAGCCAGTTAATTGGAAACAAGGGCTTCCAAAGGTCCCCAAAGATCCCTGTATTTCTGCAACTGTTCCTGATGTGCTGTAATATGTTTCTCAACTGCCAAGGCTTGGAGAATCTCCTGTCACCATTCTGAAACAGATGGGATTGTGTCATCCATTCAATGGTGCAAAGTTACCAACTTGGCAGTGATCAAAATTAGAGCGATATACACCTTACGGGGCCCAAAAAGATCTCCCGGTAGGTGACCCACCAGATCGCAGGAGTGAAATAAGGTGTCAAGGCCAGGAAGGGGTCAAAGAAATCTTGGATATTAGCTCAGAAAAGAGTGACCTTAGGACAGTCTCACAATATGTGTTGGAGGGAGCCAATATCTGTTCCACAATGAGAACAGTGTGAGGAAGGAATCTGCCCCATCCTATGAAGTCTCTGGGGCATGAAGTAGAGGTTATGTAGGATGTGGAATTGAGTATAACGGTATCGGTCTTGCTTCACAGATTTGTAAAGGGATTTCCAAATCTTCTGCCAATCAGTAGACTCAAGTTTTAAATTTAACGAATATTGCCAATAGAAACAAGTCCCTCTGATAGGCCTCTGGGATCAGCAGTTTGAAAAAATCAGTAACATTTGAAAACTGCATACTGATCCCAAGCTATCATCTGAAGGTGTGATAATATAGAGGAGCAGTGCTGGATCCAGGGTTGAGGCCCTAGAAATCCCTCAATAGCCCCAGAAAGTTGGTAAAATTTAAGTGGATGAAAAACAGGAATGGAAAAATTATGATGGATTGCCATAATAGAGTCCATCCTTCCATGGCTCAGGAGAGACTCCAAGGTGGCCTGCCAAAGTGAATGGCAGACGCTAAAAGAGATGGGACGGTTATCCACTCTAATATTGGGGTTGCCGAGAACTGGTTGGGAAAGGTCCTTGGCCCAGTCTGTCCTTAAATGTGAGGAGAGATGGAAAAGGGCCTTAAGGGACCATTCTAATGGAGTATTGCAAAGTTGTGGGGAGAGAACCGATGGTTTGGAGTAGAGTAGGGAAGGGAGAGAAATACCATGCTGGAGACACAGTTTGGACTCCAAGAAGAGCCATAAAGGGGAAGTATCCCCCATCCGGTACCACATTCAGGGACTGGTTCCAGTGAAACAATTTTGTACTGTGGAATATACAGTAATAGAGAAAGAAGTCCGGCAATCATAGACCTCCTCTCTCCTTAGATTGTGAGTTTATTATAAGCCCTTCGGGGAACCTTTCCCCTCCATCCTGGCTGTGGATGTTCTGGCATTAATAAAATAAGCTAATTCAGCTTTGAAGAGTCGTGGTGTGCTTGTATTTCCTTGCTTTTTTTTTTTTCCCCTCCATAAAAAGCCTGAAATTAATGTATGAAGCCGGGAGAACCAGACTTTAGGTAAGTGTAGACCCAGCATGCCTGAAGGATATATGATTCTAGGCAGAATATTCATCTTTATGATATTTACCCTGCCCCAAAGTGAAATGGGGAGGGCATTCCACCTCTGTAAATCTTCCTTAATCTGTGTGATAAGGGGAGTAAGATTTAATGTGACAAGATCCGAGAGGGAAGGAGATATTTGTATCCCAAGGTATGTGATGGCCTGGGGCACCCAGCAAAGTACCATCTCTACAATCTGTTGTTTACTGACAGATGGGTTGAGAGGCAATCTGAGTTTTATCAAGATCATTTGAATTTCATAGAAAGAAGAATCAAGTGATTAATTTGGGCATGATTATAGCTACCACACTGATTACATCATTGCGTAAAATTTAACAGTGGCCCTCAGACTTGACTCAAGTTTTCAGTCTCGCTCCCCTACCCCCCCAAAAAAAAAGTTGTGCACCATTGCTCTAAGGCATCCTTAGTAGCAGGTGAAGGATGAACCTCCAGCACTGTGCAAGCATTGGGTTTTCTGTAGTTCACCACAAAGTGATACCCCTTGTCTTTCTTTACCACTAGCAGGCATGGTGCACTCCAAGGGCTTGTAGATTCTCAATTATGTTTTGCTTGAGCATGTCTTTGACAGTGTCCTCTAGGATTTGTTTCTGTTTATGTCTCACCTTGTAGCGGCATTGGCGGATAGACTTCTGACTGGATTGCATCTTAATAGTGTGTTGCAGAATATCACAACACCTGAGTTTGTTATCTGTACTAACAAAGACATCTGTGTAGTTCTGCAGCATGTTCACAATCTGTTGTTTCTCTGTTGGAGATGCTGGAAGTTTAGAAGAAGGCAGCTGCTGGCTAAAAGATAACAGTGGTGAAGCTGAAGTAGTGGTTTTAGTAGTTGTAAGAGTAGAAATATCGGAACCAAGCTGAGGATCTTGCATTTGGTGGAACTAGTCCCCAGTAGACAAGCAGACACATTTTACATCATGGGTGCCCTTGGAGATGACAATTGGCTTATCTGTAAAGCTGCAGCATTTTTAGAATACTTGGCTGTTATGCACTGCCAACAAGGTGTCTCCCAGGAGAAGACCTGAAAAATGCAGGGTGGGAGATCCCATGGCAATGCCAACAACGGTTCACCTCTAATCCTGGCAACCAAAACCATCTCTGTGTGAGGAGGTTCAGTGAGTGTGTTTACAGCTGTGAGTTGCTTCTGAGGGTGTAGTGAGAGTTTGTTAGATGCAAAATCTAGGAGGGCTTTGTGGGGTTTGAGAAAGTCCAGGCCAAGAATCACTGATGGTTATAGATCAGGTACTAGGTAGAATTTGACAGCATTTTGCTGTGAGCCAAAGCATAATTTGAGATGGACAATGCCTGTAATAGGTTCTGTGGCAGCGTTTGCTGTGCTGATGTACTTTGTCAACTGGGGAGATGTGAGGCACCTGGCAAAGAGGTGTATTGCTCAGAATGTTAGTATTGACAACTGAGATGTGTGCACCATTGTCAATTAAGGCATGAGTGGACCAGTCTCCAATAGTTACCGGTACATAGTTGGCAAAGAGTGGAGATCTAATGACAGGTACATTTGCTCCTGGAAGTGAGGTGGTGTCAGAGGTGGTAGTTGGAGGTTGCTTCCGGTGTGCTTTGTGAGAGTCCGGGGAAGTCATTTAAGGTTTTCCCTAGCCCAACAAAAGCCTCTAATTCATTGGGATGTGCTTGTTTCCTTGATCCTGAGGATGGCTGTGTTCATCTTGCTAATGCTGCCATGACTGTCTTCAGTTGCTGTTGTTGTCATAGTGAGACTGTAGCTTTCTGCAGACCACAGTCGTGTGTCCCTGGAATCCACACTACTGGCAGGTGACTGGTTCATGAGGAGGGCGAGGTTGATTGGGTGTCCATCAAGGAGCTTGCATTGCATTGATAGTGGTAGTAGAGGAAGAAGGGGGACTCGGCTGCACGTTATTGACAGTAGAAATGAGTTTATCTATCATGGCTTGCTGTTGCTGGACACAGGTTGTAAGTGCAGCTATGTGTCATGGTTGAGGTCCTTGGAAACTAGTAGCCTGGAACATGGATAGGGATTCCTGCACAAGTCGTGTGGCTTGGATTATGTCTAGCCAGCTTGTTGGCTTCTGCTGGATCTCACAATGTCGAATTTGTGGGAGAAGTGTGGAGACAAAGGCTGTGATTTGGTCTTTCTCCAACTTCTGTAGGTGTTTGCAGCATGACACAATGTCCATTTTGAAGGCTTCTAAAGATTCTGATTGCTGCATGGTGTGCTCCCACAATTGATGTTCTAATAACCATGGCGGATGTGCATTTGACAAAATGTTCTTTAAAAGTTGTGTATAAAGTGGCACTATTCCCTTTAACTTCCTCAGAAAGTGCATCAAACCATGTAATGGCAGTCCCTCTCAGAAGTAAGCGCAAGGCATTGGAAATATGCTGGGGATCAGTCCAACCATTAAAGGTAATCGAGGCTTGGAACTGCTTGAGCCAGTCTACAGCATCTTCATGAGGCAAGTCTGAGAAGGGTTCTGGTTCTAGGTTGGTATGGACTGCAGACTGTGATAAGATATTTTTTATGCAGGCTAGGTCATTCTGAATGGCTTGCATAGTTGAGTTAGAGAACTGGACTCTATTGTGGTCTTTAACGCCGACCTGGTGGATGAAGATAGGCCTCTTGAAGTTCCCGAGACCATCTTTGCTGGTGCTGCAGTGGGTGAGGGTTGACCTCCAGGCTGTTCTAGGACCACAGCCACATCTGCTTTGGGTATTGTAGTTGGGGAAGAGCTTTGACTGACAGAATGGAGTCAGTAAGAATGAAAAAGATTTGCCGTCATGCAAGAGATAGGACATTGGGGAGTAGATGGAGTGCCGTGGAGAAAATATTGTTGTAGAGAAAAAAACAGTTATTTGTAAGCAATGTCCATCTAATGATGCCTTTAATAAACAATGTTGCCCTAAATCCTTGTTGTCTGTTATTTAAATGTAAGCCTCCCCCCTTGTGTCTAGGGATACCAGTTGGTAACAAGAGGAGGGGGGCTTGGCAACACAAACAACAGTCACAGCAGATTTGAATAGAAAAGACAGTTACCTGGGTTCAGACTTTGTGCATGATTGAAGCTCAGGCAGAGGGGTGCAATGCCAGCTAGAGGGGCAACTAAGTGGTGATAGGTTGGCAAACAATTTATCAGTTAAGTCCAATATCCACACTGGTGATATAGCAAATAAGAACAAATTTAATTCATTGAGTAATAGTAGAAACTTTCCCTCTGTGGAGCAGTGGGGCACAAGTGGCATAGCTTCTGAGGTAGCATAAATTTAGTGACACAAGGCCATGGTACATCACTTGGTGATCTGAGCAGATCAAAACAGGGTAGTCCACGAAGCCGAGTAGGGCCTCCAATTTGACGGAAGCAACACAGATAGAATGTGGGCTCAAGTTTTTTCCATGAACCTTGCAGATTCTACCTTCCTTGGCAACAACACATATCAACCCTATATCTCTCAAGTGCACTGGACTCCAAGCATCCCAAGGCAACTCACATAGGCCCAGGTGATCCCAAAGATGTACCAGCACCAACTCCTGAAAAATCTTTGGGCACAAACGTCAGTCGAGTCCTGCTATAGTGTGACAAATGTCTTCTGATTTATGAGCTACAGATAGAAATTGAGGCATTAAAACAACGTATTAAGACACAAACTGATATTACTACACTTGAACACCACATTGACTCTATGGTAGAAGGTGTTCCAGAGCCAAGTCAGCATGAGTCCTCTATATGTTTAGAACTGCAGGGGATTCATAACTCTGAGGCCAATAATATTGAGGAATGGTGTTTGGTGAAAAGGAAAACATTTCAAAAAAGGGAAGAAGAAATATAGAAGGTTCATCCAATATGCTCACCCCAAATAGGTTTCAGGCCCTAACAGCAGAAGAAAACATTGATGGACTTCTGTATCCTAACACCCAACCTGGCCCAGAGATGCATGGTCAGCCACACCTAAGCACTAAAGGTGATAAGGAGCCAGGAAATAGGTTTCAGGCCCTAACATCAGAAGAAAACATTGATGAACTTTTGCATCCTAACACCCAACCTGGCCCAGAGATGCATAGTCAGCCACACTTAAGCACTAAAGGTGACAAGGAGGCAGAAAAATGTAGTAGTAATATCCTTAAAATTGACACCCCCTTGACATTTTATACATAGGAGAGACTATGTTAAGACACACTGATCATGTATTATGTAAATACCAAAATGACCGTACTACGGTCAGTGTATTGCCTGGAACTGGTATTAGGGATATTAAACAGCTCCTACCTGGTCTATTAGAGAATACAAACACACCAGTAGTTATTTTGCACTTTGGTGTAAATGGTGTTGGTAAAAGGAGTCCATTAGACATACAAAGAGACTTTGAACATGTGGGAACATCCCTTAGAAATAGTGGGTGTGATTTGATGATTTCTGGGTTATTACCTGTCCTTTGAGCCAGAGACGTGTTAAATAAGGATATATTAAGACTAAACGGGTGGATAAAACATTGGTGTTTCAGGGAAGGGCATGCTTATAACGATCATTGGAAGGAATTCCAAGGAGACCACTTGTTTGCATGGGATGGACTGCATCTGAATAAATGGGAAACGTACGCTAGCTCAAAAGCTTAGGTATATAGTGTACAATCATTTAAACTGTATCAGCAGGGGGCTGCGGGGGGTACAAAACCTACGGTTATGCACATCAGGAAGAACATTCAATCCAACTGGAATTTTTTGTTAATCAATGCCAGAAGCCTTACAAATAAATTTGATGAGTTGCAATTAATATTGCACACTTCCAATATACATATCTGCGCCATTACCGAGACATGGTGGAATGAAAAGGATTTTTGGGATAAAACCATCCCTGGATATACACTTTATAATAAGGACAGGACTTGGTCCAAAGATAGGGGCATAGCTCTGTATATCTCTGAGAATACATCCTCAGAACGCTTAGATACAACAAGATGGGGTAACTCTGAAATTTTGTGGATAAAGATTTCACCACCAAAAGCAGCAAAAATCAATATCAGACTTGTTTATAGACCACCATCTATTGGGGCCCCCGATGATCTCATATTATTAGACTTTATTAAGCAGTTCGGTATGACAGAGAATGTTATATTACTCGGTGATTTAAATTTCCTTGGAATAAATTGAGATACAATAATAGCTAATACCCCTATGGAAACTAACTACTTGGACACATTTAACTTAGCAGGGATGGAACAATACGTGATGAGCAATACCAGGGGTGCACATATATTGGATTTGGTACTAAGCAACTTGGATAATAATATCCATAATTGTACGGTATTGCCCCCATTGGGGTCTAGTGACCATGCTGTGGTTAGTTTTAAATACCTAGGGGTCCTGGGTAATAGCACTGATAATACAATAATCTATGGTCCAGATATTCAGAAGGGTTGTGCATGGTGCAACACTGTTGCACCATGCGCAACCCACTGATGCGCCTTGGCGCGATATTCAAATGGGGATTGGTCTGACACAAATCCCGATGAGCCGGAGTGCATCAGTAATGTATGCGGCACAGGTGGGGGGGGGGGCGTGCCCATGCATACTCCGCACATCCCGATATTCAGCCCGGGATGTGCTGAGCCCATGCATGCGCAACCCCTACTTGCACTGCACACAGGTGAGCCAAAAAAAAAAAAGGAACAACAGCTGGCCACCCACAGGTGAGCTGCCATATTGCAGGGCGCAACATGGCAGCTGCCACTTGTGGGTGGCCACCTGAGCTCCTGCTGCACCTGGTGGTGCCCCCCCCATGCCTGATCACGGGCATACATAGAAAAAGGATCCTCCTAAATCCCTGGTGGTCCAGTGGACCGCTCGCAGCCCGATCGCGGGCATATGTCTTAAAACATAAAGGTTCAATATCCCTGGTGGTCCAGTGGACCGCTCACAGCCCGATCATGGGCATATGTTTTAAAAAATAGTGGTCCAGTATCCCTGGTGGTCCAGTGGACCACTCGCAGCCCGATCGCATTCATAAGTTGTAAAAGTAGAGGTCCAATAACCCTGGTGGTCAGCGGCACCCCTCCCACCACAAACCCCACTGCCCCTACCCCCGGTCAGCGGCGGGCGGCAGCACCCACCGCATGCCACCCCACCACCTGCTGAATGACACCCGTACAGAAGGGCTATCGCCCATTGGTCCCTAGCGTGAGCCAATGGGCTTGCAGCTCACATACCGTACTACCACAGTCCAGATATGTGAATGGATCCATTCACATATCTGGAATAATAAAGTATGCATATACTACACCTTATTCGACTCATGCTGTGGACAGGCGTACAGCCCTTCCGTGCAGTGTCGATTGGCAGGTAAGTGAGGCGCAGAATGGTGGGGTGCCGCTCTGTTGGACCGGGGAGCGTGCGGGGGCACAGTGGGCGGTGGGAGGAGGTACCGCTGACCACCAGGTTATTGGACCTCTACTTTTACAACTTATGACCGCGATCAGGCTGAGAGTGGTCCACTGGACCACCAGGATACTGGACCAATATTTTTAAAACATATGCTCACGACACAGTGAGCAGTCCACTGACCACCTGGGATATTGGACTTCTTTTATTTCAACTTATGCCCGCGATCGGTCCACTGGACCACCAGGGATATTGGACTTCTTTTATTTCAACTTATGCCCTACGAGCGGTCCACTGGACCACTAGGGATATGGGACGATTATTTAAATCTACATATGCCCGTGATCGGGCAGAGGGGTGCATTGACATACTGTGCAGGGGGCATCGGTCTCCGACGGCTGCTGCCTGACAGAGCGCCAGGTGCAAGTCACCTGGGATCAGTGCACCTGCATGCTAATGGGGTCATAATGACATGCAAATGGCCCCATTTGTGCCTTGCATACATTATGGCACCATTTTCATGTGCACTTTTGAATATTGCGATTGTTGAGCATAGTGCAACGGAACTTGCGCTAGTGCATCCCCCTGCTCCACTCTGGCCACTTGTGCTGGTGCAGTGCCACTGCACCATGTGCACTGCGGGTAGCCAGGGTGCGATATTCAACTATGCTATGCCATGGCACAGCTCAGTTGAATATCGCCCAGTCAACGCCTCTGTGCAGCCAAGTTGCGCTGCGCCCAGGCTTGCACCACAGCCTGGCGCAGTCTGAATATCCAGGCCCATAAATACGACACAGCTAACTTTGATTTAATGAGAGGTGAGCTGTCTAATTGGAATTGGCAACTAGATTTTGCAAATCTAACTGCAGGGGGAATGTGGGAAAAATTAAACAATAAAATATTCTAATTGGTTCAAAAGTTTGTACCCACTATAAAGAAACACAATGGAATTAAGAGACCCATTCCACCATGGCTGTCCCCAGCTGTCAAGAAATTAAGTATAGGAGTATAGCCTACACAAAGGCCAAACAGAGCGGTAACAGTGAATGCTGGGATCAATACAAAATCTGTCTAAAAAATACTAGAAAGGGTATTGTCACAGCTAAAAGAAATTATGAGCATAAATTAGCTACTAAGGCACAGGATAACTATAAAACCTTTTATTCTTACATTAATAGTAGAAGGGGAGGTGGTGGTACGATTACTTCTATAAAGACCCCGATGGTAATCTGATTTCATTAAACCAGGATATGGCGGAAGTATGTAATAAATACTTCTCTTCTGTCTTCAATAAGGGGTCGCAAACAAAAAACTACCATGATAGAATTAAGTCCCTAGGCCATAGCATTACATTAGAGGTCTCTGATGTGGCAAAAAGACTAAAGGAAATTGATTCATATAAAGCACAGGGACCTGACTGTATGCATCTCAGGGTAGTAAAGGAAATGGCAGAATTTTTGGCTGACCCAGTTACCTGTCTCTTCTAAAAAATCCCTAGATACAGGCGAGGTCCCAGAAGAATGGAGGCAACCTGTAATTGTTCCTATCCATAAAAAGGGCTCTAGGCAAGAGGTAACTAACAATAGGCCCATCAGTCTGACTTCTGTTTTGGGGAAAATTTTGGAGAGTATTATCAAGGAAAACATCATAGACTGCCTAAAAAAGACAGGTGCAACTGACAGTGCATAGCATGGGTTTACCAGGGGTAGGTCATGCCAAACTAACCTTCTGGAATTTTACGGTAAGGTTAGTAAGGCACTGGACATGGGTAACTCCGTTGATGTAATCTTCCTGGATTTCGCCAAGGCATTTGACAAAGTGCCACATGAAGAACTAATTCAAGCCCTAAATAATGTAGGACTTCATGACAAATTATCCCATTGGATAGAGGCATGGCTGAGCGGCAGGAGGCAGAGGGTGTGTATTAGGGATGGGCGGATGTGACCAGTGGAATACACCAGGGATCTGCTTTAGGCCTCTGTCTTTTTAACCTTTATATCTCCTCAATGTATGTTCAACTACAAGTGTGGCTCTCCAGATTTGTGGATGATACAGGCCTGGGTTTTCCGATAAACAGTTTAACAGAGGCTAGTATCTTACAGGCAGCTCTGAGTGATTTAGATTCATGGGCTTTAAACAAGAATTCCATATTTAACTATGAAAAATATGCAGTTATGCATTTGGGGAAACATAACAAGCAGCTTAAGTATAGATTGGGAGGCAGAGAACTTAGGATTGTTCACAATGAAAGAGATCTGGGTATAAGGGTTAACAGTGAACTTAATTTTGGTATGCAGTGTAGGCAGGTAATTGAAAAAGCAAGTACAGTAGTATGCAATATTGTATACACAAACACATTAAAAGCAGAGATAGAGCGGTCTTAGTTCCTTTGTATACCTCCTTGGTGTGTCCCCACATGGAGTATTGTGTGCAGTTTTGGGCACCAGGTAATGAGGGAGATATTATGGCCCTGGAAAGGGTCCAGAGGAGGGCTACTAAAAGGATTAGAGCCATCCAGGGACAGAGTAATGAACAGAAATTGCAAAGCTTGGGAATGTATTCTCTGGAGTTTCATAGATTGCGGGGAGATATGTGCCTGATATCTATGGCTCTTAAGGATGCACATTTGATGGAACAGCTAGGCCTAGTATTGAAGAAACAGTTACATAACACCAGAGCTCACCCTTTTCAGTTGTATAAGGATAAGTTTAATACTAAAAAGAGACAATACTGGTTTAATATAAGAGTGACGGGTATCTGGAATGCTCTCCCAAATTAAGTAGTGACTTGTTCGACTATGAATGCTTTTAAAACAAAACTAGATTCTTATTTAATAAGTAAGGGCATTTGGGGTTACTCCTGAATACTTTTGGCGAGCACTATGGACATATGTCTTCTATGCTCAGACATAACCTATGAAACCTATAGTGCCACACTCGGAGAGGGGAAGGCAGGCTGCCATCACTACCATCCCCACAGCATGGGCCCTAACAAACTGTTCGTTCGGCCCCACTGCTGACTTGCCTGGTGCTGCAGTTCATGTGGTGGGTCCTCCTTGCACTCCCTGGGTTATGGCTCCCCTAAAATGGTGGTAGGGCCACTCCTATGGAAATCTACAGGGGGGTCCTTCTACATAGTGCCGGCTACTGCAGATGAACACCCACTGGCCACTCAACTCACTGCATTTCTCTACCAGCCTCACTACAGCACTGGTTTCTGGACGATTGACTCCACGCTACCTACTTAAGATGGCACAGGCTACCCTGGCCTCAGATTTGGTACTTTGGTAGTATGGGACAAAAGAAGGCGATTTGCCCATCATGATTTGTCCTCCATGTTTGTGGATCATTGAGTAAATCCCTGTTTGGTTAACCATTTGTCCAGTTTGTTTTTGAAAGTCAAAATGTTAGGTGAGTCAACTATTTCCTGAGGTAATTTGTTCCATATTTTGGGTGCTCTTATAGTGAAAAAGTTCATTCTTTTATTTGTTTTTGCTTTCATGATCTCCAGTTGTCTATTGTGTAATCTTGCAACTATTTTCATTCATGACCTCTGATTTCCCGCCTGCCCCTAAAGGTGCCAAAAACCTCCATAAATATCCAGACCTGGAGCATAGCCCCACCTGACCTGCAGGCAGGCCACCAACCCCACAGCTGAACACGGGGAAAGGGGTAGATCAAGAGCTGAATAGTAAGCACCCATCTTGGGGGTGCTTACATAAATAAAACTTTCTTCACAAATCAGCTATTTGTGTCGGTGTCCATTTATTTCAATAGGGTTTGCCCTGCACAAAGATGGCCACCTGACCTTTAGCCTAGACTTCCTGTTTAGTTTGCCATTTCCAAGATGGTTGCCGATGGGGTGAAAGGTTGCTTCCTGCTTTACAGTCCCAAACAAAGATGGCTGCGGCTGATATCGAGGTGCCAGAATAATGCAAAAGGGTGATTCTGTGGTCTTTTCAAAAGATAAATGGTGGGCTCTGGTTTGGGTGAGTGCACAGGGGTTATTTTATTACTGTTTATTCCACAGTGCTCTCTTCTATTTTCTGCTTTGAGTGCTCCAAAATTTGCATTTTACTGAAGTTGTCTCTCTGTCCGCTTGTATTTACTGTGGCACACCATGTTATTTGTTTGCTTTGTAGCGCTGCCTGTGTTGGGTTTCTGAGGCTCCTACTGCTCACTTATTTTTTGTTTGCTTGTGCGCATGCTCAAGAAACATGTGGCAGCTTAAGAGAGAAGCGGGTTGTGGAGGTGCGGCACTGTGGCAGCCAACACTGGCACTGCATTTGTGAGCTTGGCACTGTTCACCCAATGCAGGCCCAGTGTCCTGATGACACTGGTTCTGCAGAAGTGCACCAACTTGAAACGATTTGGCCACTGCAATGAGGGGCCACCTCATCATTGCAGCATCAGCCATTCCACTGCAATGAGGGAGCAGCAGCACATGATTGCAGGGTGGTACCTAGCCTGGTGTAACATTTCCGTAAACATGGCAGCTTTTGCCACCACCTAAGAGCCCCATGAAAGCTGACTGATGGGGTTGCCCAATCCCCCTGTTGGCATGCCCCCGAACCAGTTCATTTGCTGACGGGGAAGCCCACTCCCCATTGGCATAATGTCCCCTCCCCATTTGTTGTGTGCTGAGGGGGGTGCCCAACCCCCCTTGGCTCTTGCCTCGACTCTTGCCTCACAACACTTGGTATGTGCTGATAGGGGTGCCCAGTCCCCATCAGCTACAGCCCCCTCAAAAAAACACTTGGGTGGCATGCTGGGAGCCCACGCCAGCGTGCCAAAAGTCCCTGTAAATAAGAAAACCTTCCCGCAACATTATAAAAATGTTTTTAAACCTGTAAAGTAGAAAATGGTCCCTTGTTAAGTCGCCCCCAACCCACACCCACCCACTGCGCACCTCACCTCCCCCCACACCCCCTTTACCCCATACTTACCTCTGCAGTCCAGCATGACGATCTTCGGTGGACCGGGAACACCTGCACTCTTCAAAGCCGACCGTGAACTGAAGTAAGCTGTATAATGACATAAATGCATTTTTTTTCAACTTATGTGGATATCTCGGGCATTTTTGGGACTTTTAGCACCAAATTTTCAACATAGGGTTATCCCCGCCTCATGAATTTAGTCACTGTCATGGTGTTATTCGGTCCCGAAAGATGATTTCATGGTCACTGTGTGGAATCACCTTTCAGGATGGATTAACAAAACAACAGTGCCACTGTTCATGAGGTGGGCTCTCAAAAAGCCTATGTTGCAAATTTGGTGAGAAAAATCCAAAAAATGACTGCTTTACGAGCATGCATTGCGCAGTTTCCATACACACTCGTAACTTCATGAATCTGAATATTTTTACTCCAGATTTTCAACATTGCCATTTTTCCACACCTCCTTATGAACAGTGCAGCTGCCATTTTACACATCCTGGACGAAATGTGTTTTCGCACTTCTGGTGCAGAATAGCGCGGTCGCTGTGGGAAATTAGTGTCCAGGACAGCTTAAGAAAATCAGTGACACTGTTCATGAGCAGAGGTTCTAAAATGCCTATGTTAAAAGTTTGGTGTAATGAAAGTCCAAAAAATGACTGTGTTACGAGTGTTTGTTGTGCAGTTTCCATGCACCCTTGTAACTTCACAAATTTGTAGTATTTTCACTCCAGGTTTTCAATATTGGCATTTTTTCAGACTTCCTTATGAACAGTACAGCTGTCATTTTTCATATCCTGCCCAAAATATGCATTTCCACATCTGGTGCAGAATAACTCGGTTGCTGTGGGACTGCTGCAATGGGTGCCTCCTCCTGGAGGTCAGGGTTGGTAGTGGTTAAACTAACCTGGGCACAGCCCTAAGGGACACTGTAACCCCCCTCTTTCCCTTCTAGTGGCCTAAGCAGTATACGATAATCACTTACACAGTACCCCTTGTACACCATGCAAGTACCCACTATGTTTGCACTTACCACCAGGGCTGGTTCCTCTGGCTCGACCCTTTGAACCCCTGTAAAACAAGGTTATGCACAGCAAATAGCAACAGTACAGTACTCTTGGCACAAACTGGAACCACAGTCAGGTTAAATGCAGAAAAAGTCAGATCTGATTTTTTAAGGGGACTTGAACAAGGAAGGGGCGTAAGCAGGTTGATTGGCTTAAAGGCTATATTAATCAAACAGTTATGCATGCCCTTTAAGTCCCCATACAGTCACATCTCTGGGTACCTAGGTAGGGAGACGATGGGCTAGCCAGGAATGTTGCAGGTGGTTGGGGCACTGTGATGGAAGAAAGCAACATACACAACACACGCTATTTGTAATCTGGAGCTGGAGGGCTCAGTTTGTGAAAGAAAAAAGCAACCAGACAATCAGATGACAACACTTTAGATTTAGCTGTTGTTGCAGGGAGCTACCCTGATGTTTACTCACGAAACCTAATACTGGACACAGGCAGGATGAAGTTGAGCTGGAGTGCCCAGAGAACTGGGGCCCACATGAATCACCGAGGCATTGTTCCTATTCAGGTGTTGAGCAGGGGGCTGATCCCCAGGCAGGTCTGTTATCGTTGGCTTTCTCTGTGCAGCGGGTAGTCAGGCTGGGCCAGTGTGGCAAGGCCCAGGCCCAATGGACATGATTTTGGATTCAGTCCGTGGGGCTGGATGCAGCTTCCAGCAAGCAGAATACAGTTCAAACCACAGTGAGGAACCAAATCGCACCCACTAGCAGCACACAGCACATTTACATGTAAGGAAATTCCACTGTACCAGGCAAAAGGCACTCCGGTCGCAATTACAGAGTCTCTGCACAATCCAGGAGCTCAGAGGTGGCTGGAGGTCCAGACAGACCAATCACATTCAGCAAATCTTCGGTCTTCAGGTAGGAGCCTGGTCACAATTCAGCAGCTTACTTCGCTCTCCAAGTTCAGATTCAGTCTGAAAAAGGCACAAGTTCCCTCTCTGGGACAGCAGGCAAACATGCAGGCCAAAACTCAAGCCTTTCCATAGTTGTTCTGTGCGAATCCACAATGGATTGCTGATCGAACTACTTTGAGCTGTTACTTCTTCACTTCCCAGATTAGATCTAACTGAAGTTGCAAGCAGTTTGGATCTTTCCCAAAATCCAAAAGGTTTGGTTGACTGATCTGACTGTCAATAACAACAAGGGCTTCTCCTCCAGGTTATTTTAGGTGCCAAAATGCAAAAACTACAATTCCTACAAGTTTTGACCCCACCAAGACCCTGTAGGCAGGCTCCATTTTAGAGTTCCAAATGTACTGACTGGCCCATTTCAGCAGTCCAGGACCAAGATGATAGAAACAAACAGAACTGTCCATGCTACAAAGAAGGCAGGTTAGCACAAACTGCAATATTATTACTACTCTAGCAAATGATCAGCAAACAGGCACATCCTCTAACAGAGCTCCCTTTTAGATTAATTATGACTGCAATCCAGGTAGCTCTTAAAGAGACAGTACACAGAGGCTATATAGGCACTCTCTGGCAATCACATTTAAACTGCAAAAACGCAGGACACCAGCCTGGCAGTGAGCATTTAGACAAGCTCAAGGAAGACTTTTTGGGAATCCCCATTTATAGGGGGGTTACACGTACATCTGGCACAGAATGGCACGGTCACTGTGGGAACTCAAAGTTCGGGACACATTAACAAAATCACAGTGCCACTGTTCATGAGAAGAGGTCCCAAATGCTTTCATGATGTGGGGGTCACAAAAAGGCCATGCTGAAAATTTGTAGTTCAAATACCAACAAACACCTGGGACATAAGGGTTTCTAACTATAACGTCCCACCCTGTACAGACTGATAGGCATCAGGGGTGCGCCTTTGGATTGCTGACTGAAATGCTCATGCCATTCCACCCCCCCCACAGCCAGTGACGGGCATCGAGGTGTGCCTTGGACTCTGTGGCCCCAGAGTTCACCCCATTCTCCTACACTGCATCCATTTCAACATACAGTATGTCCTTATGGAATGGGGTGACTGTAAAGACGAACACCCCAAGGCACACACTTGTCGGTGTCTGCAGGACAGGGTGAGGTGAAATGGCATGAACGTTATGGGTGACAACCCAAATGCATACCCCAATGCCTGTCCGTCTCTGCAGGGTGGAGGTGGGGTTGGCATGAAGTTCAATACTTCACTGTCATTCCTACTCTGCATCTGTCTAACTCCTGCATTTCCAATGCTAATGCCAGCAAGCAAACATTCGGCATTGACAAATGCTTTTTTTATTTTCAGTCTTGGTTTAAATGGCCCCTGTGTGTTTGTTACCTCACTTTTTCTGTTATTGCCCTGCTTGGTGTTGTGTGGCCAAGTGGATGGCTAGAAGTTCAGGGGATAGCAGGCTTAGGATTGCCTGAGAGGCAGCAGTTTGGATGTGAAGGTGCAGAGTTGTTTGAGGTGGCTGCCACTGTGGTTTTGTGTGGTTGGAAGTCAATTTGGGGGAGCAGAACTGAGCCGTGTGGTGCAGAGGGACTGAATGGCTGTTTGCTGTTGCGGCAGTAGAAGAAGCCGTGGTCAGGAGGGAGCAGTCACAGGAGCCGCCAGGAGCATGTGGTAAGAACATTCTGTTGGAGAGAGTTCAGAGAGGAGAGGGGCTCTGAGTGAGCCATGTTGTTACAGACAGCCAGGTCTCTTTGCCCTTACTGGAGTGCAGCTGTTCCTGGAGATGAGTTAGAGTACTGGCATAATTGATTTTGCTCACTTAGACTGCAAACACAGATACCAGACTGTGGCTGCAAAAAGGGGAGGCACAGACCAGAGCATTACAGAAGCAGCTTACAGGGGGAAGTTCAAGCATTTTATTAGGTGGCAAGTAATGTTCCATATATTTAAATTAATAGTTCACAGTCTAACTGTCAGCCAGATGGGGTCTTCTAGAGACTCCTGCTACACACACTTGTTATCTGAGACTACCGTGCAGTGAGGGTCCTTCAAGGGGCGGTAGCTGACCATTAAACCCCATGCCTACGTGTACTCCAAATTATCAATGACTACACCATCTTTTTTGCTAATGGTGGATGTTATAGTTTCATTCAGAAATATGTGGCCTTTTAGTTATTTCTCTCTAGATGCATTACTAAGCACTTTTCTACATTAAAGTTCAGTTTTGATTTTTCTGCCCACTTGGCCAAGATGTTTTGTCTTTTTATAGGCCTACTTGCTGCTCAGCTCTTCTGACTATATTTTCAGTGTTTGTATCCTCAGCAAATTTCGTTATCCAAGTACTGTGTATTGTAGTTATTGCCCAGAACCTAACTGTATAAGTTGAACAGCAGTGAGGCGGTGGATTATGAGAAACTGTGCAATCCAAGACAGAACACTGAGGAGGCAGAAGTACAATTCAGTGGATGTGTACTGCCTCTAGAATGGGTCCGCAATGCCTTTTAGTGCATGGCTGCTTCCTGGTGACAATGCTAAGAGGCCAGCTTTAAGGAGGAACTCCTTGAAATCCAGCAGGGGTTCTTCTGCACTGCCACAACAAGCTCCCCACCTTCAGAACTGCCCCCAGCAAACTTGACTGACACAGATGATCACTTCAGGATGGGCAAACAGGAGAGCACATCATAGAGAATGGTTAACTGCATGGAGGACTTCAAGATGCAGAAGGATTGCTCAGGTAAGCACAGTGGCAAGGGTAACCCACACAGCAGATGACTGAGGATGGTTGGGGTAGAAGTGCGAGCTCCCGTTCATTCAGATAAGAGTTGGCCAAAGTGGTGAGAGGAGGTCTGTGACAGTTACCGTCCTTTTTTATGTTGGCTCACGCATGCGCAGCCAACATACTGCGGTAGTAGCAGATTTGGAGGTGCGGTCACTGCTGGACAAATGCAGAGCACGCATCAGTAGGTGAGTCCCTCATTCTCCAATCAGCCAGCAGCAGGGGCCAACACCCTGCATATCTAATGCGGCCACCAGATCTGAGAAAAGGTCCACTGCAATGAGAGCAAAGCTCTCATGCAGCGTGACCACAACATGCCACCCGATGTGCAAGCAACATGGCGGCAGTGACCGCTGCCGCTGCCGCCTGTCACAATGCCGATGGGGGAGCCCACTCCCCATCGTCATAATTCCCCCCCATTTCCGCTGTGTGCCGAGGGGGTGCCCAATGCCCACCAACAAAATGGCTTTCTTTGCCGATGGGGGAGCTCAGTCCCTGTCAGCTTCAGTCCCCACCTTTCCCAGTGCAATCTGCTGACAGGGGAGCCCACTCTCCATTGGCATGATGTCCCCCCCTTTGTTCTGTGCTGAGGGGGGTGCCCAATCCCCTTCGGCTCATGTCTCCCACTCCCCTTAGTATGTGCCAACGGGGGTACCCATTCCCCCGTCAGCTACTGCATCCACCCAAAAAGAAAAACACTTACAGCATGCCAAATACCTGTTAAAAAAAAAAAAGTCCTGCAATGTTTTTTATTTTTATTTTGCCTGTAAAAAAACAGTCCACGTGGTCTCCTGCCCCTCCACAACCCGTGCCACCCTCTGTGCACCCTGCCGCCCTCACCCCATACTTACCTCTGGAGTCCAGCGTGACAATCTTCGGTAGACCGGGAACACGTCTGCCTCTTCAAAGCCTTCTGCGAACTGAAGAAATGCCGGTAAGCTGTATAATGGCATAAATAAAGTTTTTTAAACTTTGGTGCATATCTCTGGCATTTTGGGGAATTTTGACACCAAATTTTCAACATAGGGTTTTTGGGACCCTTCCTCATGAATTCAGACACTGTCCTGGCGTTATTCAGTCCTGAAAGGTGAGTTTTGGTCATAGTGCAGAATCACCTTTCGGGATTAATTAACGAAATGACAGTGCCACTCTTTGGCTGTCAAAAAGCCTATGTTGAAAATTTGGTGGAAAAAAATAAAAAAAATAGCTGTTTTATGGGTGTGTGTTGCTCAGTTTCTATGCACGCTTGTAACTCCATGAATTTGTAATATTTTTACTCCAGAATTTCACAATTGGCATTTTCCCACACCTCCTTATGAACAGTACAGCTATCATTTTACATATCCTGGCCGAAATGTGTTTTCACCTCTCCAGCACAGAATAGCGAGGTCGCTTTGTGAAATTAGTTTTTGGGACAGTTTGAGGAAATGACGGTGACACTGTTCATGAGCAGAGGTCCTAAAATATCTATGTTAAAAATCTGGTGCCGAAAGTCCATAAAATGACTGTGTTACAAGTGTGCGTTGTGCAGTTTCCACGCACTTTTGTAACTTTGCAAATTTGCAATATTTCCATGCCAGATTTTCAACACTGGCATTATTTCACACCTCCTTATGAACAGTCAGTTGTCATTTTTCACATCCTGCCCAAAATGCGTTTCTGCACCTGTGACGTACAATGGCATGGTAGGGACAGAGTAACAAAATCTCAGTGCCACTGTTCATGAGAGGAGGTCTCAAAATGCCTATCTTAAAAATATGGCTAACAAACTCCCCAAAATAATTGGGTTATGGACGTGTGTTGTGCAGTTTCTGTGCATGCTCATGACGTCGCCAATTTTGCATATTTTCACTCCAGATTTTCAATGTTGCCATTTTTTATGACTCCTCATGAACAATGCAGTTGTCATTTTCCACATCCTGTCCAAAATGTCTTTTCATCCCTGTGTCGCCAAATGGCATAGCCGCTGTGCAAAACCACCTTTCAGCTAACAAGCTGATTGTGCTGCTTTTCACGAGATGGGCTCACAAAAAGGCCATGTTGAAAATTTGGAGTGAAAATACCAACACATGCCTATGGTGCTAGGGTTTCCAACTGTAGCACCCCACCCTGTAGAGACTGACAGGCATCAGGGGCGTGACTTGGGATCATCGGCTCTAATGCTCATGCCATTCCACCCCCACCCTGTAGCCAGTGACAGGCATCGTGGTGCACCTTGCACTGTTCAGCCACAAAGTTCACCCCATTCTCCTATACTGTACCCACCTCAGCGTATTTCCTTATGGAATGGGGTAAGTTAAGTATAATGCCCAAAGACCCCAAACCACACCACAACACTTGTCAGTGTCTACAGGGTGTGGTGAGGTACAATGGCATGAATGGCTGATGACCCAAAGGCACACCCCAATGCCTGTCAGTCTCTACAGGGTCGGGGTGGGGTTGGCATCACTTCAATACTTCACTGCCATTCCCATTATGCATTTCTAACTCCGGCACTACCAATGCCAATGCCAGCGAGACAAACATTCGGCATTGACAAATGCTTATTTCTGATTGATATCCTTTTGGGGGATAGTATGGGGCTGGGGAAGGATGGGTGCTGCAGTGGGTGGGTGGGTGGGAAGGGTGTCTGTAATTTTGCCATGGTGGCTGAGAGAAAGGACATTGGGATTGGGTATTGCAAGTGGGTGGAGGAAGGGTTATTTTTTGCCAAGACTGAGGGGAGGAGAGTAGTGTTGAGGGTGCTGGCTGCCACAATAGGTAGGAGTGAGTGTGTGTGTGTGTGTGTGTGTGGATTGTAATATACACACCAGGTAGGGCTGAGTGGGGGAAACGGGTGGTATGAGGGACTTCCAGAAGGTGGGGGAAAGGAAAACTTGTTTGGTTAAAAAAATAAATGAAAAAAATAAAAGAACTTCATGCTGCGAATTGCCAAAGCTATGTGTAGTGCAAAGTTTGGCACTTCACTAGCAGTTCACCAGCAAAGTAAAACTTTGCAGCTAGTGATAGGTGAAGTTGAGAAATTTCACTTTGTGAAATTCTTTTCAAAGTTTCCTCACTTTATGCAACACGTAGGCACTTTGTAATCTTTATGTAGCAAAATGCTTACATCACCCTGTGAAAACTTCATATAGTGGAACTTTGATAGCAAAGTGCCACTACAGGAGGTTCTTCACTGAGAAAAATGCCCCTATTCATTGCGCTGATTTAATAAAAAACTGTTTTTAGAAGCCTACTCCCCACCCATGTAGCTGTATCCTTCCACCAGTTCTGACCATTTAATGTAAAGCACCCATACTTCCCAACCCCCCTCAGCAAAGTTGTACTATGAGACATAACTAATTAAATGATCTTCACTTGGTTTCACCCATCACCTCCCACACCCTATCCCCAACACATGGGCATAGCCTCATAAGTAATACCCCCAATCCTCCCATCCTTTAGCACCCCACAACCCACCTCTCCTTCACTCACTCCAAGGCCAAAATGATTCTTCGAAACACAGGACACTGTTCAGAGTCTCACACTTACCAAAATAGCCTCACACACATCAAAAGTTGCTTGTTGTTTCTTTTTATTAAGATTATTGTTATAGTGTGGCGAGGGTTATTACCTGGCTCCAATAGAAAGATATTCGGTCTCTGGTCATACAATAGTAACCGAGTCACTTCTTGTGTGTGAGAACATGCAGGGATATCACATTTTATATTGTATTAATGACCATATCTAATGCCCTGGTCTAATTCAGAACATGAATTATTTTCTCATGGTACTCAGTTATGGATTGAAACTGATGGTTAGTACCATGTTATAGTATATAAGGATGGATGACAATTCTGATTGAACTTCTCTGTTATTTTAATGGTTCTTGTATGACCGCTAGAATAAAGAAGTTTGAAAAAAAGGATACAAGGTGCGCTAGTTTGGTATATGCTGTCTGTAACAAAAAGAAAACCGTCCCTTGCTGGAGACAGTCTGTCCCCCAGAGACACAGCCCTCCTAGTCATTGTCCAGCTGTGAATAATGAATGAACTGATGATGTGCTGCGATAGTAACACTTGACTGAGATGTTACTATAGGAAAACATCATCAGTTCATGGGGGATATAGGGAGGTGGAGTGCAAAAAGTGTCTACCATAAAGAAAGGGGAGGGAAAACTCAGAATAAAAGGAGCAGTGGTGGGCTCAGAAGAGGGAGAGTGTAAGGTGAAAAGTAACAGAAGGAGTAATAGAGAGGGCCAATTGAGCAAGGGTGAAAAAAGGGGTTGCCTCATTGTTTGACTCAAATCAGTAGATCAGAGAAGCAACCCCTCTTTCATTTTAATCATTTTATTTATTATACTGGACTGCAAGATGAGTGATAAAGACCATTTTCACAAGTGACCAGCTGTAGAAAGTTTAAAAATACAGTACAACTCAATACGGTACAACACAGTATAAGGCAGGTCACACAAATTACAGGCAGTTAACACAATGCAGGGAAACATCAGACAAAATTTGGTGTAGTAACAGATGCTGACAGAGTCTGGTATGGAAGGAGGAAATGCTAGCAGCTGCAGTGATTGGGGGAGGAAGAAGGTTATAGGGGCTGATGGCCCTGTAGGACAGAGCTCTTTGCCCAGCTGCTGTGTTTCTAAGGGGGAATTTGAAGGTAAATTTGGACTGAGTGTGAGCCCCCAGTTGGCTGGTGGAGTGGGAAAACAGTGGAGGGATGCGTTGGAGAACCTTACCAAGTGCCACCTTACAGTATGTAGACATGCCACCAACATATGAACGAAGTGATCTTCCAAGGATAGATGGGCAGCATAACTGTACAGCTGGCAGTGGTGGGTACAATAGGGCAGGCCAGTCAGGAAGCAGCAAATGCTGTTGTATGCCGTGTTCACCTTAGCAAGGGCACAGGATTGAGCAGCAGCATACATGACAGAGCCATATTCGACAATAGAGAACAGAAGGCTGTGGGCAAGTAAACCCTTAGTTTCTGGGATCAGGTACTTTTTGACCCTGTGCAGGGCTCCAGGCCTCTGGTGAACAGTTTAAATGAGGTTTCTGATGTGGGTGTTGAAAGAAAGGGTACTGTCTTTAGGTACTTCAGGTGTTAAAAATGAGGGACAAGCTCAACCAGGCTGCCTTCTAGATCATGGATGGAGAAGGAAGCGCATGCTGCTTTCTTGCATATTCCTGAGAGTACCATGGGATTTATTTTCTTGGTGTTTAGAACCATTTTGTTGTCCAAAAACCAGGTTTGGAAGAGGCTGAGGTCATGTTGTATGGTTTTGTTGAGGGATGACAGGTCCTTGCTCTAGCTGAAGATGGCATCATCCACATATAGTAAGGTTTCAGTGGAAGGGCAAGTGTTTGGGAGTATGTTTGAGAATGGCCAAAAAAGTTGGCGACCAAGGATAGAGCCTTGGGGGACCCCACAGTCAGAATGACAAAAGTCTGAGTGGACCTTGTCGATGGTGGTCCTGTGCATCTGGTGAGAGAGGTAATTATTGAAGCAGACCATGGTGTCAGAAGAGAAGTTAAGGAACATGAGGTGCTAAGCAGCAGCTCATGGTCCACGAGAAGGCCTTGGTGAGGTGCAAAAATATTGTGGTGACCAGATTCCCAGAGTCTTTGGCTCAGCGAACATAGTCTGTGATTCTTATGAGGGTGATCTTGGTGTTGTTCATGGGCTGGAAACCATGTTGGGCACTTGTCAGCAGGTTGTACTGCTGGATGTAGGCTGTTGTCTGCTCAAAGACAATTCTTTCAAAGACCTTGGAGAGGGAAGCTGGGAGAGAAGTGGGGAGGTAGTTGGAGGTAAGGTGTTTAGGCCCAGATTTGTGAATAGGGATGATGGTGGCCATCTTCCACAACTTAAAGTAAGCACCCATGTGAAGTAAGAAGCTGAAGATGCAGGAGCTGTGGTGTGCCAGTGCATCACAGGCCAGTTTAATGAGGCTGTAGTCAATTTAATCAATGCCAGAAACAGGTTTAGGGTTGGGCATCTCAGGTATTTGGAAACCTCTGCCACTGAAAGGTGTTTGAAGTAAAATTTGGGAGTGGAGGCTCCTGGTGACAAGACAGGAGATACGCTATGCAAAATATTTTAATATTTGGCTATGTCTCTGAAGAAGTCATTAAACAGGGAGTCAGTGGTTTTGGGGCTACATGTGATCTCATCTGTACCCTCAGTGGTCCAGGATTTGGAGCACTTAGATCTACCCAAATTCTAATATCTATCTACTTAGGTGTTTTAAAAAAATGGTAAACGACATGGGCATCTCAGAAATTATTTGTCCTAACTTGTACATTACATGAGTTACATTGCTGCTAGAAACTGAACTGCATTAAACTGTTGAGCTATGGAGCAGCTTGCTCTCAGTACTGTGTATAATTAATGTCTGTCCCAGTATTGTTACATATATTTTTTCTGAATAAACGTCCTTGTATTTATGAACTGTTTGTCAATGTATACAAAATGTTTTGTTATTTTTGTACTAAGGACCTCACTGGAAGTGATCTTGTCTCAGATGAGTCTCCTATTCATTCATATATAATGAATAAAAATGTTTACTACCACTACCCAAGGTTGTTGATGCCATTCCATAGTTTATTAGGGTTACCAAGGTGGGAGGTCACACCTTGCTTGATGTGGTTAATTTTAGCTTTATGGACCATGGATTTGCAGCTGTTATGAAGAGTTTTGTATTCTTGAAGGTGAATGGCATCCTTAGTTTTCTTAAAAATGGTCCACAGTCTGTCCCCCATTTTGAACAGCTTAAGAAGATCCCTGGAGACTGCCTCCTGCTTAGTGCCACAAATTCTGAGGCTGTTTATGAGACAGACGCTATGACAAATACTGGGGAAGGTCTCACAGAAGCCCTTGTATGTTGAGCCAATGTCCACTATATTACTGAGGAAGGACCAGTCAGAAGATGACAGAGCTGAGGTAAGGCCTCCATGTCTAGCTCCTTGAGCCACCTAAAATTGAAATAAATAGCAGGGATGGGTGGGGTGGGGGGTCTGGTGACTCAGTTGCAAAAGGCAGAGCAGTGGACACTTATTGAGTCTGACAGTACTCCAGAGTTGCAGATGTTGGAAGGGTTAGAGACTGAGATCCAGTCTGTGTGGAACAGTACCCAGATTTGTAGTTTTTCCTAGTGGGATTGGTGATGAGCTGATTTAACCAAGGTTTACAAAAACGTCTGTCAGCTTGATTTGTGAGCCAGTTTAAATTGAAGTCCCAAGGAGTAGCCATTCCATGTTTTTGGGTAGTGAACAGGCAAGATCAGAGATGGTGGACAGGCTGTCATCAGTGTGGTTGGGAGGGATATAAATGGAAACAGTGGGGTTTTGTCTTGAACAAACAAAATATCAACAGAGAGGAGCTCACAAGAGCCTTGGTGGGTTAAGTGGGGGTCTTAGTGGCCCTGAGGTGATTGAAGATGTCCAGGAGGCAGCTGCCTCCCCTTTTATTGGTTCTTTTCTGAAACAAAATAGCCATTTAATTTTATTATACCATGAGGGATTTTGATGGAAAGCCATGTCTCAGAGAGAGCGATAATGTCAAACTAATGTTACCCTCTTGGCTATCCATTTTCATTATGTCAGCAGGAAAAGTATTGATGGGCAAGTCAAGGCTGGTTATGTAACAAGTGAAGGCTAGTCATGCAAATTGTAGTCAGTTCCCTTAGCTCAGCTAGTGTATTGGCTGATAGAGGGAAGCCAGACTCTGGGTTTGACTCTAGAAACTGAGAATCATAGAATTTGACAGCAGGTGAATGAAGGTCCACTAAGTCTGACCGTACTATACTACCTCACACCACCTTTCCTACTGCCCTGGTGGGCTGTATCCCTCCCTTGTCCTGTGCTAACCATGTTTAAACCTTATAAGTGAAGCTACCCCCACCACTTCTGCTGGCAGTCTGTTTCATGGTTCCGCCACCCTCTCAGTGCAGTAGAACTTCCTCAAGTTTCTGCTGAATTTTTCCCCCAACAAACTTCAGTCATGTCCCCTAGTGACTGCATCCCTATTTCTTAAAAATAGGTCCTCACTGTTTATCTTATTCATACCCCTAAGAAACTTACATATCTTCTTCGAAGATATATCTTGCAGCAGGTCGCACCTCAGGAACTATAGCTATCAGGCACCAGGACCACATGGAAAAATTTTTGCAAGCAGTCTACAGTATCTGGGGCTGCCTACGGCGATGTCATCATGTCAACGTCCTCCCTATATAGCCATGGGCAGCCCCATGCCCTCCTCAGTTCTTTTCTCACGTTGACCATCACACTTCAGACTCCACGGAGCACCAGCGCTTCAGTTAACTGCCATTTTCTGGAATATTCCATTTTACATTGCTATGCTGCGCGCTGCTGAACGCTTTGGGAGAGTAGCACACCTTGAGGTGTGCCTCCTCAATCCACTGCTCAGTTGAGCAGGCATGGCAGTCCTGCACCAATGGGTGCGGGGCTGCATATGACAGTGGTGGTCGCCGCTTCGAAAACCACGCTGTCATGCAAACACCAGCGTCCAGCCACTCTCGCGTCATGCGCCCCCTCCGCATCCGCCGCCCCCAAATCTTTGCTGCCACACAGGAGCTCACCCAGCGTGGCGGGTCAGGGTTTTCTGCCGACGGGGTACCCAATCTGTCGGCTCCTGCAACCCAGCCATCTTCTGCCACGCTGGGAGCCCACCCCAGTGTGGCAAGGTCCCAGGTTGTCTGCCGATGGGGGTGCCCAATCCCCTGTCGGCTCCACGGCCTCCCCAGCCATCTTCTGCCTGCTGAGAGCCCACCCAGCGTGGCAAGCGTCGCGTCGTCAATAGTAAAAACAAAACAAAAAAACCTGTAAATTAAAACCGTCACGCAGTCTCCCACCCCTCTCACAACCCGCACCCACCCACTGTGCACCCAGCCTCCCACCCCCCTCACCCCATACCCTCCCGGAGCTCAGTGCGGCGATCTTCGATGGACGGGAACACGTCTGCACTCTTGAGCCGACCGCAAACTGAGGAAATGCGGTAAGCTGTATAATGGGCTGATAGGGGTTTTCAACTTTATTGCATATCTCAGGCATTTTGGGAATTTTGCACTCAAATTTTCATACAGAGCTGGGCCCGGGGGTGATTTGCAGTCACTGCGCAGTCACTACGCTGTAAATCACTCCTTCGGCCTGAATAATGCCATGACAGTGACATCATTCATGAGAAGGGTCCTAAAACCCGTGTTGAAAATTTGGTGCAAAATTCCAAAAAATGACTGTTTTACAGCGTTGCTAGCAGTTCCTACGCAGCGCTTGTATGCTTGTGAATTTTCAATATTTGCACTCCAGATTTTCAACATTGCCATTTTACCACACCTCCTCATGAGCAGTACAACTGTCATTTTTCACATCCTGCCCAAAACGTGTTTCCGCCCATGTAGCGCACAATGGCGCAGTCGGTGTGCGAACTCAATGTATGGGACACATTAAGAAAATCACAGTGACACTGTTCATGAGCAGAGGTCTTAAAATGGCTGTGTTGAAAATTTGGTGAAAAAATTCCTAAAAATGACTGTTTTACGAGTGTTCATTGCACAGCTCCTATGCACGCTCGTAAGTTTGCGAATTTTCAATATTTTCACTCCACATTTTCAACATTGCCATTTTACCACACCTCCTTATGAGCAGTGCAGCTGTCATTTTTCACATCTTGCCCAAAACGTGTTTCCGCCCATGTAGCGCACAATGGCACAGTCGGTATGTGAACTCAGTGTATGGGACACATTAAGAAAATCACAGTGTCACTGTTCATGAGCAGAGATCTTAAAATGGCTATGTTGAAAATTTGGTGAAAAAATTCCTAAAAATAACTGTTTTATGAGCGTGCGTTGTGCAGTTCCTACGCACGCTCGTAAGTTCGCGAATTTTCAACATTTTCACTCCAGATTTTCAACATTGCCATTTTACCACACCTCCTTATGAGCAGTACAGCTGTCATTTTTCACATCCTGCCCAAAACGTGTTTCCGCCTATGTAGCGCACAATGGGGGTAACAAAGAGGTCATGCTGAAAATTTATTGTGCAAATACCAGCAATCGCACAGGGCATTAGGGTAAAGCACCATACGTGCCAAACACCACTGCAAATACCTGCAAGCGAACGTTCGGCATTGACAAATGCTTGTTTGTTTTCTCACCCTAGTTCTTCAATCTCCTTATTTCCTAAAGTGATTCCCCTATTTCTTTTATGCCCGGATCTGACAATTTTTTCTATCACTGCAGCTGTGGACAGATATATAATAAGGACTACCATGGGGCCTGCGTCCACTGCCTTGGCACTGACCACAATGTTAACGCCTGCAAGATCTGCCTCTGGATTCAATCAAGCTACTGTACCTGGTGGCGTCACCAGAAAGAACTAAAATCCTTTCTAATGGAGCAGAAGGTCACCACCTTGGAAAAGGAGCTTCAGGCTAGGCACTCCTCTGCTTCCCTAGCCCTGTCCATGAGCTCTCATGCCACCAAGGCTCGGGACAAGTCATCACGGAAGCATCACCACTGGGAGAAAAACAGCTACTCCCAGAAACATTCTTGGTCACTGCTTCTAGCACTAACCATTACAGGGACATCGACCAGACCAGCGGCAACCCCTGCTGCCACCCACACCCTCTTTACTACAGGGTCAGCCTTGGCAGTCTTTCCTGCTGGAGATCCTCCTCCTCCTGGTGTTGGTTCATCAGCAGCCCTCCCCTTCTCCAGCTGATGATTCCCACTGCCTCCCTCATCTTTTCTTCTACATGGGGGACTCTGGCAGTGCGGCCCATCGGTTTCTCATCTACCGATGCTGGCCCATCATTGTTGGGGGTTTCTTAAGCCCTGCTGATGTGTCCACCCTTGCTTAATGCCCCCCCACCTCCTCAGGGGCTACTGCCAGGGAGCACCACCAGCCTGGCTGTGGCAGGCAATGGTCATGTGTCGTTGGGCTTCAGGCCTCTTCAACTGATGTCTGGACTTTTCCTGCGATGTCAGGGATGCAGGTCCCTCAGCTGGTACCTCAATCTGCCCCAGTCCTATCACTGCTTCAGCCCTTTCTGCTATCGCTGGGGCCTCAATGCCCCCCGTCACTGCTGCAGTGCTCCCTATTGATGCTGGTGACTATTGATGTCCAGGCTCTGCTTTCCTCTGTCTTGGATTTCATGTAGAGAGTTGCCCCACCTCAGAGCCCATCGCCAGCAGGGCCCTCTTGGCTGTCATTGGCACTGTCACACCATGCATGGTCATGATCAACCCCTTCTCAGTCGTCAATATCTTCAGGGCCTGTTTCTGAGCCAGGGGAAGACAATGATCACACTGATTTCCTGCTGCCTGATGATGATGATGAAGAGGGTGAGGATGCTGGGGCCTGGACTCCCTCTAGCATCTCCACTGTTTCCTCAGTGGGGAGGACTCCTCAAAGTACACCCAAAGGTCCCCCCAGATAGTAACATAGTAACTGATGGCAGATGAGGACCGCTAGGCTCACCTAGTCTACTCGTGTTCCCTGCCTGCATTAGAGGCTGCTGACCCTGCTTGGTCATTGGCTTTCACCTCTCTTTCCTACCTCTAGGATTCCCTTATGCCTATCCCATGCATGCTTGGATCCCCCCACTGTGCTAGCTCCCACCACTTCCTGGGGTAGGTTATTTCAAGTATCTACTACCCTTTCTGTGAAGAAAAACATCCTCACATTCCCCTATGTCCTGCACCCCCTGCAGTTTCGTATCGTGCCCCCTCATCCTTGTACAGCTCCTATACTGAAAATGTCACCCACCTGTATCTTGTTCAATCCTTTGAGATACTTTAAGGTTTCAATCATAGCCCCCTACTCCCACCTATCCTTCAGCGTATACATATTGAGGTCTTTCAATTTCTCCTCATGTCTTTTGGTGCAAGCCCTGCACCATCATAGTTGCCCTTCTCTGGACCGCCTCCACCCTGTTCATGTCCTTGCGAAGATGTGGCCTCCAGAACTGTACATTGTACTCCAGATGGGGCCTCATCAGTGTTTTGTAAAGTGATATCGTCACCTCCCTTCTTCTGTTAGTGATATCCCTTTCTATGCACCTCAACATCCCACTGGCCCTCCCCACAGCCTTGTTACATTGTTTGGCCACCTTTAGGTCATCTGAGATATTTATCCCTAAATCTCTTTCTTTCTTGGTGACCATTAGCATTCTCCCCCATCCTGTAACTCTGTCGGGTTTCTGTGCCCCAGGTGCACGATTTTGCACTTCTTTGTATTAAACTTTAATTGCCACATTTTGAACCATACTTCCAAATTACCCAGGTCCCTTCTCATTCCTTTGACTCCTTCTGGAGTGTCCACCCTGTTGCAGATCTTGGTGTTATCTGCAAATAAGCAAACCTTTTCCTCCAGCCCTTCAGCAATGTCACTAATGAAGACATGGTCTCAGGACTGGTCCTTGAGGCACCCCACTGGACAACACTCTTTCTTCAGATTTGATCCCATTTACTATGACCCTCTGCTTTCTGTCCCTCAACCAATTTCTAACCCAGTTCTCTGTTTTGTGGCCAACCCCTAGGCTACCCACCTTGTTAACCAGCCTTCTGTGTGGGACGGTGTCGAAAGCCTTGCTGAAATTGAGGTAGGTGATATCCACCGCACCCTCCTGATCTACTTCCTTCATCGCCCAGTCAAAAGAGTCTATCAGGTTTGTTTGGTATGACCTTCCTGCTGTGAATCCATGCTTCCTGGGATCCTGTGCCCTGCTGGATTTTAAGTGTTCCATGATCCTTTCCTTAAACAGTGCCTCCATAATGCCCACCACTGAGGTGAGGCTGATCGGCCTATAGTTCCCCGTTTCCACTCTTGTGAAGAGGGACTACATGTGCCTGCTCCCAGTTCCTTGGAACCTCCCCTGTATTGAGTGACTCACTGAACAGGGTTGTCAGTGGTGCTGCTAGCTATCCCTGAAGCTCCTTTAGTATCCTGGGGTGTATACCATCTGGTCCCATTGCTTTGTCCACCCTCAGTTTTGTGAGTTCTACCAGGACTCTCCCTTCTGTAAATGGACTGGTGTTTACCCCATGTGTTTGTTGTCTAATCATGGTCACTGTCCCACCCCATTTTCAGTGAATTCAGATAACCCCTCCTTCATCGCCATGATACAGCAACTTCAGTCTGCTATGGGATTTGATGTTGTGGAGCAGGACATTACTCGGTGGGACCTGGCTGATTACCTGGACCTGCCAGATTCCTCCCCCCTCATCATTCCTCTTATGATCAAGGCATACGAGGATGCCACTATGGCCACTTGGTACAGACCTAACTTGATCCCCTCATGCCCAGAAAGGTGGACAAGCTGTACCAGGCCATCTCTGGGAAGCCCCTTTTTTGCAGGGCCCCACAGGGGGATTCTGTGGTGATCAGTGTGGCCCATAACAGATCCAAGAGGCCCCCGGACCTCAGCGCTCTCCCTCCAGACAAGGAGTCCAGAAAGTTGGACCTTATGGGCAAGAGGGTATTTGCCTCTTCCACTTGGGCTATCAGGATCATTAAATACATTGGCCATATGCTCAAATTCCAGAATGACTCCTGGAAAGTGGCCAGGTCTGCGGCCCAGTCCCGTCCATAGGGCTCCCAAACAGGAAACTCACAAATACCTCCAGTTGGCTGATGATGTGGGCAAGCACCTATTGTGGGCTGCCTATGATGCCCTAGATGTCTCCACCAGAGCCTTCACAGTGGGAGTCTGCCTGAGGAGGTGTTCAGTTTTGCTTCTGACATCCAAAAGTCCATCCTGAATGCTGTCTTCAGGGGCTACAAGCTCTTCAGGGCAGATTTGCAGGATATCCTCAATGACCTGTAGGCCTCGGGGAGAACTCTACAGTCTGTTCACTCTCTTTCCCACACCCACCAGAAGATTGGACAGAGTGTGTCTTTTTGGTGTGCCACCCATTGACTTAGGTCTGGCAGCAGACAGCCCGGCAAGCGTAAAGCTGGAACAGCCCTGCCTGCCCCATCCTCCACCACAGGGAAGTCCTCAAAAGGTGGAAAAGTGGCCCCCGCTGCAGGTTCAGCCTCAGTCTGACACCTTGCCCGACCTCCTCCATCAGGTTTCCTAGGATGTGGTGGTGGGGGTCATTTCTTCTTCCATCTGGATAGGTGGCAGGAGATCACAACCCATGCCTGGGTGCTGCAACTCATAGAACGAGGACATGCTCTAGAATTTGTGGAGATGCCTCCAGATCTCCCTCCAAGGCCTTCCATTTACCTTCCAGTCCACATATCTGTGTCACTGGAGGAGAGCCATATGCTGCTGTGAAAAAAGGCCATAGAACCTGTCCTGGAGAATCAGTGGAACACGAGGTTCTACTTCCACTTCTTCCTCATTCCCAAGTCCATAGGGGACTTGAGGCCCATCCTGGACCTATGAAACCTGAACTACAACATCTAGTACAAAAAGCTCATGATAGTCACCGTCCCTGGCCTTTTGCCTTTGCTCCAGAAGGGAGACTGGAACTGCTCCCTAGATATGCAGGATGCATACCTGAACATCAAGGTCTGCCTTCCCCACAGGAAATACCTCAGGTTCCTGTTTCAGGAGGAGCACTACCAGTTTAGAGTCCTCCCTTTTGGCTCATCTTCGGTGCCTAGGGTCTTCACCAAAGGTCTATCTGTAGTGGCAGTGGCCCTCAGGAGGGACAGACTTTACATCTTCCCCTATCTGAACAACTGGTTGCTCAAAGCTCAGTCCAAAGAGCAACTGGTTTTGCTCCTGGCACATACCATGCAACTGTTCAGCCATTTGGGGATCACAGTCAACTTGTCCAAGTCAGTGTTGACTCTTGGCAAGCATCTCCAATACATAGGAGCTGTACTAGACACCGCCCAGGGCTCCAACTTTCTGTCCCTGGACAGGGTGGAGCACTTGATAGCGCAAGCCCAGGAACTCTATCACAGCTGGTATGTCACAGCCAGGACGCATCTCAGGCTGCTGGGCTTGATGGCTGCGACCATTGTCATGGTTTCCTTTGTGAGGCTGCACATGCACATCCCTTAGTGGACTTTGAGGGTACAGTGGGATCAGCAAACCAATGATCTGGAGCAGATGGTCTTTGTCTCTTTGCCAGTAAAGAAGGTTCTCCTGTGGTGGATGGAACACAGCCATTTTCTCAAGGGGGTTCCATTCGTCATACCTGCCCCTCATCAGATCCTCACTACGGATGCCTCGGGGATGGGCCAGGGTGCACATCTGGGTCCTTACCAGGCTCAGGAGACATGGACTCCACTCGAGGCCTCGCTCCATGTCTATGTCCTCGAGATGAGAGCTGTCCAGTATGGCATGCATGCCTTCCAGTGACACCTATCCCCAGGCCATCTGCTAGTGCAGATTTATTTTATTAATTGAGATTTCGGATTACACCTTTGAGACAGGCTCTTTTACAAAGGTTCCATGTCATGTAACAAGGACAAGTAGAAAAACAAATAAGAACATACGTGCAATACAAAACAGACAGTAAGGTTTACATAAAAGAGCTGCCATTGGCATTGTCTAGATTTGTAATGTGATTAATTTATGCAGCAGTACAGAACACCAGACATTGTACAATGTATGCCCATGGAAACTGCATGAGAAGTTAGAGCAGGGGCAAGAGATTATAGGTACGGAGAGCAGCGTTGGTTACTAAAGTAAGGAGGGAGGTGGAAAACAGCTCAGAGAACATTGTCAAGGAGTGGAAGGTAAGAATAAGAAGGTAGATGGGGAAAGGAAGGGGAGGAGCAGGGTGTAGATGTGGGGTAGACAGAGACAGAGATAGAGTGAGAGGGAGAAAGGGTAGGAGGGGAAATGGGTAGGTTAGAAGGGGATGGGGCAATTGAGAAAGAAGTGGTAGAGAGAGGATATGCATGGTAGGGGTGCAGAGAGTTAGAGATGGGGGAGGGGAAAGGCAATTAGTGTAGAAGTTAAGAGGGGGAGGGATAGATGTAATTGGGGGTGTGCACTACATCAACAAGCAAGGAGCAACCCACTCTTACCCCCTGTGCAGGGAGGTGATGTGGGTTTGGTACTGGGCCCTGGACCATGGCCTCAAACTGTTGGACATCCATGTTCCAGGTGTCCAAAACATCCTAGCAGACAATCTAAGCAGGTCATTGTCTGGAATACACAAATGAGAACTGCTCACCTCTGTTGGAGAAGACCTGTTCGACAGGTGGGGTCACCCAGAGTTTGACCTTTTTGGGTCCCCACACAATGCAAAACTGCCACTTGTTTGCTCGCTCGATCCAGGGGCTGGAGTTTTCTGGTGAGACACATTGTCCCTCTCTTGAAAAGGGAGGTTCCTTTATGCCTTCTCTCCCTTTCCTCTGATTTAGAGAATGCTACTCAAGCTCCAAATGGAGGGAGCCACTCTGATTCTGGTGGCCCCATTTTGGCCTCATCAGATTTGGTTTACACTGTTGCAACAGCACTAGAGCCTCCAGTGCCCCTTCCCTTGTGCCTGCTGTCACAGAAAAGGGGAACCCTTGTCCATCCAAACTTTCAGCCTCTTCACCTGCATGCCTAGCTCTTGAAGAGATAGCAATTGCTAGGTTTGGTGTCTCTCCTAAAGCAGCTGATGTCCCACCAGAAAGCCTTCCACCAGGGTGACTTATTCCATGATGTGGAAGTGCTTTGCTTTGTGGGCAGCTTCCCATTACCTGGACCCCTTCATCTGCCCAGTGAACCAGATTCTAGAGTACTTGCCTGATGCTGGACTGAAATGCTCTTCACTAAAGGTGCACTTGTCTGCCACATCAGCCTTCCATGTGCCCATTGAGGGTCATACAGTAGCCCAGTTAGACATGGCCTGTACCATTCTGAGAGGCATCCTGCACTTGAAGCCTCCTATCCATAACCCAGTCCCAGCCTGGGACTTGAATTTTGGAGAAACTTACTTTGTAAGTAAGTAATATTTTATTTATTTTGGCACCCAATCCTGGGGCTCTATGTGCCATTACAATTAGGACAAGGTTGGACAATATAAAAACAGTATTTAAAGTTATTAAAACCATATATAAATAAAATCAGATATCATAAACTGCCTTCTTAAACAGATAGGTCTTCAGGCCCCACCTTGAATGCCTCCACTGTTGGGGCCTCCCTTAAAGATCTTGGCAGCGAAATCCAGAGAGCTGGGCCAGCCACTTCGAAGGAACAATCCCTCGAGGTTTTCAGCCTGGCCCTTGGAATCACCAGGAGGCCCTTGGTGGAGGAGCAGAGGGAGCGTAACAGGACAGCAGAAGTTAGGAGGTCAGGCAGGTAACCAGGGCCCAGGCTGTATAGGGCCTTATAGGTGAGCAAGCCCACCTTGAAGATGATCCTTCACCTGACAGACAGCCAATGCAGATTATGCAGGACCGAAGGCACATGGCAGGGCTTTGATAGATCCACCAGCAACCTGGCTGCTGCATTCTGCACTAGCTGCAGTCAGCAGAGATCCCCTTAGTACAGTACAGTACAGTACTTGGCTCCTTTTGAACCTGCCACAGCTTGTAAGCTATGCTTTGTTTTGTGGAACACGTTATTTTTATTTGCTATTATCTCTACTCGTAGGATTTCTGAGCTGAAGTTACGCATGTGTGAGCAGCCTTATTTGATTTTTTGCAATGACTGGGTGTCTGCATGCTAACCCTAAGTTTTTGCCAAAGATAGTGTCTGAGTTTACTTTGAATCAGATCATCCACCTACGTGTTTATTATCCGGAGCATACCAATCCAGGGGAAGCATTGCTCCATACTTTGGATGTACAGTACATAGAATACTCAGACATTATGTTCATTGCACAAAGGACTGCAGGAAGTACTCGCAATTGTGTTTCTTTTGCCCTTGGGAATGAGGGCATACCAGTTTCTGAACAGTGTCTGTCCAAATGGTTGGCCAACTGTATTATTTTCTGTTATAGGAAGTATGGTAAGGAACTTCCTGGGGCTGTTAAGGGCCACTCTGCCAGAGGCATGGCCACTTACGTTGCCTGTTTCAGAGAGAGATTTCAGCAGCCGAGATCTGTACTGCTGCAACTTGGAGTACTGTCCACACTTTCATAAACCACTACAGTCTGGACATCACCTTGAGAAGTAGGGCAGGTTTTGGCCCAACAGTGTTACAGGGCCTCCTTTCATAGACCATTGCCTTCCAGCCACCTGGACTTTTCTCCCCTGAAGTACTGCTTGGGACTTGTTCCTGAGGTGTGACCTGCTGTAAGAGATATTCTCAAAGAAGACAAAACAGTTATGTAAGAACTTACTGTAACAGTAGATCTTCAATAGAGTCTCTTGCTGCAGGTCATGCCACCCCACCTCTCTTCCCCCTTGCTTCTGAGTTCCTCTTTTCCTGTTCTTTCTTTTCCAGGATGGTAAGCCTTCTGCCTTCCATGTTCCTTCTGGCTGGTCTCTCTGGCTTTCCCTCGGGAATGCATCCTCAGTGGATGGTCTTCGGCAAGGAACTAAGGATGGTGTGGGGTCATTCATGGCTATATAGGGAGGATGTCAATGTGATGACATCGCTGTGGGCAGCCCCAGATAGATATCTAGCAAAATATTTTTCATGTGGTCCTGATGCCTGATGGCTATAGTTCTTACGGTGTGACTTACTGCAAGAGATTCTCTCAAAGATCTACTGTTATGGTAAGTTCTTATTTAACTGTTCTGTTTAAATTATGTCCCCCTGCTGCTGCCTGGCCTCCAACGAATACATTTTTAGGGCCTCCAGCCATTCCTCATAGGATCTGCTATGCTGGTCTTCACAGTACTGACTCTAGTCTGCCATATCCTTCCTCAGGTGAAGGCTCACCAGGGATCTGTATAGTGACAGAATCACCTTGCTTCTACTAGCAAGGCTCTAGCTTGGTTCCAGTTAAACAATTGCTTAGCTTTCCCATCTCTTAGAAAAAGAGGATTAATTTGTACAGACACCTGAAACACATAGCTTGTTTTACAATACTGTTGCTCCTGCCAGGATCAAACACCTGATCCTTCAGAATTCTGCAGGAAACGGTACAGTTCAAGTCAGTTGTCATGCAGGAAACTGTGACACACTGTAACAGTGTGTCCAATCCTAGTTGACTCCACAATATACTGGTACCCATACATTGCATAGAGGAGCACATGGTTGTGAACTATATAGAATTGGCTGCCTCTAAAAATGGAGCCAGTTCAGTTTACTGTTCGACAAAATAAAAAAGGTTATTACAATTTGTACAATGTAAATATGTATTTGGGACATACTTTTAAAATCATTTAAATCATACACTTAATAAATAGCATTCACAACATTTTTAAATACTTAATTCAATTTAGCCAGAGCAGCAATACAATTTCCTTTGTACAATGAAGTAATAAATCTCAGTATTATTGCACACATTTATTTTTCCTTATTTTAGATACATTTTAAAAAATAATTTACCAGCTATTTAATTGTACACGCATAGGTGCCGACTCCAGGGGTTCTGAGGTGCTCAGGCACCCACAAAGTTGACTTAAGCACCCTCAATATTTTGAGGGAAGACTGCAAAAAAGCATTACTAGGGAACCTGGCCATAGGAAAAATGCTATCTTCTGGCAGTGAGCACCCACAAAGGTTTATAAAAGTTGGCACTCCTGTGTACACGCATCTTCTTTATACATCATAATGTTTGTTAATGTAATTATATCCTCCTTTAGTTGATCCAGTCTTTCAGTCTTATATAGTGTTTTTAGTAAACAAGCACAGTTCTTTTCATACCAGTTACAGATCCAGAGTATATATATAAGGTCTTCAGTGCCACCTTTTAAGCAGTCACAATTTGTTGACATCTCTGGTTTTTATGATACATTGCCTGTAAAATTTGGCTATCAAAAAGCTCAAACTTATATCTGATAAAGTTGTTCCTAAGTTTCTGATCAGTCAGTGTCTCAAAATAGCATTGCAACTTAAAGTTGTCTTTATTATTCTTAGCAAACCAGCAAGAAAGTCTAGATTCACAGATTTTTTTGAATATCCAAGGCCATCCAATAGGTCCTAATTTTCTTGTATTGGTTACTTAACATGATGTTAGGGTCATAATATTTTTTAAAGAAATATTAGCTCATATTTTTCTAACAATTCACAAATTTTTTTATACCAAGGGGACTTGCAACCCATGCATAACCATTTTCCCTTTTCCATTAGACATTGTTTTGGGGTTCTTTTAGATGGAAGCCTAGTGAATCTTATCCAATAATTTAGTTTTTTTCTTTCTAATATGGTATTAATGTTTTCCAGTCCCAGTTCTGCTCTCAGGTATTATACAGAGGGAAGGGAGCATGTTACTGCAAGAGTCCTCCTTAACAGCTTATGAATGGGTGGCATTAATTTTTCTCTTTCTTTGGTATCCCAGATTTCTCCTCTGTAAGCTATTTGTGTCCGATATTTTGCCTGGATTGTTTCAAGTAGTGGCTTCACAGTCATGCCATCATAAGAGTAATTAAACTTTCCCAGGGCAGTTGTTGTTTTTTCAGCGGAACACAATCATTTATTAATATAATTTTCCTATTGTCCTTTAGAGGAAAAACATCAGCCTAGATAAACACATGTATTCATGACACCAAGGTTTTCATTACCTAAGTTCCAGCTCCCACTTTGTTTTCCCCTGCCAAAAATGGATATCTTGAGTTTTTGAGACATTGACTTGCAATTTTAGTTCCTTTGTTTTTTGTTCCAAAAGATCAATCTTCTTTTGTAAGCCATTCCTGGATGGTGAAAACAGTATTATATCATTAGCAAATGCCATCACAGCACAATGCTGATCTGAAATTTTTGGGGAATCTGACACCGTCTGATATTATTTTTAGAACCACATCCACAGAGCTGGAGAATAAGGTGGATGCCAATACACACCCTTGCCTTACCCCTCTAGTTAGTTTTATTGGTGTAGACAACTGACCATTTGGTCCTATCTAGATTTTGGCCCATTTTCCATCATAGAGACTATTTATGACATTGATTAGTTGGTAATCCCTTTTTTTAATCATCAGTTCCCACAAAACATCTATTTACTCTTGTCAAAGGCTGCCTTGAAGTCAACATAAAGTACATAAAGTTTATGTTGGCCCAAAATTGTGTATTTTTCAATTAAATGATTTAAAATAAAACAATTGTCCACAGTATTGTAGCCCCTTCTAAAGTCTGCTTGGTAGTTGTTCAGTCCTCCTGTCTTATCAATTTCTATTTGCAGTTTATCCAAAATAATTTTAGAAAAGATGTTTAGGCTTACATCTAAAAAATTGATAGGTCTGTACATTGCAGGATATTTTAAATTGCCTTTTTTACACACTGGGACTATAATAGCACATTTCCATGACAAAGGAAAATAAGTTTCAATAATAAATTTGTTAAAAAGGGTAGTGAATACATCTGTCCAGCGTGCTGGGCTAGCTAAACATATTTGTTCAGGAATATGGTCTGGCCCAGGAGATTTATTTTTCTTTAATAACTTCACTGCAAAGTGTACTTCTCTCTGGATATCATGAGTATATGTTCCCCATTATTTATGGGGTGCCTTAATTCAAGCTCTGAATCATCAGTGAATATTTTTGTAAAGAAAAGGACCCAATCAGATTCTGGAATATAAGTATCTAGTTTAGTTTTATATTTGTTCAAGCCTTTTGCAACTAATGTCCAAAATTGTTTAGTGTCACCTTTATAAATAGTTTGTAACATCTCAAGCCATTTATTATGCTGGCTTTCGCATGCACAAGCAACATCTTGTGGCAGCAGCACATTTCAGAGGTGTGTCAGTGTTGTCGCCAATGTAGGGTGCGCATTAGTGGGTGTGTCCCTCAGCCACCAATTAGCGAGCATGCTGCCGATTTACAGCAGTTTCAAAGAGAGCCAGGGAGTTGAAAGAAATCTGCCACTCCAATGTGGTGCAGCTTTCTCATTAAAGCGTCAGATGACAAGACTCCATTACGTGCCTTTCCTGGTGAAACATTTCAATAGATATAGTGGCTTCTGCAGTCTGTCCACCACACAATCCCTAGAAAGCCAACATCGGGGATGCTCAATTCTCACTGACATCCTGTATGCCCCCCGTGCTTAATTTGTTTGCCGACAGGGGTTTCCAATCCCTGTCAGCATCAGTGCCCCCCAAAACGTATGTGGCACACTGGGAGCCCACCCCAGTGAAGCCCAAAAGTATTTTTTAAAAACCTGTAAATAAAGAAAACCTTTCCCTGATGTCAGTTTTTTTTTGTCCCTGTAAAAAACAAAATGGTCCCTCGTCGTCCAGCCACCCCCTCCCCCAACCTGCACCCACCCTCTGCACACCCCACCTCCCCGCACCCCTCCACCCTCACCCCATACTTACCCCCAGAGGTCCGGTGCTGTGATCTTCGGTGGAGCAGGACACGTCTGAACTCTTCAAAAGCTGTCCGCAAACTGAAGAAAATCATGGTAAGCTTTATAATGGCATCAATGGGGGGTTTTGATTTGAGTGGATTTCTCAGCCATTTTTTTGAATTTTGGATCCAAATTTTCAACATGGGGTTCTTGGGACTCCACCTCATGAACATGTGACTGTCATTTTGTTACTCAGTTCTGAAAGTTGATTTCGCGGTCATTGCACAGAATCACTTTTAGCGACTGATTAACAAAACAACAGTGCCACTGTTCATGAGGTAGGGTCTCAAAATACTCATGTTGCAAATATGGTGAAAAAATTCCAACAAATGACTCGTTATGAGTGAGTGTTGTGCAGTTTGCACGCAAGCTCATAACTTTGCCAATTTTTAATATTTTCACTCCAGATTTTCAACATTGGTATTTTTTTACACCTGCTTATGAACAGTATAGCTGTCATTTTTTACATCCTGCCCAAAATGTGTTTTCGAACTTCTGGTGCACAATGGCACGGTCGCTGTGGGAAATCAACTTTCAAGACAGGTTAACAAAATCACAGTGCCACTGTTCATGAGGGAGATCCCAAAATGCCTATGTTAAAAATTTGGTAAAAAATCAAAAAATGATTACATTAGCAAGTGTGTTCGCAGTTTCTCATGCAGCATGGACTTCATGATTTTCATATTTTCACTCCAGATTTTCAACATTGCATTTTTACACCTCCTCATGAACAGTACAGCTGTCATTTTTCACATCCTGCCTGAAATGTGTTTTTGCACCTATGGTGCCAAATGGCACAATCACTGTGCAAAATCACATTTCGGCTAACAAACTGATAGTGCCACTGTTTATTAGGTGGGGTCACAAAAAGCCCATGTTGAAAAGTTGGAGTGAAAATACCAACAAACACCTGAGGCATTAGGGTTTATGTAACTCCCCACCCTGTAGAGGCTGACAGGCATCGGAGGTGTGACTTGAAATCGTTGGCTATAATGCTCATGCCATTCCACCCCGCAGCCAGTGACAGGCATCAAAGTGTGCCTTGGAGTCTTCAGCCCTAAAGTTCACCCCATTCTCCTATACTGCACCCATCTCAGTGCATTTACTTATGGGATGGGGTGAGCGTAAAGCCCGAAGACCACAACGCACACCACGACACCTGTCGGTGTCTGCAGGGTAGGGTGAGGTGAAATGACGTGATCATTATGGCCGATGATCCAAAGGCACACCCCCAATGCCTGTCGGTCTCTGCAGGGTGGGGGTGGGGTTGGTGTCACTTCAGTACTTCACTGCCATTCCTATTATGCATCTCTCTAACTCCTGCACTACCAATGCCAATGCCAGCAAGCCAACATTCAGCATTGACAAATGCTTGTTCTGTTGGAACTGCAGTTTTTTTTGCTTAAAATGCTGTTTATTAAAGTAAATTTCTGCTTATCCTTGGTGTTTCTTGTCTTTCTTATTATAGCTGTTGATATAGCTTTTTGCTTTAGACATTGTTTATCAAACCATGTATCCCTGGCTTTGTTGTCCATTTTAACCCCGACTTGTTTACACAGACTCTCTTTAGCCACTTTGAACATGTTACTAACAGAGTTCCATAACTGTTCTACAGGAAGACTGTGTTGTAACTCCCATTTTTCTTTACTAAAGTTCTCTTCAATTTGTCTCACTACCTGTACTTCTATTTGCATGTCCCATTTAAGTCTTTTGTTGTACCTTAGTTCTGTTATACTCCCTCTTTGAAATTATCTGTTTCTAGTCTAGACTGAGTCGAGGGACAACCACATTTAAAAGAACTGGTAAGTGATCACTCTCGGGGCATGATGGTATTTGAAAAATGGAGCCATGATTAGAGTTACTTGAAAGGTTGTTTGAAACAATTCAAACAACAATGGGTTATCAAGATGCATCTATGATTGTGGCTGAAGCAATGATTGTAGCTAATGTCAGAGAAACTGTGAATATAAGGAGAAGACAGAAAAATATGCTAAACAGGCAGAAATATAATAACCTATGGGCTGTCATCTTTCTGAAGTATCAGTTTGGTGAAGGCATGAATCAATGGACCAGTCCTCTTTAATGTATTTATAAAAGTGACATTGCAGGGGAGCTGGAGGGCAAGGTCTGTCTCTTTGTGGAGGACACCAACATTTGCAATAGGATGGACACTTTAGGGGTGTGTATGGAAAGGATGAACAGAGACCTGAGGGAACTTGAGGAGTGGTCAAGGGTATGGCAACATGATTTCAATGCAAAAAAAGTGCAAAATAATGTACTTGGGGTACAGAAACCCGGCACAGAGTCAAGATGTATTGACAAAAATAGCACAGCAATCAATGCCTCAAGCAACACAGCATGCCCTGAAATAAGGTCGGGAAAAACACGGACCGCAACAGAAACAGCGTGCCCAATTAAAAATAATGGGACTTCATTGTTTTCCAGGTTGCCTTGCCCCCTACATCCCAGTACTTTAAAAAACAAACTCCAAGGGAGTGTGGACTTTGAGGATGGGGCGAAAGTCCTAGAGAGTGAAAAATGTAATTTCAAGGGAAGAAAAAAAAAAGTTGCAACACCCAGAGACCTGGGGGGAACCGAATTGTGGTCCCAGGTCTTCAACTCTGCCGTGTGCTGATGCCTTAGCCACTCCACCGTGGGAGTGACTTGACCAGGCACCACACAAATGGCAACTTGATCCCATGCATATGTCAGCATAGAACAACAGGGGTAGTGGTAATTCTGTACCTCTTTATACCCCTGTCACTCTGAAATCTTTAGTGCTTTACACAGCGTGGATATTTCTGCATTGTTGTTGCAGTGCTATATTGACCCAGTACCCAGAAACCCAGGGGCAAAGTACAAATGGGGGAGGTTATTGACAATGACCAAGCAGGAGAGAAACCTGAGTGTAATCATCTCAGATGACCTACAGGTAGCCAGGCAGTGTGACAAGGCAGTTGGTAAGGCTAGTGGGATGTTGGAGTGCATAGGGAATGGGATCACCAGCAGAAGAAGGGACGTGGTGTTGCCTCTGTATAGATCACTGGTAAGACCTCATCTAGAATACTGTGTACAGTTCTGGAGACCACATCTTTAGAAAGACATAGACAGAGTGGAGGTGGTCCAGAGGAGGCAACTAAAATGGTGCAGGGTCTACATCAAAACCCTATGAGGAGAGACTAAAGAAACTATATATATACACCCTGGACGAGTGAATGGAGAAGGGGAATAAGATAGAGACCTATAAATACCTAACAGGGGTAAATAAGGTACAGGAGGGGAGTATTTTTCTGAACAAAATGTGCTCAAGAGCAGGGGGACATGATATAAAGCTGGAGGGGGTAAATCAGGAGAGATGTGAGAAAATACTTCTTCACAAAAAGAGTAGTGGATTACTGTAACAGTCTACCAGCTGAAGTGGGTGGGGCAAAAACAGTGGAAGGGTTCAAGAAAGCTTGTGATAGGCATAAGAGAATCTTAGTGGGAAGAAATGAGGGGTGGGAGAAAGAGCCAGAGGTCAAGTAGGGTCTGCGGTGGTGCTGTAGATAGGGAAAATGGGCAGACTTCATGGGCCAAGCAGTCTTTATTCGCTGTCACATTTTATGTAAACTGAAAGAGTTCTTTATTTTGTCACTGGGGCTTTCCAGAGGGGAAAACTGCCTCTGCTACATCAAGCCTCCTTTCTGCTGTTTTGAAATCTGTGGCAGGGCCCCTGTACAGCTGGGATCACAAACAGATTGGCAAGCTGCTTCTTTTGAATTAATAGGGAAGAATGCTGGCACAAGAGTGAGGAGAATGGCACATTATTGATTTCATATGTTTTTGCTGCTTGATTGACTTCCTTCATTTGTAGCTTGACAAAAAAGTAGTTATGTATGATATTCTTGAGGTGCCAATTTTTCTAGATGTAGCTTGACCTACACAAGCCCAGAAGCTGTATTTTTTGTTGTATAAGCCAGGCCTCATTAGAAGCAATTTTTTTTTCTTCTTGTTATATCTGTGCATGTGCCAAAAGTTGTACAAAGGAAAAGGTCTTAAATATTTGTTTCTGTATCCTGGTCTACAATGGCAGGCTGAAGTACTTGAATATGTACTCCCTGGAGGAGAGGAGGGACATGATAGAGACATGCAAGTACCTCACGGGGAGGAAAAAGGTGCAGGAAAACACTATTTTTCAGAGGAGGAGATATTCCAGAACTAGGGGTCATGGGATGAAATTGGAGGGAGGGAGGTTCAGAGGTAACATGAGGAAGTATTTCTTCACGGATGGGGTGGTGGACAAGTGGAATGCCCTGCCAGAGGAGGTGGTGGGGGCTGAAATGAGTATGGGATTCAAGAATGCATGGGATAGGCATTGGGGGATCCTACAGTAGCAGCTGGGGGTAAGGGGACAACCCAGTTCAAGAGAAGCTTGAAGAGGCAAAATTACATGTGCAATTCGGTAGACTAGGTGGGCCAAAGGTCCTCATCTTCCATAAGTATATATGATCAGCTGATACCTGTTGTGGATGGAGTCATTAGGTCAGACATTCAAAGCTTTAGTGCTACACAAACTGATTATTGCGTCTTGAGTCTGGAATTAGTGCAGGGTTGTATATACTGTATATACAAAGCATCAGTTTGTGTGGCACAAATTCAGTTGAGCTGTGGCACAAAGCTAGGGACTGTGCTTCTGCAAATGAGTGGGGGGCCTGCATACAATGCGCTAAGTTATATTATAAGTCTAATTAATTATTCCTGAGCTAAAATAGCTCATTGATTGGCTGCCGTGCTGGTCTGAAATTTCTTAGAAATGCTCAGCAAGGCAGAGACACTCAGCTGATCACTCACTCCAGTTTGCTTAAAACCCTAATAAACGATAAAAAAGAACAAGGTTCAAGGTCAGTTGGCATTCATCTGTATCTCCCTCCCCCGGGCCATGCCTGAAAATAGGCAGGATTTGTCTAGTGCACTTACCCAGTCAACAAAATCTAAATAAATAAAAATTGTTATTGCAATTACTCTTAGATAAATGACTGGCTGGAGGGAGGTGGCCTGAGGCGGAGCTGGAGCCACCTATCCCCCCAACCGGTCGTTAAGTATTGTGATGTCACTAAGGGTAGTTTCTGCATTACACAAATTACCTCATTTGATGGCATGTTTTAGTTGAATAGCATACAGTACAGGCACTTTCAAATAGCCAACACGGTACTTCCGAGGCTCGAAATGCATGGATAAACCCAGACATAAGCTGGTATGTGAAAGTCCTTACTGAAAGTAGAACATTTGTGTAAGCGGGGGTCAAACAAATTATTTTGCATGTTCTGATGCGCAGTGCACATGTTTTAGGGATATGATAAGACAAACCCCATTCAAACTGCATCTTCTGAAAAACATAAATGATTCAAAGGTATGAACTGCACTCTGACTACAGCCCAAAAATATCTGTGATACAGTGCTGCTTAATATTGTGTTGTACTATAACTCTAATAGCCATTAACATTGGGCTCTGGACCAGCCTTTCCGTAATCCAAGGAGCAAAGTCATGTGAATGAGATGGAAATGACTGCAGAGTGAGCTGGTAATGACCCCTAGTGCCTTGACTGTGTAATGATTCTGTTTGTAGGAGAACAATGGAATATTGAACATTGTGTAACAGTGCTAACTCATTTGGGACATGCCAACTCATACTTTGTGCTTGGGATGCCTGTTCTCTATCCAGAATCATTCCCTTCGTTAGTCAGCCGAGTGTTGTGCTTTTTTACTGTGCAAACCTGTTAGCGCTTGCTTTGCACTGTGCTCTGGAGATGTATTCATACATGCTCTGTGCACTCACAATGTGCTTTGTACTTGTGCACAATGGTGCTAGCAAAATGGACTTTACGACGCACTAACCCCTGAGCTTGGGACATGGGGCCCATTGTAAGTATCAGTTACAACAGATCTTTTCGAGACAATCTCTTGCAGTAGGTCGTAACACATGGGATATCAGCCACAGGTGTCCTGTCCTCCGGATGACTTCTCAGCAGTCGACCCTGGGACTTCCCCCTAATATTACCGTGTGGTGTCAGTCTGGCATGTATAAAAGGGGGAGATCCCAGCTACTCCTCAGTTCTTTTCAATCATGACCTGCATGCAACAAGTCCTCCTTCATAGCTCTGCTTACCAGTTATCGATGAAGAGTTCTACTAACCAAACACTCATTGTAAACTGGTTACTAGTCATCGACGAAGAGTTGTACTAACCAAACAATCGTAAATGGGTTCATCTACTGTTGTCTTTGGATCCGTTATTCCGAAAGTGTACCTGTGGTCACACAGAATCACTACAGAGGACCTCCACAATGTATGTGTTAGGTGCCTTGGTCCTGAACATGACATCTGGGATTGCATCCTCTGTAAATGATTCAACAAGGCCATGAAATGATGAAGGCTTTAGCAGCTTTGTGAATTCCTCATAGAGCAAAAGGTTGCCCTTCTGGAGCAGCAGCAATGTTCCAAGCCCAGGGAGTCTTCGACATCCTCCTCGGGGACTCACCGCTCTGTGGGTGAGCCCTCCTCGTTGATGGGTCAGGGTCCTGGTAAGAAACATACCAGCAAAACTAAACATGTTTCTGCCGCACCCTCATCATCGTTGAGTACCCTGATCACTACAAAAAAGTAAGCACTGAGAAGGTTGCCACTGGATGCCTTTGAAGAGGCTGTTTGGGCTGCTTGGAAACAACCCTTTAAAATTCACTCCAGTTTTGTGAGGGCTGATGGGATTTATCAAGCACCGGTTGACCACCCCTACTTTGACTCTGCCTCAGCTGGACTCTCTAGTGATCAATGTCACTCATGACAGGTCCTCTAGACCATAACGTGAGTGCTCAGCCCCCAGATAAGGAATCCAAGAAATTGGATGTTATGGGGAAAAGGGTTTATGCCTCAGCTATGATGTGTCTCTATATACTCAATTACATGGGACACCTCCTGAAATATCAGGAGGAAATCCTAAAAGCCTCCCAGGCAACGGTCCAGTCCTTCCCTGTGAGTTCTAGCCAATAAGCTCTGACTGCCAAACTGTCTACTGCAGCAGTAGTATACCGCTACCTGCTCAGGGCCGCCTATGATGCTGTTGACACTATGGCCTTAATGTCCTTTGCAGGTGTCTGTCTGAGATGTCACGTCTAGCTGAGAGTGTCAGGATTTTCACAGGATGTACAACAATCTATCCTTAACGTCCCTTTTAAGGGTGATAAGCTTTTTGGTCCACAGACCCAAGAAATGTTGAAGGATTTATAAGACTCGGGTCGTACCCTGTTGGTACCTTGTACTGTACAAAAACAAAACCAGCCTACAGGGGGTCCTCCAGAGGCTGCCCCTACAGGTCACATCCCAACACCCAGAAGCCACCTGACAATAAGCGCAAGGCTCAATTGACATTACCTGGCCCCAGAAATACCCTTCTCATGGCTGTCAGGGGCAGGTTTTCCCTGCATCTCCAAGGGTGGCAAGAAATCTCTTTGGACCTGTGGCTCCTGCAGCTGATCAAATCGGGTCACACATTGGAGTTCACAGAGAGATCCCCTGCTTTGCCACCAAGGGTGTCTCATTACCCCGCAGACCAAGCATTGGTTCTACAGGATGAAATCAAAGCTCTGCTCAAAAAACATGCCATCAAACCAGTTTCCCTTCCACAGAAGGGTACAGGATTTTACTCCCATTTTTTCTGGTTCCCAAATGGACAGGGGACTTACGCACCATTTTGGATCTCAGCGGTCTCAACCTCTCTATCAAATACCAAAAGTTCAGGATGGTGTCTCTTCTGACACTTCTTCCCTTGCTGAACACAGGAAATTGGCTCTGCTCCCTTGATATGAAGGACGTGTACCTCCATATCCAGATGCACCCTGCTCACAGATGGTGTCTCCGTTTTCTGTTCCAGGGCCATCATTACCAATTCAGAGCCCTCCCATTTGGCCTTTCCTCTGCCCTGAGGGTGTTCACAAAATGCCTAGCAGTGGTCACAGTGGCCCTCCACAGGGAAGGCCTCTATGTCTTTCCTTACCTGGACGATTGGGTCCTGAAAGCGTCGTCTCACCACAGGCTGAAGTTCGTGCTTTCATGAACCCTTCAGTTGTTCCCCTGGGTGGGGATAGCTGTAAACTATCTGAAATCCAAGATGGACCCTGCACAATGCCTCCTCTGCATTAGAGCCTTGTTAGACACCTTCTTGGGGATGGCATTTCTACACAAGGCTCGGGCAGACGCCTTGATTGCCTTGGCATGCAGACTAGAGTCCAGCAGGTTTGGTCACAGCTCAAGACTTCCTACGCCTCCTGGGTCATTTGGTGGCCACAGTCCCAACTGTCCCTCATACCAGGCTGAATATGAGGGTCCTTCTTTGGTCCCTAACAGTCCTATGGGACCAGCAACAGGACGACTTTGATGCCTCGGTCCTGATGTCTTCCCCAGCTCTTTGAGCTCTACAGTGGTGGAAGTCCATGGACAACTTGATGCGAGGCATGCCGTTCCATTCTCCTGTCCCATGTCTCATTCCGACCATAGACACCTCCTCAACAGGGTGGAGAGCTCATCACCTGCACGTCCGATCCCAAGGGTCTTGGACGCAGGTAGAGACCCATCTCCACATAAATGTCCTGGAGATGAAGGCAGTCCTCTATGACTTACAGGCATTCAAGACTCCAGGTTGCCTTTAGGTGCAGTCAGACAATTCTGCGGTAGTTCACTAACTAGACAAGCAAGGAGGCATTCATTTTTACCCTCTCTGCAGAGAATCTATGAGGGTTTGATACTTGGGGGATCCAGATGAGTATCCATCTTCTGGTGGTCCACATCCTTGGGGTGTCCAATACCCTGGTGGATGCCCTAAGCAGATTCACTGCCATGGCCCATGAGTGGGAATTTCTACCGGACATCCTAAACAGTGACTTCCACCAATGGGACCAGCCGGAGTTTAACCTGTCTGCCTCTCCACAAAATGCAAAACTGCCTGTTTCCTGCTGTCTTGAATGAGATCCTGGAACTGTGTGGTTGAATGCTTTATCTCATTCCTGGACAGGAAGATGTCTTTATGCTTTCCCGCCCTTTCGTCTTGTTCAGTGAATATTATTTAAACTGGTCAGGGATGGGACCTCTACGATCCTCATTACACCATTCTGGCCAAGACAGATTTGGTTCCCACTGCTTCTACAGCTCTCAGAATTGGATCCCCTACCTCTACCAATTTGCCAGGCTTTGTTGTTCCAGGCTCAAGGCTACTTGCTACACCTGGACCTTCTCTCCCTATACCTACATGTCCTGCTCCTGATGAGGTAGTCGTCTTGTGCTTCAGGTTGTCCCCAAAGGTGGCAGAAGTCCTAAGGGCTGCCAGGAAACAGTCTACTCGGTCTTCCTATTCTACAAAGTGGAAACACTTCTCCACTTAGGTGTCTACACAGGACTTAGGTCCTTATGAGTGTTCCCCTGAGAGCATCGTAGACTATTTGCTCTCCTTGTCTGAGGGTGTACTGAAATATTCCTCTGTAAAAGTCCACTTTTCAGCAATTGCCACTTTTCATTGACCTGTGGGCAAAAAAACATTGTCCCAGTTACCTTTGATTAGAACCTTTTTAAAAGGTATTCTGCACCTTCATCCCCCTATTCTGGATCCAGTCTCTGTGTGGGATTTGAATTTTGTGCTTGAAAAATTGACCCCGAGTCCTTTTGAACCCACTATTTCCTGTGAGCTCCGTTATCTTTCTTGGAAAACTATATTTTTAGTTGCCATTATGTTGGGTAGACATATTTCAGAGTTACAGGCACTAATATGCAAACCTCCCTACCTGCAATTTCATAACAATAGGGTGTCATTAAATTAGGCTATCCACTTACCAGTGTACTATGCGGAGCCAGCGAATCCAGGGGAATCCCTGCTTCATTCTCTTGATGTGCATAGAACACTGAGATATTATCTTCTCTGCACCTCACAGTTTCAAAAAACTGAACAACTTTTTGTATCTTTCTCCCCTTGGAAACAAGGGTATTTAGGTTTCACAGCAGTGCTTGTCCATATGGTTGGCCAACTACATTTCGCTTGTCTATACAAAATACAACAAACCTCTCACAGGGGTTGTGAAACCCCATTCAACCAGAGGCATGGCTGCCTCCATGGCATGTTTCCGGGGTGTGTGTGCCTCAGAAATTTGCAAAGCCACCACTTGGTCTACTGTACATACATTCACAAAACATTATAGTCTAGACGTTGCTTCCAAGAAGCGGACCAGTTTTGGATGGGCCGTTCTACAAGGGCTTCTGTCCTAAGTCCTGATGGTTCACTTCCTTCTCCCCTTGGCATTATAACTGCTTGGGAATCTTCCCATGTGTTATGACCTGCTGCAAGAGATTGTCTCGAAGAAGATAGTACAGTTGCGTAAGAACTTACCATAACAGTAGATCTTCAAGACTATCTCTTGCAGCAGGTCATGCTGCCCTGCCCACCTTCCCCTTGCTGATATTTCAGAAGAGTGCCTTGCTCCTGTCTTTCTATGACTCCATGAGCTGCTACCTTATTTCCTTCCTTGGTTGCCATCAGAGGCCTGAGAAATGTATTCTCATTTCGGTCACTATGACAGAAAAGAACTGAGGAGTAGCTGGGGCCTCCCCCTTTTATATGTGTCAGACTGACACCACATGGTAACGTTAGGGGGAGGTCCCAGGGTCGACCGCTGAGAAGTCATCCAGAGGAAATTATGCCTGTGGCTGATATCCCATGTGTTATGACCTGCTGCAAGAGATACTCTCGAAGATCTACTGTTATGATAAGTTCTTACTCAACTGTACTAATATATTGAACATTTCAATTAACTCTTAAAGCTTTACTATGGAATTTGATTACAGTGTGGGATTATCTACATTGTGAAATTATTTAGACTAATATGGTTCATGCTAGTTATTCAAATCTTAATTTGTGGAATTATGGGAATATTTATTTTTGAATTTCTGTGAGCTAAGATCTATCATGGAGGCATATAAAGTCTATCTGGGAATTTTTAACTTTGTGGTTTCCCTGACAAAGCCCAGCCTATGCGGGTTCATTTTAGTGAATGTTATTTTTGCTTGATTGCAAAATATATTAAAGAATCCAGCCACTTTCCAAAGAAAATGTGAACCTGTGCCTTACAAAACCTTTTGAAACATAGAAAATGTGACAGCAAGAAATGATTCGGGGTCCATCAAGTCTGCCCAAGATCCTTACCTCTTCCCTATTGGGCCTATAACCAGATAGGGTAGTTACCCTGGGTTCTGAGCCCACCCTCCTTCTGCTACCTCTTTACCCTTCCCATCCCCTACACCCTGCTCCTCCTTAGGGACTACCAGCCCCCTGAATCTGTCCCAGCCTTCCTTTAAACCAGTTACAGACTCTGCTCCCACCATCCCCTTAGACAATCTGTTGCACTGTTCCTCCTCCCTCACGGTAAAGAAGTACATCCCAATACCCTTATAAATTTCCCCCAGTTAGTCTCAACCTGTGACCTCTCATCACTGCGTTATCATTCCTGGTGAAGAGGTCCCCACTATCTACCTTGTTTATCCCCCCTACCCCCCCCCATGGTTAAAGCAGACATTTAGGACAGGGGGAACTCTATTGGCAGAGGGGTGCCAGGGGTACAAAATCATAACCTTTCTAGGAGGGGTCCAGGGGCATGCCCCCCGCACCTGAAAATTTTAAAAAATTGATACAAAATGGTGCATTTTGGTGACTTTTAGCAGGCAGTTAAGCAGATTCCTTCCAGCCTACTGAAAGGCATCAGAATTCTGAAGTAAAGTAAACAGCAATGTTTTTTGTATGATTAATAGTAAAAAAGTCATTCCCTCTTCTGCAAGTTTTTGTCTTGTATTGTTCATATACTTTTTTAAAGTACAGGTAAAAGTAAGAAGGGTACCAGTCCAGAATGACAGGGTGAGGGTGTCACGATGCAACCAGAAGGTGTTGATTTTTTTTTTGTACTTGCCTGGCTCCTCTGCTTCAGAGGGGCCTTGTATCTCCTCCTACTCCATCCCCCTGGTTTCATCGTGCTCATTACGGCTGGGGGTGTATACATTTTTCCCCCCATTGTTTCCCGATCCCCTGAGGATGCCAGCACAGAGGATGTTCCTCCAGATGAACAATGTGCTGACGCACACCATCGTCAAGCGTCCAACAGCATCCTCCCTCCCGGACTCCGAAGAGCTGTGTGCCCCTACTGCCCATGCTTCCACAGGCAGAGGCACTATGGGTGCTTTGTGCTACCCAGTAATGCACCCCTGGAGGAGGAGAGCATCCATTGGGAGGCTTAATCCCCCCCATCTGACCCCCGATGGCCCAGGTCTGTTCCTGAAACGGGTCACCAGTGTGGCGAGGTGTGGCATCCAGCACCTCATCCCTCTGCGCCACTGGGCCGGATGAAAGTTTTGATTTTGAGGGGGCATATAATTATAACATCTGTAGGGGCCTTGGGTGCATGCCCCCCAGAAATGTTTTTTTAAAAATTGATGTAAAATGGTGCATTTTGGTGGCTTTTAGCAGGCAGTATAGCAGGTTCATACCAGCCTGCTGAAGGCAGCAGAATGCTGAGAAAATGTTTTTTGTATGATTAATAGTAAAAAAAAAAATCACTCCCTCTCCTGCAAGTTTTCGTCTTGCATTGTTCATATATTTTTTTAAAGTACAGGTAAAAGTAAGAAGGGTATCAGATAGCACAGCATGACAGGGTGAGGGTGTCATGATGCAACCAGAAAGTTTTGAGGGTGTATAAAATCATAACATCTGTTTGGGGTCCGGGGTGGCCTGCCCCCCAGAAAATGTTTTGAAAATTGATGTAAAATGGTATATTTTGTTGGCTTTTAGCAGGGGTGGTGAAGCAGATTAATACCAGCCTGCTGGTATGAATCTGCTTAACCGCTTGATAAAAGCCACCAAAATGCACTATTTTACATCAGTTTTCAAAAAAAATGTCTGGTGGCAGGCCCCCTAGGACCCCATACAGATGTTACAATTTTATGCGCCCTCAGAACTTTCTGGTTGCATCATGACACCAGTCATGCTGGAGCCATGGACTGATGCCCTTACTTTTACCTGTACTTTAAAAAAATATATACAAACAATTCAAGATGAAAATTTGTAGGAGAGGGAGTTCTTTTACTATTAATCATACAATTCTGCTGCCTTTCAGTAGGCTGGTATAAATCTGCTTATCTGACTGCTAAAAGCCACAAAATGCACCATTTTGACATCAATTTTCAAAATATTTTCTGGGGGCAGGCCCTAGGCTAATATTAAAACCTCCCCCCTCAAAACTTCTGGTGCATCATAACACCCTGTCATGCTGGACTCATGGACTTGACTGGTACCCTTACTTTTACCTGTACTTTTAAAAAAAAATATGTGAAAATTCAAGATGAAAATTTGCAGGACAGGGAGTGACTTTTTTTTTTTTACTATCAATCATACAAAAAAACATAAAATCACACTCAGTCCCCCCACAGCTCTTGCTGAGAGGCTGGAGCCTACCCAGCCTGCAGCAGATGCTGGCAGCTGAGCAGCTCTCAAGGCAGACCTGTTCTGTTTTTCCTTCCACTAAGTCACTTCAACAAAATAAAATCCCTCCGAGACACCTTCCCTATCACTAGTCCTGTGTGAGTGAGGCAGCCCAACCCTTACACAAGAAGGCAACACTGCAACCTCCCCCCCCCCCAGGCTCATACAGAACAGCTCAGAGTGAGAGTCTGACTCTTCTGCTGTCCTACAGGCTATACTTTTAAGCTCATGTTGTTTTAAATTGGGATTTTTTTTTTAGTCAGAAAAAAAGATCACAGAGAAACTTAGGAGATTATTAGGTATGGCAGTAAGAAGTTAGAACTGTCTGGAAGTTAGGGAAAACAACAGTTTTCCTCCCACCAGATTTTTCCTTGTCCCTTCACTGCTGGTCAGAGTGACAGAGAGAACCACCACCTCAAACAAGCATTTGTCAATGCCGAATGTTGGCTTGCTGGCATTGGCATTGGTAGTGCAGGTGTTAGAGAGATGCATAATAGGAATGACCGTGAAGTATTGAACTAATGCCAACCTCCCCCCACCGCAGAGACTGAAAGGCATTGGGAGTGTGGCTTTGGGTCATCTGCCATAACGCCTACACCATTCCATCTCACCCCACCCTGAAGACACTGACAGGTGTCGCAGTGTGCTTTGGGGTCTTCGGCCTTTATGCTCACCCCATTCCATAAGGAAATAAGCTGAGAAGGGTGCAGTATAGGAGAATGAGTTGAATGTTAGGGTGAAAGACCCCAAGACACACCTCAGTGCCTGTCAGTGGCTGTAGGTGGGGAGGGTGAGGGTAGAATGCTGCGAACATTACAGCCGACGAACTTAAGTTACATCCCCGACGCCTGTCAGTCTCTACAGGGTGGGTGTATTGTTGGAAACCTTAATGCCCCGGGCGTTTGTTAGTATTTTCACTCCAAATTTTCAACATGGGCTTTTTGGGACCCCACCACATGAACAGTGGCACTAGCATTTCGTTACTCAATCCTGAAAGGTGATTTCGCACAGCAACTGCGCCATTCAGAGTCACAGGTGCAGAAACACATTTCGGGCAGGATGCAAAAATTGACATCTATACTGTTCATGAGGAGGTGTGCAAAAATGGCAATGCTGAAAATCCGGAGAAAACATGAAAAATGTGCAAACTTACAAGCGTGCATAGAAACTGCTCAACACACGCCCATAACGTGGTCATTTTTGGAACAGTTTCACCAAATTTTCAACATGGGCATTTTGGGACCTCTCCTCATGAGCAGTGGCACTGTGATTTTGTTAGTCTGTCCCGAAAGTTGATTTCGCATAGTGACCGCAACCATTGTGCGCCACAGGTGCGAAAACATGTTTCAGGCAGGATGTGAAAAATGACAGCTGTACTATTCATAGGAGGTGTGAAGAAATGGCAATGTTGAAAATCTGAAGTGATGATATTAACAATTGGCGAAGTTATGAGAGTGCGTAGAAACTGTGCAATGCACGCTTGTAATGCAGTCATTTTTTAGAATTTTTCCACCAAATGTGCAATATGGGCTTTTTGGGCCCCCATCTCATGAACAGTCACAGTGCCGCTTCATTAATCGGTCCCAAAAGGTGATTCGGTGCAGCGACCTCAAAATCATCTTTTGGGACTGAGAAACGAAATGACAGTGACATATTCATGAGGTGGGGTCCCAAGAACCGTATGTTGAAAATTTGGGCCCAAAATTCAAAAAAATGGCTGAGATATCAACCTAAGTTGAGCCCCCCCATTACTTCCTATTATAAAGCTTACCATCAATTCTTCACATAGCATTTCAGCTTTGAAGAGTACAGACGTATCCCGGTTCAGAGAAGATCATGGCACCCAACCTCTAGAGGGTATGTATGGGTGAGAGGGGTACAGGGAGGTGGGTGTGCAGAGGGAGGGTGAGGATGGGGAAGACATCGGTGGACCGTTTCTTGTTTGCAAGGAAAAAATAACGCAAGGGAAGGTTTTCTTCATTTACAGGTTAAGAAACAAACAAAAAAAAAATAGGCACACTGGGGTGGGGTCCCAGTGTGCTAGAATTCTTGGGGGGGGTTGGAATGGAGGAGTGGGAGGGCAGCAGTGGGAGGTTGTGAGTGTTTTTTTTTTCTGTCGACAGGGAATGGAGGGAACGGGCAGCAGTTGGAGGTTGCGGGAGGGTTTTATTGTCTGTCGGGGGACGGGGAACGGAGGGAGTGGGGAGGGCAGCAGCAGTGGGAGGTTGTGGGAGGTTTATTTTTTTCTGTCTGGGGACGCAGAATGGAGGGAGCGGGGAGGGTAGCAGCAGTGGTAGGTTGGTGTGGCAGGCGGCAGGAGCTGTGAACATGTTGACATGGGGATTAGGCATCCTGATGTCGGCTTTCTGCGGATTGTGTGGTGGATGGCAGGAGCCGCCATTTTTACTGAAATGTTTCACCAGGAAAGGCACATAATGGAGGCATGCCATCTGCTGCTGCAATGATGAGCTTGTCTCTGATTGCAGCAGCACATTTGTTTAATCTCCGTGGCTCTCTCTGAAACTGCTGTAATCAGCAGTATGCTCACTGATTGGGGGCTGATAGACGCACCCACTAAAGCACCCCCTGCATTGGCCAACACTGACACACCTTTGTATTTGTACTACCACCACAAGATGTTGCTTGCATGTGCGTGCAAGCCAACATAAAAAGTGAGACTGAGAATGAGATCAAGTTTAACATATGATTGGATCAGCCCAGGCCCAGGCTGCTACCCAGCCCCACAAACAATAATCCTGGGTCTCTCTCTCTCACTCTCTCTCTGGCTGTCTGCCTCTGAGTGTGTACTTCAAGCAATCTCTGTTCAATTCAAAGTTAACTAAGTAAGTAAACTTCAAACTTAAGTGCCTATGCCAACACTAAGATAGACTGCAGTGCTCCAGCCCTCTCCCAAGACTAGTCTGTCTGTTGATTGAGTTGACTGAAATTCAGGACTCCCTCAGGCAGGCAAGGACTTGGGGAGATTGATCTTTCAAAAACAAATTATGTTTCTTTCCAAGGCAACTTCACATTAGAACTGTTATATATTTTTTTTATTTTGATGTCATGTCTGGCTGCTCTGCTGAGCAGCTCCCCACAGAAATTTATTTCTTGTCTTAGCCCGGTCCCAGCGATGAGACACAGCCTCAGGTGCCCACCAGAATGAAGTGACTAGTCAGGCACTGCAAACACGTCAACTGCGCATGTGCAATCGATGTACACATGCACAGTTGACGTGTTCGACAACAGAGTCGCCGACCAGCAGACGGACAGATGGATTCCACCCAGCGACCCACCCTGCGGCCTGCCTCTCTCCAACTGCACACCAATTGCTGCACAATCAGGTGACATTCCCAATGTTAGTCACCTGGTCTTCAGTGCAATAAGTATACTGCAATGGGCAGGGTGAGGGGCAGGAGGAGGGACTGGCAGGCGGTACCAGTTCAAGTAGGGATGTCTGTCATGGGTGGGGAGTCAGGAGTAGAGGAGGAGGAACATCATTTTTTTACTATTCAAAATGTTCAGTCTCCTCCTCCCTCCTCATTCGTGGTCCAAGTGCCAGATCTGCTTCACTTAAAGGGACAGTAGCTACTTTAAATGGGCAGCCGCAGATTCAGAAAAAGCAACAATTTATTGGAAATGGTTGGGGGGTGCGCGCACATGAGTTCCCCTTATTGAGAACCCTGAGGGGTTGCAGGGGGACTAGTCCCCCTTCCCCTGAGTCCCCCTTCACTTCAATCACTGCCCCCCCCAAATTTGTAGTCTCGATCATATTCCCTTCTCCTTCCTGGCTTCCAGATTGAACATGTTCAGATCCACCAGCCTTTTCTCATAGAATCTGCCCATTTTGGTGACCCTGCATTGCACCACCTCTTACTTGTCCCTATCCTTCCTCAATTGTAGAATACAGAACTGGGCACAGTACTCCACATGGAGCCTAACCAGGGACCTGTACCAGAGCAAATATCACCTATCTCCTCCATATGTTGAACCTCCAATCTATACATCCCAGCATCCTTGTTGCCTTGCTGTATGTTTTGTTAAACTGACTTGAGGTTTTGAGACTGTTATTAATAACCTCCAGCTCTCTCTCTCCTCTGCTGCCAATACTATCGGGACCCCTCATATACAGTAGTCTGCATGTGGTTTCATTTTCTCAGTGTGTATTACCTTACACTTTTTTTTTTAAATCTACATTTTTTGGACCCTGTTTTGTGGAGCTGGCGGGCAAGACTCGCCCTTCCCTTAGGGGCTCATATCCATCTCCATCACCAGGAACACCAAGGGGACATCATGGAGCCCTCCAGCTCTGTTTTCTTCCACCCATGCAATGGCCATGTATATGCATGTGGAGAGCACGTGCATGCCATGGTTCCACAGCACCCTCCCTATTTGTGTCACCCATTCACCTGCACTACCTCAGGCCTCCACCTGGGGGCAGTTGTACTGCAGGGTGAAAAGGACCCTCCCTGGGAGAGGACTGGAGAGCTCCCATGTGGTTGCTTAGTCCCACTTCCTCCTCCTGCCCCCCGATGACCCATGACCACTCCCGAACCCGGGTCACTGGGGTAGCGTGAGGTGTGGCATCCAGCACCTTAACCCTCAGTGCCCCTGAGCCTGCTCCACCTTACTCTTTTTAACTTGAACTGCCAGTCTTTGAATTACCTTTTCAGTGTCCTTAGGTCCTTCCTCAGTTCCCTAACTCTGTCCTTGCTATCCTCCCTGCCGCATAGTTTTGTGTCAACTACAAAGAGACACATTTTTCTCTGTATAACCTCCCTGATGTCACTAATGAACTTACTGAATAGGACAGGACCCAGCACTTGCCTCTTGTGAAACCTCCTAGTAACTTCCCTGTTTTCCTTTTATTTCCCATCTATACTATGGACTTCTATGTCAACACAGAGAATTTTGTATGTAGACAAAATTCAGCTTAGATTGTATCTTTCTGTTTGTATCCCCTTTACATTCTTTACTAAAAGGGAACGCGGATCAACTAGACCTAAACATATTGTGTGGGGCTTTTACTGAGCAGTACTTTCAGTACTTAAAATACTGTTGTTGTTTTTTTATCACTTATGTTTTAAATAATCTGATTCTACCATTCCAAATCCTGAATGTAAACAAAACTTGCAAGATGGGCTGTCCCCCACGTGCAACTGATATCATGGGTATGGAGGGAACAGTCGCTGGGAATTCAGTCTATTATACTTTATCCTTTTGCTACCTTCTTTTTAAGATTTGATCTTCAAAGGATCAGCCTTTCCATTTCTGATTATCTCTGTCTTATTTAGTCACATTGAAGTCTGGTTATTCATTATGTAAATTATAGGACTTCCCATTTGACACACAGGACCCAATATTCAAAAGGTGCAGTTTGATACAAGGAGCCTGCGCCAAAGATGTATGATACAAGTGGTACCTTGCATCAAACTTTGCAGCAGTCACAATTTTCATATGCAGGCTGCATTGAAATCAGGATGTCCTGCACCCAAGCCCCCTCCCACACCACCCTTGTAGCAAAAAACATTGCTCCAGGTTGCAGGGGTGCGTGTGCCACAGCGGGGCTGCAAATTCCCCTTGTTTGGGATTTTGCAAGTCCCAATGTGGATGCAACAAGGGGGTCTGCTTAGACCAGCCGGGAGGTGGTGGTCTAAGAGCTTTGCACCAATAGGGGACAATGTTGCCTTTAGTGGGGACCTGCCAGAGGGGACTGGGGGCAGTCAGAGCACAGGTGGGTGCCCTAGGGGTGTGAGAGAGATGGAGGAAGTTCAGGGTGGTAATTTGGCATCCAATCAGGTGGATTGTGCAATGCCATGGTGCTAATGGACTGGTGGTCTGTGGAGGGTTGGCAGAGAGGAAACAGACCTGGCCCCAGGTGAGCACTGCTGTGGCACCTGCTCCACATGTGCATGATCCACGGGCATCTATGGAGATGCATTGGGTGCAAGGTGAGAGTGGCTAGTGGTGGAAGGAAACATTCTTCAGGCACTGCTACAGTCCTCTAGCACTCAGCCCCCCCATTATGGCAGGCTGCCTCTCCCATATATTCTTGTGGATCGTGGCACCTCTGGGGCAGGAGCCATGGCATTTACCTTCCTGCCAACCCTCCATGGACCGCCAGTCTATTGGCTGCTGGAATTGCACAATGCACCCCATTCAGGTGCCAAATTACCACCCTGAATTTCCTCTGTCACCCTCATGCCCCCTATAGCACCCCCATGCTCTGACTGCCTCCTGGCCCCTACTAGCAGTCACACACACACACACACACACACACACACCCTTCAGGCTGCTCTGCTGCTGTGTTGTGCGGGACGTCAGATCCCTGTGTCCATTCCCACAGGTGCGCCAAATGCTTTGCACAAGCCTGCGACTGTGGCCACTTCTGGGTTTTTGACTCAACGACCACCCCTTCTTTTATAAAGCTGGGTGTACTGGGTCCCTGATGCACCCACAGTTCACTGCAGCCCTAAAATAGCATAACTTGCATTGCTTTAAGAGCTCTTTGAAAGTTGGGCTCACAGACTTTTCCAAATGTCTTTAACTTGAATTGGCACACCAGATATATGGGATCACATTTATTTATTTTATTTGAAAATTGACAACGGAAAGGAACACTGAGCCAAGGCTAGTTTCCAGGTGTAACCAGGAGGAAGGGAATGTGAAATACAATTGTAACCCCCCTACAAATGGGGGTTCCCGAAAAGTCTTCCTTGAGCTGGCCTAAATGCTCACTGCCAGGCTGGTGTCCTGTGTTTTAGCAGTTCAAATGTATTGCCAGAAGAGTGCCTGTATAGCCCCTATGTACTGTCTCTTTAAGAGCTGCCTAGATTGCAGTTATAATTAATCTGGGAGGGGCTGAGTGTTTCTATGCTTGAGTCCTGCCCAGGCTGCCATATAAATGCTCTGTTCTGCCATCGCTATTTGTGCAGAAGGCTCTGTTAGAAGATGTACTTGTTTGCTGACTATCTATTAGAGTGGTAAAGATATTGTAGTTTGTCTAACCTGCCTTCTTTGCAGCATGGACAGTTCTGTTTATTTCCACCATCTTGGTCCTGGACTGCGAAATGGGCCAATCAGTACCTTTGGGGACTTTAAAATGGAGCCTGTCCCCAGGGTCTTTTAGGAGCAAAATTCTGTAGAAATTGTAGTTTGGGGCTTTGGCACCTAAATGAACCTGGAGGGGAGCCCTTGTTGTGACTCACTGACAGATCAGCCAACCAAATCTTTTGGATCCTGGGGAAAGTCCCAGGCTGCTGGCAGCTAGCTTCAGATCTGAGTTGGGAAGTGAAGGAGTAATAGCATGAGATAATCGAACAGCAATCCTGCGTGGGTTTGCACAGGAGAATGGTGAAAGGGCTGAGTTTTGGCCTGCCTGCTGTTCCTGAGAGGGAAATTGAAGTTTATTCAGATTGAATCCGAGTTGTGAGAATGATTTAAGCCACTGGATTGTGACCAGGCTTTAACCTGAAGAAGACCGAAGACTTGCTGAATGCGATCAGCCTGTCAGAATTTCCAGCGACCTCTGAACTCCCGGTTTGTGCAAAGACACTGTAATTGCGACCGGATAGCAATCTGCCTGGTACACTAGAATTTCTTACATGTAAATGTGCTGTGTGCTGTTAGTGGGTCATGATTTAGTTCCCCACTGTGTGCTGAACTGTGTTCTGCTTGCTGGAGGCTGCATCCAGCTCCAACGGACTGAATCCGTATTTTTCTCCAATTGGCCTGGGCCTTGCCACACTGGCCCAGCCAGGATACCTGCTACACAGAGAAAGTCATCAAGAGATCTGCATGGGGATCAGCCCCCTGCTCAATGCCTTGAACAGGAACGACGTGTCGGTGATTCGTGTGGGCCCTGCTTCTCCTGGCACTCCTGCTCAACAACCTGCAGTCTTGATTTCATCCTGCCTGTGTCCTGTATTGGGTATCATGAGTAACCATTAGTGTAGCTCCCTGCAACAACATCTAAATCAAAGTGTTGTCACCTGATTGCCTTGTTGTCTTTTCTTTCATGAACTGAGCCCTCCGGCTCCAGATTACAAATAGTGTGCGGGGTGCATGTTGCTTTCTTCCATCACAGGGCCCCAACCAGCTAGGCTGACCTACCCCAGGCAACATTCCTGGCTAGCCCACCTCTTCCCCACCTGGAGTGCATAGAGTGTGTGACTGTGTAGGGACTCTGAAGTGCATGCATGACTGTTTGTTTGATATAGCCTTTAAGTAAATCAACCTGATTACGCCCTCCCTTGTTCAAGTCCCTGAATAAATCAGATCTAACTCTTTTGCATTTAGCTTGACTGTGGTTCCAGTTTGTGCCAAAAGTACTGTACTGTTGCTGTTTGCTGTGCATAACCTTGTTTACAGGGGTCTCAGGGTCGAGCTAGAGGAACCAGCCCTGGTGGTAAGTGCAAACAGTGTGGGTAATTGCATGGTGAATAAGGGTCATTGTGAAAGTGATTATTGTATATTGTTCAGGCCACTAGAAGGGAAAGAGGGGGGTTACAGTGTCCCAGAGGGCTGTGCCCAGGTTAGCTTGACCACTGCCAACCCTGACCTCCGGGTGGAGTCACCCATTTCAGCACCCAGGCCCCTTAACCTGCAACTAGCCAAGCAGGCAGGGGTAGTAGCCCTTGAGATAGCGCCACCTAGGGGTTACACACTAAAACATACACAGTATCAATCAAAATCTTTATTTATCCAGGCGGGCACCATTGAGCATGGCTCGTTTGCAAGATGAACCTGGTCATGAATACATCAAAGTACAGTACAGAAGCAGGTATACAAAAAACAGTAATATACAAGGAAGAAAAAGTATATATAGTACAGTACAAGGTTGAAATAAATAATAAAAAAAAAGCATTATTTTACAATTGAAGAAGTCAACAGATGTACAATCAACCATAGGCATGCAGGGGTTATAAGCAGAGATCTTTTGAGTGAGGCAGCCGGCAACTACACATATAGGGAAAAGAGACCGTATATGGGGTGGCAGGTTAGTGAGGTAAAGAAGAGGAGGGATATATTACCGATGACTGGGGGAAAAATTGGGCTAAAACCACAGAAAGTGACGGTGGCTGTCGTGTGCTTTTATTATGATAATGACGGACGAGCTATAGATAATTGGGACACTACTATGGATGGGGTGGGACTTTAGTCAGGCTGGAGTGGACAGGGAAGGGTGGGTACAGCAGGAAGAGTTAATAGGGAAAGAGTGAGACCCAATATCAGTGATCAGTACAAAGTAAAGTGCAATTACAGTGCAAATTCAGATGGCACAAGTGCAAATAAAATAAAATCAATAGCTAAAGAGAGGTACAATGAGCAGATTCGATGTGGAAAAAGTGAAGCCAGAGCAGAGGAATGATGGCTGTGCAAGTATAGATTGGGAAGGAGCCTGATACAGGCTGAAGCATAACCAGAGGAGGTCCAACAACAGGGATGGTAGGGGCTCCAACAGGTTGGAGTCAGGAGAGTGCTGACAGGAGCAGATGGTGGCAGGAGGTGTTTTACCTGGCGCCCAATGGAGCCAAGGAGGGAAGAGATGGGGAGGGGAGCAGGTTCCAGGGGGAGGAAAGACAACAGGAGAAAGTTGACTGCCCAGCAGGGGAGTGGGGTGAGTTAGGGAGAAGGCTTGAGAATCCCTGGAGTGAACAGAGTATAAGGCATAGGAAATGGGAGAAAGTTGTGAGGATAGGTAAGAGGGCAGGGGCCCTAACCAGTGTTTGGAAATGAAGAAGGTGCAGTGAGACTGGTGAAGTGAAGGTAAAGGGAGGATGGGTAGGGAGGAGTAAAGGGAGCAGTGGTGAGTTTGAGGGGGGGAGTTGGTAGCAAAGTGACAAAAGCATTACAGAGGGGATCCAGTTTGGCAAGGGAATAGGAGGGGGCAGTATTGTAGACCACATCTGCATAGTCATCATCATACATGTGAATATATAAGTTGGCACAGGCAGAGGGCACATCAAATCCTTCCAGACATTCTCACTTACAGGCTGCTTAGAAATTCATGTACTGAGGGTGCCAGGTCTGCTAAATATCTCCATTTTCAGGCCAGTCTCCAGAATAACCTTAACTCTTCAGCCAAGTTCTGGAAAGTGATTCATTCCGTTTTTGAAACCCCCTACCCTATATTTGCACTTTGTTTGGTACATGCACTTTGATTGCCTTCACATTTTGTGCACAATATTTATTTTTCCAGGCCATGTGGACTCTGCTTTTCCTGACTTTATATCTGGGTTTCTAGTGCTTCAGTTGGATCCAGGACACAGTTTGTCATATCTGTGATATACACTGTAGATTATTCTGTTAAATTTCAAAAATACTTTTACTATAATTAATTTTAGCCAGGTTATTTGTGCAAATCTCAGCTACTATAGCTTTAAAGACCTTTTTTAAATTGTCAGGTTGCATACTAGATCCTGCACCTCTGATAAAGCTTTTGTGTAAAGCAAAGTGCTGGGAAGTCAGTGTGTCCTCATGATTTTATTTTTGCTTTTTGTCTTTTATTCAGAATAAATGTTTAGCTGTTGCTGTTTTGCATGAGGCTCCTGTATTTGCACCAAGGGTGTAGACAGGCATACTCACTGTACACATTTGTGTACAGTTTTGTTGAGTGCCTGTCACAAACCATCTGCCTTTCTGTTAACATTTTCATTCTAATCTGTAGTATTTGAGTTAGTGTAGGCCACTGAGGAGTGACTCTGTTTAAACTTCTGTTTGTTTAGGAAACAGATACGTGTATAACCTCTTTAGAGATTACAGGAATCATCTGACAGCAATCTGACTTGTTTGGAAGGGGGTGCCATTTGGAAAGGATGTGTACATTTTTTAATGGGGGGGTGTAACTGTTGGAGATTGTGTACAAAACGGAAATTTCTGGCTACACCCCTGATTTGCACCCCTGTTTGAGTGTCTGTACATGGAGCTAGGTCTCTGTTTTCAGTGTCACTTGCAAGATTTGTTGATCTGCGGCTTCTTTTATTGATCACCTTTGAATAAGAGATTTATTAGTTTATCAATTGAGTTAGGGAATTTTAATAGCTCTGGTTTGATGATTTTTCTGTCTTTTTTTTCTATGGTACTGGAGCACTCCTAATGCATGACTTTGGTTCATTATGTCTTACTTGGTAATCAAATGATTAATTAATAAATAGATAAAATAAATACATGCATCAGCTTGCCAGTCTCTCCTGTCCTGAGGCGAAGTATAGGTCACATGATCTGCTACTACCTTCAGGAGATGAGTGGGACTGGAGATTAGCAAACCAGACCTTTAAAAGCTCCTAAGTCTTTTACCAGACTACTTAAACCCTTACAGCTGCTTCCTGTTGTGCACCAGCCACGGTGGATTATGTGATGCTGCCTTGCAACTATTGTGTACGTTTAGAATTTGGGGAACAACAGGATCAACCAGATTTTTGGTAAAGCAGTTGAAGAAAAAATCATTGCTGGCACCAAAATTATTAATTGGGACCAGCAGTATACACATGTTGGAGGGTTATTTGATGGACAGGATGTTTCCTTTACCAAAAATATCTACCTGAAATTGAATACTCATCCCTGGGACTTTAGCTACTGCTGTTGCTTGTCTACCCATGACAGCATAATCCTGTTTTTGATGCCATTATTGTTTTCCTTGCAGTGTCATAAAAATTCATGATAACATGCATAGCAAGCAACAGAAGCAAACTAAAAGGGACTAAGATCTCACTTTCACACGTATTTGGCCAGTAACAAAGAATATATAGAAGATAAACACTAAAACTATATGAATTATAAGCGGAATTGTTTTTAAATATTGCCTTTTGTAATGTTTCCTCAGAGATATCCGTAACATAGAAACATTGAATATGATGGTAGAAGAAGGCCCAGCAGCCCATGCAATATGCTGAACACTGCATTATTTGTGTGTGATAGTCCTACTGGACATCCATCCACTTATTTGTTTCTCCTACTCTACAATCCCCTGTTCTTATCAGGCCCTTGAGCCTGTCTCTCCCCTCCCTTTATTGAATCCCCCCACTGTTTTAGCACACAACCATCTAACTTTCTGCTCCACCGGTCCACCACAGTTTCTATGAAAAGTATTTTTGGTGGTCCCTCTGATCGTTCCCCAGCCAACTTCAGTGGATTACCCCTTTTACTTGTATTTGTGCTAAGGGTGAACAACTCATTCCAGTTGACCCTGTTTCTCTATGGAGTTAATAATACATTTCTACCATGTTCCTCCTTTCCAGCCTCATCTGCAAGGTATACATGTTGTAGTCTCTCAGTCTTTCCTCTTCGTTTTCTCCCCTTGTCCCTGGATCAATCAGGTCACCCTCTACTGCACTCCCTCTCCATCCTTCTGCAGCTGTGGACTCCAAAATCTTGCAGAGTACTCCAGGTGGGCTGAATCAGGGACCTATATAGGGGAGAGGATTATCTCCTTGCTTACAATGCTGATTCCCTCCTCTTATACACCCAAGCATCCTGTTAACCCTCCTCACTACTCTGCTGCATTGACTGCACTGACACTTTCAGGCTGTCTGAGATTATCATTCCCATGTCCCTTTTCTCAGCCATTCTCTCTACTGCAACCCCTACCATCAGGTACTGCATTTTCAGATTTTTACTTCTCACTGTTAGTCTTTTATGTATGACAGTGTATACTAATCAAGAATTAGTTTTTGCCATCAAAAATCAACTTAAATACAAAACAAGTGTCACAAAAATAAACTCCATTGTAAGCCCTGCTTATTTATCAGGACACTTACTTGTTTTTAAAAGTAGTTACTGGCATGTATTTTACCCCCACCCATCAGTAGACCTATTCAAGAAGCTGTGGCTTTATTGAACCCTGTTAATAGAAGATGGCTGCTGTAGTTGTGCTGCAAGTTATCTTGCCTTTTTGCAAATGTTTTCAGTTAAAACCTACATCAGAATTTACACAATAGTGGGCTAAAGTATTCACACTTCATAGAGCTGTCCTTTATGTTTGTAAAAAGTACCAGTTCTCATATTTGGCAAGAATGTCCCTGATTTTGAGGGCACTAAGCAGAAAATCAATGCGGCTAGACTATAACAAAACTCTATCAAGCTTAAAAGCCATCTTTGTCTAAGACTCAGTAATAAGTGCCAAAGTAAGCTTACTTATGCAGGTTTCAGCATAATCTAGCCTCCTATATAGAGAAGCTAATGGACTTCAAAGCCTTATATGAACTCCAGGCAAAGCCGTTATAGTACATTACAGGATTTCATTACTGTTTCCAACTTGAAGGCCCCAGGGTGACGTGGGGGAGTACTCTTCATATGTTCTATTGGTCCTTGTATGAGGTATCCTTAACATAGAAACATAGACTTTCACGGCAGATAAAGACTGTTTGGCCCACCTAGTCTGCCCATTTCCATACCTACTGGATAAGCTGCAGATCCTAGTTATCCAACAGCCTATTTCTTCCTACCCCCCACAAGAATTGCCTTATGTCTGTCCCATGCATTCTTGAATTCTCCCACAGTTTTAGACCCCACAACTTTCTCAGGAAGGTGATTCCATGCATCCACCACCCTCTTTGTGAAAAAATACTTCCTCACATTGTCTCTGAGCCGTCCCCCCTCTATCTTCAAATTGTGCCCCTTGTTCTTGCACATCTCTTTTCTGAAAGATGTTACCCTCTTGGACTTTGTTGATTCCACTGAGGTACTTAAAGGGGTCTCAGAACTGGATGCAGTACTCCAGATGGGGTCTCACCAACTGTCTATACAGAGGGATAGCAACTTCCTGTTTTCTGCTGGTGATGCCTCTCCTATACATCCCAGTATCCCCCAGCCCTCTCTACTGCCTTCTCACATTGCTTCCTAACCTTAAGGTCATCTGATATGATTACCCCAGGTCCCTTTCCATTTTGTTTGTTATTACTACCTCCTCCCCCATTGTGTACTCTTCCCTTGGGTTTTTGTTTCCAAGGTGCATTATTTTGCACTTCTTTGCATTGAATCCAAGCTGCCATACTTCTGACTATTCCTCTAACCTTGCCAAGTCCCTTCTCATCCTTTCCACGCCCTCTTGTGTATCAACCCTGTTGCAGATCTTTACTATGGATTTAAAATCCTTTAGTATTCATACCACTTTTTAACATACAGATGTAACCTTTTTTCTTCTGAACTGCAGTGATGCCCCATTCATTTCATAGCCCATGCAGATTTACCAGTACCATAGCTTTTAGATGCCCATCTCAAACAACTGCGGGGTCTGATATTCAGAAATGGGCAAAGTGGAGTGTAAATAAGTGCACTGTACCTTGCCCTTGCCTGGGTGCCCAAAACTGCTATATTCAGTGGAATAACACACTGGCACTGTTCCACTGAATATAGGGCTATTGTGGCCCAGCACTAAGCCACTTAGTGCTGGGCAGACATAGTTCCTGAAATAGGGCATAATGATTTCTTGCACCCAGGCTAAATGTCCCATATTCAAATTGACCCATGCAAATGAGTTCATTGGGCATGCAAGGCACTAAAGGGCCATTTGCGTGGGATACACATAAGGGGACCCTAGCGATGACAAGGAAAGGGTAAACAAGGGACACCTGGGGATAGCGTATATAGGCAGACAAGATGGGTCAGGTGTCCTCATTTGCCATCAAAGTCTATGTATCAAATTTACATGCCCATTATGGGCTCATTTGTCGATACTATAGGTGATGTAGCAGGGCACCCCACCACGCCAGTGTTGGACCACTGCTTAAACTACCGTTCCTTGGTACTTTGTCCCCAGCTGATCGCAGTCCGATGTGTCAGAACATACTTCCCTAGTGTACAGTGGTCCCTCCCCGCTGATCATCGTCCTGATGTGTAAAACACAATGCCCTGGTGGCTGTAGTCCCTCCCCACTGATCACTATTCCAATGTATAATAACATAATGCCATGGTGGCTGAGTGGTCCCCCCACCAGTCACCATCCGGATGTCTCAGAACATAATTCCTGGTGTTCAGTGGTCCTCCTCCCACCAATCCTTGTAAAATAATGTTACACATTCCCTGGTGTCCAGCAGACTGCCCCAACCCAGAAGATAGTTCCCCATCACCCCGCACCCCCAGTCCTGAACCCAATCTGGCGACTGGCACAGCACTCTGCTCACCACCATGGCCAGCCACCGACTGAACTGTCAATGGGCACATACTGTATACAGTATACACTCAATGACTGACTTAATGAGAGTGCACTATATACAGTATGCGTTCATTGACAGTGCAGTCAGTGGCTAGCCATGGTGGTGAGTAGAGGGCTGTTCTGGTCACTGGCTCAGGTTCGGGTTGGGGGTGGGCTGGTGGGCACTACCTGCAGGGGTTGGGGTCTGCTAGAGCTAGAATAGTGTAAATATTATTTTACATGGGATCAGGTGAGGAGAGGGACCACTGGACACCAAGGAATTATGTTCTGAGACATCTGGACAGCCATCAGTGGGGGGGGTGAGACCACTAGCCACCAGAGCATTATGCTATTATACACTGGGACAGCGATCAGTGGGGGGAGGGACCACTAGCCACCAGGGCATTATGTTTTATATGTCGGGATGGCAATCGGTAGGGAGAGGAGGGACCACTAGCCACCAGGGCATTATGTTTTTATACATCAGGGTGGTGATTGGCAGGGGAGGGCCACTGGACACCAGGACTACTTTATTGTGGGGTGCACTGCATTTCCTCTGCCAACCACTAGGATTGCACAGGAGTAAGCCGGGTTTCAATGGGCGGTATGTGCGTTGTGCAGGGGACTGGGCAAAACAGCCTTGCATGGTGCATATACTCTGAATACTGGACTGCACCAATATTCAGGTCCTCACCCCTTCATTTACATTGTGCCCCCCTCTGATATTTGCTGGGGGTGAAAACCCTGTTTGCCCATGCTAACTGGGCTTTTCAATATTGCGCAACAACGCTAAACCCGGTTTGGGCAGGCAAACTTGGATTTGCACCCAGGCAAAGTTTGAATATCAGGCCACAGATATTCAGGGCTTATTCCAAACCATTCAATGTACACTATAATATTGCCTGACAGAATAAGATATCAATAGCAGTGACTGGTGAAAAAGTATAAATAATGTAAAAACTGAAGTATAATGGTGCTTGATGGTGACTAACCTTTTACCATTGTATTTCAATGTTTTGCATACACTATTCCATTTTTTCCATTGTGCACTCTTGTGTTTAGAAACTATTAATTTTGATTTTAAGAAGGATCACTGCAGTACTCACAATGGTTGAGATTTTCTTAATTAAGGTTTTCTTTAACAGTCCTATATTTGGAATATTATGTGGCTATCCTATGTGGCTGTAGAGTAAAATGAAAGTTATAACCAAAATGCCTCTCAAAATGCTTAAGATGAATGAAAGAGCAGTTATTCACTAACTTAGGGCAATACAAATTTAGAATGATAGCCCCTGCAGTAAAGTTTCTTTTTCCTACCAGCGTCTTGTGTCTTTTTTTTTTAATCAAACTGGAACTACCTCATTGTTCTATCACAAATCATCAAACCAGGAAGAGACCTGCCCTTTTTCCACCAGACTGATGCGCAATGAAACCTGAGTATCTATAATGCCAAAACCAATTTCTGACTTGGGCTTCAAGTGCCAACATGTACCTGTGCCGTACTCGCCCCTCGACATCAGCTGGGTATGCACATCCTCGTGCAGTCACGTCAGTGCCATCAAAGCTGGTGAGCAGGGAAGGGGGAACTGTGTTTGCACTGAATCTTTTACTTATTATGTCTTTTTTTTAAATTACTATACTTTTTTGAAGTTTTTCAATTACAACATACAATACAAAACATCACATCACATGATTTATAACACTAATTACTTCTACTACACAAGGCATAAACAGCCCTCCATTGCACAGCCATACTTCAAAGATGTGCAGAATTTTTTACTTTCATTAAACTTATAATTCCTTCTACTGTTAGTAAGACAGAGATTTTATACCATGACTTCTCTATACGTTACATTCAACTAGTTCCAGCAATGTATGGAGTTTTCCTTTTTTGGGGTTACATATGGGCTGGCAGTATAGCCTAGAGGTTAGAGTAATGAGCTGTGAATGAGCTTGGTACATCCAGCAGACCTGGGTTTGATTCCCACAACCTCCACTTGCATATTGTATGACTCTGAGTAAGTCACTTAACCACCCAGTGCTACCGGGTCACCCCTGAAAATAGGCACTTGTGCCTAGTAGGCCTTACCAGGTTACCAAACAATAAAAAACATCTAGACCAGCGGTGCCGAAATTGTTTGAAAAGCGGCAGGGCCAAGGACATAAGCGGTACATTTTCCCCTATTAAATATGTTACCATGATAGCAAAAAGTGATAGGGCCACTTATGAAAGTGGTAGGGACATGGCCCTAGGGGCCCCCCTGTTCTGGCACCTATGATCTAGACTCAGAACCAGGTCAAGCCTACTTATCATGTCTGACAGATGAGTTTCTGCTTACAGCACAAGGCTGAACAGAATTAGTACTCGAATTCAGCAGAGGTAAATTTTGTATTTGTAATGAATGAATGAAACTTTGTGTCTTAAACTGTTTTGTTTCATTTAGGCATGTTTTTCTAGAAAGTGAGCAGGCAAAAATATAGATTCCCACCACAGTGAAATGAAACAAAATGCGTCAAGACACAAAGTGTCATTCATCCATTACAAATATGTAAGTTAACCTCTGCTGAATCTGAGAGCTAATTTTATTTCAGACTTGTGCTGTAAATGAAAACTCATCTGCCAGATGTGATAAGTGAAAGACTTAATGTGAACACAGTTCCTGCCCACTCACCAGCTGTGACGGCACTGATGTGACTGCGTGAGGATGTGCATTCCTCATAGGCATCATTTAGGGGGAGCTAGGGTTTGCATTTGAGACCCCTATAGTTTCTTTGCAACCTCTATGATGTCTGATGCAACCCCTAAGAACCCCATAAACAAAAGTTCCCCTAGCAATTATTTTCATAAATTTCATGGTTGGAGGAGTAGTGCAACCCCTATAATTCTGCTGAAATGGCATTTTGCAACTCCTATGATTCTGGTGAAATGAAATTAAAGGGCATAACTGGCTGAGGTCAGGGGTGAGTACAGCATGGGTGCATGTTGGTGCGTAAAGCCCAAGACAGATAATGGCTGTGACATCATAGATACTCGGGTTATACTGTGCATTAGTCCAGTGAAAAAGAAAAGGCAGGTTTGATTGTAGGTGACAAAACAATGAGATGGTTCCAGTTTGGTAGAAAAAAAAAAAACAGGACATAAGATGCTGGTAGGAAAAACAAACCATACTGCAGTGGCTATCATTCTAAAATTGTATTGCCCTAAATTAGTGAATATCTGCTCTTTAAGGTACTAATTACAACTGAATATGCCATGTGAACCTGAAGATGTTTAAATATTTTGCATGCAATGGGGCAATTTAACATTTTATCAGATACATGATAGTATTTTGGTACTGTATATGTCAAATTTGTCAACATAAAAAGGATAGGAAATTCATTTTATTGGATGCCCTGCTGAAAACCAGGAGCTCTGTACAAATAATGACACAGAACACATTAAATCCATAAGTAGATGCAGGTAAATAATTTAATAAATAAATGAACTCTAAATAAATGAATACTAAATATAAGCCATTATTCTAAATAAGTAATCCAGTAAATAAAACTGCAAATACATTTAAAGCAGTAGTATTTGTTAGTCATCAAAATTGTTCATTATATACTTCTTATAGCAATTTGTTTTCTGACATCCTTAGTCATAATCATTATTTCTTCATTTCTTCAGATATGGTTAAAACCAGCTTTATAATTATTTTGAATTAATGATTCAAGTCATTAAAGATGGCCTCCACTTGCATTTTTTTTTAAAATGTCTTCCATGAATGGTCCTTTGTGACTGTACATGCTGGATTTATACTGTGAATGTAGTATGATGGTACTAGCACATGTTTTGGTGGTAAGTAGTACTGCATCACACCAAGATGTTCAACTTTATCATACTGGACACAGCAAGAGAGCTGGAATTAAAACACCCAAATCCTGTGCCTCAGTTTAGGAATGCAGGAAAACAAAAAGAAAAATTGATATGGTGATGTTTTTTGTCAGAAATACATTATTATTAAAGCAAATGACATGACAGGATGTTTAACCTGCAAAAACGTGTGGCTTTTTTTTTTTGGCTTCTTGCCTCTGGTGTGCTCTAGTCTATGTCCAGAAGACTGAAGTTACACATAAGTATAATTCTTCCCTGTCCGTCTTCCTTCCTTTTTTTTTGTCTTTGTACTTTAAAATGTCTTAGATTTTCAAATAAAAATATAAGACAGACAATTTAATAATACATCAGTTATATGTGAATTCACAATACCAACTAAATACAAAAACAAGCTTGGTAAATTGTGTTCACTAGTGAGAAAGTAGAGGAGATAAGAGATTTCCATTCTTTTAACAAAAGTTCTTGGAGAGCTCTACAATTGACAGAGTACTGCTGATATAGGTTATTGTTTAATCTTGTAGCTAGCATAGCACATCAGGAGTCTTCAAAAATAATGAGTGGTTCTGAAGACATCTCTGCTTGAGTCTTTTATATATATATATATATATGTGTGTGTGTGTGTGTGTGTGTGTGTGTGTGTGTGTGTGTATGTATGTATGTATGTATTCAGATGAATGGAGGACAGCCAGGAAATATCTGAAGCCTTCAATGACTTCTTTACAAACCTGTCCACATATAAAGAACAAATAGATAAGAAATACACAGGAAAGGAAACGCTGATTAACAAAAAAGACAATGTAAACACATCTAATTTTGTAGGTGTCTGTAAAAGAAGTATTGCATTTATTAATAAATTTAGGAGCAAACAAAGGGACAGGGAAAGATGGCCTATTGCCAAGATTACTGAAAGCAGGAGCCAAACTTGCGTCTGATTTCACTGCACTGGAAGTGTGGTTTAGACATAAAAACTTGTCTTTAATACTAAAAAAACTAAATGCATGCTATTTACCCACAGACCCTCCTCCTTAAGTATCCTTGCCCCTCTCCATAAGGATACTCCGGAATCTGTCCCTACTTTTAAATACCTGGGCATCACTCTGGACCCCTCACTCTCTCTACTCACCCATGTCTCCTTACTAACTAAATCACTGAACTAAAAGATAGGCCTCCTCTATCGCATTCATCCCTTTCTCACTGCTGTAGCTTGCCATCAGATTGCCTCCTCATCCCTCCTCCCAATCCTAACCCACAGTGCTTCTCTACTGCTCTCTACCAGTGCCGCTGCCACGTCTCTTCTCACACAAGCATACCATAGAGTGAGGAGGTTCACCCTTGGGATCGATGCCCATCACCATCACTGTGACATCCTTTCCTCCTTGGGGTGGTTACCCAATGAATCAAGACTAAGATTCTCCACCCTGTGTTTCATGTTTAAACAAGTACACACTTATACTACCCCCATCTTAGAGATATCATCTGCTGTAGAATTGCCCCAGTCACTAAGATCTTCCACCTCCCCTCCTACAAAGGCCTACTGCTCAGCTTGCTTTTGTGTGGTCCTTCCCATTTGTTGCTGTCACTGACTGGAACTCCCTTCCCCCTCTGTCCTGTCACACACACTCTCTGAGTTCAAGACCACTTGCTCTCCTTTCTTACTGCCTCTTCTCGTGTTCCTGCTGTAAAGGGCACCAATGACTGCACTTGTTACACACACTTGCTCCCTTTCTTATCTGTTGGCAATTGAATGATTACTCTGCTATATTTGTTGACAATCTTGTGATTATTCTAATTCTGAACTGAAATGACGTTTATGTATTTTGTATATACAGCTGTGTAAATATTGTCCTTCTTTGCTTTTCTGTATTTTATGATACATTTTTAGTGTGTTATCAAAGACTACTATCATTTACTGTTTACTTCCACTTGTTGAACTGTCTTTACCTGTTATGCCTTCAATTTATAGAGAGATGCTTTTATCATGTTGTACTCCCAGGTCGACCATGAAAAAGGGACTGTAATTGTCTCAGTGGACTTACCCGGTTACCAAAACTCAAATAAATAAACAGCTGGTGAAACCTGTTACATTTTCCTTGAACCTGTCATTGTGCACAAACAAACTCCCAAGATGCTGGAAAACTGAGGAATTAAACACTCTCATCTTTAAGTCTGGTGATAAACAGCTGGTAACAAATTACAGACCAATTTCTGTCCTCCCAGCGTTTGCAAAACTCCTTGAGAGAGTGTTTTTTAATCAGTTAACAAATCATTTAGAAGAAGGAAACTTACTCATTAGAGACCAATATGGTTTCCGCAAAGGGTACAGCACATCAACTCCCATGGTCAGGCTGACTACAGCTATATATGATAATAGCCCTGTTTACACTGTGGTCTTTACAGCACATCAACCCATGCTCACTGGTTGATGTGCTCCAATAACAGATGTAGACACCAGATGCATTAAAAGTGCTGCAGGATCCATTTTTGACTCTGACCCAGGAGTGGGGATCTCAGTCAGATTGAACGCATTAAGCTGCATTGTAAACTTCTAATGTGCTTCATCTGTTGCCAAGCCCCTTGTCTCCCTGCCAATGACCCTGCCTCCAGACTGTCCAGCCTCCTCTGTAGCGTGACCAGCAGTGCAGTAAGAACAGGTGGTGTAAACTCTCTCTCTCTCGTTCTGGGAGCACCTCTACCATGGGAAAAAGTGGTGAAAAATAGCAAGCAGTGTTGCCGTGTAAACACGGTGAATATGGACAAAGGGATGCTCACTGGAGCCATTTTACATTGACCTGACCAAAGCCTTTGACCTGGTGGATCACCACCTGCTACTAGGACAATTAAAATACTTGGGAGTAGAGGATTACACATTAAACTGGTTTAAAGATTGCTTAACTAACAGAGTAAAAATGGTTAAAATTGGATCCAAGAAATCAGGGGTGAGAATCATTGACAAGGGGATACCTCAGTGTTTGGTCCTGGGTCCACTCTCGTTCTCCATATTTATAAACTAATTACCAGAGATCTGTGACAAAGCATCAATAATAATGTACGCTGATGACATGGTACTTTACTGTGCAGGTAAAACAGGAGTGGACCTGCAGGGGAACCTCCAGCTCCTATACAATGCTTTGCAAACATGTTTTTTTGATAATAAACTGCTGCGGCTGAATAAGAAGAAAACCTAAGTCATGGCTCTTGGGACATGAAAAAAAGTAAGAGAAATAGGAAACAACCTAAGAATTCAAGGGTTCAGTGGTTACAAGCTTGAGGAGGTAGCAAGCTTTAATTACCTGGGAGTAATGTTAGACCAAACCTTGTCGTACAGTGACCACATAACAAATGTCATGAAGAAGATACTTAATAAACTTGGGTTCTTGTACAGAAACAACAACAGCCTAAAAAATGATGTGAAAGGAACCATTGCAAAGCAAGTCTTACTACCTGCTTTGAAATACGATTCTTTACTCTTACTGTAACTTGCCAGTTACAGATATTAGGAAATACGAGATTACTTTTAACAACATCATTCACTTGCTACAGACAAATGAAGGTTGGAACACCACTGTGTCTTATGTAGGAATTTTGACATTCTTTCTCCAAAGCTTTGAATTCTAAATTCAATCTTAGTTTTCATCTGTACAGTTTTGAATACAGAAATGCCTAGGAACTCAGTGTAAAAAATATGGATATGCAAAATATCAAATTGTCAAGAAAAACAAATCATTATAGTGAAACAAGGTGCAAATTAAAGCTAGCTGAGCATCTCCTTTCAAGATTTGGCTTAAAACTAGCAAACAACTTAATTGAAAAGGGGTTAGAGTTCAAAATAAAACCTAGTATTTTTAAGAAAACCTTGAGCAAGCTTACAAAGACACTGTCCCTTTGTAACTGTTTTGATGTACCGTGATTCTACTGTCATAACATCCAATCATGACCATACATAATGCACAGAAATTTGTAAATATTGTACTATAGCGACACTAGTGACAGTTTATTGCCTGTTTGTAACCTGTCTTTGTATTATTCACCTACTGTATTCCCTCATCCCCAGGCATGGTTGAAAATAAATCTTTGATCCAGACCACTTTCCTGGTAAAATGTACAAAGTAAAAATAAAATAAATAAAAAATGTATTTTCTTAAGTAGGATAAGAAAGCAGTAGTGCTACCACTTGCTGCAGTGACTAAGTGAGTTCGGGAGCAAACTTGGGCTGTTGGAGGTTCGGCCGGGGGAAGCAGGATTGAGTGTATGATGGACTGCTGTCCTCCTCCTCCTCTGGGGAGGGGGGTGGCATGGTATACTTCCCGCACAGTGACATACGTCGATGCCGACAACATGGACATGTCACTGTAGAAGTCTGCCCGGGACCCGGCAACACTTTACTGCATCCTGCACCCCCTCCCCGATCCAACTCCGACTCTGAATTGGAATCCTTTATTGCGAGGGGTGGGGGGCAGAGCCCACCATGTAGGGGATTGGGGGCCGAAGCCCCCCAAAGAAAAACACTGCTCAATGTGCATGGCTTCCTGCTGACTGAAAATTGCTGTTGACATGGAGTCTGTCACTGTGATGCCAGTTGATGAAATAGTTGTGTGAACCGGCATTGTAGAGCCGGGTGGCACTGACCTCAGCAGTAACCTGGCCCTGGTGGTGGCTGGGGTGGGGTGTCAGAACTACTTTGCAGAGTTTGGAGCATCAGGAAGCCTGATGTACCATGCACAGGAGTGTGCATGGTGGCATCCTGATTCTGTTGTACACCAATCCTTAAGGTGGCAACAGAACACCAAGGAAACCCCCTGGCTGACAAGATGACTCCAACTACCCACAGGCCCTGCACCCGATGACTAAGCACTGCTACAGAACTGGATCCATTTTGTGGTGGGGAACCCAAGGGGGGAGGAAGCCTTAGAGGAGCGCATTGGCAGGGTAAATCCTAGAGATGTTGGGCGGATGGGGCTGGAATGGTCAGCATGAAGGGCCACCTGGTGATCAGGTGTCAAACAGCACTAACTGAAAAAATAAAAAAAAAGGGTTAGAAAGGGTACCAGGTTTCTTCAATAGTTTCAAGTTTTCCAGCTAATGTCAATGCAACTCTTTCTTTGTCAGCTACGTAACTGTAAATTGTTGTACCAGTCAACAAAGGAGGGAGGGAGGCGTTGGGGATTTCCAGTGTTACTAAAGCAATCTGAGAATCTATGCCTAAACAAAAAACAAAACAAACTTGTGTGAAAAATAAATTTTACTTTTAGTAATCTTTTCACAGATTTTGTGTACTTCGTATCAGGTTCCTTTAATAACTGAACAGTTACTGAGCATATGACTAAGATCTGAATGTTTTTGTTGATACTATCAACATCTGCTTTCTCAGTCATTAGAGAGAATAATTTTTTTATAGTTAATTTCTTTCTTTCCCGGGTGGCACTCCTTCAAGCCAGATCCCCCAGTCCCATCCCCTGCTCGCAGTTAACCTTCCGCTGTCCTCCACGGCTTGCCCCCCATGGCACGGCAGTGGGGATCCTTCAACTCGCCGGAACAGATCCAGTGCGAAGGTTACTGCTATTCGCGGGAGCGGGGCCTGTGGGGATCAGCTGTCATTGTGCCATGCCCAGGACTCATTTTTCCACATTTTCTCCCCTCAGGAGAAGAGGTGTGCAATGACGCCCTAAGGGGAGAGCGTGCACATGTCTGCACACACTCATCCAAGCGTCTGCCTCCTCTCCTCCCCCTTTTCTAGTGTCAGTGTGCTGCCAGCCAGTCAACACCAACTGCTGGTGACCCCCTCCCTGGTAGAAGGAGAGCAGTCCCTCAGATGCTCAATTCTTCTCCTCCCTGCCAACCCCTGGTGGCCCGTGCTCATTCCTGAACATGGGTACCAGTGTAATCGAGGCAAGCGTCCAATGCCTCAGCCCTCAGCACCACGGGCGACTCATTGGAAGAATAATAATAATAATACTGATGCAGAATTTTAAATTGAGTTGTCTTACCCTTGACTTCCTGTAGCATTTGTACACATGCTTCCAAGTTTTTGCCTAATCCTCCATAGAGATGCGTTCCCTCGGTTCCTTTTCCCATTTCTCTTTGGACACTTGTGAGGGAGAAGATAACATTGTTATTTCTAGTAATAGTTTATAAATCATACTGGCCCCTCTTCTCATGGAGTCTAATTTACATGCCTGTTGCCATTCTTCGTGATCAGGAAGGGTGAGTTCAGGGGTTAATATCAATTGCTGCAGTGCCTGACTGAACAGCAGATACAGCACAAACTGGAATGTGTGCAAATTAAATTTACGCTTAAATTCCTTAAAGGAGAGAAACCTCTTAGTTTTGGTATCTAATAAGTCACTGATGTTAGTGATCCCAGCTGAGATACAGGTTAAATCCTCCACATGGGAAAGCACAGTTACGTAAGAACTTACCATAACAGTAGATCTTCGAGAACAGCTCTTGCAGCAGGTTACACCATTAGGACTGAAGCCGGCAAGCGCCAGGACCCCGGAGATCTTTTCTAGCTAGCTATCTTCAGTGGGGACCGCCCCCGACGTCGGCCCACCTCCGGCGTCAGCGCGTGGTATGAAGGCGGTCCCGCCAGAATCCCCAGTTCTCCCACGGAGATTCCCTGCCAGAGGTGTCAATAGCCGAGGAGACCGAGGATCCACCAATCAGAAGGCAAAACGGAGTGCGAAAGAACTCCCAATAGGAAAGTAGGAAATTCCTTTCCAAGAAAGAACTGACTCATACGCTCGTCCAACCACATGGATGAAAATGAATTTCGTTGTCTGAACTGTCAGACTGGCTGGTTGAAATACCTACTATCTATTTCTCCTTTACTCCTCTATTCTAGAAGGAGCCGGTGGAAGAACTCCTCAAGGGGAAGCGGCAGGCGGGAAGGTACCTGCTGCAAGAGCTGTTCTCGAAGATCCTATTACGTAAGTTCTTACGTAACTGTACTATCTTACTTGAGATACAGCTCTTTAGCAACAGAATCACCAATAGGACTGATTCCCAAGCAGTAAGGCTTGATCCCTTCACACGGAGGAGGAAAGAAAAGGATAATGCCAAGGCAGCCCCCAGCCTCAGTTCAGGACAGGAGGCCCTGTAGCGCAGCCTGGCCGAAACACGGCTCTTCGCCTGGAGGCGATATCCAGACTGAATGCCTGATAAAAGTATGCACAGAATTCCAAGTAGCTGCAGCGCAGATAGAAGAGGTTGACACATTTTTGAGAGCTGCAAAAGAGGTGGCTACGCCCCTGGTAGAATGTCCCCGGACGGGACCTGGGAGGGGCTTTTGCTTGGACTGATAGCAGTAAGAGATACACTGCATGAGCCAGCGGGATAAGGATTGCTTAGACACTGGCCGGCCTCTCATTCTCTGTGCAAAGGACACAAAAAGTTGCTCCGAAGTCCTGAAAGACTTAGTTCTATTGAGGTAATACCTCAGGCTGCGGTGAACATCAAGCATATGAAGCAAGGCCTCTCCCCTGTTGGAATAGTTCGGGAAGTAGACCGGAAGGTCCATATCCTGATTTAAGGTCAGAACTGAAACCACCTTAGGCAAAAACTTAGGATTCGTTCTCAGAGACACTCTGTCTCGGTGAAAAACCAAATAAGGCTCCTTACACATCAGGGCATGAAGCTCAGAAATCCTTCTGGCTGAAGTAACTGCAACTAAAAACAACGTCTTCCAAGACAGAAAACTTAGCTCGCATTCCGCAGCTGGTTCAAAGGGAGGGGCGTAAGCTGCTCCAAAACAAAAGGAGATCCCATGGAGGAATGGGTCTTTAATAGGAGCCCTAGGTGCAGCACCCCTCTCAGGAACTCCCAAAGAAGTGTCCAGTTGAGCAATGGTGCATTGGCCCACGGCTGGTGATAAGTCGAAATAGCACAGAGGTGAACTTTGATAAAAGAGTAGGCTAGCCCGAGTGAAAAGGGAAAGGAGGTAGTCCAAGACTGCCCCACAGGACAACCTAATGGGGAAAGATCACGAGCCCGTGGAAAAGGCAAAATCTATGCCATTTCATGGCGAAGTAACACCAGTAGCTGGCTTTTTTTTGGCAGAGAGTACCTCTGCCACCTCCTGTGAGACCCCGTGTCGCATAATGGCTACGTCTCTAGGAGCCAGGCGTGCAGGTTCAGAGACCGCAGATCCGGATGTAATAAAGACCCTTGCTCCTGAGACAGAAGGTGAGAACTGCGTGGCAATGGGAGTGGAGGTTCCCGCAACAGCTGCGCCAGCAAGGGAACCAGATTTGTCTGGGCCAAAATGGGGCCACCAGAATCACCCGTGCATGCTCCCTGTGCAGTTTGAGCAGAACTCTCTGTATCAATGGGAAAGGAGGAAAGGCGTAGAGGAACCTGTTCTCCAAGGAGATGGACAACGCGTCTCGCCAGAAAACTCCAGGCCCTGGATCTAGCGAGCAGAAATTGGGCAGTTTTGCGTTGGATGGGGATGCAAATAGGTCTAACTCTGGGGTCCCCCATCGAAGGAACAGGTCCTCTGCTACCTCCTGAAGAAGCTCCCACTCGTGGACTCTGGCCTGAGAACGACTCAGGCCATCTGCAATCGTGTTGTCCACACTGGGGCGATGCAGCGACTAGACTTGCGCCATGTCCGATTACCCAATCCCACACTCTCATGGCCTCCCTGCAGAGGGTAAGAGTGTCACGCCTCCCCTACTTGTTGAGGTAATACATCACCGCCGTGTTGTCCATTTGAAGCAGGATGGTACACAGTGGGATCATGGACTGGAAAGCCCGGAGAGCATAGAGAACCACCCTCATCTCAAAACATTGATGTGCAGATGAGCTTCAGCGGACTCAAATGCCCTGAGACTTCACCCCATCCAGGTGAGCTCCCCACCCGAGACCTGAAGCATCCATGGTGATTGTAATTCTGGGGACGTATACGCAAACGGACGCTCTCGAGAGCTGACCTGGGCTAACCACCATTGCCAGTCCTGAATCACCCTTTTGTGATTCTGACCGGATGCTGCAGATGGTCTTGCCTCTGTTCCCACTGGCCTGTGAGCATCCACTCGCGTTCCGGCGCATGTGGAGCAGCGGAGGGACCGTGGGAATGGCGCAGCCGGCAGCGACCGAGGCTGGCGAAGGATTCCAACCTGGCGGGCCGGTCTGATTCGCTGATGGGTCCTCTATGGGGGACCTGATGCGTTCCGCCCTATCGCCTGGGAGGAAGGCCCTCCCTGGACCGTGTCCAGAACTGCGCCTATGAACTGCAGGTTCTGCGGCGGTACCAAGACCGACTTCTCCTGGTTTATCAAAATCCCGAGTGATCTCGAACAGGATCTGAGTGTCCTGGATCGCCTGGAAGAAGCGCCTCTGGGCGGCCATGAGAAGCTCAATCGTCGAGGAGTGCAGGGAACACATAGTGGCCTTCCTCCCAGAGCAGCTGCCACGACCACCATGCACTTGGTGAAAACCCTTGGGCGGATGACAGTCTGAAGGAAGAGCTCGAATTGGAAATGGTGGCTAAGAGACACGGCGCAGGAACCTCTGATGCGCCTGAGCTATGGGGATGCAGGTAGGCATCCTGCATGTCTAAGGCAGCAATAAATTGCCTTGTTTTAGCATGGGAATGAGACCCGGAAGGGTCACCATGCGAAACCTCTTGTGAGCGACCGACAGGTTGAGGTCGCTTAAGTCCAGAATTGGACGGAGGTCCCCTGTCTTTTTGGGAACCAGGAAGAAGTGAGAATAATACCCTAGTCCTCTCTGGTTTCCTGGGACAGGTTGAATTGCTCCCTTGTCCAAGAGAGCGATCACCTCTTGCCAAATCAAGTCGCGGTGCTGACCCGAATATCGGGAGAGCAGAGGAGGCCTTGAGGGTGGACGTTCTTCGAATTCTAAAAAGTGGCCTTTGCTGACCAATTGAAGAACCCACCTGTCAGTGGTTACTTGCCAACCCGAGAGGAATTGCATAACGACCCCGACCAAACATCCCTGCTGATCCTGAGGCGGGGGCGGCGAAAGGAGTCATGCTGTGGCAGCTGAGGGGTCCGCCCGGCTGGTTAGCCCTGGGAGGACGTTGACCTCTGCCAGCGGGCTGCTTCCCTGGGATCTTTGGAAGCCAGAGCCCTATGTTGTGTGGCCGAGCCAGGGCTGTTGCCTCTGAGTCCGCCTCGCAGCGGCCTTGGCTCCTACGAAGGAGCCAGGCCTCGGCCGCACATCACCTGGACTGTCGGACTGCCTTTCCAGGCTCTTGCAGTTTGGTAATTATCGTTCTGACGGATTACCAAACAACGCCTCTGCTTCAAGGTAGCGTCCAAAATGTTTTTCTGGCGCCTGGGGTGAAACCAGAGACACAAAGCCATGAGTGTCTCCCGAGCACATGCCTGGAAGCAGCCGCCCTGGCTGACGAGTCCGCAGAATCTCACAGCGGCTCTTAGTACTTGGGTTCCCATGTCTGAACCCGTCCGGAAGAGCGAAGCATCTCTCCTTCTGCTCACCGTCCGGCAGCTTCTCAGCCGCCTCTAGCCCCTGTTCCCACAGAGCGTTCTGGAACTGAACCATGTGGGTGAGATAGTTCAGGGACCTGATAGCGCAAGTCGCGGAAGCGTAAGTGCGCCTCCCCAGAGCATCCAGCTGTTTGGATTCTGGGTCCGGTGGCAGAGCACTCAAATGCTGCGGTCTCTGGGACCGATCATGAGAGGCAGTAATGACCAGGGAGTCAGCCAGAGGTTGTTGAGATAGGTACTGGTCCCCACCAGGGGCCCTGTACAGTCTATCCGCCTTCTTCGGCACCGCCGGGAGCGAATGAGGACGTTTCCACGCAGCCTTGGTGACGTCCACAAAAGTGTCCACCAAGGGTGGCACCACCACAGGCTTAGGGTCCTTCTGCCGAAGATACTTTGCCAGGCGTAGTCTTTCGGGGTCAAGTTCCTCTGCTTCCCAACCCATGTTCTCCTGGATATGTCTAAGGATATCCATGAAGGATGGATCGTCTGGAGGAGACCTTGGAGTCTTACGTGGGTCCGGCGAGGGAAGCGAGACCGGAGATGGAGATCTGGAAGAAAAATAAGAAGATCCCGTAGCCTCCGATGACGGTGACCGACGTCGCCTCCTGGATCTCTTGGGACTGGGCGACCCGGAGGACGACGATCTGGACGGAGGTCTCCTTCTAGAATGCCTGCCCCTGGGAGGAGTCACAGGCTCCCTGGGGACGGAATGGTCAGCCGACCTCACAGGTGAAGGTGGGGCCGGGTGAGAAACCACAGGAGGAGGAAGGACTGGGGGTACCACATCCTTCCTGATAGTAGCCCACCAGTAAGAAAACAGGTCCTTCACCTCGGCCAAGGACAGTCCTGACGTTGGCTCCGGGGACGAGGGCAGACGTCGGGTCGCGGCGGCACGCAGGGACCTCGGCGGTGTGAGGGACCCAGGGAGACTCTCGTGGCCAGGAATGCCCGCCTGGACATCGGGCAAGGCCGAATCCTCCTCGATGGGGGACTCCTGTCTGACCGACATCGGAGGCACAGGAGCCCCCCGCTCAGGCGTCGCGGACGTTGGTCCCCCCACCGACGTCCTATGCGATGAAGTGGTCGACGACGACCGGGACCGACGTCGGCTCAGAGAACGCTGGGCGATTTCGATCGACGGCAGTCTGGTCGACGCCGGATCCACCGCTTCCTCAGCGGTGGAGTTTCTGGCGTCTTCCGGGCGGAAGAGAGGAAGACCGCATCGGGGCCAGAGTGGCGGGAGCCCGACTTGTGGTGGTGGCGTTCTCCCAACTTTGCCAAGGCCTTCTGGGCTGAAGACGACGGCCTGGCGGTAGAGGCCTGAGCAGGGTGTGCAGCGGGGGCCGCAGCCGGGAGCGATGAAGTCCTGGCGGGCGAGCGGTCCGAGTGAGACCCGGAGCTCCGAGACTCGGAGGCCCGAACCGGCGACCGGGCAGGATCCTTGGACCTCTTCTTCTTTTCCGCATGCCGGTGCGTCGAATCTCCCTTGGAGGCCATCGCTCAAAGTTTTTCCTCTAGAAGAAAAGCTTGAAGGGCCTTCTGCCGGCGGATTCTGGTGCAGCTATTGAACCCCTGGCAGAGGGAGCAGGCCTTGGTATCGTGGTCCGGGCCTAGACACCTGATGCACGCGGAGTGCGGGTCCTTAAAAGGTATCTGCTTGCCGCAAGCACACTTGGAAGAATGCCCGGTCGGAGAGGACATCAGACACGTATCTTGATTGAAGAGAAGAAATCTTCCACAGAAGAATCGAAAAACTCGAAATTTTTGAAAAACCACGTGACGCGTAGCAAGAACTTTACCGGAGGTTGAAGCATGCACTGTTGACGGCGGGAAAGAACTGGAGATTCTATGGACCGCCTCTTATACCACGCCTGACGTTGAGGTGGGCCGACGTCGGGGGCGGTCCCTGCTGAAGATAGCTAGCTAGAAAAGATCTCCGGGGTCCTGGCGCCTGCCGGCTTCAGTCCTAATGGTGTAACCTGCTGCAAGAGCTGTATCTTGAAGTAAGATCAAACTGTTCTAAATTATACAGTTACTCACCTGTGATACACATGTGGTTATTTATATAGCTGTGTGCACTTGTGGCACATTTTATATTGGGAAAACGAAAAGGCAATTTAAGGCCAGGGTAGGGGAACATTGCAGGGCTATACAAATGGGGATATCTCCTATGGTACTGCACTACATGTTATGTGTGCTACAAATAACAAACTCTGGTCAGAGCCGATACAGCTGTGGAGAGCTTTGAGGAGCAGCAAGAGTGTTGAAAATAATATGCAGTGCTTTCACTGCACTGGAGTCAGATTTGACTAATACTGCAGCAGTTACAGAACTGCGCATGCATAATACTTGCCCCCCTGAGTTAATCGTGCATAACACGGCAGTGCTGACATGACTACATATGTGCGATACTTGCATATGCGCAGCTTGTCAGTGCCACAGTGTTGCCCATGCAGCCATCAGTGTCTTAGCAAAACTATCCTGTGTCAGTACATTGCATGCAGATGTAAATGTGGGTAAAAGTAAGACCCCCCTGAAAATGAGATACTGCATCTCAGCCAGGCTATCCTGTGTCAGTACATTGTAACAGGACTATAATAACTGGGGAGCATTTCCTCCCATAGAAACCAGTTATAATTTGCGGTATAACCTTAGGTTATAAAGCAAACACACCCCAGTTTCTCTTGCACTAGGCATGCGTAGTCAACCCTCCTTCACTGGTGCCTGCCACCGTTCCTCAGCCCGGCATAGTTCGGCTGGGAGTTCACCATACTCTGAGTCAGAGGTGGTAATCTATTTACTGGACAACATGTTTTTAACATAAGTTGGCTATGGAAAAAAAAACTTAGCGGTTGTTTTATCTGGAGCCAAGCTGCACTGTAACCCACTTCCACGGCTCCATAGAAATAACTTTTATTTTATATAGTTACTGTGGTGAGAGAATGCCTCAGTAATTATAATAAAGATTGCACGGTGTGTAAACTCACTTACATATTACTCTCAGGGTGGATGCCTAATAAACCCCAAGCTTCACTCTTGGTGTTTCTGTGGCATCCCACCCTGGGGTGTGTAAAATCTTGTTATAACCCCCTACCCAGCCATTATTTTATATATAATTACTGGTGACCCCTTTACACATGGCTCGTTGTTAGTTTCAAACGCCTGAATAACCGGGCGTCCCGCTTATTATGGCATTCTGACATCAGTTTCACAGCTGTGTACTCACCCTAAGTTAACACTGTCTTGAGACTACAGTTTTCAGGCCACTTACCATTAGCATGTCACACAGCTGTGAAAACGCTCACTCGCTTACTAGCAGTTGTCGAGTCTTAGTCAGAAACAGCTGTTTTCTGTGGAAAAAGAAATGGCAAGTCGGTTCAAACTCCTCACTGATTCAGAAAGACAGCAATTTATTTTAGAGCAGCAAAACCAGAATCCTGCCGGGAAAACAAGTAGCAACATGAAACTTTTAAATCAATTTTTAGCAGAGAAAAACAAGTCTAGGGCTGGCAGTATAGCCTAGAGGTTAGAGGAACGAGGTGTGAACGAGCTTGATACATCCAGCAGACCAGACCTAAGTTTGATTCTCACAACCTCCACTTGCATACTGTGTGACTCTGAGCAAGTTACTCAACTGCCCAAGTGCTCCCAGGTCACCCTGAAAACAGGCACTTGTGCCTAGTGGGCCTACCGGTTACCAAAGTCTAAAATAAAAGAAATAAAAATTTGTCAGAAATCCCACCCAAAGAGCTAGACATACTCCCAGCTGAGTTTACATTCTGCACAAAAAGCTGATGGTTCAGAGTATGAACCTAGCACCATAAGGGAATATTAGCTAGCATTGACAGACACTTGCATTCACTGAAGTACCAAGTTTCAATCTTCCAAAGTTCAGACACCAAATTTGTGGAAACAAAACAAACACTGACAGCCAAATAAAGATACCTAAAAACTGCCAATGGAAACCGCCCCCAAAGTACAGCCCCTTAGTGATGAAGATATCAACCTTCTGTACAATAGTGAAACCCTCAGTACCCCATCAATTGAGCGCTACCAGAATAGTGCTGCACTATACAGCGTTAGTCTGGTAAGCACTCACATGGACAGCAACTGCGGATTTACAGCGCATGCTGTAAGCACTCCCCTGGTCCTGTATGCAGGACAATAGCACCAGGTGCCAGGAAGCTTTCAGAGCTGCTTCTGTGGTCTGGTGGGTTAGAACGTTGAGCAACTCAGCCAGCAGCAGTGGAAACCAGAGTTCTAATCCTGGTCTCTGAACTTTTAGCGCATCTTGGGACTTGAAATATTTTTTTACATGGGGTCATAATGGCCTCTTGAAATTTAACTTTCCCCGGGATCCGCTCCCCCTCGGAGTGAGAATCCTAAATGGGGGTCAGAGTCCCCCCCCCAAAAAAAATCATTGCTGTTTTTACTGCACCCTTGTAGCCAATGCTATTGTTGTTGGCAGTGTTTGGACCCAGTGCCAAACCCTCTCAATAAAAACCCTAGTGACTTGCTAAATTTCATATTTTTCACATTGGTCTCCATTTTGCTCCGTTCAGAAGAGCAGTACGGTTTGAGATGTGGTGATATAACAAAGGGTAAAGATGCAGAAGGCCACCGCTACCTAGAGTATAGTGAATGCCAAACGAAAACCAGAACTGGGAAAACATTTGAGATGTCATGCCAGTGTGTGCCAAGTTATATGAGAACAGAGCAACACCAGACCACAATCCACTGTTAGCAAATGACATCAATAAAATGAACAGACCCCAAAGTACCTTTACAGATGATAGCCCATTCTACCTCACCCCTAACATAAACTTCAAACCAGGACAATCCCTGTATTTCAGAAACATGAAGACTGGCATGAATAAATTAAGACAAATGAGGGGGCAAATGAAACTGTCAGCGGGCATACCAGATGAAAAGTGAATCACAGCACCCACAAAACAGCAATTCAACAACTCATTGATGCAAATGTGACACCCACAGAAGTACGGAGAATTTCTGGCATAAAAATTTGCAAAGTATCAATAATTATTATGTGCTGAGCAAGAAAAAACAGACATATTTCAAATATTTTCAACCATCTGCCAGATGACTCCGTGATCCCTGGTATCTCTACAGCCATTGAAGAAATCCAGATGCCAATGATTTCTCCAGCAAGATCTCCAGCTGAAAGGTACTTAAATGCTTCAACAGTTACCAAAGTTAGCAATGCGCAGCCTGCAAATGTTGTTTGGGCCCAACTGTGTCTTTAATCAGGAGTGTCTATAAACATCAGCCACACCAGAGTGCCCTAAGAGAAGGCGTCCTCAGTATTGTCTGACACTGACTCAGACTAATGCCCACATCTAGGTAAGTGTAAGTGTACAAGCACAGTCTTAATGTTTTCTTTGCAGTCTTTAACAAAATATTTGTAAATAACCAAGTCTGAACATAGAAGAAAATCTATGATTTAAAGCATAATTTTCAGTCGCTCCCTGACCTTTGTATTTCAGACCTCATCACCTCCAGAAACTGTTTCTTGATCCTGTAACGAAAGCTCACTGTGAAGAAACTACGTGAATATCTGTCAACAGAGAACATTTCGAATTCCATAAGTAGAACTTTTCTTTATCTACTGTCTGTGTTTTTTTTCAATGTTTTAGACTGATATCATCTCAAAATGAACTAACTGTGCCACAGCAACCGAACAAAGAAATGGTTCGGTATGGACTCTAGCTGTTAATGATCCACAAAACAATGTTTAATGTTCAGTAATGTTGCTCTTTGTGTTCCCAAGTTATTTCTAGAAAAAAATGTCTAAATGTTGTAAAGTTCAAGTCCAGTACAAGTTTTGAATAGCACTGTAGAAATGCAGTAAATGCACTGAATACCAAAGATTTTTTTCTGCCTCTGTTCCTAATTAAATACTAACAAAAGTCCCTGCACCAGTAATTATAAAAAATAATGGCTATGCAGCATTGATGTTATGTGTTTTTTTACACCCCCTCGGTGTGTGATGCCTACATAAACCTCTTGAGCTTGCTCTCAAGGTTTATGTGCATCACACACCTCGGGTGTAAAAAAATACATAACACACAGTTGCATAGCCATTATTCTCTCTATAATACCATCAAGAGGTTCTGAGACATGAGAACCTTTGCTAGAAAGCTTGAGAGATTCCAACATTTTCTAGAGCCTCTGTGATATGTTGTAGGTGAGTTTTACCATTTAAAATAAATAAGAACACATAAATGGCCTTAACATTTGTTATAGTGATTTTACTGACAGGCATAATGAAGTCAGTTGTGTACATGTATTGATTTGAGCATACAGGAGGAAAATGTACAGAGTTTTGTCCCAGTTTTACATGGAAAATACAGGGAAAAGGAGGGTGCCCTACAGGGAAATTCTTTGTTCAGTCTGGGAACACTGCAGTTAACACCACTGTGATTTCTTTGTAATCCCCTATGATGCCCCTTGCAACCTTTGAAAACCCCAAAAACATTACCTGCCTAGCATTTACCCTTCCTACAAATATAAAACCATGAGAGTTCCAATGCCACTAATTAAATGGGTACTGAAAGGGTTAACATAGATCAGCTCTTTAAAGGAAATAGTGTAAATCATTGCTACACACATATATACACACTGGGAGAGAGAGACAGCATCCACCCAAGGATATTAAGGGAGCTGCAAAGGGAACTAGCAGCACCTCTGGCAGCCTTATTCATGGAGTGACTCAACACGGGTGTGGTTCCAGAGGACTGGAGGAGGGTACATGTAGTCCCGCTGCACAAACACGGCAGTAGGGAGGAGGTGGGGAACTACAGGCCGGTCAACCTCACCTCAGTGGTGGGAAAGATCATGGAGACACTGCAGAAAGAGAGGATAGTAGCACACCTGGAATTTAGGGGTGCCCAGGATCTGAGGCAACATGGATTCACAGCAGAAAGGTAATGTCAAATGAATATGACAGATTTTTTTAATTGGGTGACTAGGGAAGTAAATCAGGGAGGAGCAGTAGACATCGCCTACCTAGATTTCAGCAAAACCTTCAACATCATCCCACATAGAAGGCTGGTTAACAAGATGGGTAGTCTGGGTATGAGAGACAAGGCAGTGAACTGGGTTTGGAACTGGTTAACAGACAGGATACAGAGGGTGGTGGTAATTGGGGTACAATATGGGAGAGCGTGTGACCAGTGGGGTACAGCAGGGATCAGTACTGGGACCAGTCTTGTTCAGTGTCTTCATTAGTGATGTTGCAGAGGGGCTGGAAGGAAAGGTCTGCTTGTTTGCAGATGACACCAAGATCTACAACTTAGTGGATACTCCAGATGGAATGCAGAAAATAAAGAGGGACCTGGAGAAGCTTGAAAGATGGTCAGATATGTGGCAACTGAGGTTCAATGCAAAAAAGTGCAAAATAATGTACCTGGGTAGAGGGAACCCTGGGGATAGCTACAGGTTGGTGGGAGGAACTGACTGTTACCAAGGATGAAAGAGACCTAGGGGGTTATCATCTCTGATGTCCTTAAGGTATCAAAGCAGTGCACAAAGGCAGCAGAGAGGGCCAGTGGCATGCTGGGGTGAATAGGCAGGGGTATCACTAGCAGGAGGCGGGAGGTGGTGATGCCATTGTATGAAATGTTGGTAAGGCCTCACCTGGAGTACTGTGTGCAGTTCTGGAGGCCACACCTGCATAAGGATATAAACAAGGTGGAGACTGTCTATAGAAGGGTGACAAAGATGGTGCGGGGCTTACACCACAAAACATATGAGGAGAGACTAAGAGACCTCAATATGTACTCACTGGAGGAGAGAGTGGGGGGGACATGATTGAAATATTCAAGTACCTCAAGGGTATAAACAAGGTGCAGGTAGGGGACTTTTCCAGTGTAGAAAAATTATTAGAACAGGGGCTATATGAAATTGGAGATGGGTAGATTAAGAGGTAATGTGAGGAAGTTTTTCTACACAGAAAGGGTAGTTGATGCTTGGAATAGTCTACCACAGGTGGTAGTGGGGGCAAGCACAGTGGAGGGGTTTAAGCATGCCTGGGACAGGCACAAGGTTACCTTGAAAGGGAAGGGAGTGATGAAAAGCCATTGATCACATAGAGTCAGTGGCCATATACAGTGTATAGGGCCTGTGGGCAGACTGGAATGGCCTAGTGGTCCTTATCTGTTGACAGTTTCTATGATGACAAGAACATAATTTGACACTGCTCTGCAGTTAGATGCTGTATCTGTTGGAAGTCATGTCAGTAAATTATTAGTCTTGAAAGACAGCAAGTCACATTACAATAATAAACAAGCTGAAAAAGATTCAAAGAAACACATTCTCAGATGCCTGCAGTACCTGCCATGTTCATGGCCCTACAAACAGGGGCTTCATCAAGTGCTGTCAATCCCTTGCCTTTCATCAACATTAAATGCATTACACAGTGGGCACACCTGCATGGCACCTGTCTATCTGTTTAAACAGAAGGCTTCAGTCTCCAGTGTTGTTAGTCCCATGCATTTGACCAGAATAAAATACTTCACAGAGTGATTAAATCTGCAGTGTACCTGCTCTGTTCATGGCCAAACAAACAAACAGGGTGCTTCAATCTCCAGTGCTGTATGTGACCAGTCCCTCACTTTTCACAAGCATTAAATACATTACACAGGGGGTACACTTTATTTATTTAGTTATTTATGTATGTATATGTATGTGTATTGACTGATTTAATTTAAATTGTGATGATCAGGTAGGGCCACTGAGGCGTGCAAGTTGCATAATACTATACATGGGAGAAAATACCAAGTAAATAAAAGATATTCTACATACAGTGAACATTAGTTTATGTTTATCACAAATTTGAATAGACATGTACGATACTTGTCATTCTGGGTAAACAGAGGGCTTCGGTCTTCAGAGCTTTTAGTCTCTCACCTTTCACCAGCATTAAATGCATCACATTGTGGGGGAGCCTCCGCTTACCCTGTACTTGCACTTCTGTAGATAAACATAGGTCAACCAATTTCCCCACCTTCACCAGCAACATATACATGACAGCATGATAAAGTCTTATGTTGGAGTCAGTATAGCATAGTGGTTAAGGACTCTGACCTACAAACTTGGAGACCTAGATTTGAATGCACAGCCCCAACTTGCATACTGTGTGACCCTGAACAAGTTATTTAACTTCCTTGTGTTCCCAGGCCACACCAGGAAACCACTTAGGTTTAGTGTGCTGTTGCTGGTTAACCAGTTCTCCTTTTCCCTAAGCCTGCACTGTACCTGCCCTCTCTACACCTTTAACTACAGACAAACATACAGCTTCAGGCTCCAGTGCTGTCAGTCCTTTGCCTTTCACCAGCACTATATACGTTACACTGTGGGGAAGCCTGCACTTTAACATCCTGTCCCTGTAGCTAAACAGAGGGTGTTACTGTTAGTCTCTAGTGTTTCACCGGAAATAAATACATCCTCACTACACTTCTGCCTACAGACAAACATAGGCTGCAAAAACAAAAAAAAATGTTGTACAGAACAACCCCAGCAGTCAGAGGTAATCTGATTAGAGGGGCTTGTGTTGATTTCAAATAGAGCACCAGCCAGACACAAATACATAAAATAACTAAAAATAAAAATCCTCACTTTCATTAGTGCCCAGCCCCCTGCAGAAAAATGCAGCATTATCCTTATTTTCAGTTCTGAACAAATACACCTTTGCCTCCCAAAACTGGCAACCTTACCTTAACATGCATCATAGCAGATTCAAGGAAACACATTCTTAGACTAGCAGGGCACTTAAAGGGCATGGAATTTTGGAGTCCTTATCTTAGAGATCAGATGTTATTTATGTTAGAAGCATTTGACACTTCCTTTTTTTCCAAAATAACTTTTATTTGAAATTAGGGAATAATACTGAGCATTCATTAAGCAATTGATCAAGATGAAACACTTAGTATAATATTACACCAGAGGAAAAAATTCCCTCACAATCATAGCATACAACATAAATTCAGACTAAAGAACAGGTGAAGACTGTTACAAAAACAAAGATATTATCATTTGTATCTTAACCAGTTAGGATCTGTGCAAATAGACCAGATAAAACCAAATTACCATGAGATACATCTACCAGTGTATTTCTTCGTTCATTACCAATCAAAACAGTTGTTCTTAACAGTTTTTACACTGTAAAAAGGGCCCCCAAATCTCTCTGAATTTTTCTGATTTCCCAATAATGAAATGGCTTGCTTTTTCATTACTTGCAATTTAGCCCATCTTATTGTACCATTCACACACAGATGGAGCTTGGACATCTTTCCAATGTTTCAGGATTAACCTTTTAACTGCTAGGGATGCCGCTAGGACCCGTAACTTTGAAGGAGAGACAAATTACAATTCTGAGGATATGTACCCAAAATATAAAACTCCAGGGTGCAAAGGAACTTCATTTTTACACACGTAGTGCATATCTTATGTATTGTTTGCCTTAAGTTCAACAGTATTAGGCATCCCCAAAGCATATGCAGCATTGTACCCTCCACTTGATAACATCTAATACACTGGCTAGTATCTATAAGCCCCATGCTAAACAATTTGGCAGGCAACCAGTAGTAGCAGTGAAGAATTTTGTATTGAGTTAGCTTACCTTGCATTTCTCTACAACACAAGTGAGCCCTCTCCAAGAGGAACACCAATCCTCTTTAGGGATCACAAGGATTATTCTGACTCCCACTTAGCCTTAGCTGACGGTCAAGAATGCAGAGTTGCATAAGTTAGTGAGCAGTTTGTAAATACAACTTGCACCTTTCCTCAGTGACCCACATTTGATAACTTGCTCCCATTGTGAGTTAGTGGGAAGAGAGAGCTCTGATTGTAAAACTGATTTTGCAGCAAAGATCTAAGTTGCAGATAGTAGTGGAACTGATGTTTATGAAGTTTGTATTTATTCCTGATTTCAGTGAAAGATAGTAATATATGAGAATCGTCACTAAACAGATCAATGAGTTTTTTTTATTCCAGATTTTTCCCAATCAGCATTCTATACAACTATCTTATTTTAAATAATGCTGGATGGTTCCAGATGGGGGCAAAAGAAGGGGAAGGAAGTCAGGATTAAGAATCAAATTAATTTTTGTCATTACTTTGAAGGAGTTTACCAAACACTGATTGCCTTTAACATCAGCGGGTGTGTTAAGGTAAGTGAAATCAGATAAAAGTGTTTGGGCCCATTATTTCTCTTTCCATGTTTACCCACAAGGATTCTTGCCCCCTAGAAGTTTGTCACCTGAAGATGTAGAACAGCATGTCTGGTTAAAAATGCTAACTGATACTTTTCCCAGCAAGGCAAAGCCATGCCCCCCTCTTCATGTGAGGCACATAGTTTTTTAGGCTGATTCTGGGCACTTAATTGTTCCAAAGGAAACTTCTGGTCATAGAGTTCAGTTTTTTAATTTGCTTACTATTCAAGAGGGTAGGGATATTCTGAAACCGATAAAATAAAGTTTAGGGGCTAAGACCATTTTGACTGAGTTGATGTTACCCCAAAGTGATAAGTTCAGCATCCCCACCTGCTGAAATCAAACTATCAAACTCCATGTCCCTGAATAGAAATTGGATGTTCATTTCTAACCAAGATTCCAGATCCAGGTTTATTTTCAGGCCAAGGAAAGTAATCACATTAGTCAACCAATCTTTATCAAGTAAATTACTTAATTGTCTATCAATGAAGGGAGTAGTGCTGGTGCATTAAGCTTGGGTCCTGTTCCAATTCATTTGCAATCCTGAGATGAATTAAAAATTCTTAATAATCTCCTTAAGAGTCACAAATAACTGAAGGGGTCTAGAAATTGTTAAAAGAAGATCATCTGCGAAAACAAAACATCTTATGTACCTTTTTCATCACCTGGATTCCACGAATAGCTTCATTGGCCTGGATATGTCTGATCAGGGGTTCAATGGATAAAATAAACAAATAGGGGGAGAGCGGGTAACCTTGCCTTGTTCCTTTTGACAGAGATATAGAATCTGAAAGATTCCCATTTGTAAGTATTTGTGCACTAGCCCCTTTATACAAAGTGGAGATCCAACCCCGAATTCTGTGTTGCATACAAATTCAGAGAGGTAGCAAGCATGTAAGACCAATCTAGGAATCAAGTGCCTTAAAGAGGTCAAGTGAAAGAATACTATAGGAGAGGGTGCATTTTTTCACAGCCCAGATGACATTAGTCAGTCTCCTAACACTGTCAGATCCTTTCCTCCCTGGGATAAACCCTACCTGTTCTAACCCTACTAGATCTTGTACTATTGATTGAACTCTATTTGTTAATACTTTCACTGGTATTTTATTGTGTAGGTTCATTAATGAAACTGGGTAATAGCCTGAGTAGTCTAAAGGGTCCTTGTTCTTTTTGTGCATCAATGTGACCAAAGCCTGGTGGAGGGGGGAGAGCATTAGCATTTCTAGCTTCATTATACATAACCAGGAGGTAAGGACATAGCTTGGGGCATAACATATTGTAGAACTCTCCAGGTTAAACCATCAAGGCCTGGAATTTTCCCTGTAGGTAGTCTGGCAATTGCATTAGCAATCTCCAACTTAGATAAGGCCTTGTTCAAAGAGTCTTATTGCTCTTTGGTAGTTTTAGGCAGATTAAGAACTTGGAAAAAGTTTTGAAATTTCTCTTCAACAAATTGGAGTTGATTGGAATAAAGAAAATGAAAAAAGTCTTGAAACATCTTGTCTATATATCCAAATTTTCTGGTTAAAACTTTCTCAGTTTTATTTTTGATGCCTGGTATCAAATTTTGAGAGAGTTTTCATAAGCCTATATGCTAGTAACTTGCTTGCTTTTACCCCTGACTCCCAATATTTCTGTTTCACTCGAAAGAGTGCATATTCAGCCTGCTCTCAGAGAATGGAGTTGACCTCAAATTTTAACTGGGTTACCTCATAGAGAAGGGAGAGGTTAAGTGGTTTAGACTGCTTAAGCTGGTGTTTGAGCTTAGCCAGATGAGACTTTTTGTCCTGAAGGAGTTTTTATTTTTCTTTCTTTCTGGCAGTTGAAAATCCTATAATTCAACCCCTGATAAAGGCTTTATATGCCTCCCATAAACATCCATAGGAGACCTCATTGTTATCGTTAATAAAAAAAAAGTCAACAGTTTCTTTTGATAATCATTCCTGAAAGTTCTTGCTCTGCAGTAACTGTACATTAAGCCTCCATCTAAGTTGTTTTGCCCAAACCTCCCCCAATTGAATGTTCATGCTAACCAAACCATGGTCAGAGATTATGATGGGGTTGATCTGGGCATCGAGAATAGAATGTATTAGGGAATGAGAAACTAGGAAGAAATCCCATCTGCTGTATGTTAGGTGTCTGTTTGAAAAAAAAATAGAGAAATCTTTATCTGTTGGGTGTACTAGTCTCCAAATATCAGAGAGATTTAGTGATTTCACCAGATTCGATAGGGCCTGCCTAGAACTGGGTATATAGTTCTCAGGTTTAGGGAGTTGCCTATCATGAAGAGGGTCTAAAACTTTGTTGAAATCACCTCCAACAATCAGTTCATGATCTGAAAATTGCGACAACCTAGCTGAAACATCATTAAAGAAGACCCCCTGACCTGAATTTGGTGCATAGATGTTGCCAATGACTGTCTTCTGCCCATCCAATGCCCCAGACAAGATCTGAAATCTGCCTTCTGTATCTGCAATATGTATCGTAAATACAGGGGTTGAGCTTGCAAACCTTTTGTACTATATCTGCTATATGGGACTCATAGAAACATAGAATTTGATGGCAGATAAGGACCTCTTAGCCCACCTAGTCTGCCCATTTCCCTACCTGATGGATAAGCTGCAGATTCTAGTTAATCAACAGCTTACTTCCTCCTACCCCCCCACTAGAATTGCCTTATGTCTGTCCAATGCATTCTTGAATTCTCCCACTGTCCTGACTCCACAACCTCTTCAGGAAGGCTGTTCCATGCATCCACAACTCTCTGTGGAAAAATACTTTCTAACATTACCTTTGAGCCGTCCCCCTCTATTTTCAAATTGTGCCCCTTGTTCTTGCACATCTCTTCTTCTGAAAGACGCTACCCTCTTGTACTTTAATTCCCTTGAGATACTTGAATGTTTCTATCATGCCCCCCCTCTCCCTCCTTTACTCAAGGGTATACATATTAAGCTGCTTTAGTCTCTCCTCATATGTCTTCTGGTGCAGACCCTGCACCATTTTGGTTGCCCTCCTCTGAACTGCCTCCACTCTGTCTATGTCTTTGCAGAGATGGGGTCTCCAAAATTGCATGCAGTACTCCAGATGGGGTCTCACTAACTGTCTGTACAGAGGGATAACAACTTCTTGTTTTCTACTGTTGATGCCTCTCCCTATGCATCCCAGTATCCTCCCAGCCCTTCTTACTGCCTTCTCACATTGCTTGGCCACCTTTAGGTCATCTGATACATGATATATGACTCCTTCACAAAATTGATAACTTTCTTACTTAAGGTGGCAGTACCTCTCTCTTTTTTTTTTTTAAGAAAACTAAATTCAACATTAGCCACCCAAGACCTCACTATTTTACTGGACTCATCTGCACTTAAGTGGGTCTCTTGTAAAAGGATAATATCTACTCTTTCCTTTTTGAGATATGTTAAAATTGTTTTCCTCTTTATAGGCGAACCAATACCATTCTTGTTTCACAAAACTATCTTATATGCTTGCATTTCTAATTCAGGGGATGGGATAAACAGTTCCAAGAAGAGACTGTTCTTTAGGCATAGTCCGTTGCAATAAACTATTAACCACTGACTAGACTTATCTCCATACTCCCCGCCCCAAATCTCTAGAGCGGATTGTAGCAGATCAGCTTATCAAGTATCTGAACCAGTACCAACTCCTCTGTCCTAAACAACATGGCTTTCAACCAGATCACAGTACCATCACAGCATTACTGGAATTCCCAGATTACATCCACCACTCCCTAGATCAAGGCCTTCTGGTAGGAGCAACATTTATTGACCTATCAAAAGCTTTTGATACAGTGCACCATGAGCTCCTTCTGAATCAGTTGTCTATTGGGCTCTCTCCATAATCAGTTTCATGGTTCAACAGCAACCTTCACAACCAATCACAGAAGGTTAGGCTAGGAGACACCACCTCTGTTATGAACCTGTCACTCCGGGGTCCCAAGGATCAGTTCTGAGGGCCCTACTATTTAGTCTTTTCCAAAACCAACTGCCTGCCTCCCTCCTGTTTGACCCAGATGCTCTTTATGCAGACAATGCGGTTATCTTCACCAGAACCCCCATCCGAACACCTAACAGCAGAACTCAAAGGGATTCTTATCCACAGAGAAATGGTTTAGGAGCATAGACTAATCATAAACTGTTAAAAAACAAAGACAGTGTTGTACTCCAGCACCCAGGGTAAGTTCAAAGCATTGCCCCTTGCAACCAGAAATAAGCGGTGACACCCTGGAGCATGTCCAGTTTTTCAGATACCTGGGTATAACAATAGACTCCACTCTGTGTTGTGTCCAACACATTGATAACACTGCAAGGCTATCAATACAAGAATAGGAATTCTTTTACTGCCACAAGCACTGCTTAACCTATGAGGCATTGAATCTAGCCATCAACAGCTCAATAGTCTCTCTTGTTGATTATGGACTGGCTATCTATGGATCGGCAACCGACACCACCCTGCAATGCATTTCCATTGCGCTTAATAAGGCGTGTCACCTTCTCATAGGTGCTGCAAAACTCATGCACACCTGTGACCTCTACTCATAGCTTGGTTGGCTCCAACTAAAGGAAAGAATAAGATACCAATCTTGCCTCCTTGTCAAGAAATGCTCTTTCAATTTACTACTGGCTGGGGTCCAGAAACTCCTAACCATGCAGTCAAGCTCCTGTTTCACAAGGAACTCCACCACCCAGATCTACAAAATTCCTATACTCCGCACTGCCTTGGCACAACACATATTCTGTTACTGTGCTCCTCACTGGACCAATGTCTTACCACCTGACATTTCTGGTGCTGCAACTATTGGTATTTTCAAATGCAAACTATGACAGCACCTTATCTCAACCAGCAGCTGTTGCTGCCTCCACTAACACTCCTCCTGTGCCTCAAGGGCACCTAGCACTCTTATCTCATGTCTAACCTACTCATCTGATGTGACCTATCCTTAGCACCTCAGGTCACCACCCTACCTCACAACCTTTGCCACCCCTACCCCAGTTTACCCATAGCACTTACGACCCAAGCGCTAGCATGCAGCATCCCCCATGACAGCGATGGCTGCAATACCAACTGTCAGCATTGTAGCCACGGGATGTTGGCACATACACAATTGGGGCTGTGACTCCTGAACCCCTTGTGGGGCTCCCGCCCTCAGTCTCTAGGATTCTAACTCAGAGTTGGAGTTGGACGGGAGGGCAAACCCCAGCGAGGCAGTCCTGATCGGCACACAGGCCACCACAGTGATGGGCAGGTTTTGCCTGATTCCTGTCACTGTGGTGGTCTTCACTGTGCCGGAGTTGCTGTGGTTATGGTATACCCTCTACCCCACCTATTCTGTATACTCCCCCCACTCCCTACCCACCCTCTAGCACCTTTACCACTATCCTCCTACTATCATCTCCTCTCATGCAACCCAGTAGGGTGACCTAACTTTGACTCAGGCAAATTACTTGCTGCTTATGATTCTAAATTTGGTGTGTTCACTATAGGAACTCTGTCTAAAAATGTACTACTGTATTACTGTGTCTTACTGTTACTCAGTCTAAAATATGTACTTCTATTTTGATGTACCTTTGTCCTTGTAACTGATGTGGAACTCATAAATGAGCAACTGCTCACGGGTGTAATCCAAGAACTCAATAAATAAGTAGATTGAATACAAAAGTTCTAATACACTGGAACTAATGCACGTAGATAAAGAATAAAATACATCTGTATAAATGTCATAAGATCAGTATCAACTGAATACAGGAAACAACTACCAAGTGAGACAGGCTGTAAAAAAGAAAAAAAAAAAACTATTTAAAAAATTACACTTAAAATATAATAAAGACAAAACCAACAAACACAGAGTAAAAAGTAAAGGGCAAAAAAAACAGAACAGTAAGATGACAACTACTGTTGGACCAAAATCCACTGAACTATGGTTCTAGGTGGAATTATCACAAGGTCCTGTCTGATGGAGGAAACACTTGGGAAACATTATCATTCACTTGAAAGATTTAAAGCATAAAGAACAACTTCTGTAATTATGCGGCTATTATTGCCGCTCTGGTTTCATCGGTCGACCTGGCGTGCATTACAGAGACCTGGGTGGGGGATGATGCTGGCCCCGTTTTTGAGGCTGCAGTCCCCCCAGGTTATACTGTGGTGCACTGCCCCAGAGAAAACCGTAGGGGAGGTGGTGTAGCTATTTGTTTTAAATCGAGCTCCTGACTTCACTGCGGCACCCGTGGGAACCCTTGGTACTATTTGAATGTGTGGTCAGTTTCGAGAGGACTGGTGTTGAGCTGCAGGATCCTCTCATCTATCGCCCTCCTGGACCGATGGGGGTTCCTGCAGGAATTCGCGAGTTTGTTGTTGGTGAAACATTGAATTCCTAAGATGTATGTTTCTTGGGGACTTCAATGTTGGGGCAGGATAGAGGTCAAAGGTGCGCTGGCGAGTTACTGCAGAGTATGTCCCTTTTGGGGCTGGTGCAGTCTGTCATGCAAGGCTTCACTACCAGGATGGCTACACATTGGACCTGGTGTTCTCACTGGGACTAGACGCTAACTCGACGCTGGTCGAGTGGCTTGGTCTGATCATTCGCGGTGAGGTTCATGTTTAGTGCTCCCATTGTGAATTCTTCCTCCTGAGATATTCGCTGCCGCCCGTTAAAAGATCTTACCCTGAGGGTTTTTGGCGGCAGTTGATTTATCAAGGGTGTGTGATGCATCGTCCGGAGCAGTTGACGCGGGGTAGATGCCTATAATGAGGTACTATCTGGCGCCATTGACTCCTCAAGACCTGTCTGTATGACCCAGACTCTTACCTGAGGTCGCTTTGGTATGATAGCGATCTCAGGGAAATGAAGAGGCTGGTCGGAGATTGAGCGCCGCTGGAGGAAATCCGCCTGGGGCTGACAACTGGTCCTGCAAAGGTGCATTGTTTAGATATCAGGAGGCAATCAACCGAAAGAAGACAATATTTTTGTCTCGGGAGATTGCTGCTGGGAGAAGCTGCACCAGCCTCACTCTTCCGGATCGTTGATAGACTTCCATCCACTCTTGCCCTCAGCCCAGAAGAGTTTCTAATAGGATTGTGAGGAATTTGCTCGTTTTTTCTCGACAGGGTGTACGAGATCCAAGTGGAGGTCTCCTCAGCCAGTAATATCATTGCTGTTGTGGTCGCCAGTCGTTCTAAGAGCACTCTCTCTGGGTGGGGGAGTTTAGGCCAGTGGAGGTTCGTGGAGGTCACTGAGATAGAGACCAACTTGAGGTATTACTTGGAATTGGATCCCGTGCCAACGCTGGCTTCTTGATGAGTGCATTGACACTGTTGGCCCGGTGTTTGCCCTGATTGTCCGGTGCTCCTGAGTCAGGGTGTCTTTCCAGATAGCCTTGAAGGAGGCTCTGGTGGAGACCCCTTTAAAGAAAGCTTCTCGGACCTCGGAGATTAGGCAAATTACCAGTCCTATCTCCAGTCTTCCATTTCTGGGAAAGATTGTTGAGAAGGTGGTATCACTTCAGTTGGGGAACATCTCAGACCCACGAGTTGTATCGATCCCTTCCAGTCAACTTATCAGGCCAGATATAGCACTGAAACTGATTAGTTTGGGTGCAAATGACCTCTCAGGGCTAGAGATTGGGGGACAAGACAATTCTTGTTCTCCTCGATCTCTCTTCAGCATTGATACTGGACCATAGTGTATTGCTTTTCCGCCTGAGGGAGTTATGTAAACTCACCGTGTTGTCATCAAATGGTTTGAGTCATTACTTACTAACAGGAGCAGCAGATTGTGATGGGTAATTTCTCATCTGCATCCCACCTCCTTCCGTGTGGAGTCCCTCAGGGTTCGGTATTGGCTCTATGTTGTTCGCAGTGTACATGCTGCCCTGGGAGATCATTGGGAGGTATGGTTTGTTTTTCATTGCTATGCTGATGATACTCAACTATACCTTTCTTTGTCCAGAACATCCAAATGCAGTGGATGTGTTAAATATCTGTCTGGCTGAGATAAATGACTGGATGTCTTCCAGCTGTCTGCACTGAACCCTAACAAGACTGAGGTATTAGTATTGAGTCGAACAGAGTTCGTGATGGGATGGCCTCTGACTCTGTGACTGGCATTGTGCTAGAGCTGTGTCATTGATGGCCTCCCATGGGTCGTAATCTTGGTGTGATCTTTGACAGGAATTTGTCCATGGAGGCCCAAATATCCTCTGTGGTTCGTTCCTGTTTTTTCATCTGAGAAATATCGCCAGGATTAAGCCCTTGTTCAAGCTCTGGACCTCCCTACTTTGGTACATGCCTTAGTCACTCTAGGCTTGACTACTGTAATGCCCTCTATCTCGGGGTCTCTGGAACTTCTTCACAGACTGCAGCTAGTGCAAAATGCTGCTGCCTGGTTTTGACTATGGACAAATAAGTTCAAGTCTTATTACTCGGTATTGTAGTGCACTGGCTGCCGGTCAGGTGGAAGTATTGTTCAAGAGTGGGTTTTCTCACCTATAAGACCCTACATGGACAGGGCCCTGTTGCCTTTCTGATCTCCTGGTACCGTCCCTCTATCAGTGATCTTCGCTCTCTAATAGTGGCCTCCTCTCAAAGTCCCGAGACGAGATTGAAATCAGCTGGGGACCGATCTATTTGGAGTTGCTGCCCAGTTCTCTGGAACTCGCTGCTGCTAAAGTGAGAGACCCTACTATAGAGGCTTTTAAGAGCCGCCTGAAGACCTTTTATTTATGCAGGCTTTGGAAATTGAATTTTATGTATGTTATTTTAAGGAATGTATATGGTATGACACACTGTATAGTTTTTGTGCGGCCCAGTCTTTGGGATTGGCGTCTTTTAAATAAAATTGACATTGACATTGACATTGACAAAATCACTGCATTTTGGCTACTTATTTAAACTAACTTTAAGAATTCATTAACAAGGGCACTAGACATGCTGAAGGTGGACTGGCAGTTAATCTGAGGGCACCTCCAAGTACTGAAGAACCATAGAGTAGCAGAGAATCAGGCTAGGGATACAACTGCAAGGACTCAGATACAGTAGATGAATGGCAGTAAATAACAGGATGATAAACAGATTTTCTTAAGTGTGGGTATCTAGATATTTAAGTCCAGGTGCCTGCAGCAATTTCCCAGAGATACTGACTGAGGATGATGTAGCCTTACAGTATCAGTTACTGGACTTTAGAATGTTTCTAGTTACTACCAGCATGTTATTAGAGGATCACACCACATCCAGCTGTTTATATAGGCATTCTAAGTACTCAGCTTATTCTCCTATTTATTCAAAGCTCTAGTACACTGTAACCAACAATATGCTGGCCCACCTTCCTCTGTGAGGGAGGAGGGCGACAAATGTGAGTGAGGCCATTTCAACCTTGAAGAGACCAGTACTGAGGAGGGGCAATTAGACACCTTGCGCTAATAAAATCTATAGTAAACAGTGATTTGCCTCCGCATGCACTGCCTACAATCATCTCAATGTGAGCTTGAGAGCCCCATTTGTCCCAGATTAGTGATCCACGCAGGACTGAAATGACACATTAAGCTTAACCTGTATTAGCAGACCAGACCTGAAATCCAACTATGCAGGACAGCCCAGTACATACAAGACCACAGCACTCCAGGTAGGAAGAAAAGGGAAATTATCTCCCTACTGTCCTGAGCCACGTCCACTGCGCAAAACCCCTGACCATAACACTCCACATACTGCTACAGCTACAATCACACATTTAGATGGCACCCTCAGCAGACTACAAATCCTTGCCACTCAATAGCTGTTATGTATGTGGTGACATTAATACCAAACAGAATAAACATTGAATTCTTCAGCAGGACAGTTACACTTTGTACAAGGCAGTATAAGAATATAATCCAAGGGAAAACAGTTACCACATGTAAGATAAAGGCTGTTTGCTAATTCCATAAGAAGGCCCAGTTGGACCTTAAAGGGCCACACACTGACATACGTGTGGTGTAATAACAAAAAAAGTGCCATCTCAGATTGTAAGCTGGCAAACGGTGACATCTGATAGAATTTACCACCTCAGCCGATTTATGTAGGATGTAAACTCACTCCGCAAATCCTTCTGGCAAAGGACTGAATTGTAAACACCATGGACAGCATGTTCAGACAGAAAGGAAGTGTTCTGCTGATGAGTTACGGTGGAAGTGGTCGATCTGGAAATGTAGCCTGGGGGATTCTGGGACAACAGTGAATCTTTGAGGCAAGTTCCCTTTTACACAGTTACAGAGGGGAGAGAAAACACATCCGGTTCCATATCCGCTATGCTGGAGTGAGGAGATAATGAAGCAGAGGATGCCAGGCTGCTTTCTTTCTTGCTACAATTTCTACTTCTGCTTCAGCACCTTTTCCTCATATTGGATGTAGTCTGGGTGCTGAAATTCTTTGCTGTATGCAATGGTTTGAAGGTACTTTTTAACTTTCCTATAAGATGGGGAGCACTCTGAAGCATTATTTGGTTTGTTTGTGATGGTAGCAGAGTAGTGGTATAGAGTAGGATCCACTGTCCTGCTTAAAGGAGCCACTTCTTTAACATGCACTGAGTCAAAACTTTGGCCATTGGACTTCCTAGAAGAAGCAGCATGCACAGATGAGAGAGAGAGAGAGTGTGCAGTTCCAGCATGTGGAGGTTCCACATAGCTTGAATAAGGGTGCTTGTTATCTGGAAGGGACTGTTTAGAGTCATTAGCCAATCTTAAGTACTCCCAGGCATCATCAACGTTATTGCAGGACACTACCCTCCTCCAGGCTCCCTAATCACAAAGACAGCAGGTACTTGAAGTGGTATAAAATCCTGCTTCTGACAGTGCTGTTTAACCACATAAAACCTTTCCTTTATTGACTATTTCAGATAAGAACGCTGATAAATCAAAATCATTGTTCTCTGCCATTCTAACTGCTTTCTCTCTTGATACCCTCAAACTTTTTCTTTCACAGAAAATCTTTAAAAGTATGCCACAATCGGGCGGGGTTGCTTATCATGAGAAGGCTCAGGGCCAACAGATCTATGTGCCCTTTCAATTTCCAGTGAAAACAGCCAGTGATAATTTAACAGTTCAGGTAAAAAGGACTGTAAGAATGACACCATATTCGAGCCTTCCCAATCTTCTGCAACTCTGATAATTCTTCAATTATTTCTCCTTCCTCTGTTCTCTAGATCACCACCTTTGTTCATTAAATATACAATTTGCTTAGATTGTTGCTGAGTAATAGATGTTAGATGACTAACAGTTTCTCTTAGATCTTCTACCTGTAGGGACGACACTTTCCCTGTCTCTCTTATTTTTTCTACTTGTGACTGAAGACTTATTTTTGCTTGTTTGACCTCTGCCATATCCAGCTTTAAGTTCTCCAGCATTTCCTTGAGTTTGAGCATGTCATTTTATTGGCTGGCATATTGAGGGTTGCCTGTAATTTCCAACTCTCCCAGCTCCTGGCTTAAGGGTATCATAGCCTCTGCCAACCATGGTTGGCATATTTAGATCCACCCGAATACTTCTCGGCTGACACAACAATGAAAATGTTAGTCATAGTCAAACTTTATTTATATAAAGGTGCTTTTCAAAGCCAAAGCACCTGTACAAGTTTCTAAAACTAAATCCAGTTAAAATTCTAAAACAAAACTATTCCATTAAACTGATAATAAAATTCACAATAAGTCAGGGTAAGCTGATTCAAATAAATATGTTTTTAATGAAGACTTAAAAGACTTGGTGGACAGGCACTCTCACCCAACGAGGTAGAGAGTTCCACAGGATTGGGGCCACTGAATGCAAAAGCTCTGGCCCCAGAAGTCTTCAGATGGACCCTGTGAAACTCCAGCAATCCCTCATCGGTGGAACGGAGTGGTTGGAGGGGTCGATAGGGACATAGGAGGTCTTGCAGACAGCATGGGTCCTGTTCGTGTAGAGCCTTATAGTCGGCATAGCAACCTTGGAGGTGATTCTCCACCGCATCGGCAGCCAGTGCAGTTCACAGAGCACAGGCATAATATGACTGGTCCTTGATGAGCCAGTCAGTAGCCTGGCTGCTGCATTCTGCATCAGCTTCTAGCAGCAGATCTCCACCCCTGGTAGCCTTAGGTAGAGAGCATTGCAATAGTCAAGGTGGGAGGACACAAAGGCATGAACAAGTATGGAAAGGTCTTCAGGTCAAACAAAGTGTTTCACCCAGGCGAGGTTCCTCAGGTGGTAAAACAAGGTCTTGACAACAGCCGACACCTGAGCTTTAGGTGTCAGCACTGAGTCAAGAACAATGCCCAGGTTATGCACCTGTTCAGAGGCCCTCAACTGGTTGCCACTGAGTATAATACCAGAAGGACAACCAGGAGGAAGACCCTCTACCTGACAACCTGGGTTCACAACCAACACCTCAGTCTTCTCCGGGTTCAGTCTTATCCAGCTGGCACTCATCAGTCTTGGATCTCAGAAAGGCAGTTGTTAAAGACCGAGAAAGCATCACTTTGCTTGGGTACAAAGGACATGTAAAGCTGAGTGTCATCTGCATAGCAGTGAAAACTTAGCCTGTACTGCCTTATAATGCCTCCCAATGGCAGTATGTACACCACGAACAACATGGGGGACAAAATGGAGCCCTGTGGTACCCCACATGACAGGGAATGAGGGGCCAAGGAAATAATTCCTGACACCACTCTTTGGGACCTGCCTGTGAGGAAAGAGTGGAACCATCTGAGGACTGTTCCTGACAGTCCACAGATCAACCGCAGGTGCTCCAATAGTACCCCATGGTCAACAGTGTCAAGTGCCACTGAGAGATATAGGAGAACCAAGATCGAATGGCTCTTCTGATCTCATGCCATCAGGAGGTAATTTAACACCTGAACAAGAGCAGTCTCAGTGCTATACCTCTTCCGAAATCTGGACTGGAGAGGATCATAGATCTTGTGGGTGATAAGATGGTCTTCAAGCTGCAGTGTAACTACATTCTTAATAACCTTGCCTAAAAAAAGGCAGGTTAGAGACTGATCTGTAGTTAGTGAGACAGTCCGGGTTGAGGTAGGATTTCTTTAAAAGGGGTGTCACCATTGCCTCCTTCAAGGAGTCAGGGAACACACCCTTCTCCAACGAACACCAGACATTCTCAGCAAGGACCTGGCTGATGACATCAAAGCGCTTCACAAGGAGGCAAGTTGGACCCAGATCCAAACTACAGCAAGTCAGCCACAAGCCCCAGTCAATCTTCACAAAATCAGTGATCGCCAGCCAGTTGAAATCAGCCCAGGCAGATTGGGTGCCTGTGCTTTCCCACCGACAGTTGCAACACTCGGCAGAAGGCACTGGTTGGATCTCGACCTGATGGTGGCAATCTTATCAGCAGAGAATTGGTGAACTCCTCTCACTTCAGCTGTTAAAAGCTCTCAATTCTGTAGGTCAGGCTGTATTGCACAGCCTGACCACAGTCTCAGAAGAGTTGAGCCAGTCAATTTCTTGCTACAGAAATCTCTCTGGACAGGAACTCTACCTTCTTATGAGAGATTTCCAACTGATAGAACTGCTAATGATCCGTCAGTCTAAGCTGTCCCCTCAAGGTCGTATTTCTGCCAGCACCATTGTAACCTTTGACCCACTTGTCTCAACTCCTCAGGTCCCATCAAACCATGGGGACTGAGGATGCAAAGAGTAGGGTGAACACTAACAGGAGCTATGGGATCCAGGGCCCCTGATACTGCACTGTTATAGTACTGTAAAGTTCCCTGGGTCCATGCATTCCCTCGGACTGCACAATAGGTCCAGCACTGTCAACAGACCATCAGGGTCACTCCCTTAAAGTGGTACTGGATCATCTCCAGGGGCAGGTCTATTTGGGAGCCATGAAACTGAACCCTATGGTGTGATGGTCAGACCATCTGACTGGTTCCACCACCAGGTCGGAGATCTCTATCCCCAGGAGGAACACCAGATCCAAGGAGTGACCATGACTATGGGTCACAGTGGTAATAACCCATGTGAACCCCAAGAGATCATTAGTTGGGGGAAGTCTTGTTCAAACTACGAGGGCTCATCGTCAACCTAGGTATTGAAGTCCCCCAGGATCAACCACCTGGGGGACTGCAATACCATGTCGACCATGAAGTCTGCAACTTCCTGTAGGAATACTTTCCCATCCCCTGATGGATGGGAGATGAGAAATATTTGGCAGCGCATACCTGTGCCCATGATACACTCAAAGAATCTGATGTTCCCCACTGGGGAGCCAGCAGTAAGCTAATGGAGTTAATAATTAAATACAGCAAAGAGAGAGAAATTCAACTTAAAAATTAACTGAAAGAACTTGAGAAGGAGGCTTTGAAATATAAATAAATTGAAGGTTTTGAAACATGTAATAGAAGACTCCAGGAATTTATTGATAGATTGGATCGGGAATTAAAGAGTGCAAAGCCGGTCAAATTTAATCGAGATAAAGGTGACTATGAAAACCATCGAGTGTACTCATGGAAAAGAGATACAAGAAAGGGTATTCTGAAAAGAACAGCTTGAGTTTCATTTAACTATAGTACAGAAGAAAGTGGATCAGAAGGCGATGAAAGCAACTCAGGACAAGGACGTTTTTTTCACAGAGAAATGGAAGATTTCGAACAACCTATACAACAAGAATTACACAGGAGCCCCAGGTTGGTAAATTATGGTACAGAAAACGGACAAGGAGGGGACAGAAAAAGCGCCCCATACCGCGAGCAGAGGGGTCGGTACAATTGGAAGAGAAATGGAAACAGGTGGAACAACAGAGGAATGAGGAGGTGAGTCGAGACATCCAAATCCTTAACCTTTCAAAACATGAATTAACTGAACTGGAAAGACAAGTTTTTAAAAAAGGGATTGAGTTTTTCACCAACAACCACACTGAACTTTGAGAGAACAATTATAGACTTACACTTAATGTGTCGAAATGTAAATGTTAAAGCATTTTTTAACAAACGTAACAATGGAGAACCTGAATTAGAACAGTCAGTCACTTTAACATCCTTTAAACCAAACTCTGTATTTAATCCACCCCTCTGCACAGCAGTCAGTGTTTTTCGAGACTTGTGTGAGAGAGACATTGAAAAGTTACATGAAACACCACCACAGTTGAAGTTTAATAATTTGACAAGAGATGAACGTGAAGCCCTGAGACTCTTAATTGTGATTCTGAATTTGTTGTTAAACAGGCAGATAAAGGGGTTGCATTGTGTTGTGGGATATAAATAAATACAAGCAGGAGGTAATGAGACAGCTGGGTAATTCAGAATATTATGAAACTTAAATATGATCCAACTTGGGAATATAAAACTTGTACCGATGAGACGGTGAGAGGCATTGAAACAGGCTACTATAAATATTCAAACTAGTAAGTTTTACAAGTTGAACACCCAGTTAGTCGACTTTTATATCTTGCCGAAAATACATAAAGATAATTTAAATCCCCAGGTTCGTCTGATAGTCAGTGGGCTGGGTAGTTTAACCGAACCACTTTCTCAATATGTAGACTCAGCTGTTAACATCTATGTAAAACAATTAGAATCTTATATTAAGGATACCAAAGATGTGTTAAGATTATTGGATGAAATATCTGTGAAAGAACATTGTTTGCTGGTCACATTGGTTATTGAGGCACTGTATACTAATGTACCGCATGAAGGGGCCTTAGACTCAATTGCATATTTTTTGAATAAATCAGGAGACAAAACGAGTAATGAGATAGAATTCATTTTGAAATTATTAGAACATGTATTGACAAAAAACGTATTTATTTTCAATGGCAATATGTTCAGACAAATAAAAGGGACTGCGATGGGGGCTACTTGCGCTCCGTCAGTGGCTAGTCTATATGTAGGCCATTGGGAACATAAAGTGGTGTTTAACAATCAACGGAATCCATATTTTTACAATGTTTTGCTATGGAAACGTTTTATAGACGATGTCATATTAATTTGGAAGGGAAATGAAAAAATGTTACAGGAATTTATTGATTATTTACATGGCACAAATGAAAATTTGAGGTTTACGTATTATATGAGTGAGAATATGGTGAACTACTTGGATTTGACAATTATACATGAGAAAGAAGGTGGTTTTAGTACCAATCTTTTTAGAAAAGCCACTGATGGTAATACTCTACTCCATGCTATGAGTTGTCATCCTGCACATACATAAGGAATATAACGAAGGTCAATTTTAAGACTGAAAAGGATGTAGTAAAGCATCAGACTTTGAAGCAGCGTCAGAAGAACTAAAACTTGCCTCCAGTAGAAGGGTTACAAGGATGAAGTAATAGATCAGGGGTATCGAGCTGCTGTGGCAGCAGAGAGAAATGAATTACTATTAGACAAAAAGATATCTGAGAATAGCGATAGATTTTACTTTGTAACTTCATATAGTGCCCAAAGTTGGCAAGTAGCAGAAATTATTAAGAAACATTGGCATGTACTGGCAGTCGATTTGGGTTTACAAGAAGTTTCACAGCAGTTTCCAATTTTAACTTATAGACATGCTCTGACATTAAAAGACACTTTAGTGAAGAGCCATTTACAGATACTGTGGGACACACCAGTAATTGGCTGGAAATTTTGTAGGTTGCACTCAGTGTAAAAATTGTAGTGCATGTGACTACATTATTAAAGAGAAAGAATTTAGTGTATAAATTGCCAGAATAAAAGCTTTACGATTAGGCAATTAATAACTTGCAATACACAAGGAGTAATTTATTTGGCAATATGTAATGTGGAGCTTTATGTTGGAAAGACTGAAAAGCGTTTAAAGTGAGAGTATTGGAACATATAATATAAATAAATCTGATTTAACTATGCAACAGCTACACATATTTTTGAAAATAGAAACATTGGAAAGTCATGATTTCAGATTTGTGGGATAGAGAAAGTTATGCATAACCAAAGAGGTGGTAATAGCGAAATAAAATTTTAAGGAAAGAAATGAATGGATTTTGAGACTTAAAGCATATAAGAAACCAGGCATTAATGCACATTTAGAAATTAAACCATATTTAGAATGTAGATAAATTTTAGAGCATGTTTTTTAACATAACATGGTTGTGTTATTTTAAGGGTGATGGTAATTAATTTAAATTGTTAACCAATGATTTGTTATTTCGTCATTATGACGTCATGAGTCACTTGTTATAAAATGTAATGGAGATTAAAGTTTTTTAGCTTTTGATAAAGGACCTGTTGTCCGAACGCGTCAAGTTGGTGTGTTGCTACTGAAATAAATGAATTTTTAAACGAAGCTCTGGATCCTGGATGTTACTGGGTGTGTGTGTGCATCAGCTTTTTTGTCAAAAAGAAGTGTTGTTGAGCTGTTTGCACCACAAATACCTTGTGCCTGGTTCGTTTATGAGGAAGAGATGAGAAATATCTGGCAGCGCATACCTGTGCCCATGATACACTCAAAGAATCTGGTGTTCCCCACTGGTATCTCCATAAGCTACAGTTCCATTTTTAAACAAATGGCTACACCCCCACCCCTCTGATCCAATCTTGGGTGACATGTCACCGGGTACCCCACTGGGATTGCTGACTCCAAAACTGGACCAGCATTTCCATCTAGCCAGGTCTCGATGATGCAAGCCAGGTCAGATGATCTAACAAAATCAGCAATTATTGCTGTCTTGTTCTTTATTGACCTGGCATTGCACAACCTCTCCTGAGTTGGATGAGTGGCAGAGAGACAGCTCATTTGTGGAGCCCTTGGGTATGGGAACCAGGCAGGGAGGACCCATATCCTGGCACCATTTCATCCCCAGGGCATCTTCTTGTCCCCACCAACCCAATCCTTCTGCCCGCCTCCTCTCTCTTCTCCGGTCTGGGACCCACACCCCTCTGACCCCTCTGAGCTATCCCCAGGGCCTTGCAATGATTGTAGACCTCAGGGGGTGGGGAGAGTTGAAGGGACACAAGCCCCTAAGCATAGAGGGGGAGTAGTGCCTGACCACCATAGATAGCTGCCAACACATGGCTCATCCCTAAAACTAGCAACAATGCCCCAAAAATATATGAATATACGAAATTTGCCAGCAGATAAAGGCCTAGAGGGCTATCAAGTCTGCTCGAATGTACAGCTAGCACCCCTTATTCTGCAGCAATATAAAATATAGCAGAAAAGTAAGTTGACAGCTATGATGTAAAAGTAGCAAATTAGTTAGTAGTCAATATTTTTTCAGAGCCAAAATGCAAAAAAACTGTTTAAAACAAATAAGTGGATGAGATGAGGGCTCACACAGATGCAGCCAACTCTATCAGTGCTGGCATGAGCTCATCAGCACTTGACACTTCCTGAGACAGCAAAGTTTCTCAGGCTTGCTAGACAGATGTGAGGGGGCAGGAATATTAGATGCCACAGTATATTGTTATTTATGTTAAAAGCACTTGACAGGTCTTGAGTTCCAGAAATCCAGTAGAGAGAAGGGAGTATTTTATATAGTGGGGTAGTGATTTGCAGTTGTTGTGGAAGAATACACTGAAAAGTATTAATTTGTGTTCCACAGTATCCCATTTTTCAGCTGAGCTTCAACAAGATGTCTGTAGGCTCTACCCACAGCCATAAAAATAAACACACTTTTTCTTGCAGAGCAATTCAGAACATGTACTCTAGACCCAGGGGTGGAGATTTTAATAACCTACTTTTACAGAGAAGGACTTTGGATGTACACCCTAGGTACTTGTAAGCTGCCATGTTTGAATGAGCAGTTTGATATTTCTCCATATTTAAACAAGCAAAATAAACCCCATCAAGCATTATGTACATTTGATTCCCCTCAATGAAAAGATAGCATACAATAATTTAATATGTTAACTTACAGATATTGATGAATAAGTAAGCTTTTCTAATTCATGTATCTTTTTGTGTATATTTTCCAGATATTAATTTGTGCTGACTTTAATCTTCGAGGCAGCCTTCTGACTGCAAGTCTTCGTGCTGACACAAGACCTTTGATATTTGCAGATCTGAACTCTCTAGATTTTTTATGATCATTACATTATTAATAATGAATATAGCTTTTCTACTATTACATTTTCTATTGATGCTATACTTAGTGATAGGCACTTTAATGCAATGTTGTTTCAATTATGGTTTTAGATCACAATCACTGATATGATGTCATTATGTTCTGTCTCAGTCTGATGACGTTACTGATGAATATAAGATGCTCAGATTCTATGTTTTTTATGTACTTTGTAAAAGGAATTGGATTCCGAAAAGCATCAGGATGTTTTTGTACACTGGCATTATAATAAAATCAATACACTATTATATCTATCTGAGCAGCATCTTCAGTTGGGTGATGAGTGCGGGATTTGATATTTTGCTTGACTTCCTGGTTTATCCTGGCACCCCAGCCTGGTGCAGACTCTTTATATGTTTGGCCTCCATGAATTTGTTCCCATACACTTTATCATTATTATTCCAAATTGTTGTCAAATATGTGGGCATATTTTGCATTCCAAGGTTTGTTTGGACTCTTAATTACGTTAATAGAATTAGTAATACATAACTTGTCCCTCAAACCTACTGGGATGGTTATAAATAAGTAGTTTGAAGGTTTATAAAAGGAGCATGTGTCTGTCTCTTGTGATAACCACAGTGGGATATCCCTCGCTTGGGGATCTTGTCATGTTCCATATTGGTTGTTTATGCAGAAAAGCTAAATAGTACTTTTCCCAGTGGGGTAATATAAATTCACCATCAATCCAAAAGCTTCTTAATTCATTCATTGCTAATCTAAGGGGTTTACTTTGCAGAAAAACTTCCTCACCATGCTTTCTAGCCAGTTGCATTGCTTTTTTTTTTTCCAAGAGTTTAGCTCACACATGTAATAGTATATTTTTTGTTGATTTCCATTTATATTCTTGCTATAGAAGGGCCAGTTTCTTTTTTTATGTTAATTATTTTTTAATCTCTTTCTTTTTGGAGAATGAAATGCTAATTAAACATCCTCTTATAAATGCCTTTCAGGCATCCCACATGCATGCCAAGGACACATCTCCCTTGTCATTTGTCTGAAAGTACTTAGACATTTCTTTATTTAACCATTCCTTAAAGGAAAACTACACCCTTATATCTTATACATTTTGTTTCCATGTCAACAGACAACTCTTTTCCTGTAGCTGTTTGAGATATATGTGATTGCTTTAGTTTATGTTCATTGTTCATACTAGTCCCTCCAAGTATCCTGGAGGTCTCAGTTTTCTGGTTGTTGAAATCTCATTGTCCTGAAGAGCTGCATTAACATGTGAGAACATGATGTGTCAGCCCCCTTTAGACTCCACAGTATACCTGTCTACTTAGATTTCAACAAAACAAGTTGCAGCAAGATATATAAAATGACATACCTTCAGTTAGCTTTGCAAACTGTCTGAGCTGTAATATGGGGTTTCTCTATAAATTATTTTAAATATGTGTGTTTCCAGGTGAATGTTTTTTTAGGATATTTGTACTTTCAGCATAGAGATATATGGTATAAATGGATGATATGATAGCATGTTCACAAATGCCAGCGCAGCTCTCATGGACAATGATATTTCAATAACCATAAATGGAAACCACCAGGATAGTTACAGTACATAGGACTAGCATGAACAGTGAAAACAAACTAAAGTAAACACATATCTGTCTATCAGCTACTGGAAAAGAGTTGGCTGTTGGCAAGGACAGAAAATGTACAAGCTATGAGGATGTAGTTTTTCTTTAAATTTCTTGTCTTGTAACAGTGATATGTCAACTCTCCATCTGAAACACCTAGTAAGTTCTTTGTCTGAGGACAGTGATAATTTTATCAGAGCATGGTCAGAGATGACTATATTATTGAGGTTTTACTTCCATCCTAGTTTCCCTTTCCAGTGCCTTATCTGTGTCATCCATCTGGTTTGGTGGCCTGTAGTCTTCTCCAGTCTTATGTTTTTCTCCTCCATCTTCAACCACTTGAAGCCATAGTGACTCTACAGCCTCCCTCCAAGGAAGGTTTTTTAAACTGCGCTTTTATTGAAGCTTATTGATAACAGAGACATGTTTCACAGTAACAGAGCACAGACATAAAATGTATTACAGAGTGAATATACAAAGAGAAACAGGTCAGATCTTGATGTCATTTTATTTGTTGTCTTTACCAGACATGTAAAGAGGCTGGATCAGTGTTTGTGAACTGCTCTGCAAGACCAAAAGGTTCAGTTTTAATGTCTATGTTATTAGTCCATTTGTCTTTGAATTCCTGACTAAGAACAAAGAACAATATTAGGTGTTAACCATAATTGAGCTGTATTAAAAAAAACATGTAAATGCATAATATAACATCAATAAAAAGATGGGTCTATGCAGTTGTCACGGTACAAGATTCCTTGCATTTGTCTGTGGGCATTGTAATAAGCATGTCTCCCTTGGTAGTATTTAGTGAGGATAAGGGATGGATAGGAATGTTTTCATCCTCACAGGTTCAGCCTATGTTGGGATTTTGGCCCCTCAGGGCTCCATCTACCGGCTCTCCCACTGGGACTTGATACTGTTCCCATTCAGACCATTTTTCCATAAATTTCTCCTGTGTGAGGCATAAGGTGGCAGTGATCCATTATATACTTAGGATTACATTCAGTTTGTATTTCCACTCAGGGAGGGCAGCATGGGTAAAAGTCAGTGAGTGGCAATCCCTTTGAGGGTTGCAAGTCACATAGTTTAAAATACCTCTCACCAGCCTCTAGGGTGAGTACCTCCAGGGGGCAGACCCAGCACACAGGTCTGGATGGCCAGCCCCTAGATCAAGTTCAGCTCTTCTTTGAGTTGGGTCCAGTATTCCTGGATCTTGGGGTGCCTCAAAAGATATGAAAATGGCCCTCTTGTGTCCTGCACCTGCTCCAATATCTGTAAGTGTTGTTCCTCCAAAGTGAGCCATCATTGAGGGTGTGTGGGAGAACTGAATCGGATCTTCCAACATAATGTTCTCCATGTGGGAGATGCAGTCACCCTCCATTGGTCTTTTAGGACTTTGGCCCACTGCTCGTCTGTTATGTGGTCCCCTGCCTCCTCCTACTTATCTCTCACCCCTTTTAGTTCTGGCTTGATTTCAGCTCAGAGAATTTGATGCACCATGGAAATGTATGTAGCCTGGGTGTTTAACCTGGCTGACCAGAAAAGGAAATCTTCCCACTTGGTTAGCTGTCTGGTGATCCATGCTATAATCTCACCCTGTGTTGAGGGAGTGCCTCTCCTGCAAATATCTAAATAAGTCCCTAATGGGGATTATATATGTCTCTTTTAAGTGGTAAAAGACACACAAGTGTACTCAGATACTCACTGAGGATATCTCAGGAGAGTTCAGTCACGCCAGTTTGCGAATCCGGGGTCATGATGCATCAGGGCAAACTCTGGGTCTCCTATGATTGTGGTTAGGGGACCCATTTTGTTTGGGTGTCAGTGACTGCCCTGGTTTTCTGGATAACTTTCAATGAGTGTCTCATCCACAGAGGGGATGAAAGTGTTGCTGTGGAGAGGATAAACAGTGGGGTCAGGAGTGAGCTTCTCTTCTCCAGTGTGCACCAACCTGAATCTAACTTCTGTCATATGATCATAACGCAACAAAAGAAGAAAACTGGCACTGAGGCCAAAACACTGTTACCTACCAATTCATGGTTTATTCAGTGTAGTGCAGACATAAAGAACACTACAAACTCTGGCAATAGCTAATGGGTGCAGACAACACTAATAATAGCCAAGACTAGTTTTGAGCATATGTGCTTCTTCAGGGAGACCTGTCCCACACATTTGCAGTCCTTATATACAATATCACGTTTTAAGAGACCACTCAAAATGTGTAAATATTTAAAACATTTAAAATCGTTGTGAATAATCAAGTGTAGAACCTTAAAATTAAGGAAAACTAAAAATGTTTCACATTAGTTGCTTTGTATCTGATCTACAAATTTGCATGTGATTTCATATATAAAAATATTACATAAATAATAAATAATTCGTTTCATTCATTTTGCAGATATCTATAGGTCCCATACAGTATCAAGAGAGTGTGAAGCACACATATTCAAAATTCATAAATGTTGTTTCAATTTATACAACAGTAAATATAGTTTATGTGGGAGGTCACCAAGGTCAGTGGGGTTAATAATGTGCTTATCCCTTCATAGAAGAAGACACTTATTATTTATACATATCTGTCTGTCTGTCTGTCTGTCTGTCTGTCTGTCTGTGTATCTATCTATCTATCTATCTATCTATCTATCTATCTATCTATCTATCTATCTATCTATCTATCTATCTATCTCCATCCACACACTCACATACCAACAATGACTAGGAGTTCAGACCAATATAATTAATCATTCCCCTCTATCATACTTCCCCTTAAGCAGGAGGACACAAGGACAATCTCAATATACTGACCCAAGTGCACAGATCTCTTGAGAATCCCCCTGGTCACCCCATAGTGGCAAGGATTTGTTCCCTGACAGAATCACTTTCCCGATATATGGCTAGACACACCAACATAGGAGATGCACAGGTACAGTAATTTTATTTTCCAAACAGTTTTGGTGTCAGTTGCACACTGCAATTATGGATAAAGAGGGTTGCTTAGCACTGGCCATGGGTTCCATCTATAATCGACCTCTGATTGTGGGAAGTGTATATGTTCCACCGGTCTGTGATGCCTCTTCAACTCAGTGCTTGATGGTTACAGTTTTACAACACCAAAGGGGGACATTAGTGTTGGGGGGAGATTTTAATGTCCTAATTAACCCATCTTTAGATACAAGTAACCCCCCTTAAACATCAACATCAGGCAGTGCCATCTTAGGCAGTTACTGAAAGAGATTAGACTAGAGGATACCTGGAGATTTCATCACAAGAGAGACAGAAAATCTACATTTTATTCTCTCTCACAGCACAGTTACTTGAGGGTGGACTACTTTTTTTATATAGAAGTCCTGGACTGGGTATCAGATTCAGAGATCAGTAATATCCAAATGTCAGACTATGCTCCAAATACTCTTACTCTAACCTCCCCATCAGACCCTAAACAGATCCAATTGAGTTTTAACCCCTTCCCTGTTAAGAGATCCTGAGTTCACAAAGGATCCTGAGTTAACTATGTTAATGGACAGAATTCACACATATTCATTGAGAAAATGAGCATCTGGACATCTCTCCAGCAACCTTGTGGGACGTGGTAAAAAATTTACTGTGAAGCCATATTATAGCTTTTGCATCTCACTGCAAAAAAGCAGAGGGAGGAATGTTTATAAATATTGCAGGAATGTTAAACATTTTTACAATCTGCCCATGTGCAAGGGAATCATTCTGTTGCCTCACAAATTAAAATGCCTCAAGTGATTAGGCATTATTATGGCTGAGGCAGTCCTGTTATGAAGGGGTAGCCCGAGCATCAAAACTTTTGACCTATGGTTCAGACAAAACTAAATTATGTACCATAGCCTACCTCTGGTACTAACTACAGGATCACTTTCAAGCTCTTCTCTTGAAATTCTTTCCTCTCTCAAAATGTATTGCCAATCCTTTATACACAACGGATGACCCATGGTAGAGGCCTTTCAGTCTTTCTTAAATAAACTTAACCTACTGATCTTAGCAGAAGAGCAGCAGACCCACCTAAAAGCACCTGTTATATCCCAGGAACTGACGATGGAAAAAAGCCCTGAAAAATGGGAAAAGTCTAGGCACTAATGGCTACAACTCTGAGTTTACAAAAGTATGCTAGTAGCCCTACATAATGCTCTCCCTCCAAACTTTCAAAAATGCACTCATGACAGCTCACAGTCCAGACACCTGGAGATACATAACTATCGCTGCCATCCTTAAACACCAAAAAGATCCACTAAGCTGTAACTCTTATCACCCAATTTCTGTTCTGAATGTGGACTATAAGCTTTTTGCTAGCATCCTGGCTCATAGACTAGTCAAAATTCTCCCTACAGTTATTGATTATGATCAATCTAGCTTTATCAGGCAAAGACATATGGCTGATAATATAAAGTGAACTGAGCTAATAATTGACAAGGCACAACAGACTAAGACACTGACCCTTATAATAAGTTTAGACATCCAAAAGGCATTTGATAGAGTCTCCTGTGCATTTCTTCAACACACCTTAGAGCATTTTCATTTTCTACAGGAGCTTCTGGACCTCCTGAAGGAATATACCATTCACAGTGGGCAATGGTGAAGCTAATGGATCACTTCAGGGACTTTCCCTCACTAGGAAACAGTACAGGGATGCCCACTTTCTCCCTATTTATTTGCACAGTGTGGAATCTCTAGCCAATTCCCCAACAGACAGAGGACTCAAGGGAGTGGAGATACATAGGCACAATCCTAAAAGTCAGTGTCAATGGCTCAGTAGGTAGCACACTCGCCTCTGAGGCTGGGAGATCAGAGGGCTATGGGTTCAGTTCCCACATCTGGCACTTAGGTTAATATCCCAGTACTGACACTGTAGTGCAAGCATGAGAGGGTGCTGCACTTCTGAGGTGCCATCTTTCGGATGAGATGTTAAACTGAGGTCCCATCAGCCTGGATTGGTGGTAGTTCAGGTGAATGTTAAAGATCCCATAGCACTTCTCGAAAAGAGTAGGGGAGTTTTATTGTAATAATAAACATAGATAACAACACAGTACTACAAGGTATACAAGAAATATGTATCTATTAACATGAAAAAAACCTCATTGTTCTTAAAAAGTCAGTTCTTACATACATGAAGTTACTTAATTTTATAAAATGAGTGAAACCTTTCCACCATTTCTTAATTTTATGTGAATTATCTGTGAGTCTTGTAAATATAGTTTTGAAAGTTCATTTGATACTAAGATACTATAACACTCATAAGACATTTTCCTTTGATAAATCACCCACTGACATCTTGCCTGTCATAAGAAATATCTCATACAACAAAAAAATAAAGATAAAGTACTGGCATGAAAATGAGCAAAACTAGGAGGATAAATTCCCAACACTAGTATGTCATATGTGGCAGAACGAAAACATTTAAAATTCCATAATTTTGCTAAATAAACCCACAAGCCTTTAGAATAAGAGCACTGTAAGAAAAAAATGTTCCATCGTTTCTTCTATATTTATACAATCCATATAAGGGCAATTCCTCTCTTCTTTGGCTTTGTGCCATACAGAATATGCCATTGGGTTTCCCACTGGCTTGGAGGCAATCTAGTATTGTTAAGCTGTGCCATTACCAAGGAGTTTAAGGCTGATGGGCAATTCTTAAAACAAGGAGCTTGTGGATGTATTGCCCCCATAACCAACTTATACATAGTCTGTGTATTATTATTCTGAATCATAGCTTTAGTAATTTGTCATCTGAAAAATGTTTGCACTGCCGGTCTAAAATACAAAGGCATGTGTATGTGAGGATTCATTTTTGGAGCTAAATTGTGCCAAGCTTTAAAATATTTACATAGGGCCCTGTCTATCCACCCCTGTTCAATACTCAGTGCTTGAGCCAATCCACATTTCATAGTATTCATAAAAAGTAGGGTGTGCAGAAATACAATTGGGTCTATCATCCCAAGACCCCCAGATTTTCTATCTAAATAAGTATAATGCCTTTTAACTGGGTTCAGATGATTCCCCCATAACATTTGAAAAAAAAACACTATAGGTTTTAGTCTCCAACTGAGGTGGAAGAGGGAAAATCATAGCAACATACTGCAAGCAGGGTATAATGAATTGTTTTAAGATATGTATGCACTTCAGCTTAGAAAATGTCCACTGCTTCCATCTATTTACTTTCTTTTCAACCTTCTCAAGTACTAAATTCCAGTTCTCTACTGGCAGATTTTGGGGACCAAAAAAGTTTCCCAAAATCTTTAGTGGACTCCGTGAAATACAAATATCATCCTGCACAACCTCAACAGGTCCCATTGCCCTCAAAAATAAGCCTTTAGTCTTCTGCAGATTTAGTTTGGCATTTGAAACAGCAGAGAATAGTTCAAACACCTCCAGAAATTCATGAATTTGAGCTTGGTCAGAAAAGTATAAGTTCAAATCATCGCATAAACTTACAAATGCAGCTGACAATCAGAGTATCCCCTATAATTCCTGTCCACTTTGGTGAATTAACTAAGGACTGCAAAAAGAGGGTCTAGCGAGAAAACATATAGAAGGGGACTCAAGGGGCAGCCCTGACGAACCCCAGTTTTTAACTGAAAGCTCTTGGCTGTACATCCTTTTAAAAAAGGATAGACTGCATTACACTGATATAACAAGTTGCTAAGTTTAATCATCTGTATAGGTACCCCATAGCTTTCTAATGCTAAAAAAAGGCAAGGCAGATAAACTCTATCGAAGACTTTCTCAAAATCAGCAATGATGAACATCCAGATTTACCAGCTAGTGATAAATGCTCAATAACATCTCTGATGATCATCAGAGTGGATTGGATTCTTCTATCAGGAATTCCACAGAATTGATATGGAGATATAACACACTTGGCATATCTTTTTAACCTATTATTTAAAATGCTGGAAAATATTTTATAGTCTGAATTTAGAAGGTAATAGGCCTCCAATTCTTTATATTATTCCTATCTCCTGATTTAAATAAATGTATCAATAGTCCTTCAGTAAAAGGAAATATAGAATTAGAATTAAAAAAATTGAAATAGGATTATAAGACATTCACTCAATTCTTTCTGAAAACATTTATACAATTGATTAGGAAGCCCATCTATCCCTGGTGAAATATTAGGCTTCATCTTTGGAATAATGTCATTTACTTCTAAACTAGTAATAGCCCCTAACAGTTTTAAAGCTTCTGCTGATGCTGAAGGGAGGCTAATGGATTTCAGGGAGGCTAATGGATTTCAGGTAGGTAAGTATTGAATCCTCTAGAATGGGGGAGTCAGGTTCTAGGGATTGGTAATGTTGTTTAATCAGATCCCTTAACTGCTCTATTGTAGTAGCTTTAGAGCCATCAGAGTTTATCAGAAGTCTATAGTTGAAGATTCCCTCAAGGCTGTACAAGCCTCAAAAGGATCTCCTATGGGAGTTTTTATACCATTGACAAGAATGGCTTGTAATGTCCTAGCCCTATCATATTGATATAATTTCATACTAGATTAAGCACTTTAATTTGTTCAGAATAATCTTGTCTAAAAGTGTATGAAATCGTAATGAGCCTCTGTAGTTGTCTAAGAGATTAGTATTTTAAAAAATTACGGACTTTTGCTATTACACCTTTGTTTTTGAACCATCGACAAAGGTATGATTTTGTCTCCATCCACCATGCTCCCATATCTGTGTATAAAAAAGCCACTAATAAATGAGCCAATAAAATGAATTTTATACCAGTTTTTATTTGGGGGGAATCTAGGATGGAAGTATTTAGTTTCCACCAAACCTGTCTGCTGTAGGTCAGGCCCACAGATTGAAAGAAGCATAGTGAAAAAAGGTGATCTGAGAATTCACTAGGTCTCATGTGGAAGGAATTAACCTGTACCGATGGGGAAACTAGCATGTGATCTATTAAAGATTGTGTTTTCCCTTTCATAAATGAAAACCTGGGTCCATGAGAAAGGTAGGAAATACAATTAAGCAAACCAGCCGTCTTAATTATGGAGTCAAGTGCATGAGAATCACAGTAGATTTTTTTATTCTGCTGGGGTGTTTTAGTTAACTACAATTAAAATCTCCGCCCCATAACACCTTAACAGAGGTGACCAAGAATAGTTGCACTGCCTTCATATATTCTTCTCTATCTGCTTTAGTCTGAGGGTTATAAATATTGATAAATCTGTAATGCATGTTTTGCCATTTCCCATCCAAGATCATGACCCTACCAGGAATAAGATCTATTAAGTTATGAAGTAAAAAATCAAAAGAGTTAAATAAGATGCTTATACCATCTGCACTATCTGTCCCAAATGACCAATAGGAAGGACCCCAGGGCCATTCCCTCTTGAAAGCTGATAATTGTTCTATTGAGTACATCCAGGTTTCTTGCAAGAAACAAACTGAAACATTATGGTCGTGAATATATTGAAATAGAGCTTGCCTTTTAATAGCATTTAACAAGCTATGAGTATTCAATGAACCCCATGTTACCAGCATCGAAAAGCCTTGTAGTTACCATTACCCTTTATTTTTTCTGTTTTTTCTTTTTTTTCTCTTTATAATTGTCCACAGACTGGGAGATAGTGGACAGAGAGGATTTTTGAGAGTCTGAATCTCCATATCCATTTCTGTCTCCCCCCATGGAGTAAACAGGCCGCATAAAATTACTTGATTCTACAGGAATGGAAGAGGGGATTTGGGTTGCAGATTCCTAGAAGATGTCCTTGAGGTAATGGAGATGAAGGAACAGCAACCTTTGGATTATTCTCAGGGACTACGGATCTGTAAAACAAACTGGAGCAAACTCCAGGTTTTCTGGAGGTCACATGCAGGGCTTAACTTCCTCATGAGATTTTAAAACTAAGGATTGAGCCTTCATCTGAGGTCCTGGGAAGAGCCTAGTAGGGGAAGCAGCCTGAGGCATATCCTTTCCTACCTTGGGGGGGCTGCAGCATTCTGGGCTTTCTGAATTAAGGATCAGGACTAATGTTTTATTTTTGCAGCCAGACATTCTCTAAAGACATAGCCATATTCGTCACAAAGATCGCATTTAGTATGATTTGCACATTGCATAATCATGACCAATTTCCCACAATTATCACATCTGGGTTGATCGCATACACTGGATAAATGAGTCCTTGAGCCACACTTATAACAAGCTGTAGGCTGACCCCATAAAAACAGACCCTCTATCCTTTCCCAACAAAAAAATTAGGTATGTGCTCAATACCGAATCTGATTGCCTTAGTTTAATTTTGTATTGCCAACCCCATCCAGAATTGCTCAGAATCAAGGATAGGTTCTGGAGCACTTAAAACTTCACATTTCTGTGATAACGAAAGTAATATCTTCCACATGGACCCCATCATTTTGAAACATCACAGTTACAAACTTAATCAAGAGGGCTTAGTGAGGGGATAACCAGAAAGAGGTCCATGTGGGAAAAATTTCTACCCATATCTTTACCAAAACAAGTCTAATGCATGAGATGTCCTAAAACTGACATCAAAGTTATCCTCTCCAGAAATGTTTATAAAGGCAAACACATCCTTCAGTGAAAAATGAAGGGAGTCGTTCAGTAGATTTTTCCCAACAAAATATCTGTCTGGCCTATTCTCCAGACCCCCTTTGTAATGTATGCGGACTGCATTCCTTCTTGGAGCCACCTCTCGTTTAACATTAGAAAACAGTTCCGACATTAAAGGCTTTTGATTAGATAAATTAGAGTCTTCTATATGTGGTGAAATAACTTGAGGAGGAAGGTCAGAATCTGCTTTGGGAGCAGTGGACTGTAAAGCCTGCAATTCTGAAGGCCTAGCAGAAGAGTGAGGCCAGGGTTCACAGAGCTTTTCTCCATTTGTTAAGACGTCTGTGCAAATATTAACATTTGAACCTGGTTTCCAGGCAGGGGAATTTTGAGAAAAAGTGAAGTCAGCATCCTACATAGGGTCAGGTATCCAAATACCAGAGGGAGCCTGCTTCCATCTAGCTCCTACTAGGGCTTTTCCCGGTGTCCAGGGCCCCCCGGTTAGATTAGCAGCTATATCCTCAGAACCTGATTTATGAACAGGAGGATTAGCTTTTGTAAATACAGTACCATTTTTACCCTGCTGCTGAGGATAATTGTTAGGAAATAGAAGCTCTGAGACCCCAGCTTGAGACTCTGCAGTAGACTGGTATACAATAGTGGGGGAGAACACAGACTCTTCACCTGTTGGGTTTTTAAACACAAAACCAGCCGATTTACTTAGTAGTGTGTTAGTATTTTGAATAAACTTAGCAGATTTGGGAGCTGCATGAACACCTTGTTGCTCCACTAGACAAACAGTTTCCAAAACTATATTTCCCTTGCTTTGCAATATTTCAGGCTTTTGGCACTCGTTGGCTCCAACAAAATTACTGCCAGCCTGCTTTTTGACAGTGTCAGAGTTAATAGGGTTTGGTTTGACAGGGAAGCTGAAATCTGACTCACTGCGCCCCACCAGGCCTTCTGAAGCTTTTTCTGCAGCTGTCATGTTGACAGGATTATCAGCGCTAACGACAGGGAGCACCTCCATCAGTTGCAGCATCTGTGTTGATTACGTGGCTCCTGGTTGTTGAAACTCACACACTCCATTTGGACCTTCAGGTTCGATGCAAACTTCTACTTTCTGTAAGCTGAACTCGCTAGTAGATATCACAGCAATTTTCTCAATTTCCTCCGTGGAAGTAGGAGCTTCATGAAACTCATCATCCAAATCAGCTTCAACGCAATGCTGTTGATAAGCCTCTTTTGCAAATACAGTGGGAGCTGAGGCAAACGCTCCCACTGTGCAGACGTCCTCCTCCTCCGGTGTCCAACTCTGAGTGGCCATCATGCCGACAGACTGTCTCCCTACTGGCAAGAGTAGGGGAATTTCCCCGGTGTCCTGGTCAAATTTCCCTCCTTCGCTAAAAAAATAAAATATACCACCAACAGCTTAATCTTGTTCAAGGTCAGTTGGCATTCATCTATCCCTCCCCGGTGCGTATTGCCTGAAAATAGGCAGGATTTGTCTAGTACACTTACTGGTCAACAAAACTAAATAAATAAATAAATAAAGTGGCCTTTTATGCAGATGACCTACTGTTATACATTATAGACCCGCATCACTCTCTACAATCCTTAACCTGATCTCTACAGCAAATGGAATACTTGGCAGGATATAAAATCAAAGAGGAAAAAACAGAGGTCTTGCAAATGCACTTTCTCCCCCGCTTGAGATGCAGAGTCAATATCCATTTTGATGGAACAAAAAATCATTTAAATACCCAGGGGTCTGACTAGGAACAGACTTTCACTCCCTCTATAAACTAAACTATGCCCGCTAGATTAGGTAGTTCAAGAGGACTATTGTAGATGGACCTCAGAGCTGCCAACACTGATCACTAGGATACATGCTATAAGGATAACCATCCTGGCACAATTTCTCTATCCATTCCAATCTATCCACTTCACCCCAAAGCACACGATTCTCTCACATGGAATAAATGGATTCCCAGGTTTCTTGCGGGGGGGGGGGCATCTGAGGATAGAAACATAGAAACATAGACTTTGACGGCAGATAAGGACCGCTAGGCCCATCTAGTCTGCCCATTTCCCTACCTACAGGATAGGCCGCAGATCCTAGTTAACCAACAGCCTATATCTTCCTGCCCCCCACAAGAATTGCCTTATGTCTGTCCCATGCATTCTTGAATTCTCCCAAAGTTTTAGACCCCACAACTTCCTCAGGAAGGCTGTTCCATGCATCCACTACCCTCTCTGTGAAATAATACTTCCTCACATTGCCCCTGAACTGCCCTCCTTCTATCTTTAAATTGTGTCCCCTTGTTCTTGCAAGTCTCTTTTTCTGAAAGATGCTACCCTCTTGGATTTTGTTGATTCCTTTGAGGTACTTGAAAGTTTGTATCATGTCTCCCCTCTCCCTTCTTTCCTCAAGGGTATACATATTAAGCTCCTTTAGTCTCTCCTCATACGGCTTCTCTTGCAGACCCTGCACCATTTTAGTTGCCCTCCTCTGGACTGCCTCTATCCTGTCTATGTCCTTGCAGAGATGGGGTCTCCAGAACTGGACACAGTATTCCAGATGGGGTCTCACCAACTGTCTGTACAGAGGGATAACAACTTCCTGTTTTCTGCTGCTGATGCCTCTCCCTATGCATCCCAGTATACTCAGCCCCTCCCTACTGCCTTCTCACATTGCTTATAACCTTAAGGTCATCTGATATGATTACCCCCAGGTCCCTTTCCTTTTTGTTGTTGTTACTACCTCCCCACCCATTGTGTATTCTTCCTCTGGGTTCTTGTTTCCCAGGTGCATTATTTGCACTTTTTGCATTGAATCCTAGCTGCCATACGTCTGACCATTCCTCCAACCTTGCCAAGTCCCTTTTCATCCTTTCCATGCCTCCTTGTGTATCAACCCTGTTGCAGATCTTTGTGTCATCTGCAAAAGGCATACTTTTCCTTCAGTCTCTCTGCAATGCCACTGATGAAGATATCAAAAGGACTGGACCCAATACTGAACCCTACGGTACCCCACTAGTAACCCCTTTCTTCAGAGTGGACTCCATTTACAATTACCTTCTGTGTCCTGTTGTCCAGCCAATGTTTACCCAGGCTACCACCCTGGGACCTCCAGGCTGGTTAATTTGACTAATAATCTTTTTGTGGGACTGTGTCAAATGCCTTGCTAAAGTCTAGGTAGGCCATGTCCACAGCCCTCCCTGGTCTACTACTTTGGTCACCCAGTTAAAGAAATCTATTAGATTCGTCTGACATGACCTTCCCGCTGTGAACCCATGCTGTCTTGGATCCTGTGCTCCACTGACCTCTAGGTACTCAACTATTCTTTTTTTCAGAAGTGACTCCATCACTTTCCCTACCACAGAGGTCAGACTGACAGGTCTGTAGTTTCCTGCCTCTGTCTTGGTCCCACTTTTGTGAAGGGGAATCACATCCGCCTTCCTCCAGTCCTCGGGTACCACACCATCCTCCCATGATTTATTAAAAAGAGTAGCCAGTGGTTTCACTAGTTCCTTCCTTAATTCTTTTAGAATTCTGGGGTGAATTCCATCAGGACCCATTGCTTTGTCCACCTTCAGTTTTAGGAGTTCTTGCAGAACCCTTTCTTCTGTGAAAGGACTGGGATCGACCCCCCTATCAAGAGTGCTTCTGTTAATTGGATTAGGCACTTCCCCCTCCTCTTTTGTGAATACTGAGCAGAAATATTCATTCAGTATTCCTGCTTTTTCACTGTCCCCTCTGCCCACCACCGTTCATTCTATTCAGCCTCACTATCCCTCCTTTGTCTTTCCACTCGCTGATGTACCTATAAAGGTTTTATCCTTCTTAACTGAGTTGGCTATCTTTTCCTCAGTTTGGGCCTTTGCTATTCTGACTTCCCTCCCTGCTTCTTTCTGCCTTAACTGGTACAGCTCTCTGTCCTGCTCCTTCTGTGTTTCCTTATACTTCCGGAATACTATCTTTTTCTTCCTGACTTTCACAGCCACCTCTCTTGAGAACCATAGTGACTTTTTCTTTCATTTTGATTTGTTTATTTGCTTCACACAAAGGCTTGTTGCCTCTGTGATGGCAGTTTTGATAATTCCCCATTGTTGCTCCACCCCTCCTTCTAGCCTGTTTGCTAGTGCTTTTCTGAGGCACTCTTCCATCTTGCCAAAGTCAGCCCTCCTGAAGTCCAGTACCCTCACTTTTGTATGGCTTGACTCTGTAGCTGAGTTTAACGTGAACCACACTGTTTGATGGTCACTCGTCCCCAGATGGCAACCCACTTCTAGATCTGAGATCCTCTCACTGCCCCATTTGAGAGTATGAGGTCTAAGATTGCTCCCTCACGAGTGGGTTCCGAAACTAGCTGTCTAATGCCTGCCACCTGTAGGGCATCAAGAATGGCCCTGCGCTTGGATGTGGCTGCAGCAAATGTGCTCCAGTTAACATCTGGCATATTCAGGTCTCCATCAACAGTATCTCCTTTCTCTGCCATTCTAAGAATGCCTTCCATCATATCCTTGTCCATTCCTTCCCCTGACATGGGGTCTGTACACAACCCCTGTGCGGATTGTGGTGCCCTTTCCAGTCTCCAAGGTGACCCACAGTGCCTCCTCTCTCCCCTGTTTACTCTTTTGTTCAGTTGCTTTTATCCCTTCCTTTACATAGAGAGCTACTCCTCCCCCTCTTCTCCCCTGCCTGTCTCTCCTGTAGGTTATGTACCCTGGTGTGTTAACATCCCAGTCATGGTTCTCTGTGAACCATGTTTCTGTGACTGCTACGATATCCAGGCATCCCTCTTCCATTAAGGCCACAAGCTCAGGGAGCTTGTTGCCCAGACTATGGGCATTGGTACTCATTACCCTCCATTTCCTGATGGCCTTACCCCCTTTTGCCCCATCTCTGTCCTTCTTGCCTTTGTCACTTTCTCAATTTACCCCTGCCCTTCTCCCTATAGACACCTCCATGTTGGTGTTTGCCACACTTACTACTGTGATTGTTTGGGGGGCTAGGATTTTCCTGCTCCTTTCCAGTGCCTCCCCTTGGCTAGTTTAAAAGCTTGCCAATGAAGCATTTAAACCTATCACCTAGGATCCTGGTTCCCCTCCCGGACAGATGCAGCCCATCATGCCAGTATAGGCTTGCATCACTCCAGGTGGACCCCAGTCCCCAATGAAGCCAAATCCCTGAGCTCCACACCAGTTTTTCAACCACTGATTAAGATCCCATGGTACAGAACACTAAGCCTCTCCCTATGCCATAGATGGGTAGCACCTCCGAGAAGGTTACCATGCGTGCTGCTTGACTAAGGCCCTCCCAATTCCACAAACTCTTCCTGTACTTCTCTAATCCCTTTCTTAGCCAGGTCATTTTGTCCCTAAGTGGACAATGACATCCAGCCTCCTCCCTGTGTGCAGCTGCTCAGGCAATCCTGAGGATTAAGCTCCCTGTCCCTCCAAGCCATGCGCGCAGGCAGGCACATACCTCCCTCTCCCCTTCCTTGCCCAGTTCTACCTTCCTAACAATGGAGTCCCCCACCAGGAGTTGTTTCCTTCCCCTGCAGGGTCCCATGCCACCCTCCTGTGGGTCTCCTTTGTTGAGGTTCCCAGCATCCTCCTTGGTCTCCACTGTAGGTGCCTCCATAGAGGAACCACACTTTGCCAGAATGGCATAGGAATTGTGGAGAGGTACAACTGGAGGGATGTGCCTCTCTTCCACCACCATCACCCTCCCTGAGCCCACTGTGGTCCAACCGCTCCTCTTTCTTAGCAACCTCTGAGGCAACGGCAGTGGCACTGGTGGTCCCTGGATGGAAGAGGAGGTCCCACAAATCCTGGCCAACTCAGCCTGGAGATGAGTAACCTCCTCCCTCAGCCCAGAGAGGTGCTTGCAGATGGGACAACACCGCATCCTCCAGAACATCTCCCGGAAGACTGCTGCTCCACAGCATACTGCAAATTACAGCTCCTTAAAAACAAAGTAGGCTTTGATTTACCAGATCTCATCTTGTATGTGCAGGCAGCTCAAATTAGATGTGTGATGGCATGGACAGCGCCTGTGTCTCAGACACAGGGGGCACAGAGGGAATCCAATGACATGGTGAAGGAGCAAGAATGACTGACCCTGAATTGCTCTCTTTCCTGTCTCACACTAACACTTCTCAAAGACTGGCATTGTTTCCTCATTTAGAAACAGCACATTTAGAGCACCAAATGGCTAAACATCCCAACATACCATATAGTTTTCATACTGGCCAGGCTGAGTTATAAATTTTGTGAATGGGTCCATAGGAGCCTTTCACAGACCATTATAGATACTTGCAAATGCACCATATTTTAATGGTCACCTTGCTCTCCAGGTGGAGGACGCACAATTTATACCACTTCTAGAGTTCATAATACCAGATCATTTTATTTCACAGTGTTATAAAACTTTACAATGCAGATCCCTGACAGATGTTTCACAGATACAAATTACAGGGGAAGCAGAATTAACCATAGAGTTGCAACTAGTAGACAGGACCAAAATCTGGCTAACGACACAAGGTAATGGGTTCTTATAACTGGAAAGAATTTAGTTGGAAAACAGCTATCAGATATTTTAGAACTCCATATTTAACAGCAAAACTTTTAACCTCACATGATGCATCATGTTGGAGGGCTGAGATGTGAAGTAGCTACCCACACTGATGTAATGTGGTCCTCAGCTTCACATTCTGGACAGGAGTAGAGGCTGAAATAGAGGAAGTGATCACATCCTATGGGGCACTATCCCCACAAGCAGCACTCCTGCAACATTAACCACCCCATATAAAAAAATCAAAAAGCAAATCACCAGGAGTTGAACATGACACATGATAGAACATAGAAAATACCTGGTGTGTGTTGTACTGCAAAACAAACACGCAAACAAACAAACAAACAAACCCTCTTTATATGTATTAAATATGTCCCTAACTTCAGCCAAAAAAGCAGTGACATGACTGTGGCTTAAACCTGCCCCCCCACATCAGCACACAGGCAAGACATTATATGAGATATATGCATATAAAATGGAAAAGATGACTTCTTACAGTATTTGCAAAAAACAGTGGAATAAGTCCAGAACAGATGGAACCCATGGGTAACACATTATGCAAGTCAGATTAGATATTCTTCCGTAGGAAGCACGTGCAGCCTTAATGCATAGCAGACAACTAATGGGAATTCAGGAAACATCAAGATAAGAGAGGAAATGGAAAAAAAAATAATATATATATCTTGGAAATGTGCCATACTGTGAGTTAATGCAATGTATATGAAATATCGGTGCTAACTGATATTGTAAAAGCAGTGAAATACCCTGTTCTGTCCAAACTGTCTGTAAAATTATATTCAAGTATGTTCTCTTCTAGTCGTCAGTTTAGCAAAACCAAAAAATAATAACAATTAAAGTTTTAAAAAAAAGAAACATTAAAAGGGGTAGGGCTTTCATTTTCAGCACCTCTGTTCTCCCTCCAAAGGACAGTGGCGGAGCTGTTCAAGGCTGTAGGTCATTAGCTATGTCCTCCAGATGCTTCTGGTGATTGAGTTGGTATAATTTTGTAGTGGCACAAATTCCCAGGTATGTAGAGGTGTTATGGGGGGCCATTTGAATGGGAAGAACCTTTTAAACTGTGGCAGACATACTCCCTTGATTATCATTGCTTCTGATTTTCTGTAACTGATCTTGCACTCCGATACTCTGCAGAATGCTTGCAGTTCCATTACCAAGGCTGAGACTGACTGAACTGGGTCTCAGATAATGATCAGGGGGTCATCTGTGTATAGTGAAAAATTCTGCTCTGCTCACCCAACAGACACCCCTTTGAATCCCTCCAGGATTGACTCAGATAAGGGGAGCATCTCTGGGGCCAGAGTCTCATGAAAGGGCTTATAGTATTCTGGCATTGGCTCATCCACCCCCAGGGCAGTACCCACCCTGAGATGCTGCATTGTTTCTTGTAATTCAGAGTCCAGTATTGGGGCACCCAGTTGCTCCCACACTCACCCTTCAAAGGTAGAGAAGTATGTCTTGCCACATGTTGCCAACACAATCTGTTGTAGCTTTCACATCTGGCATTGTTTGATCTGGGAACGGGGTAGGCATTAGGGTTGATGACCCCAAGGAAGACCCCACCACAGATTTACCAAGACTCCAGAGACCCCAAACCCTAATGTTTTCTCCTTTTGCTGCTTGAGGGGTGGGGTGAGGGAGTTAGGGTTGGAAACCCTAACGCCACATTCCCTACTTTGTGACATTAACTTGAACCTTAACTGATGCATTAATAAAGATTTTTTTGCAGAATTTCTTTCTTTTTGAGATAGTGGAATTGTATTCTCAGTCACACAGGTCCCTTCAGGACCTGCATGAACAGATGCAGACATGCAGGGCCCTTTGGGCCCTCTGCTAAGGGAAGACTCCATTCACCTAAGAGTACAGGGCCCTGCACTTCTGTGTAGCAATGGATAATTAAAGGGGTTATCTGGTGGGCTGCAGAAGCACAGGGCCCTCTGGACCCTGTGCTTCCATGTAACCACAGATACAGATGCATGGGGCAAGAGTCCATATCTCAGAAAATGCACAGGGCCCTATGTCATTGGTGTAGAGGTGCTAGACCCTATGCCAAGAGAAGAGTTGTCATCACTATATGGTACCTGGGCCTGTGTGGGCAACTCTGCAGCTTTCATTCCCTGGCTGGGGAGTGTCGCATAGCTTATCTCCCTGCCCTCACCCCATGTAGCTGGGTCACTGAGCCTGTCCTTGAAATCAACTCACCTGCTGGGGTTAAGACTGGCACTGCAAGCTAAGTTTCTTAGTAGTTATGATTTTTTTTTTATTTTGACCTCAAATTTTCAAGGTGGTAGTTTTATGACTCCCTTTATAAACATGACATGAGGCATTTATAGTATAGTGTCCAAAGCCCATCATTTTACATCACAAGTGCAGAAACACATCTTGTCCAGGATTTAAAAATGACACTTGTCATGTTCATGAGGTGGTGTGAAAAAATGGCTATGTTGAAAGTTTGGAGTCAAAATATTGAAAATTAGAGAAGTTATGAGTGAATGTTGAAATATTGCAACATTCACTCATAACCTGGGCATTTTACCATATTCATGCACCACATTTTCAGCATAGCCTTGTTGCCTCATCAGGAACCAGGTAGGTGAAACTGTTCAAATCTCCACTGAAATGTCATTTTGTGTCACAGGTGAGAAAACACATTTTGGCCAGGATATGAAAAATGACATTTGTCACGTTCATGAGGTAGTGTGAAAAAATGGCTATGTTGAAAATTTGGGGTGAAAAATACCAATGTTATAAGTAAGCGTAGGAAAATTTCAACATACGCTCATAACTTTATCATTTTTTACATATTTTGACCCCACATTTTCAACATAGCTTTCTTATGACCCATCTCAAGAACAAGGCAGTGAAAATTTTCAAATCCTGGCGAAGGTGATTGCACAAAGTGACTGTGAAATCAGCTTTCTGGCTATATTACATAATTTCACTGCCATTGGTCATGAGGTGGGGTCCCAAAAGGCCATGTTGAAAACTGGTGTAAAATATGCAAAAATGACAAAGTTATAACTCAAGTTCAAACCCCACTGAAATATATTAATTTATATTTACCAGACCTACCTTATTTTCTCATATTGCAGTCACTGGTTCCAGCAGCAAGATGTATCTTTGATCTAAGAGTAGATCTACACTGTGGGACATGTTCGGGGGTGGAGTGGGGTGATGGGTGCTGAGTGTGAGGTTAGGGTGGGGTGAGTGGATGGGCTGTGTGTGTGGGAGAGTTCAGATCCACAAGGGACCATTTTCTTTTTTACAGGTTAAAAAAATCAATGAGGCATGGTTTTCTTTATTTTCAGGGGACTTGACATGGGGATTGGGAACCCCAGTGTCAGGCTACTGTTCAGTGGCACCGCAATGCCACCAGGTACATAATGTGAATGGGGATGAGCAACCTGGAGGGGAGGGGGTCATGAGAAGAGGTACTAGTGGTGGGCACCCTTATCTGCTTATATTATATACAAAATACATGAACATTAGAAAGGGGTGCCGGCAACCTGGGGAAGGGGGAGAGAAGAAGTGGTACCGGGGTGGGTGGGCATGCCAGTCCCTTAAGAAATATTTAAATTAGATAGCTAGCTAGCTAGCCAGACAGACAGACAGAATGAATAGGGATCACCAGCTCACGCATACCTCTCAACCTCCTGCCTCATAAATCAGGGACAAGGACCAAAATCAGGACACTCCTTCAAAATTGGAGATATCCATTCAGGAAGCTGGTAGAATAAAGGGCTTAGTGTAAAATACATTTTCTAAAGAAAAACAAGCCTGAAACTTTAATGTTTGACATTAGTTTGTGCTTATAACCCCACTGTTTGGTCAGGAAACACAATTTTAGGAGGGACAGAGTAAAATTTTGAGGCAAAATCAGGGACATCCCTGAAAATCAGGTACAGTTGAGAGGTATGAGCTCACTGCTTCAACTGAAGTCAACAGCAGGACTCCAACTGCAGCTGCAGCATTCAAGAAAGTCCTGCTGTTCTCATACAGAGAACGCACGTGAATGGCTGCTCTTGCGAAAGTGGGCATCCTGGATTTTGGGGTGCCTAGAAAAGGTATTCCTGGCCATTTTTTAAAAAAACAAACACCAGAATCTAGTGAAATGGGTCACGTTTAGCTAGGTTCAGCTGTTAATCTTTTAAAATGATGCAACTTTTATGTATTTTCCATGTTTTTTTTTTAGTTCAGGGAAAAAAACAAGATGCCAGCCGTCACAACACAGAAACATTTTGTCATACTGTGAGAATCAAATGGTGAGAAAACAAAAATGGTCTTCCGACATGAAATGTTTTGGGTTGTATCAGAATGTTATCCAAAAAACCCTATTGAGTATGCTTAGAACAAAAAAAACAAAGCAAAACTATAAACTCTCATAACTCTGGAACCATTTAATATTTTTTCAGAAAACCTTCCAAAGGCACTTCCTTGGCACAGTTTACTTTTGAAAGTTTCAGAGAAAAATTCCATTCAGTGCAGGCTATACATGAGAACAAAACCAAAAACCCATGTTAAATACAGCAAGAAAATTAGTCATCTATAAGAAAATGACATATGCGGATGTCAGAACTGTGTAAGCTGTCATCACAAAACGTTCCACATATTTAGACCTTGCCTACTAGACAATACATGCAAAATGCCAACTAATTTCATCAAACACTGCCAGAGCTATTAAGGTGCAAATTTAGGGATTTAACATAGACCCTGTCAGTCAGCCTTAACTGTACTGGTGCTACTGCGCCAGTATACTGCATTTATAATACTTATGTCATTCTAAAGTCATTCAAATAAACGTGTTGTTTTCACTTTTGCGTACACAAGTGAAACATGAATGTTTATTTGTCACTTGGGTATGTCATTTCTATTTATTCCATGTTTGGTTATGTAAGTTGTATAATTGGAATATACAACAGCCAGCCTAAAAATATGTCATTTATTTCTATTCGTAAAGGGGCGGGAGTTCTATAACTCATTCATGACGTTGTCACTTGTGAGTTGCAGTCCTGCCCCCTCACTCACGTAAATAAATGGCATATTTTCAGTCAGGCTGTTGTATATTGTATATATATATATATATATATATATAAGTATATATATATATATATATATATATATATATTAGTAGAAAAAACTCCGTTTAATGCATTAGTGGGGTTGTTCACAGCGACAAAGTGAGGAAATTCGCTGTGAGGTTGAAACCCCCTTGGACCCCCACCCCAACCCGGCATTGGGGTGCACATCAGGATCGTCAGCTCTAACTCTCACCCATGACATGAGTAAAAGCAACAGAAGTATAGGAGACTGGGGTGAGAGTTAGGACTCACAATCCCAATGCACACCCCAATGCCAGTTGAGGGGTGAGCGGAATCAAGGGGTTTCAACTAACAGCAATTTCCTCACTTATCGCTATGAACAACCCTAACTAATGCATTAAATGGAGTTTTTTGCCTCTAATTCCCTTCTTTTGAGAATGATAACGAGAAATAGTGAATGTAATGCAGTGGCGGGGCTGAGGCCCGATGTGTTGGCATACCTAACAGGGACAGCAACGCAAACAGAAATGCTAACAGTGGCGCACATGGTAACACAAGCGTGAATGAGAACAGAAAGAGTAGCTACATGGTGGCGTGAGCAGGAACGGTCTGCCACGTGATGTGTTGTCACATAGTAACATGGTGCCTGCAAACAGAAATGTCAATGGGCATGGTGACATAAAGTGAAACAGAAAGATAAACAGTACTGTAGACAGAAATGGCAAAAAATAACAGAAGCAAGCGCAAATGAAAGCACGAAAGGATAAGCATACATGGTGGCGCAGGACGCCAACGGTAAGTGAAACGGGTATGGAACTGCAAGCGGAAAGGGCAACAGTAACAGTAATGTAAGCGCACAGGCTGGTTTTCCCCAAAACCTGCATAGAGAAAGACAGTGAGTACAAATAATGTATGCATAATAATGAGTATCGAAGCAGAAAATGAGAACTTGGAATACTAAATACGTTATATCTCAGGAACCGTACGACGTGGAAAAAAAATTTAAAAGTCGTATGATTTATAACTGTCCTGGCTAATTTTGTGGGGGCTAAGCATTTTTCTGACGAAAAGTCCGTATCTCACACCGTTTCCGAGATACGGGCCCTGAAAGGCGCGGCGAATGCCGCAATGTTATCCTATGGGGAAAAAAGAGAAGTTCGGAGTGCCATAACTTTGCCTCCCTGTAATATTGTTTCACCAAACCACTGAAAGGCACATCTGTGGGCTGTTGGCTGTCTTCTCTCCAAATTTCAGGAAAAAAGACCAAACCGTTATTTTGCAGCAGGGATTCAAAGGATTTCTGTAAAGCGTCGGGCGCCGTAATGTTATCCTATGGGAAAAAATGTCAACTTTGGAGTGCTGTAACTTTGCCGCCGTGTAATATTTTTCCAAAACAACACTGAAAGGCACATCTGTGAGATGTCATCTGCGTTCCCTCCAAATTTCAGCCCAAAACTCCCAAGCATTCTTTTGCAGCGGAGTGCCAAAGAATTACTGTTATTTTGGGCATAGTGTCGCAAAGTAGTGTCGCAAGCAAAAATTTGCGACACTTTCGTGAGTGCAACACTACTTTGCCACACTACTTTTTCCAGAAATTTTAAAAACATATTTCTGGGGTGTTTTACCCCAAAATAAAGACATGGCTAGCATCCTCAGGGCCCAACTAGGTGAATACAAAAAGAATTAGGTTGCTAGAGGGTCTCAATTTTAAATGCCAAGCATTTTTCTGATAACTAACTGAAAACAAGATGGTGGATTTGCGACAGTAACAGGGCCATTTGTGACACTAAAAAGTGCATTTGCGACACTGTCGAACTTTTTGTTAACTTTTCCCATTGACTTATAATGGGAAATTGTTTTTTGAATAACTTTTGAACCGTTTAATATTTTTTCATGAAATCTTTGAAAGACACATAGGGGACCCTGGCTGCACATTCCCTGAAGATTTCAAGCTGGTCGCACAAACCGTACGACCTGTAGGCGCGACCGTAGAATTCCAGAAAAGTGTAATCGCGTGCACAGATCACGCTTAATAACTCCACAGCCATATATCCGACCAGTACAAAACTTGGCAGATCCCAAGGCCTATGATTCTTGATCACATATTCCAAATTTCAGGCAAATCTGTCAAACGGTTGCAAAGTTATTAAGGTGCAAAGTTTTGGGGTTTAACATAGAAATGGCTCAACTCCTAATCTATAGTAACACCACTGCGCTACTATTTTATTTATATATATATATATATATATATATATATATATATATAATATGTGTGTGTGTGCATTAGCACCACTATAGTTAGGTTGAGCAGGAGTTTGTGTGTTAAACCCCAAACTTTGTACTTTAATAGCTTCAGAACCATTCAACAGATGTGTATGAAATTTTGCAAGTGCAGTCTTGGGGCAGGATCTCTTGATGTGCCAAGTTTCATTCTGGTCAGATGTGAGATTTATGAGAGAGACGGAAAGTGAGAAAATCTTTTTTTTTTTTTTTCCTTTTTTTTTGTCATTGCCTAACACCCAGATGGTTGGGAATTTTGCTCTGAAATTTTTTAAGGTAGAAAGGATTTGGCCTACAGTGGTGCCTTTCACTGGTATGGTGGAAAAATATTATTCTTTTCCAAAGTTATGCAAATTTGAAGTTATGATTCTGAGTATGTTCAGTATGTTTTTTGGACAGCTGCTTGGAATGAAAAAAATTTGGTCCATATGAAAAATATTCTTTGTGTATAGGGGTAATCCTTTTCATGAAAAAAAATTCTTTTTCAATCTCGCATCTTGTTTCCATTAAAAAAAAATTTGAATAGTTGGCCTGTCGAACTAGCGGTTGATTTCTTTCTGCACGCCTAGCGACCTGAGTTCAGGAACGGACTCAGGTCACCAGAGGGCCAGCCAGGGGAGAAGGATGGAGCATCCAGGGACAGCTCTCCTTCTCCAGGGGAGAACGGGATGCACGCGGCATATGGCTGACTCTGGTGGATGCTGGGAGTGCAGCAGTACAGTCAGGGCTCAGTGTACAAGGGGGAGTGGCAGACATTGGCATGCCTTGACATTAGAACATCACTTCCCCACAGAAAATGGGAAAAAAAGCCGCCTGGTCTACCGGATGATGGCTGCCGACTCCCCGCCGCCTCAGATGCCCCGACACGCCGGAATCCACCTCAGCAGCAATCAGGGGCTGATTGAAGAGTGCACTGGTATCCCCCTCCTGGCACCTTCCCCCTCAGAAGAGAGGGACCCATCCAGCAAAGGGTTACACTGGGCCACCCCTGGGTCAGTTGCGATCTGAGGTGAGTAGGAAGGGAGTTGGGGCGAGGAGGTCGGGGGTCATGTGCAGCCAGAAGGAGTGGCAGGCCAGGGCAAGGAAGGTGGAAAAAATTGAAAACTCATAATAAAGATCCTCCAGAGACACCAACACACGTATTTTGCTAATCAGACCCTGTTAGGTGGATAGTAGACTAATTTTTAGGAAAAAGGACCCAGAAATGTGTTGTGTATACATTTTTAAATCTTTTTTTTCATATAGCTATATGAAAAAGGAATTGGGCCATACAAAAAAGATTCTCTTTTCATATGAAGGGATCCTTTTTCATTCATACAAAAAAGGATGCCTTCATATAAAAAAGAATTTGGACTTAGTTTTTTTCAGATTCTTTTTTCGTATGAAGGAATCCTTTTTTATGAGATTTTTTTCTTTCACATGAAAAAGGATGCCTTCATATGAAAAAATAATTTGGCCTTAATTTTTTTCAGATTCTTTTTTCATATGAAGCAATTCTTTTTCATATGAATGGAAAAGAAAAACTCACAAAAAAGGATCCCTTCCTACAAGAAAAGAATTTGGACTTAGTTATTGTTCCACATTTCAACTTCAACAAGCCTTAACTCCTGCAATATTTGCAGTTAAAAGACAGTCTCTATATCAAAACAAAGGTCTTAATGAATATTATAGGAATAACACATACTACCCCCTCCCCAAAAAAATTAAGGACCATATAAAAAACCTTAAAAAGTGAAAAAAAAATTCCCATAGGATAACACTGGAAGTTTAACAAGACATACAACCATGCAAATAAACTGCTTTTTGTGAGATATGGAAGTGTAGGACCCTCTGGGCCCTGCACTTCCACACCAAACATGGATGTATGCATCTACAGAGGGCCTTCCACACCAACATGGATGTGTGTGCATTTACAGAGGGATGGAAGCACAGGGTCCTCCGGGTCCTGCACTTTCATAGGTAAATAGATATGTTCACGCAGGTCCCAAAGGGACCTGTGTGAATGAGTATATGATTATACTATCTCAAAAAATAATGAAATTCTTTGCAAAAAACTGCATTAATGCATTAGTTAAGGTTCAGATTAAACAGACAAAAGTAGGAAAATGTGGTGTTGGTTACCAACCCTAACACCCCACCCCACCCTGCAGGTAGCAAAAGGAAAAACCGTTACAGTTTCACCTCTCCTAAGTCTTTGCAAATGAGGCCTGGGGTGTTCCTTGAGATTGTCAGTTCTAATGGTCACCACATTCTCAAATAGTCTGCACATCTCAGCTTCTTTACTGATGGAATGGGACAGGGTGAGCCTTAGGGTTGACAACCCCAAGGAACACCCTAGACTGATTTGCAAAGACTCAGGAGCGGTGAAACCGTAATGTTTTTTCTTTTGCTACCTACAGGGTAGGGGTTGGGTGTTAGGGTTGGGAGTCCTAATATTACATTTCTCTACTTTTGTTGGCTTAATCTGAACCCTAACTGGTACAGTAACAAAGTTTTTGCAAGAATATAAAACATATATTATGAAATCCCAGTGAGCTGATTGGCTGAGAGTGTCACTTGACTGTCCAATTATCAGAGCACACTCAGACAGTTCATAACTAAATTTATTTTTCATATATATGTTTAATTGACTTTACTCCAACCAATATAACCCCATGAGATTCATCACCTAACCTCACGGGGTCACATGGAAAAAGCAGTAGACAAAGGTCAACATTGCCCTGCAGGAATAGTTACATACAAGTGAAAATCTACTAGGCAAAAAAGTTCACATACAGCATGGTTTTGGAAAGGGACACAGAATCTGCATCACCTTCATCAGACTCATAGACTCTGCATACCAGGCCATGGACAAGGGGCTTATGACTGGCACAGTGTTTGTGGATCCAACAAAGGTTTTCAGTTTGGTGGACCATTGCCTGCTCCTTCAAATGCTTTACTCCCTAGCTGTGGGACCAGCAGCAGTGCAGTGGTTTTCAAGCTACCTGCAAAACAAGGTCTCAAGCAGTCAAGCTGGACAAGGTAATCTCGGATGCCAACACATCACTTGTGGTGTTCTGCAGGGCTCTATACTAGGACCCCTCCTTTTCATACTTTTTGCAAATGACCAGCCTAAGAGCTGCTCAACTGCCAAATCCCTACTCTATGCAGATGATACTGTTGTCTTTGTGCATGGCAGTGACATATCTGAAATCAGCAGAATACTTGAGCCAACTTTCCACACTCTCCAGTGCTGGTTTCTAAATGAGAAGCTTGTCCTAAATGTGTCTAAGACTAAGGCCATGCTCCTTGGTTCTGACCATAAAATTAAATGCCATTCACAAGATCTTCATATCTCTACCCTGCAGGGTACACAACTTGAACTGGTGGCTAATTTCAGGTATCTGGGAGTAACCCTTGTCCCTTGCCTCTCATTGGACAACCACCTGATCAATACTGTTAAGGCCAGTCACCAAAAATTGGGGCAACTCTTTTGTATACAAATCCCCTCATGGCAGACATCAAAGTAAGAATTGAGCAAAACAACCTTCTCCCCCTATTGGATTATGGGGATATTGTAATGGACACCACCAAAAAATCAGCCTAGGTGAAAATAATTTATCACAAGGTGGTTGAATTTGCCACCTCCCACAGTTCCAGAACCCACCACTGTGCCATTCTTGAGCAGCTGGGCTGGTTACCTCTAGAGTACAGGTTCTGACACACCCTGGCAAGCTTTGTATATAAGTGTAGCCATCCCTCCCTTATGTGGGGCAGCCACAGCAGTAACTGCACCAGATAGTTTACATCTTCCAGGTCTCATAAGGGGCGAGGTGCAGCTGGCCTCCAGGTGCTTGGCTAGAAGAAAATTGTTGGTTAGTGGCAGCAACAGTCATTGCAAAGAGCTGGATTGACACCGCAGGTGCAAGGAAAAAGTGCAATCCCATTTAGTAACATGCAAAAGTCAACTCCATGGAGCAGCAAGTTAATTACAGTTCAGGGGGAAACATATCACACTGGACTGACATGGTCAAATAAGTGCAAGAGTCCATAATGTCCCAGTTGCACACTGTTCATTCCATGTGGCATGGTCCAGACAACCCCATTAAATTAGGTAGCTCAGTTTATCCAAAAACAGCAATAATGATCCTGCAGGGCTACATCTTCTCATGGTCCCACAAGACCCACACTGTCCTTGCAGCTCAGAACAGGCTAGCCTTTCAACTTGGTGCTGCTATTCTCCCCACAGCTCCAGATTCACAGACTCCCTCCTGGGTGACTGTCCCCATGAAAATCCAGGTGGCACGTCCCCATGGATGTCACAGCCAAGGCACTCACTCTCAAACGCTACTCCCATATCTTCGGCATTCTCCTACGCTACCTCCTGCCACTCAACCTCTCACTTCTTCCATGGGGTGATGATCCCTCTCCTTCCCCATAGGTGGGGGAGCCCTTCCAACAGCCACCACCATGTCCAGAGCAGGACTGATTTTTTTTGTCCTCTACTCTCCCTGAGATAAAACTACCAAGACAACATCTTGAGTGGGCATTCGGTCCCGCTTACCGTGCCAACCTCCTTCCTCTCTTTGAGCACTCCTTAAGCCAGACCCACCCCAGGGTACTCCATGCTGCCAGCAGTCCCCCCACCGGGACAGTGAAAATATTAACCCCTTAGGGCCTGGGTTGAAATAACCCAAATCATTTATCCCAAAATAAGCACATTCTAATGCACTATAAATGACACCACAGTCCCTGGGGGAGGGATAAAACTCTCCCCTTGTTAAAAGCTCAGTGCCCTAAGTGAGTTCGAGAGAACCACCAGTCATCCCCCACTGGGGCCCAAGCAGGCAGGGTATGTGCACTCTCCACTTCCAAACCCCGGGAAAACTTCAGGCTGCTTCACCATGAAGATGGACCTAACAGATTATAGATGGGACCCAAACCAGCTCAGCCCTCCCAAATACCCAAACTCAATTTTCCTGGCCACCCACCCTCCTGGACCCTTCAGACAGTTTGCCTATGGCCCTATGGGATGGCATCCCAGACCTACCACTGGTTTAAAATAAAGTAACTTCTGCCCAAAATGCTGCCACCTAGAGATGCAGCAAATTTAATTCCACCAGATGAATACGCCAAAGTGACGCACCGCATTGCCACTCCGCTATGTGGAGTGGGCAATGCAAAGTGCTCACTCGCCTTGTTATCACTGACAGTGAAGAATGGCAATGTGAAGTAAGGTGAAGTCATTGCTTTTAATGGACTTCGCATTCCTCATTATGATTCTAAGTGATCCACTTGGTGTTTCAGATTTGGCAGTCCCCCGCCACACATCACATTGCTTACAGTACTGTAAGTCACATGCTCTTTAGCTAGGCAGGAAGAAAGTGAGTCATACAAGCAGACACTTTTACTTTCTCCTGTGCAGATAGAGAGAGAGTAGTGTGTTTTGTGACTGCTGATACTTTGAGATCAGAGTGAGGAGGAGATTTAAACTTTGATTTAGACCCAACAGCTTTTTTAAAAGCTACATTTTTTCGTCTTTTCTGTACTCTTTTTTACTTAATTTGTTCTTTCTGTAAATTTTACTTTTCTTACCTTTATAAGTAGTTAGTTGTTTGTCTGTGTCTGTGTGACTGTGTGTGTGTGTGTGTGTGTGTGTGTGTGTGTGTGTGTGTTGTGTGACAGTGTGAGTAGTGATTGCTTGGACTGAGGGAGCTCAGTAGGAGAGATGGACCAGGGTGAGGGAATGTCTGGGCCGGGGGCAGCTCTGGGAGAGCGTGGTAGTGGTAAGCGTTGTACCATGTGCATGTGTGGAGGGCATGGGAGCCCATTCCTGTTGGACTGCTCAAAACTTGTGAGTGCCCCCCCCCAAGAAGCAGGACCAGCACCACCTCCTGTCCTGACCCTGAGGCAGTTGAACCACCACCACCACCAAGTCCAGCACCAGGTCCTCTGGAGCAGGATGTGCCTGTTCCCCCAGGCCCAGGTGTGGATCTCATCCCTGTTCAGCACCATGACCAGCCGGCTGCCAGTTCACCTGGCCATCCCCTGCCTATGCCTGGTCCTCCCCACACCTCTGTTGTTTGGAAGTTTTTTGACTGTGTTGGGGGGACAGCAGTGTGGTCAAGTGCCACCTATGTGAGGTGGAGGTGTGCTGTGCCCCCCAGGGGACTCACCTGGGGACTGGGGGCCAGCACACCCATATGCTCAGTCACCAGCAGTTGGAGTGGCAGGCTGCCACAGAACAGACCATGCCTGCACCTGCTGGCCAATCTGTGGTAGATGGTGCAGCTGTGCATTGCGGCATCCCTAAGAAGAGGAGGGCCACAGCAGCACCTGCTGTTCACCAGCACCCCACCCCCACCCCCAGCAGGTCAGCCTGTAGAACGTGTGGACCCGAGAGAACTGCATGTAACACAGGCTGACTTGGCAGTTCTCTGGAGTGCTGTTGAGGATAACAATGAGAGGGTGAGTGCTGTGGAGCAGTGGCTGGATCACATAGAGGGACATCAGTTTCAAATTATGTCCATGCTGGAACTGCTGCTGGATCACCATGGGATCTCACATTTTTTTTTCCTCACACCATGTGCTCCCCACACATTCCTTGCTATGTTATAAAATGTATTCCTCCACCATCCCCGACCTTGTATGTAATGCCTTTTTGTTGTCTTCGTGATTCGTGACACTTTGTATTCTGAGCAGTGCAAGTATACTGTACTAAACTGCATGTGTGCAGTCAGTCTTTTCCAGTCTGTGTATGTACTGCAGACACTGTCCAACTCCCTGACTTAAAAACAAACATTAATGAGTACAATGGTGGGGTGGTGAAGCATGGAGACATACTACAAAACAGGCTTGCAATACATCCAAGTAACTATTAAAAAAAATTAATCTTGTGATTCGTGATGTGATCATAAATCATTTGTGACTGCATTTGTGACCGTGATGATGAAGAGCGTGAGTGATTTGTATCACAGTGACTCGTGATGATGGTCCTGACTTAAAATGCATATTAATGAGTACAATGTTCATGCAGAATTAAGCACCGCACCTGTCCAGTGCTCTGAAGGAAGCCAAAGAAACAACTGTGACTTAAGTTACAGATGGAGATTGGGCCCTAAAGATAATGCAAATGCATAGACAGATTAAGATTAGCTGTGCACTGAAGAGATGCAGACACAAGGCACAACACCTAACCAATTGCACACCATCAGCAATTAAAATCTGGAAAACAATACCTTTGCCGGTTGGGGGGCGGGGAGGGCAGTGTACTGCACTGCTGCAGTAACAGTCACTAGTACTAGTACCCATAAAGATACCACAAAGAAGTACAAAAATCACACAGCTGCAGTGGATAACAGCTTCACATTGCTGAAATTATTATGTGGCACAATAAAAGGTGTCTGATTTGATGACACGCGCCACACATACTCACACACACACCAAGTAATGCATAGCAAATTGAAAACTTCAGTAATATAACCACATATTTTAAACAAACTAAAATTATACACTGCTGCACCACAACAATCAGCAAAAAAGGCAAGAAATATTGAAAATATTACTGTGTGTACATTAACACAGGTATACAAGAAAAATATCACCAAAACAGAAAGCACTGTCTTTTTCTCCTAGTTAATCTACCTACACCACAGATACGCCCCTCCCCCAAAGCACACTTCCACTGTCTGTTAGTACACAGACTGAATGTTGTACATTAACATTCAAAATCCATACACAAACAATAAACGCTCGATGATATGAGCACAGGAGGGTTTCCTATAATCGATGAACTAAAGTTTGAGCAAAAAAAAAGACTCAAAAGGCTTTTTAACAGCTTTTGAAGGTCTGAATCACAGAGAGCTCTCAGAGCAGATTGTCTCCTACAGCTTTCTACACACTACCCAAACTGAGGCTGTGCAGAACAATCTAGAGCCCATGTGACCTGAAATCCCATGAATCACTGCAAAATTCGCCTTTGGAGCTTAAAAACTAGAGCGAAAGTACATTGTTTCAATGTACTTAGCCTTAAATAGTGGAGTCGTGGTTTTGGGAGAAGCAGGAGTAATGCAAAGTCAATGTTTTCAATGGACTTGCATTTACCCATTAATAACACAAAGTACTCCGCTTCATATTTGTGGAGCACTCCCGCAATTGCCTTCACTCTGCAATCACTCCAGAGGTGAATTGGAGCCACTTCGCCATCACTACTGTCACCTAATTAATATGGACTCTCAAAAATCATGGCCCCCCACAGATTGTTAGCTAAACACAGTAGCAGTTGTCATAGCAGTAATAGCCTAACAGGGTGGATACACAGTAGCACTACTTGTCCTAAACATTTAACATATTGCAACACTGGTGCATTGATTACAACAGCAACAGATTAGCAGTGATAATACTAAACATTATGAACAATAACATTGACATGATGACTTGTAATAAGAAGGCAGTAATCAGACTAGCAAGCTGTTATAGACAGTCCCAACAGTCTTTGATTCAAACCATAATAGAAAAAGTCACAAAAGTTAGCCTCACCTGTTTCAAATGTCCTGCAGTGGGTGTCTGGTGTCACAGCTCTCAAGAAACGAATGTGATCACCTCACCATCTGCCAAAATAGTAGTGGGGATGTGGTTTGGTGCAGGACCAACTGTATGAATTGACTGCCCTACACAATGGTTCCATGTCATTTCAGTGAGGGAATTACAGCAACAAACATTTTGAGCGATGGCAATGCGTCAAAAGCAAAAATGGTGACTGTGAATTTGGGCACCCTACAGTAAGGGCAACAATTACAGTACTGCTTTTCTGCATGGGGTAATGCCCCCCACACCCCCTTACTTGTATAACTAACTCCAAGGTCGTAGCACCTCGGTGGGGGAAGCACTTGTTGCCCATACTGTAGGGTGCCCAAATTCACATCGCCATTTTTACTTTCGTCGCATTGCAAATGTCCATCACCGTAACTCCCTCACTGAAACAACGTGCTTACCCACACAATACTTGATGCATTTGCCATCCAGAGCTTGCAACAAGGCATAGTTCTTATACAAAGTGAGTCCCTTATATGCACTCTTGACACAGGTACCCTTGGCAATGTGCTGGGCTTCTTGCAGGTAAATGGTGGCGCTGCTTGAACTCAAATTGTGCTTCCTGTAGATCTTTCCAAGAATGCCATGGAAAACCCAGTCCATCCTTTTCTCCTCAATGATGTCTCACACATGCTTGTGAAGATGGGTAGTCAAACTGGGGATACTCCTAGCAGATATGCCTCCTCACAATTCTCTCCATTTGAGACCATTCTGGAAGGTTGTGGATGGTTGTTTGGGGAGTCTGTCCCACCAGAAGTCAGGTGCCCTCTTTATACTACCATTCATGCTGCTCCTGCTCTCTGACTTGGTTACACCGGTCTTTAGCCCACGGGTGGGCTGCAGTAATGAGGAGGAACCCTCTGTGGTGACAGGACTACTGAGGCATATGGGGACAGGAGGTCCTGTTTTGACATCTCCTCCCACTTATCTTCCACCTTAGTTTCTGCTATGTCCTCTGCTCCTTTGGTCTTTGAACTATGGTGGCTAGTTGCCTTAGGCAGCTCTGCCAATGGAGTCAGTTGCTGAACATGGCTTGACAGCAGCTGGGCTGGCAATGTCTCTGCAAGTTCACCAATGGGTACAGACTTTGGGGCTGTAGTAATCTCAGTCACAGCTGGACAAGAAGCTTCACACTGTTGACCAGAGGCATGGAATTCTGCTGGGGTCATTAACCACAACACAGGCTCCTTCTGCAAAGCCAAATGATTATTTTCTCTGTCTCTGCCCATTGTTCTTGCTGCCACACCCTCTGGGGGCTTGAACTCCTCCTTGTCACTGAACACCATGGGTTTCGGCTTTCTGCTGGGGCCCAGTTTCTCAGCAATATCCTCCCATTCCTCCACACTGACATCCTCTGAAGTTAGGGAGGTGACAGACTGTCTCGGTCCATAACAGGACCACCAGGCAGTGGGGATCCTTGAGCTGGCTTCTTGGGACCATGGCACACCACGCATACTGGGAACAGCTCCACTCCAAGGCCCTTATGTTGGCAAAGGGTGAACTCTCTAGACATGATTGACTTGCCAACCATCGCCAACATCCACTTAAACATTTCAGATTGCAGCGTAATGTCAGAAGCTGAAGGGGCTTTTGCCATCTTTATCAAAATTCACTCTGCAACAGTCCAAAACAGTTTAGAAATCCATCTAAAACTGAGGGAGTCAAGCAATGCTCTCCAGCTCACATGCTGCTTTGATTATCCCCATTTCAGACACCAGATCCAGAAAATTGGCAATCCTGCCCAGGTGAACCCAATCAGTCCAATCTATGGATTTTTTCCAGTCCATTTGTATAGTTCTTACATGGACTAGACACACATTGTTTTCCCAAAAACATCCCAGACAAGCCCCCGATTGTACCCACAAGCATGATGATGATGGTAAATGTCTGTGGGGAGGGGCAGCCACAGCAATAGCTGCACCAGATAGCTTACATCTTCCAGGTCCCACAAGGGGTGAGGTGCGTCTGACCTCCAGGTGCTGGGCTAGAAGAAAATTGTTGGTTAGTGGCAGCAACAGTCATTGCAAAGAACTGAACTGATACTGCAAGTGCAAGGAAAACAGTGAGATCTCATTTAATAACATAGAAACATAGAAGTTGACGGCAGATAAGGACTGCAAGGCCCATCCAGTCTGCCCATTTCTTTTTCTACCTTATAAATGTGCCATTGGCCTTTGCTCTGTCAGTGGCCTATCTATTCATACTCATTTGTATTGCTCCTTTATGCTTATCCCATGCCTGTTTGAAGCCCTGCACTGTATTCATAGCCACCACTTCTTGAGGTAGGCCATTCCATGCATCCACCACCCTTTCTGTGAAAAATTTCTCACATTCCCCTTAATCGGCCCCTCTAATCTCATGCTGTGTCCTCTTGTCCTGCTATTTTTCTTATATTTAAACATGTTAGACTCTTTCACCTTGTTAATGCCCTTAAGGTGTTTGAATGCCTCGATCATATCACCTCTCTCCCTCCTTTGCTCAAGGGTATACATATTGAGCTCTGTTAATCTGTCCTCATATGTCTTCTGATGCAGTCCCTGCACCATTTTGGTTGCCTTCTCTGGACTGCCTCAATTTGGTTAATGTCCTTGTGAAGGTGTGGCCTCCAATACTACGCAGTACTCCAGATGGGCCTAACCAGTGTCTTGTAAGAGGGATTATTACACTCCTACTTACGACTGCCCCTACTACCACCTAACTGCCCTAGCCTTACCTACTGCTTTAGAGATCTGCTTGGATAATTTCAGGTCATCAGTGATGATGATGCCAAGTCTTTTCTTCCTTTGTGACTTCTGCAACTCCCTCCCAGCCTATAGGTGGCTTCAGGTTCTCTTCACCATGTGCATGATCTTGCACTTCTGCATTAAATCCCAGTTGCCACTCTTCTGACCATTTTGCTAGTTTATCCAGATCTCTTCTCATTCTGCCCACCCCATCTGGATCATCTACTCTGTTGCAGATCTTAGTGTCATCTGCAAACAGACAAGCCTTACCCTCTAGTCCATCTGCAAGGTCACTAATGAAGATGTTGAAGAGGACTGGCCCCAGGACTGATCCCTGAGGTACCCCACTTGTGACTTGCATCTCTTCTGACTGTATACCATTTTTCACCACTCTGTTTTCTGCCCATCAACCAGTTTGTCACCCAATTAACCAACTTCTGACCCACCCTGAGCCTACCCAGCTTATTTATCAATCTTCTACGTGGAACAGCGTCAAAAGCTTTGCTGAAGTCAAGGTAGGCGACATCAACTGCCCCCCCTTGGTCCACCACTCTGGTTACCCAGTCAAAGAAATCTATGAGATTAGTTTGACAGGACCTTCCTTTGTAAACCCATGCTGTCTTGGATCCTGTGCCCCTATGGATTCCAGGTGTTGCACTATCCTTTCCTTAAGGAGTGCCTCATAATCTTGCCCACTACTGAGGTAAGACTGACTGGTCTGTAGTTCCTGCCTCCTCCCTGTTACCACTCTTGTGGGCGGGATCACATGAGCCCTTCTCCAGTCTTCTGGGACCTCTCCTGTGCTCAGAGACTCACTAAACAGTTCTGCTAATGGCTCTGCTAGTTCCACCTTTAGCTCCTTAAGTACCCTGGGATGTATGCCATCAGGTCCCATAGCCTTATCCACTCTGAGCTTAAAGCTCTTGTAGGACCCTTTCTTTTGTGAAGGGAGTAGTGCTCACCGGCCCCATGTTGTCCCTCCCCCCTGTGTCCATGATGCTGAGCTGTGGGCCATGCCCTACCTTCTCTTCAGTAAATACTGAGCAAAAGTATCTATTTAGGATAGATGCCTTTACAGGGTCCACCTCCTCACATGCTCCCTTTTCTCCATTAAGCTTAGCAATAACCCCTCTGGACTTTCTCCTTTCACTAATGTATCTATAGAAAGTCTTGTCACCTTCTTTTACTGTTCGTGCTAGTGTTTCCTCAGTTTGGGACTTTGCCTGCCTTACTGCCTTCCCTGCTTCCCTTAGGGCAGTTTGGTATGCCTCCCTATCTTCATCCCGCTGTGTTCCCTTATATTTCCTGAAGGCCAGCCTTTTGGCTCTGATCTTTTCTGCTACTGTATTTGAGAACCAAAGTGGTTTCCTTCTTCTTTTGCACTTCCTTTTCTGTCTAACACAATGGGATGTTGCTTCAAGTATTGCATCCTTAATGCTTGCCCACTTTGCCTGTACCCCCTCACCTGTGTTTCTTTTTGCCAGGGCTAGCTTAACTCTGTTGGCCATCTTATCAAAGTCAGCTCCTCTGAAGTCCCATATTTTTGCCTTGGAATGGGATGATTTAGATGTAGTAGCCAAATTGAACCATACCATGTGATGGTCACTGGCCCCCAGGTGACCTTCTACCTGGAGATCTGTGATCCCTTCCCTGTTAGTCAGTACTAGATCTAGGATAGCCCTGTCTCTTGTGGGTTGCTGTACCAGTTGTTTGAGGCCCCCCCCCCACAGGGAATCCACTATGTGTCTAGTTCTGGCAGATGTTCCTGCTGGTATTGACCAAACTGTATCCGGCATGTTGAAGTCTCCCATTATCAGAACATGCAAAAGTCAACTCCATGGAGCAGTAAGTCAATCACAGTTCAGGAGGGAAACATATCATACTGAACCAATATGGTCACATAAATGCAATATTCCACAATGTTCCAGTTGCACACTGTCCATTCCGTGGGGTGTGATCTGGACAATCCTATTAAATTAGACAGCTTAGTTTGTCCAAAACAGCAATAATGATCCTGCAGAGGCTATATCTTCTCATGGTTCCAGAAGACCCACACTATCCCTTGCACCCTGGAACAGGCTAACCTCTCACCTCAGGACTGCTATTCCTGTATACCAACAGCTCCAGGTTCACTGACTCCCTCCTGGATGACTGACCCCATGAAAATTTAGGTGGCACATCCCCATGAATGTCCCAGCCAAGGCACTCACTCTCAAATGCTACCCCCATATCTTCAGCATTCCTCTTCTTTCTGCCTCAAGCCTTGGCTTCAACTCTCCTTCCTGCCACTCGGCCTTTCACTTCTCCCATGGGGTGATGGTCCCTCTCCCTCCCCATAGGTGGGGAGCCCTCTAATGGCTGCCACCATGTCTAGAGCAAGGTTGATTTTTTTGTCCTCCGCTCTCCCCAAGATAAAAACTACCAAAATGGCACCTCAAATGGCAATTGGTCCCGCTCACCCCACACCAACCTCCCTTTCTGTCTTCTCACACTCCCTTAAAAAGCAAGGCCCTCTCCCAGGGTACTTCCATGCTGCCTGCAGCCCCCAGTGTGATGAAAATATTAACCCTTTAGAGCCTGGGTTGAAATAATCCCAAACAATCATCCGAAAGTATGCACATTCTAATGCACTATAAATGACACCCCAATCCCGGGGGGGGTACTTAAGGCACTCTACAACAATGTGACTCAGTGTCTGAAAGAGATGCTAGTACCTGTCAACCTCGCTCACTCTTGTTTGACAGCTAAAAATTCACTCCTGACTCTACTTATATGCACAGGTATGGGGCAGAGGTCTTTCACTTTCAGGGCTGCCTTCCTCTGGCATACCACACCTGCTCCTTTCAGGCAGTCCTCCTCCACCAAAGCATTCACTCATATGATGAAGGAGCATTTGTTATGCCTCAGTACCTGCTCCTACTTCTTTGTAGATATACGTTCCTCGTTAATGTATGGTCACCACAATCAAAATCTCTGCTGTTAAACGAATGTGTGTTATTCATGTTCACCAAGCCTCCAGCCTGGTGCTTGTAAAATGTAAAAATGTAATTTTTTCTCACGAAACTGTTCTGTACTATTTGTTGTTTTCCACTTCCCATATATCTAACTGCTGCAATATTTAACTATGATATTACCTTATTACTGATTATCCATTGTACTTGTACCCAGGCCATTCATGAAAAAGATGCCTGGTGCCAGTGAACATACCTGGTAATCAAAGTAGAAATAACTAAATAAAATACAAACTGCAAGAGTAAGTTGACCATTGAAGTAAATGTCTATTCACAAATCAATTTAAGACCTACTTTATAAGTGGAATAACACCCTTTGTGGTGTCTGGGCATGCTCTGATATACTGACTTCTCAGGTTGTTGAAGTCACTTGGTATACACTTTGTGCCTCATAATGCACCTGAGGTGTCTGTATATCAGAGCACTCCCAGGCACCTCAAAAGGTATTATTCCTTACTAGCACTCCCAGACACCTCAAGGGTGTTATTCCTTATACCATGGCTCTAATGAAAATATTGCTGCTATTTCTGGAGTGCAGTTTGACCTTATGACATCATGAGTGGCAGCCATGCGACATCAAGAGGCTAACTTGCACAAGGGAAAATATCAGTGATATTTTCATTAATGCCATGACATATTTGATTTTTATAATGCCTTTATTAAACTGTGGCAAGAAAATATTCTGTGTCCTGATTGTTCAGTGACCACCTCTCGACAGTGATATTATCACACTAAAACATCACTGAATGCAGGTGAAGGACAACCAGATCCTGAACTGTACCTCCATTGCCACTCTGGACCTTCTGTGCAGATAAATGGCTAAATTCTCCATAGCCACTATGGGATGAATGGACCTAGATAGAAAATAAATGTTATATCCTTACTCTAGGTCTGACTACCCTCAAAATATTTAAAATAATTGCCAAAATATATCCTCACAAGCACTGCATATACATAATCTATATATGCCACAATGTGACACCCTTGTGCATCTGCCCTTGTGCTCCAGTCAACAGCATGGCGGTCCGCTTGTAGGAGCCCTCAGTTAAAGTAGCAGCACTGCCATCAAGCAACCTGATTGGCTGCTGGGGCTCCTGTTCTGTCCCTGGTGTCCTCCAGTGTATCTATGGTATATGCCATGGGCTGCATAAAAATAGTAATTTATTTTGAAAGCTGCTTATGACCTCTATTGACCTCACAAGTGGCATCACCACGAGTATGGTCTATAGAGGTCATACCCAGCCATGGAGTGGAAATATCCATAGTTATCTGAGCTGGAGTTCAAATAAATGATTTATTTTCACTGCAGTTTGCCTTCCCATGAAAATCTATGCATTTATTTGTGACTTTTCTAATACCCACTGGCATTATACATATATATTCTACTGGTGCAGTAGTGCCAGTATAGTTAGGGTTAGAGTAAGGTGTTCAATTTTAAACCTAGGTTTTGTACCTTAATAACTTTGGCAGTGTTTGGCAAAATAGCCCAAAATTTGGTATGCGTGGTCTGGTGGCAGAGTCTAAGAACATGAACAGTTTTGTGATGGCATCTTGTGCGGTTTCCAAGATATGGAACATCAATTTTGGAAAAATGTTTTCCCTATATTTAGTATATATTTTTTTGTTCTAACCTCACGGCCTAGACAATATGAAATTTGTTTCACAAAGCTTTCAGAGTGGAAGTGGCCTGTGCTGAAGTAGTGTCTTTTGAAGGTTTCATGAAAAAATATTAAACGGTTCCAGAGTTATAAGAATTTAATGTTTTTTACTGAGCATACTCAGTAGGGCTTTTAGATAACCCTCTGATACAAACCAACAATTTTTAGTTCAAGAGAGCATTTTCACTTCGCACCACTTAGATGTCATGAACGAAAACAGTTCTGATGAACTGAAATTTATTTTTCGGTTTCTGATGGCTGCCACGCTGTTTTTTTCATCTAGTTTAACACATAAATATGAAAAGTCATATAAATGAACAGTTTGAAAAAATAATCAAAAAGATGAATCTTGCCAAATGGTACCTCCTAAGCAAGATTCTGTTTTTTTTTTTTCAGAACAAGTTCAAAATAGTATTTATGGGCTTTGTGATCGCCATGGTCCAATTTTCGGTTCATGAGACGGCTCTTTGATTTGTCATGCATGTTTTTGGTTTATACCAGAATTTTTTGCTTGCACTGAAAATAGAATTTTTTGGTTTGCACCAAAAAGTATAATTCATATAGTAATCTGAATTTTCAGTTTGCACTACAAATTTCGGTTTGCATTGAACATTTTGATTTACACTGGTAGTTGAATTTTTGAGTCAAACGCAAAAATTTTGAATGGATTTTTTGGGTCAGAAACATCCTTAGATCCCTAAAATGTTCTGTGCCCATGGGACTTTGAGTTCTTCTGTCTTCATTTCTGATCCAAATGGAGCAATGGGAGTTTTGGGGTCAGACACATTCTGAGACCCAAAAATGTTCTATGTCCATTGGGAATTGAGTTTTTGAGGTCATAATTTGCTGTGTGTATAGCAAAAGTATTTTATGGGTTGGACACATTCTGAGAACCTTACATTTTCCATGGTCAAAGCAAATTGAGTTTTGTGGTCATAATTTTTTGTGTGCATGGCCAACTGAGTTTGACATACACACTGACCTCTGGTTGTAAAAGTTCGGCCACCATGAAATCCATGATACCAAAATTGCAATAGTACTTCTATAGTCTTCATCACAGGTGTAAAGCATACACACCTACCTCTGGTTGCAAATTTGATTTTTCAGATTATATCAAAATTTAGATTTATGTAGAGTTATGGGGTTGGACATCCTTGGACACAAAAATGTTCCATATACATCTGTGGGTGCCAGAGGGCCCTGTGCTTAGCTGACAGATGCTCTTTCCCTGTGTATCTGTCACCACAGGAAGTGCAGGGTCCTGCACTTCCACTGCCCACTAGACAGACCCACTAAATTCTTGACATCCATTGCCACATGGGAGTGCAGGGCCCGTGAGGACCCTGGGCCCTGTGCATCTATGTCTGTTTGCATAGGTCCCAAAAGGACCTATATGAATAAGATTAAATTCTGATATCTCAACAAGAAAGAAATGTTTTGCAAAAATGTGTTAATGCATCAGTTAGGGTTCAACTTAATGCCACAAAAGCAGGGAAATGTGGCACTAGGGTTTTGAACCTAACTTCCCCACCCAAGCAGCAAAAGACATGACCACATAAGCAACCACAGACAGCCATCAGCAAGTAAGACAAACAACATACAACTGTTTCCAGATGACACAAATGCAGTAGCATGATATGCTACCTTCTGTGGTATGCATCTGAAATCCACAGCCCTGCTTCTGTGTGCAGAAGCACAGGCCACTGCAGCCACAGATACCACTCCATGGTCCTCAAATTACAAAAGTTTTTTGTCTGCTGAAGTGCAGGCTCCTCTGGGGCAAATGCTTCTGTAGCCCTGAGTACTCATTCACACTGTAAGACATGCATGCAATTTTGTCCACAGAGCGTGCATTCCTCTGAGTGACCTGTGTCTTTGAAGCTGCAGAGTGTAAGACATACACTAACCTTTGGCTGCAGAAATGCAGCCTACATGAAATCCATGATACCAAAACTGCAACAGGTTCCGAGATGCGGACTGCACAGGGACAAAGATCTTTCACATACAGGGGCCCGACATGGTTCAATGCGCTTAGTCCACCTACTCTATCCTCAACCTCGCTTGAAGCTTTCAAATCCATGCTCTATGCCCACCTCACCACCACTAGCAACTGTGATTGCGCTAGATAAAGACTACTCCTCATGTCCATCCTCACATCTGAGGCCTCTTCCTCCCTGACTAATGAACCCTCTGGTACCTCTACTACTTCCTGTCTCACCAAACTCACTCCCTTTTTCCTGTCCCTCTCACTTACTCTCCCACTCACCACCTTTCCCTCCTCTCTAGCCTCCTTTTGGCCCTAATTATCACCCTCTCCTGGAAGTTTCCTTAACCTTGAAATTGTCTACCCGCTTGAACCTGTTATAGCTTGTTTTTCTATGAAACTTAAAAACGTTACTGCCTTAAACTGTTAATAGCAAATTTATGATGTAACTTTCCTGTCTGGTTTTACCTGTAATGTGTATCGTACTTTGTTAAATGTTCTTTGTGATGTGGAACCTTTGTAAAAGAGTCCTGGCTCAAAGGTATTAATTCCTAGACTAATAAACTAAACTAAACAGTACTTCTATCTGCAGAAGTGCAGGCCTGTGAAGGGCCTGCATCTCTTCAACCACAGGTGTAAGATATACACTGACTTAGCTGCAGAAGGGCAGGGCTTTGTGAGGCCTGCAGTTATGCAGCTGCATATAGAAAACCATGCACTGGCATTTTCAGCTATTTAGTGAGGTAGAATCTGATACCCTCTTAGGCCAGCATAAAGTGCTCTCAAAGGTAATATTTTATTTTTCTGGAAGCACCAACCCAGACAAAACTGCTACCCCTGAAAAATATCTAGATCCACTGCTGAAACCATGATAGCCACATTGCAATGGTAATTCTGTCTTTAGAAGCACAGGCTCTCATGGGCAGTTATGCATGCTGTATGACTGTTCTGCAGATGCAGATACAAATCCATGAAGGTAGTACATCAGTGCTACTATTTGTGTCATCTGAAAACAGTTGTACATTATTTGTCTTATAAGATGATGGCTGTCTGTGGTTGGCTGTGTGGTTTTGTCCTTTGGCTGCTTGGGGTGTGTGGCAAGTTAGGGTTGGAAACCTGAACACATTTCCTTACTTTTGTGGCATTAAACTGAACCTTAACTGGTGCAGTAATACAGTTTTTTTTGCAAAGAATATACATAAAGTTAGGGTTGAGTAGAGTGTTTAATGTTAAACTCCTAACTTTACACCTTGATAGCTTTGCCCCTGTTTAACAAAATTGCACAAACATTTGCATGTGTGGTCTTTGGGGGGAGGGGCAAAGTCTCTTGATTTTACAAGTTTTGTGTTGGTGGGATGTCTGGATTCCAAGATCTGGATCATGCAAAAAGTGCAAATATATATATATATTTTGCTCTCACCAAGCGTCTAGACAGTTTGGAATTTTGTTCTGCAATGTCCAGGGTATATACAGCTTGCCCTAGAATTGTGCCTTTTGTTGATTTGGTGAAAAATATTAATCCATTCCTGAGTTATAAGGATTTGAAATGTTGGTTCTGTGCATACTCAGTAGGGTCTTGCATTTATATGTTTGCTATGAAAGAAGAATTCAGACTTTGTTTTTTTCTCATGAAAGAAGATTATTCTTTTGTGAGCTAAAATTATTCTTTAGTGAGAAAAAAATCCTCTTTCCTGTGGCAGTCATCTTGTTTTTTATTTTTTCAAAAAAAATGTGAAAACCCATAAAAATTATGTCCTAGAGAGAAACAAACACACGGGACCTGTTTAGCTAGATTCTGGTGTTTTGGTGTTTTGGGACATCCCTAAAATCCTAGCTGGAAGGCTTAGCAAGGGATCCTGATTCTTCCTTCGTGAGCTGAGATTCTTCTTTTATGAGTCTCATAAAAGAAGAATCTCAGGTCATGAAAGAAGATGGTGGGACTTTGTTTTTTTTATACTTCTTTCATGAGCTGACCTTCTTTTGTGAGTCACAAAGTAACTCATGAAAAAAGAGAGTTAGCTTATGAAAGAACAATGAAAGAAAAGCTAAGTCTCACCATCTTCTTTTGTGAGCCAACCTTTTTCTTTTGTGTGTCTTGAAATAACTCACAAAAGGAGAAGGTGGGCTCATGAAAGAAGGTGCTGGGACTTCATTTTTTTAGCAGTTCTGTTGTGAGTTCACATGAAAGAACCATTGTTCTTTTGTGTAATCTCATGAAAGAACTGTCAGGAATCTATCTATCTATCTATCTATCTATCTATCTATCTATCTATCTATCTATCTATCTATCTTTCAATGTAGTTTCATATTTTTCTTAAGTGGACCAGGGTGCCCACCCCTGATACCACTTCTTTCTCACTCCTCCTTTCCAGGTCACCCTCCCTTCAATGTTTTTTAAAGTAGTAAGTGGACTGTGGTGCCCACCCCTGTACCACTTTTCTTGCTCCCCTCAAGGGAGCCTGTCCCCTTTGTTTAATATATATGGTGGCACACTCTGCTGCCACAGAAGATCATCCCAATAATGGGGTGCCCAATTCACAGTATCAGCTTCTGTTCCCTTGCTATAAAGAATACCATCCCTTGTTGACCTTTATTTTAAGCTAAAAAAAAGAAAATGATCCATCAACAATCTGACCCCCACACCCCTCTCAGCACTCACCATCCCCCCATACACACACTCTCACTCCCCTGAATATGTCCCACATGCATTTGCCCATGATCTCAGTATGAGAACAGCAGGACTTTCTTGAAATGTGAAGCCACAGCTGGAGTCATGCTACTGGCTTCAATTAGAGCAGTGAGTCACAGATCCCTGATCTCACTCTCTTTCTCACTCTGTCTGTCTATCTATCTATCTGTCTAATCTTTTTAAGCTGAAAAAGAAAACAGTTTATCAGGAATCTGACCTCCTCACACCCCCACCCAACCCCACTCAGCTCTATCTAGCTATCTGTCTGTCTGTCTTATTGTTACACAGACTGGAGTGCCCCCTCATATTGCTTCTTCCTTCCCCTCCCTCCAGGTCACCCACCCCCAGTGTTGTTTTTTGAAATAGTAAGTGGACCAGGCTTCCCAGCCCATGTGCTGCTTTTCTTGCCCCCTCCTCCAGGTCACCGTCCCTTGCTCAATATCGTGGCAACACCAGGGTGCCCTCCGCGCGCTGCTGCATATTGTCCTGACACTGGGGTGCCAATCCACAGTGTTAGCTTTTGTCCTCCTATAATAAAGAAAACCATCCCGTTGATCTTTTTTGGTAAACTGAAACAAAGAAAATGGTACATTGGCAATCTGACCCCCAGCACCCCTCCTACCACACCCGAGCCTCCACTCAGCATCCCCACACACTCACTCACCTGAACATGTCCCATTTCATAAAGCCACTCTCTGATCAAAGACACATCTTGCTGCTGGAATTGGAGACTGCAATATGACAAAATAAGGTAAGTGCAGTTTAGTGTATTCCAATGGGGTTTGAACTTTTATTCATAACTTTGTCATTTTGAACATTTTACATCAAAGTTTCAACATAGCCTTTTCAGTAAACCACCTTGAGAACAAGCTATGAAGTTATTCAAATCCATCTGGAAAGGTGATATTGCAGCTGTTGCATGAAATCACCTTTTGGGTGGGATTGAAAATCTTCTGCCCTTGCTCATGAGGTGGGCTGATAGAAAGGCTATGTTGAAAATTGTGGTAAAATATTAAAAGCAACAAAGTTATGATGATACGATGACATTTTAAAATGCAGCTCATAACTGGTAATCTTAAATATTTTGAACCCAAATTTTCAACATAGCCATTTTTCATAAACTTCATGAACGTGACTGCTGTCATTTTCAAATCCTGGTCAAAGCGTGTTTTTGCACTTGTGGTGTGAAATTATGTTTCAGCCTGGATTTGAGAATTTTCACCTACCAGGTTCATGAGGTGGGGTCATAACCTGTGTTGAAAATTTGGGGTTCAAATTAAAAAAAATAAAGTTATGAACAACTGTTGAAATGTTTCTATGCTCGCTCATATGTTTTGTAATTTTAAATATTTTGACCCCAAATTTTTAACAGAGCTATTTTTTCACACTACCTCATGAACATGACAGCTGCCATTTTTCAGATCCTAGCAAAAATGTATTTTCTCACCTGTGGTGCAAAATGATGTTGTGGCATGGATTTTAAAACCTTCACCTGTTGGGTTGATGTGTGGTCATAAGAAATCTGTGTTGAAAATTCAGTGTAAAATATTGTCAGATGACCAAGTTATGAGTGAATGTTGAGATTTTGTTTGTGTTTCCACAGTCTGATGGACTATACATTTGGTGCAGGGTGTGATGGGCCCAGTTCATCTGCATCTGTAGCCACACTGAAGTGCAGGGCCCCTTCTGCAGCCAGAAGGACTCATCACTTAGCAAAGGTCCCAGGCACTGTGTGTCTTCATCTGTAGCCACATGGAAGTGTAGGGCCCTGAAGACCCTGTGCTTCTGCTGCTAGATGGGCTCATTACTTGGTGAAGAAGTGCAGGGTCCACAGGGCCTGTGCTTCTGCACCCAGATGACTCCTCACTTGGTGCAGAGCCACCTTAACCTAAATGGTGCGTAACACCTGATTTGTGAAGCTTCAGGAGAGGTGAAACCATAAAGGGGTTTCCTTTGCTGCCTGCAGGGTGGGGATGGAGTGTTAGGGTTGTGAATCCTAACACCACATTTTTACTTTTGTCACTTAAACCCTAACTGTTGCATTAAAGAAGTTTTCTTTTAATGAATTTCCTTCTGCTTTTAGATTGTATAATTGTATCTATTTGCCTGTGGAAACATAGGTCCTGGAGGGCCATATGCTTCCAACCCTATACCTCCATGTTGGTGTGGAGGCACAGGGCCCACTGAAACTTCTGCCAAAAAGCAATTTTTTTGCTTGACTATGGGGCTTGTTAAACTTATAGTGTTATCCTATGGGAATTTTCATGTTTTAAATTCTGTTTTTTTATATACCCCCTAATCTGTTGGGGGTTATTATGTGTTATTCTTGTAGTACTCATTAAGACCTTTGCTTTGTTATAGATTGTCCCTTAACTGCAAATATTAAGGAAGCTATGGCTTGTTGAAGTTGAAATGTGGGGAAAATAACTAAGTCCAAAATATTTTCTCGTATGAAGGAATCCTTTTCCACATGAATGAACGAGCTATATGAAAAAGGATTCCTTCATATGAAAACAGAATCAGCAAAAACAACTAAACCCAAAATATTTTTTGTGTGGATGCATCCTTTTTCGTATGAACAAAAAACCCATATGAAAAAGGATTCCTTCATACGAAAAAAGATTCAGAAAAGAAAATGGTCCAAAATCTTTTATCTTGTGAGGGCATTCTTTTTTTGTAGGAATGAAAAAAAAATACCTTTGAAAACCTTTGTATGAAAAAAGAATTGAAAAAAAACCTAAGTCCAAAATATTTTTTCATAAAAGGGCATCCTTTTTCACATGAACGAAACAAGCATACGAAAAATGATCCCTTCATATGAAAACGAATTGGGACTTAGTTTTTTTTTCTGATTCTTTTTTTTTTTTTGGTCATATGAAAAAGGATGTCTTCATACAAAAAAGAATCGGGGGAAAAAAACTAAGTCAAAATTATTTTTTGTATGAAGGGATCCTTTTTCGCATAGCCAAATTCCTTTTTCATATGGCCATATAAAAAAAGGAAATAGAGTCATGAACAGGGACTTTAAAATAAAAAAAACACATTTCAGGGTAATTTCTTCAAGATGTAAGTGTAGAATCCACTTAATGGTGTCCCAATTAGTAAGATATACCTGTATGTGATGGTGTGTGTGCAGGATGCCATTTTTGTGGTTTTGAAATTTTTTTTTTGAAAAAAACGCTAACAAGATGGCAGCCATATGAAAAATGATTTTTTCCTCACAAAAAAGGAGTACCCCCATATGAAAAAGATCCTTTTTTGTATGGTCCAAATCTTTTTTTCATTCCAAGCAGCTTTCCAAAACACCATTCTGAGCATGCTCAGAACTGACATTTTAAAATGTAATAACTTTGGAAGAGATTACATTTTTTTATCCAAATGTAAAAAAAGCACCACTGTGGCCCAAGCCCTTTTTACTCTGAAAATTTCAAAGCAAAATTCCAAACAATCTGGGTGCTAGGCGAAGACAAAAGCAAACAACGAAAACCCTGATTTTGTCACTTATTTCATGATCTGCACTCAGAATCCACATATCTGACCAGAATGAAACTTGACAAATCAAGGAACCTACCCCCTCGGAATGTGCTTGCAAAAGTTCATGCAAATCCATTGAACAGTTGTGAAGCTATTAAATTTCAAAGTTTGAGGCTTAACATAGAAACCCCTGCTCAACTTTAACTATAGTGGCTCTGCCGTACCTCTGTAATATACTACATGAATGGGACATTTTTCTTATATAAGTGGTTGACAGTTATTTCCCTATGTACCATTTCTTTGTATATGCAAAGTGTATATATTCTACAGTAAACATCCAAATGTATTATATAAAATAAAAGATGGGTAAGTCTGCCATACTCCGAAATAAACCTATCGAGGAGGATAACTAGACCATTCTTTGTATCCCACTCTTACCCTTCATTTAAATATATATATTAACTGCAAAAAGACTACATCAACGTAGACATTGTGGTTAATGAATGCAAAGTGCACATAGCTGGGAAATGCAAAATGTTAGGGTTTTAGGTCTCTGGAGTAATGGCGAATCAGTGGTGAAGTCTTCCTTGGCATTGCCAACCCTAATGCCCCCTCACCCCAGCCCATTGGCTCCTGTCTGAAGCATAAGGTACAGCTCCAAGCCAGTGCCTCATAGTGATACACTCTTCAAAGGTAGAGAAGTATGGTTCACCACATGTTGCCAACAAAATCTGTCATAGCTTTCTTCATACAGGGCCCTATGGGCCCTGGGTGAAAAATCATGTCTGGCCTTGTTTGCTTAATGGAGGGTGGGCTTAGGGTTGACAACCTCATAAAGACACCACCACTGATTCATCAATAGTCCAGAGACCCAAAACCAAGACCCAAAATGTTTTCATTTCCCTACTTTGTTCACTTTGTGTTCTGCAATCCTGACGTCCACATTAATATAAGTTTTGAAATTAAGTTTCCTTCTCTTTTTCTGATAGTGGAACACTATTCTCATTCACATAGTCCCTGAAGGACCTGTGCAAAATAAAATAAACAGAATACTGGAGATAGTCCCAACCCAGTGCATGGGCCACCAGGCTTTGACCTGCATGTCAACAGCTTATGAGAAATGGCCCTCCAGCCTGCCACATGGTGTTGTGTATGTGCCAGAATGCTACTCTGTCCCTTCCCAGGCTGAGGTCAGTGCCACACGCTGCAGTACCTTCCTCCCAGAGTCAGCCCATTCAGATGACTCACTGAACCCACACCTGAACTCTGGTCACTGGCATGGGAAGGCAATATGATCCCCATTGGGCCAACAGACATCCCTGAAAACAGCATTACTTCATATTTTTTGTGGGACATTTTGACCCCAAAATGTCAACATAGTCTTTTTATGACCCCTCCCTTTCTGAACATGATGGGTGTCCTTTATGAAATACTCGACGAAGCATCGTTTGTGCCACAGGTGCAAAACACATTTTGGCCACAATTTGAGAAACAAAGACCCATCACTTTCATGAGTTGGGGTGAAAAATAGCTATGTTGGAAATTTGCTGTCAAAATACTGAAAATTACCAAAGTTGTGAGCGAGTGTTGAAAAATTACAATGTACCTTCCTAACTTTGTTTTTTTAATATTTGGACCCCAAATTTTCAACATAGTCTTCTTATGACCCCACCTCATGAACCCGGTAGGTGACAATGTTCAGATCCTGGAAAAAGGGGGTTAGGGTCCTAGATACTTCACTGTATTATTAATGAAAAATTTAAATTGAGGAGTCTTCCTTGAAAATACTTATAGTGTTTAAAGATATTGTGTTGGTTGAAGTTTAGAATAACATGTTTAAAAATATGCATACCAACACTTTTTTTCTATTTTACAAAACAGGACCACCGTGGGCCCTGAGGAAGTGGCCCCTAAGGCCACAAAACTTTGGCTGGATTTTATAGGTGGCTTTCATACAACTATAAAAAATAAAATAGCATAGAACACATTTCTTGGAGTTTCAGAGTCATCCTTTTCCCTTTAATGTTCAAATCCTGGCCAAAATGTCATTTTGTGCCCCAGGCATGTAAACACACTTTGGCCAGGATTTGAAAATGACAGCTGCCTATGCTCATGAGGTGGTATGAGAAAATGTATTTTGAAAATGTGGGGTCAGAATATTTAAAATTACAAAATTATGAGCAAACATTAAAATTTCAATGTGTCTTCTAACTTTTTTTATATTTTACCCCAATTTCAATATAGCCTTCTTATGTTACCTCTTGAATCCAGTAGGTGAAAGTTTTCAAATCTGGCCTGAAAGGTGACTTTGTAGAGTGACTGTGAAATCACCTTTTTTTACACCAGATTTAGAAACTTTCCCACTTTGTTCTTGTGGTAGGGTCCTAAAAGGCCATATTGAAAATTTGGGATAAAACATTAAACAAAATTACCAAGTTATAGTAAAATTCAAAACATATTGAAAAACATTAAACTGCACTTGGTCAGTAAACTCTGCTCCACTCCTGCGTCTTGCCTCGGACCAAACAGCAGCCAGAAAAAAAAAACTCTGGCAACAGACTCCACTTATGAAGTATAAACTTTTATTGTCTGATAGTACACATAAAGCTATAGAACAGCAAAAAGGCAGAAAGGAAAAACCAGTAGGGTTGCTTTGTTACCCTCTGCTTTTTTGCTGTTCTGTAGTGTCATGTGTAAAATCAGACAATAAAATTTTGTATTTCATCCCTGGAGTCTGGTGCAAATTTATTTATTGTCATTTAACCACATTTACCTTGTTTTTTCTGTTCTCAGTCCGGCTTTGAAAAGTCAAGATGTGTGTGTGGTCCAGAGAGGATTATGGTGTTAGACTTCAGTTAGGTACAGTGGTAATCGAGCAAAAGTTTGCTGGTACCACGCACCATGCATCATTGCACAGTAGCGGTATACATGTTATTGAATGGGTACCGCACTTGTGCACTACCCAATATACTGTGCTACTGGTAAACTCTTGCGATTACCACTGTATGTATAGGGTAAGGGGGTGAGGTGGTGGGTGCTGAGTGGGTAGTTGGGATGGGCATGGGGTCATAATGCCACAGATGAAAAGAGCACAGCAAGGAATCCATAACCAAAATAGTGCAAACCCAAATAATGTTGGTGGAAAACATCGATCAAACAAGGAATGTGCATAACCCATTGAGAACAATGGGACTTTTCTTTTGCTGGGAGCATCACCCCCACACCACCCGAACGTCAAATAACCAACTCCATGGAGTTGTGGACTTTGGGGATGGGGCCAAACTTGGTAGGGGAAAAATGTTGTAGCACCACGAGACCTGGGGATCCAAACCATGGTCCCAAGTGTGTTTTGCCACTGTGTGCTAGTGCCCTAGCCACCCCACCATGGGAGCGGCTCAACAGGGCCCAGCAGTACAGCCTTCTTCAGCCCTTCCACTTCCTTCTGATCAGTGACAGGGGTAGCAGTAATTCCCTATAGCTGTCATATCCCTGTGACTGCAAATGTTTTCACACTTTTTGCTGCGTGTTTTTTGTAGCGCTCTTTTGTATGCGCTATATTAATCTGGTACCATTGGGATGGGGGGGTCAAGAAGGCAATGAAGACAATGAGGGACAGTTTTCTTAATTTCAGGTTCTCCAACACTGGAGACTGGGCACCCCAGTGTTAGTTTCATACTTGAGGGGCACTGGGGGGTGGGCATTCTGGTGTCCCAGACTTCTAGGCCAGTTGGTGGACTGTGCCACACAAGGATTGGGCATCCCAGTGTCAGCAGATTGAAAAGGGGACAAAACAGAGAGGAAGATGAACCAGCATGGGGGGGCACCCCAGTGTTGGACTGTTTCAATATTTATTACATTTAACTTGTAGTGGAGACTGGGCACACCAGTGTTCAGTTTAAGTAAGGGAGAACACTCATGGGGCTAATGGTGGATGGGCAAGAGAAATGAAAACAAACTCACACACACAGTATATTAAACAGGGTCAGGGCTATACACTAACACATTACCTCATCCCTTCTGAATGAACATAGAAAGACATCTTATGCATGCATGAAAACAGCCTTGCCACCTGAAAAACAAACATATTCTTACAAAATGACCACATTAAGCAATGTGGTTGTAAGAATTCAGTTATCTTCAGAACATTGATTTTTCAAACAGTACATGCTCAGAAACTGAAAGGTTTTTCTTAAATATTTTAAAAACTAATTTGGTTTGGGGCTAAAAACCACAAAAGTACACACCTTAGGCAAACCTTATGAAACCTGCAAGTCCCAAGTTTCAGATCCTCCCATTTTTTAGTTATATGTAAGTAAAACAAAGGTCTTAATTTATGTAATTTTTGTTTTTGTATGCCTCTCTGTAACTTTGGCCATGGTGAACTTATTGCATGAATGTTTCCATATCCAGAGATCCTGGTACCATCTCTGTGCTTTACAAATTTCAAGTAAATTGGTTAAACAGTGGCAGAGTTATTAAGGCAAAAAATTAGAGTTTAACATTAAAGCACTTACTCAACCCCAATACAGGCGCAACAGCATATATATATATATATATATATATAGCTAATCCACTACAGGGTGTGTGGTCTTGCTGTGATATATGCACACCTTGGTTGATATTGTGAGTGGATGAGTCACAAGTGCTGAGTCTGTTCAGCCTCCCAAGGCTTGCATATATCAGAGCATGACCACATGCCTTGTAGTGGATTATCTGTCTTATAAAATGGCCAATTTTACTTTTATCAAAGTGAAAAAAATAAGGATGTGTTTATACTAAAGCTTTATATTAAAAATGTGTTATTTTGGGGGGGGTTATGTCTTCATTTGTTATCTGGTTGATCCTGCCATTTGTTTTGTCCTCTTTTTCCTAGATTGCACTTTCATTTTAAGTTTTATTACTGCAGTTCAGAAAGCGTTAAACCACCAGATTTGAAAATAATAATAAATGAAGTCCTTAGATAGAATAACATAACTTTCACATTATCTTGTGCACCAGATAATTGAAACAGCAATAAACTGCCACTGGCTGAATACTACAACCGAACAAGTGAGTTGGCGACTTCAGAAGTGCAGTCAGTGAAGCATGAGGTTACTATAGCAACCCACTCACGTTTATTTAACTGTCTGTCAGAACGATTAAGTGCTTAGCTAGAGTAACACAAGTTTCACATTGTCTTGCACCCAAACAATTGAATTAGTAGTAAAGTGCCATCGATTCAGTAGTAAACCAACTTTGTGAGTCGGTGGCTTTGGTAGTGCAATTAGTGAAGCGCAAGGTTGCTATAGCAACTGTCTCGTGTGCACTTTAGTATCTGAACTACCAAAGTCGCCAACTCACTCCCTTGGTTTTTCTACTGAATTGGCAGCACTTTACTGCTATTTCAGTTATTTGGGGGCACGAGACAACATGAAAGTTAATGTTGTTATGTCTAAGGACTTCATTTAGGTTTTCCCCAACTCTTTTGCAAAACAAATGGTCGCTAAAACACGATACTAAAACTAAAAGTGCAAGTGAAGCCAGGACTGAGGGAAGAAAACAAGTTGCAGTATCAACCAGAAAAATGATTCCATTTGTTTAAGTGGTGTATGTTGTGGTTTACACAAGCTCTTGGGACAGGCACATCAGGTTGTAAAAAATAATGTATAGGCTATGCAATTAATGTGCCAATTTATGTGTTTATGTGGGAGGTGTTGAATGTTGTGAGATAATGCAAGATCATGTGATGTGTTTTATCCAATCAGGGACCCCAATTTTCACTGATTTTTTTTTTCCCATAACCATTTTATATCTATCTATCTATCTATCTATCTATCTATCTATCTATCTATCTATCTATCTATCTATCTATCGATCGCCACATACATGCAAATATATACTTAATCCTCCTCTGTAAGCAGCAGTGCACAAAGACTGGGCAAGAAAAGATTAGAACACTAGTGGTTTCAGCAGGTGCACTTCAGAAGGCTGGCTGACCCGGATATGCAGACAGAAACAAAACAGTACACTGTTCATGCTACTAGCTTGCAGCTTTTAAATGAAGTTCTCTGCTGTACACACACAACTGGAGTCAGATTTGATCACTTTTGTAAAGCACAATGCTTACTTTTTTTAATCATTTTTAGCACTGCAAGTACATAGTGAAATTGGTGCACAGTCACAATATAGACTCACTGTACATGCAACACAGGCAGCTCTTAAGTAAAGTCTCTTGATAGTCTCTTAATGGTCAACATGGCAAGCTGCAATAAAAAAATTATCACTGCATCCAAGATCAAGTATCCAAAACTCAAGATGAGGGAAATGAGTCCAACTGTCACACATCTCATCTGTGCAGTACAGAACTATATTTAAAAGCTGCAAGCTAGTAGCATCAGGAGTGCACTTTTGTTTTGTTTCTCTCTTTTGTAAACATCTTGCCATTCTTTTTACAATTTATTTGCTTCTACTCATGTGCCCTTGGATTAGTGCTCCATTACTTCCATTGCCTGTATTCTATGAGCTACCTACAACAACAAACAGTAATACTGTAGTTAGTTGCCGTATTGATCCTTGTAAAAACAGGTCCAGAAACAAATGGTTTGATAACTTTTATTGGACCATCATATATGTAACAAAACAAAACTGTGTTTAAGCTTTCAGACCAACCAAGTCCTTCCTTGGAAGCTTCCGAGGAAGGATTTGATTGAGTCCACATTCTAAGCACTATTTTCTTTGTTATCTTTATTGGACCAACATAGATGTATCAAACCATTTCTTTCGGGATCTACAACAACAAAGTAATGCAGGCAATAAAATGAGTGGAAACAAATATGATGTTCCTTAGAAGCTGCAAAGTTTATTCTCCTAAAGAAATGGTATTCTCAATAGGAAATTTTAGACCTTGGAGACCGACACCTAAAAGATACACAAACACTTGCATACATGTCACATTTGGAAGCACCACACGTACAAAATGCAGCTTGTTAATAGCATTTAGTTTAAACAAATCCTTTTGAGGGCTGGCTCTGTGGTGCAGTGACAGCATATCACACTGCAACCTGGAAAACCAGGGTTTATGTGTAATTCTGGGATCCCACACTTGAGCTGGCTGGGGATCACATATATCACAGAGGGGAGGGGCTAGGCTCCCAGGTAGGGAGGTGGGGTTTGGATTACCGGATGCTGACTGACCAGAAAGCCACATTGGCATTGACTGAGGAGGCAGCTGCTTGTCACACTCTGTCAGTCCATGGATGCAAGCTTGGTGACCCTGATTACTAGGGAGGAAGGCAGAGAAAAACGAGGGGAGGCAAAAAAAAAATGGGGATGAGGGGTAAAACTAAAGAAGAATCTGTTCAATAAGAAGAGAATGCTGGGGTCTTCTTTGCATACTCTTACAAATCACTTAGACGACACATGCTTTATGTTTGTATGTGTACTGAAGGGTGTCTCTTATTGAATAAGAACATTATCTCATGCTGTTTGGGGCTGACAGAATTGCTCAGGTTTGCTTCCCTGCCTACTCACCAAAATAGTACCAGAGAACATTCTTATTTAATAAGAGACACCCCTCAGTACACTTATAAACACATAAGAACTCTCTACTTCAATTACTACAGTACCTCAATTACCCTCTGACTCAGCAGTAACTACATGCCAGCAGAGGTTTTAGATACCGTTGTTCTTACATATTGAAGGAATGACTATTATAGGAGTCTGCCAGACCATTAAAGAGCATCAGTTTTGCTGCTTTCCCAAAGTGACCCACCAATAGTTTACCTGTACCGGGCTTAAATGGCACTAATTTTGAAATTTTACATCTGCTACTCGTGAAGAGGAAGGAACATAAATAAGAGCTGGCCATTTAATCCCATCCCTTCTGGTCTTGATGAAGTTCTTCTCCACCCCTGTGCTGACCCCATGCTCCAACATTTTGTGACATCAGGTTTACAGAGCATGGAGGCATGCTCCACTGATAGCAATGGGCGTGTTTTATTACATCTTCTTTTATGCTTTACAGGGTCACTCAGGATGTATCCGCACCACTGATCAACTAAGAATGCTCTTTTGAGTTGATTGGCAGTACTGATATGCCCCAAGTGACCCTCTAAAACATAAAAATAAAAGATGTAGTAAAAGATGCCCCTATAGTTATTAATGGTGCATGCCCCAGTGCTCTACAAATTCTGATGTCACAAAATGTCAGAGTACGGGGGTGAAACAGAACTTGATGGGGACCAGGAAGGGGAAAGGTTGGGTGGCTAGCTTATGTTTATGATCCCTTCCCCTTCACGAAACAGCAGCTGTAAAATTTCAAAATTTCAAAATTGGTCCCATTTAACTCTGGTGCAGGTAAGCTACCTGGGTTGTTTTGACAAACTTTATTGAAATGAGTTTGCTTGGTGCTCTTTAACCCTTTCTGCTCCTCTTGCTCCTAGAGAATGAAAAGGGGAATCTTTTTATGCCATTGAAAAACTGAAAAAAAAGGAAATACAAATATTTTAGGCTCTGATCATGTAGCACTGAGTCTCCTGTATACAAGGGAAGGATAGAACAAAAACAAGAAACAGTCTAAACAAGCATTTGTCGATGCCAAAAGTTCTCCATTGTTATTGATTACAAACCCTGTCCTGTTTCGGTCAGATCAGTTAGTGAACACAACTCCCCATATTGCCCCCCAACAAAACATACTGCTTTTTTGATTTAAAAAAAACAACTTATTTGGTTCATCCTGCCATGTTCCAACTGATTATCCATCAAGCACTTTTACTTTTCATGCTGTTATGTAGCATGACTGAGCAGTGTCAATAATCATAACTGACATGGTGGCAGGGATGTAAATTAAGGCAGTCTGTTAAAAAAACTTAGAAAACTGTACTTTTTTTGTAATTGTACTCACCCCAACCTCGCCACACACTGAACCCTTCCCTCTTTGCACATGCTGTGGCTCTCACAGCTAGGAGTTCAACTTTTTTGTTTGCATAAACAACTTATCTGGTTGATCCTGCAAGCTCGACTGATTATCCATCAAGCACTTTCCTTTTGCTGTGCTACAGTAATGTGACTGAGTGGTGTCATAAATCATAACTGACATGGTGGCAGGGATGTAAATTAAGGCAGTGTGTGTGTTACAAAAACTTAGAAAACTGTGCTTTTTTTGGTTACTGTACTCAGTTTTCTTTAAAAGAAGCCACCGACTGTAAAGGGACGAGAGTGAGCAAGTCGGCTGCTTCAGAATAGTAGATGAAACATAGAAACATAGAAGTTGATGGCAAAAGGAGACTGCTAGGCCCATCTAGTCTGCCCATTTATTTTAGACCTATTTTGACACTCTAGTGGCCCTTTGTAGTCAGGGCTCCCTTGTGTATATCCCATGCATTCTTGAATCCCCTCATAGTGTTGACCCCTACAACCTCTTGGGGCAGGCTGTTCAGGCATCCACCACTCTTTCTGTGAAGAAAACTTCCTGGTGTTGGTAGAGAATCTCCCTCCTTGCAGTCTGAGGTCATGTCCCCTGGTCCTGGAGCCCTTCTTGAAGTAAAAGTTCCTGTGCCTGTACCTTGTTAATACCTTTTATGTGCCAGAATGTTTCAGTCATGTCCTCTCTCTCCTCTGTTCGGGAGTACATATTCAGTTCCCTAGGTCTTTCCTTGTAGGACATACTGCAGACCCTGAATAATTTTGCTGCCTTTCTCTGTACTGTTTCCACCCAGTCAGTGTCCTTCCTGAGGTGAGGCCTCCAGAATTGGACTCCGTATTCCAGGTGAGGCCTGACCAGTGATCTATACAGTTGTAGTACCACCTCTCTCCTCCTGCTCGTTCCCCTCCCAATGCAGCCCAGCATTCTGTTGGCCTTCAATGTTGCCTTCTCACACTGCTTACTAACCTTCAAGTCATCTGAGATTATCATTCCCAGATCTCATTCCTGGTTTGAGGCCATGATCTTTCGCCTCCTCGTAATAATCCTTTCTTGGATTTTCTTTCCTATGTACATGACCTTGCACTTTTTGGCATTAAATCTCAGCTGCCACACTCCAGATCATTCTTCTAGTTTCTTGAGGTGAGATGCAAGCATGAGTCAATGTTGCTGTAGAACGGGGTGCTGCTGCTTGTAACATTTTGTGCCTACATTTCAATTAAAATGATTTTTAATTAGATCTAGCTTAAAAGTTGTTTTTCTATGGTGCTGAGTGGCCCCACTCCTTGTGGCAATTGATGTAATTTTCTCATGGAGGCACTAGATTATTGTTCCTGGAAGCTGCCTCTTTGAAATTGGAACAACCTTAATCCCCCCCCCCACAAGTGATGTTACATTTTATACCAAGAGCAGCCAAGTGTAAGTATGGTCTCTGGTTGGATTTCAAATCAACTACAGGGCAACACAATGTGCAACAAGTCAATACTGCCAACTATATTTTTTTTATTTATTTTATTTATTAAATTCTCGGATTACAAATACCTTTGAGCAGAAACTGCTCATTTACAAAGGTTCCACGTCAAAGGATGAGGGTCAACATTCATACAGAGGTAGTAAAAGAATGCACAATAAACAACCAAAACAATTAAAAGAAAAAATAAAGATACTCAGTTGTAACATACTTTGAGATAATATTCAAATAACAAGCAGCTTGAGTAGGCAGATGGCTGCGGTAACAATAAAGATAGAGGCACCATAGGCAGTATTGCAGGCGTGCAGTCCGGGAGAGGAAGTTGGCAGGCTAATGGGCCACTGTCTGATGGTGGTGGAAAATGTCTTGTACCAGTGGAGATGTGAAGCAGGAAAGGAGTCACAAGGCCTGGTGCCAGAGGGAATGAGACTGGGAAAGGGCGGGCTGTGAGACATGAATGTGCTGGGAGGTGTTTAGAGAGATCTCTGTTCAGAGAAGCAGTCACATTGAGTGGTAGAGATGAGGTAAAGTTTGAGATTCCTTTTGAAGGGTCCAAGTGAAGTAGAGGAAAGTGCTTCTTTATGGAGGGAATTGAACCATTGAGTGGCTCTATAGATAAAGGACCGCTGACCCATGTCAGGTTAGAGGTTAGAGATTGGGCACCACGTGTTTGTTGAGTGCCACTGTAGGTAGTAAGGAGTGAGCTAACACCAGGTGGCATGAGACTGAGGAGAATCTTTCTAGTAAGTAAGCAGGTCTAGTATTGTATTCTGCTGAGTAGGGGTAGCCAGCTGGCCTGTGCATAGAGGTCACAGGTGTGAGTTTGTCGGGCTGCACCCGTTAGTAGTCTACAGGCTTTGTTGAGAGAAACTGAGATCCTGTGGAGGCACTTGTTGAGGCAGAGCCATAGATGGCAAGAGTGTCAATGATAGAGGTGACAGAGCTGTAGATGGCTGGTTTAAGGGCATCTGCAGGCATACAGTGCTTGTGTTTGTGTAGTAGTCAATCCATATATTGGCGGTCTTGGCAACAGTGTCAATATGTTGAGTGTAGGAGAGGGTACTATCCAGGGTAATACCAAGGTACTTGAACTCCTTGACATGTTCAAGTGGGTTCCCAGAATGGTTCTTGATGGTGAGGGACAGAGAGTTGTGCTTGCTCCATCGGTTACAGAAGGACATGGCTTTAGTCTTGCTGTGGTTACGGACAAGTTTATAAGAATTGAACCAGTCTTCGATGCGCTTGAAGTCAAGCTCCAGCTGGGATTCAAGGACTGTAATGTCATGGTGGCTGGAAAACAGGACTGCATCATCTGTGTATAGTAATATTTTTGGTGGCAGGCACTGGGAGTTGTTGATGAAGAGGAGAAGAGTAGAGGGCCCAGAATAGACACCTGGGGACTCCGGACGGACGGTTTCTCATCTGAAGAGATCCCTGCAATCCTTACACATTGGATCCGATTATCAAGGTAGCTGGTGAACCATGGAAGGGCATCACTGGAGATCCCAATGGAGGACAGTTGCTTGAGCAGTAGGGGGTCGTTAACTGTGTCGAATGCCTTGGTAAGGTCTATAAATACTGCCCCTCCACAATTCCCTTTGTCAAGCGTGGAATGGATGAAGGTTGTAAATTCCAGTAGTGCAGTGGTGATGCTGTGCCCTTTTCTGAAACTATGCTGCTCTGGGCACTGTACATTGTACTTATCCAGGAATTCAACTAGTTGGTCCGACACTATTCACTCCAGTGCTTTAGATAGTGGGGGGAGGAGTGAGATAGGTCTGTAATTGGTGTGCAGCGTCCTATCTCCGCTTTTCTGAACCGGTGTGACAGTGGCTTTCTTCCAGAAAGAGGGCAAATGGCCCAATCTAAGTGAGAGATTGAAGATCTTTGTAAGTGGTTCCAAGATTTCATTGAGGACTTGTGCCAGCAGTTTCAGGTCAAAGGGTCACCACTGTACCCTTGTTTGCTGATGGCCTTTTGAATGTATTTTCTAGTTACTTGTGGTGAGACCTCCTTAAAAAAACTTTGGGGTTTACGTTCTAGTTGGGGGTAACTTGGGAGGAGCTGGAGGGAGGTCGTGAAAAAATTTGGTGGAAGGACACTGTCCAGGTTTGTAAATGCATTATTAAAAGTAATGGTGATGGTACCTAGGTCAGTGTAGGAGTGCCATGAAGGTTGAGCATAGTGGGTGGTGCTTTAGGATCCTTGCCTGTGAGTTCTTTCATGTTGTTCCAGAATTTGTTTCCTGGCACCAAGAGATGGTCAAAGCCTCTTTGTAATAGCTGCGTTTAGCATTCCGTATTTTCGAGTGCAATCATTTTTGGCTGCTTTGTATAATTGTATGTTTACTTGCATTGGAGTTGCACGAGCACAATGCCAGAGGTGGTCTCTGTGCTTGAGCAGAGTTAAAAGGTCAGTAGTAACCCAGGGGTTGGTCTGTCCTTTGAACTTCATCTTTTTCACTGGTGCATAGATGTCACAGGCTTCATTGAAACATTTGATAAATAGGTCTAGAGCTTTGTTGGTGTCACTGAGGGAGTCAAGCACTGCCCAGTTCAGCCTAGTTAGATGGGATTTTAACAGCCGGAGATGCCCTTGTTTGATAACCCTGGCATAGATAAGCTTGTGAGGGGGCTTGTGGTATTTGTTTGACCAGGAGCAGATGACAGGCGAGTGGTCACTTATTGTATCCGAAGTACAGAAACATTGGAGATGCATTCAGGGCGGTTAGATAGAATCCAGTCTAGAAGCGTAAGGAGCCTGTCTGTAGTTACACCTAGTGGGGCATTGACCAGTTGAGTGAGGTGATGCACCGCGGCTGCATCATATAGGTAGCGGCCTCAGCGGAAGCCAGTTAATGTTAAAATCACCCATGATTATGGTTTCAGAAATATGTTGCTGGACCCTAAGATATTCCATGATGCTATGGAAGCCAGCAGCCTGGTCTCTTGGGGGTAGGTAAACTGAGATGACAGTGAATTCCTTGTTATGTGCACCAAGGAGGATTTTGATTGTGAGGACCTGAGAGGAGTTGCTCAAGCTAGGGGATGGGATGATGTGACCCACAAGGGTATCCTTAAGATAGATGGCGCAGCCTCCGCCCCGTTTAGCAATCCTGTCTTGCCTGAAAAAGCAGTAGCCAGGGATAGAGACTGAGGTGTCAGGGATTTTAGGGTTTAGCCATGTTTCCACAACTGAGAGGACATCAGGGTTGTGCTGTAGGATCCATGTTTGGAGGGAATCAAGTTTGTTGAGGATGCTGCAGGCGTTGATGGATGCCATGGTGAGTGTCCCTGTCCTTCTGCTTGGTGCCACTGCTGGCTGCCCAGGTGGTCCTGGGTTGGGGTGAACATTTCCTGAGAGCAGGAGCAGCATAAGGAGAATTTGTAGGAGAAAGGATTTCAGCATCTTGTAGATACCTGGTGGTTAAGTCATAAGCCAAAAGAAATTATCAACAGCTGAGGTCCAGAGTCACAGAATGTGTTAGAATTCCTGAAGGTGATGAACTGTGCCTGCGCATATGCAGGATGTGAAATCCTTTTGTCTGCATGCTTCTTTGTCATTCAAAGAGGTTGTTGAAAAGCCCACATACAGATCATGGAGCAGGTCAGACGAAAATGTGGATTCAAGCAGGACCTAGAGTCACTGAGTTTGTCAGACTTAGTTGCTTGACTTATGTTTTGCTTGGGATAGCTTCCAAAAAGTTGATTTTTAAATGAAAAATGCAGATACCTGGTGATGATGTTTTACAGAAATCCAGTTCAGGAGACTTTCACGGATGTAGTGAGCAAGAATGGTGTAGTTACTCCAAGCAGAAAACCATGTAAATCCACAAAAACTAAGCTACAGACACAGACAAGCAGCCACCACACAGACCCAGGAGGTAGGGTTACCACCTGTCCCTACTTTCGCAGGACAGTCCTGATTTGGGCAGCTGTGTCCTGCGAAAAAACATGAAAAATACTAAATGTCCTGACGTTATAGTACAAAAGAATATTTTCAGACTTTCCTCTAAATGTGGCAAAAACTATATTACCTTAAAATGATTAGAAACACTAGGGAACATCCAAAAAAACTGCAACACTTAGTCTTAATTCTGATTATTTAGAGAAAAAATCTGTTGTGTTGGTTGAGGTTACATACTGTCCTGTGAAAAATCATGTTTCAGTAACAAATGTCCCACTTTGGGCTTCTTAAAAGGTGGTAACCCTACCAGGAGGCGGAGCTCCTATTATATTATCTGATTATCACAGGAGCAGGACTGTTGTATAAGCATGCCAGCAAATGGACATGCTGTGTGTTTGATCACTTTAGCATATCATACTCCAACATACTGACACAAGAAACATATACAAAATTATGAACTGACATGCCTACAAAACACACAAACACAAGGCCATGGGCACACAGTGTGCAGAAATATAACACAACAGTTCTATACAAGGAGACAGGCCAGAAAAATAATTGCACTTATCCCTTCCTTCTCATTTAAAGCGCTTAGTACTTTTCTAAAACATTTGCTTCATTGTCATGTTGCATAGGATAGGAGACCTCTGGCCCTGGTAAAACAACATCTGCTGCCCATCAGGTACAAGTGCTTGTCTCTATAGTAGCTATATGACCTCTCATGTCTCAATCATGTCAACATATTATGAAAATCATTCTGAATCTCTTATCTGTGCAAGGTTTCAGTTAGCAAGCCAAGGAAGACATTTATATTTATTTTAACAGCACCCTTTCCTTTCTATAATATAGGGCTTAGAGAGTGGAGTGAGAGGGCACTTCACAAATCGGACAAATGTGATTCACAATAAACTGTCTCAATAGAAATAAATACATAACACATAATAAATAAAAAATATTTAAAACACTGAAACTGTGTCCTTGTTTGGTTTGCCACCGATTTTGGTACTAATTTGAGATGGTCATGGATGGGTCTTGACCTGGCTGGGCTGGCAGCTGGCAGAGGTCACTCACTCTAGTCTGACCATTCTTTTGTCTTTATCAGTTATTTATTGGTGTCTTCGGGGTGGGCTTAGAGTAGGCAGATGTTGCGTTTTCCATCAGGTTGGGCGGGGGCGCCGGCTGAGGGGTAATTTTGTTAACAATTTAATGCACTGCCACTTTCTTTTGGAATCATCTCTCAGGGGCTCGATCATTGAGTGAATCATCAGACTCAATCTGAGAGAGACACAGACTCTTGACACTTCACTTGACAGATCACTACTACGGGATGGGACGGTCATCACGGGAGGGATCAGGGTGGAACAAGAGTCAAGTGGACAACAACAAAATTCACAGGCTCCTCAGTGAGATTGCAAGAGGCTGCAAAAATCAAAATGCAAAAAAAAAAAAAATGGGGCTAATAAATAATTTTATTTAACTTACAGTCAGAGTCACAGACAGGGAGTGGACGGTGGACCAGTCAGTCCACAGACTCCAGATGAAGACCAGGCAGCAGTGGCTTCCTTCTTCTTCAATCCCACCATGCACAATCCTCGTCCACTCCCTCCTCCAACCACTCGGCTCCACAACAAGGTAATGGACAAGCAAGCTGCTAGCTAATCTCAGTTCTGGACAACCACTGACTTATCAGGCAGCAGCACACAGCGCACAGCCAGTTTTCCTGGGATTGATGGGTTGGGTTGGGACGTTGGCGTGTTCTCTAAGCACTGGCACTGGCAGGACAGGTCAGAATGAATGAGAATCAGATTGAAGTCAGAAGAATCAATGAAACAACCATATATGCTGCTGAAAATAAAAAACAAACACCAGCACATTCTGGGACTGGGCTGACTCGTCATCTTCTGCTCAGCCTCAGCTGCTTAACCAAGTTACCAACACCTCCACAGCACATAATCAGTTGGAACATGGCAGGATCAACCAGAGAAGTTTTTTATACAAACAAAAAGTTGAAATCCTAGCTGTGAGAGCCGAAGGACATGCAGAGACCAAGAAGGACAGGATCGGTGGTTGGTGAGGGGGAGGTGAGTACAATTACCAAAAAAGCACAGTTTTCTAAGTTTTTTTTCAACAGACTGTCTTAATTTACATTCCTGCCACCATGTCAGTTATGATTATTGACACCACCGGTCACATTACATTAGAGCAGCAAAACTGAAAGTGCTTGATGGATAATCAGTCAGAACATGGCAGGATCAACCAGATAAGTAAAGCTGCGGTATGACTGATGCGGCTTTTTCTTTTCAAGTGGAGGATGTTTCCTGCAAAACACCATCAAAATCACTTGGCTGATGATTGGTGTGGCACTATTGTGCCACTTGCATACCACTCTGCACTGGCTAGACAGTGTCACATCCTTCCAAAGCCATTCATAGCAAGAACTTCACTATGCATGCATGCACAGCAAACTTAAAATAGAACTCAGAAAATCCCAGGTAAATGTAATTTTAAACTGCTGTTTGAGACTTGTAGGCCCTCAGCGTCGAGACCTGTGAGTTCATTCCTTTACTGCAGCCATCTGGGCACCCAAATCTCAGTGAGAGTAATGTGGTTAAGTTCTGGGTGTTCATGTGCTTGTTGTCATTGTGTGGATCCAGAGGAAGTAAGAGAGAAACAATCAGGAACAAACTTGAGCAAATTCAGTGGAGTTCAGTGCAAGGAATCTTAAGCCACAGCCTCACTCATCTTCTTATTGACAAATGCCAGAGTGTACAGTAGCCTAAGGCACCAAAATGCCAGGAGAAAACTGGTGAACATAAAACATATATTAGATTTTATACTCTCACTTGAAAACAGATACCAAACATGACTTAAAATACACTTTCCGTTTCTTCATGGTGAGATGGTTATGATTATTCTTGTTTTCACACAAATGTGGTATGGAACTGAGAAATTTTAAAAAGCACAGCACACATAAGCCAAAAAGAGCTGAACTGTCTGATTGTGAGGGAAAGTCTCTGAGTAGCCTGCTATGGTTCACACATAAGGTTTTGTATTTCTGCTACAAAATGGGTCTTTTACCTATTATTTAGACAGTGGGTCCCATTTAAAAGGGAATAATGAGGTAACTGTCCACAATAATATAAATCAAGCTACAGTACGTTTGTGTGAAACCTAGTTGGCACTTGTATCAAACATATACGTTGTAAGGTATGACAATTGGTTACTGTGAGGCAATTACAGCTGTGGGCACTTCATCTCATTTTACCTCAAGTGTACAGTATTGCACAGTAGTTAGCAATTACACTAGAGTACCTTACTGCTGTTATAAACCACTATTTAAAGACTAGAGTTGTTTTACTTTCCAGTTTTGCTCTGTTTGTATTTCAAAACTAACAATACACATCTTCACATTTGGGATACTGCCATTATAGCCCTGCTTCAAGGAAACTGCAACATTTTTCATGGCTATACTGATACAGCTGCCGAACTGTAAACCCATGTAACTAAACTCCAGGAAGCAATTGAGAACACACACACACACACACACACACACGTGGTGAAGAAAAATACCACACAGTTCATTTTGGAACACACAACATTTAAGTTTAATTTACTTTAAGTTTTGGGCATTTACTTGAACTGTTTTGTCTTTTCCCCCAAATATGGAAGGAATGAACAAAGGACACTCAAATGCATCATACAGTCTATATGGCAAGCTGCTCGTTATGTGACATTGCACTTATTTACTGTCATTTTGTATTGTGCCTTGTGTTACTGTGTAATGATTTGATTTCTTCCCACTGTTTGTATTGTAGCCCTTTTTTCTGTGTCGCACCTGGAAATGAGCCTCTGCTTAGTGTGCCTTTCCCGGTTACCACATTTTGAATGAAATAAAAATAAATAAAAAAATGGATTCTTATTCAGTGGATGACAGGGGGAAAATCAGAACAGCTTTCGGGTGCTGGGTGGATACTATCCTGACAGTTAGTGTCACGAGGCATACAGGTACGACTGAGAAGGCTGGCAACCAGCACGTTTTCCCATTTTATCTAGGGTAAATCAAGCTATTTCTAAAAGTCAGATAATCATATAAAGAATGTATTATTGACCTATAATAAATGGTCATCAATTTTTCAGTGTTATGACCAGTTATTATTTGCTGTAATAACCGGCCAGTTATTACAGCAAACACACTCCTTTCAACCCAGTAGCTGCACTTGAGATTCACTGTGTCACTCAGTCTTGAATGCAGCAGTCCATTCTGTGATTGCAACAGATTCTTGTTAAAATATGAAAGTAAATTGTAAAATGGACTCATTTAACTGACTGCATGATTAAAACCAACAACCCATCTGATATAAAACAAATAGTGCCCCAAGTGCAACTGTGCTTGAGACTGTTTTACTGTCTGTGGCTCAAGCACAGCACTTTCTGCAGCATGGTCATTCATGGAAAAACCATGACAGTCAAAAAGTGTGAGACAGCCCAGTTTCATTAATTTAAGAAAAACAAGAACTTGTCAATGTCGAATGTTGCTTGCTTCTATGTGCTGTTTAGGTATTTGGAAGTCATTGGAGTGCAAATATTGAAAATTTGCGAACTTACGAGCGTGCATAGGAACTGCGCAACGCACGCTCATAAAACAGTCATTTTGGAATTTTTCACCAAATTTTCAACATAGCCATTTTAAGACCTCTGCTCATGAACAGTGTCACTGTGATTTTCTTAATGTGTCCCATACATTGAGTTCCTTTCGACTGTCCATTGTCGCATCATGTTGAAACACGTTTTGGGCAAGATTTTAAAAATGACAGCTGTACTGCTCATAAGGAGTGTGGTAAAATGGCAATGTTGAAAATCTGGAGTGAAAATATTGAAATTGGTGAACCACGACAGGCATGAGAAACCTGCGAACACACTCTCATAAAACAGTCATTTTTAGGAATTGTTTCACAAAATTTTCAACATAGCCATTTTGAGACCTCTGCTAATGAACAGTGTCACTGTGATTTTATTTATTTATTTTATTTATTAGAACATCAGTTTAACAACCTCGTCACAGTGAGGACAAAACAGTGCAGGAAACAAACATCAAGGCAGACAAAAAAAATCTGAGAACATTTAGGAAGCAGCCAAAAAATACAGGCATTTGTCAAACACAGTATACAAACAGGCTTACATGTGCACTTTACAGAGTAGACAATATACAGTAGTTACATGGAGATTGATTCAGTGGGAAGAATAAAGGTAAGGCTGGGTGGGAGACATCAGAAGAGGAGTGTGGGGAAGATAGTAGCAAGAAAAGGCAGAGCTGGACAGAAGGTCAGAGAGCGGCTCAATGAGCCTTGTCTGGGAGGATAGGAGGAGGCTTAGAGGCAGGTATAGCTGCGTGTTGAGAGCAGGTGATTTCTAAGACTAGTTTTGAAGTACGATAACGAGGCGGCATCAGTGACTCCGGCGGGGAGGGCGTTATACCAACAGGGGGCTCTGTAGGGGTAAGCCCTTTGACCTTGCGAGGTTCTGCCCTCGGTATAACCAGTGCAGTTTTATGGGATATCGGTATGCACTGTAGGTTAGCACGGTGGATAGTGGTTGACAGACCCGGTGGGGATAGCCCAAGGAGTGATTTTTTTTGTTAGGAGGCAGGTTTGGTATTTGAGGCGCTCATCTAGGTTGAGTAGATTAGCCATGGTGTAAAGATGACAAGTGTGGGTTAGACTAGGAGCCCCAGTTATGAGCCTGCAGGCCTTGTTTAAGGTGAGGCGGATCTTGTGCAGGGCAGTCTGGTCTGCTGCACCATACACAGGTAGGCCATAGTCTACCAGAGATAGAACAGAGGATGTGACTGCAAGTCGGAGGGCATCCGTGGGAGGCAGTTTTGTGAGGATAGAGGATACCCAGCCGAGTGTTAGAGGCTGAGGCAAGGGCATAGATGTGGGCATGAAAGAGAGGGCAGGGTCAAGGTTATACCCAGGTATTTATAAAGTGAACTAGCTCAATAGGGAGTTTAGAGGTGGAGTGGACTGCGAGAGGATAGTTACTGGATTTATTTTGGGGGTGGGCAAAGAGCATGGTTTTGGGTTTCTTTAGATTAATTATGAGCCTGTGCTCAGTAAACCAGGCTTCTGCGTCATTGTAGGATTCCTGCAGAGAATCCTGAAGTGAGATGGAAATACAGTCGGAGGCAAAGAGTACAGCATCATCTGCGTAAAGAAGGATTTTTCCAGTACATACACTGGGCAGGGAGTTGAGAAAAAGGGAAAAGAGCAAGAGCCCAAGAATGGAGCCCTGAGGGACTCCAGAGCAGATAGGGCAGGTGCTGGAAAGTTTCCCATTGATTTTCACACATTGTGAGCGGGCCGACAAGTAGCTGGAGCACCAGGAAACAAGCCCAGTGTCAAAGCCTAAGTGACTAAGGGTAGCTAGCAGGAGGGGTTGGGAGACAGTATCAAAGGCTTTTGATAAGTCAATGAACACTGCACCTGCTAGGGAGCCAGAGTCCAGTGAGTGTGAAGAAAGTTAGAGAACTCCAGGAGGGCAGTATTGGAGCTGTGGCCCATGAGCTGATTTCTCAAACACTGACATGCCCATTGTGCGGCCATACATGGAAACATGTTTTGGGCAGGATGTGAAAATGACAGCTGTACTGCTCATAAGGAGGTGTGGTAAAATGGCAATGCTGAAAATCTGGAGTGAAAATATTGAAAATTCATTGAACTTATGAGCGGTGTAGGAACTGAGCAGCACGCCTTCGTAAAACAGTCATTTTAGGAATTTCTTCACCAATTTTCAACATAGCCATTTAAGACCTCTGCTCATGAACAATATCACTGTGATTTTCTTAATGTGTCCCATACATTGAGTTCGCACACCGACTGCGCCATTGTGCGCTACATGGGCGGAAACACGTTTTGGGCAAGATTTGAAAAATGACAGCTGCACTGCTCATAACGAGGTGTGGTAAAATGGCAATGTTGAAAATCTGGAGTGAAAATATTGAAAATTCGCAAACTTACAAGCGTGTGTAGGAACTTGCGCAATGCACACTCGTAAAACAGTCATTTTTATGTTTGCTTGCATGCATGTGCAAGAAACATAGTGCCATCATCTGAGTTTTTCACAGGTGTGTCAGCATCTTCCAATTCAGTCAGTGTGTTTGCAGGCATGGTCACAGTTCTCCAATCACTGCTGGAGCTGTCTATGACAGCAGTAGAAAATGCAGTGGCATACAGTTGAAAGAGGGAGCTACGCTTCAGTGAGCTGCTCCTCCTCCCCCCCCCCACACAAACACAGATCAACTGTGTTGGTTACCTGATAGATTGCTGTAGTCTTGTCTAGCTTAGAGACAAGCCACACACCGTTACTTTAATAAACTGTTCCCTGCCAGCAGGACCACCAAAATTGTGGGTGCCTAACAGTCCTACACACACCAGCTCTCAAAGCACAGCTTCATGGACTCCATGGGTTCTAATCCTCCAGAGAAAAAATACCTCAGCATTTGATGTGAAAACTCAGACTTCGTTGTATGTGTAATTCCAAGCGTTTTCTCTTACTAGACTCTGTCAATGTGAACTCCCGCTGCTAAAACCTATGCAAAGCGAACTTGAGCGTACTGTACTACCTGCAGCTGAAGCAAAGAACAGCCAGAATGCACAAAGTTGAACATACTGCTATACATTTCAGCAGCAGCCAGTGGGGGAGGTTTTCATGACTGAAGCATTTTAATGCACCTTTTAGTGCTGTCATATACACACCCCTGTGTGGTAATTCATTAAACTGCACACTTAGTCTGGTAATGCAGCTTCAAAATATTTTTGTTTTCTCTGAATTGCGTATGAGCTAGCATTTTTATGTGACTGCAGAAACAAGATGCTGTATGTCAGCCATGTGTCTGCATTCCCACACTCATCCCCTCACACCTCTCAAACAAAGCCACTGGTGCTTACTGAATTGAGAAGAGTTACATGGATTTCAGAAATTGTGCCAGATACACTGCACATTACCTCATCCACTCTCTTTGTTTCAACCCTCCACCCCCCCACTTCTCTTGGGCAAAGCATGAAGGCTAGTTCACACTAGCACAGCGGTTCTCAAATGGTGGCACTCCTGAGGGCCGTAGCTGCTCCAGGGGAGGAGGGAGGCTTGCTTGTGAAACCAGGAAGCAAACAAGCAGCCAAACTGAAAACAGCAAAACAGCGCCTCCGCGGACTGTAAACGCGCACATCCCCCATCCATTCTTCACAAACACATCATCCCCCCTCTCCCCTACCTTTGTCTTCAGTCCCAGTTGTCCCTTGATGACTCGATGAGGTGCTAATAGCACCTTGATGAGAGGCGCCAACTTCTTTCTGCCAGTGCCGGAGAAACGAGAAAGGCATAGGACCTAGAGGGGCTGAGGGTGTCACAAGCCAACCAATCAAGAGGCCAATTTCATATGTACTGGACCAATGAGAGCAGGCAAATAACAGCCAATGAGAAGGAGGAAATGCAACCAATCAGATGCCTCACATTTCCAGCCAATGGCTGGCAGACTTTCTTCGGCCAATCAGCTGCTGCTTACCTGTGCTGCAGAACAGTTCCGGCAATAAAGCAGCATGCCCGGATGCTTTTTTCTCACAGCTGCTGAATCGGAAAGATCTGCGCTGAAATTTCAACAGGGGACCCGCTGCTTCAAGCCACTGCTCGAGTAAGCGACTCCGATGTCGTGTTCATTTTTGCCACTGCTTCTTCAAGCCACTGCTCGAGTCGCCGACCGGATCGTCCGTGCATTCACAGTTCATCTCGTTGAAGCTGCCAGCTGCCACCTGGAGTGTAGAACTGAACTCTCCTACGTCTGTTGCTGGAAGGGGCTGGTAAGCATTGATTTTTAGTTGTTTTGCTGAAGGGCTGGTCAACTCAGGGTTTTGCTGCAGGGGCCTGGGGCTGCAAGGCTGGTGTTTTAAATATGCCTCTTAAAAAACATTTATTTCACCCCCCCATTGAGGGTCTGTAAGGTTGGGTCTTTAATGTGCAAAAAAAGTTCATTTGACCCCCCCCCCATGGATGGCCTTCAAGGATGGAGTAAGGAAGGGTCTGTAAGGTTGGGGTTTTACCTGCTGCTAAAAAAATGTTCTTGCCCTCCCCTCATCTTGGAGGGGTTCTAAGGAAGGAGTTGTACAGTTGGTAAAAAATGTTCCCCCATCTATCTGCTGCTGTGAAAATGGGACTCTCAGCCAGTAGGTTCCATGAATATTGTTACTGAAACAAGGAGTGTACATAGACAGAGCTGACTATTTCACAGGAAGGATTGCTTCTGGTTCGTTTTTATGTCTGGTCTACTCTATTTGTATTTATGGGAGGTATGGTTGAAATGCCACAAAAGGAAGTCTTGTGGTGACTGGGGGTGCTACAATGCTACAATGATGGATCTGCATCTTTGGGCTCGGGCTGTGGAGACTTTTGGATGCTTCTGTTCTGTGGGAAGATGCACAGTTGTGTCTGCTACTGTTTTTGAAGTGATGGACCTGGTGGTTTTACTTGGAGGGTGTACTGCACGACAGGGTGTGTGTCGTCAGCATAACATCATGCCTGGGTGATAGCACGAGCCACAGCATGAGGTGATTAATCACCCCAGAAGTGACGTTATCCCAGCGACACACACCCTGGAGTATTATTCGATTATACAATGGCTCATTGTTATATATAAAAATATTTTAAAGAATGTTTTTATTAGTGTGAACAAATATTTTGTTTTAAGAGGAGATGAAAACAGAGATGCGGTACATAATGCCATCTACACTGGTTCACAGTGAGGCTGAGACTAGAGCTGTGGGTGTAGCTTGGGGCATATATATGATTGTTTTTTGGTACTAAAATGATGCCCCTTTTTGGGGGTGGGCTGCAGGTGTACCTTGGACATGAGGTGCTTCTTCAGGTCTTAAGGAATGGCCCCTCCAACCCAAAGCGAGACCCTTCGTAGGCATAATTTCCCTTTCTTGTGTGCCGTGGGTATCAAATGGTGCTGGTTATGTTCTGTTTTTGTGAGTGAAGGGTCTGCTGGTGTAGCTTGTGGGGTGAGAGGCTTCTTCAGGTTTTCAGAGTGTTCCCTACCCCAAACCCATCCAAGACCCTTCACTGTAAAAGCATTATTTGCCTTACCTATGTGTGCTGTGGGGTTCAAAATGTGTTTGTAATCTTGTGTCTGCATATTTGGGTGGGTTGGGAGGCTTTGGAGTGAAGATCCCACATGAATACCCCACTGACATGCTGGAACTAACTGATAAGAAAATCGTGGTAAGTATGAAGGAATTTCTACTTTGCTCCCCTCGTCCCCCAACCCCTGTGTCTTGCCTGTGTGTTGGACAGCGTGGAGTGAAGGCTGTGCTCATGGCTTACCTTTACATGGGGTGCATCAGCCCAAAATAGGCTCAGTGGAGTGGGGTCTTTTGGTATTCACAGCAGGGCCCTGCTGTGAAGTCACCAACTACCACGTTGAGTAGACCTCCATCAGCTGGGTCCCTACTCTAAACTGCATCTGCCTCTGAGCACAGACAAGCACTTGGATCCATTTCCCAAGGCCCTTGCATACTAATTTGTGCTAGGATTGGCTGAGGTGTACCTCAACCCTTTTGTCACAGCGTAAGTGTTTATGTGCACTTAAATTAAGACATTGAGCTGACTGCACAGTTACAGTACACTCCCTCTGTGAGTCACCTTTTGCTGTGCAGATCAGGAAGCAAGCAGACAGGAGTTGCCATGTTGAGGTCAAAGAAGGTGAATGGAATCTGTGGTTGGTGTGCTGGTCTGGCTTGAGCTGGAGGAGTGAAACACAGGACTGGCTAGCTTGGGAACTGTGAGTGAAGCAGTGTTGGCCTGGCATGCCAAAGTGACAAATGGGAAAGTTTGGTTCTGGATAGAAATGGATTGTGAATCGTTCTTTAAACATCTCATTGCTTGGTTTGGTCTCATGGATGCACAGCGAAACTATCGTAGGGAACAGTGTTTTTATTTGTTGGTCTGTTTATGATGCTCGTCTTCTTTTCAAATTGACATGCAGTTTGGGGTACTGCGTTTTCTGCAATCATTGTTTTCCTCTTTTTGGAATGCCCGACTGTTGTTGGACATGCAAGTATGTGCATGTCCAGGAGGATTTTGGTTACATTGTTTGACAATTTCCAACATTGATGTACCGTAGATAATGGATCGCTTTCTGGTGACTGGAAGAAAACGCGTGCATGGAGAAGTAGCTGTTGCTGACGCCAATGAAGGAGCTGCAGGCCTTCGCAAAAGCGCAAGGCCAGACGGTATGATGATGAATACTTGAAGATGGGATTCACCTGGACTGGGACCAGTGAAGCACCTCGGCCACAGTGTGTGTGGTATGTGCTGACGTTCTGGCACAAGACAGCATGCGACCCTGCAAGCTGCGGACGGCATTTGGAGACAAAGCATCCCAGCCTAGTTTCCAAACCTCTGGAATTCTCTTCGAAAGCTACAAGAACTGAGGGCCAAAAGAAACTGGTGGAAAGGCATGGCACTGTGCCTAGCAAAGCTGTGGAAGCCTCGTATTGTGTGGCATATGGTATTGCCAAAGCAGGAAAACCACACAGCATTGGTGAGCAATTACTTCTTCCTGCTGCAAAAGAAATGTGTGCAATAATGCTGGGAGACAAAGCAGCAGCACAGCTAGATGTCATCCCCTCTCCAATGACACAGTTTGCGGGCATTGAGAAGTTGTCTGTTGATGTCAAGAAACAGATACTGGACTCTGTTGCAAAGTCCATACTTTGCATTACAAATTGATGAGTCCACTGACATTGCCCATGCTGCACAGCTCCTTGTCTATGTCCGTTGTATGCCATGGAGACTGAAGTCTCAGAAGAATTCCTGTTTTGCCAACCACTGCCTGCACGAAGCAACTGGGGAGGAGCTGTTCCACATGCTCAATAAATTCATTACAGAAGAAGATCTTGCCTGGAGCCAATGTGTGGGAATTTGTAGTGATGGAGCACGGGCAATGACTGGCAGACACAGTGGCATGGTGACAAGGTTGCAAAGCAGTGGCTCCTTAGTGCTGTGTGGAATCACTGCATGATCCACAGGAAGCACTAGCAGCCAAGAGGATGCCAGCTGATCTTCACAAAGTCTTGGCAGATGCTGTGAAAGTCGTGAACTTTATCAAGGCACGCCAGTAAATGCAAGACTCTTTGCTGTGCTGTGTGAGGAGATGGGAGCAAACCACAAACAACTACTGCTGCACACACAGAGGTCCGCTGGCTGTCCAGGGAAAAGTACTAACACGTCTCTTTGAATTGCGTGATGAAGTGCGTATTTTCCTTGCTGACTGTGGCTCTGCACTTGTGGAAAATTTCCATGATTCACGGTGGCTTCGCATTGCTGGCATATTTAGCGGATGTTTTGACAGACTCAACACACTCAATGCCTCACTTCAAGGTCGGACACCAACATGTTCATTGTAAGGGACAGGATTGAGGCATTTTGTCAGAAACTACAATTATGGTCTTCAAGACTGCAGCAGGGATTGGTTTCCTCCTTCCCCACACTGGAGGATTTCCTGCAGGAAAATGAGCTTTCCATTGACAGTGTCCAGATGCCAATTTCAGAACATTTAAGTGGACTGCATGAAAACTCTGTGAGTACTTCCTGAATACCAGCAGGAGGAGTGTAAACCAGTGGGTTAGGAATCCGTTCATTTTAACCGAGGTCTGTGGACAACCTGCCATTAAGAGAGCAAAACCTATAGATATGGCTACAGACCCAGCACTGAAGGTCTCTTTTGGACAGTTGCCACTGGCTAAGTTTTGGCTGTCCTGGGTGTGAATTTCCAGAATTAAAACAACGAAGCGCTTAAAGTGTTACTGCCTTTTGCTTCAACCTATCTCTGTGAGTCTGGGTTCTCTGCACTGGCTGCCATAAGACAAAGTATAGGTCCGCCTCAGGGTTGAAGATGACTTAGCCTCTACCTCTCAACAGTGCAGCCACAATCAGCAACTGACTGCCAAAAAGCAGGCCACAGGCCCCTTCAGCTGAATGATTTTCAAAACTTTCAGATGCCAGATTTGGTGGTGGGGGTGCCTTTTTTAACCATCGAGGAAAACAGGCGCACAGGCTGTCTTTCAGCTGACTGACTTAAACAGCACTGGATGTACAGCACATTTTTATCAGTTGACTTTATTGCTGCTTTGCATGAGCATCTGGTGTGCAGTGGTAAACTGCCTTTCAGTTGACTTTTTAATTAGTCATTTGCACTGTATTTACAATGCACAGTGCTTCACTTGTAAATAAACACTATCATAGTATATTTTGCCTGTTTCGTGATTGGCGCATGAAATCGCGCATGAAATTTCATATCCTTTGAGTGTGTTCTACTGTGCTTGAGACATGGAGGCCCAGGCTTGTCCAAAGTGACTAGGGAGGCTCAACCTGAGAAGGTCTGAGAACCCTGCACTAGCACATCCAGATACTTAATAATTCACACTTCCTTTCAAATCAGGGAAAGGCATGTTGTTGGTCTATTACACTATGAAAACAAGCATTTGTCAATGCCGAACGCTCACTTGCAAGTATTTGCAGTGGTATTTGGCACTGGACATGGCTTAAAAAATCAGTGACAAGAAGTACAAGCATTTGTCAATGCCGAATGTTGCTTGCTTCTATGTGCTGTTTAGGTATTTGGAAGTCATTGGAGTGAAAATATTGAAATTAGGCGAACTTCACGAACGTGCATAGGAACTCGCCAATGCACATTATAAAACAATCATTTTAGAATTTTTTCTAAATTTTCAACATAGCCATTTTAAGACCTCTGCTCATGAACAGTGTCACTGTGATTTTCTTAATGTGTCCCATACATTGATTTTGCACACCGACTGCGCCATTGTGCACTGCATGGGCGGAAACACATTTTGGGTGAGATGTGAAAAATGACAGCTGTACTACTCATAAGGAGGTATAATAAAATGGCAATGTCGTTGAAAATCTGGAGTGAAAATATTGAAAATTAGTGAACTTCACGAGCCTGCGTAGGAACTGCATAGCACCACTCGTAAAGCGGTCATTTTTGGAATTTTTCCACCAATTTTTCAAAAATAGGCTTTTTTGAGAGCCCACCTTATGAATCTGCTTTTTCATTGTTTAAGTTAATCAGGCCCAAAAGCTGATTTCACGAAAGTGATTGCGAAATCACCTTCAGGCTCGAATAACGCCATGACAGTGACAGAATTCATGAGAAGGGTCCCAAAAACCCCATGTTGAAAATGTGGTGCAAAAATTCCAAAAATGCCTAAGATATCGACAAAGTTGAAAAACCCATCTGGCCATTATACAGCTTACCGGCATTTCCTCAGTTCGCGGTCGGCTTTGAAAAGTGCAGACGTGTTCCCGGTCCAGCGATGATTGTCACACGAGCTCTGGAGGTGAAGTATGGGGTGAGGGGTGGGGAGGCAGGGTGCGAGGGGGTGGAGTGCGGGTTGTGGGAGGAGGGCGAGACTGCGTGGGACCGTTTTAATTTACAGGTTTCTTTTCTATAATTGATGACTCGGGATGTTTGCCAAGCTGGGGTGGGCTCCCAGCATGGCAGAAGGATAGCTGGGGGCCCATGGAGCCGATGGGGATTAGGCACCCGTCAAGCCAGGCAGACAGGACATTGCCACGCTGGGGTGGGCTCTGGCGTGGCAGCGAAAAAGCTGTTTAGGGGAGGTGGAGCTGATGGGGATTGGGCACCCCGTTGGCAGATGACGCAGGATGTTTGCCATGCTGGGGTGGGCTCTCAGCGTGGCAGCAAAGATTTGGGGGGGGCGTGACGTGCTGCAAGCACACAGCGGTGGTTTTCTTTGAAGAGAAGACCACTACTGTCATACACAGCACCTCAGCGATTGGTGCAGGACCACCACGCCTGCTCAACAGAGCAGGGGATTGCACAGGGCAGGCACACCTCCAAAGTGTCCCATTCTCCCAAGACGTTCTTGCGCATACACGCAAGCGGATGTAAAAAAAACAAACAAATGATGGACTTTAGAGGACACAGTAGCAGTGCTATCACATTGATTTTGCATTTTCCTGTAACTCTAATGCAAACTTTCTTCCCCCTCCGTACATTTCATTATTTCACATGAAGCAGAATTGCTCTGATGCCCCTGAAGCAAATGATTATTTACCCTTTAATGGACCAACATAGATGTAACAACAAGAACAAAGTGCTCTAGCTTTCGGTCCAACCAGTCCTTCTTCAGAAGCTCATGGCAGTTGTTTAGAAAACACAATACTTATAACAGCTAGATAATGCAGAGAAAAACAGAAAAAAATCCCCATTGGTTTAAAATACTCATTAAAAAAAAAAAAAAACAGAAGATGATGTCAGAGAAGTTTAACAGTACTATACTGCCTTCAGCCAGAAGCAACCTTGGGTTAAACGTGCTTGGTGGAACACACATACAAAGAATCCTACTGCATATAAATTTAATTGACATAAGATAACACTGCTGAAGCAGATAACTCCTAAATTAAGCTGTGAGTGTCACAGTTAGTATAAGGATGTGATTACTGAAAGGCAACCCCCACCCAGATTAAAGACAAACTAAGATTGTTATAGGGCTCATGAAGTTTCAATGTCTGCATTATAGACAAGAATTTACCAGTAAAGTTGTCTTAAAGACATAAGTGCACACTGTGTGATGTGTAAAACCTAGCTGGATCTGTCACCGAGCTGTACTCTCCAGCTAGATATAAGGCCCAAAAAATTTCAAAAACCTCAGGACTATATAAATGATAATTTAAATATAAATTGATAATATTAGTGTAAAACAAAAAACTCTAGTCGAGGAACCTCAAGAAATTAAGACCACATAGCCTGATATGTACTGATGTCAATATACACTGAGAATGTAACAACTTGATGTACCACAAGTGTCTAAGGAATCTGAAAAAGAGATAAAAATTTAATTTATCTCCTCTTCTTCATACAAACAATACACCCTAACCCACCCCACATCACCATAATGTGGGTGGGGGAGATACATAGCTTTAAGGAGATGTTGTTTGTCTCTCTCTCTCTCAACCCCCCTTTTCCTTCTCTCTCTCTCTCTCTCCTCTCTCTCTCCACAGACACACACACACACACACTCACTCTCTCCTAGTGAACCTATATTCACTTCAGTCACTGCAATTGTTCCCCAAAGGAATTCAACTTGACATGAAATCCTGAGTAAAAGGACTTATGTCTGATGCCCCTGTAACCAATGCAAGTCAATGGGAACAATTTCCCTGTAAATGACTCCCTATAGATCTGGGAGCCCTGCTGTATGTAGTCTGCCAGGGCCTTACAATATAATTCTTATTTTAATGCAGTGCATTCAAAAAAAATATACTGAAGCAAACGGTTTGTTGCCTTTTACTGAACCAACATACATGGATGTTACAAAAAGAACAAAGAGTCTAAGTGTTTGGCCCAACAAGGTCTTCTGAAGCTTACATGAGTAAACTTACAAGGGATGTTCTAGCCTGTGTGACATGGTTTCAACTATGCCACTGAACTTGAAAAAAACAGCAATTAAATAACTTAGGATAATGCAGGATATATAAATGAAATCAGCGCGCACATGTGAAGGCATTGTTGTCTTTCAAAAGACAGCAACAGTACAGCAGCTACCTGAATCACCTGCTTTTAATTGCTGTTTTAAAAGGGGGATTTTTTTTAAATATCCTGTAAATAGTTTCACAATAATTCCCTCATACCTTTTTACCAAGTGTCTGCTCTACATAATTCAATGGTTGACAGCTCCTCCACAGCACACAAATGAACAGAGACTATTTTAGTTGTCATTTTTCATATCTCGCCCAAAATGCGTTTCCGCGCATGTAGCGCACAATGGCACAGTTGGTGTGCGAAATCAATGTTTGGGACAGATTAAGAAAATCACAGTGACACTGTTCATGAGCAGAGGTCTTAAAATGGCTATGTTAAAATTTGGTGACAAAAGTTCATAAAATGACCGTATTACGAGCGAGCATTGCGCAGTTTCCACGCACCCTCATAAGTTCATGAATTTGTAATATTTTCAGTCCAGATTTCCACCACTGGCATTTTCCACATTCCCTTATGAACAGTACAGCTGTCATTTTCACACCATTGCTAAAATGTGTTTCGCACTTCCAGCGTAAGAAATGCATGGTCACTGTGGGAAATCACTGTTTGGGACAGATTAAGAAAATCACCATGACACTGTTCACAGAGGAGGCCCAAAATGCCTGTGTTAACAATCTGCTGTAAAAATCCTCAAACTAATTACATCAAGGGTGTGCGTTGTGCAGTTTCTATGCTCACTCATGACTTCACCAGTTTTTCTGATATTTCACTCCAGATTTTCAAAATTGCCATTTTTACACCTCCCATGAACTGTACAGCTGTCATTTTCACATCTTGTTTGAAATGTGTTTTCACAACTGTGGCGTAAAATAAGCGAGTCACTGTGCAAATCAGCTTGCTAACTGAACTGATATTGCCACTGTTCATAAGGTGGGGGTCACAAAAGCAATATTGAAAGTTTTGGCAAAATACCAATGAGCGTCTGAGCGTTCCTAGAAGACTGACAGGCCTCAGGGGTGTGACTTGGGATTGTCACCTGTAATGCTCATAATTCCACCCCACACCACACCCTGCAGCCAGTGAGAGGCATCGAGTTGTGCCTTGAGACTCTTGGCCTCCAAAGTTCACCCCATTCTCCCATACTGCACCCATCTCACCATATTTCCTAATAGAATGGGGTCAACATAAGAGCCAAGACCCCAAGGCACACAGTGCCACCCTCTCAGTGTCTTCAGGTAGGGGTGGTAAAATGCCAGCCGCTATACCTGACGACCCAAAGGCACACCCCAATGCCTGTCAGTATCTGCAGGGTGGTGGTGTGGTTGGCTTCAGTTCAGTACTTCACTGCCATTCCTATTATGCAGCTCTGTAACTCCTACACTACCAGTGCCAATGCCAGCAAGCAAACATTCGGCATTGACAAATGCTTGTTAGGAATTATTTCAACCAAATTTTCAACACAGCCATTTTAAGACCTCTGCTCATGAACAGTGTCACTGTGATTTTCTTAATGTGTCCCATACATTGAGTTCACACACCGACTATGCCATTGTGCGCTACATGGGCGGAAACACGTTTTGGGCAGGATGTGAAAAATGACAGCTGTATTGCTCATAAGGAGGTGTGGTAAAATGGCAATGTTGAAAATCTGGAGTGAAAATATTGAAAATTCGTGAACTTACAAGCGTGCGTAGGGAACTGCAACGCACGCTCGTAAAACAGTCATTTTTAGGAATTTGTTCACCAAATTTTCAACATAGGCTTTTTGAGAGCCCACCTTATGAACACTGGCAGTGTCATTTCATTAATTGGTCCCAAAGGTGATTTCACACAGTGACCGCAAATCACCGCTTGCGGCCCGAATAACGCCATGACAGTGCAAGAATTCATGAGGAGGGTCCCAAAACTCCATGTTGAAAATTCAGACAAAAGTCCCAAAAATGCCTGAGATATGCAACAAAGTTGAAAAAACCCTATCTATCCCATTATACAGCTTACGGCATTTCCTCAGTTCACGGTGGCTTTGAAGAGTGCAGGCGTGTTCTTGGTCCAGATGATCGTCACACCCGAGCTCCGGAGGTAAGTCTGGGGGGTGGGAGGCAGGTGCACAGTGGCTGGGTCTTGGGTTGTGGGAGGGGCAGGAGACTCTGAGGACCTTTTTTTATTCACAGGTTGTTTTTGAGAAGGCGGCGTGGGACGTTGCCGCGCTGTGGTGAGCTCCAGCGTGGCAGCAGGAAAAAGCTGTTTAGGGGCGTGGAGCCGGCGTGGGATTGGGCACCCCATTGGCCAAAACAAATTTGCCACGCATGGGAGTAGGCTCCCAGCGTGGCACGACTTACAGGCGTGCAGCCTTGGGCCGACAGGGGATTGGGCACCCCGTCGGCTATAACAGTTGTTGCCACGCTGGGGTGGGCTCCAGCGTGACACCTGGACAGCTGTTGGGAGGCGTGGAGCCGGCGAGTTGGGCACCCCATCGACCACACGGTGTGTGCGTGAGAGTGCATCAGCACGCAATATGCGTGCTTGCGCAGTGTGTGTGCGGGGGGAGAGCTTGCTCACTGAAGCAGAGCCTCTCAACTGTATACCACTGCATTTTGGAGCTGTCGCAGACAGCTGCAGCACTCGATTGGGAACTGGGGTCGCACCTGCAAACACACTGACGCATTGGAAGAGGGCTGACCCACCCTCAAAAAGCTCGGATGATGGCACTATGTTTCTTGCACATGTGCAAGCAACATAAACCTAACCTGTCATAAACTGCACAGCTCTATCTCAGTGAAGTGTTCCTCAGGGACAGTGATAAATGTGCTGTGTGGTGAACTGGCAGTCCTTACAATGACACCAGACAGGGTGTACATTCTTGGGGTTGGGAAGAAAAAATTGATGACCAGTGACTATATAAAATAAAACATGGGATGAAGGGTTACTTGAATTTAATACACACACCCTCAGTGTGTGCTGCTTGAATAAACCCTTTGAGCTGTACTTCCAGAGTTTATGTAGCATCACACACCTGAGTGTGAATTAAATTCTCATAATGCACACCATCCCATGTATTGTTCTATATGTACTGTATTAATATGCATGGAATCTTTAAATTGAGAAGATGTTGCTGTTTTTTTCTTCCTTACCACATAATAAGTTAATGCCTGACTTTATCATTTAAAAGAAAAATGTATGCTATATTTTGAAAGAAAATTGTAACTGCCAAGAGGGTATCCATAGTTAAGGACTGGTTGGTCAAATCTCCATTTAAACCTCCCCTCAAGAAAGATGGACAGCTGCTACTAGGACTGCTACAACTCTGAATGGTTCCCTGTGGCAGTTGTTCTGTGTGTGGGCACACAAGTAGGAAAAATAAGTTCTAGCACCCATATACAGGACAGAGGTTTGTTATTAAACAAAAAATAAACTGCACAACACAGGCTGTGGTTTATGTGCTACAATGTCTTTGTGACATGCTATACATTGGTCAAACCACACATGCACTAAAAACTAGGATACAAGAACATAAAGGGAATATATAGAGACACGATGAAACATCACAGGTAGCAGTCCATTTAAGAATGCAGGACATACAGGAGCTTCATTAAGATTTTGGGGCCTTGAAGTAGTATATCCATCAGAAAGGTGTGGAAACTACAAAAAAAAAAAACAAAGTCTGGTCAGAGCCAATATGGCTGTGGAGAGCTTTTAGGAGTGGCAAGAGCGATGAATAGAATATGCTGTGCTCTCGCTGCACAGGAGTCAGCCATAATGCTGCATCGATTACAGTACTGCGCATGCGTGATACTCGCACATGTGCAGTTTGCCCCGGAGTCAGCCTTGCACAACATGGCAGTGTTGACATAACTACGTGTAACAACCCAGTCCCTCGGGTTACTAGAATCCCATTAGTACTAGTCTTAGCAGGTAGGAAAAGGCAGCTGGTGGGGAAGTCTTTGGGGCTTTCTACATATGCATCATTGTTTACTCAGCTAGCCTGAGAGAAGGATGATTATGTCATTTAGAACTTTCTACACGAATAACCATTTTAGAATCAGATGCTCTTGGGTAGCCTAGAATGTTCATTAGTAAGTTCAAGTGTGGCAGTTAGACTGGCAGGTCATCTGCCATTGAGGCTCTGTCAAAGGGAGCCCTGGTATTTTTCACCCTAGTTTGGTAAAATCTTCAGTTTGCCTGCAGGACTCTTTAGTTTCACTCCGGGGAGAGTGAGAGGGAATGTAGTTCTTGTAGATCCAAAGGGCAGTCCCCTGAAGTTCACAGCTGCCTTAAGGAAGAACAGTGAGTAGAATCTGACAGCTACCAGAGAAAGAAAGGTGCCTTTTGTTCTTTCCATGACTGGGAGAAAGGAACAACCAACCTGTGAGTACAGAATTTGAGACTGTTCTCTGAGGGAGATGTCTGTGGTGTGTGTACCCTACATAAGGTTAGATCACAACGATCAGGACCCATTTCAACACAACTGTGCTGAATTTAAAGTTAGAGTTGAGTCTTTAGCCATTCATTGGGGATTGGAGACTCATTTGATGTAACCCTGAAGGAATGGCAGAGCTGTTTTGCACAAAGGGTGAGAAACGCCATCTGGAGTTTCAAACGGGGCTAAGTGGTTCGTGGATGGCACCAGTGTTTCCTGGCAACGACCATGCACCAAGAGGATTTAAAGTGTGTGGCACATCCCACAGATATACGCTTTGAAGAGAGACAGAGATGTTTTTGTGTAAAACAGTACTGCCTAGCAAAGTGTCCTGCATAAAGAGTGTGCCTGTATTGCAATGATAAACATTTGGAGGACCACCCTTGCTTTAAGTAACATCTGTAAATAAAGCTATACTGCAAAATCCCAGTTACTGCTTTGGACATTTCGCTTATTGCTTCTAGTGTGAACATTATTGGGGCTCCTCAGCAGTTAGGTCTAGCATATGCCTAGCATCCCTTCCCCTGGACCTGGTTGTAAATAAAAAGGTCCATTTTAGTATGTACCCCCATCCACTTCCTCTAGACAATGAGCCTGGTATACACTCCAATGCTAGGGGTGGTACCATGTGTGCAGTTCTGCTAAAAGAAAATTGTATACCATGTAGTTGTCAATAGTTCTTTAAAGGGGGTGCCAACTAGCCAAAAGTGGTGTGGGGGTTACATACATATGCACGATACTCGTGCATGCACAGTTTAAGTCTGCGCCACCTTGTTGCACATGGCGGTCATCACGTCAGCACTTGTGGAAAGGAAAAGTAGTGCACCAGGAAGTGAATCGTTTATGCAGCCCGCAGAGGGGAAGGGCTGCATAAGCAGAATAATTGGAAACTATGCTGGTGCACTGGGGCAGAACGATAGACAGCAGTCCAGTTACATGCTTCCATGGTGCTCTTTACAACACTGATGATGGCATAACATCTGTGGAGCTTGGCCCACACAACCATAAAAATCAGACTCAGGAGGAGACTATTAACAAACTAGAGATCTGCTCATCATCACAGTTGCTTTCTCATTCTTTTCTAAGCAGTAATTTCTGGTAAATGTGCTTTAACCATATTGATCTCAGTGCTGGTAGACTACTTCTGGTTTTCACCTGATTATATTAGGAGAAGGTAGTAGCAGTCTTGAAGTGGTTGCTGCCAGGCATGGCATGCTCTGAAAAAAAGTGGCCCAGTTGGCTCAGTGACTAGTAACAGCTAGATTTTAGGCTCATTATGTAAAATTAACCAAACACCGGTGGAACAAGCACTGATAGAGCCCCCTTGGAAAAATCGGTCTGCCCTTAGGGCAGAGTGTACAGTTGCTCAGCAACTAATCTCGCTACGTGAGAGGTACATGTGGTGATTCATCACTGCAGCGATTTTCAAGGGGGCTCAAAGAAAACCACACCTATGCACACAGTTGTGATTAGCGGCAGCATTCGGACGCCATTACCAACAGAAAGAGAGCAAGGTATATGGAACACTGAACAGAGATTTTTGAATGCTGCTGTGAGATAAAGCTCAAGGTACAGATGAACGGAGGACACATTTAACATTTCAGCATTGAGATTTAAGTTTAGTGGACTAAAAATTGAATTGGCAAAGACTTTGACTTATGAAAGCATGGATGCATTACAGGCTTGTACCTAAAATCTAAAACTGACTTTCTAAATCAACAAAAGTTTTGAAACATGAGAATTTTAGTCTGCAAGGTATGTGCCCAGATAAGGGGTTGCAACAGGTTTTCACAGATGTCACAAAATGAGTGCTTTGTTTCATGGTGAGTGGTGAATTTAAATAATAGAAGCTGCAGGACAATTGAAAAACTTGTATGTTCACAGGCAGCAAATTAAAGAGAAGTGGGAAGTAAATATGTTTGAAAAACTTGTCAGTTCAAGTGGTAAATATCAGTCAGCACTTAAAAAAGAAGTTTGAAATACTTGTAAAAAATTTTTTGTGAGAAAGCAACAATTAATATGAATTAAAATATGTTTTTAAACAGATACAAAACCCCATGATCAAGCTCATACAGAGCGAAATGTAGGGGGAAAGAAATAAAAGAAAATGTGAACTGAAACCTGATTTTGGAGGGAGAATCCTTAACACTGAAAACTTAAGGCTCCCATCAAACCTAACACATTTGATTACTTCTGGTTTTTGCCTGATTATATTAGGAGAAGGTACTAGCAGCCTTGAAGTGGTTGCTGACAGTCATGGCATGTTCTGAAAAAAGTGGTCCTCATGCTCATCTGCACATTTTAGAAATAACCCCTTGAGTTAAAGGGGACAGGAACTGATTACTTATGTGCAGCTGTTTGAAATGTCTTTATTTTTTTAAAGTATATTCATACGTCATAAAGGATCCCTGTTTTAACTGTGCTTGAATAGAAGCTGAAACTGTCGATTGTGTTTTGTTTTGGTTTTAGATTTATAGAACTGCTATTTAATACAACAGCAGATTAGTTACATATGGACACATGTTGATACATGGACATATTAGGATAACAGTATCTCAATTACAAGGGGGTCTGTGTTAGGTTTGGGTTTTGAATGTACACATACACTAGTCACTTGTTACAGAATCACACATATATCATGTTTAAGATAGTATAAGTTTGCTGGCCTGGTGGCACTGAGGGTTGAGGCACTGGATGCCACACCTCATGCCATGTTGGTGACTCGGGTTCAGGAATGAGCCGGGGCTGCCGGGGGTGACAGGGAAGGGAAGAGATCGAGCATCCAGATGGACTGCTATCTGTTTCCTGAGGAGGGTTTGGGGTGCGCTCGCTCTAGAAGTGACCTCTGGTGGCAGCTGGAGGATCGCCGATTGCAGCAGTGCTGTGTATGCCTGGGGGGTGGAGCCATGGCACTCTGTTGCCTTGCTGGCCAGGCTCCGCGGGGGGGGGACCAACAAAAAGCACAAAAAACCCTGGCTCAATGAGGGCCTCAGTGATCTCCCTCTCATTCCCAATGCTGGGCCAGGCCACACTGGGGATCCATAGCTGACCTCCCAGAGGGATGGACCCTCTAATATCAGATAGAGCCACTGAGGAAAGGTGGGCCCTGTTCCAGGGTGTGATCCAGAGTGCTGAGAAGTTCCTCTGGGGGGGGGGTGATCCAGTGTGGATGGCCATGGCGGGGAGAAGAGAGGGGCAGGATTGTGTGGGCACCTCCGAAGGATGCCTCAGAGAACTGGCGAATAAATAGAATAAAAAAAAGATAGTATAAGTTTGACTATTCATAAGTAATATGGATTTATTGTACACAAAGTTTAAGAAAAATGTATCTGAACAGTACACTGTAAACTTTGATTGACACCACTGTGTAAAACAGCTGGTGAATGCTTAACTTACAGTCGGGCAGGTTGTCTTCTAACCTATTTTTTACATAACACACATATGTTTCATATTTATAAGACTTTTAACATTATTACTATGTATTGCTTAAAGAGCTACTGATGCCTCAAAGAAAACTTTGAAAAACATAATAATTAAGTAAAATTTCCTTGTATTCCATATATATTTTAGATTTCTTCACCCATTATTTATTACTGAGAAAATGTGCATGAATACATGATTGTTATCCCATGCAGTTACTTTAAAGTTAATCTGCCTCTGTAGCTTACTCCTTACTTCAAGTCATAATGCTCTGTTGTGACATCCCAATCTGTTGCCATGAGAGTAACTGTGATGTCACAAGCAGTGCATTATGACCTCAGGTTGGGAGACAGCAACAGAAATAGATGAACTCTTCAGGAGCAAAAATGCTGTTTTCATGCAAATGGCTCCATGATAAATAATGGGGAGGATGAATAAAGAACTAATGTGAAATACAAGCTGAACTTTATCTAAATATTATGTTTTGTTAAAGTTCTCTTGAAGTTGTCAGCTGCTCTTTAAGCTTATTTTTCCTTGTGTTTTTAATCATTGTCATTTACTAATGCTAGCACAGACACACACAAAGAGTTTTACAATGAATCTTCAGTTGGTTTATAGCTTGAGTCAGGGAGTGAACTTTCAAGTCAGTGAAATTTGACTTTGGGATAGCTTTCTTTGGATGGAACTAATCCTGTCATGGCACAGTAATTTGCAAAACTGAGGCTGTTTAAAAGTACAATAGGAGTTATGCTAAACAAATATAAATATCTCTAAAAGTATACAACTTATAGATAAGAAACCTTATGCGAGTCGTTAAGTACAACAAGACCTTTCAAATGAGCCTATTCATTAAGCTGCACGAATTATATTTTTTAAACTATGGCCATCTGATTACCTCAGTTTTCATTTTTCATAGGTGTTATGCAAAACAAATACAAATATCTCTAAAAGTATATGAGTTATGCATAAACTATCACATGAAAGTTGTTCAGGACAACATGACCTTTCAAATGAACCTATTCATTAAACTGCAATAATAAATTTTTAAACTATGGCCATCTGATTACCTGAATTTTCATTTTGTCACTATTTTCACCTTTCAGGTGGCTATATTTAAAAAATTTAATGAATTCAGATTAGTGACTGCCCTCATTTGAAAGGTCATTTTGTCCTGAACAACTTTCATGTTGGTTGTATATTGGTAACTTACATACTTTCAGAGATATTTATATTTGTTTGTCATGGCTCCAACTGTGTTCACTTAGAGAGAACAAAAATGAGGTTGTTTGGAAGACCATGTTTTGCAAAATATAAAGAATTCAGATTAGTGACTACCCTCATGGGAATGGTTGTTTTGTGCACCTTGAATAGTTTTAAAGATATTTAGATTTGTTTGGAAGGTGTGCACATTTGCTCTCAGAGAAAAGCAGCTTGAGTTCTGTGTCCATCATTCTAATTAATCAGAAAGAAGGGAGTATTTAACTGCCATAGAGATTTGCAGAATGGAAGGATACACTGAAAACTCCTAAAATATGTTTTTCATAAACACCTTTTTCAAGTGAAAACTAGGATGGCTGTAAGCTCAACAGCCATGAAATCGAATAGAGCAGAAATGAAATGGATTTTTATTTGAACACATTAGATAAGAACATAAGTATGAATTCAGATACCAATTGGCAGGCATGTTGGTAATTTTAGTACAGATTCAGGGTACACACTGTGTGGACTAGGAATAGATAGTTACCTTTACAAATGAACAGAATAGCAGAATATACAATGCTTTATTATTAATGGGCATCTACACTAAGAAACTGCTGCTGTGCCTAATAGTTTGTAGTGTAATCTATGTTTAGGTTATAGTCAGAAGCAGACATAACATAGAATTGGTTGATTACAGTTAAATATATATCACTGACACATCATTTTTTATAGTTCTAATAGTCACAAATTTGTCCATATCACAGCACCTTTTCCATCAGGCTGTAGGTTCCAATAATTCATTAAATACATGTGATAGTACTTGTACATGTTACTTGTAGCTTATGACCAATTTTTTTGCCTGCTGTTCTCTTGGGACTGTGCTTTCTGTGTTTCCATGCCCTCCCATATTATATACATTATTTCAATTATGTTTATTTAATCTTGGACTTTGGTTTCTTAGCTACCAAAGTAGCCATGGTATTCACATTTTTCCAAACACTATATGGCTTTAACTAAAACAGAAAATGCACGCAGCTCATCACTGATGATCAGTCTCTGCGAACCCACTCTCCCAGCACCACGGCATCGGAATCTCTGATGCTGTGTTCAGTTGCTTAGCAACTGATCTCATGCATGGGTAGTGTGCGAGACTGTGGGTGAGTACCGTATGTCACCCGGGGGTTGGATGAGTGGGCACAAGAGGATGGCAGTGCACCTCCGTAACCACTGTGGCATTTTCTCACCATCTTTACTGGAATTGGACACCAAAACAGCACATGTATTTTCATATCACACATCGAGTTTTAAAAGATTTAAGATGTCTTTAAGATCAGCTAACAGTAGCAAAATAAACCTGGTACTACCTGAGTTTTTTCATATAAGTTTGGGCAGTTTTTGTCTTTCAGATCTTTGGGCATATGCTAGCAGTATATGTTTAAAGCTCCGTGTTTCTGTCAAGTCCGTTTGAATTGAGAGGTGTGCACATTAAGATAAGGTTCACTTTGGTCTAAAGAACTAATGATAAATGAAGTATCTCTAGTATAATTTAGTCAGAATACAAAGTGACATGGTTGCAATGCTTTAGAAATTACATTAACATGACTAATAGATTTATTTTTTTTGTAACGAGAGTGATATAAATTTAAATGTTAATACAACACATAAACATGAGAATTAACACAGAAAAGTGTTTAAACCTTGAAGTTCTTTGGTCAAAACTTTGGTATCTTTTTCAGATTTCTACACTTCGTGTTGTTGGGAATTAAAAATTGCAGCTCTCATGAATGAAATGAGTTTAAAAACACATGAGGTGAGCAGGTGCCCACTCAGCTATGGGTTTTTTCAGGCCTTTGGGCAGAATTAAAATACTGTAGAACACTGATCTGTACAGGTGGATTTTAATATCACTTTATTTTATGAACACATTTAAATAACAATAAATATGTTGTATGATGCTTCCTAGGTGGCTCTCAACAAAACTATGGAATACACAGAATTACTGTAATGAATGAAGTTTATACTGTGCAGAACATTTTGGGCAATTTCATGCATTCTATCTTTATGTATTTTTAAAATAAAAACACTTGCATTTGTGTATGAAAAATGAATATATATATATATCTATCAATTAATTATTTACAGATTATAAAGTCCTTTGAAAAAGCTCCAAAGTAAGGGCGAAATGTCAGGGTGACTCAAATAACATTTGGAACATATTTATTACATAAGTGTGTTTTCTTCTTGAGGAATGAAGTGGTTCCCCTACTATTTTCAAGACCATATTTTGAAAGAAAGGTGGTATTTCCTTTCAAACCTGGTGTTATACTACTGGTGGCACACCTTTGATATGTAGCTGTAAGACACCTAGGTGCCCCTGTACACTCTGGCAAAGGTTGGAAGTCTCAATCTTCCCCAACATGGAGTTCATCATGGTCAAGTACCACTCTGACCCACATCTCAAAATGATAACTAACCTGTATCCTTGGCTCAGCTATCAGGTCTCGACCTAGATTTCTGTCCCAAAATCGATAAATGTAGTCACCTTTCTCTCTCTCTCTTATGTCCAACTGCACTCATGGAGCATTTTCATCCAGCACGTATTGCCCAGCCTTGTGGAATTGGGAGCAACATTCCCTACAATACCTTTAACAACTCTTGTCTGGTGCCACACTAAAATTTTTTGCAGAAGCCCAAATCTACAGCTAAGGCACTACTATTCCTCCCTCCCATTGGGGGCCCACAACCCTGAGGCTCACTCAACAATTATCAGCCTCTAAATCTCTCTTATGAGAGTGAGGCTGACCGAACATATGATTTACCATCTCCTTTAGGCCTTAGTCAAATCTATGGGAGATTGCATGCAGGATCTACTATGGTGCTGGCAGGAGGAGCTTGGTATGCCAGTGTTCATAGAGAACTGGCACAGGACATGCCAGATAACTAGTTATGAGGTCCCACCATTGGAGAGAATACTCCTGGAAGCAACAGATAAGCAGTGTTGGGTAAGTTACTTTTTCTATTACTTTTGGAAACTTGTTCCAGGAAGCTCTATGCAATCACTAGCAAGGATGGAGAAGTACTAGAAAAAGATAATACACTTACAGTTACATTTACTTGTTTCTTTTTTATACAAAAGTACAACGTAACTATAACCGATTACATTTATTTGAAAGTAACTAGTAACTAATCTATTACTCTCAAATAAATGTAATCTGTTATAGTTTCTTAATATATGGATCTTCAATTTAATAGGTCTGTAAAGCATACAAAAAATTCGTAGTACCCTCAAAGGTTCAGTGATAATAGTACTGTCAATCACTGGTAATAGTATTGTCAATCACTGGTAATACTATAGTTTTGTGCTGATAATAGTATCACTGCAAGCTTCCAAAAAGATACCTCCTGCCGCCACGTCATAAGCGTGCCTCCTCATTGGCCTTTTTTCCTGTATGGGTGGGCAGAACAGTTTAAAAAACATGGCGGTGCTTCTCTCGCTTACCGAGAGCAAACTCGGTAGTTGCGCTTCTCAGTTTTTATTTGATGTTTTCCCTCAGCAAATAAAAATATCTGGTTGATCATTCCATTCTGGTCCTAAAAAGCAGGTAGGATCTCAGAAATGAAAAAAAAAAAGCGGGCAGGGGGCGGGAACCGTCACGAGCGAGCACACAGCTGAATGCACAGTGTAGGACAGTGTGGCAGTCGACCAGTACAAAGTCAGTTCACTAAAGCGATTCGACTGCCCATTAGAAAAAAGCGTCACATCCATATATTAAATAAAAGACCGATGGGTTTGTGTCATACCAGGAGTACTGGCATCTCGAGGTTCTGGACACATTGGAACCTCGAAAGGCCAGAGGGTCATGTCCAGAACCTCGATGTTATTACTCCCTGGTAATAGACACAGACCTATCGGTTATTCTCTATTTATTACTTTTGTATTGTTTTTGTTTAAAAAGAGATAAGTAACTGTAACTGTAAGGTGTATTACTTTTTCTAGTACTTCTACATTCTTGCTAGTGATTGCATAGAGCTTCCTGGAATAAGTTTCTAAAAGTAATAGAAAGTAATAGAAAAAGTAACTTACCCAACACTGCAGATAAGATTCTTATGCACTCTGGCCATCACAGCACATTACCTAGCAACTAAAAAAGCCTCTTGCTGGAGATGCTCTAGAGAAACACAGGCCCACCACACCCACAACATGTGGGCTTGCCCTGTTCTTCACCCCTTCTTCCAAAGGCTATAAGAGGAGCTGAAAGAGCTATTTGGAAGGCCAGTCCCCTGACTGCAGAACTATTCCTACTTTTGCAGCTCTCACGAGACCTACAAGATCCAAACTCCCAAAACCTCATGGGCATCTTGCTTATGGCAGCAAAAAAAAAAAAAAAAACTATTACAAGAGCCTGGCTAACACCCCTACCATATGCTATCTCAGCCTGGCACTCCATAGTCAACTAGATTTACAGAACTGAAAAATCACATTCTCTGAATGATCAGTGAGCTCTGCTCCTCACATTGGAACTGGTGGCTTCTGCATGTGATGAGCAAAGACCAGGAATATGTTGCATAAGGTTCCACAACTATCCCCCACCCTCCCCTCATAAGGTTGAATCAATACTTTCCCACACCTTGGGTGAGACCCAGACTATCCAAACACCTTACGATATGGATCTGGCAGACCCCCCCCCATATCCTCCTCCGGGGACAGGGGAACCCAGGCCCTCCCCTGTCCCCTCCACTTCGACAAAAAGGTGCACTGAATAGCTTTAGAACTCCACATTGTTCTAGGTTTAAGATGGTACTGATACAACCATTTGCTATGTCCGCCCTCCCATCCACATTGTATCTTAGGTGGCAGAGGGAACACTAATTACCACCATTCATTTCTCCCCAGAAAAGTGCAACTGTAAAGATGACTCAAGACCACACATATTGCATCAGTAAAATGTCTTTATTACGTACAAAAAGGTATAATGCAGACATCGAGAAATGCTTAAAAAATATATATTTACAAAAAAAAATTATACTTTATTTTCAGAGAGCTATTGAAATTAGTATTTCATTTTTTGAACATTGCTTTCATTTAAAGAGCTGGTATCCACTTCAGTAGGTACATTCATGAATGTAGCTATCATGACAGACCACAGAGTACCTTTTTTTATTTGCTTGGCTCTGAGTCCACCAACCATCAATCACCTGCATGCTCCACCCCGCACCCTTCACTATGGGACAGATTCTACCCCTAACACTCTTGGCTTACCTCCATGGGTGGGGAGATCGAGGGGGAGGCACATTCCCCCCAAAAGATACAAGTAGGTAGCATGGGAGCAGGAGCCTGGGTGACAGTGCGAGGTTTGCTATGTGGGGTTGATGTCACCTGGTGGAGGCGGGACCTCCAATTTTTCATAGTTTGTCTCCCCAGGAGGTGTGTAATGCAGTGACATTAAGGTGACATCCTGAACATCTGACGCACCTCCCAGCTGGAACAGGCGCCAGTGGCTGTATTTCTCCTGGCCTCTGCCAGGGGTTAATCATGCGCCAGTCCACCCCCCTCCCCTGGGAGGAGGACAGCAGTCTGTAGAATGCTCAATCCTTCCCCCTGGCCAGCACTCCGATGTCCCAAGACTGGCTTTGAACCCGGCCGTCAGCGTCATAGGTAAATCCAACCCCTGTGCCAGTGGGCTGGCTGCCCTTTCTAAATTTCAGTTTTGTTTCCAATTTGTAGAGCATATTTTATTGTATTAATCAATATGTCTTTGTGAAAAGCATCTGACTGTCCCCAACTCACCTCATAGTACTTGTTTATGGAAGAATAATGCTCACTGTTACAGAGACATGATGTCTGAAGTAACAGTTGTGAGGTCAGCAGGGGACAGTCAGTGCTTTTGAAGACAGTGAAATAAGTCCTGCATCAAATGAAATATTGGAAGATCAATAACAGGAAAAAGTAACAAAACCTACAAAACACTAAACCTAACTATCACTGTTGGAAATGTACTCTTCTGAATCCTTTTCTTTTAGTAGATACCTCAGGCTCAATGCACAGTTACACTGGGGTTTTGCAAAATGGTTGTAAAGGTCACTGTGTGGCACAGTTCACTCGTAAGCCTCTTTGTACAATACACAAAATGATTTGCAGGCCTTTTCCCACACTGGCAAAATGGCTGTTGCACTGGCACAGAGAATGGAGCAGGGGGCCAGTATGCTAATGAAGCACTGTGCTGAACAGTTGCTTCTGGGTCTCCACAGGCTGCTGCATGCTGCAGTGTAGCATCAATTTAGAACTGTTAGAAGCAGTTCTGTGGTGATGCCATTGGTGCACGGCAGCTCTGAATGACTTCACCATGGAACCAAGTGGTGGCAACTTTGGATTGAATTATGATCCACTGTGGTGTGACTGGAGGGGGGGGGCTTCCACTGGACACCAGAGAATAAATGTACCTTTGCAGATGTTTAAAGGGACCAATGGATCACCAGAGAAACATTGCAAGGGAGATGCAAGAGTCACCTGATGTGCTGCCTAGAGTGAACGTTCTTTTGGTTTTCTCCAGCCCTCTTACCTCTAATATTGTTATTTTTTTCATTAGTAATATTCTTCTACACCTGTGTGCTTTGCAATTTAAAAAGGTGCTTTAGCCCTAGTCTATGTCAGACTGCTGGTACTTACCGAATTATGGAGGTGGACATGAAAAATGTTCCCCCATGCCCCACTCTGCTGGTGACCCTTGAGAGGGATAAAGATTCAAAGCACTTGAAGGTGCAGGCTGTGATGCTCAGCCATACTAACTGCTGCAGAGGACAGATTCCTACATAAATTTGCTCTTGTGAAGGATGCCCTTCAAGTGCTAGCAGAGGAAATTAAGGCACTCTGGTTATCCACTGAAACCCTGAACCAGCGGGTTGGTGATAATGAAGCCCACAACAGTTCTTTAGATGACTGGCAGACTTGGCTCAATCCTGAGATGGCTTCCCCCTCCAGAAAGCAGCCTGCTTAGAAGCCCGACTCAAAAGACCTTGAAGGAAGAAGTTGGGCGTGATGTAGTGATCCTCAGTCTTCCAGAAAGGGTGGAAGGTCCCAATGTCCTAGCATTTGTGCAAAAACTGTGTGAGAAGCTGGTGGGACCTCCCTAATGGCCCATCTTATTGAGCAGGCCCATCGTGCGCTTAGGCAGATGCCACAGGAGGGCTCATTCCCCCCACCCTCTTATGTTCACATTTTTTAATTATCTGGATCAGCAGCATCTACTGGAAAAAGGTGTGGGAGCTGCAAGAGGTTTCTTGGGAGGGAGTCCAGTTGCATGCAGTGCAGGACCTTCCACTGACTGTGCAGCAGAAGCGGGCAGCCTGTCACTCTACTGTCTCCAAGTTGTTGGCAGCTAACCTAAGTTTTCAAATGTTATATCCCACCCAACTGCAGATTACTTATAATGGAGCTCAGAAATGTTTTGATTCAGCAGACGAAGCTGCCAAGGAATTGCTGACCCTATATCCCGACTTATTTAAATCTTCCTGAGGGCTCCTCAATGTTGTTAGTGGATTTATCAGCCTTTATTTTAGCCTTGTTGAGCCTCTCTCTCTCTCTCTCTCTCTCTCTCTCTCTCTCTCTCTCTCTCTCTCTCTCTCTCTCTCTCTCTCTCTCTCTCTCTCTCTCATTACTGATGGACTGCTGAATTCTATTGTTATGCTGGGCCTGGAGATTTTTGGTAATCTCTCCTGCAGTAGCTGGGATTGAAACTGGAGCCTGGATAGAGTAATGTATATGCTGGTCCCCTGGCTATGGGGGTTTCTTCGTCATACTTCGTTATTTTAGTACTTTGGCACATGGGACTGGCTATGCCCATTCTTAGTACTTAGTGGCTATTCTTTCATCACTGTTCTACTGTTTGAGATGTGTGGACCTTATTGTGGTTGTCATGTTGGATTTTAGCTTATGCCGTCAATCTTTTCCTTATGCTGAAGTGTGGTACTTTGAGGATTTTTAGTGGCTACTCTAAGCTGCCCCATGTATGAACTTTTACAGATCTTCTACTGTGTTATCTCTTCAGATTGCTGCTTCAGTGAACATTTGAAATGCTACCAATGTTTTTATAGATCTACCATCGGATATTTGGGTACTTCTACTTCCGATTTGCCTGTCAACCTCATGAATCTGGCATGTGTCTGGACACTTTCTACTCAGCCTCTCTGGACAATTACAGTATTAATTAGTAATTAGGAAAGAGAGGGTAAGCCGCAGATCATTTAAGATCTATGGTATATGAAACAGGTAGGGAAAATGGGCAGACTAGGTGGGCCAAGTGGTCCTTATCTGCTGTCAAGTTTTATGTTTCTATGTTTCCATTACCCCTTTTTTTATGCTATTCAGAGATCCATCTCTTTTGTTTAATTATTATATGGCTTAATTTCAGTGCCTTGTTTTCTATAGTTATCACTATAGATCCTTTTATAGTTTTAATCTTGTTAGTGACCTGTATGTAGAATTTTCACCAGAGGTCTTTGTATGTTGTTGGGATTAATCCTTTTTTGGTCTCCTTTACCAGGGTTGCATATCTGAGTACCTTGGATTTGTTTTTCTTGCGGGTGTAGTCATGTTGATGGGGGGGAGTTGGGGAAGTCCCTTAGTGGGCAGTTGTAGAATACATCATGGACCTTGTTTTTTTATTTTTTTTATTTATTATACTTTATTTTGCAAGAAAAAATTGAGCACATAAGGAATGCATCAAGTCATAGAACTTCACAACAGACCAGACATGGATAACATGGGATTATACAAGGCAACATCCACATCCTGTACTACATGGACAAATACATTGCAACACATTTCTTATTAATAAACCTTCCTCCTCCCCCACCCCTCCATACCATCCGCCAACCTCCAGCCCTCCCTCTATCCCCGGGACAAGGGTCAAAATGCAGCAGACAAAAAACAAATGCTATATCCCTGCTTACCCCAGCTGGGAAAACTAATGTATCCATTTGTAAAATGTTGATAGCCAGCCCCAAGTGCCCCTTGGCTTGGAAAGAGTCAGACCTGGTTCCTGTCCCCCACTCCATTAGGCAAAAGGTGCAAAACAGTAAGAAGAGACTTCAACTTACTCCATTTTTTAGAGTAAGATGAAGCCGATTCCTAATGCTGGCGATCATTTTTTCTACTCTGAGGTTAAACAAAATTTCATTCAGCCACTCTGGAAAAGTGACAACTTCTTGATCAAGCCAATGACAGAGTATTCACTTTTAACAGATAGAGATATGAATAAAATATGGAGTATCATCTCCTTTACTGGAATATTGGGCACATCTCCCAAAATACATATTTCTGGCTTGAAATAATCCTGCAAGCCTAGTAAGGGCTCTAGATCTTATTAATTCTCTCCTAAAGGGATGTAACCTTGGTCACTCCCAGAGAATGTGAAGAAGGTTCCCTCTGCAAACCACATCTCATGCATTGGCTACTAGGAGCCAACCCATTCTGTTCAAGTGACATGGAGTGAGATATATGTTGTGTAGAATGTAAAACTGCATGAGACGTAATTTATCATTAGAGACAAAGCGGTACATATTTAACCAAAGGACGTCCCATTTAATAGGGAAATTAGGGAAGCAGGATACCCAATACTTGGAATCACCTGTGATCCCTGGGCAAATGCAGTCAAACAAAAGGGGAACTGGACCTTGTTTTTTTTGTGGGTGCAGTCGTTTGTACTGGGAGTGATTTGGTTATTTAGGAGTCTAGTTTGGTGGGGGTTGAATTGCTTGTTCTTGTTTTTTTGTTTCTTTTGTAATAGTTGGTTCTTATGTCTTACAGTCTTTACTACTGGTGGGGGGAGGGTTCTGGAGCACGGCTTTCCTATTGGGATTTATCCTTTCTGTTTCTGTGGTTGGTAGGGCTTCTTCATTTTCCTTTTTGTTTGGTGATGGGAAATTGCTATAATTTTGTCATTTGGAATATCAAGGGAGCTCAGGAGAAGCAGAAGTGCCATATGGCTGCATCACCTTGTGAAGCTCCAGGTGGGATATCCGTCTTGCAGGAGACCCATATAAGGTGTGAGGATGTTCACTATATGAGGAGAGAATGGGTCAGTCAGGTACATGGTGCAGTCAATGGTAATAAGAAGGGTGGGGTGGCTATATTGATTGCTCAAAAGCTTGCTTTTTAGCCAATTCAGGAATGTTGGGATCCCGAGGAGAGGTATATTTGTTTATGGTAGATTGGGTATAACTGATGTCCTATTGGGTTCAGTTTATGGCCCCAGTTTGGATTCCCCAACATTTTTCACAGGCTTGGCTGCTTCTTTAGCCTCATTTGCCCACTTACCACTGTTCCTTGGAGGAACTGGAACCTTGTTTACCAGTCAGATTTGGATTGATCCATTCTTTCCAGGAAGGGGTTATCCCTGGGGCAGTAGGGTATGTGGGAATTGCTGGACACCCTCAGACTGGTGGATCCTTGGTCGCATTCTCCATCCCACAGACAGACAATACACTTTCTATTCTTCCCCACGGTACCTTTTCCAGAACTGTTTATTTTCTTATTAGTCAGAATTTCACTCTGGTCTTCTGTCCAGTGAAATTCAGTCATTAGTTATCTCTGATCATGCCCTGGTTATCATGGTGCACTCTGTGGGTCGGAGGAGCAGGACAGGGTTTGGCACCTCAAGTCACAGCTCCTCCAAGAACCTGAGACACTATATCTTATACAGGAGTATCTGAATGCCTTTTTTTCTCACAATGAAGGATCAGTGTCTGCCCTCAATGTTCTGTGGGGGACCGCAAAATGTGTAGTGCACGGGGAATGTATAGGATTGGTTATTAAGCTAATAAGATCTATAATGCCAAAGTGGACCACCTACTATGGAACATTCAGATGATAGAGTAGCAAATTTCCTCTGATACTCTGACCTCTACTTGGCTCCAACTCAATTCTCTTAGGGCACAGTATGCTGCACTCCTTTTGGAAAAAGTTGAGCTGGCCTTAACAGGAACCAAAATTTGCTATTTGGAGAGGGCCAGGAAATTGTTAGCCCTGCAACTTTGCCAACTTGAGTCATTAAATGCCATCCCGTGTCTTCAACTTAGTCCGGGAGCTGTCATTGTAACCCACTCCCTTGCCATAGTGAAAACATTTTGAACTTACTAAAGCTATTTGTGTAGGAGTGACCCTACTAAACCCTCTCTAATGAACTGCATTGCCTCTTATCTTGATCATCTTCCCCTTCCTATACTTACTCCACAGCAGCAAGAGTTGTTAAAGGGACCCATTATGAGTTTAGAAGGCCATTAAGCAACTCCCCCCAGATAAGACTCCAGGGCCTGATGGCTTCATTAACAATTTTTACACGGCCTGCATGGATTAACCTGTCTGTTTTTTTACCATATTATTCAACTATCTGTTTTCTTCAGGATTTACTGACTTCACCTTTACACAAGCCTGGATGATGCTTATTTAAAAACAGGTAAGGATGATATATTATCGAGTAGTTATCATCTGATCTCCCTGCTTAATGTGGACATAAAAATCTTTGCTAAAGTGCTCGCAAATCGGCTTATGTTGGTTTGGGATGGTTTTATTAGCCTCATGCAGGTGGGTTTTATGGTGGGTCATTCATCTAGTGACCATGTTTGGAAGCTGCATTATTCGATTTATGAATCCAGGGAGAACAGAATTCCTTCTGCTTTGGTTTCCCTGGATGGGGAAACAGCTTTCGACTGGGTATCATGGCCCTACTTGTTTGCTGCCCTGCAAAAATGTAGTTTCTCCCAGGAATTTCTCACATGATTAAAGTGTTGTATTGTAATCCTTTGGTCCAAATTTGATGTAATGATATCTGTCTGCCTTTTCGTTGCAGCATAGGACATGGCATGTAGGGTTGCCCTCTCCCCCTTCTTTTTTGATTTATATTTGGAGCCCTTAATTTATAATATTCAGAATAATCAGGCTATCAAAGGATTTCCATTGGGGGGACAGATATAAACTATCTGCTTATGCGGATGATCTTCTCCTGCACATTGAGGACCCCAATGTTTCTATCCTGGTGGCACTGGCTGAAATCCAACGTTTTTCGGACATATTAGGATATAAACTCAATTTAAATAAGACTAAGGTTATGCCCTTAAGTGCTTATGTTAATAAACAAGATATTTTGTATGTGGGTTTAACATGGGAATCCAAAGTATTGACAAATTTAGGGGTGCGTCTTTCCTGCTTTTCCTCCAATTTAATCAAGGGGAATCTTTTTCCCCTTCTGCAAAAGATTAAATTGGATCTGCAGTGCTGGGCAGCTCTTCCTCTTTCTTTATGGGGGTGAATTAGTGTAGTTAAAATGAACTTCTTGCTCCGTATTTTGTACCCCCTTGGTATGTTATGTGTCCACCTTCCTAAATCTTGGTTTCATCTTGGCTCATATCTTAAATTAACAATCCCGAAGTAGCAGGAGGTTTACATCTCCTGATTTCTTTCTATATTACTGTTCCTTCATAGTAGCAAATTTTTTAAATTGGACGTTCCTGGTCTGCCCAGCTAGATATAATCTATCTCTGCTTTGATTGGTGATTAAATGGGCACTTTGTAAACAATTTGGCTTGCAGCTTAATAGCTTACTCTATTTGAAGCCTTCCTGTCTGCCCCCTCTGCTTAAAATGATGCCACTTTTTTGTCCTAAACGCCTTTGGCAGCTGTGTACTTACTTGGGTATGAACTAGACAAAGGCTCTTACCCTGCCGGTCTTGGGCAATCCTAATATTCAGTTTGCTCATCAGCCAATACCTTTTACTTTTTGCCCACAACTCTGTGATGCTGGTATTGCTACCCTTCCACAGGAGGGCAATTTGTTCCCACTCAATATTTTTCAGGAACAATTTTCCCTACCTCACTTCCATTGTTTTAAATATCTTCAGCTGACTTGGGCTATTGTTTATCATCTTGGTCCAGGCCCATGGTGTTCCCGAGACTTTGCGTATTCAATCCTTTATATCTCTTGCAGCACAGCCTCATTATGTGTCCAAGCTTTATGTTTTTTTTCAAAGGATCCTGTGAGCCCTTTAGGGATATGTTACTATTGACCGCAGGCTTAGGATCTTCAATCTGATCCTCAGATATGGCAGACCATATGGTGAAATTTGTATAAATATGTAAAACTGGACTAGTATCATTTGATTCAATTTCGCATTCTATATAATTTGTATTATACTCGAGGTTGTGCAGAATGGGTAAAACCACCCTCCAGTGTGGTCTCAAGAAGGTCATCTTAAGAATATATTGTGGGATTGTGCTAAAGTGATTCTCTTCTGGAATTGTATTAAGAGTTCTTTGGACCTGTTTTTAGGACTCAAAATTTTTACTCTGGACGTTTGTTTGGTCAATCTTTACCCCCCCAGTCCTTTTGGTTCTCGGAAGGCCCTATGGCCCATATTTCCATTCTGACTAAGCTCATAATCCTATGTTATTTGTTGGATGTTGCTGTACCATCTTATAGGGAATGACATCAGGAGATTTTGCAGGCATTGATGGCGGAGAAGCAAATTGCTTTTCGGCAGCATAGAGCAGAGTGTTTTCAAAGCAGATGGGAATACCTTTATGCCTTGATTTTGGCTTCGATGAGACCTTAACTGGGAGCAACTTCATTTTGGATCTACACTTTGGTCTCTTTTCTTTGTTTTTTTATCTTTTGAGCTGTTTTTCCCTTCTTTATTTTGTAGGTGAGCTCCCATCCTTTTCTCTTATTTTTCTCAGGTCAGCCATGCTCCTGTGGGGTGGGGTTGTCTGTGTGATTGGTTGTTATGACTATAATAGTTTGTATTTTCTTTGTTGTCATTTTTGAGTTATGTGCCCTCCACTCCAAACTATACCCCAAATGGTGGCTTCTCTACAGCCACAAGGGTAGTCTTCCCTCCCAGTTAGATGTGACCTGCTTGTCAAATGGATACTCCCAGCCTTCAACTATGGCACTGTCATTTACGGACCAGCTCCAGTCACCTCCCTCACCAAACTCGATGTCCTAGTCAATTCTTTCTGTTGTTTCACCTCATATTCCTCCCCTCTGAGTCACTACTGCAATCTTGACTCCTCATTATCCCTCCAATCTCTCTCGCAGAGATGCTCATCCCACTGCACTATGTTCATCACCAAATACTGGTTTGGGACTCTTCCATCCTGTCTCTCCTCTCTCCTAAATCCTGCCACTCCCTCCCCCTACTATTCACACACAAATTGCCTCCTTCTTCACCCTACCACGAATCCACACCCCTGCCAGGAAACTTGCTTTCTCTTTTAAATTCCCTTCCCTCTGGAATTACCCCACAAACCCAGCTCACCCCCTCCTTTCCTGCACTTCAGCACCTCCTCAGGCCATCCATTGTTACATCTTGCTGCTGTCCACAGTCCTAATCCACAACTATACTCCTGTCCTCCTATCTCTCCATCTCCTGTATTAATTTAGACTGACCTCATGTTATGCCTCTGTTGCTGTACGCTGCTTATCTTTTTTATGTCTTGTACAAATTCCTGTAATCTAATTTTAAAAGAGAAATTAATTTACACATGTATATTCTGTATCTGAATTTTGAATTGTAATCCCTGTGTTGTATTTGTAACCCCTGTCTCCGTGTTGCACCTGGAAACAAGCTTCTGCTCAGTGTGCCTTTCCCGGTTACCAACTTTAAAAAAATAAATAAATAAATATGTGATGTGTATTGTTAAACTTTTTCTTGAAAAATTAATAAAGTATATTTAAAAAAAAAAAGAAAAATTGCAAGGGACAAAACATACCATTATTTATTGATTGATTTATATTTTGTTTATCTGGTAGGGTACACTAGGCACCTTAATGCCTATTACATGTATGACCAAGAAGAGTACAAAAGGCATGTAACAGGTTGAGTAACAAGTTATGTGATAAGAGAAACCTAAAGGATCAGGCAAACAGCGTGAATCGTTAACAATACAAATTTTGGTACTACTGCCATGAGGCCAGTGACCCAGGTTAAGGACTGAGTCTGGATTGTTGGGGGTCGGCTGGGTGGAGAACAACTGAGCATCCCACAGGATGCTGTCTTTCTCCAGGGTGGGAGGATACCATCTTCTGCCACAATTCTGTCTCCTGGGAGACCACAGGTTGCAGTGCAGTTGGAGGGCAGCTGGGAGGGAGGGAAGGACGTGATTGATGTTGGGGTGTTGTCCCTTTGATATCCTTGATGCAATGTCTTGCAGTGACCAGAATATGGGAAAATGCCTTACCGCTCACCAGTGAAGGACCCCGGAGAGCCCTGCAGCTTGGCCTGCCTGACCAAGGCACCTCCTAATGAAAGTAGGCAGTTTAAAGGTAAATCCCCACCACCCCGTCCCTGCCAGAGAGCAAGCCAAGGTAGTGAGGAGGATGGCTGCTGGATACAGGTAAGACCTGGTGGGGTCTGTGCCATGGGGTTCTGGAGGAGTGTGAGTGGTAGTGACAGGAAGGGGCATAAATAATGCTAAAAAAAACTAATTCTGGTAGAAAATGAATAAAACACTGAAGCTATACAGAAACAGGTTAAAGAGAACAAATACAATATACAGTTATAGATAGTATTGTATACAGTACTGCTCCCATCTGGGGGTTGGACTCATGGCTATGGAAACAAATGTGCAAATCCTGACCAAACAGGTGCCAAACTACATCCTTAAACAGGATTAGACTAAGGAGACACAAAAGGATGCACAGGTGTTTAAGCATATAAATAAGTGCAATCAGGTGCAAGTGTACATGGCAGACTCCATTAGATGTTGCCTCAGTGTTCCCATGAAAGACACATGGGAGGGTAAACTGAGGATATGGAGTGGAAGATAAGGGCTGTGCTCCTCTGTTAATGGAACATTTGGGAACAAGGAGAAACACCGAAATTGAAAATGATGGCAGATTGGGACTGCTTGGCCCACCTTGACTGCCAATTTGTCTCTGCCTATACTGTCACCGCAGACCATGCTAGATCTCCAGCTCCCCCTCTCCACTCACAATGGCTTCCCAGCTAAGATTGCCTTGTGCTTATCCCATGCCTGCTTGAAGCCCACAAATGATTTTGCCCCATTGGAAGACTGTTTCAGGCATCCACCGCTCTTTCAGTGAAGAAGTACTTCCTCACATGTCTCCTAAATTTTCCCCTTACAGCTTCAGTCCATGTCCCCTTCTTCTCATGCACCTTTTCCTCTGAATAACACTCTCCTCCTGTACCTTGTTCAACATTGTGAGTTTTTTTTTTTAATTCTTTAGGGGACATGCTAGGTCTCTATCATGTCCCCACCCCCCCTCCTCCAGGGTGTACATATTGAGGTCTCTCAGTCTCTCCTCATAGGGCTTCTAATGCAGACCCTCCACCATTTTAGTCAGCCTCCACTGGACAGCTTCCATCCTGTCTATGCCCTTCCTGATATGGGGTCTCAGAACTGGATACAGTATTCCAGGTAGGGTCTCACCAACAGTCTATACAAAAGACAATTAAAATTCAGTCATAAACAATTTAAAGTCCAAACATTGCTAATTTATGCTCACAGGGGCTTGTGACTCAGATGCTGGATGAGAGGTAAGTCAGAGGATCTGAGCAAGTAGGATTGTCAGGGGCATTGGGGAAAAATATTTTGTGGAAACTAATGAATCTTAGAAGTTGATCAAGGAAACAGCCAAGAAATCTACATAATAAATTTGACACATTACTAAATATTCAGTTTTCAGATAACATAACTACCCCTGAACCTATTCCCAGTACCTCCACTTATAATTGCGATCTCACAAACAAAACTCAATTTACCTTACTTACCCAACAAATCACCCCTCAGTCAAGTATTCCCATTACTACTCCTCTAATTGACAGGTCCAGTTCACGGGACTCCTTAAAACCAACATTAGCCTCAGCATAGGGGTCTTATAGACAGTGGGACAGATTCTGTTTCTAAAGTTCATTGTAAAATAATATCCCAAATCTACCTCCGATACATACCAACTCTTTAGTGGACCTATCAGATAATGTAGCTAATAAAAATTATGTCCTAATTGAACCTAGGAAATTAATATTGAATCTGCCTCCGCTGCTTATATACCTCAGAGGCAAATTTTTGTTATTGGTGATTCCATCTACATATAGACAGGGCAGTTTGTGAATGGGATAAAGTAAATCCGTACATGTTCAATGTTTGGGTGCAAGAATAGGCAACATCACTTCAATACTGCCTATTATTCTTTATGACAAAGCGTTAATCCCCTGGTCAATGTACATGGGAACAAACAATATCCTTTGTGATGATTTCCTTAATAGCCGGGAGCGTGTATGTGAGTCAAAAGGTTCTATGTTTAACCTTATCCAAAATGGCCACCACGAGTTGAATGAGTAAAGGTTAAACAAGACTTTGTGGCTTTGTCCAATAAATTGATAGACATGGGTTGCAAAGTAGCCTTTTCTGAGATTCTCCCAATATCCAGAGTTTCCTGAAGTAAACCAGAAAATAAAACATCTTAGCGAATGGCTTAGGGGAGGCTTAAAACAAAAGATAACATGTATTACACATTGGGAGGAATTTTCTGGCCATTTCGAACTATACTGTGGAGATGGTTTACACCTAGCAGGTGGGCAGCTCACTTCTGGCAAACAAATTGCTACCTCAATAAATCACTCTTTAAGCTAACTAAACTGGGGGAGAGGCAGGGCTTGCCTGGCACTTTTTTTTTTATTTCCTCCGTTTTCACCCCTATGTTTGGTTCAGTCCTACCCGAGGCCCCGGAAGCGGTAACACATGTACATGGAGGAACACATGTGCACTGCAGCTTCAGTACCAGCCTCATCTGCCCTCCCTCAGCCTAACGCCAGCACTCCTTGGAGCGATGCAGCCACTCCGGCCTCCACCAGAGGGAGGCCAAGCTCCAAGGTGACCAAGTTCTACCTCCCGAGGTGGAGGGCCGCCAGCCAGCAGCCACTCACATCCTCTCCCTCCCCCACCGACCTCCAACAACCCAGGCATATTCCCGAACCCTGGTCACTGGCGTGGTGCGAAGTGTGGCATCCAGCGCCTCAACTCTCTGTGCCACCGGGCCAGCATTGCCTGCCACTCTTAACATTAATAATGCTTGCGAATTGAATTCCACCTATTTCAGAAACCACTTAGAATTCCTATATTTCAATGCAAGGGGTCTTAACAAAAAACTTGATGAACTAAAAATAAAAATATGTCAGGAGCATATAGATGTTATTGCAATAACTGCAACTTAGGGGGACGAAAAGGCATCATGGGGCTACTTACTGCCTAGCTTGCTCCAGTACAAACTGAACCATATAGGTAGAATCGGTGGAGGGGCTGCACATTTTGTTAATAATAATTTAAAGTCTATTGACATCTTGGATAAAATAAAAATAAAAAAACGATTTGAGTACTGGGTCCATCTGGATTAAACTGTTATTCAGTGAAGCAGAAAACGTTGTACTTGGTACATGCTATTGCCCTCCTAGTTTCACCTTTGAAGTTACTGATGAAATCCTTAAAGAACTGGAAATGGCGAGTGAGATGGGCAATATCATATGTATGGGAGACATGAATCTGGGGGACATCTCCTGGGTTTCATCCACTGCTATTAGTAGTTCTGGTAAAAAAACTTTTATCCACCTCTCAACAGCGAAATCTTGAGCAATGTATCCTACTTCCCATGAGGGGAAATCACACATAGGATTTGGAAGTTCATAGCAACCAATTAGAAATTAAAAACGTGTCAGAACAATCTCCGATTGGTGACAGTGACCATAACTGTATATGTTCTTCAGTAGTCCAAATTGTTATCAGTAACAATAGTACAAAAATATTTCTGTATAACAAAGCTGATTTACATAAAATTAAATCTGAACTAAAATGAATAAACTGAGAACATTTTCTCAACTGTGCCTATACAGGACAGCTGGAGTTTATACTGAAATACCCTGGCTGACAAATATATTCCTTCTAAAATATAAAAATAATCAGAATCATAGCCCTAAATGGATGAATAAATCCTCATACCGTCTTCTGAAATATAAAACAAAAGATATTCTATCAATTTGAAATCACAAACTAATGAGAACAGGGCCTTGTTTTTAAAAAATTTAAAAAAGTGCAAAACACAAATAACAAATTCCCCCAAAACTTGGGAACTCAGCCTTGCCAGGACTGCCAATAAACATAATAGTAAACCCTTTTACTCATATGTTAATTCTTTAAAAAAACCTACCTGCCAGGTTGGTCTGTTATTATTTTGTGTGGGTGTTGTTTCTCCCGGGGCCCCCAGTCAGTTAATCTGTCCTCGCATCCCTTTCTCCGGCCGCTGTCTGACCCATGCCGGTCTCCTTGGAGGGCGAGTACCTTAATTGCCCCACGGCATACCCCCACATGGTGGGGTGGCAGGAGGTGGCCAACTTCCCCTACCAAGTTCTGGATCCACATGGTGATCCCCTCCTGGAGCCAGAGCAGGTGCTCACAGACGGCCATCAAACCACTGCGACTGGGTGCCCTTTTTCTGCTTTTCTCCCCTGTGGTCATGTGGTGTGCAATGACACCAGTGACTGGGTGCACGCACGCTTCCAATGCGTGACCCTGTCAAGTGTCTGCCACATCCTGCCCTCATGGTATGTGGCTGTGTGCCATCAAGCCCCAGCCTCCGCTAGGGGGTCAGGCGGGCACCGGCCTCTGGAACCCCCCCTCGGAGATGGAGAGCAGTCCATCAGAAGCTCAATCCATCTCCTCCCTGCCAACCCATGGTGACTCGTGCTCGTTCCCGAACACGTGTCGCCGGCGTGGTGCGAGGTGTGGCACCCAGCGCCTCAACCCTCAGCATCACCAGGCTGCCAGCCTGTTATTATTTAATAATACATTGGTCCATGATTCTAAACAAATGGTAGATATCTTAAACACTAAATTCTGTGAAGTTTTTCATCAGTCAAACAATAGAGATGGGGGTTCAATGACTGTACTGACGATAGGATAACTCTATCTGAATAAGTACTTCACACTAAACTTTTAAACCTTAAAGGTAAAATGAGCCCTGAACCAGATGACATTGCTGGCCAGCTTTTGTATCTCTTGGCCGATGATCTCTTGCACCCTTTGAGACTTCTCTTTGAAGGCTGCCTTACCTATTTTGTCCCACTAGAATGGAAACTGCCACCTGTAATACCCATACATAAAAGGCCCCAAATCCAACTGGGAGAATTACAGATCCATTAGCCTGACCTCAAGCATTTGTAAACTTTTAGACAGCACAATAAATGACTTAATCATATCCTATTCTTAATGCTATAGACCCCAACCAACATGGATTCAAGAAGGGAGAAGCTTGTTCAGAACCTCATGTGCTTCTACTGAACAAGTTAGTTCCCAATTGGACAATAGAACCCCGTTTGACATTATTTACATCGATTTCAGTAAAACATTCAATGTTATGCCACAAAGTGCACTAGTGACCAAACTTCATTTAACAGGAATTAATAAAAACATAATTAAGTGGATAGAGAACTGGCTCTCCCATAGGTCATAAGGGTACTTATAACTTGACATTTGTCCGAGGTAGGTTTAGTCACTAGTGGTGTCTCCAGGGGTTCAGTGTTGGCCCTGCTTATTTCAAGTATTTATCTCCAATTTGACTAAAAATTGTAGATCTTTAGCAATTAAATATGCAGATGATAAAATTGGTGGCCCTTGCAAAAGTATGGAAAATATCTCACTTATCCAACATAATCTTGATACAATTACACACTGGGTTTCTGAATAGAGCATGACATTGAATGCATCAAAGTGCAAAGTTATGCATTTCGACACTAATAATCCATCGGCAGTTTATTTATTTTTTTTATCCTACTCCTATTTGTTATGCCCCCCTGCAGAGCGGACCCGTAGCGATCTCCAGCTGCTGCCACCGACACCCCCAGACCAGGTATGGCATGTGGATTTATACACCCCATACACACAGTGCCGGTCTTTTATCGCTCTGCACCCTGGTGAAAGCGCCTCTTGTGACCAGGGGTGCAGGGCATGGCCATCAGCCACCGAGATTGCCCTGCTATTTTCCACATTACTTTTCCCCCGGGGAGCCGGATGTGCAATGGTTTCAGAGCATGTCCTTGCTGACGCCTGCTGTGCTCCCCCTCCCTTTGCTATGTATGCAACTGTAGTGTAGCTGGCCTCCACCAGTCACCACTGCAGTGCGATGTGTTGCCCCTACCATCCCCAGAGGAAGGAGAGCAGTCATGGGAAGCTCAATCCTTCCTCTCCCTTGCTAGTCCCCGGCAGCCTGAGTCCATTCCCGAATCCAGGTCACCTGCATGGCATGAGGTGTGGTGTCCAGCGCCTGAACCCTCAGCACCATCGGGCTGGCTGGCAGTTTTTTTTTTAAATGGTTCCCCACTACTAACCACCACTAATGAAAGAGACTTGGGTGTATTTATCTCAAATGACCTGGGTAACCGCAAACAAATAAATGAAGCAATATATATAAGACACATTGTGTTATTAGGTCTATAAAAAGACATTAAATCCAGAGATCCCAAGGTCATGTTATCCCTATTCAGGGCCTATGCCAGATCCCATCTTGAAGACGTCTCACAGTTGTGGTGTCCATACAAAAAAAGTGACATTATTACTTTGGAAAAGGTTCAAAGGAAATATACCAAATACATATTTGGCTTATATCATATGCCATATGTAAACAGAATGCAGCAATTATATCTCATGTCTTTGGCTTCCCGTCACCTTAGGGGTGATTTCATGTTTATGTACAATATTATTCAAGATCCATACTTATTTACATAATACCAGAGGACACCGCTTCAGATCTCAAGAAAAAGGTTTAATCACACAAGTCATAAATTCTTCTATATATAAAGAAAACTCAATCTGTGGAACAAACTGCCAAATGAGCTCATTGTTAGTAAAACCGAATCAGAGTTAAAACACCATTTGGACAATCTTATTCTCTCCAGTTTTGATATAGGTTACTATAACTAAAACATAGGTGCCACTATGGGCCTTTAAGCCCCCTTGCACCTTATCTACCTTAGTATGAACCTTAGTATAAAGTACGAGTGGACAGTAGAGGTGGAGAATCAGCCCAGAGTGATGCAGAGCGTGTGTGTGTGGGGGGGATTAAGTGAGCAGAAAACAGAGAAAAGTGACATTTTGTTGTAGACCACCTCCCATTGATAAATGACAGATCTGGAGCCTTGTCAGATGATCAATTTGACTGTATTGGAGTCAGGGAAGGCGTACACCTTGAATGATGGCTAGTCTAGCCTTAGGAATGAGACTATGGCATATCCGGTATGCAAGACCAAGCCTGGAATTGATACCTTTATTAGCCAAGGAGTTATAGATAGAAAAATCCAGAACTGGGTTTAGGGTGATGCCAAGATATTTCACTTCTTCCACGAAGGAGTGATGGGAGCCATCTAAACACTTAATGGACAAGGGACTGTATGCAGTATTTCAGTTTGGCCTGGGATCCATAAAGCATGGGATGAATTTTTGAGACACTAAGAACAAGATTGTTATTAACAAGGCATGACTGGACTAGAGAGAAATCTTGGTTTAGCTAGAAGTTGATGTTTTTGTTTTTATTCTCTAAGCCCCCTTTCCACTGCTGCATCCACCCTTTCTCTCAGGGACCCCTAAGGTGTCCTTGTCAGCTTGGCCATACTCCTGATTGCCCCTGGGAGGACCATCCCCTATCATGCCACAGTTTATCCCCTGGGCAGACAAGACACAAATCTGCATTGGCGGTTCTCTCCGGGGTTGTCATGGTTGGTCCGAATGCTAGGTACCGGGGCCCATTGCCAGGTGTGGATGCGGGTCCATTTTCCATTTTCTCCCGGTCCCTGAGGACATAAAAATATAGAATTTGTCTGCAGATAAGGACCACTTGGCTCACCTAGTGTGCCATTTTTTCCCATCTATACTGACCCTACCTGATTTCCAGCTACCCACTGCTTTCCCACCAAGATTCCCATGTCTCTATCCCATGCATGCCTGAAGTCTGCCACTGTTTTCGCACTGACTACCTCCACTGAAAGAATGTTCCTGCCATCCACTACTCTTTCAGTGAAGAAGTAGTTCCTCACAGCCCTCCTAAATTTCCCCATTCCAGCTTCATTGCATGTCCCTTGTTTTTGTACACCTTCTCCTCTGAAAAATACTTCACATCTGTACTTTATTCAACCTATGAGGTATGTATATGTCTCTATCATTTCATTCCTCTCCCTCCTTTCTTCCAGGGTGTACATAATGAGATCGCGCAGTCTGTCTTCATAGGGTTTTGGATGCAGCCCCTGCACTATTTTAGTTGCCTTCCTTTGGACAGCCTTCTACTACCTGCCGCACTGCCTAGCCACTTTGAGGTCATCTGATATAATTACTCCAAGGTCCTTTTTATTTGGTTACTATCAATACCTCTTTCCCTGTTTTATACTCTGACTTTGGGTTTCTGTGCCCTAGGTGCATGGTGTACTTTTCTGCATTGAAACCCAGCTGTCACAACTTAGACCACTTCTTGAATTTTTTCAAGTCTCTGCTCATTCTCTCCACCTCCTCAGGTATGGCCACCCCATTGCAGATTTTGGTTTCATGTGCAAATAGGCATACCTTCCTTTCTAACTCTTCTGCAGTGTCACTTATAAAGACATTTAAGAGGACTGGTCCCAATACTGAGCCCTGAGGTACCCAGCTGGTCCCCCCTCCCTCCCCCAAGTGAGTGCCATTTACCACTATCCTCTGTTGTGTGTCCCTCAACCAATTTTGTAACTTGTTTATCACCTTAGGACCCACCCCAAACAGCCTAGTTTATTTATGAGCCACCTATGTAGTATGGTGTTGAAGGCCTTGCTGAAGTCTAAGTAGGCCACGTCCACCCCCCCAATGACTTATTTCCCTGTCACCTAGTTGAAGAAATCAATCATGCTCATCTGAATGATCCCCCACCCCCACCCCCATGAATCCATGCTGCCTTGGGTCTTACAATCTGCTGGATTCAAGATCCTCCACAAGCCTTTCCTTTAAAGGCATCTCCATTATCTTCCCCACCAATGATGTCAGACTGACTGGCCTCTAGTTGTCAGCCTCCTCTGTGCTGCTGCTTTTATGAAGTGGGACTACAGTTGCCTTCCTTCAGTCCCCCTGAGCCACTACTGATTTCAGTGAGCTGTTGAATAGGACTGTCAGATGTACAGCCAGAACCCCCTGAGCTCTTTCAACAACCTTGGGTGAATGAACCCCATCCAGTCTCATAACTTTGTCCACTTTCAGATTTGCATATACCTTGAGGACTTTCTCCTCTGTGAAATGACTTGTATCTACCTCCCTCCTCCCTGTGCTCCTGCTGCTTTTATGTGGACCATCCCCCTTCCTTTCCACTGTGAAGACTGAACAGGATTATCTGTTTTTTCCTGATCTTCCTCTGCACAGTACCTTCCATCCCCTTTTAGACTCACAATGCTTCCCCTTGTCTTTCTCTTTTCACTAATGTATCTAAAATGGGATTGTCCCCCTTAGTTACCCCTTTGGCTATTCTTTCCTCAGTTTGTGCCTTTGTGCCCCTCATTGCTTTCCCTGCTTCCCCATGTCTCTCTTGGTATACCTCCCTATGCTCTTCCCCCATGTCTCTTTGTACCTTCTGAGTGCTACTTTTCTAGCCTTAACCTTTGCAGCCACTTCCTTTGAGAACCATAGCAGTCTCTTTTCCTTCTGTTTTTTGCTCACTTCTTTTGCACAGAGGTACGCTATCCCTTAATTTGGCCCACTAGTCCTCCACCCCACCCAGGCCATCCCACCTGCTAGGTAATCTCTGAGGCATTCACCCATTTTCTTAAAATCTGCCCTTCTGAAGTCCAGGGCCCTCATCGATGTGCAGTTTGCTTCTGCTGCCATCCTTATTTTGAACCACACTGTATGGTGATCGCTGGGCCCAAGGTGACCTCCTACCTTGATGTCTGCAACATCATCCCTGTAAGTAAGCACCAGGTCCAGTATTGCCCCGTTGTGAGTGGGCTCCCTTTCTAGACACCTCAGAAATGCCCCCTGCAGGGAGACTAGTGTGTCCTACTTCTAGCTGAGGCCCCAGCTGGGAAGCTCCAATCTACATCCAGCAGATTGAAGTCCCCCACTAGCAGCACCACCTCTTTTTCTGCCATTGTGCTCATGGCTTCCCACAGTGCCTTATCCAATTCTTTCCCCTGTGTTGGAGGTCTGGATATCACCTCAGTATAAACAGTGGCTCCAGCTCCTGTCTCCAGTGTGACCCACAATACCTCCAACCTCTCCTTTTCCTCCAGCTTCCTTGCATTTCTGTCACTTTGATACCCTTCCTTCCTCCCCACCCTATCCTTCCTGAACTGAGTGTAGCCTGGTATAGCCATGTCCCAGTTATGACTGCCTGTGCCCCATGTCTCAGTAATGGCCAGATTACACAGGTCTTCCTCTGCCATGATGACCTCCAGGTCTGGAATTTTAAGACTCCTTGTGTTTGAATACATGGTCATCCACACCTTACTCCCACTCTGCCTGCAAACCCACTTTCTCCCTTGTTTTCTGCCTCTTCCCCCTCTCTTATTACAACTTTTGTTCCTGTCCCCCTTGTCCTCCACTTCACTACTGTTCTCATTTTCCTGCTCCGGGGGGGGGGGTGGAATCCTCTTCCCCTCGTGTCCTCCCTTCCTACTGCTTTAGTCTGTGGAGGGGCAGTATATGCTTGCCTATTTCCTTCTGCCACCACCTCAGGTACTTTAAATGTTCATCAAAGTAACATTTAAACTGTCCTCTGAGGACTGTGGTTCCCTTCTTAAATGGATGCAAGCCATCACCTTTGAAATGACCTATATCCTTCCAGGTTGGCCCCAGTCCCCAATGTAGCCAATCCTCCTTTTTCTATGCTAATCCTTCAACCACAAGCTGAAGCTCCTGCTGTGGGGTACACTATCTTCCCCCTGTTACAGACAGACAGCACCTCAGCAACAGCCACCATTCATGCTACCTGTCGAATACCCCCTCCCCAGTTCCCTGAACTCCCTCTGCACAATCTCAGCCCCGTCCCTTGCTAGGTCATTGGTCCCCAGGTGGACAATGACATCCAGCTCCCACTCCTGTCCTGTCACCTTAGCAATGCTTAGGATCTGCTGTCCATCCCTCTGAGTCATGGCACCAGGTAGCCAGGTAGGCACTTTACCTCCCTCTTTCTCCCTTCCTGTTTCCAAATCTATCCCTCTAACAGGTAAATCCACCACAAGGAGCTGCTTTCTCCTCTACTGAGGTCCTCTACCACTCACCTTGGGGCTTCTCCTCTCCCCACATCCTCCCTTGATACTACTATGGGTGACTCCTCCTGGCAGTCCCATCCCACCAGAACGGTGAAAACATTTTGTAGTGGCACAGGCTGAGGAATGTGCCCCAGATGCACCACAGTCCAGCTGGTCCTCTTTCTCCTAGGCAATCTCTGGAGCAACAATGGTAGACTCGGTGGCCTCTGGGTGGTGGAAGAGGTCCTCTGGATTCTGGCCAGTTCAGCCTGGAGACCAGTGACCTCATCCCTCAACCCAAAGAGGTGCATGCAGATGAGGCTGCACCTCGGTTTCCAGAAGGTCTCCCAGAAAACTGCCACTCTGCATCCATTACACTGCACCACTCCTATAACTGCCTTTATGTTTTGCTGTCTAGTACTACCAACTAGTCCTTTCCCCAGTGCCCCTTGTTTACTTTAGTCCTTACTGCCTACACCTTCTACTCATAGTTACCTTGTCACCTAACCCTTTACAACTCTGCCTGCTTACTACTTTTCCTTCCCCTTTCTGCTCTTTCTTAATGGTTTCTGTACCCCTACCCTAGATAGGGTGTTTCCCTTGTTCCCAACAACAGGTACAAACATGTACTAACTGTAGGTGCTACTTACCCCTCCTCCAGTAACTTCCTACACAGGTAACCACAAGCAAACAGGTGATATACCTTACCAGACATGCAGAGGCCCCTGTGTGCCTCTGTTACCCGTAGATGCCTATGGACGCCTAAGATGCCAATCACTTCACCTGCTCCACTCCTATGCTGAGACATGAGCATAACACTCTGGGTGGATGGAAATTTATATTGGAGTCAGGGCTTTCTGGTCAACCCTGATTAGTCTGCATTGCTTTCTTGTCCCTCTTCCTGCCCAAGCCATCCCAACCTCCGATTCTGGATTCTGGCTCCCAGAACAAGAAAATTTCTTAAAGCAAGTTAGTTTTACCTTGCACAGTGCTTCACCGCCCCGCTGCTGGCACTTGCTATTCAAGAAAGAGCCCCCAGAAATATGCTTCACTATGTTTAAGGTGGAATCAGGGCTTCCAGATCAGTCCTGATTAGTCCACACTGCTTCTTTGTTCCACCTTCCCACCCAAGCTGTCCCAACCTCTGACTCTGGATTCTTGCTCCTAAAACAAAGAAAATCTCTCAGAGTAGGTTAATTTTACTGTTTGCACAATGCTTCACTCCCCTGCTGCTGGCACTTGCTGTTCAAGAAAGAGCACCCAGAAATATGTTCTGCTCAAGTTTTAAGCTGGAATAAGGGCTTCTTTGTTAGCCCTGATGTGTCCGCACTGCTTCCTTTTCCTGCCCAAGCTGTCCTGACCTCTGACTTGAGTCTGGCTCCTCGAAGAAGGGAAGGGGAAGGGAAAGGGAACATTGTTTAAGCAAGAGTAACACACTAAACCGAAGCTTGTTTCCAGTTGCGAACTGGGAGCACAAAGAAGTTAAGTGACTTGCTCAGGATCACACAGTATGCACCTAGGCGGCTGTGGAATTCAAACCCAGGTCTCCAGATCTGCAGCTCAGAGCCTTAACCCACTGCACTATACTGGCTCCTAAAGAAGAAAGAAAATCTGTCAAAGCAGATTAGTTTTACTGTTTGCACAGAGCTCCTCCCCCATCTGCTGGTGCTTGCTGTTGAAGAATAAGCACTCAGAAATATGCTTCACTTGAGTTTTAAGCCGGAGTCTGTGCTTCCTTGTTGGCCCAGATTGGTCTGCACTGCTCCCTTGTCCTGTCTTCCTGGCCAAGCCATCTTGACCTCTGGTCTGTGGATTCTGGCTCCTAGATTAAGGAAAATCTTTCAAAGTAGGTTCATTTTACTGTTTGCACAGGCCTTCACACTCCTACTGCTGGCACTTGCTGTTCCAGAAAGAGTGCCCAGAAATATGCTCTGTTCGATGTGCAGAATGCATGGGGACATTCGCACCTAGACATGTGAGGGAGATAAACAGGGCGGTGATAGAGCTGCTGGTGGAAAACTTGCTACTATTCTCCTTCATCTCCAGCACTGCATTCTATAGATTAATGAATACATTGGAGCCTCAGTAGTATCTGTAATCAAGGCATTTCTTTACTCAAGTTGCATTGGCCAGGTTGTACAAAAGTGTTTATACTGAGTTTTGTTGTAATCTATGAGAGTCTAGTATACCACAAATCCACCTGACATCTGACATGTGGACCAGTGGTCAAGTAATGGACCTCATGGCAGTGATGATACAGTTGTGGTGCTTTGCTGACATAAAAGGCTAAAGGCTGGAGGCTGTTGGTAGCAATGTAAGGTCTGGCGGTCATGGTGCTGCTAATAGATGTCATGCAGCACTGTGAGTTGCTGTATTTCACAACACCCATACCTCAAGCAGTTTATTGGACAAGCTTGAGGAGGTTATCAATAGCTGGTTGACAAGCGATGGTATAGAGAATGGGGTTGTAATCAACAATGCTGCCAATGTGTTGAACTTTATGGATGATGGCCGGTACACCCATGTGCCTTGTCTTGCACACTCCCTACACTTGGTTATGCATAATCTGTGCAGCTAAAAGAAAGCTGCTGAAGATGTAGAGGGTACCATTAAAAAATATGTACCCACTTTTTTCACTCTGCCAAGGACAGGAGGGAACTGCGTGGACTGCAGTGAAAAAAATAAACTTCTGTAACAAGCTCTGATACAGGACAGTGTGACAAGGTGGACCTCAACATATCACATGCTGGAATTGATCCAAAAGCAGAAGCTGACCATCCATGACTACATGCTCTGAAATAAAATTGGTAAAGATGTCAACTTGTCTTCCAGTGGCTGGCATATGGTGAAGACATTTGTGGAGGTCTTGGAACTATTCAATACTGTCACAAAGGACGTCCGTTCTACCTCATCATGCATGAGCATGATTCTGCTACAACTTAGATTCTTACATGTATTCTTGGAGCAGAAGAGTTCGTGGTACACAGCTGGATGTGATGATGAATCACAAGCTGAGAACGGTGCTATTGACTCATTGCTGAATTTCCTCCTTGGCAATAGACGAGTAAAAGTACCACTTGGTAGAAATGACTGATTATTGTCAACACAAAAATCCTGAGGCAGAGGAACATCAAAGACCAGAGGAATGTGAGCTTGAATGATGAGGAGTTGGAGGGCAGGAGCATGACTTACGAACATATGAAATTGCCAGCAGATACAGGCCATATGGTCGATCTAGTCTGTTCAAGTGTGCAGCACTTCAGCCCATTAGACTGCAGCTGCCCCCCTCCCATTAACTCTTCCCTCCCCCAACTTCTATAGCAAATGTCATCAATGAACCTAATGGTGAGGACCCAGAAACAAGCAGTGTCCAAGAGATCCATTATCATTAATTACTACAGGAGAGACTGCTCAATTCTTCTTCTTGGTTAAGTACTTGAGCTCCAAGATTCATGTGTGACCTGAACTGTTTCATCTGACTGTCTTCTTCCTATCATGATTATGCAGCAGTGTGTATTCAGAGTGTGGTTTTAGTGTCATTGAAGCCATTGTCTGTGACAGCAGAACCAGACTGAGCATGGGGAATGTGGAGATGCTTATATTTCTTAAAATGAATAAGGACTTTGCCCAACGTCCTGCTCACCCCTTGGGTGTCAGTTTTGACAGCTTTTTCTTGAAAGTCTGAGGGGTTTTGATGCTGCCAACATTGGGTGGGAAGATGAAGTAGGGCAAAGAGTTATCTTAAAAAAAACTGAAAAAGTTGAACATTACAACTAGATATGTTCATGACAATGCCATGCCAAAGTGTGACATGAAGGTTCAGTTTCCAAATTAACAGCCAATCAGTTTTTTTAAGCATTTTAAGATGCTGTGACCCAACAGTGAACAGGGGACTATATTGTGAGATAACTCACTTTGAAATACTTGAGAAAAAGGATATTCAAAGTTGTTAATGTAACAGTGGACACCAAACACAAGTCTTTAATGTAACGGTGGACACTACACTTGAATTGTTAATATAACAAACAATGGCAAACAACTGGTAAAGTTCAGAAAAGTTTATTAAGTATGATCTATGTGGTAAACTACAACTAACATACTATGGCAATCATAGAAACAGTAATAAATATAGACAAACTGTACATTTATATCAACTGGTAGTACTGTCCAAGAGTTAAAGGAGTTCAGTAAGTGGTGAATGTAATGTGGACACCAAGTTGCATATGGCATGGCAGAACATGAATATTAAAGTTGCCAAAAAGTGTTCTTTGTGATTAAATAATTCTGTTTGAAGAATTACATTCAGTGCCAGTGCCTCTGGAGCTTTTCATATCTCCAAGCAATAATCCATAGCACAGCTGGTGTGATTTCAAAAATGTCCTATCCAGACAGACTTACTGGCTCATGAAAAAGTCTTTATAGCCTAATCACATTAATGTCCTGGAGTTGTGGCCATGTGAAGTACCCATTTGCAGGCTGCTGTAGGAATTTGAAACTAAAAACATGTTTAATTTCATTAAATGACATCATTTGTGCTATGTAACTGTTTTCAAGTTGTAAATGGTATAGAATTTATCCAGTTGTATCCTGTCAGGGTTTAGTCTTTTTTTTTCAGTTGCTGGGCCTGCTGTGTGCACATTATGTTGAACAGAAGTGGTGGTGGGTCCATCACAGAAGTGCTTGAAACAGCAGTGGGATCCATTACAGGAGTTCCATGAGAAGCAGAGGGGTCCATCATAGGAGTGACCCGAGCAACAGAGGGGTCAGTAACAGGAGTGCCTGAAGCAGCAAAAGAGTCCATCACAGGAGTGTCTGGAGCAGCAGAGGGGCTTGTCACAGAAGTGCTGGGAGCAGCAGAGGTATCCATCATAGGAGTGCCTGCAGCTGTGGAGACATCTTTTTTAATTTATTTATTTTATTAAACTCTAGGATTGCAAATACCTTTGAGCAGGAACTGCTCATTACAAAGGTTCCATGTCAAAGGATGTAGTGTAACATACATACAAAAGTCAACAATGGTTACAGTCTTAAAACACAGATATCTAAGCATTTATTATACAGCCAAAAATGGAGAGAGACAACATAAGCCAGCTTCAGACAAGTTTCAGGGTGAACAGTATATAGTTAGTATAGGGTAGGAGGGAGTCAGGAGGAAGTAGGCAGGCTAAAGGACCATTGTCGGCAGGTAGAGGTGGGTGGCAAAAGTGCGAGGTGGATGGGCTGCAGGGCCCCATATCTGAAAGTGCCATTAGAGGGGGTGGGTGAGGAGGTCTGGTGTGTGTGTGTGTGTGTGTGTAAGGTGGGGGGGACTGGTGCCAAAATAGTGGAGCTCTAAGAGAGGTTACAGGTCACCTTTGACTAGGGTAAAATGAGGAGGCAGTTACTTAGGAAAGGCAGTCACATTGAGTGGTAGAGGATAAGAATAGTCAGAGTTGCCTTTTAAAGGTACCAAGCATTGCAGTTGTAAGTCTGTCTCATCTGTCTCAGGAGTGCCAGTAGCAATGTTGAAATTTGTCCCAGGAGCAGCTTTTGTATCATTGTGATATCCATTAGGAATGGGGGTATTACAGAGAGAACATAGACAAGCATTTGATTAGTAGTCCGTGATGTGCTTTAGAAGAAATCCTGAGTCTCTCACTAGCCATACTTCCACATACTCAAGGTTCATGCGTGGACCATCATCTTGTTAACAAGGTGTGCAGAAGGAAGTAAAAATCTCTGGTGGCAACCACGCTAGCCACTACAGACCTCATGCTCTGGATGCAAAAGGTCCCAGGAACAGTTTTAACATCAGATCCTTTGGGCCTTTGTATTAGTTTATCAGGTATCCAGAAAAATGTTCACTGGAAGTGGCTGCACCACTCACTTAGAAGCTGTCTTATAAGGTTATCTCAGCAGAGCTTAAAAAATGTCTTCCCCTGTGGAAATGACCACGAGATGGGATTGTACAGACCTCACTGACATTGATTTAGAAGCACTCTCTCCATGGGAGAGGCCTTTCCCATATTGTGATTCAAAGTAGGCCCATTTAATTGGAAATCCAAATTCTCTCAGTGCCATTAAAATGGCATGGAATGCCCACTTGGATTTATACTGGCTCCCACAGCCATCTGTAAAATGTACCTCCTCCTGTATGTTTAGGTATCAGGCCTTCTTGAGGTATACATTCTCAATGTTCAGAAAATGGCAAATAAAGTAGAGTGCACGCCATTTACATCATAGCATATGATACAACTGAATAAAGGGGAGTGCACACTGATTGCTTCACAGCAGTTGATACAACTGAATTAGGGAGAATACACACAAAATGCTTCACAACAAATGATGTAAGGGATTAAAGGAGACTTCACAGCAATTGTTTCACAATGTATGATATGAAGTAATAAAGGAGAGCACACATTAATTGCTTCATAACAGATGATATAACAGAATAAAGGAGATGTCACATCAATTGCTTCCCAACAGAAGGTATGATGAAATAAAGGAAAACACATATGACAGAATGAAGAAGAGTGTTGCACAGCAACATTCTTCAGCACATGAAACATGAATTCTTGTTTGTCTAATAATGAAACAGTTTTAAATCAGTTGGTCTAAATAATTAAGCCAGTCTTAAAGCAGTCTTTCTAAAGAATACAGTTAAAACAACGGCAGCCAGCAACTGTTAATAAAAAATAGAGGGAAGGAAAAACATGGGTGGAAATAAAATGGAGGGTACGGACAACAGCACACTATGGCAGGGGCGAGGACAAATCATAATTATAGGTGTGAAAACAAAATTGACACACACACATCCGCAGAGGTGAAAACAAAATGAGGGAACAGACAGAGCCACAGGGGTGAAAAAATTGAGAATACATACACACACCCACATACAGTAGTCTCAACATGGCTGATCTCCAAACACCAAACAGAGGGGTGCTTGACATCTAGCCATGTTAAAACCATGCGGTGGTGGTTTTTAATTTTTTTAATTTCCCCATCATTGCTTTTCAACCCACCAAATCAAAATCAAAATTTTTGGTGAAATCAAAACAGTACACTGTAATGCCGTGGAGTCAACTCCACTGCATGATCTCAACATGGCTGAAAATTGAGCATTAAACAATGGGGTACTCAACATCCAGCTATGTTAAAACCATACAGTGGTGGTTTTAAATTCCCTGATGTTGCTCTTCAACCCACTAAATCGAAATAAAATTTTTTAGTGCAATCCAAACAATACACAGTAAACCTGCCATTGAAAATCAACCTACCCAGTCATAGCTAATAAATCCTAAGGTGAGGAAATACTTAACTGGAGACTACTGTAAGACAGATGCCAAACACACACCTGGCTGATGGTGAACAAAGACAGTCAGGTGTGGCATCAAAATCCAATAAAACATCTGAACCCCCCCCCCACACAGTGCTGCACATGACTGCAAAAAGACAGCATGCGTAAGTTGTGCAGGAGCTCCAGAAAGGAAGTCACAGAAACTGCACCACATACCTGAATGTAGATGCTCACTGGCTGTTCATAACACTGGGGCAAATCATTCTGAATGTAACAACAGCAGTACAAAGTGGACATGATGATAAATCCTCTCTCAAGTAGTACTGGCAAAGAGACTCAGTAGCCAAACACAGCATCTTTAATACCCCACCTGGACCTGTACATTCTTGGAAGCCCCAGGAATCCTGCTGCCTAGTTAGTTTCCGGTTGGGGGGGGGCACTGGCAGTTCAGAATGAACATGCAGGAACAGGGACACAAGTAGGAGAGGCAGAGAAAATAAGGAGTTTAAGCTCCTACAGAAAGTACCCTTACAAACACTACTTGGATAGTATGCCACAATGGCATATGCATAGCAAGGGGGTACGGTGTATTTTTTGCTAACTATACAATAACAATTTAATAAAAAGCCCATTTCTGAGTGTAACAGCATAGGACACCAACTGTTACATTCAGAACCATAATTTCAAGTTTTACCACAAACAGAAGTGCATGAAAAACCTTGAAAAAAACAATAAAATAAACACATAACACCCGAGTCTTAATAATCAAACTTTATTAAAAAACTATGCTACAAAAATTACTTCTTTAATGCACCCTTACTTACTATGATTTCCATGTCACATTATGGCTGGGCAGATTTGCTACACCTAGGGGGCTGGACAAATAGAAAAAAAAGTTACATGTGGCTGAGGACTGTAGTCTTATTATATGTATTTTTGCATACATAAAACTCAATTTTTTTTTGCTCCTTCCTGCCCCAGTCCAGCTACTCCTTCAGGCCATCCTAGTCCTCCACCGGCACCCTACCCTGCCCCCAGTCTCCCACCTCACATTGCAGCCAGCCCCAGGGCAACCCGGTGTATTCCTTCGCTGGATGGGTTCCCCTCCTCTGAGGGGGAAGGCATTGGTGGGGTGACCAGTGCACTTTACAGTTGGCCCTGGGGTGCTGCTGAGGTGGGAATGGCTGGTTGAAGCTTTCTGTGCTGGCAGGGGTGGCAGCCATCATCTGGTCAGCTCAGGGCTACAATTTCCTTCTTGTTTTTCTCCCCAGGGGGCATGGCATCCTGACGTCTAGGCACATGCTGATGTCCATCAAGCACCTCTAATCATTGGAGCCCCATGCACTGCTGCGCTCCTGGCCCCCACCAAGAGTCAGGAGGTGCCAGGCGACATCCCCACCCTCCCCCTGGGGAGAAGGCAAGCAGTCTTCCTATGCTCCAGCCTTCTTACCTTAGCCATCCCTCTGGCACCCTGGGTTCTTTACTGAACCCGGGGCACCAGCGTCGCAAACGGAAATCCAGCCACTGTGCCGACAGGCCAAAAACTCCACTTTTAAAATCCAGGATTACATTTTGTTTACATACAATCTGATGCATTACAAGGTACATTAACAGGCCACTGGTACAATGTTTTCATGAACACACTTAACTATGTTCGATCTACTAACTGAATCAGGATGGAAAAAACTGGAAGAAATAAATCATGCAGAAGGGAAAACTAGCTTTACTAAGGTTGTTGAATGTGCTTGGATACAGAATAAAATAGATAACATTATAAACACATTATCACAATAAATGTGTTGATCTTATTAAACAAAAAAATATGGAAAGAAATTGGGGAAACCAAGATTTTTATATAACAAAATGATTGTAAATAAGGTAATTCTTAAAAATAGATTTAATAACATTCAAAGTTTATAGAAAAAAGAACTAGAGCTTAAGCCTGACTAACAAAATTGGACTAGCTATAGAACAGATGCTAACAAATTCTATGTTGATACAAAAAATAAATCAATCCAACATAAAATCCTAGCCCGAGCTTACATGACCCCAAACAGAATAAATAAAATCAGCAAGAATTACTCTACAGAATGTTGGCACAGTTGTAAAGAGATAGGAACACTTTCACGTATGTTATGGGCATGCCCTCATATAAATATATTTTGGCAAGAAACACAAAGAATTGCAAGGCAGTACCAAACAGGATATACCATTTAATTTACACAGATTAATTGTTAATGATTTTAATAAAGTAACAAATAATATAAGCTTGAAAATGATTTTAGTTTTGGCTACAATGGCCACTAAAAGAAGTATTTTGAGTGAACGGAAGACTCCAGATTCTATAGACTTCAACAAACAAAAATTGTTTAGTATTTGGAAGGATACAATGATTTTAAAGGTTAGTAGGCCTTGTATATGATAAAGACGACATAGGAAACATTCAGAGGAATATGCTTCTGTCTGTCTCCATAATACCATGAGGCTAAATTAGATTGTTAACATATAACCCCATAAATTTGTTTCTACTTTTATATTTTATTTTCTTATAATTGCCACATTAAGCATTATGTAGTGCAATAATATAGATACATATATATAATTCATTGTTTATATATCTTTAGGGAAAGCCACTATAATGATAAAATGTGGTAGATGATTCTGTAAGTATGACGATGGGTGTTAAATTATATACATTATATATGCATGCGAATTGATTGATTTGGAGAAAATATTATTGTCTAGGTACACAACATGGTACGGTACTAATAACTACATACATCTTTTTCGATTTTATCATGATGTGTTAGAAAATCCCTTGCATCAAAAAATGTAAGCAAGGGTCAGAATTGGCTGCTTTGATGCAAACACATTAACAGCCAGGTTGTGCAGAGCAAATGATCCAACATTCTCACTTTGCTATTGCGCAGGGAAAGAAAATGAAGATCTGCCACATGTCATAATCGGAGGTAGCACATTCCTGCATTTAGACTGATTGGTTTTGGGAGCACGGTAGCTGCATGCCACGTAGTGCATAACAAAATGGCCATCACTCCATGGACACCACAGTACTGTGGTGGTCTGCTGATCTGAGTGAGCCCGTGGCAGCAGGCAGTGTCCATGTCCTGAACTGCGAGTGCTCCGAACTGTAAATGCTATCTGCAGCCTGCCGTGAAAGTTTGTGTAGGGTAGTATTCCACTGTGTTGTAGCTTATGTAGCCTAACATAGTCAGTAAACTGTATTGCAGAGGAGAAAATTAATTGCATTTGTTCCATATTGCTTTCCATGTTAACCCTAGGGAGTCATTTGGGGAGACATTGTTTTGACTGTAAATGCTTATGTTGCTGCTGTGTGTAGTTTGGATGAATTCAGCACAAGTGTCGGTAGTGACCTGCTGCATAGGTATCTTGTAAAGTCGGGCAGTACTGTAGAACTATAATTTATGGTGTGCTGCTAAGGGTCCCCAACCAACTCCTGGTGCTATGTTTGAACTGAATTAAGGACAATTTTTCCCTGCAAGAGTAAATTCAGCAGTGTGCTGTATAGACATATTTTGGCCAAGAGCTCAGTTTAATTGGGGCTGCCAACCCTCTAGATACAAAATACCCAGTACTTTAGGTTTGAGCAGCTCCAAATGCAGTATGCTGCAGTGTCTGGAGCCCAATCCACCCCTTATCCAACAGCCTCTCAGATTACATTTCCATTTGCAAGGGATAGGCTCCTGTGTGTATACATTTGTAGGGGTGGCTAAAGTCCTTCAAGAACCGCCTCCCAGAGAAGCTCAGAGCACAAGAGCTCCCTGAAGGGTCCTGTGGGATCTTGGGAATGGACCTGTTCTCCCCTGTCTGATGCTGACTTCACCACAGCACCCGCTAGCCGAACCTTGGAGGACAACTCTGAGGTAGTGCATTCCTGCATTTAGACTGATTGGTTTCGGAGGATGGTAGCTGCGCACAGCACAGATGGTTGATAAATCCCACCCAACCCACCCTGGGTGGTCTGAAATTTAACTCCCTCTCTGAGTCACCATCCCGCTCCCCCCAATAGGCTACACCTGGCTTCACTCGTTACTGTGTAACTTGGGCCCCACTCCCTCTAATTTCTCTCCTGTTACACTCTGGCATCCTACTCATTGCTAGCCATTCTCCACCTTGTTGCAGCAGCCTAATTGGCAGGGACCTCTCCTGCTTTCCCCAATTTTCCCTCAATTTTGCCATGTCTGTCTTGCTGCCAAGTCATTGCCCCAGTCAACGATTTTTCACTGTCTCTCCATGCTGGTCCTAGCATCAGAGCCATTATCATAACTGTTTAGTGAGTTTCTGAGCACAGGAGAGGTCCCAGAAGACTGGAGAAGGGCTCATGTGATCCCACTCCACAAGAGTGGAAGCAGGGAGGAGGCAGGGAACTACAGACCAGTCAGTGTTACCTCAGTAGTGGGCAAGATTATGGAGGCACTCCTTAAGGAAAGGATAGTGCAACACCTGGAATCCATAGGAGCACAGGATCCAAGACAGCATGGGTTTACAAAAGGAAGGTTCTGTCAAACTAATCTCATAGATTTCTTTGACTGGGTAACCAGAGTGGTGGACCAAGGGGGAGCAGTTGATGTTGCCTACCTTGACTTCAGCAAAGCTTTCGATACTGTTCCACATAGAAGATTGATTAATAAGCTGGGTAGGCTCGGGGGTCAGAAGTTGGTCAACTGGGTGGCAAACTGGTTGGCGGGCAGAAAACAGAGACTGGTGGCAAACAGTATACAGTCAGAAGAGATGCAAGTCACAAGCGGGGTACCTCAGGGTTCAGTTCTGGGAGCAGCCCTCTTCAATATCTTCATCAGTGACATTGCAGATGGACTGGAGGGTAAGGTTACATAGAAACATAGAATTTGATGGCAGATAAGGACCACTTGGCCCACCTAGTCTGCCCATTTTCCTACCTAATGGATAAGCTGCAGATACATAGATACATAGACAGTGTCGGCAGATAAGGGCCTATGGCCCACCTAGTCTGCCCATTTGAGCTTGTAAGTTCAGTTTGTTTTCCTAGAAGTCTATTTCCCCTTACCCCTGACCTCTAGAATTCCTTTATGTCTATCCCATGCATTCTTAAATCCCGTGATTGTTTCAGCCCCCACCACTTCCTCTGGCAGGGTGTTCCACTTGTCCACCACCTGTTCTGTGAAGAAATTCTTTCTCATGTTTCCTCTGAATCGTCCTCCCTCCAACTTCATCCCATGCCCTCTAGTCCTGAAACATCTTTTTCACTTAAAAATAGTGTTTTCCTGCACCCTGTTCCTCCCTGTAAGATACTTGTATGTCTCTATCATATCCCCTCTCTCCCTCCTCTCCTCCAGGGAGTACATGTTCAGTTCCTTCAACCTGTCTTCATAGGACTTGTGATGCAACCCATGCACCATCTTTGTTGCCCTCCTCTGAACCTTCTCTACCCTGTCTATGTCCTTACGTAGGTATGGTCTCCAGAACTGTACACTGTACTCCAGGTGGGGCCTCACTAGTGTCTTGTATAGCGAATTATGACCTCCTTTTCCTGCTGGTGATGCCTCTGCCTATACATCCCAGCATCCTATTTGCTTTACCTGATGCCTTGTCACACTGTTTCCCTACCTTGAGGTCATCAGAGATGACAACCCCAAGATCCCTTTCCTGCTTGGTGCATGCTATATCCTCACCCCCAACTGATATATTGTGCCAGGGTTTTTGTGCCCCATATGCATTATCTTGCACTTCTTTGCATTGAATTTCAACTGCCAAACCCTTGACCATTCTTCAAGTTTCTGCAGGTCCCTTCTCATTCTGTCTACACCCTCTGGTGTGTCTACTCTGTTACAGAGCTTTGTGTCATCAGCGAACAGTGAAATTCTGCCTTCTAGATCCTGTGCAATGTCACTGATGAAGATGTTGAATAGGACCCGGTCCCAGCACTGATCCCTGTGGTACCCCACTGGTCACTCTTCCTCTGTGGAGTGACAGCCATTTACCACCACCTCTCTGTGTCCTGCCACCCAGCCAGTTACCTACCCACCACACTACTGTCCTGCCCACACCCATATTCCCCAGTTTGTGTAATAGTCTTCTATGTGGCACAGTGTCAAAGGCCTTGCTGAAGTCCAGATAGCCCATGTCCACTGCCCTCCCTGATCCACCTCCCTAGTCACCCAGTCAAAAAATTCAATGAGGTTGGTCTGACATGACCTCCCCCTGGTGAAACCATGCTGCCTTGGGTCCTGTAGTCCATTGACAACCAGATGTTCCAAGAGCCTATTTCCTCCTACCCCCCCACTAGAATTGCTTTATGTCTGTCCCATGCATTCTTGAATTCCCCCACAGTTTTTGACTCTGTGACCTCCTCAGGAAGGCTGTTCCATGTATCCACAACCCTCTCTGTGAAGAAATACTTCCTCACATTACCTCTGATCCATCCCCCCTCTATCTTCAAATTGTGCCTCCTTGTTTTGCACATCTCTTTTTCTGAAAGATGCTACCCTCTTGGACTTTGTTGATTCCCTTGAGGTATTTGAAAGTTTCTTTCATGTCCCCCTCTCCCTCCTTTCCTCAAGGCTATACATCTTTAGTTCCTTTAGTCTTTCTTCATATGTCTTCTGATGCAGACCCTGCATCATTTTGGTTCCCTCTCTGGACAGCCTCCACCCTGTCTATGTCTTTGCAGAGATGGGGTCTCCAGAACTGCACATAGTACTCCAGATGTGGTCTTACCAACTGTCTGTACAGAGGGCCAACAACTTCCTGTTTTCTACTGGTGATGCCTCTCCCTATGCATTCCAGGATCCCCCCAGCCCTCCTTACTGCCTTCTCACATTGCTGGTCCACCTTTAGGTCGTCTGATATGACTATCCCCAGGTCCCTTTCCATTTTTGTTGTTGACAGTATCTCACCCCCCATTGTGTACTCTTCCCTTGGATTTTTGTTTCCCAGGTGCATTACTTTTCACTTTTTGCATTGAATCTAAGCTGCCATACATTTGACCATTCCTCCAACCTTGCCAAGTCCCCTTCATCCTTTCCACCCCAACTTGTATCAATCCTGTTGCAGATCTTTGTGTCATCTGCAGAGAGACATACTTTCCTTCCAGTCCCTCTGCAATGTCACTTATAAAGACATTAAAAGGACCAGCCCCAGTACTGAACCCTGCAGTACCCCACTAGTAACCCTCCTTTCTTCACTGTGGACTCCATTTACTATTACCCGCTGTGTCCTGTTGTCCAACCAGTGTTTTACCCAGGCTACCACCCTAGGACCCACTCAAAGGCTGGCTAATTTGTTTATTAATCTTTTGTGTGGGACTGTGTCAAATGCCTTGCTAAAGTCTAGGTAGGCCATGTCCACAGCCCCTCCCTGGTCTACTGCTTTGGTCACCCAGTCAAAGAAATCAATTAGATTTGTCTGACATGACCTTCCTGCTGTGAATCCATGCTGCCTTGGGTACTCAACAATTCTTTCCTTTAAAAGTGATTCCATCATTTTCTCTACCACTGATGTCAAACTGACAGGTCTTTAGTTTCCTGCCTCTGTCTTGCTCCCACTTTGGTGAAGGGGAATCACATCCACCCTTCTCCAGTCCTCAGGTACCACCCCATCCTCCCATGATTTATTAAAAAGGGTAGTCAGTGGTGTTACTAGTTCTTCCCTTAGTTCTTTTAAAATTCTGGGGTGAATCCCATCAGGCCCCATTGCTTTATCCATCTTCAGTTTTAAGAGTTCTTTCAGAACCCTCTCTTCTGTGAGAGGACTAATATCAACCCCCCTATCCAGAGTGCTTTTATTGACTGGATTAGGTATTTCCCTCTGCTTTTCCACTGTGAATACTGAGCAGAAGTATTCGTTCAGTATCCCTGCTTTTTCACTGACACTCTCTGCCCAATCACCTTCCTCTTTGTTCAGCCTCAGTATCCCTGCCTTAGTCTTTCTTTGCTCCTAATGTACCTATAAAGGTTTTATCCCTTCTTAACCGGGTTGGCTATCTTTTCCTCGGTTTGGGTCTTTCCTATTCTGACTGCCTTACCCGCTCCTTCTGCTTTAACTGGTACAGTTCTCTGTCCTGCTCCTTCTGTGTTTCCTTATACTTCTGAATGCTATCTTTTTTTCCTTACCTTCCCGCCACTTCTTTTGAGAACCATAGTGTTTTTTCTTCATTTTGATTTGTTTATTTGCTTCACAAAGACTTGTTGCCTCTGTGATGGCAGTTTTGATGTTTCCCATTGTTGCTCCACCCACCTTCTTGCCTGTTTGCTAGTGTTTTCTGAGGCACTCTCCCATTTTGACAAAATCAGTCTTCCTGAAGTCCAGTACCTTTACTTTATGTGTGGCTTGACTCTACAGCTAAGTTTATCGTGAACCACACTGTTTGATGGTCGCTTGTTCCCAGATGGCTACCCACTTCAAGATCAGAGATCCTCTCTCCATCCCCATTTGAGAGTTCCAGGTCTAAGATTGCTCTCTCCCGAGTGGGTTCCAAAACTAGCTATCTGAGGCTTGCCCCCTGTAAGGCATCGAGAATGGCCCTGCTCTTGGATGTGGCTGCAGCAAAGGTGCTCCAGTCAACATCTGGCATATTTAGATCCCCCATCAGCAATATCTCCCCTTTCTTTGCCATCCCAAGGATGTCTTCTATCATTTCCTTGTCCATTTCTTCCCCCTGAGATGGAGGTCTGTATACAACTCCTGTGTGGATTGTGGAGCCATTTCCAGTCTCCACGGTGAGCCACAGTGCCTCATCTCCTCCCTGTTTACCCTTTAGTTCTGTTGCTTTTATCCCTTTCCTTACATAGAGAGCTACTCCTCCTCCTCCTCCTCTTCTTCTCCCTGTCCCTCCTGTAGATTTTGTACCCTAGTATGCTGACATCCCAGTCATGGTTCTCTGTGTACCATGTTTCTGTGACTGCCACAATATTCAGGCATCCCTTTTCCAGCAAGGCCACCATTTCAGGGAGCTTTTTACCTAGACTATGGGCATTGGTACTCATTACCCTCCATTTTTATGGCTTTATTTCTTTTGCACCATCCCTGTCCCTACTGCCTTTGTCTTTTCTCCATTTACCCCTGCCCTTTTCCCTATTGACTGCTCTATTTTGGTGTTCACCTCACTAATTATCCTGATTTTGGGGGGGGGGGCTAGGACTTCCCTTCTCCTCTTCAGTGCCTCCCCCCTTGGCTAGTTTAAATGTTTGCCACTGAAGCATTTAAGCCTATCACCTAGGATCCTGGTTCCCCTCCAGGATAGATGCAGACCATCGCACCTGTATAGGCCTACATCACTCTAGGTGGAGCCCCAGTCCCCAATGAAGCCAAATCCCTGAGCTCTGCACCAGCTTTTCAACCAGTGATTGAATCCCACGGTTTGGAGTGCCCTAGCCTCATCCATGCCATAGACAGGTAGCACTTCTGAGAAAGTTACCGTGTATGCTACTTATCTAAGGCCCCTCCCTAACTCCACAAACTCCTGTTGCACTGCTCTGATCCCATTCTCAGCCAGGTCATTTGTCTCTAGGTGGATGATGACATTCAGCTCCTCCCCTTGCCGCTGCTCCCACGATCCTGAGGATTTGTTTCCTGTCCCTCCAAGCCTTGGCGCTGGGCAGACACTCCTTTCCCTTTCCCTCCCTCCCCAGTTCTACCCCTTAACAATTGAGTCCCCACCAGGAGTTGTTTCCTTCCTCTGTGGGGTCCTGGGCCACCCTTCTGTGGGTCTCCATTGTGGAGGTTCCCAGCATCCTCCTTGGTCTCCACTGCAGGTGCCTCCATAGAGGAACCGTGCTTCACCAGAGTGGCGAATGAATTGTGGAGAGGCACAGCTGGAGGGATGTGCATCTGTTCCACCACACTCACCCTCCCTGAGCCCACCGTGATCCAACCATTCCTCTTTCTTGGCAACCTCTGAGGTAGTGGCGGTGGCTTGGGTGGTCCCTGGGTGGGGGAGCAGGTTTCCTGAATCCTTGCCAGGTCAGCATGGAGACAAACAACCTCCACCCTCAGACCAGAGAGGTGCCTGCAAATAGGCAGCAATGTGTTTCCAGAGTGTCTCCTGAAGACTGCTACTCCACAGCCAGTGCATTGTACCACTCCTCACATGTCTGTGTCCTTCCAGTTACAGATGCTTTTTTGTTCTTGTTTTAGTGTGTGCAAGCTTATGAGTGTCTCTACCCCCTATTCAGTGTGCTGTGCCTTTAAGTATATGAGCAGGTGAATGTTGTTAGCAGTTTTGAGGAAGTGATGTCAGAGCCCCTGCTATAAAGGAAGTTATGCGCTATGGTTTGTCTGTTTGCAGATGACACCAAGATCTGCAATAGAGTAGATGATCCAGATGGGGTAGGCAGAATGAGAAGAGATCTGGATAAACTACAGTAGTAGCTACAGACATTGCCAGTTATTTCCAGATATTTTGCGAAATTTCTAAAGAGTTTCTCTCTGCTGCCCCTACTGTAGAAATGGAGAAAGCATTAGATATATCTGGAAATGTCACAGACATTTCAGGAAATAGCTGGCAGTGTCTGTGGCTGCTACTGCTACTGTAACAAAATGGTCGGAACAGTGGCAACTGGGGTTTAATGCAAAGACGTGCAAGATCATGCACATAGGGAAGAGAAATCCTGAAGACACCTATAGGCTGGGAGGGGAGTTGCTGGCAGTCACAAGGGAAGAAAGAGACTTGGGCATTATCATCACCGATGACCTGAAATCATCCAAGCAGACCACTAAAGCAGTAGGTAAGGTTAGGGGGATGTTAGGGTGTATCAGTAGGGGTATCACAAGTTGGAAGAGGGAGGTAATAATCCCTCTTTACAAGACACTGATTAGGCCCCATATGGAGTACTGTGCACTGTACTGGAGGCCACACATTCACAAGGACATTAACTAATTGAGGCAGTCCAGAGAAGGGCAACCAAAATGGTGCAGGGACTGCATCAGAAAACATATGAGGACAGATTAACGGAGCTCAATATGTATACCCTAGAGCAAAGGAGGGAGTGAGGTGATATGACCGAAACATTCAAACACCTTAAGGGCATTAACAAGGTGAAAGAGTCTAACATGTTTCAATATAAGAAAATAGCAGGACAAGAGGACACAGCATGAGATTGAGGGAGGTCGATTAAGGGTAATGTGGGAAGTTATATTTCCTGAAAGGTGGTGGATGCATGTAGATACAGTGCAGGGCTTCAAGCAGGCATGGGATAGGCATAAGGGAGCAATACAGATGAGTATGAATAGATAGGCCATTGACAGTGCAAAGGCCGATGGCACATTTATAAGGTAGAAAAAGAAATGGGCAGACTGGATGGGCCTTGCGGTCTTTATCTGCCGTCAGCTTCTATGTTTCTATGTTTTTATGTTACTGCAGCCCAGCCATCGCATTACAATCTCCTCCTCTTACCCCACCCAGCCATACAATCATCCCCCCACTCCTACCTTTTACCCTTACCTGCACTCAGACCCCCTCCCCACTCAGCTTAAACCTTGCAACTGCCCTGCTCTTCTATTTTCTCCTGCTCTCCCCTCATCCTTTCTGCTCTGATCTCCTCCCCCTTATTAAATTTAGCATCCCTTCCTCATTGCTCCAGTCTTGCTACCCCCCCCCCCACAGCCCTAGAAGGCTAAAGTACCCTTCTTGCCTACCACTATTCCTTCTCCTCCTGTTCCTCTCTGGAGATGTGCAACCCAACCCTTGCCCTCCCCTAAACCCCTACCCACCTGAATTGCCAAAGGGACTCCACCTTTTCCACCTAAATGCTAGAAGTCTCCTCCCCAAGTTGGAGGCTTTAAAAGTCTGAATGAGCCAGCACCCCCGTGATATTCTCTGTGTCACTGAAACCTGGCTTCCTTCTAGAATCCCATACTCCTCACTTGCAGTTCCTGACTTCAGCCTCTTTCATCAGGACTGAGGCAAATGTGGTGGCAGTGTAGCCCTGTGATTGCCCAATACTGGTGAATGCCTTTGTGACCTCCCACCTTGATTACTTTAATGTCCTGTACCTAGGGTTTCCGGGGGATGATATCCACCGCTTGCAGCTAGTACAGAATGCTGCGGCTAGGTTGTTGACGGGGCTTTCTCGATCTAGCCATATCACACCTGTGCTGCATGGACTGCACTGGCTGCCTATTCAGTGGCAGATTACCTTCATGGTTGGCTTACTGACCTACAAAGCCCAGCATGGACAGAGACTGAATTACCTGCAAGAGCTTCTTCATCCCTACAGCCCCCTCTGATCACTTCGCTCTGCTGATGAGGGATTGCTAGAGATTCTCAGGGTTCGCCTAAAGACCTCTGGAGCCTGAGCATTTGCATTTGTGGCTCCTTCCCTCTGGAATTCTCTACCTCATTGGATAAGGGGAGGCCAGACCACAGAGAGCTTCAAAGCCACACTGAAAACATTCTTGTTTTTACTTGCCTATTCTGAACATTAGCTGTGAGAGCTCTGATATGATGGTTGTTTTGATTCTTGGATTGTACAGTTTTTAAAGTTTTATTGTAAAAGCGCTTTGATATGTGTTGAATTGCGCTTGCAGCAAATAGTCTATTATTATTATTTACTATTACATTAAGCAGTCCCTTTCCTGTACCATCACCCTTCACAAATCCTGCCCTTCCTTCCATGAATTTATAGTTGCCATCCTATCCCTTCCCTCTTCATCCCAATCTACATTGCTGCACTCTATGCCCCTCCCAAAATCTCCCAAAAGTCTTCGTTTTCTGTCGTCTCCTCCCTCTCCTCTCATGCATCAGGAGGTGAACTCATGCTCCTCAGGGATTTCAACCTGGACTGGCTCTCCCCCCCTCTTATAAGCCCGCCCTCCTCAAGACAGAGTCTCTAAATCTCACACAGCTGATCAAAGAACCCTCACGCATAACCCCCCACTCCCAAAATTACTCACTCCTTGACTGGGTGCTTGCCTCTCACCCCCATCGCATCTCTTTTGCAGGTATCCTCACAGATGCCCTTAGTCCTGATCACTGCATCGCATATTACGTAAAGAAGATAAGCACTCCCCATTCTTCTTCTAAATACATTTGGTCCTGTCCATTTCATACCCTTGATACTGCAGCCCTCCTTCAGCACCTCACCTTTGCAAACTGGCAGCCTGTATTCTCAGCCCCAGATGTTGACTCTGCCCTCCTTGCTTTCTCCAGACCTTCACCAGCATCTGGAGTTCCCATGCCCCATTAAAGAAATCCAGAGTAAAACGTCTCCATCACCCCTGGATAACTGCTGAACTAGTTGCACAATGTAAAGCTAGGCTTATAGAGCCCTTAGAAACAAGTGCACTGAAGCCATCCATCTTGCCAAGGCAAACTACAACAGGCAGCAGGATGCTGGGATGCATCGCTAGGGGGATCACCTCCAGAAGGAGGGAAGTGATACTCCCTCTGTATAACTGCTTGGTGAGGCCGCACCTTGAGTACTGCGTGCCGTTTTGGAGGCCACACTTAAAGAGGGACATTAACCTCCTGGAGAGGGTCCCGAGGAGGGCAACCAAAATGATTTGGGGCTTGGGGACAGAACCTATGAGGAGGCTCAAAGAGCTAAATATGTACACATTGGAAGAGAGAAGGGACGGGGACATGATAGAGGTCTTCAGGTACATGAAGAGGGTAAATAGGGAGGAACAGTCAGGGTGCTTCGAAGGAAGGAGGAGGGGGCCACTAGAGGGCATGGGTGGAAGCTGGAGGGGGGAAGATTCAGGGGAGAAAGGAGGAGGTGCTACTTCACTGAGAGGGTGGTGGAGCCATGGAATGCACTGCCTAGGGGGCTGGTGGAGACAGAGACAGTGGAGGGGTTCAAGAGGGGGTGGGACAGGTACAGGGGAAGGGTTCTGGAAGCAAAATCCAATGCAGCAAGAATATCCGGAACTGGGAAGGGAGAAGCCAGAGAAGGCGAGGGGGACAGCAAGGTCAGCACCCAGGATGGGGGCTGACCAAACGAGCAGACACAAAAGACCGTTAGGCCTATTCTGCTGGCATTTTAGTATGTTAGTATGTTAGTAAACTACTTCAAATCACACTTACAACTGAATCACAACTCTCCAGCTTTCTTCTGGAAAGTTATACACTCACTGTTTGATCCACCTGCTCACCAGACCCCAACCCCCTCAGTGTCAACGACACTCCCATCTCTGACCCCTCTGCTGTTGCAGAATTATTCAACACTTTCTTCTCCACCTGCGCAGTCCCTGACCACCCCACCCTATCTTCCACCAACCCCCTTCCCTCTGACCATCCCTCCCTCTCCCCCTCTGCCCTTCCTTCTGCCGGTTTCTGCTTCCCTGAAATTTCCACTGAAGAAGTCTACAATGCCCTTATCTCTCCAAATCCGACCCAAAACAAGCCCAGATGGACTCCACCACAGACTTCTCCAAATCTCCGCTCCTGCTATAGCATCCCCCAGCTCACACTCTAAACCTCTCATTCCATACTGCCACAGTCCTGCAAGCCTGGAAACTCACCAAGGTTCTACAAGGCTCTACCTCTCCACAAAGGGGGTGACCCATCCTCTCCTGGTAACTACCGACCCATCTCCCTCCTTCCTTCACTTACCAAACTTCTCGAGTCATTAATCCACACTAGGTTGCCTGAATTCTTTACCTCAAATGGCACTCTTTCCCCAGTCCAGGTTCATTTCAGAAAACAGCACTCTACTACCTTCTCCCTGCTGCGAGTCACTGATGCTATTTTCACAGCCATGTACAAAGGTCATATAACAGCAGCTATATTTATTGACCTGGCTAAGGCCTTTGATTCAGTTTCCTACCCCTTACTACCCCAAAAACTTCAGTCTGCTGGTTTGGCAGCCCCTGCTGTTCAATGGTTCAGCTCATACCTGCATGACCAGAAACAAGTAGTCCAAGTTGGTGACAGTCCCCCCCACCATCTATCCTCGCTGGAGATTCACAAGGCTCCAAACTTGGCCCCATCCTTTTCTCTCTCTTTATTAACGACCTTCCTTCAGTCTACCTTTCCTCACACATCCACATATACGATGATGACACTGTCATCTACACCTCTGGCTCCTCCCCTACCAATGTGCATTCTCCTCTCTAGGAGGATTTTCATAGGTTCAGAAATGGTTTCAGGAAAATAAACTTAAACTAAACACAAAGAAAACAATAACCATGACATTTGGAATCAGACAGAAATTGGTAACATTCCAGTACCCCCTGCTTTCTCCACCCTGGATGGCTCCTCCCTTACCATGGTCTCCACCTTCAAATACCTAGGCGTTTGGCTTGACAGCCACATAGACTTCTCCTCTCACATTGAGTCCACCTACACAAAACTCCGAGCTAAACTGGCTATCCTCTGTTGTTATAAAGACAGTCTTCCTGTTCCTAGCTGTCGGGAACTTATTTCCAAAATGATTTTTCCAGTCTTAGACTACACTGACTATGGCTTTGCCCCAGCCACAAACCTCTCTAGGCTCGACACAGTCCTTAATTCATTCTGTCACTTCGCCACTGCTGCACCACCCTTCACTCACCACTGTCTACTCTACTCCACCCTCTCCTTCTCACCATTACTCCATAGGAGGATGGTCCACTGTGTCTCATGCATTGCAAAATATTGCTTTGGGAGTCTGCCACCCTACCTTTCCTCCCTTCTCTCACAAGTTAATCCCTTAGCTTACTCCCTTTGAAATAGGGACAAACACTCTTTCTCTCATCTGCATCCACAGTCAGCTGCGTGTCAAGTCATCCTTCTCCTATCCCATTCCTCTCCTCTGGAATCAGCTCTCCTCTGTTCTTCGCCTATCTCCTTCTCTCTTCTCCTTCAAAGCTCAACTGAGACTACTTCCCCCTACCCAGTGTACCCAGTGTTCTCACCTCCCCACCCTCACCACCTAGTCTTTCCCTCTATGCTAACTATAAATTCGCTATCCCTGTTTATGAATCCCTTGCAGCCTGCACCAGTTGATACATCTAATATTTTGTATGCTACAATTTACTGCATAGTTGTGATCAAATGTTTTGTAACAGTGTTCAGGTCCCTCTGTTAGCTGATCTTAATTTGTATTTGTCTCTGTATTGTTTTTTTCTTGTTCAGATAATGCTTGTACTGTATGTATTTCTCTCTGTATTGCACCTGGAAATGAGCCTCGGCTCAGTGTGCCTTTCCCAGTTACTACATTTTAAATAAATAAATAATAATATTAAGATGCAAGTGGTATAATAATGCGAGAAAGAAATGGCTTGGGCCAATTATCTCCTCTATTAGATGTTGTGATGAGTCTACTCTATTAAGAATCCTGTTTACGGTAGAAGATAAGTATATCATAAACAGAACGGCTGTCTTCTTATTTATTATCCCAAACATTAGGAAAAAATGGTCAGATCTATTTTATCTCGATGATTGCTATGTAGAACTATTTTAATTATGAAATTTTGTAATGTATTGTTATGTATCATACAGATTATAACGTGGCTTATTTATGTGTTCATATCAGCATTGTAATGATCTTTTAACAATGGATTGAACAATAAAGAATGACTACTACAGTACTACTATATGATATAAGAATTAAGTTAATGAAAACATGCCTAAAAAGTGGCCCTGCTATCACTTCTACTGTCTCCTTCAGCATCCTTGGGCGTGAACCATTAGATCCCATAGATTTATTTACTTTCAACCCTGTTAGCTTTTTAACACCCTTTTCTCCATTATTTTGACCATGCCACTTTTTTTGCCAATGGCAATTTTATTTATATGGTGCCCAATCTTTTAATGCCAGTGACAATTTTATTTATATGGTGCCAAATCCCAATGGCTCTGAGTGCCTTACAATAAAACAATTAAAACAATTATTAACAACTTTTATTCAGATTTAATACAAACAAACTATAAACAAATTATGAAGCCAGGCCAAAACATAAATTAAAGTAATGAGTTTTCAAGGCTGTTTTAAAAGTTACCAGTGAGGGAGCTGCCTTCACTTCATGGGGAAGGGAGTTCCAAAGAATAGGAGCTGCCATACCAAATGCCCTATCCCCCAATGATTTCAGGCATGACCATGGAACATTGAGGAGGTCTGCCTACACTGACCAGAGGGCACAAGCAGGATTGTATGGAATCAGGAGGTCTTTTAGATAAGCCAGACCCAGACCATGCAGGGCCTTGTTTGTTAACAAGCAAGCCTTGAAACTGATGCACCACCTGACCGGAAGCCAGTGAAGAGCATGGAAAACTGGTGTAATATGCTCAGAACAAGATGTCCTGGCAAACAACAGGGCTGCTGCATTCTGAACCAGCTGCAGGTGGCGCAACAGTCTCGCAGATAGCCCTAGGTAAAGAGCATTGCAATAGCCCAGCCTAAACGAGACAAAGGCATGCACTAGTGTTGTGAGGTCGGCCAGCTCAAGATAAGCCTTATCTGAGTGATGCTGTGGAGATGATAATAACAACTGCTGACAACAGCTGACACCTGGGATTCCAAGGTCAGCTTGAAGTCCACAATGACCTCTAGATTCTTGACCCTATCTACCATGCAGAGGGTCACTCCCCCCTAAGATGGAAGGACAGAGCTCCCAGATATCACGGAAGAACTGAGCTGACCCGGCTTCACCAACAGCACCTCATCTTAGATGGGTTCAGCCTGAGCCAGCTGGCTACTATCCAGTCCTGAATATGTTTAAGATACTCGCCCAGCTCAGAGATAGCTGCCTGATCATCGGGGGCACAGGACACATACAGTTGGGAGTCATCAGCATAGCAATGAAATGCCAAGCCATAGCATCTGATGATCTCCTCCAGAGGCAGTGAATAGCATGGGAGCCAGGATCACCCCTTGAGGCACCCCACAGCAGAGTCCAGCACTGCTCAATGTATAGGAGTCAAGTACCTTTACTGGAGCTGGACTGTTGGGAGTGAGAGCCAGTCGGACACTGTGGTCTGCTAATTGGGGGACTGGAACTGGTAATCCCTGCTGCTGATTTAGCCCCAGTTCCCAATCCTTCAATCCAGAGGTGTCTCTGATGGTGGGCGGGGCTTCCTGCTCTGTTTATGTGACCTTGGCCTAGTTGTCCTCCGCTGCACTCAAGTCCCAAAAAGCCAGAGCACAAGGGCATCACACTGTGGGCATCAGCGTGAGTCGGCAGGAGACTCTCCACCTGCAGTAAGGTACTGCTAACTACAGCATCAGTTGTCATGGGAGTACATTACTAAGGTATATATAGCATAGTGTACCTGCAATGTAACATGTGTATCATAATGCTTGCTATTTTATTTGTGCATTTAATTCTAACTGTATTACTGCTAAGTTCAAGCTGTGTATTGCAACTACTATGTATAACATATCAACTTGCTCATTTAAGTGAATCTATCCAGTTGCATTTGGGGGGGTAGTTTCAGATGCTTAACTGTTGCGAACTAGTTACCTACAACTAAGGTTTAATGCACCATACTTTGTATTTGTACCCAGTAAGTATGCATCAGTTGTTTGCTCTCGCATGTTGGTTTATCTTATTTTAGAACCTATGCTTTAACTATTCAGCTAATTTGCTCCTGGGTTATAATTGAAATCTGTTCTTATATTTGTGCTAGCTAGGTCTAGTACAAATGCCTGACTCTCGTTGTCCCAGCACACAACTCCCTGTCTCTGACTTCCCGTTTTGCAATTGCCCGCGTGGTTCATTTTACCGCTGAAGCTTGTCCCCAAGTCCTCATTTGCCTGCTCTTGTCTTCCCGTCATTTTGGTAGCCTGCACGCTGTGCTCCCCATATGCCCGCATCTGAACTTACACATTTTTGCACTAGGTACTAAATAACTGTGGAATTCTCAAGGCTGATTGGAAGCCCCTGGTGTTTTAGGTTTAGGAATGATTTCCACAGTATATGAGGCAGAAGCATTTATACTGTGCTGGTGGGGGGGACAACATCACCTATGGGGAACAACTGACCATAATCATTCCCCTGATGTCAGTAATACCCCTTTGGCAAAGGCAATTGCTTCCTTGAAAAATCTCGCAGTGACCACTCATGACACACCTGCTCTGCTGATACAAAATGAGCTTGCAAAGGTGTCTCAAGAAGTCAGGCATAACATGCCTGGAAAGCATTCTTTGCAGCAAATAGTGAAACGTGCAAGACGGCAGACTATGACCCCAGAGCCCAAAACACTAGAAGTTTGCATACCACCAAAGTTCAGAGTAGGTAATAAGCAATCTTTCCTAGCCCGAGATGCAACATGTGGCACTGAAAAAATCTTTTTGTTTACAACCAAAAACAACATTGAGAAGCTCAGTTTTACATAATTTTGAATAATGGACTGCATGTTTCAAACTGTTCCAACCCCTTTTTGGCAGTTATATTCAATACATGCACCTGTGGGCACTCCTGAAATATGCCAAATACTGCCTTTAGTATATGCGTTAATGTCCGTGCTTTGGTATATGCGTTAATGTCTGCCAAATCTCAGGAATGTTATTTAAGAATGCTACAGGATTTACAGGATGTGGCTGGTGAGTATGCTTCTTGTGTGCTCCCCAATTTGTAATTACTGATTTCGAGCAGGCAGGCAGCCAGCAATGCCTGCAAGTCAGAATTCTCAGCTGCAGAGAACAAGGGCTGTCTTTTCCACCTTGGCCAAATTGTCTGGCACAAGATCCAGGGTTGTGGGCTGGCTGCAAAATGTGGAACTGATCCAGAATTTAGCTGTAAAATGCGACAATTAGTTGCCCTTGCATTTCTCCCCCTCACAAGTTTCATAGGTACTACAAAGCATAATTTTTAGACTTACTTCCATTTTGCTTGCCATATCTAGATGTTTACTTCAATTTTGGTATGCTAGCGGTCTCTATTTTTGTATTTATATAAACAGCCTAACTTGGCTTTAAAAATGTCCATAGCAGGACTCTCTACTACATCATTTGGTAATGAGTTCCATATAGGGACTACTCTGTGGCTAAACCAGTATCTTCTTTTTTTAGCCTCCATTTATTTTGTTTGAGTTGTGACTCATGTGTCCTTGTGGCATGAGTTTTTTGTTTCAGTTCCGAACCTAATTTATCCTCAGCTTTTGATCTGTGAAGGCTCGGCATACAAAGAACATGTCCCTTCTCCATCTCTTATAGCTCAGGGACTACAGATTTAGCTCTCTCTCAGCCTATCCTTGTAAGGCAATCCACCCAAGCCCCGAACTGTTCAGGTCGACCTCTTCTGGATCCTCTCCAGTCTCACTGCATCCTCTTTTTTGTATGGAGTCCATACTTGGGAGCAGTACTCCAGTTGAGATCTCACCAACGATTGGTACAGGGGCATCAGGACCTCCCTGCTTCTGTTGGCGATATGCCTTAAAATGCAATTTAGTGTTGCATTTGCTTTTCTTACAATTTTGTCACAGTGTGAGCTAAATGATAAATCATTTTTAACTATAACTCCCAGATCTTTTTCTTCCGTTGAAGTTTTGAGCGTTGAGTTATTTAAAAGTATATCGTGTACCCGGATTTTTTTCCCCATATGCATGACTGTACACTTTTCTTTGTTTAGTTTGTTTATATTTATTTGTCCAATCCTCTATGTAATCTAAAGCATCTTGGAGGAATTTTTGGTCCTCCACAGAATTTACAATGGCCCCCATATGACAGTCATCGGGGAGCTTGGTGATCCATATAGACTCTTTGTCATACTTAAGTTTTGATATGTATATGTTAAATAGACATGATCCCAGTACTGAGCCCTGGAGGACCCCACTTGTCATTGTTAACCAATCTGATAGGACCCCATTTATTGTAACCCTCTGCCTTCTATTTTCCAGCCATGCAGATATCCAGATTATGATGTTTCTTTGTAAACCAGTCTTATGTACTGAGGTTATTCATTCATAATGTGGGAGCTTGTCAAATGCATTTGAGAAGTCTAAAAAGACTACATCTACTGAATTCCCCAAGTCCAATGCTCTGCTCACTTTCTCATGAAAGTAAAGAAGGTTGGTCTGACACGATCTAGCCTTACTAAAACCATGTTGTTGCAAATCTAGCAGATTTTGTTGTTCTAAGTGGGATAGAATCTGGTCTTTAAGTATTCCCTCAACACTTTGCCCAAGACTCACGTCAAGCTCACAGGTCTATAGTTTTCTGGGGAGTCCCTTTTTATAGATAGGAACCACATGAACATCTTTCCAGTTTTTTACCACTCCCCCCACCCCCCGTCTAGGGATACCTGAAAGATGAATGTTAGTGGGGGGGAGGGGGCGGCTGTCTGGATGGCCAACTCTGAAATGACTCTAGGGTGTATCCCATCTGGCTCTGGGGATTTGTTTATATTTAATTTTGTTAGTCTGGTGGTAACTTCATTAATATCAATGCTGATTTGGGCCTTTATTATGCTATTATAGCCTTCACTGACTGGGGGATCCCCTTTAGGATTAAACACGGGCCCAAAGTATTTATTTTGTAGATCTGCCATTTCTAGTGTGTCTAGTATTTCCCCATTTGTATCCTTAAAAGGCCCTGTACACTGTTGATTTCCTCATTTTTGGTTGATGTATGAAGAGAAATTTTTATAGTTGTCCTCTATGTTTTTTACCAGATTCACCTCAAATTCTGATTTAGTTTTTTTAATTGCTTTCTTTACCTTTCTAGCCTGCTCTCTATATTCAGGTAGGCTGATCTTATTATTGTTTTTCTTCATTTGTTTATACATTTTGTTTTTAAGTTGTATTTGTTTTTTAAATATTTGGTTTAGCCACTTGTTTTTTTTTCCTTTTTTTGTAGTACTTTGCTGTATATTGAATATATCTGGCAGTAACCGACTTTATTTTAACTATCAGTAAGTCCCACATTTTGTCTATTGAACAGTTTTTGAACTCCAATTCCCAATCCCACTGAGAAAGCATTTCTCTCATTTCCTTAAATTTGGCTTTTCTAAAATTGGGAGTTTTTGTTAGTCTTGATTGATTTTTGAAGGACTCTGTTAATTCAAAGTGAACTGTCAGATGGTGACTGTCTGCTAAAGGTACATATAAGAAGGTGTTTGTGACAGAATCACCCATGTTAGTTAAGAGGATATCCAAGATATCCTCCCCTCTTGTACTTTCCTTTACTTTTTGTTCCAGTCCCATCTGGTTAAAGTTTTCTAACTAATCTCTGTCTATTTTTGTTTTTTTTGTTTATTTCTCCCAGTTTATGCTGGGAAGATTAAATTCTCCCACCAATATAATATTATCATTTAGGTCAATGTGGTCTAAATAATGTAGAATTTATTTGTCGTCCTCACTATTTGTGGAGGGAGGACGGTATAAGGCCCTCAAAATGATTTTTGGGGTATTGGGAGGAATTATTTTGATCCGTAAGTGTTCTCTACTTGGATTTCCAGCATATACTTCCATATTTTTTAGAGATTCATGGCTATATATTGCCACTCCCCCTCCTCTCCTGTGTTTCCTAGGTTTGTTAAACTGGTTGTACCGTCTGATGTTTTTGTCCCATGTATCCCCCTCTTCCCACCAAGTTTCCGTGAGGAGTGCTATTTGGATGTTTTTAATTTCCAATAAATACTTAAATTCATCATATTTTTTATCAAGGCTTCTGACATTTGCCAAAAGACATGCACATGGGATTTTTTTTTGTTCGTTTTATGTTTATTAATTGACTCAGGATTTATTTCCTTTGGGTTGTTCCCTCCCCCCTTTGTGACCAGTTTAAATGATTTGCAATGATTTATTTTAAGTTTTGGCTAGTATTCTTGACCCCATTTTATTTAGATGTAGTCTGTCATTTTTGTAAAGTGAGCTATTCCTAAAAATGCTACTGGTTTCAATAAATCCAATCCCTTCAGTTATACATAGCTGTCTCAGCCATGGATTGAGTGGTATAATGTCCCTGTTTTTGTAGTAGTGTCTTCCAAAAGTGGGCAGAATACCAGCTATAATAATATCCTTGGTTTTTAACTTTAGTTCTTGTATTAGATCCTGATAGTTTTCAATAATTCTCTTTGTATCTTTTGTATGTACATCATTAACTCCTACTTGTAGTACTACCAGTAGTCTGTCTGATTTCCTAAGGCAGTCCTTTAGCAACCTGCCTAGTTCCTGTATTTTGATTCCGGGGAACATGCTCACTATTGTGTTCATCTTATCTTCCTGACACAGTAGGCCATCTAGTCCCCTGGTGGTAGAGTCCCCCAATACTATAATCTCTCTCTGATATATTCTTTTTTATTTCCCTTATTTTGTTCTAAGTCTAGAGATCTGCTTGAAGGGGGTTTAACTAGCTCTTTAAAGTTTTATCCATCTCTCTGGTAAGACTCTTTACAGTGTTTACCTTTGTGGATACACCTGTATTATAACCTTTGCCTAGATCATAATTCAATTTGTTTGGGGATTGAGAGTTACAGGGGCTTACTACGCTTATTTGCTCTTTTAACTGTTCGAGCACACTGAATTTATTATGGGTTTAGATAGGAGCACTATTGTAAATATGTTTTCCTCTGCATTTCCCTGTATTTCTTTGTACTGTGGCCCTTTCCTGTATGTGGTCTTCCACCTGCTTGTTAACTTTGATGTTCTCTGAGCTTGTTTCACTAGCCATTGAGTCTTTATATTTTTCAAGTTTTTCTGTGTCCTATCTGGTTTCCAGCCTAGCTTTTAGTTTGTTCACCTCCTTTGTAAGTTCCATTATTTGTAGACATTTCATACAAGTATATCCCTGAACCTGTTCACCTACAGCATACATCAAGCATTTCTCACAATTATTAAGTTGGAAATCCATTTTGCTTCAGTGCTACTATAGTTTCAAATTTACCTTAAATGGGGTTCTGTTGCCCCCTGGTCCCTGTGTCCTCAGCAGACACAGCAGACATGTACAGAACGCATGTGTCTCTGCTTGCGTCTCTGCGGCAGCTACACATGCTCGCCCCGCTTGCTCAAGGCTTTGATTTTTAAAGCCATGGGACTGGAAGCCTTAATGAGTCACTTCTGGTTCCCCACTTCCTCCCTGCTGTGATATTGTCTTAAAAAGTTTTCAAAAATTTACAACCACCTCATGTGGTGGATATAAGCCAAATGAAGGGCGCTATTTTGCCCTATTAAAAGATATCTGCCCAGTTGCTCCAGATTCCCTTCCAGATATGCATCCCCTCAGTATCCCACAGTCCAGTGGCGCAACTGTGTCCGGAGTTGCTAGGCAATGGCCCGCAACTCTACCACCTCTCCCCAGAGGTACGCCTGCTGATAGATCAAAAGTGCTCTGCTTAATATCTGGTTTAAAGGACCATGTAATGTGCCTCCTACACAGTCTAATTGTCCCTTTCAATGTCCCACTCACTTGGGGGCTTGATTATTAGAGCTGTGGGACTGGAAGCCCTAATGAGTCACTTCTGGTTCCCCACTACTGCCCTGCTTGGATATTGTCTTAAAAAATGTTTAAAAATTTATAACCACCAAATATGGTGGATGTAAATCAAATGAATGGTGCTATTTTTCCCTGTTAAAAGATATCTGTGGTTTTAAAGTGAACGTCGAAAAAACTTTGAAGCACAGTAACATGGAGCTTTTGTCTCCACCAATAATGACTGTATAATGTGGTTTTAAGTATTGAAAATAATAAAGTTTGTTTTAAATTGGCTCTTTCCAATAAGAAACAGGACTTGACCTTTGAACCTTTGGAGGAGGAACTTGCACAGTAGCATGGAGGTGGGAGCTGATAGTGGAGCATGGTACATCTATAAAAAACATCAGGTATGTCTTTTCTGTGTTTTTAGCAGCCTACTAGCTATTGTAACGAAGGACTGCTGCAATTGCTTCCAGTAGCTTACATTTTAAGTATTTGGTGCTTTGCTTGAAAAGTTGTTTTTTTTCTAATTCCCTTAGTATCTTCTGTTGCAGTCTATCCTGAGTTGGGGAATGATAAGTTGGGAAATGCGGAGTCAGGAAGGGGGGCAGGTCAGGTGATTACATGCCGGGAAATAGAAAGTCGGGCAGTGGCTAGTGACGGGAAGTTGGTGTCAGCAACTTTACTGTCAGGCAATCATGCATCAGGCAATCAAATGGATCCCGTTTAGCTTACTTTACTTTTCCATCCTATTAAGGTATTTGTTAGCTTGTTTCATTTTGTATTAATTTTTTAAGTCAGTTACTGCTAATCTAGTCTACGTTTGCAGTTTACCTATTTTTTTTTATTTGTTTTAGTTTATTATAGCTTGCATTATTAATTAATGGTTTAAAGTAATTTAGGGTCACACAGAAAGTAGGGAATAGGAGATACACCCTATCTAGGGTAGGGTTAAAAGAAGGATCTATAGTAAGTTAGTGTCACACAAAAAAATTTGGGACTAGTGAAACACCCAATCTAGGGTAGGGTTAACAAAGGGTTTGGAATAAACAATAATCAAAAACAGTCACAGGCAGGGTAGTAAATACATAGGTTGAGAGAGATGCAGTGGCTATGGGGTGGCAGTTTTCAGGGGAAACTTTCTGGAGACTGCAGTGCTGCCCCATATGCATTCATCTCTCCAGGCTGAAGAAGGAGGTTGCTAGACTCTAGACTAAGCTGGCTGGGATTCAGGGGGCTTCCTCCCCCACCCAGGGATCACCAAGTCTGGCACCACTGCCTCAAAGGGTGCCAAGGAGGAGGAGTAGCAGCTTGACTACGGTGGGTTCAGGAAGGGTGAACGTGGTTTGTCGGAGACACATCTCTTTATTGTACCACTACACAATTCCTACACTGCACTGGTGGAGCACAACTGTCCCATGGAGGCACCCATAGTAGTGACCAGGGATGATGTGGTGGTCCTCTGTAGTGGAGTCCCCAGGGAGGGTTGTGGAAGTCCCCAGAGGATGAGGAAGCAACTCCGGGTGGGGGACTCAATTGTGAGGGGGAAAGTGTTGAGTTGAGAGGGAGGTTAGGTGCCAAGCCAGTGCCATGGCTTGGAGGGATGGGAAGCGGATCCAGAGGATTGCTAGTGCAGTAGGATGGGAGGGTGAGCTGGATGTCGTCTACCTAGGGACTAATGACCTGGCTAGGGACAAGGTTAGGATAACTCAAGTTCAGGGATTTGGGGAGGAGTCTTAGGCAGGTAGCATGATCAGAAACCTTTTCTGAGGTACTGCCTGTCTACAACCAGGGGTAAGATAGGGTACTCCATACCAGGAGCTTCAATCAGTGTTTGAAGGAGTGGTAAAGAGAGGAACGATTTGACTACACTGGGGACTGGGTCCCATCTGGAGGGATAAAGGCCTACACAGAGGAGATGGCCTGCATCCTTCCGGGAGGGGAACCACAGTCCTCAGTGAGAGGTTTACATGTTACATTAGTGAGCATTTAAACTAGCCTTGGGGGTGCATGAAGCAATCAGGGATGCATAAACTGTCGCAACACCCCAGCAAGTTGAAGTAGGCAGTTGTGAGAACCCTAAGGAAGGGAATTCCCCAATGGTACCTGTTAACAGTAAAATTAAAATGGAAGAAATGAAGATAGTTGGGAATGAGGGCAGAGGGGGTAAGGAGAGAAGGGAAAAGGGGAAGTTGACAAGCAGGGTGATAACACAGTTTGGAAGGCCATGTGTACAAACGCTCAAAGTCTTGGAAATAAAATCCCAGACCTAGTGGCCATTATGGCAGAAGCTGATCTGGACATTATTGCCATTACAGAGTCATGGTGCAGTGAGAACCATGATTGGGATTTAGCCATACCAGGGTATACTCTGTTCAGGAAGGAATGGGTGGGTTAAAAAGGGAGAGGAGTGGCTCTTTACGTGAAGGACAGCATAAAAGCAACAGAGTTACAGGGAATTCAGGGGATGGGAGGAAGCGGAAGTACTGTGGGTCACCCTGGAGATGGGGAATGGAGTCACTGTTCACACTGGTGTGATCTAGAGACCTGCAGCGCAGGGGGAAGAGATGGATTGGGTTCTGGTGGAAGCCATCCAAAAGATGGCAAATAAAGGAAAGTTGCTGCTGGTGGGGGACTCCAGTCTGCCTGATGTAGATTGGAGCATCCCAGCTGAAGCTTTGGCTAGGAGCAGGAACATCCTGGACTCCCTGCAGGGAGCATTCCTTAGGCAATTAGTAGAGGGTTCCACTCATGAGGGAGCAATATTGGACCTTGTACTAACCAACAGGGACAGTGTTGCAGACATCACATTGTGCGGTGACCTGGGGAACAGTGATCACCGTATGGTTCAATGTAAGAACTGTGGCAGAAGTGAACCACACTAAGGTGAGTCTCATACTTCAGGAGGGCCAAATTTACAATGATGGGGAATGCCTCAGGGATGCTCTTGCAGGGAGGAAGGATTTGGGTGGACTAAAGGAACAGTAGGAGAATCTAAAAGTAGGAATAGTGAAGGCAACAAACCTCTGGATCAGACAAGTAAGTTAAAGCAAGAGGAAAAAGAAACCACCATGTTCTCAAAACAGGTGGCTGGGAAGGTAAGGGCAAAAGAGTTAGCATTCAGGAAGTGTAAGGAGACACAGAGGGAGGAGGATAAGGAGGTATATCAAGAGAAGCAGAGAGAGAGGCAGGGAAAGCAGTCAGGAGCGCAAAGGCACAAATGGAGTAGAAAATAGCCCAGGCAGTAAAGAAAGGACACAATACATTTTTCAGGTATGTTTGTGAAAGGAGAAAAACCAGGGAAGGGATTGTAAAGCTAAAGATGGAAAGGAGAGAGTGTATAGAAGCAGACAAGGAAAAGGCAGACATCCTGAATGAATACTTTTGTTCAGTGTTCACAGATGAAATGGAAGGTGATGGACTACAGATAAGTGTCAGGGCATTGAAGGAAGGGAGGTGGATATTAGTTCATTTACAGAGGAGAGAGTCCTGAAGGAATTTGCAAATCTGAAAGTGGACAATGCAGTGGGGCCAGAAGGGATATATCCAAGTGTAACCCCCCAATGGGTGGGGCTTACCTTAGTTTGTCTCCCCGGGTACCTCTGACCTCCGGTCAGTCCCAAACCATTCTGGTGCCCATTGTTGCTCTTACTGGCCCCTTGGTCTTTAATCCCATTGTGTGGGACTGGAGGAGTACTGTAATCCACATTGCCTATGTGGCACTAGAGAGAGAATTGCACCATCACGCAGCTTGTTCCTGGATGTGTGACCTTGCGGATGGCACAATGAAGCACTTAAGGGCTAAAAGAAATGATGCTCCTGTGGAGCTATACTTGTTCCCCTCTGTGTGCTCTGACTCCTGGGAAGCTGTTTGGGGTCCAGAGATACACAGGAGGGGCTGGAAAAGACTAGAAGTATAAAATAAATAAGTTGTGCACAGTGGAAAATAGTGCCATGCATTTTTAAGAAGTTAAAGCTGGTAAGCCCAAGAGACTGCTCTGCAGCATGGGGGGGGAGGGACTGTGTAAATCAGAGCTCCAGACGGGAAGCGTGATGCCTCTTTCTGTTCCATTCCTCCACCTGACAATAGGACACAAGGTTGCCATTTGGGGCATGTATTTATGTACTGCAAAAACTGTGTTGAAGCCCCACAGTAAAAATTTAAAGTTGGGACTTACTAATGTCTGGATTGGTGAGCAGTCGTATTGTTACTTTGACCCTATGCTTCAGCCAATCAGAACACTAGGATCTGCATCAGCAGACCCCAGGGGGCTTAAGGGGGCTTCTTTTATGGACTGCTGGGAGAAAAGGACAGTACTATTCTTGGTGCCCAAACAGCAACCAATCAGGTGCCAAGGATTTGAATGGACAGTTGTTTGGACCAGTCAAAAGCTGCCATTTCTCAGTGAATCCTGAGGGACAGTTACAGTTAAGGGCAGTCTGAATCAGGCTTTCAGAGAGTAAGGAGGACTATGCCAGTACTCCCCCAGAGAAAGAGAAGGCCTGCCTGGGATATACCCAGTAAATAGCCCAGGAGGAGGCTTGTAATGGCTGAATATCCGAAAGTGCTTAGCTAAGTGAAGGCTACTCTGCTGACCAGATCAAGAACTTTTAGAAGCTGCAGAGGGACTGTTGCTTCCTCCATCCTGGGAGGTAAGCCAGATCAGCAGAGAGAGAGAGAGAGAGCCAGCTTGAACTGTCTGAATGGAACAGAGACTGACTTTGCAAGCCAGAGCCAAAATTGCCAGAGCCTGTCTCCAGAGCCAAAAGTTCCAGAGACTGCATACTGAGTTCAGAAGCTGCATCTACGCTGGGGGCAGCTTAGGGAATCGGTCGTTATCGCAATGGTTTGTGCTTGATTGCAGCCACCTCAGGGGTTATGCCTGGGCATGGGGGTGGGACATGTCGTCTCTGATCCCTTCTTCAGAAACCAGAAGCCTGAATATGAGACTCCAGAGGTTCAAGCCTGCCCAAGGGAATCAACCCTCCTGATGCTAATGCAAAGACTAAGATCCTTTAGAACTGTGAGTAACTTCAGGGCTAGCCCTGTAAGTGTTTTTCAAGATGCCTTTGAAATGTACTGTTTGGCCATTGGGCCAGGATTACAAAAACCCATTTGCATAAGTGTTCAGCCAGTAAGCTTCTGTTTAAAAAATTCAATCACAATTGCATGTACTAGTTCCATACTAGGCCCTGTTTTATTCAATGTCTTCATAGGGTACATTGCGGAGGGGGTCAAGAGTAAGATCAGCCTGTTCGCCAATGACACAAAGATTTGTACAAAAGTGTACAGTGAGGGAAGGAGGCAGGCACTCAGAGAGGATCTAGCTAAACTTGAACACTGGTCAGAGGAGTGACAGTTGGGGTTTAAATCTAAGAAGTGCAAGGTCACGCACCTTGGAGCCAGAAATCCCAGGACCAGCTACTGGCTGGGGGGAGTGCAGGTATCAATTTCAGAGGAGGAGAGGGACCTGGGGGTACTAGTCATAGGGGACATGAAGGTATCCACACAGTGTAGGAGGGTGGCAGCAAGGGAAAATCGGATGCTGGGGTGCATTGCCAGGGATATCACCTCCAGAAAAGAGGAGGCCATCCTGCCCTTGTATAGATCACTGGTGAGGCTGTACTTGGAGTACTGTGTGCAATACTGGTGCCCATACCTCAAGAAGGATGTGAGACTGCTGGAGAGGGTGCAGCAAAGGGTGACAAACATGATAATGGGGCTAGGGGAGATGCCTTATGAAGAAAGATTGCGGGAGCTCAACATGCACTCCCTGAAGGATAGAAGGGAGAGGGGGGACATGATAGAGACCTTTAAACACTTGAAAGGCATAAACAAAGTCAGAACAGGAGGATTGTTCTGCTTGAAAGGGGGGAAGGGTCACTGGGGGCACAGTCTGAAGTTGGAAGGGCGGAGGTTCTGGAGGGAGATGAGGCATTACTTCACAGAGAGAGTGATGGCTAGCTGGAACACACTGCCGGAAGAGTTAATCGAACTGAGGACAGTGGATAACTTTAAGCAGGGATGGGACAGAGTCGGGGCAGGGTAAACACAGACAAGATCACAATGAGAGATAGGCCAGGGAGAGGGGGATGAAAGAAGAGGATTGGGTGTGGGTGGGGCAGGTGCAGTAGCATTACACTCCACAAGCTGCACACTTGGGCAGACTTGATAGACCTGTGAGCCTTTCTCTGCCGGCTATTTCATATGTGCTTGGCTAAAGGGATAAATCCAATCATTTTGTTTACGTGCACCACTGCTGGCCAACCAGCTGCAATGTGCACCAGGCTTGTAATGGTACAAGGCTGGGCACCCAGTGAAGCTAACTGGGAGTGTCCAATTGGACTGTTAATTTTGGAATTGTATCTAAATTTTGCCATGCTGGTGGGAGGTGGGACTTCTGTTGGTAATGTGTCTCAAAGTCAAGGAGCAAACTGCATAGCCATGCCTTTGATCCCCTTTTCCCCCTACTATCCCTTAAAGAGCTCCTGACAGCATTAGGAAAACACTGGAAAAAATAAGACTTATATTCAGCTCCTTCCCATTTTCTTTATTACTTCATATATTTTCAATAATTCATTCCCCATTTTCTTATTAATGAAAACAAGATCCCTGTCCCCTAAACTGTATCTACTTTGACTGCTTCTCTACACATGACATCACAATCCCGTTTATGACATCATATTTTTTGCCAAAGCAAAATATTTTGATGTCGTAAAGAGAATTATGATGTCAGGTGTAGGCAGGCAACCAGAGCTAAGAGGGAATAGATACTGTATTCATGCAATAACCTTTAGAAATAAGGGTGTGAATTACAAAATAAAATATGAAATATCAGCTACGTTTATGTCTGAGTGTTACATTTTTTCAGAGTTGTCTCAACTCTGTCAGGAGCTCTTTAATAAAAGGGTTTGTTGTTTGATTAAACACTGTCCAGTGATCATATTATTACTGGGTGTGTCATTACTGTGTATAACTTTAAAGTGTGTAGCATATGTATGCCTGCTGTCTTTCCACAGGTAGTTGGGAAGCACAGCATTAGAAAGAACCAGGTTGGTGAGTACTGCAGCTATGAGCATATTATTGATGACAGTCACTAACTGTATGCAATTTGAAAATCTGCAACTGTGTTTGGTATTCCAGGTGTGGGGTGGCTGTTTGGAGAGGTGGGTAGGTACGGCATCCCAGGGGGTCATTCCAATCTGTCATCTTGCCCACTTAAATTATACTCTGGGTGGAGGCACTGCACTATTTTATTTAATCTTTGGGAAAGAACCTCCATGTTCCATCAGAATGAGGACCCATGCCCCACAACATGTGTTGTGGTCATAAGGCAGGGGTGGTAGCCCACTCAGCACCTGGGTTACACAAGGATATTGAGGGAGTGCAGACAGGTGCTGGCTGCCACTCTGACAGTCCTACTCAACCACTCACTGGAGACAGGAGTGGTCCTGGAGAAGAGCAGATGTAGTCCCCCTTCACAAAAGTAGTAGCAGGGAGGAGGCTGTCAGTTACAGGCCAGTCAGCTTGACTTCAGTGGTGGGGAAATTAATGGAATCACTACTGAAAGAAAGGATTATGGAATATCTTGAATCCAGTGGCTTACAAGATCTGAGGCAGCATGGATTTACTAGGGGGAGGTTATGTCAAACAAATTTAACAGATTTCTTTGACTGGGTGACCAGGAAAGTAGATCAGGGAGTAATGGTGGATGTGGCCTACCTGAATTTCAGTAAGGCCTTCAACACTGTTCCTCATAGGGGATTCGTAAACAAGCTGTGTAGACTAGGAGTAGGTCCAGGAGAAGTAAACAGAATTCAGGCAGAGGAAGGGAGGGTGACTCCGGGGTGCCACAAGGATCAGTACTGGGACCAGTCATCTTTAATATCTTTATTAGTGACATTGCAGAGGGGCTAGAAGGGAAGGTATGCCTTTTTGCAGATGACATTAAGCTACGCAATAAAGTAGACAGTCCAAGGGTGGTGAAAAAAATGAACAGAGATCTAAGAAAGCTTGAGGAGTGGTCAAGAATGTGACAACTAAGTTTCAATGCAAAGAAGTGCAAAATCATGCACTTTGGGCACAGAAACCCAGACATGCAGTGCAAAATGGGGGGAGTTGTACTGGTGACCACCAAACAGAAAGAGACCTAGGTGTAATCATATCTGATGACCTAAAGGTGTTCAAACAGTGTGACAAGGCAGTGGGGAGAGTCAGTGGGATGCTAGGGTGCATAGGAAGGGGTATCACCAGTGGAAAGAGGGAAGTGGTTATACCTCTGTATAAATCTGTGGTGAGACCTCACCTAGAGTTCTGTGTCCAGTTCAGGAGACATCTCCAGAAGGACATAGTCAGAGTTAAGGCAGTACAAAGATGGGTAACTAAAATGGTGCAGTATCTACACCAAAAGCCCTATGAGGAGAGACTAAAGAACCTCAATATGTACACTCTGGAGGAAAGCGGGGGATGATAGAAACTTTCAAATACCTCACGGATATAAATAAGGTTCTAGAAGGAAATCTTTTTAAAAGAAAAAGATGTTTAAGAACAAGGGGTCATGCTATGAAGCTGGAGGGGGGTAGACTCAGGGGAGATGTAAGGAAGCAGTTCACAGAAAAAGTAGTGAATGCCTAGAACAGCCTACCTGAGGAGGTGGTAGGGGCAAAAATGGTAACAGGATTCAAGAAGGCATGGGATAGGCATAGGAGAACCTTAATGGTAAAAACAGGTGGTGTAAAGCCAGAGATCATGTAGGGTTTGCAGTGCTACAGTAGGTAGAGAAAATGGGCAGACTGTATGGGCCAGTCAGTCCTTATCTGCTGTCAGACTCTATGTTTCTATGTACCATTTGCTGTGATCTGACAGTATGTAGGTCTCAAACCACCGCAGAATGGCGCCCAAGGGTCCCACGTAGTGCCTGAGATGAGTCAATAGCTTACCATGATCCACTGTGTCAAAAGCTGATGAATGGTCTAGAAGGACGAGAACAGAACATCGTCCACTATCCCTTGCTAAGAGGAGATCATGGAATACCCTGACTAGGATGGTCTCTGTACTGTGGAGAGGCCAAAAGCCAGGCTGGAAGGGCTCTTAGATGTTGTATCTTTCCAGGTCCTGTTCAAGCTGCAATGCCACCACCTTCTCATTCAATTTCCCAAGAAAGGGAAGGTTCGAGACAGGTCTGTAATTGACAAGAACAACAGGGTCCAAAGAAGACCTCTTAAGAAGGTATCTTACCAGAGTCTTCTTTAAGGAAGAGGGAAAGACACCCTTAAGAAGAGAACTTCTGACAATCTCTGCCACAGTTGGACCAAGCGAGTCCCAGCAAGAGTAGTCTGGTCAGCCCGTGGTCCAGTATACAGCAGGTGGGTCACAAACCGGAAGCCACCTGTGAGACGTCATCCAGAGAAACCAGCTCAAACTAATCCCACAAGGGCGGAGTGCCCATGTCCCGCATGGAATGGACAATGTCAGCTGATGGTAGGCTGCTCGTGGAGATCTCCATTCGAATGGAGGAGACCTTGTCTAAAAAGAGCCGGTTAAACTCCTCCCACTTTTTGAGAGAGAAGGCTTTAAAATATTGTAGGCAGACCAGGTGTAATAGTCCATCAACAGTGTCGAAAAGCTGAGCTGGCCAGTTCTTTCCAGCAGCAATCACCTGTGACAGAAACGCTATCTTTTTCAGGGTGATTACCCATTGATACTCACAATAGTGAGTTCTCAGCACCAGTTTGTCCACCTCTGAGTGGGACCTCCACCAATGACATTCCAAACTCCGCCCCTTAGTTTTCATCTTCCTCAGTTCAGCATCACACCAGGGCGATCTGAGGGAGGAAATCAAAGGGTGTACACAGACCAGCGCTAGAGTCGAAAACAGAGGAGAGGGCCATATTATAACCCTCCACAGCTGCCACAACACCCCTTGTGCAAGCTGTCTGCATGCTTGAGATGTCAAGGACTGCTAGGATGCCCTGAGGCTCCAGATGTTTCAAAGGGCGGTACCTGACCATCTCCACGGGGGGAGAGGGTGTTAAACAGGGAGCCCCACAGAGAAACTGAATGACATGATGATCCGACCACAAGACTGGATCAACCTTGACATTACTGATGTCAAGATCAATTGAGATGACCAGATCCAAAGTATGGCCATGTTTGTAAGGTCCCAGTGGCAACTGCCTGCACAAAGCCCAGGGATAACATCACCTGGAGAAACTGTCTACCAAAAGGAAATGTATCATCATCAATCCAGTCCTGAAATCCCCCCAAACCATCAGCTTGGAGGACTCCAACACCAGATCAGCCACGAGAACCTCCAGGAATTCATGCCCACACTCAGGAGGACAGTAAATGAGCATGACCCTGCAGCTTGTGCCCAGGCCACCTTTTATGGCCACACATTCAAACAATCTGGTCTGTGCCAGATGGTATGCTGATGGCTGCAAGGTGGCTTTAAAGCATATAGCTATCCCTCCTCCCCTTTGCACCCATCTAGGGCAATGCACAACTGAAAAACCTGGCAGAACAGACAACTCAATCACAGGACCCGAGTCATCCCCCAACCAGGTCTCTGTGATATATACCAGGTCTGCAGAGGAATCTGAAATAAAGGCCTCAATCACGGTCAGTTTATTCCTGTGAGACCTAGCATTGCAAAGAACTACCCTAAGGAGAGAAGCCAAGTCGGCTGGTCTATTGGCCATCTGCTGAGACAACACTTGCTCTCCTCTCTTCTCTTCATAACCCTACATTCTGTCAGTGGCCCATTCATTCACTAAGCATTCACTAAGTAACTAGGGACGTAGACAGTGGACAAATAGTGGATTTGCTCTACTTTGACTTCAGCAAGGTATTCAACTCAGTACCACACAGAAGGTTGCCAAAAAAGTTAGAGGATCTGGGAACACTGAAGAATTTAGTTAGCTGGATGGGAAGCTGGCTGGGGGGAGGAAGACATCAGAGGGTGGTAGTAAATGGATGAAAGTCAGGGAAGAGGGACTCACAAAGTTCATTCCAGGGGCTGGCCCTCTTCAATATGTTCCTCAGAAATAGGAAATGGAATACAAGGCAAGCTTGTCTCTTCATAGATGACATCAAGCCCTGTGGCAGGGTAGATTGTGTGGAAGGGGATACAGAGTTGCAGAATAACTTACAAAGATTAAAGAGGTGGGCCAAAGTTTGGCTGTTGAAATTCAGCAGCAAAAAGTGCAAGGTGATGCAGGTAGGTAATAAGAATCACAGGACAGAATGTTGGATGGGAAGGATTATATTTGACACTTCCACCTGGGAAAGGGACCAGGTAGTTATCAAAAGTGACTCCTTAAAAATCTAGCTAATGTAACAAGACCTACAGCAAGGCAACCAGGATGTTGGGGTGTATCTTTGGGGGATGGAGAATACTGTGCCCAGTTCTGGAACCACCACCTAAGAAAAGACAAAGACAGGCTAGAGATGGTACAGCATAGGGTAACTAAAATGATTCAGGGCCAGCAGGGCAGCTCCTAGGAGGATCAGCTTAAGGCCCTGTCTATGCACTCGCTGGAGACCAGAAGGGAAAAGGGAGATATGACAGAGATCTTCAAGTTCCTGAAAGGAACGAACATGGTAGTTTGTGAAGATATTTAGCAGGACTGGAGAATGAAGAACTTGGGGACATGGATGAAAGCTGGTAAGGGGGAGATTCAGGAGAAACGTGAGAAAGTTTTATTTTACAGAGAGTGGTTGAGCCTTGGAACATAGCAGGGGTAGTGAGTACAAGAACTATTAATGGTTTCAGACACAACTGGGACTGAGTGAAAGGCGTAATAGTTACACAGAGGAATGCAGTATTACAGTATAAGGTGGTGAAGGGGGAGGTGAGGGCAGTAACCCTAACTGGGGTAGGACAGAGTAAATGGACCAATGGTCTTTTTCTGTTGACATATTCTATGTTTCTAATCATCATAAGAGCAACAAAAAAATTCTTCTACAGAGAGTGATTCTCCTTAAAAGGAGGGTGGACTGAGCCCTTTCCTTGTTGCTTGAACTTGGGCCTGGAGGAATATGATGTGAAGAGTGAAATGCAAACTGGGTGCGAGGGAAACCCATAGTGTTGGAACCAAATAGAGAGTCCAACCCACTAGTCATATTAGCTGAAATGCAAGGGGTTGAGGATGAAGCTGAAGGAAATTGGTTTGGTATTACTCACAGCAGCCCCTGGGACATCCACAGAGCCTTCTGTGTCACCTGCTGGGTTCAAGACTTGCTCTAATATGCAAAGCTTTAAATAGGTTAACCTGACTTTTACAGACCTCTTCATCTTCCTGCCGACCTTCGGTTATACAATTATGCAGAACACTGAATCTCTAGAAACAGAGCTTAGAGAGTTTACAGAATTAAAGAGGCCCTTGAAAAAACGTAAATATTGAATACTGAAACAAAAAAAAGTGATATAAACTAAATGCATAAAACATGACACTTTGCCAATCACAAATGAGTGGTGCAATTATAGTGTGTCAGTGTGTCAGGAGCAGGCAACATCTTTTGAATCAATGCCTGATCTCCCCAAAGTACTATTTTTAAATCCTATACCCTCTACTCACCCCAATCCTTGATCTGGGGTGGGAAATCCGTGTAAATCCCGGCTTGCCCAGTCACCCCCATCCTGAACTTAAAATCTGCTTTTTCTGTTTTCTTTCTTTTTTTTTTTACTTTATTTTTATTAATTTATCAATAAGTACATAAAAACATGCCCCCGGGCACTAGATACAGTACACAAGAATTGATCATCAGAACATAGAAATATTACATTGGTTACAGTCCTAAGTAACCTTTATGTTGCAGATTCTGAGAACCAAAAGTCCATTTGGGTGGGAAGGGGGGAAACCCCAGCCAAGTTCATTTATTACAGATTAGCCAGTACAGCATGACCATGGTCACAGAAATGTATGAAAAGTACAAGACCAGAAAGTACAGTCTATGTCACCCGTATGGCCCACTGGCCTGGTCCAACCACATAGAAACTCTGTATTTTATATCACTAGACTCTGGTGAAGATCGCTTTCTTTTGCTACCCATCCATTCTGCTCAGCAAACTAAAACATTCATAGCATAAGTACAATTAAAAGAAACTGGTCTGAAAGCAAGCATGGTCACATACACATATTTAGTTAGATAGCTGAACTGCAGAATAGTGCACTTAAGAAATGTTGGCATTAGGAGCATAACATATGAAAGCTAAAAAGAAGGCAGGATACACAGTGCAGCCAGTAAGGATGCAACACAGTAACTTGCAGTAACTGACATGCCACAAAATGCTGCATGAGAAAAGGGCTTAATTGTCATTTGAATTACACTGTTCCTTGCAGCATTTTGCAGCATTTTACAGTGCTACTGCATGGTACTGCACTGCATTCTGGCTGCTGCTGCAGTTCCTCTTGCTAGGAACCCCGATGTGCACCTTACCTACAGTATCCCTGGCACCAGCCTTAGTCATCTTGCTCTCCCCAGACCTGCTGAGAAAGCCAAATTAAAAAAAAGGCCACATGGTGCCACTATTCCCAGCAGAGATGTGCTGCAGAAGAAGTAGCGTGCAATGAATTATGCAATCCCCATATACGCAGATCCCACAGGGTCCAGTTACATGACCGGAGCTCCTAGAAACATCCTCTGAGCTTTAAACAGTTAACCTGATCACAAACAGCTAGGTTCATGACCCTCTAAGTATGATCATTGAAACTCACAAATCAAGCAAGCTTAGTGAGGAAAGATAAAAGCGAATTGGTTCCAACAGAGCAATTTAGCTGTATGTGCCATCCCTCATAAAAATAAGGTGCCTGTAGTTCAGTTCTCCTGGTCTGATTCCTGAGCTGTTTAGCCAAAAATCAGTATAAATCCATTCCATTTGCTTGCCTGCCTCAGAGGGATAGTCAAATATGAAGATCTTCCTGGCGTATGTAACTTTTAGTTTTGCAAGGAGTAGCAGAGAATACATGACTCCTAACTCTCTGAGGCCCTCCTAGAACACATTGAAAGCATGTCTCCTCTCCCTGGTGGTGAAGCTCAGGTTGGGAAAGAAATTAACCTGAGCCCTGTCCTACAGGATATGACCTTTCTCTTCGGCGTTCCTCAATATGAGATTGCACTTGTTTATGCCTGTAAAAACAATTAACAGGGGTCTAAGCAAGTGTGGGGTTTGTTGGCTTTCTCCAGGGTGAGATTCTATAGGCCCTAATTACCTTTATGTCTGTGACAAAAATACCTCACCAGGGACTTCAAGTTCACTGCCGCCACATTGAGTTTTTACCAGCAAGGCCCAGGGAAACCTGTTTCTTACCTCCGCCTTTGCACAAGGTCAGGAAGGTCATACACAAAACTGTGGGTAAAGTGCCCCTTCAGAGACGGACTGCAAACAGAGTCCAGCAGAAATGATAGAATTACCCTTTTAAATAAAACAAGCAGTCACTGATTCTATAAAAAATATGCTTTACTAAAACACTACAAGTATTTACAAAAGAATTTATGTACAGTCAGACAAAAGGATTACAGTTTACTAGAAATGAAAATAAAAAGTTACATCAGACAGGTTACATATAGAAGAATCTGAACTATTCTCACTTTAAAACCTATTCTTTTACCTGCTGCTGTCTGAAGAAAACAGTGTTCTCTAAGCTGTCTTTCTTACCAGATCTCTAGCTGCAGGGCTGTGGGGTTTTGGATGTTCCAAGTCCAAGAGGAAGTGCTTTCTTCCAGCATGGTCAATTTATTTCTTACTCCTGTGAGGAGGGGTCTCAACCCCTTTGAGTGACAGTCCTCCATTGCCCCCCCCAAATGGGTGTGTGTATATGGTGTGAGTGTGGATGGATGGATGACATCATTCAGGTCAGCTGGCTCGCTCCACACCCACCCCTGCTCTGTCCACTTTTATGATTCTGTTTTGAAGAACGTCTAAGGTGTGTACCCTATGCTACTTGCCTTTTAAGCTGACTGAGGTGTTCAAACTGGCACTCTCCACTCTGCCTTACAGAATCTGTGGCTGAATGTTCTCAAGGCAACATTCCACTGAGCAACGTTTGGCCAATGTTTCCCACAAGAACTGTTTGGTCATGTAACATCAGAAGCACTTATGACTGCAACATTATTATAGTAACACAATACATTAACAAAAAGAAATTACTAGATCAATCTGGTCATGTGTCTGTCACATCTCTCGCCCACAGGAAATGAAGGCGTGTCTCTTTTGGGTGATCCCCCAAGAGACACTGCCATTCATGTAGAGCCTGGGGAATGCCTAAAGGAACATGTCATGCACCCAGCCCTGCCTCAACAGTCCATCTGCACTGGCATTCTGTGCCCCACTTAGATGCTGAATGATCATATTATATGACTGTAGTACTAAACTCCAGTGTAATAACTTTGTGTTTCGCCCCCTAGTTCTATGGAGCCATGTCAAGGGGTTGTGATCTGTGACCACATTGAACTCCCTCCTATACAGATATGGCTGCAGCTTCTGAAGGGCCCACACGATCCCCAGACATTCCCTCTGAACTGTGACATATGTCTCTTCCCTGGGAAGAAGCTTCCAGCTTAGATACACTATGGGATGTTCCTCCCCCTGCGGTGTAACCTGGCTCAGGATGACATCCAGCCCATAGTCTGAGGCATCCACATGTACTATGAACTTTAACTCATAATTGGGGCTAGCAAGCACCAGTGACCCACATAATGCCTCCTTTAACTGTTGGAAGGCAGACTCACAGTCCTCTATCCAGATACATTTTTCAGGCGTTCTCTTTTTTTGTCAGGTCTGTCAGAGGCTTGGCCACATCACTGCAGTGAGGGACAAACCTCCTGTAGTACCCAGCTGTTCCCAGAAATGCCCTTACCTGTTTCTTTGTGGAAGGGTTGGGCCAGGCCTGGATGGCATCAACCTTCGCTGGCTCTGAACAGATGCATTCACTGCCCACCCGGTGCCCAAGGTAGGACACTTCGGCAATGCCTACTTGGCATTTTTCCACCTTAACTGTCAGCCCTGTGGCCTCCAGTCTGTGGAACACCTCCCTCATGTGCCTTACGTGATACTCCCATGCTGCCTGCAGTTTATTGTGTCAGACTGGGACAAGTACCATCACTCACTGTCCAATGTCATAATCTTGGGCTTTGGCTCCATGGTCGTAACAGGCTTTCTGTTGCTGTTGCACAGTGGCTAAGTGCTCCTGAGCAAGCCCCATAAGCTCCTTAAGCCTGGCCCTGAAATTTAGGACATACTCCACAACAGACTCCCCTTGGGAGGAATGGTTACCTTCCTATTCATCCCTGACTAAATCTAGGGACCCCTTCACCCCGTGACCAAACAGAAACTCGAAGGGTGAGAACACTGTGGACTCCTGTGGAACTTACCTGTATGCAAACAGGAGATAGGGCAAATATTTGTCTCACTCCTTTTTGCGCTGGTCAGCAAATGCCTTAAGCATAGTTTTAAGGGTCCCATTGAACCGCGCAACCAGGCCATTTGTCTCAGGGTTATAGGATGAAGCACAGAGCTGTTTCACCCCACACTTTTTCCACAAACTGGTCATTAGGGCTGACATGAAATTTGCCCCCCTGGTCTGACAAAATCTCCTGGGGAAACCATACTCAGCTAAAGATTCCCAGGAGCTCATCAGCCACCTTTTCTGCCTCAATGGAGGACATGGCCACTGCTTCGGGGTACCTGGTTGCATAATCCACAACAACCAGTATAAATTGTTTGCCTGTGTGACTTGGGGTACTCAGGGACCCCACTATGACCATGGCTACCCTCTTAAGGGGTTCATCGATATTAGGCAGGGGCACCAAAGCTGCTTTAGCCTTGCCCCTGACCTTTACAACTTGCTGGCACTGTGGACAAATCCAACAGTAATTTGCCATGTCTGTGTACATGCTCGGCCAAAAGAAGTTATTAGCAACCCATTTTTTTGTGTGGTTAATACCCAGGTGGCCTGAAAAAGGAATGTCATGGGCCAGGGCCAGAAGCTGCTTTCAGTAGTCCCAGGGAACCACCAGCTGCTGGATTACCTCTCCCTCTAGCTCCCTTTGTGGTGTACACTCCCTGTTCAATAGCCCATTCCCCCAATAAGCTGACTTTTTACTCCCTTGAGAGGCCTCAGCACTATCTGCTATCTCTCTCAGTTTTTGGAGGGTAGAATCAGTTCTCTGTACCCTGACCAGCTCCTTCCATCTGACTTTCCCTAGTTCCTCTTCAGAAGGAATGCTGCCCCTAATGGCAACCTCCTCTGCTTGCAGCTGGGGCTCAGGGTTGCTACTCCTAGCTAGCCCTTCACCCACACTAGCCACTTCTTGAGCTGTTGAGGGATGGGTCTGCACAGGCTGTGTCACCCCTTCCTCATACTCAGAAGCTTGCACTTTTGCCTGGCTACACATAGTAACACATACTAGATTTTCCCTGTGGTCAAAATCATTCCCCATGATCACATCCACAGGGAGAGCAGGTACAACTCCCACCTCCTGTACCCCATGGCTGCCCTCCCTGCTCAGGAAGACCCAAGGCATTGGCACTTGGACCACTGGACTTGTGACTCCCTGAGTCTTGGAGAATTGCCCTGGCATAATCTGCTTTGCCTGGATCAGATCCTGCTTTACCATGGAGATGGAGGCACAAGTATCCCTCAATCCTTGGGTTACTGTCCCAGTGACTAGAATAGGGTGCATATGCTTGGTGGAGTTTGGTGGCACTACAGTGTGTGTGCAGTTTACCAAACTGCAATGTCCTGTCTTGGTCACCCCCCAAGCTTTTTCCCTTTACTCCTGTTTTTAGGGCAGTCTTAGGACAGATGCCCCACCTTCTGGCAAATCCAGCATTTGTTTGCCCTCGGCTCTTTGTTCCCCTCAGAACCAGTGGATTCTGTTTTGGGCTTGGGTGCAGGCTGGTTCCCTTTAGGCTGCCCTTCCTGGGTCCCCTTAAAACCATGTGCTTCCCCACCCCCATAGTTCTTATGCCGTGAATGTGGTCTGCATGCCACATGCAAATCAACAATTTCATTTTCATTTCATTTTATTTGTTAACCAGGATAGGACACTGGAACAGGTCCTTTTTCAGGCCCAGCCCAACAAAAATAAAAACATCACATACATTAATCAAATAACAAAGCAAATATATAAATTTACAAGTAACAATCACAATTATCACAGAAGGTAAACATCGACTTCCTAACTATAGAGAACGGATACTTCTTGGTGATTTTAAATGCAACTGGGTAGCAGAGTCCTGTAGTGCTGTTAAGGATTTATTGGTGGATTTTGGCCTGTTTCAATTGATAAATGAGGTGACCAGATTTAACCCTAAAACTGGTTTGGGAACTGTACTTGATTGGATTATAACTGCCCACCCAGACCGGATAAATTATTTTGGTGTGATGCCTGATGTATTGAGTGATCATTGTTCAGTTTCTGTCAGTGGTCAGTCAAGTTGGTTAAGCATCCCCCTAAGTACATTGTATTTAGAACAATTAGATCACTTACATCTGAGCTGGTACATGCTGCCTGCTCTGGCATTGATTGGACAGGGTTTGAGTCTATTAAGGACCTTGATTCTATGCTGGATGTTTTTGTCTCTTGTTATCTTGGGGTGATTAGCAAACTTGCGCCACTGAGGAAAATGCGAATTAGGGCCACCAAACAAAAATGTATTTCTCCTTATTTGTTACATCTTATGAGACTATGGGACATAAGTTGGAAATTATATAAACATAGTCTGCATCCTCGTTTTTTGTTGAAATATAAATCATTAAGGGATCAATGTAAATCTGAAATTCGTAAAGCTAAAACTGCATTTTTTCTCTCGGAACAAAATAAATTCCTTGGTAATCCCAAGAAAACCTAGGATATACTTAATGGTTTGATTGGGCGGTGTAAAAAAGCCCCTGATATTTCTGTTCAATCTGAGACAGGTTTAATTAATGATACATTACTTTACCTGTCTCTGAAGTCTTTAATAGGTGTTTTGGTAATGTGGATAGTTACAGAATCTCTTCCCTTGGAAATTCCTTTTGTGGTGACCCTTCTAGTATTCCAAAGTTGGTAAAAGAGATGGTCCCTTCTGGATTTCACTTTAACCAGGTGTCTTCTGACCTGATTAAGGAATATGTGCTAAAAATGGATCGCTGGCCCTATATTTTTGATGATGGACTAGATTTCTGAATTATTAAGTTAGGGATAAATTCCTTTTCTTGTCCCCTTTCAGTTTTGTTTCATTTTTCTATGTTTAATGGGATTTTCCCTAGCCTTTGGAAGACAACCATAATCACTTCTATTCTGAAATCTGGCAATCCTACTATCTTGTCAAACTATTCTCCAACTTCTCTGTTATCACCTTCATCTAAAATTCTTGAACTAATTGTTTTGGACCAAACTTTTAAGCATTTACAAAAACATAATTTGCTCTCAGATTGTCAGCATGGCTTTAAGCCATGTCATAACACTGAGATGGCCTTGTTGAGGTTCACAGGTGCCATTCAGGGTGCCCTTGATAAAGGGCAGTCTGTCGCAGCACTTTTTGTGGACCTCACCAAGGCCTTCGATTTGGTTGAACATGGCCTATTAAATGGTATACTATCCAGTTTCCATTTTTCTGATAATGTTATTTCTTGGCATTGTAATTACCTTTCCAACAGATTCCATCGTACTTGAATAGGTGATAGCATTTCTTCCCCTAGTGCCATTAAATGTGGAGTACCCCAAGGTTATTCCTCTGCCCTTTGATTTTTTCATTTTATATGAACTCTGCTCCCCTGGTGTGCTCTTATTCATCAATGATTCTTTACGCTGACGATGCAGTGATATATGGTGTTGGTTCAACTCCTAACGATGCTTTGGTTGAGGTTCAATCTGACTTTGATTCCTTCCAAAAATGGTTGTTTACAAATTTTATGGTACTTAATTCAAGTAAAACTAAAGTTATGCTGTTTGCAAATTAAGTTATTTAGCCTAGTAGCTTACATCCCATTGTTACTCGGAATGGAAAAGTTATTGAACTAGTAGATAGTTTTAAATACTTAGGGCTAATTCTTGACTCAAATTTAACTTTTGAACCTCATTTGAATACATTAAGGAAAACTCTTCATCAGAGATTAGGTTCACTTTATAGAGTTAAGCAGTTTTTGACCAGAGACTCTAGGTTTTTACTCGCTCATAGCTTTTTGTTGAGTGTCTTGGATTATGGCATTACTGTTTATTCTTCCTTTTCCTGTAATTTGTTTTGTAAACTCCAGATAACGTATAATTTCATTCTATGCTTTATGTTGGATGTTCCATTTCAAACACATCATTATGTATTTTATAAATGTTCTCAAAGTTTATCTCTCAAAAATAGAATTTTGCACAAACTGGATACTATTATGTTTAAGGTTAAGAATGGTCTTATATCTCCCATAGTTTCATTATTATTTTGTAGGTCTATTAATTTTAGTGGTACTAGATTACAGGCAAAATTTATGTATAAATTTCCCTTGTTTCGCACAGCTTTTGGCCAGAGATCTATTTTGTAGAGGGCTCCCATGTTTTTTAACTCATCACCTGTTGATATTATAGAGAGTATGACAGTGTGGTCTTTTAAAACTAGACTAAAATATTGGATGCTGGATCAGGATGTTTGTACATGTTTAAGTTAAATATTTGATTGTTATATTTGTTTGTCTTATGTAATTTTGTATTATTGTTAAATGTTTTGTATGTTTGTAATATTCTGTATGTTTAAGTATGTTTTGTGACTTGTCCCTGGTAATAACAGGCAGTTTTGCTCATCCTGCTTACATGTATAAAAAATAAAAATAAAAAAATTTAATGAAATTATCAACAGACTTTAAATATTACTTAAAATTTACTTTAAACATATACAATGAGGAGCAGGCACGGAGACAATCAGGCAGGTTGTTCCAAAATAAAGGAACTGCAACAGAGAATGAATGTGACCCAGATTTAGATTTATGAAAAATAAATTGTAGAACAATGCTTTGAGATGATCTCAGAGAAACAGGGGAGTTCCGAATAAACACCCAATCAGCTGAAGGGAATCTCGGGGACAAAAAAACAGCTAAACATCTGACAACCAAAGTAATATGCAATTTTAGATTTAGGGGATAACCAAGATAGATGAGAGTACAGTAAGCAATGAGGAGTTTGGTAAGGTGAATCTAAAACAAAATGGCAAATGCTATTATGTGCAACTGTTAACATTTTGGTTTCCTTAACACCAAGACTGAAATATAAGCTTGCACAGTAATCAAAGTGAGGCATGAGTGAGCCCTGGGCTATTGATTTATGAACCTCAGGAGAGAAAAAACATCTAACTTTATAAAGTACCCCCAGCTTCCGATTTATAGTACGACAGATAGATACAACTTGAGAATTAAATGACAGACACGGATCAAGGTAAACACCCAAATACTTGAATTCATAAGCCTGTTCTAATAGAACACCATGAGTAACTGAAAGAGAAAAAGATGGGTTAGTTTGAAGCATCTTAGAGGTTCCAAACAACATGGATTTTTTTTTTGTATTAAGTATTAATTCAATTTTGACAAACCAGCTGCATACCTCCACAAACTCAGACTCCACAACAGCCGAGAGTTTATCTGATGAATTAGACTGATAGTACAAAACCAAATCTTCTGCACAGAGGGGACAATTACAGAGCTTGAAGATGGAAGGCAACTGGCTAATGAACAAACTAAACATCAAAGGCCCCAAAATCAAGCCCTGGGGCACTCCAAAATTCACCACTGAGGTAGGGGAAATCACAGATCCAAAAGACACATACTGAGAGCACCCTGTAAGATAATCAGTGCACCAATTAACTACTGATTCTGAAAAACCAAGAAGTAACAATTTCTCTACCAACAATCCATAATCAATAAGGTTGAATGCCTTGGTCAGGTCCACGAACACCACCCCAGTCATTAGGCTTTTTTCAAATCCCGATAGAGCGGCGTCAGTGAACCTGACCAAGGCAATCTCAGTTCCATGCAATCCCCGAAACTCATGTTCTTGGTTTGCCAAAACATCATACTTATCCAAGTATTCCGTAACTTGTCTAGCCATCATTTTCTCAAATAGCTTACTAACAGGATTTAAAATAGAAATGTGTCTGAAATCATTGAGTGTCTTGACATTTGATTTCTTTTGGGCTGGAACCACTTTAACACACATCCAGCTGGAAGGAAATTGCCCAGAAACCAAACACAAATTAAAAATTGTACATAATGGTCCAGCAACCAAGGGAGCAACAGGTTGCAGGAACCTGCTATCACACCCGTTCCCACAGTCGTTATATTTTTTGGAAGCGACAATAATAACCTCTTAACCTCCTTAAATGTTACTCTACAGAAACAGAAAGGTGGCCTATTGATTGAAATAGGCTCAACGTCAGGCACATTCTAGGAGGGATAACAACCAGTCTTCTTGCAGCAGGAAAAATCAGAAAATGTTACATTAAGTAAATTAGCAATATCAGCAAGATTAGACATTTCACCCTCACTGGTAATTAACTTTTTCACTGAAGGTTTTTCATTAAAGGAATAATGCCGATAGGGTGGGTGTTATGCTGGGCTAACATCCCACCTTGGGTGGTTCGGCCCGAGGCCAACACCTGAGAAGGGATGTTATCCCAGCATAACACCCACCCTGGAAGGCATTATTCTTATTATACAATTGGTTGTTAATAAAACAAAATGAAAAAGTACATGTAAAAGTAAATTATTTATTTTTTCTTTTTTTTAATGCGTAGGTTTACATTATGAAAAAGCAGTGCTCATTCACTGCACCCCTCCCCGCCCCATGGTGTCACACTTGCAGCCATTTTTGATGTGCACCAGGAGTCTGCGGCGTTGCCCCCCCATATATTAGTATTGCAGTTGCATGTTCTCTCTGTACAGTTTATAGGGGTAGAGAACACTGATGAGAGAGAAACTGAAGGAAGACAAGATAGTGGATAATGTACTGAACTGAAGCACAGTGTTGTGGAGGTGCTCACACAGTCAGTTGCTATGGCAGTGGAGAGTATGAGGGACTGCTGTTAAGCCGATGGTAAGTACAGCTTTACATCTGCGAATGTGTAAACAGCAGAAGAGATCGAGTTTAATTTTGATGTGGGGGTTGGATGTTTACAAAGAGGGGCTACCAGTACAGGAGGAGATTGGTGTGAAGCCAATTGAAGCACGGCTTTCAAGTCTCTCAGCATTGGCAGTCCCCGCCCCCTACACACACTGACTCAGCGCATGTGTTCAAATGCAGGAGATAGTGGAGAATACCGGTTTCTTCACTGTGAAAAAGTAGAAGAAATAATTGGTACACCAAAATAGTCAAACCCAGAACCCTCAACTTTCTCCCAAACTGCCAAACTGTTAATTTTTTCTCATTAAATACACATGCTCAATTAGTGTGTTTTGAGGGCGAGGAGTGGCGATGCTGAGCTGATCGAGGAGCCATGAAATTGGTTGCAGGAGTGGCTAGGAGTGGGGGGTGGCAATTGGGCAAGAGACATGCAGAGACCACAGGTTGGGAAACCATATGAGCTAACCCCCCATAACAGTGACAAAGGACAAATGGCAAATACTATTGGTGATGCTAGTAAAGGAGGGCAGGATGGGGGGGGGAGGGTGGAAGGTGGTTACCCTTAATGCTAGGAGCCTTGGGAGTAAAACTGCAGAGCTACAGGTGCTCATGGCAGAGGGAGAGGTGGACATTGCAGCCATCACAGAAACATGGGCCACCCAATGCAATGACTGGGACCTGTCTGTACCAGGGTACAGGCTATTTTGTAGGGACAGGGTGATTGGGAAAGGAGGGGGTGTGGCACTATATGTGAAGGAAGGACTGAAGTGTGTAAGGGAGGAAGGGGAGGAGGGTAGTACAGAGTCACTTTGGATGCAAATCCAGGATTCCAAGAATAGGATTCTTAGAATGGCAGTGGTGTACAGGCTGCCATCTCAGATGGAAGAGTTAGACAGGGAATTAGCGGGACAGATCAGGAGGACCTGTGAGAAGGGTAGCGTGGTGATTGTGGGGGACTTCAACATGCTATTAATGGACTGGAGTACCCCAACAACTAGGAGCAGAAGGGAGCAGGTATTGCTGGATGCCTTCCAGGACAGCTTCCTGCTGCAAATGGTCAGTGAACCAACCAGATTAGGAAATACCCTTGACCTTGTGCTGACAAATGGGGACTTTGTGAGAGAACTTACAGTGGAGGAACTGCTGTCAGGGAGTGACCTCCACTCAGCATGGCTCACATTGGATATGGGCAAGGAAGGAGTGGAATCTGGCACAGGAGTGCTGGACTTCAGGAGGGCCGACTTTGGGAGGATGGGGAAGTGGTAAAAGGGTACCTGGCCAGAATTCAACCTAATATGGACACTAACCAGAGGTGGGAGCTCATAAGCTGGGGATAGTGAAGGCAACCAAAACCTGCTGCAAGGCCCAGAGCAAGAATTCTAGGGCTAAGAAACTGAGCTGGTTGAGCAAGGAGGTCATGGAAAAGGTAAGGAGGAAAAGAGCTGCCTCTAGGAAGTACAAGAAAACAGGGAGAGGGGAGGACAGGGAGGAGTACTTGATGAAATCAAAGGAGGTGACAAGGGCAGTAAGGGGAGCCAAGGCATCTACGGAACTCAGGCTGGCACAAGCCATTAAGAAGGGAGAGAAGAACTTCTTTAGGTACATCAGGGAGAAAAGGAGCTGTAAGGACCACAGAGTAAGGATTAGGAAGGAGGGGGGTTGGGTGGAAGCAGGGTGCGATAAGGCAGAAACACTAAATGAGTACTTCTGCGCAGTATTTACTAAAGAGAAGAAGGGGTGACACCCAAAGGGGGCAGAAATGGCAGAAATGGGGGGGAGGGGGTGACAGATGGGGAAATCATGGAGGGCAGAGTTCGGGAGGGTTTGAAGGCACTGAGGGTGGATAAAGCACCAATCCCAGATGACATCCACCCCAGGGTACTGAAGGAGCTGGCAGAGGTCCTTGCAGGACCTGTGGCAGACCTATTTAATGCCTCACTACATTCGGGGTGTGTACCTCAGGACTGGAGGATGGCTCACATGGTGCCCCTACACAAGAGTGGCCCCAAGGATGAACTGGGAAACTACAGACCAGTGAGCCTCACATCCATCGTGGGTAAGCTAATGGAGACTATCCTGAAGGAAAGGCTGGTGGCCCTCCTAGAGGCCAAAGGACTACAGGACAGCAGACAGCAAGGCTTCATATGGGGCAGATCCTGCCAAACTAACCTGGTGGAGTTCTATGACTGAGTAACTAGGCAAATGGACAGGGGCCATGCAGTGGATGTCCTGTATCTGGACTTCAGTAAGGCATTCGACTCGGTGCCTCATGGAAGGCTGGGAAGTAAGTTAGTAGGCACAGGGGCAAGTGCAAAGCTGGTGAGATGGGTAGGGAACTGGCTTCAGGGAAAGCAACAGAGGGTGGTGGTGGGTGGGGAGCTCTCACACCCAAGGATAGTGATGAGCAGTGTTCCACAGGGCTCCATGTTGGGATCAGTGTTGTTTGGGATATTCATTGCAGACATATCATTGGACATCAAGAGCAAGATCAGCCTGTTTGCTGATGATACCAAGGTAGGAGCAGTGGTGGATAACCTAGAGGGATGGCAAAGGTTGCAGGATGATCTGGCAATGCTTGAAACCTGGTGAGACACCTGGCAACTAGAGTTTAATGCCAAAAACTGCAAGGTGCTGCATTTTGAGATGAAGAACCCAAGGAGGAGTTAGCAGCTGGGGGAGTGCAGCTAGCCCAGACAGAGGAGCAGAAGGATCTGTGGGTGCTCATTACAGGGTCAATGAACAACTCGGCACAACGTAGGAAGGTAGCTGCAAAGGCCAACAAAATGCTGGGTTGTATTGCAAGGGGTATATCCTCGAGGAGGGAGGAGGTGATTCTGCCACTGTATAGGTCATTAGTTAGACCACACCTGGAGTACTGCGTGCAGTACTGGCACCTGTATCTGAAGAAGGACATTAAGTTACTGAAGACGGTGCAGTGCAGGGTGACAAAGATGATCAAGGGGCTGGGGAACTTATCATATGAGTGGAGGCTGAGGGAGATGAACATGTACTCACTGGAGGAGAGGAAGGATGGGGGGACATGATTGAAACCTTTAAGTACATGAAAGGAATAAACAAGACAGGTACAGGGGGGCTGTTCAAAGTAAGGGGGGGGGGACAGAAGGGGGCCATGATATGAGACTGGAGTGTGGAAGGTTCAGGAGGGAGATGAGGAGACACTTTTTTACAGAGAGGGTGGTGGCTGGGTGGAATGCGCTACTTGCAGAAGTGGTATCCAGTAGAACAGTGGACTGCTTCAAAAGGGGTTTGGACAGGACAAGGGGAGAGTCAATGAAGGGGAAGGGTGGAAGGGAGGCAGCTGCAGAATAAGGGGTGTTAGCTGCACATTCGATCAGACTTGATAGACTTCTAGGCCTTTATCTACTGGCAAATTTTGTATGTTCGTATGATAATTAATTTGATATTTTTTTAACATTTTATGTGGTCAAGAGTGTGCGGGACTAGAGCTGGGATGTTATGTTGGAATTGACCAGTCAGAGCCCAGAATTTTTTCTTGTCATTGTATAATACCAGATAATCAACAGTTAACTGATTGCCAAAATATTTGAGGGTCGGCCCAATTATTTTTCAAGTGATCATTCCAGAAAGCATGCTTAGCGGACTTAACCATCCTACTGACTTTATTACGCAAAGAACTATATACATTCATTGCTGCCATAAAGGGAAAACATTTGTAATCTGACTAGGCTTGATCCTGCCACCTTATCCAATCACACAGATCACCTATGAACCACCTGTTATGTTTACCTCTAAATCTGAGAGAACATAATGGAAAAAATGTATTCTGAATCTGTACTAATTGATGACGAAAAAAAATCAAATGTTTCTTCAGGATACGGTATTAAATCAATAAATGACCAAGCAATAGATAGGTTAGGTTGTAAAGTATGGAACTCAACATGTTTAAAGCTGTGAAACTGGATAAAGCGGGGGTGAACCCTATCCCTCCTAAAATTAAGAACGCAAAAAAATAGCCTGACAATCCGACACAGATTCAGAGAGTACACCAACTTGCGATACAGCATCTAATCTATTAACTATGGCCCAATCCAAGAGGGTGTGATTCCCTGTTTGGATATTCAGCCTAGTTGGATCAATCAATCAATCAAAAATCTTTATTTATTCAGGCGAACATCATTGAGCATAGCTCATTTACAAGATGGACCTGAGTGGTCATAACAAAAAAGGTTACAGAGTGTATACAAAAAACATGATATTGAAATAGCACAAATACAAACATTTATGAGTGAGATAGATATACACTATTTATATATATACAAGGCAAAGGACAGTAAACCAAAACCTAATAAAGGTGAGAAACAAACAGTCTGGTGGGATAAGGCTTGATAATGGTACATGGGGGCAAATATGTTTGTGGTTTGATGTGGAAAGGACCAGAGCAACGATAGAAGAATAGGGATAAGATTTAGAAGGGGGGTGGGGAGAGAGAGGTGGGGGTGGGGGTGGAGGACTAGGGCCTTGTGGAAGCAATTGCATGAATCTGGGATTAGGCTGGTGTACAGCTTTTGAAGGATGTAAGGGGATCAGTGTTTCCATTTTCAATGTCTTTTGGATAGAATTCCAGATAAGTGCCAGGGAATAACTGATTGCAGCTCTTCCATACCGGTGCAGGTGATAGAATCTTCAGCAGGATCAGTTTATTGATCCTCAAGGTGTAGGGCCTGGATGTGATCTGGTTGAAGCAATCAGAGATGTAGGAAGGGAGTTTGTTTGTCAGAGCTTTGTAGATCCAGATAGCAGCATTTTTTCTTCTTCTATGTTGCAGGGATGTCCAGCTGACTGCATTGTAGAGAGAGCAATGATGGGTGCTAGAGGGAAGGTCAGTAATGAATCTAATAGCTCTATGATCTAGGATCTCTAATTAGTTGATGCAAATCAAAGGACTATGACAGGGACTCAAAACCTTTCCCATCCACCGATGTCCAATTAAGATTAACAGCTCCCAATAATACAAAGTCAAAAGCAGATATACATGAAGCATTGCTAAACAAAAAGTCCTTCACACTTGTTACTCCTAACTGTGGTGGATTATAAAGGCAACCAATAGTAAGGAACATTTTGCCCCTAAAATTAAATGAAGCAGTAGCCAATCAGATGTAGAATCAATAGATGCACTAGAACTTAATTAAAGAAATTTACAATTGCTCCTAAAAAAATATAGCAACACCCCTTCCCTTTTTCCTCCCACCCTGATCAACTCTTAGTATCTTTTACCCAGAAACCTTACACAATGAATCCGGAATTTGGTCTTTAAGCCAGGTCTCAGAAACCGCCAATATATCAGGTTGGCAGGTATGTGTGATAACCTCGATCTCACCAAGTTTGGGGATTTGATTACGCACATTCAAATGCATCAGTTTTACCCCATGTGACTTATACCAACTATTAGGTGAGTACCCATTACCCCCAGAAACTCCATTACCATTACCAAAAGCAGGGGTAGAAGGCCCAGGATTTACCTCCACATCCCTAGATAACAAAAGCAAATGAACCAAAAACCACAAAACGAACACAATGACTTAACATACCCAACCCATCTAACCACTGTCGTGAACATTTACCTGATAAATAAAACCTACAATTATAGAGGAATTATTTTTCAAAGGCTAACAAATTGTGTTTGGGAACTGAATGATAGTAGGTAAGCAGAAAGTTTAACATGTAAAATTTTCCTGGTCAAACGAACCTGCATAATCCTCAACAGGTACCCTCATGCAAACCACATTAAAGAGCTACTGACGCCTCAAAGAAAACTTTAAAAAACATAATAATTAGGTACAATTCTGCTTGCATTCCATTTATATGTTATAGATTTCTCCTCCCCATAATTTATTATTAAAGAAATACAGTATGTATGAATATATTATCGTTGTCCCTAAGAGTTCATTTTGAGTTCATCTACCTCTATAGCTTACTCCCTACTTCAAGTCATAATCCTGTGTTGTGACATCACAATCTATTGCCATGGAAGTAACTGTGAGGTCACAAGGAGTGCTCTATGACTTCAGGTAGGGAGAAAGCAGTAGGAATAGATTAATTCTTCAGGAGCAAAGATCCTGTTTTCATGCAGATGACCTCACTACTAAATAATGAGGAGGAGCAATACAGAACTAATGGGAAATACAAGCTGGACCATGCCTAAATATGTTTTGTTAAAGTTCTCCTGAATGTGCCACTAGCTCTTTAAGCAGAACCAAACAACTGCATAAAAAACAAAACAAATACAGTTTAACCCCATAATCAGACCTAACAGTTGTATCATGTTAAATGTACAATACTTTACACCAGGATTTCTGGCCCAGGCCCAACAGCTCACATGAACTCCCACCAACACCCCTTCACTTGGCCACCACAAAGCCGCTGCAATCAGGTGCCACTGCATCTAAACTATAGATAAATTTAAAGCCCAAAACTCCCGCAAGACTGGACTGCCACCACCAATCGGGGAGGTGGCGAGTGGGGTGCGACTTAACTAATTGGGGCGTTGCATGCCTGATCCAGTAGCCAAATGCGCAGGTCATCAGGTACACTTTTAAGAAACTGTTCCTTTACAATTAAATCTTTTATTTGCTCTACAGTCCTTGCTTTAGCTCCGTCTACCCAATGGTCTAAATAAGCACACATTTGGACATGCAGTTCTACATAGCTGTCTCCTGGGCCTTTTCTTACTTCTTTAAGTTTCCATCTATAAGCCTCAGGAGTCAGTTCAAAACATTTTAATAACATTATTTTAACTTTATTACAATCCATGCAATCATTATTGTCCATCCGAACAAATGCATGCAAAGCACGGCCAGTATGTAATGGGATCAGGTGGATCATCCAAGAAGCCTCCTTGTCTAATTTAAACTGCCCACAAACTATCTCAAATGATTTAAAAAAAAAATCCAGATCATCTCCCTCCCGGTATTGCGGGAACATTTTAGAATTAATTGTGGCTTTGTGGGTTGAACCTCCTTTGCCATTACTTACAGTTTGCCACGGTGTTTGCTGGCACAGTTTTTCCATCTCAGTCTTGTGCTGTTGTTCTCTTGCTCACTCTGCTCATTCCTTCTCTCTTTCTTCTTGCATCAGGATCTCATACATACATACATGCAAAGTTGCCAGCAGATTAGACCTATTGGTCTATCTCGTCTGCTCGAGATGCAGCTCCTGATTAAGTTTCAGCAGCTTCCCCCCTCCCTTCATGTGCTTTCTTCTACATGACACACCCACCAGCACCCTGTTGTTAACCCCCCAACCTGCACCTTGCCCGTGTACTTGTCCCACCCCACCTTGAAACCCTCCACTGTTTTCTTTGCCAACAGCTTCCCTGGTAGTACGTTCCAAGGTGCCACTACCATCTCTGTGAAATAGTGTCTCCTCCCCCCATACCTCCCCTCTACTAGCGCTCTGATGAAGCCTGGTAAAGGCTGGGTGAAATGTAAGAGTCTTAGTTACCATGTCTGAGCTATAATAGTGTAACAGCCAGTTTTATTGCATCTTTGCACTGCCACTTTGGCTTTTTGAATAAAGTGTAATTTTGCTTCAGTTATCCAGACCCTAATTTGATCCCCACCCCTAGGTTCCTCAGTTGACAGATCAACCTTCTATGTGGGATTGAATCGAAAGCCTTGCTGAAGTCCAAGTACAGAACATCAACCAGCTTTCCATTATCCTGGGATCTTGTCACCCAGTCGAAGAATTTGACTAGGTTGGTCTGACATGATCTCCCCAGACGAATCCATGCTGACTTTCATCTTGAAAGCCATTTGCCTCCAGGAACTCCACCATCCTCTCCTTCATGATGGCCTTCATCAGTTTCCCCACAATGGATGTCAGACTAACTGGTCTGTAGTTTCCAGGTTTATCCTTCAGTCCACTCTTGTCGAGTGGCACAGCATGTGGTGTCCTCCAGTCCAGGGCTACACATCCTGATTGGAGGGAGGAATTGAATAATTCTGTTATTGGAGCAGCCAGGACATCTGCCAGTTCCTTTAGAACTCTGGGGTGGATCCTGTCTGGTCCTGGTGCCTTATCAGTCCTCAAAGACTTGAGCCCCTCCCTCACCCTCCCCACTTGGATCTCACAATCCTTAAGTGTCCCCCCATCCACTGTCCCTATCCTGCCTCCGGCTTGTGGTAACTGACCCTCCCTTTCCCTAGTAAAAACTGAACAGAAATACTCATGAAGTACTTCCGCCTGCTCTACTCTTCCTTCAGCCAAACCCACTTCTTTCTTTAACCTGTTTATCTGCCCCCATTTCCTTCTCTCCCTGACATATCTATAAAATTCCTTCTCCTCTTCCCTTATCCGTTGTGCTAGTCTAAGCTCCTTAGCTGCTTTTGCTGCTCTTACCTTTCTACTCACTTCACTTGAGATCCTGCGGTACTCTTCCCTATCTGACTCCCGGCAGGAATGCTTGTACTGTCTGAAGGCCAACCATTTCTCCCTCACCCCCTGCTGCACATCTCTGGACCACTAACAAGGTTTTCTGACCCTAGCTTTCTTATGATGGGATTTAGTGTAGACTTTTTTAGCCTCCAGCAAGCCCCGCTTCAGAAACACCCACAGACTCTCTGTGCTCATGCCTGGCCTGATATTTTTTAAATGCTCCCTGAGTATGTCAGCCATCTCCCCGAAGTCAGCTCCCCTAAAGTCTACCTCAGTCATTTTGGTCTGGTTCCACTCCTTCCCCAGGCCTAAGGTGAAGCAAACTACTGAGTGATCACTCTTTGCTAGGGGGTCCTCCACTACCAAATTCTTCACCTGGTACCTGTTTGCAAGTACTAAGTCTGGGATGCTACCCTCCCATAAAGTCCCCCAATACCACAGTCCCTCCCCCACCTCTGCTGCGCTGTTTGCTAATACTGGCTACCAGTTCATTGTGTCTTTCCAACTGCATGGGTGGCCTGTATATAACCCTCAGGTTGACCTTCCTTACCATCTTGCAAGGTGGCCCATACTGCGTCCACATTCCCCCCCATGTCCTCATCCTTGCTACACTCAATCCCTTCTCTAATGAACAAAGCTACCACCCCCCTTGCCAACTGTCCTATCTTTCCTATAGGTTGTGTATCCCAGAGCTTCAGGTCCCAGTCATGGCACTGTGTGGCCCAGGTTTCTGTTACAGCTGCTATGTCCACCCTCCCTTCTGCCAAAAGCGCCTGCAGCTCAGGCATCTTATTCCCAAAACTTCTTACATTAATCAAGACCACCCTCCAACCTGACTCCCCATCCCTATCCATCTTCCCTAGCCCCCTCCCCTTTTTTGAGTTTGAGCCTGCCATCTCCACCTGCTCTCTTAATGGGGGAAGAGGCTTCTGACGAACCTTTTCCCTTTTCTCTTGCATAAGGATCTCATGCAGGTGAATCATGTCTTTTTCCTCTACCTCCAGTCTTATTTTCTTCCTTTCAGCCTCCAGCCTTGCCCCCTGCAGTTTGGCATCCTTCAGTGCAAACTCTGCCTTCAGGATCTCAAGCTGAAGTTGATTGGGCTGCACAGTTTTTCCAGCTTGTGCCACAAGGTGCCCCCCTTGCTCAGCTTCTGTGACCTCAGTCTCGCTACCTGGGTCACTGTCCTCAGTGACCGCCTGCTGATCAGGTATTGGGCCATGCCCATATGAGACCATCTGCCCCCCTGCAGCCGGTCATGTGCCAACAGGGCTTCCATGAGTGCACTCTTTGTCATGCCCTCATAGACAATCCCCCTCTCTGTGCACAGCTCACAAAGCTGCTGTACATGAAATTTGACATAGCCTGAGGAGCTCATATTCTCTAGCTATGCTTCACCAAGCTGTCTAGAAAAAAAAACAGTAGTAAACAATTGCAACCTTTTGAAATCCTGTTTTGTGACTGTTAAGGTATATTTCTGCTGGCACTCCATCACCAGTGTGCTGTCTCTGTCTCTCTCTCTCAGAGTTCCTGCCTCACAGGAAAGCACATTGTATGCTGCTCTGCACTGATATCAGTTACAACACTGATCCCACCACGCTACCACCAATGTGACAAAAAAGCCTCACCAGGGACTTCAAGTTCACTGCCACCACCATGGGTTTTTACCAACAGGACCCAGGGAAACATGTTTCTTTCCTCCTCCTTTGCACGAGGACAGGAAAGTCAAACACAATAACTGTGAGTAAAGTGCCCCTTCAGAGATGGATTGCAAGCAGAGTCCAGCAGAAATAGTAGAATTACCCTTTTAAATAAAACAGTCATTGATTCTATAAAAATAGATGCTTTACTAAAACACTACAAGTATTTACAACAGGATTTATGTACAGTCAGACAAAGGGATTATAGTTCACTAGAAATGAAAATAAAGGAAGTTACACCACCAGACATGTTGCAGATAGAAGAATCTGAACTACTTTCACTTTAAAACTTATTCATTTGCCTGCTGCTGTCTGAAGAAAACACTGTTCCCGAAGCTGTCTTTCTTACCAGATCTCTAGCTGCAGGGCTGTGGGGTTTCAGATGTTCCAAGTCCAAGAGGAAGTGCTTTCTTATAGCACATCAGTTTATTTCTTACTCCTGTGGAGAGAGGTCTAATTCTTTAACCCAGAGTGGCACACTAAGCCTCAACCTAAGGTGTCAACCCCTTTGAGTGACAGTCCTCCACTGCCCCCCCAAATGGTTGGGCATACGTGTGTGTGTATGTGGTTTGAATGTGGATGAATGGACAACGTCATTCAGGCCAGCTGGTTCACTCCACATCCACCCCTGCTCTGTCCACTTTTATGATTCTGTTTTGAAGAATGTACAAGGTGTGTAACCCCATGCTTCTTGCCTTTTGAGATGACTGAGGTGTTCAAACTGGCACTCTCTAATCTGCCTTACAGAATCTGTGGCTGAATGTTCCCAAGGGAACATTCCACTGAGCAACTTTTGGCCAATGTTTCCCATAAGACCTGTTTGATCATGTAACATCAGAAGCCACGTTTTGTGCCCACTTATGACACCAGCATTATTACATTAATACAATACATTAACAAAAAGAAGCTGACTTCCCTCAAGGACCAGTATACGGTGAGCCTGATGGAGAAGGCTGAATATGCCTTATTCAAAACTCATGCCCACTACATTGAACAGGGAGACAAAGCACGCCACCGTCTTGCCCTGAGGCTTGAAAAACAAGAGTCTAGAATAGTGTCTGCCCTCTCCTTCCTGGATGGTGATTCCCTCCTTACTACACCGAGGGAAATTATTCAGGAATTTGAAAATTACTATCATCAACTCTATAGTGCTCCCAAGCAAGCCCCATCTAGTGAGGAGATCATGACCTATCTGGCAAATATTACTGTTCCTTCCCTAACATTTGTACAGCAGACCTTTCTTACCAATCGCATTACTTCACAGGAGATTGCTGAAGCCATTCGTTCCCTTCCATTAGATAATGCCCCTGGGCCAGATGGCTTCCCATCTAACTTTTATAAAGTATTTGAAAAAGAGCTGACACTCTTGCTTCATCAACTAGTCACCTATTTTTGTGAATCTGGTCTCTCAGTTCCGGCACTGTTAGAAGCACTTATTGTGGTGTTACCAAATCCAGGCAAACCTAAAGATAGGGTCACGAACTATCGCCCTATCTCTCTTATGAATTATGACATTAAGCTATTTGCCAAAATACTGGCCATATGTCTAGCGTATGTGTGGACAGATCTAATTAGCCCAGAACAAGTCAGATTTGTAAAAGGCTGATCCTCCTCTGATAACTTAGGAAAGCTTTTTGTATCTTCTCTGTGTCCAGGGATGCACCCCAGCCCATGGCATTGATCTTTCTGGATGCAGAGAAAGCTTTCGATAGAGTCAGCTGGCCTTTTATGTTTGATGTTTTGGCTAAATTTGGTTTTCCGTCAGACTTTATCCAGTGGATTCAGGTTCCATACTCACAGTCCACTGCTAAAGTTTACTATAATGGGATGTTCTCTGCTGCATTTCCACTTTGCTCAGGTACAAGACAAGGTTGCCCATTGTCTCCATTATGGTTTAATTTATATCTCGAGCCTTTGCTTTACCATCTTAATACTTCCCCCATCTCAAAGGCATCCCAGTCATCCCCTTCGACATCAGGCTCTCTGCATATGCTGATGACATTCTACTCCATGTATCTGATCCAGTGACCTCCATACCAGTAACGTTATCCATAATTAAAAAAATTGGTAACTTGTCCAACTACAAATTAAGCCTAGAGAAATCAGTGGTTATGCCGTTAAACTTCTAATTCTTTCAGTCAGACATTAGTACATTTCATCTAACCTGGGCCCCCTGAATTAGATACCTTGGTATCAACCTGGCTCCAAATGTGGCTCAATTAAGGAAACTCAGCTTGAATGCTCTTATCACGGTAATCCATCAGGATTTAAATAGATGGTCCCCTTTACTTTTCCCTCTAGGGTAAGGCCAGTATCATTAAAATGAATGTCCTTCCTCGTCTGTTTTATCCCCTAAACATGCTGAACCTTTATCTTCCTCTAAATTGGTTCAAAAAAGCCTATAGTATCATCTCCGGGTTTCTTTGGTCCAAGAAGCCCCCCAGGCAATCTTATATACTACTGGAAGCCCCAAAACAAAATGGCGGCTTTAAGTTGCCTAATTTTATCATTACTATTCGACTAGTCATATGGCAAAATAATTTCACTGGACTTCAGCCGCTCCTCCATATGAGCAACCCAAATACCTCCCCCACTGACTTCAAATAGAGTGCCATATGATATCTGAATCAGCTATCTCTCCACATAGCTTTCTATTTATTGCCCCCAAGAACTTGCCATCGTCTCTTTGTAATAACATGATTAACACTTTGCTTAAAGTTCACACCCAGCTCTGCTAATCCCTCAGATATGATAAGCTTAAAGATATCTCTCAGCCACTGTGCTACAGTCCCAGTTTCTGGATAGGAGGGCAGATGGTAACTCCTGGAGGAATGCCAGTTGATGCAGACATCAAGATTAGTAACCTGGTTACTGAAGGGAAGATTGGAACTACCCCAGAACTGCTAGCTCAACTCCAGCTCCTGTCTAAGTATGCTTTTGGTATTTACCAGATTCAACATTTATTACTTAGTTGGTTTGGTCCAATTCCTTGGTGTATTGACCATGGTGATCTCCTCTGCATGTTTCAAGATATAGCTTGGCAACCGCATGCTGTATCCCAATTTGCATCCACTTTATTTTCCAAATTCTATCCTGGTTTGCAGGGGCAGTCCTCATATTGGTCCTCCCAGTTTCCCACCATGGTATTTCAGTGAGAGCAGATATGGTGGGACCTCTATATTCACTTCTCCAATGATAGGCTCCACCTGACTCAGTTTTGCATATTACATAATATCTACTTCACTCCTGCTAAACTGGCAGCAATGGAGAGGCTACCTGATCTGCTATGTTTCAGGTGTGGTCAAGAGTCTGGCACCCTGTTTCATGTTTTCTGGGACTGTCCCAAAATTACCCCTCTTTGGCAGTTTATTCAGTCTAAGATGGACCCCCTTCTGGGGCTAGAGGATGTGTTTACCCCAGAGATTTGTATGGTAGGAGACTACTCACAAATCAAGTGAAGGAACGGTGGTACTATATGTCTCTCATTTCCCTCTCTGTTAAGTGTGTAGTCTTGCATCACTGGAAAGACCAAACAGCTATTTCATACTCAGAGTGGTTGAATGAATTTTTGGCCAACCTTCGCTTAGAAAAAATGATCTCCAGTCTAAGGGGCAGACTAACAGTCTAGTATAAAAGACTGGGAAAACTACTAGCTCTGTATTCACTCCCCTCTGCTCCATGAAACAAGTATCTGGATAATCTTTTGACCCGATTCTTTACTAGTTTTTATCCATATTTGATGCATCTGTGTTAACTCACAATAATTTAACTGGACAGGTAGTTATTTACACACCTAGCTTGAATAATTAGTCTTTAACCCCTAGTGAATAGTGTGTAGAACATTTCTCTACCCTTTTGGGGTTCCCCAAGGTTCTCAAAGTGGAGGGGGGCTGGGGAGGGGGGAAAGGGAGGGTCCTGGGTGGGATGGGGGTGGTTTTACTACTTTACTTGTACTAAAGGGTGGTAATGTTGGTTTCTGCTGTTTGTACCATCATGTCATCCCTCTAAATGTTACTGTGCTCTGTTGGAAGAAAATTTAATGAAGTATATTGAATTAAAAACAAAATGAAAGAAGTCGCAGGTACTACTTGCAGAGGGATTGAAAGAATGGCCACTTACACTAAAAACAGTTTGTTTTCCCTTTCTATTTATGCCTCCTTCCTGTGTCTCCAGTGCCTGCCTCTTTCAAGAGTTCCCAAGGTGTACCCTGCCACATAGCCTTACATAGATATGGCCACCTGCCTCCATTGAGCCTTGGTTTTCCTCCCAGATGTAGAAGGGATGAAGGGGATTTACCCACAAACTTCATGTTTCAGCAGGAGGCATGATGCAGGTGAGGTGGGGCCCATATGTACCTGAATCCATCATTGTGGGGTGATGGGGCCATTTTCGGTTGTTTCTTTCTGCCACAAGGGATGTGGCATGTGAAGATATCAATGCACATGCAAGCTATGCATCCCAGCACACCAACATCAGTGACGTTCCACGCTCCTGCTGGCCCTCCAGCTGCACTACCATCTGTGGTCACCAAGGTGGCAGTATTGCAGTGGAGGATGCAGCCCTCCCTCCCTAGAGGAAAAATGGATCCTCTTGCTGGCACCTGATGACCAGGTCACTGGCCTCGTGAGGGGTAGTGCTACTGCTTGGCTGACAGATTAAAACATTGTTTAATGTTCATGATGATTTCATGAGCATTACTAGCAGTGATACTGATAATAATGTTGTGCCCTGGTGAGCTGGGTCATGAAGGAGGAACCAAATCTTCCTCACAGATATAAGTGCCACCTCAAGCAGGTGTTGTAGTGAAGGGACACTAGGTTCCTAGCTGGGTGGATGGAAGCACCCCGCAAGGAGAGGCAGGAGTCATACTCAGAGGTCCAATGAAGCAAGGACTTTATTCAGCAGGATGGATGACAGTGGGCATGGAGGCAGGTGTCAACAACAACAACAGCAGCAGCTGTGCTGTGCCAAGTAATAAATATCTATGCAATAAATAGATAAAGCAATATTCAGTAAATAAAGCAACAAGGTGCACCTTTGCCTAATTATGTACTGTTATTCTATTGCAGCTGTGTGTTTCTATGGTACTGTTACTACCTGGTTGACTACTGCTAGCCTAGTTTTTTATGTTCACACTGCGTGTGCATGCACGCAGTGAACATTTTGTTATGAGAGTTCGGTTTTGAGAAGTGTGACACTGTCGGTCCAATGCAGAACAGTCAGCAGGGGGTGTATCAGGACCACACCAATCATCAGCCAGGCTGATCATGACACAGTTTTGGCTTGCTGTGTGGAAACGGTCATGTGCTTGAAAAAAAAAAGCCAACCCAATCATGGGTTGGCTCTTTCCTTTGATGTACGCCACCCAGCAAGCAGAGCTGATCTCCATGATTAGCTCTGCTGTCATGAGTTTAATACCCCTGCTGAGGAATTTCAAACATCCAGGAAGAGTCCCGCGCTCTTGTGGATGCCAGCTGTAACACAGAAAACCATCCATCGATGTCTGTTGCTGGTGCCCCTGTAATTGTCTCACCACCACAACACTCCCTCTCAGCACCCACCGCCTCCCCCCCCCACAAACATAACACTGACACCGGGGTGTCCAATCCTCCAGTGTCACCACCTTGTATTTTTTTTTCCCATGGTTCAGCACACCTGAGTTCAGCTAAACATATTTTTAAAAAGTATGAAGAAAGCTGAACTCAGGAAAATGGAAGCCAACATGAAATGAGGGCTTAAAGTGATAGAAATTGGGGTATTAAACTCAAGCAGTAATAACCGGGCATGTGTGAATGCATATGTATATTCTGGGAATATGCATATGCAATCTTGCATGGCCTCATCATGGCTTCTGAGTTTAATAATTCTCAATTCTAGTCCACTCACCACCTTAATACTAGCTTGACCAACCTCCCACATGTCATTTAATGAAGGGGGTGTTGATGGTAGGGTGTAGGAACAGTCACTGGTGGAAGGAACACCTAGGCAAGTAGAAGGAAAATGCAGAAGATATTTTATTTATTTAAAAGTTCTACCAGGAAGGCATACTGAGCAGAAACACTGCTCGATTCCAGATGCATCCTGGGGGTAGAGTAGAGTACAAGGAGAGTATGAGTACAACATTGAATAACGAGGTCCAGAAAATACAGTAATGGAGTACACAGTGCAATACAATACCATATATAAGTACCAAGTACAGTGTAAAAAATACAAAATAATACAATGCAGCAGCTGAAGATTGGGGCAGGGTAGTTGAGATACTTAAGGTAATATACACCCATGCATCATAGTGCTGTGGTTTAGTGCTTATTACTGTAATAGGAGGAGCTGGCCTTAGGGCTGACAGAATATTTAGTTGCATGTAAAGGAGGAGGAGGAGAAATGTGCTTTGAATAATGAATTGAGTGTTGGGTGGGAGAGGCGAGCCGAATGCCTATGGGGAGGGAATCCCACAGTTTAGGCATGCAGTATTTGAAGGCTGCCTGGCCTGTGGTGGTGGACATGTGTGGCATGGATAGGAGCCTGGCTTCTGTTCTCCTTAGTGCATAAGCTAGAAGGGCAGGGGCAGACAGTAAAGAAGCAAGGTAGGTGGGCAGGGACTAGGTCCAGAGCTTGGCTGTGATCCGAGTGCAGTGGGACAGCCTTTGGTCCTGGAGGGAGGTGAAACCCAGGGTCTGGTAGAGGGTGCAATGATGGGTAGTGGGTGTACAGTCCAGGGCAAAACAACAGAAAGAGTGGCAGAGTGGGTCCAGTCTGGCTAGGGTGGACTTGAGTGCAACACTGTAGACTATGTCTCCATAGTCAAAAATAGGGAGGATCATTTTCTGTACCGTGGCGTGGCACGCCAGCAGCAGAATGCAGCTATGATTTCAGTATAGAGCCCCCAACCTAGGGTGGCGCTTTTTGTGGATGGCATCAATGTGTACAGAAAAGTTGAGGTGCTGGTCAAGGCAGACCCCGAGATATCTAAAGGAGTTACAGTCCTCCAGGGATGTTCTGTCCTGGGTTTGGATTTTGGGGTGGTGGGGAGCCGCAAGAGTCTCTGCCTAGTGCTGAAGGTCATGGAGACTGTTTTCTTGGCATTGAGGGAGAGTTGGTTTGTGTGAAACCAGAGCTGAGCATTGTTGAAGTCCTGCTGTAGTCAGGTCGCCACATCAGTGGGTGTGGGGCTGAATTATACAGCACAGTATCATCCTCATTTATGTGAATGGATGTGTGAGGGCAAGCAGAGGACAGGTCATTTAGAAAAATGGAAAACAAGAGTGGTCCAAGGACGGAGCCCTGTGGCACACTGGTAGAGACAGGAAGGGGTGCTGAGATGGTGTTGCCAATAAAAACTGATTGGGGCTGGCCCGGTGGCACTGAGGGTTGAGGCGCTGGACGCCACACCTTGTTCCACACCGGCGACCCGGGTTTGGGAGCAGACTCGGGCCCCCTGGTGGGTCAGCCGGGGATGATAGACTGGAGCATCCCATGACAGCTCACCTACTCTGGGGAGGGTTGAGGCCACTGACCACACACTTGCCTGACTCCGAGTGGAGGCTCGGAGTACTGCAAGCCCCTAGTGGTAGGGGACGGGCGGTCGCTATACAGCATGATGTTGGCACTCTGTGCCTTGATGTCTGGGGTCTCATGCTGTAGGGGAGAGAGAAAGAGGAAAAATAGCCTGCCATTGCCGGGAAGACAGAGCCCTGGAGACATGCCCTCAAATGTGCCTTCACCCACCAGATGGCCCCGGACCGAGGAAACATAAGGTATGGGGTAATAGGGACTCTGCCCCATCCCCTCATGGGGGTAAACCATAGCGCCATGAGGTTCCTGGGGTCATTCGGGTAGGGTGGATGCAGAGGGATGTCTGCCTAGGAGCTCCCGATGGGTTGGAGATGGCAGGCTGGGACAAGTGGAATAAATAGAGATTTAAAAAAAAAAAAAAAGATTGGGATCTACCAGCCAGGTAGGAGTGGAACTATTTGGTGGCTACACCAGAGAGTCCAACGAGTGACAGCCTGGACAGGACGAGCGAGTGGGAGACAGTGTTGAACACCTTTGCAAGATCGACAAAAATTGCTGAGGTGATGTGGCCCTGGTCCATACCAGTATGGATGGAATCGGTGAGCCATAGCAGGGAGGTGGCAGTGGAGTGGGTCTTCCTAAAACCACACTGGTAAGGTGTGAAAAAGGATGAAGAGTCAAGGTAGGAGGATAATTGGGCAAGGACCAGGTGTTCCTGAAGCTTAGCCAGTATGGAAAGAAGGGATATAGGGTGGTAGTTTCCAGGGATGGATGGATCACCACCTTCAGAAGAGGGATGACTGTGGCATGCTTCCACTCTGATAGGCTAGAGGTTAAAGTGAAGCAGAGGTTGTAGAGTGCTACCAGTGGGGAGGCAATGGCAGGGGAAGGCAGGTATAGCATTTTGGAGCCCAGGCCAGTGGGGCATTTACCTTTGGATGGGTTTAAGGTAAGTAATGCATGTAATACTTCTTGCGGGGTAACCTGGTGGAAGGAGAAGGAGGAGGCTTGTGGAGGGGGTGAGGGGGATATTGATGCAGAGGGGAGGGAAGACAGCAGAGAGGAGAGGCAGCTTGTGAAGAAGAAGTTGAATTTCGAGGCTACTACAAGAGGGTCAGTTTTGGTCAAGCTACCTAAGTTTAATGCAGGGGCTGGGGACTGAGATGGTGGGGAAAAAAGAGATTTGACTGCCTTTCAGAATTTGGCTGGGTGGTTTAGGTTTGTGGAGAAGATGGTGTTGAAATAATTTGCTTTTGCCTGTCTGATTAATCTCATGCAGGTGTTGCATAGAACATGATATCGTAGATTATCCGTGGCTAGGCTGGAGACTTTGAAGGATTTCCATGCCTTATCTCTAACTCTAAGGTTGGTAATGATGTCAGCTGTGATCCAGGGCAGGTGAGCACCCCTCACCTGCACCCATCTGAGTGAGGCATAGTAGTCCCAGACAGCAAGGAACCTGGACTTGAAATAATCCAGGGTGAAGTCGATGGTGGTTGCCCGAGGGATGCCAGACCAATCAGTATTTGCCAGGTCATTTAGAAGTGAGGTGAGGTCAAGGGATTTATAGAACCTGGTCAGAAGGGTTTTTGGGGGAGGTGCCTTAGGCCTGAAGATTTCCTTACTGTGTAAGTCATATGATGATCACTTATCGAGTCTGGTAGGAGGCCTGAGGCTATTACATGTTTGGGGTGGGAGGTGAGGGCCCAATCAATGAGAGAGTGGTTTGGGGATTTGAGGTTCAAGTGAGTGGGCTCGGTGATCAATTGGAACTGACTGAGAGTGGCCACTTGACTGTGCAGCTTGGAGTTGGCACTGGTGAGCCAGTTCCAATTGAAGTTCCCAAGGATATAAAGCTCTCCTCCTGATGCCATGGATTTTAGGTTGGCGAGGTGTTCCAGTATATCTGGCAAGGTGGCATCAGGTGGGCAGTAGGATCCAGTTATGAATATAGGTATAGTGTGGGGAAGGGATAGTTTCAGCGTTAAGGTGTCGATGGACAGCGCTAGCATGGGTGCTGATACTTGGGTGAATTGGAGCGAGGATGTAACATACATGGCTATGCCACCACCATGTTTACACCCAGGATGATTGTGATGAATGACAGTGTAGCCAGGGATAGTGACCTCAGTGTCTTTGATGTGGGGTTTTAGCCAGGTCTCAGAGATAATCAAAATGTCAGGCCATAGAGATAGGGCAAGTTGTTGCATGAGGGTTAGTTTGTGTAGCAGGCTGCAGACATTTACAGTAGGTGAATCAGTTTTAGGCCCTAAGGGAGTTGAAGGGAGGAGGGTGGGATATGACATAGGATGGGGTATGGTCCAGGCTTTAGCTCAACATTTCCAGATAAGAGGAGTAGGAGGTTTATCATAAGTTAAGTGAAGGACCGGGTCAAAGGAAGTTTGTGTAGAGACTCTGGTGTCTTATTTGTGAGTGCAGAGGGCACTTGTGTGGAGAATTTTAGGACTATTAGGCCAGCGTGGAAGGACGGCGGAAGAATGGCTGAGCCTGCAAAACTGTAATGCGGATGAGCCACAGGTAGTAGCCCTGTGTGGGAGGTGGCAGAGGGAGATTCAAGTGGCTTTCAGGGTACTATATGCCAGCACACATGCCTGCAATTTGGGACAGGAGGATGGAAGAGGGACACAACAGGAGCAAGGATGGAGATTAATATTAGGGAAGGCAACATGGTGACGCAGCTTTGAATGGGATGTAACAGATTGATAGCTGTAGTGACCACTAGTGGTAGGAGCAGATAGTCTGCAAATGGTAAAAAAAAACTAATAGGTTTCACACCATCACATGGTGAATACTATAAAACTCACTGTTCACCAAGGGGGGTGGTGGGGCAGCCGACATGAAGCATTGGTGGGGTCCTCCACTCCCATCCGGGTGAAGACTTGCATCTCAGCCAGTAGTGTACCTGTAGTTGGTGAAGAGGAGATGAATGGCGGCCTTGAGCTCTGGGGAAGGGATCCTTCTCCTTGCCCTCATGACCACCCTCGGTGGGGGGAGGGAGCTGTTAAACTGCTGAGAAAAGGAAGAAAAAGCAGGATTAATACAGGTAAAAAGAGGAGTGGCTGGACAAGAATGGGGGTGGGGGGGTCTCAGGAGTAAACCTGTTTTGAGGGCTTTAGCTGCCTGGTATTACTTGGATTATAACACGCTGGGAGGCATTCCTTAGCGTAGCAGCTTCCTAACTCAGTTGAGATTGTGTTGGTACTCGGTATTAACTCATGCTTGGTTCAAATGTGGCCAAAATTACTTAGATTCTCTAAGCAGACACAGTTCTGGTTTGCATGTAAAAACAGCTTTCAGCATTTGGCAAGAGAGCTAACTCACAAAGCACTAGGTGGTAAGCACACTTACATGCTGTAAACAGAGATTTAGCTCAAACCAAAGTTAGCTCACACTTAACTAATTATAAAAAATGTGAGGATTAATTTCGGAAACTTGATGAACACTGGTAGTGCGTGCTGAAGCACAGACAGAATTTAGAGACAATTAGTTAAAATTATCTATCTAAAATCAAATAAAGACAGAATTTTAACAGTTAATGCGGGCAGAATATAGTTAATTAGAAAATGGTCTTTTTATTTCTTGGCATCTGATTGGCTAGTACCCTTGCCACGGGGGTACATTAACTTTCAATAGATGCCCAGGAAATAAAAAGTACCAGCCTATAGTGCCCTTTCACCCACTTAAGTATCTTGATGCCCACATTGCTTCCTAATTGGCTAACACAACTAATTATCATTTCAAATCACCGCCATCTTTTTTGTCGTTTGCGAGAGATACTACCCATGTCAAAACAGCCCTACCACAGACACACAAAGGCACAACCATGACAACTATGTTGCTGTTAAAAAAAAACAACTTAAAGTACTTTGAAATCGCCACATGAACATCAGTTTAAGCTGCCCATAATACTTTTCTGACACCCCCCGCCTGCCCGTCAAGAGTCCTCGGTCAATTTCCACAAAATACTATCAAAATTTAATAAATGTTCCAGCTGTGCATTCTCTCACACCTGCCTTCCAGGGTTAGTGCTCTAGGGAAGTGAATAGTGGCTGCCAGTACTGAGACCAAGTATCCGCTAATCGACCTCCTCCTGCAAACTCCACGGACCTTCCCTCCATACTCTGCTTCTCCACAGCTTGCCCGCAGACAGCCGCCTGCCCACCACCTCTGCTCTGCATCCGATGTGTACATTTTAAAAATTTAAATCTCCACTAGTGCTGCTGCCGACCGTAAACTACGACTCCACATTCACTGCCTCCTGCCTGACCCCGATTACATTGCCAGCTTCTACAACTCAACTGCTGCTTGTTTTAAAAAAAAAAGAACCTCCAGGTTTAAATCTGAGGTTGGGATCAGAAATAACAACTGACTGTGTCTACAAACTGCGCACCTCTGTTCCTATACCAACCACGATCCCGATCCTCCAGCCCTCAGCCCAAGCAACATGACAGGGCTAGTATTTTCTTCACAGAAACAGCCCAGCACAGTCTCTCTTAATTTCCTTGTAGTGTGCGGCACTTCACAAAATGTGTGTGTCTGCGTGTGTGTGTGGGGAGGAATGGAGTGCTACTAGTAAAAATTTAAAAGAAAAACCACAGCCTGCATCTCTCAGTGTGTTGTACAGTTGCTGAGGACAGTGCACCTTGTCAAAAAACGCAACTGTGACACTCGATCTCTGCAGATGTGTCTGTATAGAGCAACAATAACAACAAACTCCAGTATTAGGCTCCTCTAGGAGGAGGAACTATTTTATTATAAAACTTATTTTAAACTACTTATTTTTAACTAATTTTAAACAGCTTGTTTTATTAAACTTTTTTTTTTATAGTGCCGATTTTCTAAGCGCAATAATACCCTCCAGGGTGGGCGGTATGGGCAATACCGGGCCTCATTATGCCCCTGGGTGGTCCGGTATTGCCCAATACCGCCCACTCTGTCAGATGTGATTGCTTGCATAATACAGTCTGAAATACATGGACCTTCCTAGCTGAAACAGCCAGTACAGGCTAGCGATGGCAATTAATTAAATTAAAGTACCATGCTAAACCAGTTAAAAACAGACTTTTGGTAATTAATTTGATTTAAAGTACCATGCTGAAACAGAGAAAATTAGTCTCCTTGCTGTAAAATCTTATCTAAAAGCTATTAGCAATGTATGGCAACATTAAAGCAGGGAGTACAATCCGCACAGTCGAAGTTTTTGAATTTTTAAAATGGCACCAAAAACAGTCCTCCACTCCTGTCCAGGTGAAGATTTGCATCTCAGCCAGTAGCGTACCTGTAGTCGGTGAAGTGGAGACGAACGGCAGCCTTGAGCTCTGGGGGAAGGCTCCTTCTCCTTGCCCTCATGACCACCTTGGGGGGGGGAGCCATTAAACTGCTGTAGTCTATGAAGGGGAGATGAACGGGTATAGAATGGTGCCGCTGGGGCAAGATTTCCAGTGGTGAGGTGGTTCCATGCAAGGTAGCAAAGAGGGTTAAGCAGTTTCTTTGACTACTGTAGGTACCATGGGGGTAATGGTCAGATGTCTCCCAGGTACATCAGCATGGAGAGACACTGACTGCATTGCTAAAGTTGTGTAGGAAGCAGGAGAAAACATCGACATCATGGTACACATAGGGACTAACGATCTCACAAGCTGGTCAATTGTGGAGACCAAGGAACACCTGACCAGGCTGGGAGACAAACTGTCATCCATTTCATCGGCATCTCCTTCTCTGAGATCCTGCTGGTCTGAGAGAGGGGGCAGATGGACAGAAGACCAGAGAAGGTGAGATAGGGGAGCTAAACATGTGGCTCAAGGGCTGGTGCCTGAAAAAAGGACACACATTTGTAGGTAACTGGCAACAGTTTTGGGAGCAAAAGTTTTTTTAAATTTGATGGACTGCATCTGACTAAGGAGGGAGTCAGTGCACCGGGGCAGAAGTTTGATGTCTGCAGAATATTTAAACTAGCAAATGGGGAGAGGCATGCAGCACCCAATACATCGAATGGGAAGAACACCCCTCCCCCTCAGCTAGTGATCAAACAGGAGTTCAGTACGTTTGTAGTTCATCTGCTTCACCAGGTAAAGAAAAAGGTCCGACTCCCCATACGACGTGCAAGGGAAATGCAGGACCTCGCCCAACAACTAACGCACCAAAATCTGGCCAATGGAAAATCGTATACACAAATGCCCGCAGTCTGGGAAACAAGATCCTAGACCTGGAGGCAACAATGACAAAGGCTAAACTGGACATAGTAGCCATTAGCAAGACATGGTTCACCGGTAACCCCACTTTTGAAACTTCAGCACTTGGCTATGTACTGTTCAGAAGAGACCAAGGTGCTAAAGGGTGGGGGTGGTGGCCCTTATGTCAATGAAAATATCATAGCCACAGAAATTCAGAATACACATGAGCCAGAAGAACTGTGAGTCACCCTGGAAACAGGAAATGGGACAGCCATACGAAGTGGGGTTGTCTACAGGCCTCCAGACCAGGGGGAGGACATAGATAAATTACTGTTAGAAGATAAGAATAAAGGGGATAAGGGGGAGTGTGTGGAGAAGGACCAAGGAAAAGCATCTATCCTAAATAGATACTTCTGCTCAGTATTTACTAAGGAGAAAGTAGGGCAGGGTCCACAGCTCAGCACCATGGACAGGGGAGGAGGTGTGCACAAGTCCCTTCACAAAAGAAAGGGTCCTATAACAGCTGGCTAAGCTCAGGGTCGACAAGGCAAATAGGACCTGATGGCATATATCCCTGGGTACTAAAGGAGCTAAGGGTGGAACTAGCAGAGCCATTAGCAGAACTGTTTAGTGAGTCTCTGAGCACAGGAGAGATCCCAGAAGACTGGAGAATGGCTCATTTGATCCCGCTCCATAAGAGTGGCAGCAGGGAGGAGGCAGGGAACCACAGACCAGTCAGTCTTACCTCAGTAGTGGGCAAGATTATGGAGGCACTCCTTAAGGAAAGGATAATGCAACACCTGGAATCCATAGGAGTACAGAATCGAAAACAGAATGGGTTTGCAACAGGAATGACCTGTCAAACTAATCTCATAGACTTCTTTGACTGGGTAACCAGAGTGGTGGACCAAGGGGGTGCAGTTGATGTCATCTACCTTGACTTCAGCAAAGCTTTCAATACTGTTCCACATAGAAGATTGATTAATAAGCTGAGTAGGCTGGGGGTGGGTCAGAGGTTGGTCAACTGGGTGGCAAACTGGTTGGCGGAAAGACAACAGAGAGTGGTGGTAAATGGTATACAATTAGAAGAGATGCAAGTCACAAGTGGGGTACCTCAGGGATCAGTCCTGGGACCAGTCCTCTTCAATATCTTTATCAGTGACATTGCAGATGGACTGGAGGGTAAGGTTTGTCTGTTTGCAGATGACACCAAGATCTGCAACAGAGTAGATCCAGATGGGGTGGGCAGATTGAGAAGAGATCTGGATAAACTGGCAAAATGGTCGGAAGAGTGACAACTGGAGTTTAACGCAAAGAAGTGCAAGATGATGCACATAGGGAAGAGAAACCTTGAAGCTACCTATAAGTTGGGTGGGGAGTTGCTGGCAATCACAAGGGAAGAAAGAGACTTGGGCATCATCACAGATGACCTGATATCATCCAAGCCGACTACTAGAGCAGTAGGTAAGGCTAGAGGGATGTTGGTGTGTAATAGTAGGGGTATTGCAAGTTATAAGAGGGAGGTAATAATCCCTCTTTACAAGACACTGGTTAGGCCCCATCTGGAGTACTGCATGCAGTACTGGAGGCCGCACCTGCACAAGGACATTAACTAAAGGGAGGCAGTCCAGAGAAGGGCAACCAAAATGGTGCAGGGACTGCATCAGAAAGCATATGAGGACAGATTAATGGAGTTCAATATGTATACCCTAGAGCAAAGGAGGGAGAGAGGTGATATGATCGAAACATTCAAACATCCTTAAAGGCATTAACAAGGTGAGAGTCTAACATGTTTCAATATAAGAAAAATAGCAGGATAGGAGGACACAGCATGAAATTAGAGGGAGGCCGATTAAAGGGTAATGTGAGGAAGTTCTTTTTCACAGAAAGGGTGGTGGATGCATGGAATGGCCTACCTCAGGAAGTGGTGGATATGAATACAGTGCAGGGCTTCAAACAGGCATTGGATAGGCATAAGGGAGCAATACCGATGAGTATGACTAGATTGGCCATTCACAGAGTAAAGGCCTATGGCACATTCATAAGAGAGAAAAAATGTGCAGACTGGATGGGCCTTGCGGTCCTTATCTGCTGTCAACTTCTCTGTTTCTATGCAGTTCATCAGGTAGGCTGAGCAATACACCAGTTCAGGAAGCAGTTCATTAGTAAATTGGGCAATGTACCAGTTCAGGGGGCAGTTCATTAGCAAATGGGGCAATATACCAGTTCAGGAGACAGTTTGTTACATCAGGTACGCTGTCACTTTAAGTGTAACTTGTGAGTCAACTAGCACAATTTCAGCGGATGTTCAATAGTTTTTTCCCCAACCCCACAGCATCTTCCTCTGTGGAGCTATCTTGAGTGTGCCTTTGGAAAGCTTTTGGGGTGCCTGAAACCTATGTACCATGTCCTGTAGACCTTCGCTACTCTGCCATTTTGAGCAGACCCTTTAACTGGGCCTGCTGGCCCACTCCAGCTCTTGGCCGCCTCTGTGGGCAGTCTGGAGGTGGGGAAAAATAAACCTCCCACCTGTGCAGTCATGGCCACCTTGTTTAGTACCCTGGGCACAAGTTGTTTAATATAGTAAGAAACTGGGAGCCTGACTTGCTGTTGGGCTATCCCACACCTTGCTCCGCCCCTCGGGAGATCTCTTTAATTAATTTAGGGCTGACAGCCTATGATTCCACCCTCTGGGCAGTCCCCTCACCTGCGGCCTGCCCCCCATGTCCTCAGCTGCTGCCTCTGTGCCATCCAACACTCTAAACAAATATTTTTCAACTTTGGCAGTCAGCACCTGCCTGTTGGTGCTGCCACTGACTCACCACCCTGGCCCGGGGTGAAGCTTCGGCTGGGGAGGATGCAAGAGGCTGGCTCTGTTGCTGACTGTGGGCAGTTCGGGAGGTGAGACTTGCTGCTCTGCCTGAGGCTCCTTCAGCTGACCAACGCAGCCTCAATCCAGCACTGCTCCCTCACACTCTGCCTTTGTACCGCCATGGCTCACTGAAGTCACCAGTGAGGGACTGGGAACCTCCACACACAAAACAAAAAAAGGGGCCAAACACAGCCCACACTGTGGCTACCAACTCGATGCTGGAGCCACTGCCACTACAACACACTGCACTGGAAGGAGCTGACCGATTACTGCTGCGGACCGGAAGGAGGAATCAGAGTCAACGGACCTGCTTCAACTTGCCAGGTAAGCCTACTGGGATACCATTGCACTGCCATCTGCTCCCCTCGCTGGTCCAGCTCAAATTCCCTCACCAATAGATGGGAGATCCTCTCTTCAATGCTTGGGGTTCTACCACTTGAACCCCATGCTCGAACCCTAGCTTTCTTCATTTTGAAAAATGGCCATACGCTGGGTGGAGAGAGCAGTGTCAGCACGTGGTCCGTCCTCTCATCACACTATTTGCTTTTGGGGGGGGGGAGTCTGCAAAAGAGCAGCAGCAAGGGAGAGAAATAGAGATAACAAAGTGTTTAAACAGCCAGGCTTAAGTTTACAAAGGAACTGCCTGCTGCCAGGGCCACTAGAAGGGACAAACTGCTGCAGAGCAGGAAGGGGGGGATCAGTGGGCCTCCACAAGGTGATCTCATTTACAGGGGCACTAGTAATTTAACTAGTTATAACAAGTTAAACAAAGCACAATTAAACCATTACTTGCATTTTTTTTCATTTTTTTTTCCTTCTAATTACTCTGACTAGGTTACAAACCCAGCAACTTATTTGGAATGGATTTCATTAACTGCAGGTACTGTGGAACAATTTTCAGAAGGATAGACTTACAGGATTTAGGACACTGCCCTACATGCTGGGCCTTTGGAGATCTTAGGGCTCAGCTCCGGGCAGCATGGGCAGAGATTGCATGCCTCAAATGTCATATTGAAGAGGAAATACATTATAAGAACCACCCGCCATTTCCCAAGCATCCAACAGAAAAACCTCGGCCATGAGAGGTAGTTGGTCAGGAGGTTGGCAGGTGGTTAGGAGAAGCAAATCAGGTGCCCCATCACTCTCTGCTCTCCAACACATTACCTCCAAAACCATATAAACACTACAAACAGGTATCTGCCTCTATCTCTGAAATCAAATAAAGAGGCAGAAGACACTGCAGAGCAGGACACTGCGGCACAGGAGCTAGCACAACAAAACTAACCCAAATCAGGACCCAAAACAAAACAAGCACAAAGGAAATCCAAAAAACTTCTGATCATAGGAGACTCCATGATTCGGGGAGTTGATACCCATCTCCAGCCAGGGGTGATGGTCAGATGTCTCCCAGGTACATCAGCATGGAGAGACACTGACCGCATTGCTAAAATTCTTCACAAAGCAGGAGAAAACATTGATGTCCTAGTACACATAGGGACTAATGATCTCGCCAGCCGGTCAGTTGTGGAGACCAAGGAACACCTGACTAGGCTGGGTGACAAACTATCATCTATTTCGTCGGCATCTCCTTCTCTGAGATCCTGCCAGTCTGGGAGGGGGAGCAGATGGGCGGAAGGTCAGAGAAGGGAGATAGGGGAGCTAAACCGTGGCTCAAGGGTTGGTGCCAGGAAAAAGCACACAGGATTTGTAGGGAACTGGCAGCAGTTCTGGGACGAAAGTTCTTTAAATTTGATGGACTGCATCTGACTAAGAGAGTCAGTGCATTGGGGCAGAAGTTTGGCGTCTTTGCAGAATATTTAAACTAGCAAATGGGAGAGGTGCAGCACCCCATATGTCGAATGGGAAGAACACCCTCCCCTCAGCTCGTGGTCAAACAGGAATTCAGCATGTTTGCCGTTCATTTGCATCACCAGGTAAGAAAAAAGGTTTGTCTCCCCATACGACGCACAGGGGTAATGCCAAACTTCACCCAACAACTAACACACAAAATCTGGCCAATGGAAAATCATGTACACAATGCTCACAGCCTGGGAAATAAGATCCCAGACCTGCAGGCAATAATGTCAGAGGCTAAACTGGACATAGTAGCAATTAGTGAGACGTGGTTTACCAGTAACCACACTTAGGAGACTTCAGTACCTGGCTATGTTTGTTCAGAAGAGACCGAGGGTGCAAGGGGGAGGAGTGCCCAGTATGTTAATGAAAATATCAAAGCTACAGAAATTCAGAATACACATAAGGAGCCAGAAGAACTGTGGGTCACCCTGGAAACAGGAAATGGGACAGCCATAAGAACTGGGGTTGTCTACAGGCCCCCAGACCAGAGGGAGGACATAGACACATTACTGTTAGAAGATAAACAAAACATGACAGCTAAAGGGGAGGTTCTGATAATGGGAGACCTCAACATGCTGGATACAGATTGGTCAATACCAGCAGGAACATCTGCCAGAACTAGACTCATAGTGGATTCCCTGCAGGAGGGCCTCAAACAACTGGTACAGCAACCCACAAGAGACAGGGCTATCCTAGATCTAGTACTGACTAACAAAGAAGGATCACAGATCTCAGGTAGAAGGTCACCTGGGGCCAGTGACCATCACATGGTATGGTTCAATTTGGCTACTACATCTAAATCATCCCATTCCAAGGCAAAAATATGGGACTTCAGAGGAGCTGACTTTGATAAAATGGCCAACAGAGTTAAGCTAGCCCTGGCAAAAAAACACAGGTGAGGGGGTACAGGCAAAGTGGGCAAGCATTAAGGATGCAATACTTGAAGCAACATCCCATTGTGTTAGACAGAAAAGGAAGTGCAAAAGAAGAAGGAAACCACTTTGGTTCTCAAATACAGTAGTAGAAAAGGTCAGAGCCAAAAGGCTGGCCTTCAGGAAATATAAGGGAACACAGCGGGATGAAGATAGGGAGGCATACCAAACTGCCCTAAGGGAAGCAGGTAAGGCAGTAAGGCAGGCAAAGTCCCAAACTGAGGAAACACTAGCACGAACATTAAAAGAAGGTGACAAGACTTTCTATAGATACATTAGTGAAAGGAGAAAGTCCAGAGGGGGTATTGCTAAGCTTAATGGAGAAAAGGGAGCATGTGAGGAGGAGGACCCTGTAAAGGCATCTATCCTAAATAGATACTTTTGCTCAGTATTTACTGAAGAGAAGGTAGGGCAGGGCCCACAGCTCAGCATCATGGACACAGGGGGAGGTGAGCACTACTCCTTCACAAAAAAGGGTCCTACAAGAGCTTGCTAAGCTCAGGGTGGATAAGGCAATGGGACCTGATGGCATACATCCCAGGGTACTTAAGGAGCTAAAGGAGGAACTTGCAGAGCCATTAGCAGAATTGTTTAGTGAGTCTCTGAGCACAGGAGAGGTCCCAGAAGACTGGAGAAGGGCTCATGTGATCCCGCTCCCACAAGAGTGGTAGCAGGGAGGAGGCGGAACTACAGACGGTCAGTCTTACCTCAGTAGTGGGCAAGATTATGGAGGCACTCCTTAAGGAAAGGATAGTGCAACACCTGGAATCCATAGGGCACAGGATCCAAGACAGCATGGGTTTACAAAGGAAGGTCCTGTCAAACTAATCTCATAGATTTCTTTGACTGGGTAACCAGAGTGGTGGACCAAGGGAGCAGTTGATGTCAGCCTACCTTGACTTCAGCAAAGCTTTTGACATTGTTCCACATAGAAGATTGATAAATAAGCTGGGTAGGCTCGGGGTGGGTCAGAAGTTGGTCAGCTGGATGGCAAACTGGTTGGACAGAAAACAGAGAGTGGTGGTAAATTGTATACAGTCAGAAGAGATGCAAGTCACAAGCGGGGTACCTCAGGGATCAGTCCTGGGGCCAGTCCTCTTCAACATCTTCATTAGTGACCTTGCTGATGGACTAGAGGGTAAGGCTTGTCTGTTTGCAGATGACACCAAGATCTGCAACAGAGTAGATGATCCAGAGGGGTGGGCAGAATGAGAAGAGATCTGGATAAACTAGCAGAATGGTCAGAAGAGTGGCAACTGGGATTTAATGCAAAGAAGTGCAAAATCATGCACATAGGGAAGAGAAACCCTAAAGCCACCTATAGGCTGGGAGGGAGCTGCTAGCAGCACAAAGGAAGAAAGAGACTTGGGCATCATCATCACTGATGACCTAAAATCATCCAAGCAGACCTCTAAAGCAGTAGGTAAGGCTAGGGGGTGTTATGGTGTATTAGTAGGGGTATCACAAGTCATAAGAGGGAGGTAATAATCCCTCTGTACAAGACACTGGTTAGCCCCATCTGGAGTACTGCGTGGCATTGAAGGCCACACCTTCACAAGGACATTAACCAAATTGAGGCAGTCCAGAGAAGGGCAACCAAAATGGTGCAGGAACTGCATCAGAAGACATATGAGGACAGATTAACGGAGCTCAATATGTATACCTTGAACAAAGGAGGGAGAGAGGTGATATGATGAGGCATTCAAACACCTTAAGGGCATAAACAAGGTGAAAGAGTCTAACGTTTAAATATAAGAAAAATAGCAGGACAAGAGGACACAGCATGAGATTAGAGGAGGCCGATTAAGGGGAATGTGAGGAAATTCTTTTCACAGAAAGGGTGGTGGATGCATGGAATGGCTTACCACAAGAAGTGGTGGCTATGAATACAGTGCAGGGCTTCAAACAGGCATGGGATAGGCATAAGGGAGCAATACAAATGACTATGAATAGATAGACCACTGACAGAGCAAAGGCCGATGGCACATTTATAAGGTAGAAAAAGAAATGGGCAGACTGGATGGGCCTTGCGGTCTTTATCTGCCATCAACTTCTATGTTTCTATGTTTCAGGGGTAATCTGGGAACCTGGCTTGTGTGGGGAGTGTTTAGTAATGGACAGAGTGCCCAAACAAATACCTTGTCCCCCTATGCTCCCCACACTCCATGCCCTGGCACACACTAAAGCAGAGTCTTTGTGTTTTGCTCAAGTGACAGAAATTGAGGAGGCTTTTTGAGGCAACATAAGTGGGGTGAGTTGTGGGGGAAACTTATTGAAATAGTGTCTTTTCATCAGCTCTGTGGCGCCGGGTGATGGGGGATTGCCTGGCATACTGGTGACCCAGGTTCACGCCCAAGCCCTGAATATCAGGAGGCCAGCAGGGAGGGCTCAGAGTATCCAGCTAGATGCTCTCCTCCCAGGGGGAGGGCGTGAGTCAGCACCACCCTGGAGCAGTTCCTGATGGACTGTTGGGGCAATGCATGATGCAGCGTGGGTGACCACGTGCCACCTGTGTGTGTTGATTCTCCACACAATGAACTTCAATTCATGGTTGAAGGAATGTTGCAGAGAGGAGGGTTTCAGCTTCATTGGGGACTGGGGCCTCACCTGGAGGGATAAGGGTCTGTACAGGGGTGACAGCGTGCATCCATTCAGGTCCTCAGTGAACGGTTTAAATGCTACACTGACCAGCATTTAAACTTGCCAAGGGCGGGGGAGAAAGACAAAGGGAGACATAAACTATCCCCTCCACAGGCAAACGAGTTCAGAAAGGGGAATCCTGAGGGGATGAAACCAAAAAAGAACTATACAACAAAGGAATCCAGGGGATAGAAGGCAAGAGTGATAATGAGACAGATGGTGAAGGAAACAAAGAGGGGCAAATGGGAAACAAGGGGGGAGTGGCAGCACAATCTAGAGAACAATGTGTGCAAATGCTTGAAGTCTAGGCAACAAGATTTCATGCTTAAAGGCCACCATGGCAGAAGCAGACCTGCATATGGTTGCAATTACCGAGTTCTGGTGCAATGAAAACCAGGATTGGGTTTGCCCATACCAGGATATACTCTGTTCAGAAAAGACAGGGTAGGTAAAAAAGGGGGAGGAGTGGCTGTTTATGTTAGGGACAAAATAAAAGCCACAGAACTACGGGGAGAACAGGGAGGAGCTGAGGTACTGTGGGTCACCCTGGAAACACGTAATCGGGCCACTGTTTGCATAGGAGTGATCTACAGACCTCCAGCACAGGGGGGAGAGGTGGATAAGGACATGATGGAAACCATCCAAAGTATGGCGTGGAAGGGGGAAGTGTTTCTGGTGGGGAACGTCAGTCTACCAGATGTGGATTAGAGCCCACAAGCTGCAGCAACAATCAGAAGTAGAAACATCCTGGACTCCCTGTAAAGGCATTCCTCAGGCAACTAGTTAAGAAAACCACTCATGGGTGGGGTCGATACTGGACCTAGTACTGACAAATGAGGACAGTGTTGCTGATGTCACAGTGGGTGACAACCTGGGGTTCAGCAATCACCATACAGTGAGGTTTAATATAAGGACTGGGTCAGAACCAAGCTACACTATGACAAGGGTCCTGGACTTCAGGAGGGCAGATTTCAGGAAAATGGGAGAATGCCTAAGGAACGCCTTGGCAGGATTGAGGATCTGGGGGGAACTGATGAGCTTTTACTTTTCTTTTATTTATAAGTTTGCAATTTACAGGATGAGTTCTATGAGAAACTAGTCTTGTTTACAGAACATCCCAAGTCATTAAATGCAAACTAACAAAACTTATTAACAATAAAATACATCAAGACAATATCACAAAGTTCAATATTCCATAATTTGGATAGGTACAATGGTAGAGGATGCAACTGTTTTGACATATACAACCAAGTACAGCAATTACAGGTGGACTGTTCTTGTAAAAGAAACATTCAAATTTTGTTTAAAAATTCCCACAGAGAAGGAATTCCATAATGAAAGGGAAAGTTTGTTCCAAGAGAGAGGGGCTTCATATGAGAAACTATCTATTCCAAAGTGAGTTTTAAATCTAGGCAACTAAAAACCACGGTTAGGGACGTCTCTAAGATTATGGCTACAGGTGGAGATTACAAGTCTATCTGATAAGTAGGTTGATGTTTGGTAATTTACTGCTTTATAAACCAAAGTTAACCAGTACAGAGTGTGACAAGATGCAGGTGATAACCAATTTTATTTAGTCAGTAGTGTGCAATGATGCTCGTTCCATCTGGCTTTCAGAATAAACCACAAAATCTGGTGATAAACAGCGTCTAACAAGGAGAGACTGGAAATGTTGGCATTTCGGTAGACTGTGTCACCATAGTCTAGAATGGGTAATATGGCCTGGATCACAATTAATTTATGATCCAAAGATGACAAGCAATGCCTGACCCATGTTAGGCTGACCAGGCATGATCGAGTTTTGGAAATAGTGGCAACAATTTGAGATTTAAAAGTTAAGGTTGGGTCAAAAATAAGACCAAGATACTTAAATTCATGTACAAGTTGTAGAGGAGAATTATTTAAACTAATGGTAAAAGGAGAGGGTACTTACTTCACAATGGACTGTGGCCCGAACAACAGTGTTTTAGTCTTTTTGCTATTTAGGAGTAAAAGATTAGTGGAGAACCAATGAACAACCTTGTCACAGTCTGTTTAAAGAGTAGAAGTCAGAAAGAAAGTTTTTTGTGATAAAAAAAGAACAGTGTCATCAGCATAATGTTGAACCGAACATGCATTAACAACTGAAGATAAAGGATCAACAAACAAATTGAAAAGAATAGGACCCAGAATATATCCCTGTGGCACCCCAGTGAATGTAGGAAGAGAAGAAGACAGACCCCTCTGAAAGAACAGACTGAGATCTACCGTGTAAATAAGAAACAAACCAACTGACTACGTTGGAAGAAAACCCATGGGAATATAGACATGCCAGAAGCAGTTGATGTTTAATAACATCAAAAGCTCTGGACAAGTCAATGAAAATAGTTCCAACACAGTTGCCCTTGTCCAAAGCTCTGGAAATGGAATCATGGAAATCAGTAAAAGCAGTTTGGGTAGAATGAAGAGGCCTAAAGCCAAATTGGGCTGCGGAGAGAACTTGATAAGTGCTTAGGTAATCCATAGTCTGACTATGAACAATCCTTTCAAATAGTCTGGAAATGATGGGAAGTAGAGAAATTGGACAGTAATTTTTGGCTAGAGAGTTATCCCCACTTTTATGAAGGGGGATAACTATAGAGTGTTTCCAAGCAGAGGGAAAAGTTGAGTGACAAGAGACAAGTTAAATGTATGAGTCAGTAAAGGGGTTATATATCAGCACAGGATTTAAGCAGGAAATTGTCCAAGTTTATTTATTTGTTTATTTGTAATAAATTGGATTTGAAACCTATGAGCCACGGGCTCGTTTACAAAGGTACCTCGTCACAGAGAGGACAATACTATTACAGATTTACAGGATTCACACATATGGGTTCATACAGTTACATACAGTATACAAATGACTTTACAAGGTTTTCACAGAGATTTTACAAAGTTGAAAATAAACAGCATAACAGAGTTTGTACACTATGGCTTATCAGTTGAGTACCTAACAGTCATCTGTCAGAGAGGAGGGCAACCAGGGGGGAATGGGAAGGGGGGAGATGAGGGGGAGTCAGTCTAGGGAACCTCATCTGGTGCATTCAGAGGGCAGCTGGCCACCTGTTAGAGACAGGTACAGCAGCGGGTGTTGAATAGTTGGTCCTGAAGAGTAGTTTTGAAAGAGGCAATTTTGGCAGAGTTTGAGACAGTTGCAGGGAGAGAGTTAAACCATGAAGGGGCCCTATAGCAAAAGGACCTCTGAGCCAGGGAGGTCCTAGTTCTTGGTACCAGGAGGGTGGCCTTGTCAGAGCTGCGGGTAGAGACTGTGGGAGGATTATATTGGAGGGAGGCAGTAACCCTGGTGGGGGGGGGCCTAAGCAGGATTTTTTTAGCTAGCAGGCAGTTTTGGTAGCAGAGATGTTCATCCAAGTTAAGGACCCTGGCCCTGGAGTAGAGTTGACAGGTATGGGTGAGTCTGGGGGCACTGGTCAGTAGTCTACAGACCTTGTTTAGAATTAGATGGACCTTACTGAGTGCAGCATGGTCAGCAGCACCATATACTGGAAGGCCATAATCCACTAGGGACAGCACTGAGGAAGTGATGGCCAGTCGGAGAGCGTCGGGTGGGAGGCAGTCCCTATGGTGGTATAGGAGACCAATTCGGGTGTTTGTGGCAGTTGCAAGACCAGTGATGTGGTTGTGAAAGGTGAGGGCAGCATCGAAAGTAGTGCCAAGATATTTGTAAGTGTGCGCTTGTTCGAGAGAGTGTAGAGTGCTAGGGAGGATAAGGAGGGGGTTGTTTCTGGCTTTATTTTGGTGGTGGGAAAAGAGCATAGAGTTTTCTTTTTTTGAGGTTTATAATGAGTCTACATTCCTTAAACCAGCTTTCTGCTTCATTGAAAATGTGCTGGAGGGAGTCTTGGAGGGACGTAGCGTTATGGTGGGTGGCATAGAGGACGGCATCGTCCGCATACATAAAAAGTTTGCCAGAACAGGCACTGAGCAGGGTGTTTAGATAGAGACTAAAGAGCAGGGAGCCCAGAATGGAGCCCTGGGGAACCCCAGAGCAGATAGGACAAGTTTCCGAGAGTGTCCCATTAATTTTGACATACTGAGAGCGAGCTGTTAGGTAGCTTGAACACCATGTGAGGGGGCCAGCAGAGAAGTCGATATGGTAGAGGGCATCAAATAGCAGGGGTGGGAGACAGTGTCAAAGGCCTTAGAGAGGTCAATGAACACTGCTCTAGCTAGGTTACCAGAGTCCAGAGAGGAGTGCAGAAAGTTGGAGAATACCAATAAGGTTGTACTGGTGCTATGGCCTGCACAAAAGCCATGCTGCTCTGGGCAGAGAATGGCATATTTAGTCAGATACTCTGTTAATTGAGTAGCCACCACATTTTCTAAGGCTTTGGAGAGTGGGGGAAGGATGGAAATTGCTCGATAGTTGCTGGGGAAAGACCTGTCACCCTCTTTATGAATAGGCATGACAATAGCTGTTTTCCAGGCGGTAGGGAATTGGCCCAGGGAGAGGGAGTGATTTAGTAAGCCCATGAGAGGGACAAGGACGACATCCAGGACCAGCCTTAATATTTTGGAGTCCAAGGAGTTGGTGCTAGGGCTGTTGCTGCCTAGTGCTTTTAGGAGGAGTGGTCTGGCTTCACGGGTAGTTATTCTGCGCAAGTAGAACCAGGAGCGCTGGAGAGCAGGGGGCCATGGGTCAGGGGCAGGGTCGAAGAAGTTACTGGGGAGGACAGAGCTGAGGTCCATAAAGTTATCATTGCCTTTAGCTGAATTGTCTCTCAGAGAGGCCAGAAGATTGAAGACCTCTTCTGGGCCGATATATGTGTTAACACGTCCCCCAGAGCCACTCATTGCTGAAAACAAGTGGTTTCACGTGCCTTCAGCTGAGTGAGAACAGCGAAGTGAAGCGGAGCTGTTCTGGCTCAAGCTGAAGACAAATGAAACCATTTGTTTTCAGCAAGGAGTGGCAACGGGGGACGTACAGTACTACTAAATTATTGATTGAGAGCAATCAATAATATATATATATATATAAAAAAAACAACTCTTCCCAGAACATGCCCGTTTCTATGGCATTTGTGCGTGAGACGCTTTTCACAGAATAAGAGTGCCTCACACACAGGGGAAAGGAGCACTCCGATTGGTCGGGAGCACTCCCTTGACCTATAATGCTGGAAATAAAATTTGGATCTGTCAACGTCTTGATTAGAGACATAAGTATGGGCAAAAATTAAGAGGGGTATTGAAAAAGCAACAACTCTCTGTGTCAGGCAGGTTAACAAAGGCAAGAGAAAAAAGAGACTGCTATGGTTCTTTAAAGACGTAGCAGAAAAAGTAAGAGCAAAACAACTAGCATTTAGAAAGTACAAAAAAACACAGAAGGGGGAGGATAGGGAGAACTACCAGGCAAAACAAAGGGAGGCAGGGAAGGCAGTTAGACAGGCAAAGGCACAAACAGACGAGAATATTGCCCAGTTAGTAAAAGAAAGGGATAAAACTTTCTTTAGCTACATAAGCGAGAAGTGGAAGACCACGGGGGAATAGTAAGGACAAAAGGGGAAGAAAGGGTATGTGAGGAGGAGGACCAAATGAAGGCAGACATATTGAACAGATACTTTTGTTCAGTATTTATAGAAGAAGGGTTGGTGATGGGCCAAAAATAAGGGACAAGGGCATAAATGATTTGGTGGTAGACACCAGTCCTTTTACAGAGGAGAAAGTCCTTAAGGTACTAACATACTAGATGCCAGCAGAGAAGGCCTGTTGGTCTGTCAAGTCTACTCGTGCTTCAGCACCCTGATTGGGTACCATAGCCCTCTATCTGTCTCCTTACACTGTTACTCCATCCCCCAGTCCTGCCCCCCAAGGCAAACCAGCTTCTGCTTCACCCCTTGCCTATACCTGTCCCACCCTTTCTTGAATCCCTCCACCATAGTTGCCTGTACCAGCTCCCCAGGCAGTGCATTCCACAGTTCCACCACTCTCTCGGTGAGGTACCTCCTCCTTCTCCTCCTTTCCCCCCAATCCTACCACCCTCAATCTTCCAACTGTGTCCTCTGGTGATTCCACCTTCCTTCAGTCGAAAGATCCTATCTCAGCTTACCTTATTTACTCCCCTGAGGTACTTGAAGACCTCAATCATTTCCCCCCGGTCCCTCCTCTCCTCCAGTGAAAACAGGTTGAGCTCCCCTAGTTGATCCTCATATGTCATATCCCCCAGGCCTCTGATCATTTTGGTTGCTCTCCTCTGAACCCTCTCAAGGAGTTGGATGTCCCTCCTTAGGTGCGGCCTCCGGAACTGCACATAGTACTCAAGATGTGGTCTAACCAGGTGGTTGTACAGTGGCAAAATCACCTCCCTGTTCCTTGAGGTAATCCCCGTAGCGATGCATCCCAGCATCCTATTTGCCTTGACCGCAGCCCTCCTGCACTGCTCTGAATTATTAATATTAACATCCACCAAGACTTCCTAGATCTCTTTCCCCAGCCGTGGCCTGCAACTCATCCCCCCCAGGGTGTACACATAGTTGGGGTTTTCCTGCCCTAGGTGTAGCACCTTGCACTTGGAGGAGCTAAATTTCAATTTCCAGGTGCCGGACCACCTACCAAGAGTATCCAGGTCCTCTTGCAGGCCCAATATCCCCTCCTCCCCCTCCACCACAGCCCCCAGCTTAGAGACATCTGCAGAGAGATTCATTTCACATCCGATACCGTCCCTGATATCAGAGATGTAGGCGTTAAACAGGAGTGACCCCAGGACTGATCCCTGTGGGACCCCACTTATGACCTCCCTAGGAGATGAGACCTTCCCTCCGACAACTACCCGCCGAATGTGAATTAAAAGCCAGTTTCCAATCCACCTAACCATCAATGGGCCTACCCCCATCTCCCCCAGCTTCTCCCTTAGGCCAGTGTGAGGGACCAAATCAAATGCCTTGCTGAAGTCCAGGAACAGTATATCCACTGGTCTCCCCCTGTCGAGTGCTGATGTCACCCACTCATAGAACTCCGCAAGGTTTGTTTGACACGATCTACCTGGCACAAACCCAGGTAATCCAGGTAACCCATCTCCTCCAAGAAACCTCCCAGCCTTTCCTTAAGTATGGTCTCCATTACCTTCTCCACCACCGACATCAAACTGACGGGTCTATAGTTTCCTGGCTCTTCTCTCGATCCCCCTTTATGGATGGGCACATGTGCCTGCTTCCAATCCCTTGGCACCCTCCCTGTCTGGTGCTACAAGTTAAAGAGATCTGCCAATGGTGCAGCCAAAACATCTGCCAACTCCCTCAGTACTCTGGGATGAATAGCATCAGGCCCTGGAGATTTATCCTTTTTTAGGGACTAGAGGGCTTCCCACACCCAACCGATAGGAATATCAGCATCTGTCCCCCCTCCCAATTCAGCAGAACCAGCCTGATATCTCACCCCTGGCCTACCTCCCCCAGCAGCTTGTTCTTCAGCAGGTACCCCAATAGTCAGGTCCGCTGTGCCTTCTGTGTCCTTCAACCCCTTTTTTGGAAGTTCCCCAGCCTCCTCCCTAGTGAACACTGAGGCAAAGTAGTCATTCAGTACCTCTACCTGCTCTCCAGCCCCTTCCACCCACCCCCCCAGCTGTCCTCAACATACTGAGATGGCCCTTGACCATCCTCCACTTGCTAAATATACCCAAAGAACCCCTTTTCCCCACCCCTTATCCTCTGCACCAGCCTCTGCTCTTTACATCCCTTTGTCCCCCTCACCATTCTGGTGACTTTCCTGGTTGCAAGGCGTTAGTTCTCTCTGTCCCTCTCTCCCCTCTCATTTTTTTGTACCTACTGTAGGCAGTCTTCTTCTCCCTTACCACCTCCTGGACCTCCTTGGTCCACCAGCATGGTTTATGAAACCTACCGCCCTTACGCTTCACTCTTGCACAGGTCTTGGTGACCTCTAGTAGTCCCCGCTTTATGATCTCCCACCTACTTTCCACTTCCAAACCTGGTTTTATCTCCTGCAAATGCCCCTTGAGAATTTCTCCCATGTTCTGGAAGTCAGCCTCCCTAAAATCAACTATTATTGTCCTTGAATGATCCCCCTTCCAGTTTAAGCCGAACTCAGACTGTGTTGTGGTCACTCCCAGCCAGGGGTTCTTCCACAACCAGATCTCGTACAAGATCCCCATCCGCTAAAATCACATCCACGATATGACCCTCCCTCATTAGGTACATCACCTGTTGATTGAGGAATGCATCTAGGAAGCCATTCAGCAGCTTCTGCTCCCTGGTTACAGTGGACGTCATAGTACCCCAATCAGTAGCTGGCATATTAAGGTTCCCCATCAACACCACTCCTTCCCCTTCCAGTCCACATTGCCCCTTAATGTTAGTCAACAGGCAATCCTCCAGGTCCTCCGCTAGTCCTGGGGGCCTATATACCACCCCCAACTGGATCTTCCTTCCCACGAGGGTTCACAGGGTGACCCGTGGGCCTCCACAGTGCCCTCTGCTTCCTCCACTCTCATAATCTCGATGTTATCCCTAATTAACATTGCTACTCCTCTCCCTCTGCCCACCTTTCTGTCCTTCCTTAGCACAAGGTACCCACTCAGATTAAAGTCCCAGTCACGGCCAGGGGTGGCCCAAGTTTCAGTGACCACTGCTACAACCACCCCACCCTCAAACAGCATGGCCTGGAACTCAAGCATTTTATTCCTCAGGCTCCTGGCATTTATTAAAACCACCTTCCAACCCTTGTCCCTACCCCTCTTTACCATATCCTCCCCAAATCTTTCATACGTCCGTCCACACTTCTCTCCTAGGGTACCATCTGTTCCCCCTCTATGGGGTTGTAGGCCAGTCCTACTGGCGGTATGGATGGCTGGATCAGCCCGGCAGTGCCCCCCTCACCCTTCACAAGTTTAAACCCCATCTAGCCTGAATGAAATCCATCTTCCCCAGTTTGAGAACTTCCTTCCCTACCGGATTTAGGTGAAACCTATCCCGGGTATACAGTCCCTTGTCTTCCCAAACTCCCCCCCAGTCTCCCAGCACCCCAATCCCCTGTGCTTCACTCCACTGCCCAAGCCAGTCATTAATCTCCCTGATCTTCTGTTTGTTCTCCACAGTGGCCCTAGGCATTGGCAAGATTTTGGAGAAAGAGACTGTGCATCCATTGTCATGACAGACCCTGGCCAGTTCTCAGAACCTTGCCTGAATTTCCAGCACATTATTCCCCTCAACATCATTTGTTCCCTGATGCATCAGGAAGTGCGGTGATCCTCCACAGTCCCTTGCCAGCTCATACACCATGAACTTCACCCTATGTACAGTCAGACCGGAAATACCCACTACCTTAGCTGGACTGGACTTTCCCTCACCCTGCCCCATCCAGTGAATACCCCTGATCATGGTGTCCCCCAGCAGGAGAATCTTAGTGTCCCCCTTGATCTTTTGTGCACCTCCTTTTTGGACTCCCCCGCCAGCCCACTTCACCTCTCCCCTCCTCGAGACCACTTCCCCTTGGCTTCTCTCTGGACCCTCTACAAGAGAACAAGAACTAGCGCAATTAAAAGTAGACAAGGCAACGGGACCTAATGGAGTGCACTCCAGGATACTGAGGGAGCTCAAAGAGGTACTGGTTGCACGTCTGACAACTCTGTTCAACATATTAGAAACAGGGGAGCTTGTGAGGGACCTGAGAAGGGCAGATGTGGTTCCACTTCACAAACTTGGGAACAGGGAGAAGGCACGAAATTACAGACATGTCAGCCTGACTTCGGTAGTTGGCAAAGTAGTGGAAACACTACTGAAGGAAAGGATAGTGGAATACCTTGTAACCAGTGGATTACAGGATCCAAGGCAACATGGTTTCACAGGGAGTATGTCTTGCCAGACAAACCTGATTGAATTTTTTGACTGGGTGACCAGGGTAGTGGATCAGGGAGGAGTGGTAGATGTGGCCTACCTGGATTTCAGTAAGGCCTTTGACACCGTTCCACATAGAAGACTGGTGAACAAGCTGACCTGTCTGGGAGTGGGTCAAAAAGTTATAAACTGGGTAAGAAGTTGGTTAAGCAACAGGAGTCAGAGGATGTTGGTAAATGGTGTCCACTATGGAGAAGGTAAGGTGATGAGCAGGGTGTCTCAGGGCTCAGTACTAGGCCTGGTCCTCTTTAATGTCTTTGTTAGCTACATTGCGGAAAGGCTAGAAGGGAAAGTATGCGTGTTTGCATATGACACAAAAATCTGCTACAGAATAGACACGCGGATGGGGGACAAAATGAGGATGATTTGAAAAAGTTGGAAGACTGGTCAAGGGTTTGGCAGCTGGGTTTTAATGCAAAAAAGTGCAAAATCATGCACTTGGGGCACAGAAACTTGGGGGCTACGTACCAATTGGGAGGGGAAGTACTGGCAACCACCAGACAGGAAAGGGACCTGGGGTAATCATTTCTGATTATCTGAAGGTAGCCAAGCAGTGTGATCAGGCAGTGGGGATGGCTAGCAGGATGCTCAGGTGCATAGGGTGGGGTATCATTAGTAGGAAGAAGGAGGTAATATTACCCCTGTACAGATCACTGGTAAAACCCACCTCACGTACTGTGTCCAATTCTGGAGGCCAAACCTTTGGAAGGACATTGATAAGGTGGAGGTGGTACAGAAGAAGGCTACCAAAATAGTGCAGGGCCTGCATCAAAAGCCCTATGAGAAGAGACTCAAGGAACTGAATATGTACACTCTGGAGGAGAGGAGAAGGGAGAAAGGGGGAATATGATAGAAACATTTAAATACTTAACAGGTATTAATAAGGTACAGGAAGGTAGCATTTTCCATAGAAAAAGAAACTTGAGGACAGGGGGTCACGCTATGAAGTTGGGGGAGGCTCAGTGAAAATATGAGGAAATACTTCTTTATGGAGAGGGTGGTGGATACCTGGAACAGACTTACAGCGGAGGTGGTGGGTGCCAAAATGCTGATGGGATTCAAGCATGAATGAGACAGATACAAGGGGACCTGGGTAGTAAGGCATGGGGAGGAGATGACCAGAGACCAAGTAGGTGGCCCAGTAGGCAGTGAAAACTGGACAGACTAGTTGGGCCAAGAGGTCCTTATCTGCTAACAATTTCTATGTTTCTATCTCCCCGAACCATCTCTGATAAGCCCCAAGGGGTCCACGAACACCTGCTGTACTCTATGGTGTTCCCCTGGGGGGGGATTCTGCTATGTTTCTGTAGGGCCCCCAACTCTGGGGCATTAAGATAATTATGGACATAAGAATGAGAGCCGGCCCATCGATGCAGCAGTAGTGCTACTCTCCAGATGCCAACAACCGGACCTGGGAATGAGCAAATGTCATCAGAGGGCCAGTTTGGTGACGACAATCAAGTGTCCCACAGGATTTTAATGCAGGCTGTTATCCACAAAATACATATTACAACTGATATGGGGTAAGTATCCAAACTGTTGGCTACATGGCAGTGCCTGACCACTGGGTTTCTTTTGCACATTTCTCTATCTCAGTCTTGAGCTTTACCACTAGAAGTGACATACAGTAACCTTTCAAAAAACAGGCTGCCCTTTGTATGATTGCATTTGAGAGTGATCACTCAGGCTGAAACCTATTTGATGTACTAAACAGACCATTTCAGGAATGGCTGTCCCCTCATGGTCTGTCAGTGGGCTTTGTGGCTTCTGACAATGGCATTAATCTAAAGGCAGTGCAGTTTGGTGGGTTTGTTTCCTATGTTTTATTCATAGCTTGAACTTGGTTTTGCATGTCCTTTAAGGAAGACCAAAGTATACAGAATATGCTTGCAGTTGGCTGCAAAATTTGTGACCATTTTTTGCCACACTGCAAAGGCTTGCATGATCTTGTAAACTCTACAAAAGGGGAATACTATCCCACACTATCAGCTAATACAAGCAGTCATTACTCAGCAGAACTCATTCTTTCACATGTTAGAGATTTCTTGAGCAGCATGATGCAGTATGCCAATACACAAAGGAGCAGCAGATAGGACAGGGAGATGTGACACTAAATTCTGCAGAGCAGTCACTCATGTCAGTCCTCTGCCAGATATTACAGCCATGAGAAGAAGCCTTGTGGGAAGCTAGCTTAGGCAGGGTTGACCTTAAGGACAGGCAGACTAGATGGTTGCCTCGGGTGTCCATTGTAAGGGGGGTGCCAAAAATGCATTTTTAAAGGTTTTTAATTTGCTGTTCTTTTGTTCAATATGTGTGGACAGAATGCAGTAAATTCTCAGCAATTTCAAGGGTGGGTTGGTGGTGGGAAGACTGGGTCCCGTCTTACAATTAACAATGGCCATGGTTAGATTCTGACTCTGATGACTCATTCCCGACCTGAGCATCCACTCTGGTGGCAGTGGCATGTATTAATCATGACTGGCATTGGCACCAATGGATCAACCTGGTGCCTGTCCTTGCTTGACCCAACAGCAAATGTATCTTGCTGACATGATTGGACAGATTCTGTGAGCTGGAAGTGGTGCCATACCTACAGTAACTAGTAGCATCATAGCCCTACCCCACTGTGAAGTGACTGCCATGGCTTGCCTAACAGTTTTGGTGCAGACTGCATGTATCATACAACTGAGTTAATGTGTGCCATTAGCAGCAAGAGTAGCAGAATTAGCAGCCATCTGTGTGAGACAGGCAGTGACGGGATGCAACAGTAGGTAGTCACTGAGTTTCTAGTGAACATGTATGGTTTCCTAGTTTCTAAAGGGACTCTGTGTAATAGCTGAGTATTGACTAGCCAGTCAAATTTCCATGGCAGAATGAAAAGGAAAATTTGAGGGGTGGGCACACTTGACAGAAAGGGAAGAGGTAAAAATATTTTTTGTGGGGGGTGTACCATTTTCAAGCTCGCCTGGAGCACTACATACCCTAAGGCTGATTCTGAGCTCACGCAGAGCCACATTCAATCAAATTATCCCTCTTATAAGTGTGCTGAGAAAGAAATTAAAAATACTGAATCTGAGCTGTCAAGAAGAACTTGATAAGCAGAAAGAGGGAGAGTCATCTTCAGCTGCTACTGCTGAATCAGCTGGCGACCTTGTAGATCGCTTTTCTCTAACAATGGAAATGGACCCTAGAACTGAGTAGATGTAAAAGTGAGAACATTATATCCTTGCCACAGAAGCACAATCTAGTATCTTTCATTGCACTGGGTACTGACCTTTACAAATGCAGAGATATTCAAAAACGTTGCAGCTGAAATGGGAGGTTGGACTGAATAGGAAGAGGGACTTTATGGCCCAGTTCCAAGATGCATGGCACAACTCGCGGGCGTATGCGATTTGCACCATGCAGCACTATGCCAGGGACCCTGCACCATATTCCAAGACAGGCAGGGTCCCCAGCACCTATGTCCTGCGACTTGCAGCAGATGTAGGCTAGCACCATGAGCATGGCACAATGGCCCTGCATGCTGCAAGTTGCAGCCCGCTGCGAACTTCCCCTGAGCCCCCCCTGCCCTGGAACACCACTGCCTGCACCAGGGGGCATTGGGGGGCTGGTTAGGTGGCACTGGTGTTTGGGGAAACACTTTGCTTATTGGACCCTGGGGGTCCCCGACTTTCGGGGGTGGGGGGCATGAATGTGTTTGGGGGGCATGGGGAGCACTACAGTACCTTTGCCATGGTGCTGCTGATGGGCATCTGTTGATTGGCATGGATGGATGCCCCTTAGACCATCTCCATAATGGTCTAAGTCCACTGCACCATTGCGGCTCTTGGAATAGTGTAAGTGGGTTATGGCAGCTGCCCTTTTGGAATAGGGCACAGTTGCTGCTGTAACCCACCCTTGCTCTATGCCATTGTGGGCATAGAGGGTGGGCGTAACCCACATTTGGCACAACCTGCATACAGCATGGCACAAGGCACCTTTTGGAATAGCAAATGGCATAACACGTTGCGCAAGTTGCAATTTACACCATGGGTTTGGTGTAACTCGGCTTGCGCCATGCGTAAACTGTCTTGGAATCAGGCCCACATTTCTCCTTATCAAAACAATAAAGAAAGCATGACATTCCCTAGCACCCACAGCAAGAAAATCAAGATATGTATCTCAAGCTGTTGAAACCCAACAAGATCATTCTTTTGTGTCTCATACTGTTGAACACAAAAATAACATTTGGCCAGGTTTCTGTCTCACCTCAAAAAAACTCTACCCCACACCAGGACAGAACTGTGCCATCTCAGTGAGGCACCGCTATGGTAGGACTACTTAAAGGTTCCATGTGATAAAGGTCAGTTAGAAAGACCGCCAACACATGGAGCGAGCAAACCTGAGCCCATAGTCAAAAGGGCGACAGATATTGTACTGACTGTGCAAATAGCGACGGTCGCTACAATACCTGACTAATCACACAGATATCATTTTTCCATGCAGGGGATGTGCCCCTGCACCCCTAACTTAAATAACCAACTCTGGGGTGACCACGTTACTGGATTTTCGCCACATAGGATGTGGCAAGGCATTGCACCACCTCGCCTTGTAGAGTGCTATTATTGAGCCACTCAAAAGTGCAGTGCTCAATAATCAATGCTTTACATGGGTGCTACCCTACTTAAAACAGCAGTGCATGATAGCGATGTACATTTTGAACTATGCTTTTTTTTATTCTATTTTAGATCGCCCCATATCTCCTGACTTGTATGAAACCCCTTTTTTCCCTATTTTGAGTCTGCTTTACCACTTTTATAGTTGAAATAATGAAAGGATCACTCTTTAATATGGCTTGGACCAGGTTTTCATTAGTATTCCCTCTTGATTTCCAACACCCAATGTTTAAGATCACGTTTCTTGTGACAATTATGAATTAGCGTGCAGCAGATGTTGCTCCCTGACTGTATGGAACAACAGGTGTACAAAAACAGCTGAGAATACTAATGAAAACCTGGGTTCGAGCCGTGTTAAAAGGAGTGCTCCTTTTATTACTTCAGATGTGAAAAAGTGATAAGGTCAACTCAAAATGGGGAAATGAGGGCATCATACAAGTCAGGAGATAAGGAGCCATCTAAAGTAGAACAAAAAAGTATAGGTCAGAATTCTCAACACTATCATGTACTACTGCTTTAGGAAATCTCAAAAAGCTATACAGCAGGCAAAATCCTTTTAGATAATGGCCCAGGAAAGGAAAACTTTGCCCTGCATTAACTAAAGTTGCAAGTTTATACTGAAGCTGTCCACTAACTAGAGTTTATTCTGAGAGGATATTTTGTGCTTCTAGTATTGTTACTAACTGATGAGCCAGTCTGTCACCAGATCCTGTAGAGAAATTGACATTTATTAAAGTCAGTCTGGGGTTATTTGCAGGCTACTTGCATGGTTCCTTACAAACTAATAATGACACTGATGAAATCTGACATGGAGAATCTACAGGTGCCTGATAGGATGGAACTTCGAATGCTTTTTTTGATTTTGCAAATAAAATATTTTCTGAGCAGGATTCTCAAAGCACTTGTGCTCGGCGCATCTCGGATACCTCGGTGCAAATGAGATGCGCCGAGCACCAACTGTGGTATTCACAGAAGATGCACCAGGGGATGCTCCCGGCACATCCCCTCTGTGAATACCACAGTTGCACCCAGCCTGGGATGTGCCGGCACAACTCCCTGGTTGGATTGGGACTCCAATGAGGCAGTGCATTGCATGATGCGCTGTACCCAAAGTTGCTATTTAGAGCCATCAACACGCAAATGAGACCATTAGGCATGCAAGGCACAATGGGGCCATTTGCATGCACTGTGCAGAAATGGGCCTGGCCGAATGCGCTGGGTGCCCTGCAAGGGCTGTAGTCCACACGCATAGCCCCATGTAGGCAAGTAGCACCCCCTGCTCTTCCCAGGCCCGACTGCATCTCATGAACTCACCAGGACATATCCCTGGTGGTTCAGTGTCCTCCCCCCCGCCAGCATCCCCAGTTACATGCCGCTCACTGTGGCAGAAGTCCCGTAGGTAAAGCAGATCCCATCTCCCTGCCCAAATCACCTGTTCTATGCCACTCACTGTGGTGCTACGGATTTACTATCAGACCCCTGAGTGTGTGTGAGTGTGGGTGGGTGATTTAGCTGACGGGGGATTGGACACCCCCATCGGCAAACAAGGAAAGGGGGGCCGCAGGAGCCGAGGGGGATTGGGCTCCCCCTCGGCAAGCAAAAAAAAGGGGTGGGGTTACATGATGCTGATGGGGATTGGGCACCCCAATCGGCACACAATAAATGGGGGTGTTGACAGACAATGTTGCCTGCATGTAGGGGGAGGCGTGTTGTGGTCACGCTGCATGAGAGCTTCTCTCTCGTTGCAGCGGACCTTTTCTCTTATCTCTTCGCCTCATTAGCTAGGCAGGGTGTCGGCCCCTGCTGCTGGCTGATTGGGGAATGTGGGACGCACCTACTGGTGCATGCCCTGCATTCGCCCAACAGTGACTGCGCCTCCAAATCTGCACTGCTGCAAGATGTTGGCTGCGCAAGCGCACCAACATAAAAATGTGCATTGGTAAATTCAAAACCAAATTCAAATTCACCCACAGATTTGCTTGTCTCTGTTTTTAACCCATATCATTTCCACGTCTTCTTGATCTAATCACACAACTCTTTCCCACTTTAATTCTTGCTTAAAGGGACACTGTCAACCCTTTTTGCATCATACTATTTCAAGTTGAAACCCCACATTTTATGATTACTTACCTGCTCTGAAATTCATTGGCGTTGCTGGGGGTTTAATCTTCCTCATTTCTTAGTAGAACTGAAATGCATGGTAATTATGTAATTATACTCAACCTTATTTTGTTTCAAATCCTTGATCTGCTCTTATTGCTCACTTCCTGAACATTAGGAACACCCTAAGCAGTGCAGCCACTCATGATGCAATAGTCTCCTTTGCTCCCACTACATTGTGAGTGGCTGGACTGTGTTAGGGGTGTTCCCAAATCCAGGAAAGATGCAGTGCAAGTTGATTAAGAAATGTAAACAAACACATTTTGGTTGTGTAACACTAGTATGGTGGACAGTCTATTTTACACTTTTAAAAATAAAAAAGAAATGGAATCAAATATTCAGCCACATCCACATACTCTACAGAATGCAAATAATCTCAAATATATGTTTTAAACTAGACGCAGTTTGAGGCCTAAAGGGGCTGACTGTGTCCCTTTAATGTAACATACAGTATTATATAACCCCTACTCTTATTCACCTCTCTTTTCATTCTAAATAGATAATTTCCCTTTAAGTTGCTTTAATTTTAGTTGAGGGGCTAGCGGTATATGCTAAAGGTTAGAGTAATGAGCTGTGAATGAGGTTAGAACAACCAGAAGACCTGGATTTGAGTCCCATAACCTCCACTTGCATACTGTGAGACTCTGAACAAGTCATGTAACCTCCCCAATGCTTCCAGGTTGCCCCTGAAAACAGGCACTTGTGCTTAGTGGGCATTACCCAATTAACAAAGATTAAAATAAAATCAATAAATAAAATTAAATAAAGTTGAGAACTCCATCCGTGATAGGTGTAGCATAGAAAGGCAAGGATATTTGAAAGAGTTAGCAAGTGCTAACAGGGTTAGTCTCTCACTAGCAGTGGTTTGCACCCCTAAATCAGGGTAATAGCTAAAAGTGCCATATTAAAAAGCACAGTTAGCAAGGCACTAACCCATTAGCAAGCAATGCTAAAGTGTGCCAGGGTGCCTATGCAAATTGTCTAACTGCGGCAAACTCAAAAATTTGTGGAGGCATAAACAAGATGTTAGTGCTGTGCTAATTAGTACCTCTACAAACCTGGTACTAACTGTTGTGGAAGTGTGACCCCCCCAGTCGATCACTATTCTGATGTATGTAGAGTAATTCCCTGGTGGTCTAGTGGCTCCCCACCTCCAATTGCTGTTTCAATCACAGTTCAAACTATTCCTGGTTGTCTAGTGCTCCCCATCCCCATTCAATGTCAGTGGCTCAGCATGTTGCACACTCACCTCTGAGGCCAGCAGATTGGAAGGTTGTGGGTTCTAGCCCCACACCAGGAACTTGAGGTGACATCCTAGTTCTGACACTGTAGTGCATCATGAGGAGGGTGCTGCACTCCTGAGGTGCCGTCTTTTAAATGAGATAGTAAACCAAGGTTCTGTCTGCCTGTTCCAGTGGTTGTTCAGGTGGATGTTAAAGATCCCATGGCACTTTTTGAAAAGAGTAGGGGAATTTTTATTGAAAAATTAAAACTATATACAGCACACCATATTTACAAGTTCAAAATATACATGGAAAGACACACTCAAAAACACAGTTACTTCCTCAGATGAAAAAAAGAAAAGATCATCAAAACAAAACAGAAAAAAAGTCAGATATATGCTAGCAACAGAAAGTTTCTTTATGGGCACCCTCGGATAGGTTCACTATTCTTCCTTGGTTTACCCTGGGGCTGATTGAGGCACTCTATCCAAGTGAAATAGCTGCAACAGATCAGCCAAACTCCAAATGGTTCTTTTTCACTAATCAGTACTTTATTTTCATCTGTTCACCACAAAAAGGACCATGTACCGACATGCCCTATGTTTCATCCCTAAAAGGGCTTCCTCAGGGAAGTATACGGTCTGTCTCTTGCACAAAAATAAGTTTCATATTATTCTGATTATTGTCTGTCTGGAGGGTAGACAGTATATTTTATGCCATTTTCATTAAACTAAGTTTATCAAAATAATATTGCTGTCTAGTACCACTCCACCCCCCCCCAAAAAAAAAAATAAGAATATACAGTGCTTACTTTTGGTAATTCCTCACTGTCTGTGTTTTTGAATATGATTTCAGCTTTGTAGCAAGCTACCTAAAGGTGGCTATAGATATACCCTTTTGTTACTATTAATTTTTCTAGCCCATGCATTATTTACTGTTTAAACCATCTTATTTCTATACTTATTTACTTTGTTATCCGACAGAAAAAAAAATTTTCTTTTTTATATTCTGTATTCTAAAGAAAAAAAAACAAACAAACAAGGAATGCAGAATACCTAATCATTTCATCACATAGGGAAAATCCAGGACATATTTCTCCATAATTGAGGCCGCAAATAAGCCGGAACTGTCTTCTTGTCCTGATAAAAACTCCAACCAGAGCATTTTTTTCTTCAATTCCCCATGTCCTCCACCCTGACCTGTTTCTGGTACATTACCAGATGGCATCTGGCCTGCCATGAAAAAAAAAAAAACTCAATAACTGTAAATCAAACCATCAGTGTTCTAGAATCATATTTCTGCCATCCCCGCTCAAGTAAGCCAAAAACCAATTGTTCATAAACAATGGACTGAAAAAACTCCTGTGCCTTGTCAGTGTTATTCAGGGGTACACCAACACATTTTAGTTGATTAATTTTTTATTTTGACAAGGTAGAGGATAATTCCAAATTTTTTACCACCTCCTGTCCTGAACGATCAGAGTCAATCAGCAGATCTAAATCATCAGCGTGTGCCAAAGTTTTACTGGTGGTCAAATACTTCATGACTCTAAGTCCCCCAATAGCTGCATTTTAATTCATTCTCTGGAGCAAGGGATCAATCCCTAAAATATACAAACGGGGACTTAACGTGCACCCCTGTCTTACCTATATGGAAATCTGAATACACTCCCTCATCTGTCCATTTATATTTGGAGTAACTGTGGCTTTACTATAACAGTTACGAATCCAAGAAATGAAACTGTCAGGAAAGCCACAGTACTTCAAAATAGAAAAAAATGAACTTATGAGACAAGTGATCAAAGGCTTTGTCCTGATCTAATGAGAGAAGGTAGCTCCCAACTGCCCTCTGGAATTTTCTTCAAACATTTCACACAGAAGAAATAAATGTTCCTGGATTTTCTTGTTTGGAACAGCATGTAACTGTAATAGATTAATAATATATTCTAGAACAAGACTCAATCTCATACCTAAGATTTTAGATAAAACCTTAAAAAGTCTACATTAAGGAGACTAGGACTCCAATTACTCAAAACATTTTTTGACCCTTTTATAAATGAAAACCATGACAGCCTCATACATACTATTTGGTAGATTACCAGAACTTTAACAATCAATAAATAAATCAACAGGATGTTGAGCAATCTAAACGATCAGTGTCTTACAAAATTCAATACACAGCCTGACCTTCCCAGGTGTCATCCCAGAAGAAAGAGACATCATGGCTTTTTTTCACTTCTTGAGGTGTAATGTCCCTAATAAAATCCCTCCCCCCGCAGTTGGGAGTCAAAAGACAGCACTGCATAAGTCCCAGAAAGTCCCAGAACCCCCCACCCCAGGCTATATCGCCTGCTCTTCTAACAAGGCCTTAACATGATTGTGATGTTAACCACCTACACCGTACACTTCTCTTCTGAAACAATAGTACCATTAATATCCATGAGTTCAGAAAAGCATCTCCTGGTAATTGGCTGTGACCAACACTCAGACCAGCTGGAAGTGGCATTTTCACCTGTGAACTAAACGACGAGGCACTGTTATATTGTGGATCCTTCATTTCGTCCCTGACTATATTTATTTAGTCAGCATTTCATGTATGTGAGGTATGCCTTTCTGAAATGAAGGCCTGTAATTTTACCCCTTAAGGTTAAGTATTTCAAATAATCCCTAGTAACCTTGGCCTTCCCAAATTTCTGGAAAAAGTCTTTTGCATCTTTTTGTGTCCTCCCACCAGTCAGCAACAGAATCACAAACATGTTGGACAGATTGCTGTGCAAAAAGTAAATCCAGAAGTTTGTCTCTTACCTTATTATTCTGTAAAAATGGAGTATTCATTTTCCAAAGCCCTCTACCAACTACTTTCTGTCTAGGATCCCTAATGACGTATCCTACTACAAAAAGATCAAAAGTTTCAGATGCCACTGTTTCTGCAACTTTTCTAGGAAGACTATCAGATTAAAAGAAAAAAGTCAATCCTTGATGCCAATGCCCCTCTAAAAAAATGTCCTCCCCCCCCATTTTATGTAAGTTTTAACCATTTTATCTAACGAATGAGAATCGCAACATCCAACAATAAAACGCTCCCTGGTATGACTTCCCCTAGCTTTTAAAATGAAACAGTAATGCCCAAAAAACAATTTTCACCCCAGAACAAGATTCCTCCCCCAAAGACCAGAAGGACATCTCCTTCCATAATTTTTCATATGGGCAATATCCGCCAGAGATCTCAGGTGAGTGTCCTGGAAGAAATAAATGTTATACCTCGAGGACTGTACAGCAGAAAAAGTAGTCACACTCCTTTTCCCATTTCTAATACTGTAAGTATTAAGAGAGGCACATTTTAAACTAACTTCAGTCATCATAAGGACCAGGAGGGTAAGTACACAAACGCTTGTCATCATACCAGTAAATCATCCCAATTGGAGACTCTCTGCAGTGGTTAAAATTTATTGTTCAAGGTCACTGGGTCTTTCCTCTGCTATTTGGGTTTAGGTTGTCACCCTCCTGAATGAAGGTCCTGACCCCATCAAAAATATGTTGTTACTTCAGGTGGTGCTAGAGGGGGCATCTCTGTGTCTTGGTGTTCCTGATCCATTTGCTGAGAGGTCTTGGGTACCACAAGTTTGTCCTCTACCTGTAGGCTTTTCTGAACCTGGGTTCTTGGTTCTTCAGCCACATCTGGTTCCTTGAGTACAGAAGAAACTGGTGTAACCACAGAGGGTGGAGCATTAGACTGTCCTGAAACATTTTTTTTGTAACTCCATTTTATTGCAATAAAAATGGATAGTTAACAGAGCAGCATATTTTTCTTACATCTATACATCAAATGCATTTCAAACATTCAGACACTGACCAAAATTGACAAGACATTTGATATTCGAATTTCTCTGACTTCAGACTGGATTAGGCAGTGCCTATACTCCATTAACCCATTGTAACTTAAAGTAATCAGTTTCCAACTCCCTGTAAGAGAAGTGTAACTAATCACAATAATTTAGAACTATACAGAAACTGGAACTACACTGCCTAGGGGTCCAAAGAGAAAAGAAAGAGAATTATTTTACTATGATGACATAAAAAATAAAAGTTTTCCAATTCACACAATAAACACAATAAACCTATGGGTAGTATTATCTATTATCCTTGCACATCCTTTATCATTTATATGGCAGGATGAGAAAAAGAATTGGGGCAGAAAGGGAAAGTTAATTCCTCTCCATTGGAAAGGGACCTTGGAGTTTCGATTTACTGAAAAACTCACAAGATTTTTCAAAGAAGATCAGGGGTCATATGTAAAAAACAAAAAAACAGGAAGTGGGGGAATCCCAGCCTGGGCAGCACCAAGGGCCAAGTAAAATACGATTAGAACAACAGAATTTAGGTTACTTGATCTTGTTTAGAAATCCACTTCTACCAAGGATCCTAAAGTTCTCTGAACTTGTTCTCCCTAAAATGAAGTCTAGCCATTAATCTTTCCACCTCAAATATACCTGTGACCCAAGTTTGCCAGTCCTTAATGATAGGGGGGTCCTGTTGTAACCAATGGGATGTAAGGCATTTCAGAGCTGCCTCAATAAAGTTAAGAGTTAATTTACGGTGGGAGGGCCAGAACCACCTGGGTATCCAGGACCCAGTTAGTGAACTCAGCGGGAATGCCTACCTGTAAGATCTGCTCCACTGTATCCCGCACTGAGGACCAACAACCTTGGATGATTGGGCATTCCCAAAGAATATGAAAGTGAGACCCCTTCATAGATACATAGAAATATAGACTTTGACGGCAGATAAGGACCGCTTGGCACACCTAGTCTGTCCATTTCCCTACCTACAGGATAAGCCGCAGATCCTAGTTAACCAACAGCCTATTTCTTACTACCCCCCCAAAATTGCCTTATGTCTGTCCCATGCATTCTTGAATTCTCCCACAGTTTTAGACCCCACAGCCTCCTCAGAAAGGATGTTCCATGCATCCACCACCCTCTCTCTGAAAAAATACTTCCTCACATTGCCCCTGAACTGCTCCCCTTATCTTCAAATTGTGTCCCCTTGTTCTTGCACATCTCTTTTCTGAAAGATGCCACCCTCTTGACTTTGTTGATTTCACTGAGGTACTTAGAAGTTTCTATCCATATCCCTCTCCGTCCTTTCCTCAAAGGGTATACATATTAAGCTCCTTTAGTCTCTCCTCGTGTGGCTTCTCTTGCAGACCCTGCCATTTTGGTTGCCCTCTGGACTGCCTCTATCCTGTCTATGTCCTTGCGGAGATAGGGTCTCCAGAACTGGATGCAGTACTCCAGATGCGGTCTCACCAACTGTCTGTACAGAGGGATAACAGCTTCTTGTTTTCTGCTGGTGATGCCTCTCCCTATACATCCCAGTATTCCCTCACTCCTCCCTACCATCTTCTCACATTGCTTGCTAATCTTAAGGTAATCTGATATGATTACCTCCAGGTCCCTTTCCATTTTTGTTGTTGTTACTACCTCCCCCCCATTGTGTAATCTTCCCCTGGGTTTTTGTTTCCCAGGTGCATTATTTTGCACTTCTTTGCATTGAATCCAAGCTGCAGTACTTCTGCCCATTCCTCCAACCTTGCCAAGTCCCTTCTCATCCTTTCCACACCTCCTTGTGTATCAGCCCTGTTGCAGATCTTTGTGTCATCTGCAAAGAGGCATACTTTTCCTTCCAGTCCCTCTGCAATGTCACTTATAAAGACATTAAAAAGGACTGGACCCAGTACTGAACCCTGCGGTACCCCACTAGTAACCCCTCTTTCTTCAGAGTGGACTCCATTTACAATTACCTTCTGTGTCCTGTTGTCCAGTCAGTGTTTTACCCAGGTTACCACCCTGGGACCCACTCCCAGGCTGGTTAATTTGACTATTAAACTTTTGTGTGGGACTGTGTCAAATGCCTTGCTAAAGTCTAGGTAGGCCATGTCCATAGCCCCTCCCTGGTCTATTACTTTTGTCACCTAGTCAAAGAAATCAATTAGATTCATCTGACATGACCTTCCCACTGCGAACCCATGCTGCCTTCTAGAATTAGAATTCTGGGGTGAATTTCATCAGGCCCCATTGCTTTGCCCACCTTCAGTTTTAGGAGTTCTTTCAGAACCCTTTCTTCTGTGAAAGGACTGGGATTGACCCCCCTATCCAGAGTGCTTCTGTTAATTGGATTAGGCACCTCCCCCTCCTCTTCTTTTGTGAATACTGAGCAGAAATATTCATTCAGTATCCCTGCTTTTTCACTGTCCCTCTCTGCCCACCCACTATCCATTCTATTCAGCCTTGCTATCCTTCCTTTGTCTTTCTACACTCTCTGATGTACCTATAAAAGGTTGCATCCCCCTTCTTAACCAAGTTGGCTATCTTTTCCTCAGTTTGGGCCTTTGCTATTCTGACTTCCTTCCCTGCTTCCTTCTGCCTTAACTGGTACAGCTCTCTGTCCTGCTCCTTCTGTGTTTCCTTATACTTCCTGAATGCTGTCTTTTTCTTCCTGACCTTCCCTGCCACCTCTTTTGAGAACCATAGTGGCTTTTTCTTTCGTTTTGATTTGTTTATTTGCTTCACACAAAGGCTTGTTGCCTCTGTGATGGCAATTTTGATGTTTACCCATTGTTGCTCCACCCCTCCTTCTAGCCTATTTGCCAGTGCTTTTCTAAGGCACTCTCCCATCTTGCCAAAGTCAGTCCTCCTGAAGTCCAGTACCCTCACTTTTGTATGGCTTGACTCTGTAGCTGAGTTTATCGTGAACCACACTGTTTGGTGGTCCCTTGTTCCCAGATGGCTACCCACTTCTAGATCTGAGATCCTCTCACTGGCCCCATTTGAAAGTACAGGCTCTAAGATTGCTCCCTCACTAGTGGGTTCCAAAACTAGCTGTCTGAGGCATGCCACCTGTAGGGCATCGAGAATGGCCCTGCTCTTGGATGTGGCTGCTGCAAATGTGCTCCAGTTAACATCTGGCATATTCAGGTCTCCCATCAACAGTATCTCCCCTTTCTCTGCCATCCTAAGAATGTCTTCTATCATATCCTTGTCATTTCCTTCCCCCTGACATGGGGGTCTGTATACAACCCCTGTGCGGATTGTGGTGCCATTTCCAGTCTCTAAGGTGACCCACAGTGCCTCCTCTCCTTCCTGTTTACTCTTTTGTTCAGTTGCTTTTATCCCTTCCCTTACATAGAGAGCTACTCCTCCCCATCTTCTCCCTTCCCTGTCTCTCCTGTAGGTTGTGTACCCTGGTATGTTAATATGCCAGTCATGGTTCTCTGTGTACCATGTTTCTGTGACTGCTACGATATCCAGGCACCCCTCTTCCATCAAGGCCACCAGTTCAGGGAGCTTGTTGCCCAGACTATGGGCATTGGTACTCATTACCCTCCATTTCCTGATGGCCTTACTCCTTTTTGCCCCATCCCTGTCCTTATTGCCTTTGTCACTTTCTCCATTTACCCCTGCCCTTCTCCCTATCGACATCTCTAACTTGGTGTTTACCTCACTTACTACCCTGACTTTTTTGGGGGGGGCTAGATTTCCCCTCTCCTTTCCAGTGCTCTCCCTTGGCTAGTTTAAAATGCTTGCCAATGAAGCATTTAACCTATCACCTAGGATCCTGGTCACGTCCTGGACAGATGCAGACCATCACTCCAGTATAGGCCTGCATCACTCCAGGTGGACCCCCAGTCCCAATGAAGCCAAATCCCTGAGCTCTGCACCAGTTTTCAACCACTGATTGAATCCCAGGTGGAGTACCCTAGCTTCACCCACGCCATAGAGACAGCACCCCGGTAGACATTTACCGTGGTGTGCTACTTGTCTAAGGCCCTCCTCAACTCCACAAACTCTTCCTGCACTGCTCTGATCCTTTCTTAGCCAGGTCATTTGTCCCTAGGTGGACAATGACATCCAGCTCCTCCTGTGTAGCTGCTCCCTGCGATCCTAAGGATTCGCCTCCCTGTCCCTCCAAGCCATGGCACCAAGCAGGCACCTCACCTCCTTACCCTTCCTCCCCAGTTCTACCTTCCTAAAATGGGAGTCCCCCACCAGGAGTTGTTTCTTTCCCCTGTGGGGTCCCATGCCACCCTCCTGTGGGTCTCCTTTGTGGAGGTTCCCAGCATCCTCCTTGGTCTCCACTGCGGGTGCCTCCATAGAGGAACCACACTTTGCCAGAATGGCATATGAATTGTGGAGACGTACAACTGGAGAAATGCACCTCTGTTCCACCACCCTCACCCTCCCTGAGCCCACTGTGGTCCAACCACTCCTCTTTCTTGGCAACCTCTGAGGCAACGGCAGTGGCCCTGGTGGTCCCTGGATGGGAGAGGAGGTCCCACAAATCCTGGCCAACTCAGCCTGGAGATGAGCAACCTCCTCCCCCCTCAGCCTAGAGAGGTGCCTGCAAATAGGACAACACCGCAACCTCCAGAACGTCTCCCGGAAGACTGCTGCTCCACAGCCACTGCACTGCACCACTCCCATCATGTCTTATTTCTGGTCCCTTCACTGTTGTTTGGAATACTTACTATTTCCTCTGTTTATTTTTTTATGTATTTTTTCTCCCTACTTAGTTACTGCCTCTGTGCCCTTTAAGCACCTGATCTTCCTGTTCTGAGACAAGAAGATCCTATATTTCTCAGTAGTCCCCTTACTTGCTCAGAGGCAGACCTCCAGCAGCTAGTGGGGGACAGAGAGCTACTCTTGTCCTTCTAGGATGGTGAGTTTTTGGTGGGTCTGTGATCACTCACTTCCTGCTCCCAAACAGGAAGTTCCTGTTGTCGGTCAGATCCTGTGCCTATAAAAGTATAACTGCATTTGGGTGGGGGAGGAAGGAGGGCAATATAGTCCCAGTACAGAAGTCCAGTCACAACAGTAGCTCCTTGTCCTGGTGTTCTCTGACACTTCTCTGGCAGAAACTATCTAGGGCAGTGTTTAAATCTGACTTTAACCTGGCTTCCTTTTAGTTAAGCCACTCCCCCTACTAAACAGATCTTTCCCACCACACTGACACCAGCATCTGTCAGAGTATTAAATATGGTAATGCTTGGTTACCACGGGGGTGCAGAAGTACCTAACAAGGATCTTCCAAAAGAATTCATGCCAACCAGGTGAGGATGTCACCTTCCAACCCAGATGTAGACACTTCTCCCAGTCCTCATCTGAGATGGGGTTGGGAGAGTTCTCCATCCCAGACCTCCTTAATTATCGCCAACGGGTTTGATTCCAGGCCTCTTACCATATTATATAACACAGAGGTATGTCTCACCTTAACTGCCAAAGTGGTAATGCCATAAATAAAATCTTCCCATGGCGATTTTGGTCTTAGTAATAGATTTTCATTATTAGCACTTCTAATAAAGTACCTAACTTGTAAGTATCCAAAGAAATCAGCATTTGATAAATGGAATTTCTCTTTTACTTGACTAAAGGTCATACACCCCCTGTTTACTATAAGCTGGGAAAACCTAGTGAGCCCCCATATTTCCCATCCCACATATCCTTGATCTAACTTAGGAGGCAAGAAATCTGGATGATGTCTGATAAGGGAAATGGCCCCAACAAAGGGGTCGAGGCAAGGATACTCCTTACCCGCCGGAGAGTTTTCAAAGAATGCCTTGTCCAAGGATGAGGAATATGATTGTAATGGAATGTAGAAGAATCCAGGCAGACCAAGGTAAAAAGGGGTTGGGGGAGACCATCACCCTCTTCAATATCATACCAACCAGAGGCCCTGTGCTGCTTAGCCCAGGTGCACATTGCCCCATCTGACTCACTAGGTAATACTTGTGTAGGTCTTGTAGACTGAGCCTTCCTTTATCCTTTGGTTGAAGCAGTATTTTCTTGGCAATACACGGTCTGTGCCCTCCCAAAAAAAGTCACTGATCCCTTTTTGTATTTTTGCCTCCAAACTAGCTGTAATTGGTATTGGTAGGGTTGAGAAAAGAAACAGAAAGCAGGGGAAAAGGTTCATTTTTACCGACTCTATTCTGCCTGCCACTGAGAGAGGCAACAGTGTCCATCTGGCCATATCTCTTTGCATGCTGTTTCATAGTTTATTGTAGCTTATATTGAATAGTTTGGAATATGACGTGGTCACCTGGACTCCCAAGTATCTGATTTGGTTATTTTTTGCCCATTGGAAAGGAAAGGTAGCATAAAATCCCTGAGGGCAAACACCGCTCAGTACCAAGCCTTCAGATTTATTTAAATTTATCCTGTATCCCAACACCTTACCAAAGATATCTAGGGTATGTAGGAGTCAGGAGACAGAGCATACAGGATTTTGAAGGAAGAAAATAGAATCATCGGCGTATAAGGCCACTTTTTGCTCTAGGCCCCCCGCCACCACTCCCTCTATTCTGTGATCCTGGCGAACCGTCGCTGCCAAAGACTCAAAAAATAATGCAAATAGTACAGGGGACAAGGGACAACCCTGATGAATACTGCTTGGGACAGAAAAACTTCCAGAATTAATACTATTCACTCGGACTTGAGCTTGAGGGGAAGCATACAAACTAGAAATTGTATCTAAAAATTTAGGGGCAAATTTCATTTTCTCTATGGATTTCTTTAGAAAGAGCCAATTTACCCTATCAAATGCTTTCTCTGTGTCCATGGAGATAGCCAATTGAAATATTCCCGCCCCCACTGTGCAGAGATGATATTCAGTAGGTGCCTAATGTTGTCCTGAATGAACCTCCCAGCCACAAATCCCATTTGCTTGGGGTGTTCTATGTTTTGTAGGACCCTCTGCAGGCAGTCCGCCAATATCCCAGTGAATATTTTTAAATCCACATTAGGAAGGGAGATTGGGCGGTAGGAGCCACAGGAAAGGGGGCCCTTCCCCTCTTTTGGTTGTACTGAGATCTGAGCGAAATGCCAGGAATCTGAAATTTCTCCTCCTTCCTGTATATGGTGGAAACAGGCCAGTGGGGGGGGGGGCATCAAAGTACGCTGTAGGGACTCAGAGGTCAGGCCATCTAACCCTGGGGATTTTCCTGACTTCAAATGTTTAATTTTTTGAATAATTTCCTGCCTTGAAATCAGACTCTCCAAGAACTCCCTATCCTCCTGACTTAAAGTTGAGAGGGCTACAGGGGCCAAAAAGGTATCTATCAGTGCTTCATCTTGGCCACCTGGGTCACAGCAATATAAATCTAAATAATAATAAGCGAAGGCCTGGGCTATTAGTGATGAGTCAGATACAGGGGTATCGCCCTTATGTGGGTCTCTGATTTTCAAAACCATCCTGGTTATAATCTGTTGCCTCAAGGCATGAATTAGAAGTTTACCTGCTCTACTCCCTTCTTCATAGTACATCCTGTTTGTCCATCTCATGGCCCCCTCTACCTTTCGGGCCAGGAGAGACATCAGCTCTATCTCTTTGTCCTGCCCATATTTTTTTGTCTTCGGGGTTAAGGGTAAGTTTATGTTGGAACTCAGCCTCCCTAAGCTCCTCCTCAAGCTTCCTTTGGACCTCTCTTGGTTTTCTCTTTTCTTGTGAGCTATGGGCAATAATGATGCCTCACAAGTATGCTTTTAGGGCATCCCACTGCACAGAGGGAGAAGTTGCATCAGGGGGTTTAGTCTCCAGATAGGAAGCTGTATTAGCTGAAAGATCTGATCGAAAGGCTTCTGAATTTAGTAACCCCACATTTAACCGCCAATTCAAATTTCTGGGGGTAGGGGAGAGGCTTAGCCTTAATTGTATAGGAGAGTGATCTGACCACATCATTGGGAGTATGGAACAGTCCTTAACCTGGAAGGTCATTTCCATAGGAAGGAGAAATAACTCGATACAGGAGTAACTCCCATGGTGATGGGAGAAGAAAGTATAATCTTTCTGAGTTGGATGAAGCTCCCACCAAATGTCAACTAAACCTGACTCATTTAGAAGTCTTCTTAAAAAGCTTTCCTTTGACCTATTGGAATTCAGAAACAATCGGTGGATTCTGTCCTGGGAACCTGAGACCACTCTGTTAAAATCACTTCCCACTATATATAGACTATCTGGGTCTTGTAATGTTTCTAATATAATCCTCTTTAAAAATAGTTGATTTTCCTTCAAATTGTTGGGTGCATACAGATTCAGAAAAACACATTTTGTGCCAAAATATAAAGCTTGCAATCTCACAAACCTCCCATTGGGATCTATTGTTCGATCTGTAAGCTGTAAAAGAGAATTTTTCCTGATCAAAATAGCAAACATCTCTACGATGGTGATGGTCAGCCCAGCTGGAGGCATGGACCTCACCCACTCATGACCGCTTCAATTTTGAATGCTCTAACTCATTTAGGTGGGTCTCCTGCAGAAAAACGAGATCTGCTCCATGTTTTCCCATTTCCTGCAGTATACAGGCCCTCTTGATTGGACTGTTTAACCCTTTGACATTACATGATATAATACTCAACTCCATTTATTAATTTAAATAGGATCCAGTAATCAGAACTCTTTATAATCCTACCCAACCCCACTATACCCCCTCCCCATCACATCTTCTGTAAGAGACTTCCACCCAAATCAAGAGCCCCAGGCACTGTTTCTCAAGCATGTAACAAAGTGACTTAGAACTGTCACCAAATATAATTGTAAGAACCATAAATTCAAAAGTAAGCTTCCACTCGTGCCGCCTCATCCTACCCTCCAGGGTTTAGATGCAAAGGAGGCTAGTGCAACAAAAAGGCTGCACTAAACTGGAGCTCGAATAGAGCTGAAGCATACGTTGATGCGACAAAATGCAATGACTGAGCCAATCACAACCCAATCCCCATCCTCCTCCGAAAAGCTCCTCCTACCCATCCATCATCTTTATGTTTCAAATCCTAAAGGGGAAAAAAAAAGACAAAGCCGATTAAGTCCCTCTGCTGCACAGGAGTCTCCACCCCATCAGTCTCCAGATGAAGTCTCATGAAGTATGATCTTTACCCCCATATCCACGAAGATACCAGCGCCTCAGAAATGAAATGAACAGTAAAAGAAATATATTCCTTTAATTAAGCACATGTCCAAAGTGTTACTTTTTCTGGCATGAGGAAGGTATTTAGGCAAGCTACAATTTGTATTTGGCCACTAGGACCCAGTACCTGAAATCCCCTGACAGTCCCACCATGAACTTTCAAGTGTCTGTTTTTAGCTGTAAAGGGAGGCCCTGGTTTGATGTGACATTTCAGGTCCTTCTTTTTCCCCAAGTCCTTCGTTGAGGGACACAGTTTGTGGACGAAGAAAGCGTTTCGCTAAGTGAAGATAGCTGTTCCAAAGGAAGGTCCTTATCTTTTTGTCCTGAGGAACCAGACTGTGAGCAGGAACCACAAATTGTGCACCATCTGCAGCCTTCCAACTCCTTAATGGTCTCTGCATCTAGTAAGTCACTCACACTTATGTCCCACTGCTGAAGGAATTTCGTTGCTTTGGAAATAGCAGGGAAAGAGTGTACCACCGAATCCGTGGTGATTTTAAGTGTTGCAGGGTAGTCCAGATGCACTCTTACTCCTTTTGCCCATAATTGTTTTAGAAGAGGAAGCAATTTGCATCTCTGATCCATAGTGATGGGTGCACAACCATGCTCTAGAAACAGGTGGACACCCCTGAAAAAAAACTTCCTTTTTAGCCCAGACTTTACATAGTACCTTGGACTTCATTCTGTAATCCAAAAAAGCAATAATTATGGATCTTGGGTGGGCCTTAGGGTTGGTGGGTCTGGGCCCAAGACAGCGATGTGCTCTTATGATATTCATGGGGTAGTCCTGGGCCATGCTGAGAACCTCTTTAAGAAGGTTCTCCATAAAAGTCACCATGTCCCCTGACTCAGTTTGCTCAAGTAGGCTATGTATTCAAATGTTAGCTCTCCTAGATCAATTTTCCAGGTCCTCCAGTTTCTGTTGAATGCACACTTCCCTGTCATGTAACTGGAGAATAGCTCCGTTGTGGAGATCAAGTGTGGAGGAGGCCTCCGATGCCTGGTGCTCAAGTTCAGTGATTTTCCGGCTATGTTCTTTCTGCTGTGCATGTATTTCAGTGAGTTCATTTTGTATTTTTATTAAAGTGTCTCTGAGACACCTCAGCTCCTTGTAGAGTTGTTTTGAAGTTATTGTGAACGCTGCCTCCTCATCTGAGCTTGCATCAGAGGCAGAATCCGAGCTTGGGGAAGCAGAGCGGCGGGGAGACTGGGAGCTCTGCTCCGGTGGCAGAAGTGTTTTTTGTTTTTCTTTAGGTATGGTGGAATCCACCGCAAATTCTTTCAGCCGCTGGCGAGTTGAGATCATGATGTCTTCTAAACGACATTGCTTTGCCCTTGTAACCAATTTGAAGGATGGATGGAGATGGATTAGGGAACAATCTGGGGAGCTTCTTGAGATTCAGTCCACCATGTGTGCCGACGCCACCGGAAGTCTCTGTCCTGGCACATTCTGAGATGATCCCAGCCTTGTCAAAGTGGATTGAACCAGGCTAGTGGCTAGGCTAACAGGTCTTCCTTTGGGGATTAAACTTGGATAAGATGTATAAGGTGCCTCAAAATGAAGGTCACTGGTTTTCTGTGTGTGGTCCAACACACTAACCTGTTACATACCATCATGACGATCATGTGCAGCCCATGGACAATTCAGAAAGCATGACCCCTTTCTTTGCACAGATTACACTTCCCAATATTCTCACATCTCATGCTTACCTGACCAAAATCATTACATAGCCCACATTGAACCTGGTCACAGGTGTTGCTTATGTGGGCCTGTGATCTACACTTATAGCACTCCTTGGCTGCCTGGGGTAAAACAGAATGCCCCTGTCCCCCCAGTGAAGAAACTGTTAGGCAGATGTAAGATACCTTTGTCTGTTAATGGAGCTTAATTTTTAATTTCCACCCCCCAGTCCACAAGAGTTCATTATTAAATATAGGCTGAGGTCTTGTCTGAACCTCACACCTCTGCTAGAGCCAGTGCATTACGTCCACTACATTCACTCCTTCATTGTGAAACAAAATGATGATAGTTTTGAAAGTGGGTTTTGTAAAAGGAATTGTCTAAAAGGTTTCCGTAACAGAGTGCCTCTTAACTCTGAACACTTTTTCCAAAGGCAATCAAGGGCAGCCAAAGTTTAAACTTCATGTCAACAGTCTTCCCCGATATATGAATGACTGCATACATTTCCAAAGAAAAGATTTTCAGAGAGTCTTTCAGCAGTGTGCATCCCACATAAGTTTGGTCTGGGATCTCCTCCAGGCCTCCCCTATACTTCAGATGCACAGCATTTTTCCTTTTGGCACACTCTGCTTTCCTGGTGAAGAGATCTGCCATTCGGATCTTGGGTGATCATGGTTCTTATGCTCACTATCATCACCAGCCCCCTCGGCCTCTTGAGACTCTGTAGCTGCATCATTATTCGTAGGACCTGTTCCCAAGGGACCTGCCTCATTCTGGTCTTCCTGCAGCTGGGTAGGCCCAAGCGATTGTTTAGGTGGGGGTTCTGTGGAATGTGCTCCAGCAGAAGTACTAGGCTGCACAACAGGAGAGACAGGGAAAAGGATGTGCCGGGCATGTTTGCAAAAAACAAAGAGGCAGGTTTTTTTTTCCGTAGGTAGTTTTGTGAGTTTTTTGGCTTTTTGTGCCCTGACCCCATGCATCCCACCATCACGTGCTTGTGGAGGCACATGCACACCACGCATTACGGGACACCCCAGCCTACTTGTCGCACCGTTATCACCTATGCCTGTCACAAGACCCCTATCCAGTGAAGGTGGGACTATTGGCAGGTGACCACCCCCACCTGGGAGAGGAGAGCCAGTGCTCAATCCTGCTATCATCCTCCCCCCGTGCAGGCATGCCAATGACCCGAGGTTGTTCCTGAACTAGGGTCGCTGGCATAGCGGAAGTTAAGGTGTCCAGTGCCTCAACCCTCAGCACCACCAGGCCGGCGTGTCAGGCAGTTTAAACAGTTCAGGAATGCTTGAATGGCCAGCCTGCTCATTCACCCATGAGACAGGAGCAGTTTTAGTTCTTTGTATTCCAGACCAGAAGGCCAGTTTGCTAATCACTGAGACCTATCAGGAGACATAACCCATCTGACATTAATTAGAGGCTCAGCAATATGAGGAGGAGTATCTTTTGCAGATTATGGAATCTGGGGTGCATCAGCACTGTGATTCCCAGCAGAATCCTCTCCATGAGGAACCGTTTCAGAAGGCCTCCCCCATCAGTCTGATTTTTCACCAGTCCACGGCTTACCTTCCTCTACTGCTGAGCCAGACAAGTGTCTTCCCAAGTAGGTGACCTGATCAAAACCTGTCCTTCTGTAGGAGCAGCTGTCACAGCTCCATGGTCTGAGGCTGAAAATGCAGTGCGGTCATTCCCCAGGTAACATATGACTCCTGAACAGTCCGAGCCAAACCAGTGTGTTTGATAGAAACCCAAATCTTTTGCTCATTGTGCCATTTCTTTGTGACCTTAATTTTCTTTTGCTTTACAGTAATATCTCTTCAAGAGCGTTTTTGGCTTCAGCGGCTATAGAGGAATTTCCCAGTGTTCTGGCCAATTGCCCCAATTCACTAAAAACGCCATCAACAGTTTAATCTGATCCAATATCAGTTGGTTTCTATCTCTATCTTCTCTCCCCTCTCCTGGGATGAGGCTGAAAATAGGCAGAATTGCATGGCCCTCCTTTCCTGGTAAAAAAAAAACAATTAATTAATTGATGTTCTGATCACAGTTCAAACCATCCTTGGTAGTCTTGCAGCCCCTATCCCTGTGATCACCATTCCAATCACAGCTCAAGTTATCCCTGGTCGTTTGCTTACCCCCACCCCAATCATTGTTTCAATCACAGTTCAAATTATCTCATGGGAAGTAGAAGACTAACAGGGGTAGTTTGAACAGTAGTCAGGGGTGGGGGCCACTAGATTACCAGGGATAGTTTATGCTGTGATCGTAAAATAGCGATTGGTTGGGGGTGGGGGAGCACTAGACTACCAGGGGTAACCTTAGCAGTTATTGGTACAGCTAGAGGGGGGAGGAGTTATCCAGGGAGTGCCTGTTTGCTCCTTGGTCTGTAATGAGGCCATAATGGGATACAAATTGCACTATAGCACCTTGCCTGTGCTATGGGGTCATTTGCATTGGGAGGTTGAATATGATAGAGCCCTCCACAGGAGCAATTGCCTTTTGGAAACACTACTCAGCCATTTGCGTCCCTATACCTCCCAATTGGCCCCATACTTCAAGTTCACAGTATGGATTTGTAGTGTGCAAGGAGCAAATGAGTTAGTGTTTATATTCTTCAGCTGGTATATTGGAACATGCTTTTAGCACTCACAGTGTGCTGCAAGCATGTTCCAACATACCTGCAGTTTGCTTCAGGCACTAACTTGCTCCTAGTGCAAACTTCAGTGAGAGCTATTCAGGGCTGTGAATATCCTGGTCCATGTCTCCATGAACTGTACAATATCAATGTCATTACTGTTTACTATGGCTTGCACTTCACCAGTTTTAGACACGAACAGCCTTAAATTACCTGGAGATGCTTTTTGAAGTCCGAGCTTTCCACTGCTTAACCTTAGGGCTGCTTGTGTGGTCTGTGTGCAAAAAGATAGCATGGCAAAATGTTAATAAAATATTTGGCTCAACTATGCTCCTACTTCTAACTTAGGATCTAAGTCCCTCTGTTTTTTATCTAAGCTGTACATTATCACATAGGCTACTTCTGTTTTCAATCTGCTTTAGCTTATTTCTCATTTTATTTAAACCAGTTCCCCCTGTGGCCCTTTATCCTCTCTTTTTAAAGAGGTCATTCCTCCCCATATTCTCAAATCTTTAAGCCTCTCACAAGTTTTGAGAGGAAGATAACACTTCACCTCTTGTTGATTTGGCCTAAAAAACAAGCCACACCTTCCTTAACCCACTGAATCTCCCTGACTATTTCTGCAGTGGCAAAGGGATGTTTCCACTGGCAGAGCATACAGTTCTGACCTGAGGCACCTTCAGATCTACCAACATGATGCAGCAGGGATGTCTGTAATTGCTGAGGCAGCAACCCACATAGAACTACATGGACAATAGTACTGAGCTGCAAGTTCCTGGTTTCTGATGGTTGCGCTGTTATTGGGCAGAGTAGCTGTCAGCTCTGTTATTTTACACTGATGGAACACATGGAATCATGGCAGGCTGGAAAGCTTTTTTTCTGTGTAAATATTCATTGACAGACACTCCTCTGGCAGAAAGAACATTTGCCCGGCACTGTATGAAATTGTAGATTATAATCATGTATTCTAACTGACTGTTTCCCCCATATACAACATTATCAGAATTTAATTACTGATTCTCATTTTATATGTCTGGATAACTGGACTTTCAAATCCCGTTACAACTGCCCGGTTGATATTTTGCATTACAACCAGGCAGTTGTAATCAGTGCTTGTCAATCAAGTTAGCTACACAAAGCTCATTGGCTTGTAGTCTTTGTGAGGGTGGACCGAACATCCCAGAAAACATGGCGGCTCTGTTTCTCCATTAGCAAGCAGCCGCCCTCATCTTTTCTTTTGCCTCATAGTCACACTGTCATGCCATATACCTTTTTTAAATATTTTTCACTATCTATTTGGTCGATCCTGCCTGCATAATGTTAAAAATCTATCTGGTTGATCCTGCCATTCATACCCTTCATGCAGGGTTCTGACATACCGCAGCTGCATCTCCAAGAAACCATGACTAACTGCGCTTTGCACTGTAATAAAAAAAAAATAAATAAAAAAATAACAAATGAGTGTGTGTGTGTGTGTGTGTGTGTCTGTGTAAAAAATGAGGACCAGTAATTAAATAAAATAAAAACATGGGTGGGTATAAAACCAGAATTTGCTTCTATAAACCTCTTGAGTTTCGCTCTCAGGGTTTATGTAGCATCCCACACCTCAGGTGTGCACAATATTGGTTACACACACTCACCCATGTATTATTTTATATGTACATCTCAGTGGCCTATGTCATAATTTTATAGCATAGAATCCTACTTTTAAACTAATAATCAATTAAAAAAAATTGTTAAAATCAAAATTAAGGGACACCCCAGGTATGTTAGGATCTAAGCCTAATATTATACTATGTTTTGCTCTAACACTTTTTATAGTAAATATCATTGTATGTACATACGTCATTATTCTGGCTTTGTGATGATATACAGTATATATTTCTTCTTTGACCACTGTTACATCCTACATGCAGTTTGCCGTAATTCTTCTTTCATGTTATTATACTTTATTGTAACATGGCTGAAAGCAACAGAACAAAATACAGTGCATTGATTGGAGCAAGAGCAGCATGTGATGAATGAGCAACCATGGATTAATTCCCCTTATTAATCCATGGTTGCCATTGGGAGCATGCTAAAGAAATAATTAGACCATGGCTAGACCAGCATTTGTGTGTTGGTCTACCTACAGGTGGCACAGCTCCATGTTTCTTCCCACCCATTCACCCAGGGGAAGTTGGGGCTCCTAGCACACACAACAACTGGCAGTAGCTCCAGTGAGGTAGGTCCAGTTTTTGGTGTGTCGGTCTACCTACAGGTGGCACTGCTCCATGTTTCTTCCCACCCACCTGCCAAAGGGAACTCAGGACTCCAAGTGCACACAGAAACTGGCATGAGTAGCTGCAGTGAGGCAGCTGCAGGTTCTGGTGTCTCGGTCCACCTATAGGTGGCGCAGCTCCATGTTTCTTCCCACTCACTCATCCAAGGAAAGTGGGAGATCATAGCGCATACAGTAACCAGCAGGAGTGGCTGCAGTGATGTAGCTGCATTACCATCCTCCGTTCCCCGGCTTAGTTGCTTGCCATCCACCACCCGGTGGGAGGCACCCGCAGGACGGATTTCCTAGAATTATGCAGTGAGTGTCCCCTGCACCAGCACTCCCCATTTCACGCTTGCAAGGGTAAACATTTGTAGCTGAGAATGCAGGGTTCTGTCAGGATCGGGCTCCATGAAAATTGTGCATGGATGTAAACCGAAGCATAGATTCGGGCGGTCAGTGGCCTCGCTACCACTATGAACAATTCCCTGCTTGTAAAGCAAAACAGTTTTACTTCTGAATGAAAGGTACTTGGGTCACTGAAACATCCACATGGATGGAAAGTGCTACATTCTGGGTTAACCATTTAAATTTGCATACAGACAGTAGTGAAGCAGTATGAAGATTTTCGATGTTAAACAACGGTATCTAATATGTGTGTTGGACACCATTGTTTAATATCGCAAATGTTAATAGTGTTTCTCTGTTGTAGGTATATAGCCAGTTATAGTGAAAAGGAGCTGAAAGCAGCGTTGTTTCAGTCTTTTACATATGCAAATGTGTTTCATTTACCCACAATGCAGCATCCTGCAGCAGTGAATGTGCTGTGCGAATGAATTGGATAACAGTAGAAAGAGCGATTTATAGAAGCACTGACAGTTATTTTCCCTCAGAATGTCAAAATGTGCAACACAAAAGTAAACCCTCCTGAAACTCAGAAGTCATGATATAAATGAATGTAGACTGTGCAGCGTGCATGCGCACAGCTTCTAAAGTAGCACTTCTGAAAAAGAAGTGTAAAAGAGACTTATTTTCTCTTGATTTTAATGTGTAGCGCAGTTGAAGTCATACATTCAGACACATCTTACCTTTACTTACCTTGCACTATGGCCATGTTACAAGCACATTAAACCACTCCAAAGCATGGTTCTACTGTTAAATTAATTCATGGTTGGGTGGTTGGAGACACTCAGCCTGCAGCCTCATGCCCCATCCTTCCCCCCAACCATGGATTAATTCCACAGTAGAACCATGCTCTTTCGTGGTTTAATGCTTACTTGTGCTGCACTTGATGTGACGTTTCCAGTCCTTATTTTATGCTTTAGTTAGTTTTGTGCTTGACATAAATTCCCAATTCTGTATTCATCATTATAGTCCAGTAATCTCCCTGGAGAGAGAGAGAGAGAGAGAAGAGAGAGGGTGAGGAAAAAAACACCTGGTAATACTTAGGACAAAGGGCAAAACACAGAAGGAGCAAGAAAGAAATACATCCAGGGTGCAGGATAAAAGTACTAGGCCCAGGTGTCTAACTATGGCAGCAGGAGGATTTAGATAGGATAAAAAGAGGTGATAGTGACAGAATAAGAGAGGAAGATGTAGGGAGTGGTGCAGTGCAGTGGGTGTAGGGCAGCAGTCTTCAGGAGACGTTCTGGATACTGCAGTGCTGCCCCATATGTAGGCACCTCTCTGGGATGAGGGCAGATGTTGCCAGTCTCTGGGCTGAGTTGGCTGTAGTGCTCGGGACCTTTGCCCCCACGCAGAGGCCACCATGTCCACAGCCACCACAGCAACAGTTGCCCTGGAGGAGAAATGGATGGACTACAGTGGGCTCAGGGAGGATGAGGGAGGTGGGTCAGAGACACACATCCCTCATCTGGTCCAACTTAAGAACTCCTATGCTGTCCTGGAGGAGCGGGAGAGTGCCATAAAGGCATCTGAGGTTGTGATCAGGGAGGATGAGTGGGTCCTCCAGGAGAGAGACCCAGGGTGGGGGGCAGAGGACCCCAGAGGAAGAGGAAGCTACTCCTGGTGGAGGACTCAGTAGTCCAGGGAATGGATTTGGGGACAGATAGCTGGGTGGAGAGGGAGGTAAAGTGCCTTCCAGGAGGCACAGCTCAGAGGAGGGGGAGAGTGGATCCAGAGGATTGCTAGAGCAGTACCAAAGAGGGGGTGACTGGAGGTCATTGTCCATCTGGGGACAATTGACCTTGACAGGGATGAAGCAATCATAGAGCAGGTGCAGGAGGACTTCATGGGTTAGGTAGGCTCCTTGGGGTGGTAGCGAGCTCCGTAACATTCTCGGAGGTGGTGTCAGTCCATGGCGGAGGGAGGCTAGGAATCTCTGCATCAGAAACTTCAACACTTGGTTGAAGGACTGGTGCAGGGAGAAGGGTTTTGGCTTCATTGGGATTGGGGACCTACCTGGAGCGATGTGGGTCTGTACAGGGGTGACGGCCTATATCCATCGGGGAGGGTGAACAGCAGTCCTCAATAAAAGGTTTAAATGCTTCCTTGGCAAGCATTTAAACTAGCCAAGCAGGATGGGGGGATGGGAGCAAGGAGGCATAAGCTGTGCACCCCCACAGGTTAGAGAAGCCAGCAGAGAAGAGCAGGAAAATAAGTTGTTAGCAGGTATACCTGAATTCGTTGAAGGGGGTATGGCACAGAAAGGGAGGCAGCAAAAAAAAGAAACTGCAGTTAGAAAGAGGAGAATAGCGTGCAAAAGAGGAAGTAGCAGGAGATAGGCATAAAAACATGGAAGGCCATGTATACAGATGTCTGCAGTCTGGGAAATAAAATCCCAGACCTGGTGGCCTTGATGACGGAGGCTGACTTGGACACAGTGGCAATAACCGAGACATGGTACACCGAAAATCATGACTGGGAGGTAACTGTACCAGGTAATGTTCTATTCAGGAGGGATAGAGAGAGTAAAAAGGAGGGGGGGGGGCTCTTTATGTTAAAGAAGGCATAAAAGGAACTGCAGTGCAGGGTAGGCAGGGGGAGGCCGCGGCACTGTGGGTCACCCTTGAGTCAGGCCATGGCTCAGCAATTCACACAGGCATGATCTACAGGTCTTCAGCACAGGGGGAGGAGGTGGATAGGGTGCTGGTGGAAGAAATCCACAGGATGGCAGCAAAAGGGGAGGTAGTGCTAATGGGTGACTTTGATATGCCAGATGTGAATTGGACCATCCCAGTGGCTGCCTCAGACAGGAGTCAAGACATCCTGGAATCCTTGCAGGGGGGCAGGACTAAGGCAGTTATTGCTAGAACCCACCAAGGACAGGGTAATTCTGGACCTAGTACTGACCAATGAAGACAGAGTCATGGAAGTCCGGGAGGAAGGACATCTAGGATCCAGCAACCACCACACAGTGTGGTTTAATATGGGTACAGTGTCATAGTTAAGCCCCACAAATGCGAGGGTCTTGGATTTCAGGAGGGTGGACTTTGCTAGGCTAGGGATATGTATCACAGAAGCCCTGGCAAGGAAGGAGACTGGGGGGATGTTGAGGAACAGTGGGTACACCTGAAAAGAACCATAGTGGAGGTGACAAACCAGTGCATTAGGCAGAGAAACAAGGGCAAGAGAAGAAAAAAAAAAACACTAGGATGTGGCAGAGAAAGTAAGGGCCAAAAAGTTGCTTTCAGAAAATACAAGGAGACAGAGTGAAGAAGACAGGATGGTGTATTTAGATAGGTAGATGGAGGCAGGGAAAATAGTCAGGCATGCAAAGGTGCAAACAGATGAAAGAATAGCACAGATGGTTAAGAAAGGGGACAAGACATTCTATAGGTACGTTAGTGAAAGAAGGAAGGCCAGGGGTGGGATTGTAAGGCTCAGAGGGGGAAAAAGGGGAGTGCGCGGAGGGAGATCTTGAAAAAGTGGCAATACTGAACAAATACTTCTGTTCAGTATTCATGGAAGAAGGGGGCCATGACTATGCATCAGAAACAAAAGGGAGAGGGAGGTGAACACCAGTCCATTTACGGCAGAGAGAGTCTTAGAGGTACTTGCAACATTGAGGGAGGACAAAGCAATGGGACGAGATAGCATACATCCTAGGATATTAAAGGAATTAAGGATGGTGCTGGCAGCACTGCTGGCAGCCTTGTTTAATGAGACACTCAATTCAGGAGTGGTTCCAGAGGACTTGAGGAGGGTGCATGTAGTCCCTCTTCATAAAAGTGGAAGCAGGGAGGAGGCAGGTAACTGTAGGCCAGTTAGCCTCACCTCAGTAGTGGGGGAAGATTATGGAGACACTGCTTAAGGAAAGGATTGTGGAACACTTGGTATCTAGCAGTCTAAGTCAGCGTGGATTCACAGCGGGAAGATCATACCAAACAAATCCGATAGATTTCTTTGGCTGGGTGACAAAGGAGGCGGACCGGGGGGAGCGGTGGATGTCGCCTACCTAGATTTCATCAAGGCCTTCGACACTGTTCCACGTAAAAGACTGGTAAGCAAGCTGGATAGTATGGGGGTGGGCCAAAAGGTGTGAACTGAGTTAAAAACTGGTTTAGGGACAGAAAGCAGAGGGTGGTGGTGAATGGAGTCCAGTCTGAGGAAAGGGGGGGTGACCAGTGGGGGGCCTCAAGGATCAGTCCTAGGACCAGTCCTTTTCAATGTATTCATTAGTGACATTGCCGAAGGGCTGGAAGGGAAGGCTTGCCTATTTGCAGATGATACCAAGATCTGCAACAGAGTGAATACTCCAGATGGGGTGGAGAAAATGTGGTGGGATCTAGGTAAGCTGGAAAAAATGGTCTGAAATGCGTCAGCTTAAGATTCAATGTGACAAAGTGCTAAATCATGCACCTGGGATGCAGAAACCCTGAGGAGACTTACAGAATGGTGGGGGGAGTTACTGACTGTCACCAAGGAAGAAATGTATTTGGGAATAATCATCTCTGTTGAACTAAAGGTGGCCAAACAGTGTACAAAGGCTGTGGGGAGAGCCAGTGGCATGCTGGGGTATATAGGAAAGGGTATCACTAGCAGAAGAAGGGAGGTGGTGATACCACTGTACAGAACACTGGTGAGGCCTCATCTGAAGTACTGTGTACAGTTCTGGAGGCCGCATGTCCATAAGTACATAGGGTGGAGGTAGTTCAGAGAAGGGCAACTAAGATGGTTCAGGGCTTGCACCAGAAGACATATGAGGAAAGGTTAAAGGACCTCAATATGTATACTCTGGAAGAGAGGTGAGAATGGGGAGGCATGATAGAAACCTTCAAGTAGCTTAAGGGCAATAACTAGGTGCAAGGGGTGATATCTTTCAGTATAAGAAATGTACAAGAATGAGGAGGCATGATATGGGATTGGAGGGAGGTAGGATAAGGGGGGACGTGAATAAGTTTTTCTTCACAGAAAGGGTGGTGGATGAATGGAATAGCCTGCCCCAGGAGGTGGTGGGAGAAAACACAGTGGGGGGATACAATCATGCTTTGGGTAGGCACAATGGAACCCTAGAAGTGGGAAAGAACCTTAGAGGTGGGAAAGATAGGCTAAAGCTGATGACCAAGTAGTGGCAGTGACTGCTGTAGGGAAAAGAAGCAGACTAGATGGACCTAGCGGTCCTTATCTGCCATCAAATTCTCTGTTTTGTTTTTCTGTTTGTTCTTGAAAATAGACCGTGTATGCCCAGCGCACTTGCTAGGTAAACAAAAACTAAAAAAAAAAAATATGTAGTATTATAAGTTAATGTAATGCTTATAAACTGCCTTTTCAGTATCTGCTCATTGACTGAGTTTGAATGCTCAGTCCTTTTCCTAAGCTGACACTGTTTCCAGCCTTGAATCATACAGTGTTCTGTAGAATAGAATGAAACAACCTGAACTATCTTTTATAATTCGTGCATGACTGGCCTTCAGGTCAGTCACTCTTCTTTTGTGATTTGTGAAAGGGAACGATATCCATTTCACAATGACAATGCAATGTTTTAAGCAACGTGACAGAAAAGGATGCAGTATGTTTCGTAATGATGACTGTGGAGCACAGTTCCTCATACATGTTTAGCCTTAAAAGGACAGTGTAAGGTAATGATTTGATAGGCCAGTTCATAAGCAGCTCTGTTCCATCTCCCAGAAACCCAGTGCATGAGGTAATATGTATCTGTATAATTTAAGAATATGCAGTCAACTTGGATGCAGTTATCAGTTTGAAAAAAAATGGAAGTGTCTACTTGAAGAGACATATTTTCCAGCAGGAAAGGGGACAGCTGTGGGGGGTGCTGCTGTAGTAGTGTAGTGTAGTGACTTCAAGTATGTGCCCACCAACAAGCTCATGCTCTGATCCCTGTATTATTAAATTCTAAATCCATGTAACAAACAAGTGACATTTCTGGGATTGCTACTGTGTCTGCCTGTTTTCAAGCTAATAGAATAATGCCAGTTTGCATAGCTTCAATACAAACATTTTTAATATGTTTGTAATGGTCCACAGACATACAGATTACTAATATGTGAGCTGTGGGCTCATACGTCTAGATAATGTTTTTTCTATGGCTTTGACATTGCTTTGCATTGTCTGCAGACAGCTTTGCGGCCCTTAGTCTTTCGGATGAGACGTTAAACTGAGGTCCCATCTCCTGTTCTGGTGGTAGTTCAGGTGGATGTTAAAGATCCCATGGCACTTCTCGAAAAGAGTAAGGGAAGTTTCCCTGGTGTCCTGGCCAAATTGACCCCATTCACTAAAAATATCACCAACAGCTTAATCTGGTTCAAGGTCAGTTGGCATTCATCTGTATCCCCTTCCCCTGGGCCGTGCCTGAAAATAGGCAGAATTTGTCTAGTGCACTTACCTAGTAAACAAAAACTAAATAAATAAATAATTAAAAATGTATAGAAACATAGAAGTTGACGGCAGATAAGGACCTCAAGGCCCATCCAGTCTGCCCATTTTTTTCTACTTTATGAATGTGCCATAGGCCTTTACTCTGTCAATGGCCTATCTATTCCTACTCATCTGTATTGTTCCCTTATGCCTATCCCATGCCTGTTTGAAGACCTGCACCGTATTCATATCCACCACTTCCTGAGGTAGGCCATTTAATATATCCACCACCCATTCTGTGAAAAAGAACTTCCTCACATTACCCCTCAAGTGGCCTCCTTCTAATCTCATGCTGTCTTCTTGTCCTGCTATTTTTCTTATATTGAAACATGTTAGATTCTTTCACCTGTTAATGCCCTTAAGATGTTTGAATGTTTTGATCATATCACCTCTCTCCTTTGCTCTAGGGTATACATATTGCGCTCTGTTAATCTGTCCTCATGTTTTCTGATGCAGTCCCTGCACCATTTTGGTTGCCCTTCTCTGGACTGCCTCCATTTTGTTAATGTCCTTGTGTAGGTGTGGCCTCCAGTACTGCATGCAGTACTCCAGATGGGGCCTAACCAGTGTCTTGTAAAGAGGAATTATTACCTCCCTCTTATGACTTGTGATACCCCTACTAATAGACCCCAATATCCCTCTAGCCTTACCTACTGCTTTAGTGGCCTGCTTGGATGATTTCAGGTCATCTGTGATGATGATGTCCAAGTATCTTTCTTCCCTTGTGATTACCAGCAACTCCCCTTCCAACCTATAGGTGGCTTCAGGGTTTCTCTTCCCTATGTGCATGATCTTGCACTTCTTCGTGTTAAACCCCAGTTGCCACTCTTCTGACCATTTTTCCAGTTTATCCAGATCACTTCTCATTCTGCCCACCCCATCTGGATCATCTACTCTGTTACAGATCTTGGTGTCATCTGCAAACAGACAAACCTTACTCTCCAGTCCATATGCAATGTCACTGATGAAGATATTGAAGAGGACTGACCCCAGGACTGATCCCTGAGGTACCCCACTTGTGACTTGCATCTCTTCTGACTGCATACAGTTTACCACCACTCTCTGTTTTCTGCCCACCAACCAGTTTGCCACCCAGTTGACCAACTTCTGACCCACCCTGTGCCTACCCAGCTTATTAATCAATCTTCTATGTGGAACAGTATCGAAAGCTTTGCTGAAGTTGGTAGGTGACATCAACTGCACCCCTTTGGTCCACCACTCTGGTTACCCAATCAAAGAAATCTATGAGATTAGTTTGACAGGACCTTCCTGTTGTAAACCCATGCTGTCTTGGATCCTGTACTCTTATAGATTCCAGGTGTTGCACTATCCTTTCCTTAAAGAGTGCCTCCATAATCTTGCCCACTACTGAGGTAAGACTGACTGGTCTGTAGCTCCCTGCCTCCTCTCTGCTATCACTCTTGTGGAGTGGAATCACATGAGCCCTTCTCTAGTCTTCTGAGACCTCTCCTGTGCTCAGAGACTCACTAAATAGTTCTGATAATGGCTCTGCAAGTTCCACCCTTAGTACCCAGGGATGTATGCCATCAGGTCCCATTGCGTAGTCCACCCTGAGCTTAGCGAGCTCTTGTAGGACCCTTTCTTATGTGAAGGGACTAGTGTACACCTCCCTCCTCCCTGTATCCATGGTGCTGAGCTGTGGGCCCTGCCCTACCTTCTCCTCAGTAAATACTGAGCAGAAGTATCTATTTAGGATAGATGCTTTTCCTTGATCCTCCTCCACACACTCCCCCTTATCGCCTTTGATCTTGGCGATATCTCCTCTTGACTTTCTCCTTTCACTAATATATCTATAGAAAGTCTTGTCTCATTCTTTTACAGTTTGTGCTAGTGTTTCCTTGGTTTGGGCTTTTGCCTGCCTTACTGCCTTCCCTGCTTCCCTAAGGGAAGTTTGGTAGGCCTCCCTATCTTCATCCCGCTGCGTTCCCTTATATTTCCTGAAGGCCAGCCTTTTGGCTCTGACCTTTTCTGCTACTGTTTTTGAGAACCAAAGTGGTTTCCTCCTTCTTTTGCTATTGCTTTTCTCTCTAACACAATGGGATGTTGCTTCAAGTATTGCACCCTTGATGCTTGCCCACTTTGCCTGTACCCCCTCACCTACAATTCTTCTTGCCAGGGCTAGCTTAACTCTGTTGGCCATCTTATCAAAGTCAGCTCCTCTGAAGTCCCATATTTTTGCCTTGGAATGGGATGATTTAGTTCCAGTGGCCAAATTGAACCATACCATGTGATGGTCACTGGCCCCCAGGTGATCTTCTACCTGGAGATCCGTGATCCTTTCCCCGTTAATCAGTACTAGATCTAGGATAGCCCTGTCTCTTGTGGGTTGTTGTATCAGTTGTTTGAGGCCCTCCCCTTGCAGGGAATTCACCATGTGTCTAGTTCTGGTGGATGTTCCTGCTGGTAATGACCAATCTGTAACTGGCATGTTGAAGTCTCCCATTATCAGAACCTCCCTTTTAACTGTCATATTTTGTATATCTTCTAACAGTAATGTTTCTATGTCCTCCCCCTGGTCTGGAGGTCTGGAGACTATCCCAGTTTGTATGGCTGTCCCGTTTTCTGTTTCCAGGGTGACTCACAGTTCTGGCTCCTTATGTGTATTCTGAATTTCTGTAGCTTTGACATCTTCATTGACATAAAGGGCCACTCCACCCCCCTTTTTGCACCTCGGTTTCATTTGAACAGTACATAGCCTGGTACTGAAGTCTCCCAAGTGTGGTTACTGGTGAACCATGTCTCGCTAATGGCTACTATGTCCAGTTTTGCTTCTGTCATTGTTGCCTGCAGGTCTGGGACCTTGTTTCCCAGACTGTGAGCATTTGTGAACATGATTTTCCATTGGCCAGATTTCGGTGTGTTAGTTGTTGGGCAAGATCCGGTGTTTCCCCTGTGCATTGTATGGGGAGCCAGGTCTTTTTCCTTACCTGGTGATGCACATGAACTACAAACATGCTGAATTCCTGTTTGATCACTAGCTGAGGGGGCAGGGGTGTTTGTCCCATTTGACGTATCGGGTGCTGCACCCCTCTCCCCATTTGCTAGTTTAGATATTCTGCAAAGATGTCAAACTTCTGCCCCAATGCACTGACTCCCTCCTTAGTCAGATGCAGTCCATCAAATTTAAAGAACTTTCACTCCCAAAATTGTTGCCAGTTATCTATAAATTTGTGTCCTTTTTCCTGGCGCAAGCCCTTGAGCCACATGTTTAGCTCCCTTATCTCCTCTTCTCTGACCTTCCGTCCATCTGCCCACTTCTGTCAGACTGGCAGGATCTTAAAGAAGGAGATGCAGGACGAAATGGATGACAGTTTGTCTCCTAGCCTGGTCAAGTGTTCCTTGGTCTCCACAACTGACCGACTGGTGAGATCATTAGTCCCTATGCGTACCAGGACATCGATGTTTTCTCCTGCTTCCTGCACAGTTTTAGCAATGCGGTCAGTGTCTCTCCATGCTGATGTACCTGGAAGACATTTGACCATTACCCCCGGCTGAAGGTAGGTATCAACTCCCCGAATCATGGAGCCTCCTATGAACAGAAGTGTTTTGGATTTCCTTTTTTTGTTTTGGTCCCTGTTTTGGGTGAGTTTTGTTGTGCTAGCTCCTGTGCTGCAGTGTCTGGCTGTGCAGTGTCCTCTGCCCCTTTGTATGATTTTGGAGATAGAGGCAGATACCTGTTTGTAGTTTTTATATGGTTTGTGGAGGTGATACATTGGAGAGCACTGAGTGATGGGGCACCCGATTTGCCCTTCCTAATCTCCTGCCAACCTCCCAGACCAACTACCCTCTGAGGTTGAGGTGCTTCTGTTGGATGTTGTGGAAATGGCGGGCGGTTCTTATAATATATTTCCTCCTGAATATGCGATTTGAGGTACGCAATCTCTGCCCATGCTGCCTGGAACTGAGCCCTTAGATCTCCAATGGTCCAGCATGTAGGACAGTGTCCTAAATCCTGTATAACTGCCCTTTTGAAAAGTGTCCCACAGCACCTGCAGTTAATAATATCCATTCCAGATGAGTTGCTGGGTTTATAACCTGGTCAGAGTAATTAGGAGGATAATGAAAGCAAAAATCTGTGTAACCCCTAGGTGGCACTATCCCAAGGGCTACTACCCCTGCCTGCTTGGCTAGGAGCAGGTTAAGGGGCCTGAGTTCTGAAACGGGTGCCTCCACCCAGAGGTCAGGGTTGGTAGTGGTCAAACTAACCTGAACACAGCCCTCCAGGGCACTGCAACCCCCCCCTTTCCTTACTAGTGTCCGGAACAATACACAATAATCACTTTCACAATACCCCTGATTCTCCACACAAGTACCCACACTGTTTGCACTTACCACCAGGCTTTCCTCTGGCTCGACCCTGAGGACCCCCTGTAAAACAAGGTTATACACAGCAAATAACAGCAGTGCAGTACTCTTGCACAAACTGGAACCACAGTCAGGGTAAATGCAAAAAGAGTTAGATCTGATTTATTTAAGGGACTTGAACAAGGAAGGGGCGTAATCAGGTTAATTTGCTTACAGGCTGTATCAATCAAACAGTTATGCATGCACTTCAGGGTCCATAAACAGTCACACACTCTGGGTACCCAGGTGAACAAGAGGTGGGCTAGCTAGGATCATTGCTTGGGGTAGGCCGGCGTCACAGCTGGTTGGGGCCATGTGATGAAAAAAAACAACATGCACCACACACACTAATTGTAATCCAGAGCTGGAGGGCTCAGTTCGTGAAAGAAAAGAAACAAGAAGACAATCAGATGACACACTTAGATTAAGCTGTTATTACAGGGAGCTACCCTGATGGTTACTCACAATACCCAAGACTGGACACAGGCTGGACGAAAATTGAGACTGCTGGTGGTTGATCTGGAGTGCCAGGAGAAGCAGGGCCCACACGATTTGCCAAGACGTTGTTTCTGTTCAAGCATGGAGCAGGGGGCTGATCCCCAGGCAGGTCTCTCGTCGATGGCTTTCTCTGTGTAGAGGGGTAGTCTGGCAGGGCCAGTGTGGCAAGGCCCAGGCCATATGGAGATGAATGCAAATTCAGTCCGTTTGAGCTGGATACAGCGTCCAGCAAGTAGAACACAATTCACACAGTGGGGAACCAAATCATGACCCACTATAAACACACAGCACATTTACATGTAAGGGATTCTACTATGCCAGGTAAACCACTCTCCGGTCACAATAGCAAAGTCTCTGCACATGCCAGGAGTTTAGAGGTAGCTGGAAATCCTGACAGGCCAATGCATTCAGCAAATCTTCGGTCTTCTTCAGGTTGATCCTGGTTACAACTCGGTGGCTTACTTTGTTCTCACAAACTCAGATTCAGTCTGAACTGATTCTCTTCTCCCTACCAGGGGCAGCAGGCAGGCATGCAGGCCACAACTCATGCCTTTCCACAGAAACTGTCTCGAGCTGTTGCTTCTTCGGCTCCCAACTTAGATCTGACTCAACTACCAGCAAGCCTGGGAATTTCCCCAAGATCCAAAAGGTTCAGCTGGCTGATTCATCTGTCAGTCACAACAGGAGCTCCCCCTTCAGGTGCAAAAAGGCACCAAAAGCCCAAAACTACAATTCCTACAGATTCTGACTCCAGACAGCTCCTGTAGTCTGGCTCCATTTTAGGTCCCACCAATACTGATTGGTCCAATTCGGCAGTTCAGGATCAAGATAGTGGAGATAAACAAAACAGTCCCTGCTGCAAAGAAGGCAGGTTAGACAAACTACATTATCATTGTCACTCTAAATGATTTTCAGCAAATAGTTACATCTTTCAACAGAGCTCCCTCTCAGATTACTTATGACTGCAATCCAGGCAGCTCTTAAAGAGACAGTACACAGAGGCTATACAGGCACTCTCTGGCAGTCACATTTAAACTGCTAAAATGCAGGACACCAGCCTGGCAGTGAGCATTTAGGCAAGCTCAAGGAAGACTTTTCGGGAACCCCCATTTGTAGGGGGGGTTACATCTGATTTTGTGTTTTGTTTGTTTTTGTATAACTTGTTATAACAAGTTAAATTACTTGTGCCCCTGTAAATGAGGTCACTGTGTGGATACCCCTCTGATCCTCCTCTTCCTGCTTTGCTACAGGAAATGTCACAACTGTGCTACCCTATGAAAGGAGTGTAGCATGGGGTGGTTGGGGATGGGGTTGGGTGGCTGGGCCCTTCCCCTGCCGAAAAAGAACAACCACAGACAGAAGAAACGAAGAGGTAAGAGCAGAAACAATCAACCAACAACAAATGATTAAAAGTCACAAAAATGTAATCACCACCTGTAATAATTTCACAGAAGATATACCCTGTAAAAAACACTTTGCTACAGAGAAAAATAAAGCAGTAACAGAAGATATACCTTGCAAAAAAACAATTTGAATCAGAAGATTACAGCAGTAATCTATAAGCACAAACCTGTAGGCACACCCTGTAATAATGCAGCAGAAAGTATACCCTGAAGCAACAATTTGAATCAGAGAAAAATAAAGCAGTAAAATGTTAGCAACAAACAGTAACAACCCCTGCAAGTACAAAAGAAAATAGCACACAGTAATTCTGCCTAGCCAAAAGAAGCCTTACTTTTTTTCCTTGTTCTGATAAGGTTCCTTGTTCTGTCTTTGCAAGCAAACTAGAAGAAAAGAGCTCAGATGAAGCTAGGTACCTTTGCCAGCAAACCTAGTCTTCCACCACCTGATTTGCATCGGATTTATGGTGTCTGGGGAAGCTTTGTTGGAGCAGTTCTGATGATTGTGGTCAGTTCTTAATTTGTGATTTACTTTTTTCATTCAGTATTTACTTTTCCGTAATTAAAGTTTTCATTTACCAAGTTTTAACATCATAAAGTCAGTACATTCATTTTAAAGGGAAAAGTATAGGTAAAAATAACAAATAAACAAAGCATATTGCAGAAATAAATTACTTACATAGTGCTATCCTAACTTGTTATACATAATTGACTGGGGAGAATCTGCTTCACAGACCAGTTAGTTATCAAGTATTGATATTATTTGTTTAAGACACCACTTTTATTTGATCATAAGGTCAGGTTGTGTTTGACATTGACTCCGGTTGGGAAAATGGGGTAGCGGGTTGTCGGGTCACCTTCTGAAGTAGATTTTGGTAGATAGGCAGGCCAGAAGTGTCCTTCAGGAATCTTAAAAAATGCAGAGGTCAAGTAGCTGTTCCAGGTGTCAGCGAATGCCTGAACTTTCCCTCTGTTGACAGGCTGCACTTTCATAACTAGCTGTCTTGCCTAACTTGGTCAGCCATTCATGTACCTCCGGGCCTCTTGTTTTTTCTAACATCTCAAGAGTACTCTTTTGGCTGTAATGAGTGTCGCCTCTAGCCATCTGGTTTGCCTCTGCAGACCCGGTGGGCTGGTGTGAGGGTCACAGCTGCCTATTCCCAGCAGAATGATTTGTGGGCGGAAGGTGATATCCATGGGGGTTATATGCCTGCAGATCTGCTGGACTTCATCTTAATATCTATGCAACTGGGGGCAAGACCAAAGTAAGTGTGAGAGAGTCCCTGAAGCCATGTTGCTTCTTCAGCATGTCACTGTCTGTTGCATTCATCTCTGCAGCTTCTCAGGTGTTTTATGCTACCTTAGTAGGGTGTTTTATTGTGTGAATCTGTTTTTGGAGTCCTTGAATTCTGAAGCCAAGAGGCACCAACATCTATTCCACACTTGTACGGTAGGGGTAATATTCAACTCCTTTCCTCAACTGATCCTGATTGTTTCCAGAAGGTCAGGACCTTGTCTGATGAGTTGTTTGTAGATGTGGCTTACCTTCCCAGTATTCGGATGTACCGTGTATAGTAGGTCGTCCAGAAGCTGATGTCTAGCTAGTCTGTGACTTGTGCCAAGTGTAAGTGCTAGTGCATGCTTGAGTTGGAGATTTCTCCAATGGTGTTGCTTGGGGAGATTGTATTTTGTGCTTAACTGTGGGAAGAACTTCAGTATCCCAGTGGATTCATTCAGCAGTTGCCTGAGGCTTTTTGTACCTTGATTATCTCATGTGGCCCAATGGACTACTTGACCATCGAGTTTTAATTTCTGGTTGTTCCACAGAGGGATATGTGGGGATTTGTCCAACTCCCAGAGTGTGAGCTTGACTGCTCACCTCCAAGCTTGGAGTGTGCTCTTAACGACTGGGTTTTGAGAGGCAAGTTGGGGATCCTGCCTAAACAGATGGCAAGTAGCATGGTCCCATCTAAGATGTTTTCCTCACATGTTCCCCATTTTCAATCGGTCTTGCTCTCATCCCTTGGGTGGGCTTTGCTCAGGTGACTTTACTGTGCTACTCTTTTTAGGGAAAAGTGGGGAAGGTAGAACCCCCCCTCTTACAAATTCCTGCATTTCTTTCTTAAGGCTGATTCACCTCGAGTCTTTACCCCAAAAGGAAGCCAGCATGTCTCTGTGCAGACAGGTAGTAAGTTTAGATTCCACCAGGGTGTATATGTTATCCAGAAGGTATTGGATTTTAGACACTTCCATCATTTTATAGGCATGCACTCTGTCCCAGTGAGATAGGTGAAGGTGGCTCCAGCTTGCAGTCTTTTTCAAGGGTGGCTCTTAGGGGTACTAAGTTATTCTTCCCCAGGCTGTTAAGATCCCTGGGAAACATGATTCCTAGGAATTTCAAGGTGTTTTGTGACACAGCTATGCCTCATGGAAAGCCAAGCATTTGAGCCATGCACTTACATGATGGTAGCACCATTGATTTGATTATGTTCAGTTTACACCCAGACAGTTTGCCGTAATCCCAGATGAGGTTAAATAAGTTCGGTATGGGTTCCTCAAGGCCAATGAGCTGAGCATGATATCATCTGCAAAGGCCATGACTTTGTGCTCTCCCCATCTGTATTCCATGAATTTTGTTATGGAGACAGATTGTTTACAAGAGAGACTCGAAGGTTAAGATAAACAGCAGGTTTGGCAAGAGGCATCCCTGTCAGGTGCCCCTGCCTAGTGAGATGTTTTGTGAGGGGGTGCCATTGGTGATCATTCCACCCAATCTAATGCTTTCTCCACATCCAATAATAGCAGTGCTGCCGGCCTACATGAGGCGACTGCCTTCCAAATCAGGTTTGTGAGTCACTTGGTGTTATCTGAGCCTTGCCTGCCTGGTACAAATCCTACTTGATCTGTATTGATCAAGTTTGTCAATGCACTCTTTAGCCTAGCTGCAGACATCTTGGTGAACATTTTACAGTCCACTGGTATTAGGGATATGGGTCAGTAGCTACCATGCATTTGCAGGTCCTTACCAGGTTTGGGTATAACAGAAATTTTGTGGTGTTCTCATGGAAGGTGGTATAATCCCAGTGGTTCTTGCCTCTTTGAGTGCCTCGTGCAACAGGGGTATGAGTTCTTCCTTGAAGGTTGCAAAAAACTCTGTCAGGAAGCTATCCTCTCTGGGAGTTTTCCCCACTGGCATGGTGAGCAGTGCTGTTGTCAATTCTGTCACTGTAAAGGGTTGTTCCATGTCTTTTCCCCGATTCTCAGTTAGGGAGGGCATATTCAGTTGAACCATGAAGTAGTCCATTTCCTCCTGTAGGGTGGCAGTTTCGGAGGTGTACAGCCTTGTGTAGAAGTCTCAACAGGTGGAAATAATGCCCTTCTGGTCTTTTGACACCTTACCAGCTGGGGTCTCCGGACTTTGTATTCTGGAGCGCTGGTGTCGTTGTTTTTGCTGGTAAGCCAGCAATCTACTCAGCTTGTCCTCTGCTTCCCAGAATGCTTGCTGTAGCTGGAAGAGAGCAAACTCATCTCTTGGTGGAGGTGAAGGTATATTTTAAACCTTATGCCCACAATCTGTGATAGGAGTTCCTGGCTAGTGCATTGTATGCCTCTATAGGCCTTTTCTAACTCCTTCAGTTTGCCCTTGTGTTCCCTAAGGTCTTTGTCCTTTCACCCTTTTTAGCCTGGAGGCATGTGTGTGCATTTGCACTGCAGGAAAGCTTTTAGGGCATCCCAGCACATTGGCCCCAAGGTATTCTTCAGTAAATCTTTGATCGCTGAGTGGTTTAAAGAATGCAGGGCCTTTTACGAAAGATGAGTTAAGTTTCCCAGTACCCCTCTTCCCAGACTGTGTTTGCTGTGGGAGCCATGTAAATGTGATGGAGCAGTGGCCTGAGATAACTGCTGTCTTGATGGTGGCTGCACTGATGTCTGTTAACCAAGCATCTGGGGTGATATCCTTTATATATACAGTCAATTATCAACCCGGATAGTGTTCACCATATGTACTCCCCAATCCTGACCTTATTTGTTTCTCTGTAACTGTCTTTTATTTGCTGATTGTGTGTATACTGCTTATCTGGTAATTTTGCTGTAGTTGTATATGTCCTACTTATCCAGGACCATCTTACAAATGAGCTTGCTCAAGGATGATTTTGCCTGGTTAAATAAAGATTGACTGATTGATTGACTGATTGATTGATTGATGTCTGGCTTGTTGACATACCAGGCCCCATGTGGTCTGGGACCAGACTACTTAAAAGAGCTCCTGATTCCCTGCCAGCCAGCACCCCCTTCGCACCAGGGGTGGAACCCTCCTCCAGCGTTCCTTGCCTTTAGTATCCCTAGAGGATGGTATTCACCATGGAATAGAGAGAAAGGTTCATCAACAAGTTGCCCAAGCTAACACTACACTAAGTTGTGTAAGCCCATTGAACCTCCTTTTAACAGGAGAATTCAACCCTTTTACATTCTAGGTCATAAATTTAATAGGTTGACTAGCCATTGTCTAAGTCTTTGTTGCCTCTTTGGTAATGAGAAGGCATGCCAGGGTTGTGTGTTTCTGGCCTTAGAAGGGCAAAGCTCAGAAGGATCACATTTGCACTGTAGTAGGTATCAAGTGGTGAGCTGAAGTTCTGCGGCTGCGAATTCCATATTAGTATTGTGAACAGTGTCCCAGGTTGCCCAACTTCTCTGTGGACTGAAATTCAAAACCAGCTTGGGTGAATTCCATATTTCCAGGATAGAATCCAAAGAAATAGAATACTTAGCAAGGCTTAATTGAGGTGTACTGTAATAAATATATATTCAAACATCAATAACACTGAGATTAACAGTACTTTTTTTTTTTTTTTTGGCACTGATGGATGCCAGCGTGGGGGGGGGGAGTTATACCCTGAACCTGTCCCATCGGTGACCTGATGCTGCTGCCAGAGTACAATGTTGCAGAAATGCATGCCACCGAACTTTGTCAGATCTCAGCTATATTATTGCACACGTAACTGATCTATATATAGTCAAAAGTTCTCTGCGAAAGAGTGTTAAGCCTCCTTGCGACCTTGAATCAGGCCACCAGGTGTTGCAATATCGAGGAGGTACTTTGATGTGGCTCAGGGTCCTGGGAAGAGGGGGTGTAACTCATTTTCTTACTAGCCAAAGGGTAGGGACCTTTCCTTATTACTGAGGTATGTTGGAGCTCCCTTAACTGTCCCCTGTGTGGGTGTAACTGATTCCTTTGTTGAGGCATGTTACCTCCATGTGGGGGGGGGCAGTGGACAGAGGGTCCTTGATGCCATCTTTATAGGTTGTCCAAGTATGTAATCTGTAGATGTTAAAACTACTTCAGGGAGGTGGGGTACAATCAACTGTCTGTAGCAGGGACTAATGTTTTGGGAACAGACAGGATGGCCTGTTGTCTGATGGTGCCTGGTAGGCCCTTTAGAATCATGGTGATAGGCTGGGGGATCATGTGTCTGTGGGAAGGTAATGAACCCAAATAGTGCTCTGCGAGCCTATCTGACTAGCAGCAACTGCAGTGTCTCCTCCATTATCGAGATGGGGAAGTTTACCAGGGCACATATAGCCTGAGCATGTTCTACAGCTCGCATTCCCCATGTAGTTAGTGGAGACAAGCATCTTCACATGCTTGTGTGGGTGTATCAGTGAGCATCAGGAGGGGTGGGGTGCAGCCAGGGAGTAGGACTAGTGATCAATCAAGAGGCCTCTGAAAAGGGGCATTAGATCAAGTTACTTGCAAATTCAGTTTCCTCAGTTCTCAGCTTGCCCATCCCTTTCGGTACTATCTGTCCCTTCTTTCCTGTCGTGGCATTTGCCTCACCCCAGAGGTTTTCTGAAGGGCTCTTCCACTGTGTGGTCACAGTGGCAGTCTGTAAGGTCAAAGAGGTTAGTAGCACACCATCCGGCTATATTTGATTAAGGTGTCCCTACCTCTCCCCTGGTCCGATAGTGGAGTGCAGCCTACAGTCTACAGTGTTGCTCTTTGCACAGCGTGTTGCTATGCTGTTAGTGTCTGTTGAATCTCATATTCTTGTGTGAGCTATACACAATGGAGCCTAGCTCCTCAGGGAGTGTGCAGTAGATACCAAATGGGAGTCTTACCTCGGGTTGCTGGTGACACCGCCTGATATTTTCGAAATAAAATAAAACAGTTAAGCATTGCCTGCAAGGTGAAAAAGGTGGTTAAGGCAACAGCAAGGCAAGGCAAAGTTTATTTAAAAACACCCAATCCCAGAGGCTCTGGGAGCTGTACAAGATAATTATGCATTATGTAAAAAGAAAAGGGCAACACTTGTAAGGATATGTATTGATTTGAGGGATTGCCAGCTTCGAGCAGTTTATGTCAGCAATAGTCTGTGTCAGGCTTATCTGGGAGAGAGAGAGTTACATTTGTCCTGAATTGTTCTTTGGGGGTGCTTCCCATTTGGGTTCCTGCCAACCTTTGTCTATGTGATCTCCCAGATCCTCAGCCACAGGGTCAGTAACAATGTCTCCACATGTTTGCTGCAGGTTTGTAGACAGCTGTCTGGGTGGCTGTGTGGCTTGTTTCAAAGGGTAGGCTTTCGCTGTTTGTGACTGATGAGTGGTTTTGTTCAGACCTGCACCTTTGGCCTCCAGTTCTCGATTTGTGTCTGAGCCTTGTGAGGATGGGCCAGACTCTCAGCTGCGATCTCTACTGGCATTGGGGATGGGATGACTAAACTTATTATGGTCTCAGACTCTCATTCTCTTGTCTCTGGCCAGTCCATCCCTTGGCCTTTGTCTCATGCCACTTCACCAGGTCAGGTTTGGTGTTACTGATTCTGGGAGGGGTGTGGTTGCTGTCTTGGGTCAAGTAACTGAGAGAGAGAGCTTATTAACTTGTTCAGCCAATGCTCCTGAATGTACTGGGCAGCTTCAGCTGGGATATCAAATGTACTGCTCACTCCATTTCTGGTGATTTTCAGGTTTGATGTGTATTGTAGCTGGTAAGGGACCCCAGCTCTTGGAAAGCTTTCTGGGCTCCTGTTTAGCTGCGAGGTCCATTGAATAGTTATTAAAGACTAGTATGCAGTGGCCCTCCCAGGTTAAGGGCCTTTTTTCCCTGAGCAAAGTGAGTTTTCTTTCTTCGTAACCTGAGCAGTTTCACTAATAGTGGTCTTGTTCTTCCACCTTGGGGGTGTGTATGTGTGAGGGTTCTATGGGCATGCTCTATCTCCAGCTTAGGGTGCCAGGTATAGCCCAGTAATCTTGGGAGCACTAGCTATATAAAGGATCCAGGGTTTGATCATTCGTCCCCCTCAGGAAAGCCCAGGATCCATAGGTTATCCTGTGGCTTCTGTTTTTGGTATTGTCTCTGGTCCAAAGGAGTGTCACCATCTGTTCCAGTTCTTGGATTCTGAGTTCATGCTGGAATCCCATTGATATATGTTAAGAAGGTGTCTGTGTCTCTTTGTTGATGTTCTAATTCTTTTAAGTTTCTCCTGCAGGTCTGACACCACCTGTTTGAAGACTGTGATTTTTGACAGGACTTGTAACATCATTTTCAGAACCGACCCATTGTTCATGGTCATAGGAACCTCCGGGGCTGCCACGGTCATCGTCTTATTTGTGATCAACTTTATAGAGAAGAATAACATTCTACTCTGGAATATCTTGGTTACCTCGGATCACAGGTTAGTGGAACCAACAAAATTCATCAGGGTTTTACAGTTTCTAATGAAATTTAGCCTTTGGAATTTGTAGCAAAGACTCTGTTTTCTGATGTTTTGTTTTGCGGACGGAACTCCGTCTTAAGTGGCCATACTTTCTCTAGGCTTGCGCACATGCCTCCTCATTAAACATTTTTGTTTTAACCAGGACAGACACACTAAGCTGAAGCTTGTTTACAGGTACGACCTGGGAGTACAAGGAAGTTAAATGACTTGTTTAGGGTCACACAGTATGCAAGTGGGGGCTGTGGGATTCAAACCCAGATCTCCAGGTTTGTAGCTCATTGTCCTTAAAGAGCAACTGACACCTTCAGGAGAACTTTGACAAAACATAATACTTACACACAGTTCAGCTTGTATTTCACAATAGTTCGTTGTTCCTCCTCCTCATTATTTTTTATTGAGGTCATCTGCATGAAAACAGGATCTTTGCTCCTGAAGAGTTCATCTATTGCTGTTGCTTTTTCTCCCTACCTGAGGTCACAATATAGTGCTTGTGGCATCACAGTTACTCCCATGACAACAGACTGTGATGTCACAACAGAGGATTGTGACTTGAAGTAGGGAGTAAACTATGCAGACAGATGCACTGTATGGGATAAAGATAATCTATTCAAGCAAATTTCCTAAATAATAAATAATGGGGAGGAGAACGCTATACAATATATAGGGGATATGACATGGCCTGACTGAAGATATCATATTTATCTTCACGAGAGGCCAATGATATCATGATGTCATTGGCCTCGAGTGAAGATAAATATGATATCTTCAGTCAGGCCATGTCATGTTCTGTTTATACTATGTATGTTTTGGGCTGCATTCAACAAAAGCTCCAAATGTGCACTTAATACATTCCACTACATAGAGATGTTGGCTGTTTCAACACAAATCTGCAGTATGTCTACCAGCACAACAGATGCATATGTTGTTTAAAAAAATATATGTAGTTGATCCTGCTACTTTAAAATTATTATACCAAAATGTGTCTGGATTCTGGCTAACCTAGCCCTGACCACCTCAATACAACCCTCCATAGCTCGTCCCTCAAAACAGCAGATTACATATATTGTTAAATAAAATTGTCTCATGTTGCTGCAGTAAACTCATTGAATAATACATATCTGGTTGATCCTGCTTGCATCTTTAAACACATATGTTTAAAAAAACATACATTATCTGGTTGATCCTGTGATTTTGTTTTATCCAGGTCCAGGTAATGCGCCATGACCGATCAGTACGCAATCAAATGTAGCATGACCGAGCGCAACAAGATTCAAATCTGAGGTACTGTCATAATTTGTTAATTATAGAGCCTGTGCTGTAAATTGTAGAAAAGTTTGCCCCTTTGTTAATATTGGCTATATTTTAAGAGAAGAAGCTGCCGACAGTACTGAGAGAAGAGCGAGCGAGTCGGCAGCTTCAGAACACCAGACGAAAGCGCGAGCATGTGTTGCTATGGCAACTGACACTCGTGCTTTTGTCTGGTGTTCTGAAGCTGCCGACTCGCTCGCTCTTTTCTCAGTATTGTCGGCAGCTTCTTCTCTTAAAATATAGCCAATATTAGGAAAGGGTCACACTTTTCAACAATTTACAGCACAGGCTCTATAATTATGACAGTACCTCAGATTTGAATCTTGTTGCGCTCGGTCACACTACATTTGACTGCGTACTGATCGGTCATGGCACATTACAGTTGAACATGGGTGAAACGAAGTCGCAGGATCAACCAGATATGTTTAAAATTAATTATTTGTGTTAAGATGTAGGCAGGATCAACCAGATGCAAGAGATTTGTGTTTTTTTTTTTGGGGGGGGAGTTACTTGTACAGGGACAGAGGAAAGAGAAACAGGTGTATGATGAAAAGTGAAACACTTTCACTTTCATCATGATGACGTATAGGAACATGGAGATAAACGTGTGACGTATAGGAACATGAAGATAAGAATGTTATCTTCACCGGGCAGCCTAGATATAATTTTTTATACTCGTATTTATCCCAAAACATACGTTGTATAAATATGGAATGCAAACTGAATTGTACCTAAATATCATGTTTTCCAAAGTTTTCTTTGAGGCATCAGCAGCTCTTCAACCACTATGCTATATTGCCTCAAAGAAGGCAAGGCAAATGAAGAAAGTTAAAAAAGAATTGCAACAAGTGCACTTTATCTGTAGGTCTTTGTTTTGTGTGTTTCAAAAACTGGTCCACATTCTATTATTGTTCCATCTTTGCTGGCATTTTAATAACTTCATTGGGTGTTTCTGATTCACACACTGCTGCTAAGGACCATTTTAGAACTGTGTGATTGTAAATTACGTCCTTTTTAAGCTCTTTCATCAATGACAAAAATACCCCTACATTCTACTGTAGAATTCTGTAGCTAAAAAGGACATAAATAACATCATGAGTTTTAAAATGGTACTTACCACCAGTGTGTTCATCAGAAACACCCACTGTGTTTATTAATAGGACATGTGATAGCACAGTGGCAGCGTGAGAACCAGTGTTTAACATACTGCTTATATGGGAAAACATGGCTTACAGGTTCAATGCTGTTCTCTTTCAAATGTCCTTTTTATTACCTGGCCCAGAGGCACTGCCTGGTAGAGCACTGTGCTGCTATGTGGGAGACCCAGGATCAATCCTTGGTCCCAACTCTTTCCCTCTAGGCAGGTGGGGTCTGGATCCTGGTGTGGAGGCATTGTGCACAGACCCCAGAAAGAGGGTGCTGAGCATCTCATTCTTGAGCACCACTTGCAGGTAGGAAGTGAGGTACCTTGACACTGTGGGTAACCATGCAGCATTGACAACTGCCTATTTACAAGTTGATGCATGAAGACCCAAAGGCAGCTGTGAGGAGGTTTCACAAGACAAATCCTTGGAGCGAGCAGCATGATGACTGGCATCATCGAACCCTGCTGTCTGCTACCAGCTACTGGTACCTCCAATGGGTGTCTCCCACCATATTACCTGGAGCATTGGGGGATGTTGCTTGCTGTGGCCAGGCCCTGCCACAGTGGGTAAACCATGGAGTCAGGGTGAGAGGTAAGTGCTGGAGACTTGAAGGGATGGGGCTGGGAACTAACAGGAGGGAAAACCACACCAAGAGGAGTAAACAATGAATTGTATGAAAAAGGATATTTTATTTTCCATTTTTCTCCTGTTGTTCACCCACCTTCCCCAGCTCCATGATTGGCTGCACTCTTCCTCTGGCCATGAATGTGGGCCAACAACAGCTTTCACAGATTATATCAGTGCTGCCCTGTGTGCTTGTTGACATGGGGTGTGCAAATGGTATGCAACTTGCACCCTTCTCCCCTCCCAAAGCACAGAGCACCTCAGCTCTGTGATCTGTCTGGCCCCCAGCTGACTCCAGCATTGGATTCTGGGGCTCACACACTAACCATGGTCACCCACGTGGCAGTGGGATGCCCTTCAGCAGCAAGTCTCTGTTAGCACCAGCAAGACAGTCCATGTCTTCTTATTCTAGGGACTAAAGAATCTTACACTGGCATCCAAATGCCAGTCTGGGGAACTTTCACGATGTACTCTGGAAAAATTACTGGTTGATCTGTACTGGATCAGAATGCAGACCCAGAAGACATGAGGCCAGTACATTAATTCAGCATTAAGGGCTAAACTAGTGGTTCCTTAAAACTAGGCTAAGGACTGGTTGGGAAAGTTGGTTCCTGAGGCAAAGCCAATGGATGCAGTGCTGTCCCAGTCCTTATTCTAATAATTAAGGACAGAGTCTCACTGTCTTTCTCTCTGGCAGTCTCTTTACATATAGATGGCATGAGAGAGACAGACAGACAGTCAGACAGAGGCGGAGACAGAGACAAAGGCTGGGACTGTCAAAGGTTCTGCTGCAGGTGCAGGACCCAGTTTCAGTATGGGCCTGTGACAAACATGTTTTGAGTGTTGAATGTTTTCTGAATTTACATCAGTTGACACCACTTTACAGTAAATGAATGACGCATGCATCAGATATTAATTGTGCATCACTAAACAAGGGGGCAACAAAAGAACTGTATTATTCCCTGGATGGACGAACACTGCCTGTCCAGCCGGGAAGTAACCTATGGGAGTAATACCCGCTGGTGCTCATGTCCTATAATGATGTAAATGTACAGTAAATTATGTCAGCGTAATCAAAGACTGGCATAATCATTTTTGTTAGATGTTCCCAATGTACAGGGAGAGGGTGTGAGTCTTTGTTATGGTATAGTATACCAGTCTTAGGGCAGAGTTTAGTGGCCATGTAATCAATGTGGATAGTGAAATTTAACTGTGGGTCCAGCCAGACTCCAAGATACATGTATGAAGGGATGATCTTTAGAGGGCTACCATCAAGAGACGTGATTGGAGGGGCATTGATAGCTTTGGGTAAGGTTCCAGTTGTGCTGCAACACAATGAAGATGCACATGATACTTAGACCACCTTTTAAGTGGCTGAAGTTATTGTCACAAGCATCACGGATATGGCATGATCATGCCACAGGTTTCCTACACACCTTTGAAAATCCAGGCAAAAGAGCCATGTATAGTTTCTCTTTAAGTTAAACATGCACATGGAAATGTAAAGTGCAACTGGACCAGCCCATGTCTATCTTTATCATTTGCAGCTAGAGAAAGAATCTGCAGCTTTTATGAGTACAATGGTTATTCTGTAAGCTGCAAATGGGTCCAACAATAACTCTCCCAGGTACTGGAATCCTCATTTTATAGAACAAGTGGTACGTTCACATTTCCAAAATTGTTTCAAAATCTAGATCTAAAGCATTCAAAGCAGCAAGTGCAACCCAATATATCCATATAATTTGACTAGTATGCTAGTCATTCTTGTTTTTTTTGTACTTTCTTTTTATTGAATTAATAAAAAGACATTATAGCTTTTTTCCCTCATGCAAGAGCCAAGAGGATTCATTCAGTTACAATAGCAAAATATGGAATATCACTTTGTTCTAGCTTTTACATAGTATGTAGCAGGAGTGGGGGATAAAATAAAATAATTGGCAAATTTCACCAACTGTCCCAAAAGAAAGTTCAAGTTGCCAGCCACTTCATGACTAAGATGATAGTCCGTTTATTGGGGAGAATATCCCAAAATTTGAACTGCACTAACCAGTAGTGCTGTGACCTTTCAAAGAGAAAATATATTAAAGGTAGACATGGTTCCCATGCACTCCGCTGTCTCCTGCTCCTACCCACCCTCCTACAAACAATTAGCTTAGAACAGATCTCAGTATACAATATGAGAAATTGAAATAACATGAAGAAAATTTTAAACTGGGTCAGTATAACTATGAGAAGGGATTAAACAACACTACCCCCTCTCCCAAAATATCACTTCACCCTCAGTATCCCTTTCTCTAACTTTTAACTATTAGGCAAAGTAAAATGAATGACTAAAGAAAAAGTCAGAGTTAGTACTCAGCCTTCCTCTGAATCAGAGCTGACCACATTTTCCAGTCCTGGTTTACTGTTAAATTCAGTAGCCACTTTATCAGCCCAGCGACCCGCATCCTTTGGGTCTGTAAATTGTCATCTCCGACCCCCATATGTGACTTTTAGATGGGCTGGTAGCAAAAAGGAGTGTGCTATCCCCAGCGAACGAAGCTTCTGGCGAACTGCATCGAATTGTTTCCTCCTCGAGTGTGTCTGGTAGGAGAGATCAGGAAATAGCTTGAATTCGTGGTTCTGGATCTCCAAGAGAGAAGCTGCATGAGCTGCCCCTATTAGGATGTCTCGGACCACCGGACCCATCGTCTTCAGGATCACCGTCCTTGGTTGACCCACGTCTGCTGTCCGTACCCTTGGTGTTGCTTGGTACGCCTGCCGCAGAGCTGTCCATTCAAAATCCTCCGGGATCGATAGGGTCTCAGCCAGCCACTGCCGCATAAAGGACAAAAGGTTCAGCCCTTCCACACCTTCAAGTAGGCCAACCACTCTGACGTTCCCCACCCGAATCATATTCTCCACTCCCTCCAGGTGATATCTTAATTGCTGGTTTTCTTTCACCAGGGTAGTTGCTGTAGTCTGAGCTGCTAGAGATCACTTGTCTATGTCAGCAACAGTTGAGCTCAGCGCTGCTAGCACTGCATCGTGGGTCTCCGATTTTTTTCAAGTTTTGAGTCTATTGCTCTGACAGATTCTACGAGTGGTTTCCAAGGAGGGTCCTGAGAAGTAGCAGGCCCCATCACATGGTCTTGATCAGAGCTAGAAGACTGAGGATGAGATGCAGTAGAAGGCCTCAAATTTGTAGCCGAATGAAGCTGATTTTGCTTAGTACGCCCCATCATAAGTCTGGTATCGTTAGAGAGCTGAGAATCAGCAGAATTCATGGAGTTCAGTTAAAATAAAAGTTTCAGCTAAAATTATATGTTTTAATCGGTAAATTAGGAGCAAGAAGTGCAGAACTGCAGAAAACACTTCCTGCCTGGAGGCTGGCTCTCTGTTGCCCCCCCCCCCCATTCTTGGGTTTTAAACCACAGTTCCTCAAAATTGTAACTAAGCGCATATGTGCTTTATAGTTTCTTTTTTCACTAATATTTTACCTCATATATTGCAGGCTGTGGTTACAAGTTCTAGGTGATTATTATTTTCTGACTATTTGTCAGTTCAGGAGATCCTGTTGGCCAAATCTGGCATTTCATTTCACTTTTGAATGTGCATTCTAAAACAATGATTAGTAGAAATGGATCATTCTTATTGGCTGACAGCATTCTAAAGAGTTATGTTAACAGCCAGAATTCCTCATGGATTGTGTATTTATTTATTTTGTGTTTATTTAAACATTTGGTGACTGGGAAAGGCACATGGAGCCAAGGCTCGTCTCAAGGTGCGACCCGGGGGACAGGGAGCATGGGGATCACAGTACATAGTACAAGGCATTCAAATACAAAATTACACAATAGTAAGCATAATAAAATATTTCAATGAATACAATACAACAAAACAGGCTGCACAGAGAGACAGCTGTACAATGGAATGGAGTATCAAAGATCGGAGTAGTTACAGCAAGAGACAAACATTTCAAGTGTAATGAGACAACTGTACATGGTACACAGTAACTCAAAATCAGAGTTGTTGCAACATGAGACAAACATTTCAAGTGCTATGAGGTGTTATGGGAGCAAGTAGGGAAAGGTAGGAGACAGAGCAGAGATTTGACAGAGGAGTGAGAGGAAGAATTGCCCAAGAGAGGACACTGAGTGTTCCACAGAGAGGGGAATGGAAAGCAGATTTGCCCATGTTCGAGGATGGAGTAGGGAGTGAGGAAGAGTGTGGGTTCCTAAAATGTAGGGAGTATGTTGAGGCTTGGGCAGGGGAGAGGAGAGAAGTAATGTATGTGGGGAGCAGATTGAACCAGAATTTGGAAATGAAGGATATAGCATGGATGAGATGCCCATGTGAGAGGGGAGGAAGGTTCAGAGAGGATAGAAGAGAATAGTGGTGGGATCTGTACAGAGATTTGGAGGTGAAATGACAGAAGGCATAGTAGAAGGAATCAAGTCAAGAGAGTGATATAGAGGGTGCAGTACAGTAAATTATGTCAGCGTAATCAAAGACTGGCATGATCATTTTTGTTAGGCGTTTCCTATGTACGGGGAAAGTGAGTGAGTCTTTGTTATGGTATAGTATACCAATCTTAGGGCAGAGTTTAGTGGCCATGTAATCAATGTGGATAGTGAAATTTAACTGTGGGTCCAACCAGACTCCTGGATACGTGTATGAAGCGATGATCTTTAGAGGGCTGCCGTCAAGAGAGGTGATTGGATGGGCATTGATAGCTTTGGCTAATCTTTGAGTGGTTCCAAAAGTCATATAGACTGTTTTGGAAGTGTTGAGCTTGGGTTGTTTTGATTGGAACCATGATTGAACTGAGTGGAAGTCATGTTGCAGCACAGTGATAGTGACTGAGTCAGGGCCAGAGGTGTACAAAATGGTATCATCTGCATACATATGTATGAGGGATGAGCAAAAGGCAGATGGGAGATTTTTTTTTTTACGGTTAATACGTTTTTTATTGATTTGACTTTAACAAGCATTACACGGAGTAAAGCTGTCGGATACATAACAATAATAACAATAACAGCTTAATCTAGTTCAAGGTCAGTTCATCTGTATCCCCCTCCCCGGGTCATGCCTGAAAATAGGCAGGATTTGTCTAGTGCACTTACCCGGTCAACAAAAACTAAATAAATAAATAAAATATTACAGGCCTGTTACATACGTCTGTATGAATACAGTTAGAGGGACAGGCTTACAATAACTTTAGGAGCAGAGCCTAAACAAGCGGGCAACAAAAGAACTGTATTATTCCAGGAAGTAACCTATGTGAGTAATATCTGCTGGTGCTCATATCCTGTAAATACCATATAAATTGGCTTACCTGGACTATTCTTGATGATACCTGCATTGCTGGCACAACCGTAGAGTTCTAAGATGGTCCAGGGCCGCTTTCCTCCAGTCAGGAACTTCAAAATACAAGAGAACACACACAAAGCAACCTATCTAGAGATCGTCAGTGAATAAACTAGCAATTACTCATAATATTCCAAGTTGCTATTGGCACATGGGCTCCCAGAACCACAAAAAGTGTCTCTTCCACCCCAGCTCCAGACTCAAACATGAGAGGAGGGTTTAAAAAAGTGAAAAGGAGCTTTTTCAGCCAATTCCCTCCCTAGGTTTCAAGTACAGTATAAAGGGTTTCTACTTGTTGATATATTTAGGGAGGATATCAGCTACAGTGTGTGACATTCTGGGCCAGCTGGTCACCTGAACCAAGGAGCTAAGTACCTTCTCCACTGATGGGATTACCTGTGTCCACCATTTCCACTAGAGGAGTCTGTTTACCTGCATGCCTAGGGTCAGGAGCAATTTTATCTCTGAGATACTCAAGTGGGGGGCTGAGGACTGGATTCCTAGTATCAGTAGCTGGGGGGACATAGGAATGGGTTTCTGAAGAATACTGGACCCCATCTCGCCAGCTGCCTGCCATAAGGGCTGGATCCTCCTACAGTGCCATAATATATGGATTAGGTCACCAGAGAGCTCCTGACATCTCCAGCAGAGGTCAGATTGGACCAGTTTAGCCTTGGCAAGTACCACAGGGGTCCTATACCATGAATGCAGAATCGTATTCTGTATTAGCTGGCTTCTAGTATCAGGGTATGACCCACGTGCAAGCCTGAGACATGTCTTCCAGTCCAGATCTGTGATATGGGCCTGCAGCACCTGCTTCCATTTATACTTAGACTCCTCCGCTTGGGTCGGATTGGTGTCCCTAAGGGCAGTGTATATTCAGCTAGACTGGCCTCTTTCTAGGGCCAGCCAAGATTCTGTCTGAGAGACTCGCTGCCTGTGTTGTTGCTTGCGATTGTATTCAGTGATCGTGCTCCTTATTTGGAGGAAGCGCCAGAAATCTCTGGACGGGATTCCATATGTTCTCCTCAGCCCTTTGAATGAATCGAGGGTATCTGTGCCAGAGATATACATATCCCAGAGCTTTGAGAGACCACCTAGTTCCCACGAGGGCCAGGAAATTGATTGCTTGTTGACAGTGATCTCACTATTGCCCCATAGTGGAGTGAGTCTTGGGGAGAAGGAAGGGTACCCAACTTGTTATGCACCTTGACCCAGTACTCCAGAGAGGGGCCTATCGTAGGGTGAGAGTGAATTCTTTTGGGGGGGCGATTAAACAACAACAGAGATAAATGTGCCCACTCACAGACCTCTCTCTCCATATCTAGCCACTGAGGGGAGTTTTGCTGTAGGAATGTTAACCATTTTAGCATCTGAGCCATCTGAAAAGTCCATTTATACCCCTTGAGCCACGGAAGGCCCTAGCCCTCATCTGTCCAATGCACTCTCAGCTTATTTCTGCTGTACCTAGGTTTCTTGCCCTCCCATATGAAGGAACCCAGCAGGGAATCCAGCTTAGTAAACCAGTATTGAGGGATTTTCAAAGGAATGTGAGACAGGAGGTACATAATTTTAGGTGCTGTGACCATTTTAATTGCTGAAATTTTACCTAGGAGCGTGAGTCAGAGAGGCCTCCATCTATCCAGCTCTGTACGAATGGACGCCAAAAGTGGCTTCATATTCATTTCCCAGAGTTTATGCAAATTAGGAGTGATATTGATGCCCAAGTACATGAGTCCATCTGGAACCCAATGGAGACCATGCTGGGTAACCATGTGGGAAGTAAATCAGAGTTCAAAGGGAGAACCTCTGTCTTGGACTGATTAATTGTGAGCCTTGAGAATGTATTAAATTCTGACAGGGTGCTCAATAACGGAGGGAGGGAGGGAGGTGGCAATATCTGCTATGGGAAGCAACAGGTCATCAGCATACATGAGAGTAGGGTATTCCCTTTCTCCCACTCATATCCCGGAGATTAATGGATTCTATCTAATAGCCGCAGCCAGGGGTTCCACTGCCACGACAAAGAGTAGAGGAGAGAGAGGGCATCCCTGACATGTTCCCCTACCCAGTATATAGGGTGGAGACAGCATTGAGTTGGTGAGTTCCCTAGCTGCAGGAGATGAGTATATGGCCCCTATCCAGGCCTGGAAGCCTGCCCCCAACCCCATGGTGCAGGGCACTTGTTGGACATAGTCCCACTCCAGGGAGTCAAAGGCCTTTTCAAAATCTATTGCTATTGCTGCAGAAGGGGAAGGCAATGTTTTAGCCTTATGGCTCAAGTTTACGAGCGATCTAATATGGTCCGCACTAAATCGTCCCTTAACAAAGCCTAGCTGGGATGGGTGGATCAAACTGGGGAGGAGCGGGTTTAGTCTGTTAGCTAACAATTTGGATAGCACCTTACTCTCCACATTCAAAAGGGATATGGGCCAGTAGCTGGATGCTTTTAGAGGGCCCTTACCCTTTTTAGGCAGGATAGTGATGGTCGCCTCCCTGAGGGAGGGGTGGAGGGCACCTTCTTGAAGTGCTTCAGTGAACTCTTGTTATAGTATCGGGGAGATTGTGGCCTACAAAAGCTGCCATATTTCAATGGGGAACCCATCCCCTCCAGGAGCCTTTCCCTTTTTAAGAGATAATATAGTCTCTGCCACCTCCTGAGGTGAGATCGGGGCATCTAAGGCCAAGGCTTGATCCTCTGAGATTTTAGGAAGGTGTAAGGATTCTAGAAATGGGAGGACACCCTTGGTGTCAGGTGCTCTGGATGATTTATGTAGTGTGGAATAGAAGTCCATCATTATGCTATTGATTCTTTCTGTCGAGGTATGGGTCTTACCCCTGGTATCCACTAAGGCAGCAATGTGCCTTTTGGCTTGCTGCTTTTTTTGGTGGTAGGCAAGGATCTTACCCTCCCCTTCTCTCCCCCTTCCCAATATTTGTGCTTTACTCTAATAATAGAAATCTCTGCTTTCCTAGATAAATGTTTGTTCACTTGCATCTTCAGGGATGCCACTCGGTGTCCTGCCTCCGACCTGAGGGAAGGGACGCGGAGGAGCTTAAAGGTAGCTTCCACTTCTTGGAGCTGTTTTCCAAGCCCCTTAAGGTGCTGTTCCCTCATCTTGTGGCTCCTTCTCTCAAATCCCATTATCGCCCCCTCAAGGTAACTTTAAATGCTTCACAGGTATTGCCCGCTGAAGTATCTGCTATATGATTATTCTGAAAAAATTCAGAGGCTTCCCTTTGAAGCCAGGGGGAAAGTCTGGATCATGAAGCAGCAATGGATCCAGCCTCCAGGACAGAGAGGTAGGGGCAGGGGGCCCCAGGTGAAGGAGAGATGCACAGAGGCATGGTCCGAGATGACAAATGGATGAATAAAGGTGTCAATGGTGTTCCTGGTGACTGCTGGAGAGGTGAGCCAGAGATCTATCTGACTAAGGGAACTGTGCACTGGGGAATGGAATGTGTAGCCTTGTTGGGAGGGGTGTAATACCCTCCAGATATCTGTAAGTCCCATATCTTGTTGTAGCTGGATCAATGCCAGTGATGCCCTGGAGTGGGGCTCTGTGTTAGAGGGGGGTCTATCAAGTAGTGCATCCAGTGTGAGATTAAAATCCCCCCTAATATTACAGGGGTATCACCTGGGGCCAAGGAGCCCAGCGCTTGGGCCAGCTCATGGAAGAAGGAGGACGAGTCTTCATTCAGGGCACACATGTTACCCAGGAGTAAAAGTCCCTCTCCTGTGTCCATGAGTACAGCCACCCATCTGCCCCCAGGGTCACTCACCTTATGCACCAGTGTCCAATGAAGCTGCTTGTGAAGCAGTATAACTACCCCTCTCTTTCTGGAAGGGGCCGAGGCATGTACGACTTGACCCACCCAATCCCGTTTTAGTCTATCATGGCTCCCTTCTGTGAGTTTGGTCTCCAGCAGCTACACGACCTTCACTCCCAGCCTTTTAAGGTGCTGCAAAACCTGTTTCCTTTTGTTGGGGATATTAAGCCCCCTGACGTTCCACGTCAAACATGTAATATCACCTACTGGTCAGAAGGAGCAAGTATCTTTCCAGGAAATGTATCATAGTAAACCAGCAGGCTGGGAGCAAGGTCAGTCCACCCAGGAGAGACAAGTCCCTGTAATTCAGCACCAGGTATGGGGAGCGTGAGTAAGTCAGGCATTCCCTGACAGTAGCAACTGACCTCAATCTAACATCTAGCAGTAACCGTGTGTGTGTCCCTTACATTGAAAACAAACAACAACATATACATATAAACCAACTACATACAGGGTGCACAACCTTCTGTGCATATTGGAGAAATAGAGGCTTCCCATCGGCTGCAGAGCCCTGTTGTAGGCCGGCCTCTTTTCCCAGGGCACTATCCTGTGGTGTTGAACACCCCGTGTGTGTTAGGGGGAGTTCAGGGGAGGAAGACTCCACAACAGGGTACTGTTATCAACACGATCACAGTATTAATCCGGTAAGCTCCTTGTAGCCACAGAGGGGTGTTGGCACTGCACCAGTCATTTTTTCGTGAGTATTGGGGTACTAATGGTAGGGCTATGCATCACTGATGATGGAGTGGAAGGATGGGAGGGAAGGGGGTCGAGGTAGCAGCCTCCTGTAGTATAAATGGGTGTGAAATGGCCTCTGAGGGGAACCAGCAATGCTCTCATTACAGGGACTATTATGAAAAGAGTAAGTGTGGGGAGGATTAGTCCACTATACCGGGAACATATGTGATCTGGTCCCTCTTTGGGGGGCCCTCTGCATCAGGGATTGGGTACTTTGGCCTTGATTGAGGAATACAGGTCATGGCTCGACCAGCCCCCGAGCAAAAACTGGGTCAAGAACCCAGCTTCCTACCCTGAAGGGGCCTGAGCCTTCCATGTAAAAAGAATCAGCAGGCCAATGGTGAACTTATTAGGCCTAAACATTAATACCCAACAGACTGAACAATAACACCAAATGTAACAGTACTTTTGAGATAACCCTACACTAGGATGCTCTCCTCCCTCACCACCAGTGAGAGGGACCGAGCCCTTCAGAATATCCGCCAGAGCTTGTGGAGGTGATTGATACTCCTCTGTGCCATCAAGTTAAATGAGGGCTTCCTACTTGCCCTTGTGAGTCAGACCAAGTTTGTTGGCCCCTGAGGATCCTACCTGATATGGGAACGGGGCATTTCAGCTGCAAGGTAGCGGCACAGATCAAGGGCCAGACCCGGGGTGGGGCAGTCCTGGCAGTCACCAAACTTGAGTGACGTGGATATGGCAAAGGAATAGCAGCTGGAATCTCTCTCTGTGATCACCTTGAAAGCTACCCCTGCCTTACTCCAGACCTGGTTTTCCCCAAGGTTTAGCAAAAGAATCAGGAATTAAACAAAAGTGCTACTTATCTGACCACGCTGCTTAGGTCTCTCCATTCTTCGGTTTGGGAGCTTGAATCTGCTCCGATCAGTCCACGAAGGAGGCTGGATCACTTGCAACAGGAGAGGCCTCCCCAGAGACCTTTGTTGGGTGCTGTGCTCCATTAGTCATGGCTCCATTCTGCGACTGGTGAGGGAAAGTTGAAAGGGTCCGGCGACTTGATTTCAGTGGAGGAGAAGGCCTGCCAACTACGGGAGCGTCGATGGTGTCTGGCCGTGGATCCGGAGATCTAGGTCGAAGGGATTCATACCTGTTGGGCGGTGTGGAAACCCTGTAGGGAGTCAGAATTTGTTGTGTCCATGTGTATGGCTCCCAATATGTCTGCCTGCTCTCGCTCCGAGGGGTGTTCTCTGTGTCCATGCTTTTTAGAAGAGTGCCTTTTTTGGGTCGTCCTCTGGGGACGCTCCCAAGCCTAGTCCCTAATATCCTGTCAGACCCCAGACTGGTTAATCTGAGGAGGAGAGCGATGGTCCAGCCCTTCTGCGCTAACCTTTGCTGGTGGGGGCTTTGGGGTATTTACTTTGGATTCCCTCGGTCAGTTGTGGTATAGAAATTCTGTGAGGCAGTCAGTAGAGTTAAAAAAAAATGGAACCCCTTTGTGGACTACCCACATTGTAGCCAGGTATCGCAATGAGAACGGCAGCCCAAGTTTGTGCATTTTGTGCCTTGCCTTGGTGTAGGCTCTGCATCTATCAGACAGCTCTTTAGAAAAGTCCTGAAAAACAAGGATTTTGTTTGATCTCCACGTTACCTTCTGCTTTTTCTGGGCTCTGGCCAGGACCTTCTCTTTTTCTCTGTAATCTATAAAATAAGCAATAATACCTGACAGGGTGGGCGGTATTGGGGAATACTGGACTGCCCTGGGGCGTAATGAGGCCCGACGCCGCAGGCGGAGGGCATTATAGCCCCTGGAAGGTCTGGTATTCCCCAATACCGCCCACCCTAGAGGGTATTATTGCGCTTAGAAAATGGCACTGTAAAAAAAAAAAAGATCAATAAAAAACTGTTAATAAAATAGTAGTTTCATGTAAGTTTTGAAACAAAATAGTTTCTCCACCTGGATCAGAATGACTAGAAATCACCCTTCCCCCAACCTGTTATGATGTGTCACCTTTGCTTTTCTATTCCATTTTTTTGTTTTATTTTTTTTGTTCATGCGCTCCCATCACCACTTGCAACAGAAGTTTTTTTTTGTAAGTGGCAGCTGTTGCTGGAGGATAGAGAGAGGGAGTGTCAGCACAGGCGTCAGATCGCTCTTTGTGAGAGTTCAGTTTATTTTTTTTAAATGCCTTGTGGTTTAACAGTACAAGGAGGAGTTAATGCCATTCCTTGCTGCAGTGAGATGTGCAGTGTTAAATGATGTCCATTGGTGGGAAGAGTGAACACTGCAAGTCACAGGTGAGACCGGGGAAGTTATTCCAGTTTCAAAAAAAAAACAGAAGTAATTTCATCTTGTGCAGAGATGTGCGGGGAAACTTTTTTTTTCTGTTGCTTGGCTGATGGTTTGTGTGGAGCAAGGAGGTAGATGAAAAAACGTCATACCTTAGTGGCGTGAGAGGAACACGGAGTGAAGAGTGGAGGCAGCACCGATTGATTTGGCTGCCCAGACATGCAGCGTCAATCCCGGATAGGTACCACTACTACAGTGGCAGGTTTTTGAGGGGCCGGTAGCTGCAAGGAAATGGATCTGTTCGCATCGGTTCCTCACGCTGTTCTGCTTTTGGAAAATGTTTTGGAAGTGATTTGTTTGGCTATATGTGGTTGTGTGAAGCCACCATTTTCTCATGGGAGGGGCCTTTATCAATCACTTGTGCACTTAGCAAGCGGTGAAAAAAATGTCAGCTTGTGAGAGTGAATATTCGAGGTGCCCAAGCATTCCCTTAGTAATGGGGCACCCTGAACTGGCACTTGTTTTTTAGCAGGCTCTATCAAGAAATACCGGCCTGCTAATTTCAGTCTTCTAGCCAATCAGAATACTAGGATTGGTATAGCCATTTTCTAATCTTGTGATAATAGGCTATGGCCTGTCCTGGGCCTGCGGCATGGGGGCCAGCGTGCGGTGTGCACGTTCCACCTGAAATGATCTTGATGGATCTAGCTGCAACATTTCTGATATTGCTAATTGCAGAAACCCTTCGGTGTCTTTCCCCTCCACGAGCTCAGGGAATCCCAAGAATCTAAGGTTATTGCACCGACCTCGGTTTTCGAGGTCATCTATCTTGCTGCGCATCATTGGTATAGTGTGCTGTTGCTCCCTTAGTGTTGCCGACAGGTCTTGTATCTGACTGTCTGTTGCTGAGACCCTCTGCTTAGTATGTAGCATCCTAGCCTCCAGATTTTGGACTACCTGGGTATTGCAGTTTGTCACCAAGGTGTCCTGCGACATTTGTGCCATGAGTTGGCCAAACATCATTTCCACTGAGGGCTGTTCCCAGGATTATGATATGTGCAGTTCAGCCATGCTGTAGGCCTGCCCTTCAAGATAGGCCGCTCCACTGGAAGAGATTTTTTTCCACTACAATTAAAGCTTTCTGTAATAATAAAGTGATTTTCAGATTCCTTGTGCAGTACTCCAATAACTTCTGTAGTTTGAAGAGGTAGAACTTGGTCAGAAAAGAAAGGATTATAATGGATATATCCCTCTAGGTTGTAGAGCTGTGATCTAAGCTGCCATCCTGTTTAGCGCCCCTCGAGATTGTTTATAAATATAGAAAATAAGATGGGGCCAAGTATTGAGCCTTGAGGGACTCCAGGATATGGAGGGAGGGAGAGGAGGAGTTTACGATTTTTACTGTTAGTGTCTGTCAGTGAGATAAGATTTGAACCATTGTATGGTAGGAGGGGCAAGCCCTGCATTCTCTAAAGTGTCCAGGAGAAAAAGGTGGAATAAATGGAACCTAGACTGTAAAAACTGTAAAACATTAGGAAGACTGAAGCAATAAACTATTTTAGCTTACCTTCTCCCACCTGATCCCTTGGAGGCACCAACAGAGGGTTGCGAGGGCCAGGCATAGCTCTTCCTGCCCCAGCACATCTCCTGGGGGCAACATAAGGTAAGGAATTGTTATGGAGGAGTGGCCATGTGGTCTATGGTGACCTTGGCATCCAGTGCCATTTTTAAAAAGACTACATGCACCGTATGCCGGCATGTACTGATAGAATATTTCACTGTGGCAGATGGCTACCTTGTAATGTTAACCAGCCTGTTACCTATTGGTTTAATTCATCTGCAGCTAGCTAAATGTGTATTAATTCATTGTCTGAGTAACCTTATAGCACTGTCTAACTAGGATTTCAGTACCTGCATATCCTGACTGTAGAATGGGGTAAGAGCCTTCATTTGCATGTCCCAGGAAAAGACTTGTTCCCAAGCAGCTCAGGTTACTAGCCCTCCTGCCCACGTCAGCATATAACACTATGTTTCTCTGTGCCACAGCCTTCTCTCCCACTCAATTTCCTGGAGGCACCAACAGAGGATTGAGAGGGCCAGACACAGCTCTCCCCACCCCAGCACATCTCCTGGTGGCAACATAATGTATGGAACTGTGGAGCCATGTGGCACCGCATACCTCTTGCTGCCCAACCCTTCCCAACCACCACCCCTCACCCTAAGGTGGTGTTTAATTTATGGTATGTTTGATTGGCTGAAAACCAATCAGCTCACTTTCACACACCTACTTCTTTGGTGTTATTGGTACAGCCCTCTCCAACCCCACACACTCTAGACCAGCCTCACCTGGTTTCTCCCAATCCAGCCCCAGGTTGTACAGAGCTCTGCAAGGAAACTCACACACATATTTTGGATAAGTGATCCTCCCTTACAAGGGATTTTCCTCCCACGATAAGCACACCCAGTCCACTAATGATTGGGCTAGTTTTTTTTATAACAAAAATTTTTATTAAAATTTATGTCAAGTACAGACAAGGTACAGTTAAAGTACAGAACCACATCCCCATTAAAATAATGTTGTTACACAGCAAAGGAGTTTGGAGTCAAATAAAATCACGATGGCCAGATTATGACCTGTTTTTTACAGGTGGAATCCTGAGATGAATCTGCGTATGTTGGTGGCATAAATACTCGTCTTTCATGTTACAACACTCCACTTTCTTGATAGAAGATCTAGATCTGGATCCTTACAAGGTGGGATCTAATATAACAGCTTTAAAGGGACACTGTCGACCTGTTTTCCATCATATTATTTTTAGGTGAAAAACCACATTTTATGATTACTTACTTTCTCTAAAACTCATTGATATTACTGGTTGTTTTATCTACCTCATTGCTTATTAGAACTGAAATGCATGGTAATGTATAGCTATCCCCAGCTTTGTTTTGCTTCAAATCATTGAACTACTCTTAGTGCACATTTCTTGAACATGAGAAACATCCTCAAACAGTGCAGCCACTCATGATATGGCTATACGATGCCGGTTCGACAACACGTTTGTCGACTAGCATCACAGCGACGGGAATTATGCAGTTGACATAGTCCCCGAATGTCTCCCAGTACTTGTTTCTATTGGGGGGCTTTGCCTCCTGAATCCCCCATGTGAGGGGCTCTGCCCCCTGCACCCCCCCTTACTTTTTATGATCAACTCTGAGTCAGAGTTGATTCAGGAAGGGGGTACAGGACTGGGAGACAGTGTGCTCCTGTCTCAGGCACACCAACACAGCAACCTGTTGGTGAGCTGTTGATTTTGTCAACAGCAATGTAGGTCGCTGTGTTGGTGTCACTGTACGGGGGTATACCCATGATACAATAGTCTCCTCTACTACCTCTGCACAATAAGTGGCTAGATTGTGTTGGGGGTGTTCCTGCATCTAGAAAAGATGCAGTGGGAGCTGGTCAAGAAATGTAAACAAAAACAAGCATGTTTTGGTGTGGTAACACCAGCATGGTGGGCAGTCAGTTTTTCACTTTATAAAAGAAAAAAAGGGATCCGGATCAAACTACCAGCTGCATTAACAGTCTCTGTAGAATGTGAACAATCATAAAATATGTTTTTTAAATTAGGGACACTTTAAGGCCTGAGGGGGTTGACAGTTTCCCTTTAAGATGGTTAGGCTAGATTGACCTTGTAATTTACAGAACTGCAGTATGTGAAGGCCTGCTCTCCTATTGTTCATATATGCTTCTAGATTGTACCTATGCTTAAGTCAGGTGGATAGATTATACCTGTATAAAATAGTGTGTGGATAGGAAAAGAACAGAGGGAAGTTGGGAGTGAGACAATATAAAAGGGAGAAGAGGAAGAGAACTTGAAGAAAGCAAGATTCCCCCAGAGAGATTAAAAGCCCCTATAAATGATGCATTAATAACTGAGTGTGAAGCATGAAAAAGAAAAGAAGGGGGGAGAAAGGAGTAGGATGAACAGGAAGGGGATGTGGGGGGAGAGGAGGAAGGGAGAGCAACCCACCCTATGGCACAAAGTCCAAGTAATTGTCCTGTCCCATTGGAACCTGTTGTACCTGCCTGCATTTGACTCATTGTATCCTTGATGTATTTTCTCAATGCCATATGAATGTAAGGTTGCTGTTATTGTGCATTTTTTTTGTTGTATGTTATTGCCCTGTGCCACTTCTTCGTGGCCCAGTTCATGCCTGAAAACCATCCCCAAGAGCAGTGCACTTACCCGGTTATCAAAAACTTAAATAAAATAAATAAATAAGTTGGCATAAAACCCACTTCCTCCATTTATTGTCAAAGGAGGAGACATGGTTACTGGCCCATGCCAATATTCTCTCTAGGGTGTATATCCCATGGGTAAGTACTCTCCACATATCAGGGGTCAGGATCTTTTCCGTCTGCCACAACTGGGTTATGGCCTTTTTAGCGTGAGGAGGAGAAGGTTTATCAGTTTTATGGTAGGAAGAGAGATAGTTGAGTGAGGTGGTGGAATGGCCATTAGAATAAACATGGTGGTTATCATGCCTATGCAGTCAAATATAGCTTCGAGTTCTTGGTTGACTTTCTGCTAGAACATTTGGAGAAGAGGGCATAATACCATTATGTGGGTGTGATCTGCCAGGGTGGTTCCACAGAGTCGCCAAGGGCTGGCTGGCTGTGGTCCCGCGGACTTAGCTATAACTGGTGGGGTATGAAAATACCACAGATGACATTTCCGGGCATATTCGCTCCAGTATAGGATCGCTGTTACTCTGAATGCTGGGGGACTAAATTTGTGCCATTTTTCAAGACTAAGAGTAGTATCCAGTTCTGAATTCCATCTGGATAGGATAGACTGCATGGAGATCTTTGCAGTTGCTTGGAGGGCTTTATACAGGTTGCTAATTAAGTGCAAGGAGGAATCTCCTATTATGTGATATTTAAGAAGCTGGACCAGCAATGGGGGGTTTTCAGCTATATGTGCCAGTGCCTCCTCCCTACTTTGAAGACAGGAGCGAAGTTGCTTGTATTTATGAAAAGTCGATTGTGGAAGATGATAAGAGGCCTGGAGAGTGACAAAAGCTAGAATACCAGATGGGGAGATCAGTTGAAACACATATGTAAGGCCAGACTGTTACCACTTCTGTAGGGCCTTATCTAATTGGTTAGGAGGAAATTCTTTGTTGTATGTTAGCGCCCGTCCATGGGAATCAGGTAATGGCACCTAATAAAGAGCCAATGTTTATAAGTTTTTGGCCATGAATCTGTAGAATTTGCCTAAGGGGATGCAGGTTGAGGGGGTATCTGAATGTATATTGGGCCTGATCTGATATATCATTCAGTGTGAATTTGATTATTTTCCGGTATGACTGATAGTGAGGGTTGGCCTAAAGGCACATAATGCGTAGATGTGTTGCCAGTACATATCCGAAAGAATTGGGAAGGTTGACCCCTCCTTCATCCCTGGGCAGCTGCAATATGGAATACCTTATTTGCTGGGCTTTGCCCTGCCATAAAAATCGAGAAATGACTTTGTCTCATGTGTTCAAATAAAGCTTAACCGGTATGAGGGGAAGTGTTTGGAGAGAAAATAAAGTATGCGTGGTAAGATACAATATTTATTTAAATTATCTCTATTCTATGAAAGATGCTGAGATTCCACCCTGTCCATTTAGAGAGATCGGCCATGATTTGCTGCATGAGGGGCTCATAATTCCGGAATTCAAGATGGTTATGGTTTTTGCTTAATTTGATGCCCAGGTTATCAGATGGCTGGTTTATGCCATCTAAAGGGAAAGGCTCGCTTTAGTGTAGGGGATGGGATACAGTTGTATAAAAGGCCTTCTGTTTTGGGCAGTGTTTAGTTTGCAGCCTGCTAGAGAGTTAAATACCTGTAAGTGCTTCCATACTGCTGGGATTGATTATTCTGGGGAGGGTACAGTAAGCAGCACATCATCCACGAAGATGGATATTTTGTATTGTCATCCTCCAGTAGGGAGGCCCTCTACTTGGGGGTCATGTTATATTGCTGGTTGAGCTATTTTTCATGGCTGCTATTAGCCTGGTGGGTTTCAGTGGTCCCTGATGTCATACCCCTCCGGCCAACCCATGCTGTTCAACATGCACAGCCCTCCCCCACTAGACACCTGCACATTTCCCATTGGTTTCTGTAGCATACCTCCTCTCCCTGGCTCTTTTATTCACCAAGACAACATGTTGCCCCTTCCCCCACACTTGCTACACTTACCCACCCTAAACCCAGGTTGCCTGCGCAGCTACAAAAAAGGTCATCTTAGGCCACTCACAAATAAGATAACTAAATATTACCTTATAGCATGCCAACATATTCTGCTACTCCTTATTCTCTCTCGAAGTATACACTCTAAACCTGGCCCTACCATCCCTGCTGACACCTTCAGAGGTCACCTGGAGATCACCTACCCAAATTAGATGAGTTCAGATTATGGGTATCCAACTCTACTTACAACATCTTAGCTATGACTGAATCTTGGCTCATCCCCAAGATCACAGATAATGAGGTGCCCTTGAATCATATACTATGTTTAGGCAAGAGAAGGCTCATAAAAGAGGAGGGGGGTGCCTGCTGTTTGTAAAATTGCACCTTAAAGCTATTAGGCTCATTACCCCCACTGTATCTACAGATGCAGAGTACATGGCAATACATCTTTCCCTTGTATCTAGGGGACAAAAAAATCTTATCTTAATTGTAGTGTATATTCCACCCAATAATGTCTCTCGGAGGCTTGATCAGCTCCATGACACTATCAGCTGCCTAAATCCCTGTCACGAGAAAATCATGCTCAGTGACTTCAACTGTAACTAACTAGCAAACAATACAAAAAAGCCACCATGACATGACTGCCAGCCTATATTTAACACAGGTTACATTCTCGCCTACCAGAACAAACTACAAAACTGGGACCACCTGACTTATTGACTGGGTGCTGGTCAGCCACCTGGAAAGGATCCTCTACTCCGAAGTCCTTCCGGACTTTCTGAGTGACCACTCCCCAGTTGTATGATGGTGGTGCACAAAGATACCCCCTGCTGCTCCCTCCCATCACAGGGCTCAGGTATTTCATGTCCATAAGGCCCCGCAATTGTGAGCTATGCTTCAACAAATGGACTGGTCCTTCTTGCAGTACACTCAGGATGTTGATGCTGCCTTGAACTATTTTGTTATGCACTTTAACCAAATATGTGATCTAATAGCCCCATTCAAAACTCTTACCAAAAAAGGTACTTCCCAGCCATGGTTCACACCTGACCTTATGACACTAATAAGAGAACGCGATAGAGTCTGGTCACAGTGCCACAAGCTCAGCCTAACTACCCTTCTCCAAAAGTACAAGGAACTTAGAAACAGGGTAAAAAACCCAAGACCCACATATTCAAAGGAGAAGTGCTCTTCCACAAAAATGCTCCTATGTGCGGATGACATGGTTATCACAGCCACGCACTGCAGTCTAACCCTCATTCAAAACAGCCTCTAGACTGACTTCACTGCAATCTGTAGCTGGTTCACTAACAACCTCCTCATCTTGAACTCTAAAAACAAAACAAAACAAAAAAATCCATGTTTTTCCACTCCAGATGCAAAGCCTCAAACCACCCCAGAGCAGCCATCACCACTGACCTAGGAACCCCTATTGAGCAAGCAGCCACTTTCAAATACCTGGTGATAACCCTTGACTCAAGCTTAACCTACTCTGAACATGTGGATGCACTCATCAGGGCTGCTAATTCTAGACTCTGCACACTTTATAGGCACAAAAATGCATTTCTCCCCAAAATAAAGCAGCTACTAGTCAGATGCCTTATCCTCAGTCTCATCAACTATGGGCTGGTGATCTCTGGTGCTGCCTGTAGCAGTGTGCTCGACAGAGTCAGAGGTTTACTGAATAGAGCATACCATTTTGCTCTTAACCAAAAATAGGACACTCATAAATGCACACCCTGTACTATGACCTAGGGTGGCATAATTTTGGCCCTCTCCACACTACACCGCTCTGGCCTGGTAAAGGATGCAATCCATTACAGCCAGGGAGTGGTGCAGTGTGTCCACACTGTGGCGGTGTCCATTACAGGACCGGCACTGGCCATCCACACTTTGGGAGCTGGGTGACTGTTACGGCGGCGCCCGATCCCACAATGCAGCTTGCGCTGCGCTTCGTGCCCTGCAGAGGATCATTACCGCCCATTCACACTACCGCCGGTAACGTTACTAAGGTGGGACCAGTTTCATAACCGTTGTTGAAACCACCTCATATGTGGTTTCAACAACGGTTACGAAAATGCCTTTTGTAACGTTACAGGTGTAAACGCAAACCGTAGCGGTAATGGTTTGGGCACTCTGTAACATTACAGAGGTGTAGTGTGGACAGGGCCAAAGACTCCTGACTATATTATGTTACCCTCATCACAGGCAAAAAAGCCTTGCTTGGCCACCTGTCCTCAGGTGTACTATCCCTCCTTAGCCCAATGACCTCCAAGTATGCAACTAGGGGGGTGCAGGACAACTCCTTGATGCTCCCTAGAAGGAAAACCTCCCCTGGAGCAGTCCTGTTTCTTATTTTGGTTCCTCAAATTGTAGAACTCCCTCACCCCATCTCTCTAAACCTCTGGCTCACTTGCCAGCTTTAAATCCCAGCTACTGGCCTCATTATCCCCTCATAAGCCCTGTGACTGCTATCCATGACTCTACAGTACTCCCATAATAGTTGAATTTCATTCTCACCTGGAATGTTCTGCTCGGTACTCACTGTCTAAACACCACTGGATAGCACACATTTTGGTTACTTTGTCAAACAGTATCCTATATTCCTTCTTGACTCATTACATAGCAGTCAACAGCTACTGTATGTCTATACATGCTGTGATTCTTTGCTGTGTATTGCCTTGTTTATCTATCACTGTAAATATGTCCCATTCCACTGATGTAATTATGTTGTGTCTTCTATTCATATAAGCAATAAGACACAATGGGGTGTGCATTACGGTGTGATAACTGCACTCCTAGGGGCATAATTAGGCAAGAGGCCGAAGGCCAAGTGCCGGTTGCCCCTAGGAGTGTGGTTATCACACTGTCATGCACAACCCCAGAGTGTCTTATTGCGCTTATAAAATGGCCCTTTATTTTTAGAAGCAGTTTTTTTATTTTGAAACACATTTTTAAATAAGTAAAAATGTAAGTGAATCTGTTCTTTTAACATAAAATAGTCCTTCTGCCTATTGGTGCTAGATTAAAGTAGTGTTACACAGTGTGTGCCTCCCTGCCCACTGAAGCTTTAAATTCTCCTACCAGCCACAACAATTCACAAATGCTGTTTTCTTCATTCTAAGTATGACTCATAGCCCCCTTACTTTATTTCATTCTCCTTACTCTGTAGACAAAACTAAAAGGAAGCCATAACAGAGGCTTCTCAGTTCCCCGATGCTGCAAGTATGAGCGTGGTTCAAAACTGCCACACTCACTGAGAGCATCATGAACTGCTCGCTCTGTCCTAAAAAATAAACAGCAGAGTGAGTCATTTACCACTTTTTCTCTTTTTTTGTATAGTATTATTGCTTACTTTCTTCATTCTGTTTTTTTTTCTCTGTGTTTCCCCACATTCAAGAAATGGAATGTTTATCATGGAATACAGGGATTCAAAATTCTGCTCAGTTCTACTAGCAGAATGTTCCTCTACTAACATACTGCACACTCACAACAAAGGCCTGTTTTAGAGCCAGAGACTCAATTTTCTAACTGTCAGGGCAAGCAGAAGAGAGTTCCCTGATGAGCAGTTAAAGACAGAAGGGGGATTTTTTACTGTTAGCAAAGAAACAGTTGTAATGAAAACTATAAACAATACTTAATGTTTCTAATCTGTTTATGTGTGTAAGGAGAGTGTGATAATCTGGTAAACAACATTTAATTAATTTGTTTTATTTTATATTTAAAGTAGTTTTATTTTTAGGGCTCAGTTGAAGGTTTCTGCAGTGTAAAGGCAGCGGCCATGTTTGTGGTGGAAGATTAGTTCTGGTTGTAGGAAGATTGATGGAAGATAGTTCTGGTTGTAGGAGGACTGATTTGTTCATTGTGTGATGTGGTTTAGGATCAGGATGACCGTGCGGTGCGTATACAGAGACTTAATGTACAGTCAGCTAATCTCTCTTGGCCAATGAGATTTCTAGATTTTTTTCTTGCCATTTTATAATGTTATAATGTTTCACACCATTGTTGCCATTATGAAATGTAACTGCATCTATTATTTTGCTGTTATTATGTGATTCTAGACCCTTTGAAAATAGACTCTGCCTAAAGGATCTTGTGTGTAACAAATAAATAAGTACATAAATAAATAAAAGCATTAAAGTTATATTTTTGTGTATTTATTAATAAATGCTTTATTTGGCCACACAATAGGAACTATAATTTACTGGTGCATGTAAACACCGGTGGCTTGAGTTACAGAAGGTCAAACAATTTGCACTTTATAGTTTTAAAAAGATATCTAAATTGTAAAGACCATCCTAAGAAAGATAAACACCTCACAGTTTGAATGGTATAAAACATAGCTCACTTGGCCCCAGAAAGACAAGACCAGATATTTGGTCATAGTCTTTTCATCTTATGACCAAGTATCTGGTCTTGTCTTTTTGAACAGACAGCAACAAAAAAGACTGGCACCCGAGATGAATACGAAAACCTCTTTAATGTTGTTAAAAAATACAAACTTACTGTCAGTGTTATAAACAAAGGGAAGCAGCAACACACCCGAACTGAACCCCGACCGGTTTCACACTTTCGCGCCTCTTCAGGGAGTCCAGTAGTGCACTGGCAAATTACTTGTATACTCTAATAATCTTAAAGTGATAAAGTGCACAAATTAGTTAAATATAAAACACAGTGCAAAACCACAAGCAATAAACAATAAGGACATGTACTTAGCTGTGCAAGTTCATAAACACATTAAATGTTAGCAAAAAGCTATACATAATATCATATCCCATATCTATCTATGTTGCAAATAATAATCAGTTCTCATACACTGGTAATCATAACTATGTTAAAAGCACTTGAATCAAATAGCAGTAGTTGTGTGTACAAAATAGAGTGAGATAGAACCTTCAAATTAGAACTCTATAGGGAGGTCACAGAGGTCAACTCATATGCTCAGTAAACCTCTATTGGAAAGTTCATAATAAGTTGTTACATTATTTCCATAATCTTAATAGTTTTTATAAGGTAATCTGAGCCCTATTAAACCCACATCAACCCATCATGATGACACCTGTAAAGGAGTAATGTCAAAAAATTAAATATAATGCTCATACTTTATTTCCTCCTGTTCCGATTCAGAAATGGGACAATGCTGAATGAATCATTCAGTCCTTGATACTTAAATGCTCCCAACCAATATATCCAGAAAGCATCCCTCTGTAGTATTAAATTCTTTAAATCACCACTCCTCTTGCCCAAAGTTACCTTTTCAATACCACTAAAAATAAATGTTTAACTGGATTATTACTCTCACTAATATGTTTGTAAAGTGCATTATTTTTATCACTGTTTCTGATAGAATTCAAGTGTTCTCCAGTTCTCAATTTTAACATCGTAGATGTTTTACCAATATAAAATGTGCCACTCCTACAAGTTGCCATATGTGTAACCACCATTGTAAAACAGTTAATAAATTGTATTTTATAAAAAGATTTGGTGTTATTTTTACCACTAAATACATTTGTTATAAATACATGGCTACAACAGATGCGGTGTCCACAGAGATATGTACTCCTAGGGGAATCTGGTAGGTCCAAGAATAATTTAAAAGGTTTATAGTTGGCATTGGGACAAAGCTCAGACCCTTGCTCAAAATACTTTCCTGAGCAGGTATTAGTGTTATAGATGAAAAATTAATAATATTTATCTCCATTTGCCCCTGTATATCCCCATCTCTGTTGTCTCTGTGTTTGTTGGCACCATAGATTTCCTTCTCCACCTATCTGATTCGTCTTCTGCAGTCCGAAACAGTACCAGTTGAGAGCTCCTCCCAGGGGTCTGAATCACCTCCTGTTCTTCTTAAAACCCATCAGATTCAATCCCAGACTTACTCATTGAAGTATGGAAACTAGAGTTGCTCCTAGTCTTGAAAATAGAACTCATTGTGTCCCTTTTATTATTTACATTGAGTGAATGGTTAGATTTTTCTTTTTTCCAGGTAAAGACTCTATCATTAGCATAGTCCTCCTGGTCCCATTCAAATTTCTTGAGTTTCAAAGCCTTAAGCTTAATATCCTATTTCTCTGCCACCTCCTTAAGTGATAATCCAAACTTGTTAAAAGCCAGATGTTTTTTTAAATTGTGCAACCATGTCTCCTTTTCTGCCACTTCAGCCTTAAGTCACTCCTACTGTCCTTTATAATCCCGAATAATACAGTGAACAAATAGCATAGATGCTTTCTGCACTGTGTGATACCAGTCCTTCATAAAAAGTTCCTGTTCATGACCATATCCTGGCCACTTCAAAACCCACAAATATCTTGGGACTCAATCCACCCATACATATGCCTCAAGAGAAGTGTTCCAATAATTACATCAGGCTTTCCATGTAGATTTCTCCAATTCCAGGAATGCTTTGTTAATATCAGGTACATTGTCAGCATTTTGACACCAGGATTATGGATGTGATTGCAACAGAATCAGGATTATCATTAATAAAGGGGTTAATATCCCCACTACTAGTGAACAAAGCAGCGAATAACAAGAGGTCCTTGCTCCCCAAATTGATGTCCCTAAAATTAGAAGACATCTCACCCTTCTCATCCTTCCCAGCATGGATAGGGTGGTAAAAAATGCTGAGGAGGCAAGGGCGGTGGTGAGCCTGCTCATAAAACAACACACACAAAAACAAAAAACACAAGACCGGGTCACCCTTCAAAAAGAGACTCTGTCTCAAAGGGCTCACTTGGTTAACAAATCTCAGTAAAATAAAATAAATAATGAACAAAGAGTGGTGGATTCCTGAAACAGCCTTCCAGTGGAGGTGGTGGGGACAAAAACAGTGGTGTGGCTCAAGAATGCATGGAATAACTTTACTGTACACATGGTGGCTATCTTCTGTATCTGACTCAACTGTGTTTGACTTCTGTGATTTCTTATACTGTTGTAACTTAACATACTTACTGTATGTATAATGTTTGACCTACAGCTTTCCTGTCTCTGTATGTGACCTGTTGGTTTCAAATTGAATTTAATTAGCTCTGGATCACACCTGAAAAAGGGACTCTTTGTCTCAGTGGGCTCAGCCAGTTAACAAATTTCAATAAAAATAAAATAAAACAAGAAAAGCGGCTCCACTCACTGACATGAAGCCAGGTGAGCCCCACTTTTTAACTTTTTAACAGTTCCGAGTGCACACGTAGGATCCTGGTGTTGTTACCTTTAGCTGCCTCTTAGTGTTTGTGTTGACCTCACAGTTTACAAGGACAGCAGCCAAATTTGCAACTTCATCTTAGGTGGGTAATAGCTTAGACTGTGTAGCTGTATTTAATAAATTCCAGACTAAAGTGCTTTAAAAAGTAGGTATCTGTTGTGAAGCTAGTGCTAGAGGTTCTCCCTAACATCACTTGCATTGCTTATGAGGTGGTGTCCCAAAAAAGGCATGCCCAAGTCATGCCACTAAGTTCAAAACATAATTAAAGTACATTGAATCGCATACCTGTTTCTTCAGTTCGTGGTCCGGCTTTGAAGAGTGAAGACATGTCTGTGGTCCAGAGAGCATTATGGCATTGGACCCCGATCAATAAGTAAAGGCTTGGGGGTGGGGTGGGGGTGGAGTGGTGGGTGCTGAGTGGGAGGGCCAGGAAGGGTCTTGGCTGCAAAGACATCGATGGATGGTTTTCTTTTTCAGGTACCAAAAAAGAGGATTTTGCACTGGGGGATGGGACACCCCGGTATCATTATTGTGTTTCTGGAGGTGGGGTGGGGTGGTGGGCGCTGAGAGGGAGAGGGAGGGTTGGGCAGGAGGGATATCGGTATGTAACCCCCAGGTGGTTCTATCCTAAGGGCTACTACCCCTGCCTGCTTGGCTACTGACAGGTTGAGGGGCCTAGGTTCTATGATGGGTGCCTCCACCCAGAGGTCAGGGTTGATAGTGGTTAAACTAGCTCGGGCACAGCCCTCTGGGACACTGTGACCCCCCTTTGTTCCCACTAGTGGCCCACACGGTTCAGGGGAGTTACCTTCCCAATACTCCACATATGAATACTGATTGCATATATAGTTACCACTTACCCTCGAGACGGATTCTACTGCAAGTCTCTGAGGACCCCCTGTAAAACAAAGTTTAAGCAACATACACAAACACAGATTGCAGTGCTGGTTCTATATGTACTGACACTTCAGACAGTATAAAGTTCAATAATAACAAATCTGGTTTATTCAGGGGACTAGAACACGAGAGGAGAAAATCAGGTTGATTGGCAATATTCAAATTGCAGTACTGTACAGGCATAAAAGGGTCCAAAAAGTCACACTCTGGGTACCTAGGATGGTAGGGGGCTAGCCAGGTCTGTTGCCCAGGTTGGCCGGCTGGTGCAGCTGGATGGGGCCCTGTAGGAAGAAAATATATACACAAACAAATTGTAATCCAGAGCCGGATGGCTCAGTCCACAAACAGAAGAACACAAAACAATCAGTTGACACACTTTGATTAAATGAAGGTGATGGGAGGTACCCCTATTTGTACTCACAAACCCCAAACCGAGAGCTGAATTGAGGAGGTGGCTCTGGATAGCCAGGATGAGCAGGGCATGGAGATGAGACCCCTGTGACAGGGCTAACTGATTTGGAAAGCAGGCAGATGCAGTCTGATTAGCTTTGAGTCCAGCTTCCAGCTTCAGCTCACAACTCACAGAACAAGGGGAAAAAGTATCGCGATCCCCTACAAACATTAGACACATTTATATGTGAAGGAAATTACTATACCAGGCAGCTGCTTCTCGATCCTGATCGCAAATACTGCAACACCCGAGAACACACGCAGCAACAGAGTCCCTGACAGGCCGATCTCATTTCTGCAAATCTTTGGTCTTCTGTGGGCAAGCCTGGATCTGCACACTTCTTCCTTTTTCTCCACAAACCCAGATTCAGTCCGAAGAGCACTCGCTAATGGCTACAGGCCGACTTCAGGACCTTACACGCGTGAACTGCATGTGGCTGCAGCAGAAAAGAGCTTCTACTCCCTTCACAGTCAACTCGCATCTCGCCCTCCAGAAACAGTTCAGGGCATTTCCCTTGGGCTCCACACAGGTTCGGTTGGAGGATTCAACTGTCAATCACTGCAGGGCTCCCTCTGTTGGTGCAAAAAGGTGCCAAGGTCCAAACTACAGCTCCCAGAAGCAGCTGCCATACATTCCCCTTTTAAGCAGGCTCCATGTGAGAGTCTAAGTTCTGGTTGGCTCAGGCAGTCTCCATTTTAGGCTTCCCTTACCCAGTTGGCCCAGAATAGCAGTTCAGGTCCAAAATGGAGGAGCAACACACACAGAGTCCTAGCAGCAATAGAGGCAGGTTAGACAAACTGCAATTTTACAAATACTCAAATGATTTCAGGAAAACAGTTACATCCTTCAAATGGGCTCCCTCTGCTCTCTTAGCGACTGCAGAAACGGAGTGATCAGACGGCAGCTCAGGGCAGGATTCGAGCATTAACTACACAGTCCCCCCATTCAAACTAATTTGACCTGCGAGCAGGCAGCTCTTAAAGAGACAGTACCTGAGGCTCTTTAAGTACTCACAGATAAATGGCTTAAACGCTGAACACTATTCAGGCGGGAAGCACTTAACCAGCTCCTAGGAGACTTTTGGGAACCCCCATTTGCGGGAAGGGGGTTACATGTAATTGAAAAGAAAAAATTGGCAGTCACGGCATAATGCACCATGACCATGATGGCCACTGCAGTCTACTCTGAATGTGCGACCACTAGTATATTCGCAGTGGTGTGTGGCGGCCATGTTTTACATGGCGGAGTGTGCCATGACCACCGATTTTTTTTCTTTTAAATTATAGATACCCCACCTGACCCTCCCTCTCAGCACCCACCACTCTGCACACTCCCCCAGAAACATAAGAGTGACACAGCGCGGGGGGCAATCCCTCAGTGTCAAGATTAGGCACAAAATAGTGCAGTGTCAGTTGAGACAAGGAGCGGAGTGCTCCAGGGACACCACAGACACAGAGATGACTGTGCTTCATGTCCAACTTGTTGTTTGGTCGCAAGGAATGCTGGAGTCCTTTTCTCATAGCAAGATGTCTGCAGGGCTACACCCACTGCAGCCATAAAAAGACTAGTATAACCTGTATAACATATATGAATGTGCTTATCAATGCTTTGGTTACTTTAAGCTTATTTGAATAAAAAAATTTGCTTGCTGCTTGTGGCAAATTTCTAGAAAGCACTGTGAGATAAACAAGCAGTGCTGCACATGCCTGCTCTCTGGTGTTGTGACAACATTCTGGCAGCAAGCTATACTGAAAGGTGCTCCCTTCTGTGCTTGTCAGAAAATCCTCATGCTGAGCATGCCATATGCTGGGAGCATCTACTAAGTGGTATCATTGCTAAGGAACCATGGCCATGCTGTCAGCGCAGTATGTCATGGAGTGGCATTTAGAAGAGGCATTGTACTACAGACATTTAGTTTCAGCAAAAATTAAATAAAATATCTGGTTACCAGGACTAGTGCAAGAATCATACCTGTGTGCAAACAAACACCTTTCTCTTTATGTGTATCTGCTGGGAGCACTGTTATATCTTACAGCTAAAGTGACAGGTTTATTTATAAATTAAATCCTGTGCATACATTTATGAACTGAATAGCTCTGATAACAAAGGAGTCATAAGCCAATGTGTTGATTGTGCTGAAGAACAAATGCAGTTTTGAAGGTCACATTTAAATATTTAAACATCTAGAGTTGGACTTCCAGTGACATCGGCCACAGGATGGCACCTTAGCTGAATAGCTCTGATCCCTCTCCCCGATCAAACTCCTCAAAATCAGTGAAACTTTTTGCAAAAAGTGTCTTAATAGCTGCATGATATGAGCGATGAGACAGACTCACCCAATCAAGGCTGGCAAACTCCCCTACATTATCCGATCCTGACAGATTCTCCACATCTTGTCCCAACCATAGCAGAAGCTGTTCTCCAGCCAGTACAGCAGCCCTGACTATGAAACTGATGCAGAGATGAAACACCTGTCCAGATATCGCTTTGAAACCCTGCTCAGTGAAACTAAAGGATTCCATAATGAGAACCTAGCAGAGTTTAAATAATTAAATACACAGGTGCAAGCACTTAAATGCAGAGTGAATATGGCAGAGGAAAGAGTAGGCCAGGTGGAGGAGGGAACCCTGCAGCTACATCATGCACTTGAGGTCCTCATGGAGTAGAATCAGTTCCTACAGGATAAGTGCCTTGACCTGGAGGGACGATCTAGGAGGGGACAGCCTCCTTTTGTATGGCCTACCTGAGTGTTCAGAAACTAGCAAATTCACTGTGTTTATAGAAGGTCTACTCTGTGATGTGCTCTCCCTTTCTGCCACCATGTCCTTTCAGATTTAGTGGGCGCCTCACACCCTTATACTGACTGATCCCAATTAAAAACCCAGATCTGTAGTGATGAAGTTCAGTTCCTTTCAGGACAAAGAAGAGATACTGAAAAGGGAATGGCAAAATTGGTGAAACTATTATTTGATCAAAACTACTCCCAGAGGTTCTAAGGAAATCCCAGGCATATGCATTCCTTGAAAAATCACTAAGTTCATTTCTAGACCCCTTATCCTGCCAGTTTCAGAGTTTTCTGGGAGTTGGGCACACACCTATATCACACTCCAGAGGAGGCAACCAACCAAGACACTGCAGGTAAAAGGGTGGTCGGTGCCTGCCTCACAGCCCTCCAGAAAAGACTCATGTCCCCTAACAACAGACTGTCAGCTTGTGCGGCAAGAGAAACAAAGGATCCGGGGAAGACAAGCTGCTACTGTAGAGCCACCCTACAAGAAGTGAAGGCTGTCTTCCAGATGTTCTCTGTATCTAGAGTGCAACAGACAGCTTCAACAGATAGCCTGACCTGAGGACCTGTGCTATTTTTTAGATATGTGCTATATTTTATAGGTGTTATTACTTTTCTGACTTAAAACCACAATGCAACAAAAATGGGTTAAAATTTGACCCCACCTTATTTTCTTCTTAATCAATGCCAAATGTCTTCCAGTTTATGTTGGTGGTAAAATTTTCAGTTTTCATTATCATTTAAGAATGTTATGAATGTTCTAAAATAATTATTTCACAAGAGAAAAAGATGGCCGCCTAATTTTTTGCATAGAAATAATATTGAGGACCCGAGGAGGGTAAGAGTCCAGACAAAAATTCAAATGTACAGTACACAGCACAGGAAGCATCCAGAAAACCCAAATCAACAGTTCTGCCAATATTTTTCATAACTATAGCAGAAAATTAGCTTTTTTGAATAACTGTTTTTGTTACACTGCTGCTTTAAAGTATTAGAGATGTGCTATAGATATTGTGGTTGGAGTTTATACCCCAGATGCTTGTACCCATTAAGCTCTTATTTATTTACATTTTGGTAACTGGGAAAGGCACACTAAGCCAAGGCTTGTTTCCGGGTGTGACTTGCGGTGGGGGGCGGGAGTACAGACATAAAGAGTGATTAAAACACCCAAAGTGCAAATGCAGAATACACTGGCAGTACCGTTCACTGGTGTCTTCAGCGGCATTCCCCTCCCTTTGCTGGGGTTCTTTTTTCTGTAACTGCAAAACCAAGCAGTTTTGGGAAGAAACGGAATCCCACCACACACAAAAAAAACAACAACAACAACAACAAAAAAAGTTTTTTCTTTACCTGAGGCTAGCGGAGACAGTGACTGAATGCAACTCTACTGGAGGTGCTTCATATGTAATTTCTGCACTTGAGAACCTTAGGGAAATGAGAATTTAATATAGTGAGATTTTCTGTGAACTACAGTAATTTACAAGCGGTGCTGTGGTGGAGACAGAGACAGCACAACCCAGCACAGCAGAAGCATGTGTAATTTTAGGGACTTGAGAACATTTGGGGAAAAGATAATTTAATATAGTATGATTTTTTGTGAACAACAGTGCTTTGCAAAAGATGATGTGGTGTGAGACTGACAGTGCAGTAGAAGAATATATAATTTCTAGGACTTGAGAACATTTCAGGAAATATGAATTTAATATATTGTGCATTTATATGCAATAAAATGCTTACAACAGGTGCTGTGGAGGGACTGAGTCAGTAAAGGAAGACTGATATAGTGCAGCAGCAGTGTAACCCCCCCTCCCCGTCACCCGCGGTTACTAGAATCCCATTTAGATCTAGTGATATGCAGGGAAAGGCAGCTTGTGAGACGCCAGTTAAATGGGTTTCACACTGTCTCACTCTGTCCTCAGTCTCAGCTGAGCTGGGGGGATGACATCATATAGAATTCTCGCAGCAGCATAAGCTGCAGTGGAATGTTGCAGCTGGGAGTTTGGAGTTTAGAATGTTGGGGTTTTCAAAGTCAGTCTGTAGTAGTCTAGTGGGAGACTCAATGGAGGGAGGAGTTGCGCTGCAGTTGGCAGCCCCTCATAGCCCAGCTCTGTACCAGAGCTACCACAGGAAGAGTGTGTGTGTTCTCGCCCTAGAGAAGGACACAGAAGAGAACAAACAGAAGTAGTTGAGACCATTCCCCAGTTTGTTCCAGTGCCCCATCCCTGAGAGGGATGGGGGAACAAGACCAGCTTTTCAGGGGCAACCCCCTGGCCCTGCTGGAAGAAGAAAAACTGCCTGAAAAGAATTTGTGCTGAGGCACCAGAAGTATGTTTTTCCTGTGAGAGAAGCCCTGGGGCACCTACGAACCACGGTGAGTCTGCTCTGCCAGAGAGCCTATGTTTTCACCCAGACAGTTGTGTAAAGTATGTGCTACTGTGTGGTCAGGAAAGGACAGCCAAGTATAGTACTTAAAGTTAAGTGTATGGCCTGAAATGCATCTAACCAGTGGGGGTCTACAGGGATGAACATAGCCACTTAGAGAATGCTGCAAGTCAGGACACCAGTTACCAAAGACAGTAGATTGTTAAATGTGATATACATTTCAAGATAGCATTCTACAAACAGAGAGTTCAAAGGAAAGGTGTTGACTCCAAATGAATGGCTGGGTATGGATTTGGGAACAAGAGGTGGGTGACCCCCCATCTAGAGTAACCAGATTTACCTCCATGGATTCACTTTGTGCACCTATAGCTTCTCCCATGCACTTGGCCAGTGTTTGCAGAAAGTACCCAGACATGGGATTAAGGATGTGTGTTTTTCTTTTAGAGCTAGGAAGTGCTCATGGGTGGTAGAGGGAGCCACCAACAGAAATGTCCATGCCATATGGAAATGTGTAGTAGAGCTGGCCAAAGGCCATGCCAGGGAATCCAAGAGAGAGAGAGAATACCAGTTTGGGCTGACAGCCCAGTGTGTTCTGAACCTGAGGGTTGTTGTGATGATGAAGAAGATGTGTTCTGACCTCTATAGAACTGCATAACCAGTGAGAGTAGCCCCGTTGGGGTCCATCTTGCTTTGTATTCTTGTGTTGAAGTGAATAAAAGCCCCACTTTAGAATCCCACTCCTGGTTTGGACATTTTCAGTTCTTGCTTCCTGTGTTTGGAGTGACTTGGGTGCCCCTGACCAGAAGTACAAACCTAGCCCTGATGCCAAGTGAATGTTTTCTCCCCAAACCCAAGCTAGCCAGGTAGTGGGTTTCAAAATGGAGGTACCGGGTGCTAAATAACAACAAACACTAAACCCACACCTTGGTTACAAAAATGGAGGCATCGCTGAGGATTTGGGTTTAGAATCTAGGGAGAGAACAAGAAAGATTTGCTCAGATTAGGGCTAGCGTTTTGACTGTCTGGCAGTAGGTAGCCCAAAAAGTGGAAGCTTTGCCACTCACATGTCCTGCTGTGTGCTTCTGTTCATGTGCTGCTGTAATTGTGCCACCAGTTTACCGAGGAGCAGTAAAGTCTGAGAGTGTGTGCCCTTGTTCTGCACCAAAGTTACAATGTTTGCCAGCTTTTTAAAGTAATATGTGACAGAAAAAAGTGTGGAAAACTCTGGGAAACAAACAGAGATTTGTGCCCTAGACATTGGAAGTGCTTGTTGTATGGACAGAGAAAGTCACTAAGTGAAATGCCATGAAAAATGGTCAAAATGGTGCTCTCGCCGAGGAGCTACAGTTGGAAAAAAAAGTGTGGTTTGCAGTTTAAATTTTGCTTGCTCAACGATCGCCGTGGAGGAGAAGAGCACAAGAAGAAAGAGGCTCATTTGCATGGCATCGAGTGATTGGTGAGACTGCAATCAGTTCCGCCCCCAAGCCAGCTCTAGAGTGACTGTACAGTGTTTGAGAGGGAGAGAGAGAGAGAGAGAGAGTGTGAAGTGTGCAAACTGGCTTGCCAGGAGGAGCATCACGGTGACTAAAAATGTTATAAAAGTGCTAAAATCGAACTTTTCCATTTAAAATCGGGCTCAACCCGCAGTTCAATTCATCTGGGAAGAGAGTGAGGTGTTCAGAAGGGCAATCAGCAGGACTGCCAGCCCGATTCATTCCAGAGGCCTCCAAGACCAGCTGTAGGCCGAATTTTTCCATCACAATAACCAGCTACTGATTAAATGAGTATCAACCTAAAAGCAACTCAAACTGTGTGTGATTTTAACTAAAGCCAGCTGAATCTGTGTGTAGCAGTGTGATCATTTTGCAAAAAAGGACTGTCATAATTGTGGGTTCAGCAACAGTATAATTTTCAAAGCCATGTGACAGACTGTGGGTTGTATGAAATATGCAACAAGAAATACAGGCAATCCTGTATGCGATGAAATACTGTGGCTTTAGGGACTTTTAAGCAAGAATAGTGAATTACAGCAAATAAAAAGTCCAGTAAAAATCATATAAATGTGCTAAGAGAAGAGACAGTGTAGTTTAAACTGTTTGAGTGAACTTTACCAGTACAGTATGTAAATTGGATGCGCAGTGGCTTGAGTCAGAAACAGAACATTGATGCACAGGAGTGCTACCGCCACCATTACAGGGTGGGGTAGTAAAGCAAACACAGCAGCAGGGGAGCCATTTTGTAAAAGTTTTTCCAACAGAGTGGGACTTGAGATAACAGTGAGTTTTTGATTTTCTCTGCAGTCATGACTTCAGGATCAGCCCGCTACCCGAATCATGCTGGGGCTATGATAGTAGAAGAAGTTAACAGATTGAAAGATATTGAGAGATGTTACTACAGGGGATGTTTGCCTCCACATGTGGTGGTTCCTGGATATCCAGTAAGAGTGTGCATAATGTGCTTAAAGGCTGGAAGGGACATCTTCATGGTTCCTCACTGTTCTGGGTGCCTAGAGAGACATGGCCTAACCAAAGCACCCAAGATTCGTTTGGCTCCCACATAGACAAAGCTTCAAGAAACTGCAGTTGGCAGCACACAGCACCAGGTAGAGCCTGTTGGAGGAGATGCAGCAGAGTGTGGCACGTAACAAGAGAGTGCAGATCTTCAGGCAGAACAAAGTACTGATGTATCCAAGTCTGGGTCACCGAGAGACATTGCGGAGGGAGCATCAGCATATCCTTGGAGAGAGGGGCCTAGCCCAAGCCTCATAGGAGAAGATGAGATGAGGGAGACCCTTGAATGGGAGGTGTCAACCTCTGCGCATGGAGAGGAGTGGATAGTCTCAGGAGTGAGGACGACTGCTCACTCATGGGCTCAGATCTTCAGCGAGAAAGAGGATGAGAGGGAACCTATGTGGCCTTATGAAGAAGGTGCGGATCCACAGCCTCAGAGGAGTGAATGGAAGGATCAATTGGTGACTCCACAGCCCTGTCCCCACAAGGAGGAGTCAAAGATCCATTTTACATAGCATTAAGTATGCGTAGCTGGCAGAACTAGGATTGGCAGCCCCAAGCCAGGCCAGAGGTCTCAAGTTGACCAAGTGTAGTAAAGAGGAAAGACTGGTTCGTAGGAAGGTGAATGAGATCTATGGAATATCCTTTCCTACCTTTCCTCGGAGAGTCTGGGAGGAGATTGAAAGAAACAGGAAATCCTAGACAGTGGAAGAGGCCATAAGATTTGTCCATCCCGGTGCAAGTCGGAATGTCTGAGACAGAGTGTTACAAGAGAAATTTAGACAATGGAAAGTAGGCAGAACACTATTCATAGACACTGTTTGGATTGTGGATGGAGGGGGACATGAAACCTTCTTCATTGTGAATTATGAGTACCCAGATGGGATAATAATTCTTGCACCTGACCAATTGTGTTATTTCCCACAATGCAGACAACTTCCTGTGAATGTGCCAATGCCTACCAAGTGGAGAGCTGAGCAGTGGTAGCCAGTGCTGCCATCCAGCCATTGCCTTACCTATGTTGTTCCACCTGTCTGGCATTCCAGGAACCAGGTGCCCCAGATTTGTCAGTCTTGCAGTGTACTGGCTTTCCAGATTCCATCGACTGGCCTTCCAGATGACTTCATATCCAGAGAGGACACCAGTCCAGCTGTATCCTGATTCATCGCCTGGGATTTCAGATGACTTCAGGTCACCTGTTTTTCCTGTCCTGTTCCAAGGTTCCATCTCCTAGATGACATCATCCCAGCAGTTTCCAGATGTGCCATCCTATCGTTTTCCGAAAGATGTCCTCCCAGCTGTATCAGAAGAATGCTGCCAGGGAGAGTCTTCGGCTGGAAATCCAGATGTCGTATTGATTTCATTCTTCAAGGGATTGGTAAGTCCAGACTTTTTTATTTTAATGATACTGTAGTACACACCCTACACCTAGCAGACTTCAGACTCTTTGAACTGTCCTCAAAGACTCTCCCCTTCGGGATTACAGTCCTACCAGAACTGTGCTTCACCGGGCTCCAGTCCAGGAGTGACTCTTTCTTGGACTTGCCTTCAGGCACTCTTGTCACTAGATGGGACTTTTAGGGCACTCCATCCCCAAAAATGTGTATTGTAAATAATGTCATTGTTTTTTTTAACTGTTTCTACTGTTTTTCTACTTTTCTAAAAATTATTTTTTGGGATTCTCCAGTGTTTGACGGTAGGGGTTAGATAGTACTGTATTTGCAGATTAGGGGTTGTTTAATTTTTTTCTGTTGCAAGTGATCCTGAAGAAGGCAAGAAGAGGAGGAGGAGGGACTCAGTGGAGTCTTCCATGTGCTTTACAGTAGAAGAGTTTAAAATGCAGTGTTGTTGTTTACTATGTTTAACTTTTCCATCCACAGGTATGGTTGTGGGAGCATGTGGGAGTAATACCTAGGGTATAGTATTAGCTTCCTGTGTGTTTTGGTTGCAGGTGTCCATGGTTGGGGGGAGGTTTCCCTGTTTTTGGGTAATTTGGGTTATGGCCAGATAGGTTTTCCCTAGAGGGCTGGGGGGGGGATATACAGGCTGTGGTTCTGACCTGCGGTAGGGACCACGGTACTGATCTATTAGGGCAATACTCTGGGCAATTCTACCAGGGCCACTAGATAACCATAGAAGGAGCGTAGAGTAGAGGCTGATGCATCAGCCAATGGCCTCTGGGCCCTTAGTGTTGCCTGCTTGTGCCTGGCACATGGTAGGGGAGAAGGTAGCACTACTTCCCCATAGTCAACACGTAGGGTAAGATGGCTTGGGCCAGGTAAGCAATGACTGCGGACAGTCATTTTCCTGGTCGAGGGTGGGTGTAACCCCTCTGTCACCCAGGGTTACTAGAATCCCACTTAGATCTAGTGGCAGACTGGGAAAGACAGATGTGAGAAACCCATTAAATGGGTTCCACACTGTCTCACTCTGTCCTCAGTCTCAGCTGAGCTGGAGGGATGACATCATATAGAATTCTTACAGCAGCATAAGCCACAGTGGAATGTTGCAGCTGGAAGTTAGGTTAGAATGTTGGGGTTTTCAAAGTCAATCTGTAGTAGTCTAGTGGGAGACTCAGTGGAGGGAGGAGGTGTGCTGCAGTTGGCAGCCCCTCATAGCCCAGCTCTGTACCAGAGCTTTCACAGGAAGAGGGTGTGTATTCTCGCCTTAGAGAAGGACACAGAAGAGAACAAACAGAAGTGGTTGAGACCGTTCGCCAGTTTGTTCCAGTGCCCCATCCCTGAGAGGGATGGGGGGAACAAGACCAGCTTTTCAGGGGAACCCCCCTGGCCCTACTGGAAGAAGAAAAGCTGCCTGAAGAGAATTTGTGCTGAGGCACCAGAAGTATGTTTTTCTTGTGAGAGAAGCCCTGGGGCACCTGCGAACCACGGTGAGTCTGCTCTGCCAGAGAGCCTATGTTTTCACCGAGACAGTTGTGTAAAGTATCTGCTACTGTGGGGTCAGGAAAGGACAGCCAAGTACAGTACTTAAAGTTAAGTGTATAGCTTGAAATGCATCTAACCAGTGGGGGTCTACAGGGATGGACATAGCCACTTAGAGAATGCTGCAAGTCAGGACACCAGTTACCAAAGACAATAGATTGTTAAATGTGATATACATTTCCAGATTGCATTCTACAAACAGAGAGTTCAAAGGAAAGGTGTTGACTCCAAATGAATGGCTGGGTATGGATTTGGGGACAAGAGATGAGAGACCCCCCCATCTGGAGTAACCAGATTTACCTCCTTGGATTCACTTTGGGTACCTATAGCTTTCTCCCATGCACTTGGCCAGTGTCTGCAGAAAGTACCCAGATGTGGGATTAAGGATATGTGGTTTTCCCTTAAAGCTAGGAAGTGCTCATGGGTGGTAGAGGGAGCCACCAATAGAACTGTCCATGCCATATGGAAATGTGTACTAGAGCTGGCCGAGGGCCATCCTAGGGAATCCAAGATAGGGAGAATACCAGTTCGGGCTAGGAGCCCAGTGTGTTCTGAACCTGAGGGTTGTTGTGATGATAAAGAAGATGTGTTTTGAGCTCTATAGAACTGAATAACCAGTGAGTGTAGCCCCGTGGGGGTCTATCTTGCTTTGTATTCTTGTGTTGAAGTGAATAAAAGCCCCACTTTAGAATCCCACTCCTGGTTTGGACATTTTCAGTTTTTGCTTCCTGTGTCCGGAGTTACTTGGGTGCCCCTGACCAGAAGTACAAACCTAGCCCTGATGACAAGTGAATGTTTTCTCCCCGAACCCAAGCTAGCCAGGTAGTGGGTTACAAAATGGAGGCACCGGGTGCTAAATAACAACAAACCCTAAACCCACACCTTGGCTACAGCAGCATATATCATTCCTGGCACTTGAGAAAAGTTTTGGAAATGAGAATTTAATATATTGTGTATTTGTGTGAAAAAAGTGTGCTTTACAACAGGTGCTGTAGAGGGAGACTGTCACACAGCACAGCAGCATATATAATTTCTAGGACTAATTAAAAATTCAGGAACTAGACAATTTTTGGATTTCATATGCAATGTATACCACAGTATTTCACAACAAAAACAGTTGAGAGTGATAGGACAAGAAGGGTGCCATTACACAAAATATAGAACAATAGAGAGAAAAATCAGAAAATGTTTTATATTTTTTTTATTTTCTGGAGGTGGAGAACTAATAGCAAAATTTAAGCAAGTTATAGAAGAGACTGGCTGATGTACACCAGTGGGGGGGGGAGGGCTGCAGAAAGATAGCAGCAATTGCAGAAATCAGGATTCAGGATGAAGTAAGAGAAGAATAAAGACTGTTTTATTTTTAACATTTTTCAGTTTTGATATAAACAAGAAACAGAGGTAGGGAAGAAAGAGAGAGAGGAATCAGTTTTTAGGGCTACTGCCTGGGTAGGACAGAGTGAGCACAGCCACAATGGAGAGCCGCCATTCACTCGAGGGGACTAGGCTGGTTGGTGAACAGCATCTGCCAAGTAGCTTCCATGTACACAACTCTGCATCTGGGGTCCTTCATCTCAATGTACAGCTGCACCACTTTAGCTCTTGTGAAAGTTAACAAGGAGGAGAAGGATCTGAAGCTAGGGTCTCAGGTTCTGTCCCCTGCAGCCCCCAAGCCAAGCTGCAGGTCCCACTCACAGTCCCCTCTGGCAACAAGGCACCTCATCATCACTTCCTGTGCCCCCCATGGTACAAAAGGACCATTAGGAGTGGCACTGCCTCCATGCCTCTCAGCCACCTTCTGTTTCTCCTTCCGCTCATGACAGGGCCTTACTTTAAAATGAATGTGCTGCCTGCCAGTGCCCAGGTGGTTGCTCCTTTTCCCATGCTGAACAACTGTCTGGCAAAGTTTACATTTCATAATGTTTTTGCTGGTGATTTCCATATCAAAAAAGTACCAAACAAGGGACTTTTGCTGCTGCCTAGAGGAGGAACAGCCAGCAACAAACAGCTGCACCACTCAGAGTTCTTCAGAATAAGCAGCTTAAATAAGAAAAAATGTGCAAACTCCGCCAAACAAAGTGCATCCGAGATAAGTGACTGAGACCTCTACCAGTTTTGCATTCAAACATGCGTCTTCAGGAAGCTAGCATATCAAACGCAAAGGATCCTTTTATACACAAGTCCAAAGACATTTAAAGCAACAGTGCTACCTGAAGTGCATATACCATAAATAGTGAAAATCCTAAAAAAAAATTACACATCAAAAGGAAAACAGGCAAGTTAGAGTAATAAATCAGTGATCCATGTCAATTACATAATTAATATTCCCACTTCAAAAAACAGAAGACTGGAACCTTAGTGTTGGTAGGACATGTACTGAGTTCATCAGTTCTCAATGTACATAGCTAGTGCTGGACGTAGCAAACAACAATTATTGCAGTATCGCAGAAAAGAACATATGACACCACATAAATCAAATAAATAACAGGAGACAATTAGTACAAGTACAGAATACTGAACAGAGGAAGACTGTAAAAGGTTCATCTCTTTTTCTTAATGCAAGGTAGTAGTTCAATGCGGACGTTTAGACCTGGGGTCTCTGGGGCTGGCCCGCCGGCACAGCAGTTGGATTTCCACTTGTGACGCCGGTGACCTGGGTTCGGGAACAAGCTCAGGTCATCGAAGGGCTGGCCGGAGGAGAAGGATCGAGCGTTCCACGACTGCTCTCCTTCTCTGGTGGGAGGGTGCAGGATGTCGGTGATGCATGGGGACACCTGGTGGAGGCCAGGAGTACCTCAGCATATGGGACAGAAAGGTTTCTAAGGGGCCGGACGGACGCTGGTGTTGTGCATGTTCCGCCCCTCTAGGGAGAAATCTCCTCCGCCTCTAGCCACCTAAATGATGCCGCCCCTCGGGCTGCTGTCAGCTCCCAGGCCGACTCCGCCCTATCCGTTGTTCGTGGCACCCAAAGGGGATGGGTGCCATGTCTCCACCCTGGGGGTAATCCAGGGTCCCGGAGTATGGCTCATGTGGAGATCACATGAGCCGAGGGTCCGTGACCGGACAGACGACCGGCGGAGAGAGGAGGGGGGTGCAAAAAGTATAAATTAAAAAAAAAAAAGACCTGGGGTCTCTAATGCCCACAGTGTAAAGATCCAAAAAGACTCATGATATAGGAGTTTGTCATCAGTACCACCCCGTGGTCCTAATTTAACTCTTTCTATTGCAGAGAATTTAATGTGTGTTTACCACTGAGGCTATGCATTACATGGCGTGCTAGGGCATTTTTTTCATCTCCACTAGAAATGAAATGTAAATGTTCTCCTAGTCATGATTTTACGGGTCTAGTGATTATGCCTATGTAGAAATAATCACATTCACGTGTGGCAAAATATACAACATTGTCACTGCTGCAACTGAGAAATTCCTTCACTTTAAACAGTTTGTTGTTATTACCAGTAGTGAAGTTGTCTGGTTTAAGTATGTAGGGGCAAAATTTGCAGTTTCCACAGTTACAGTTACCTTGAGGCAAAGATGGAAGCCAAGTGCCGATCTGTGTATCACTCTATTTTTTTGTCAGGAGAATGGGAGATAAAGAGAGATGACAGCAGTGACAGAGGAGCAGCAATGTTGCACACAATCCATCAATAGACTCTCCTTCACTGGCAGAAGTACCCATACACTGCTGCATTTTACATGTAGAAGACATAATGTGAATGGAGCAGGGTGGGAGATCAAAAGATAATGAGAGAGTTCACAGTGCCGAGCTTATTAGGGAGGAAAGTCACACCTACTTAAGTGTGAATGAAGGATTAACAAAGGATTAGAGAGGGACATGCCTGAGCAAACACTGACTCAATCATCCCAGTTAGGTGGTGAGGAGCTGCAGGGAAATCACTTTAAGCAGTTCTAGCTCCCATAGAGTTAATCAGTTCTTGGGGGGATGTCCCAGTAAAGCGGATGTCCTGATTAACTGTGTCTCGATTAAGTGGCTTGAACTGTTCTGAAATCCTGTTCAACTTCTGTATAACTACAACTGTATTGCACCTAGTATGCAAGGTGCAAATCTCTTTCAGTCAGAACCATAGATAATATTGCAACATCTCTCAAGTAGCATCAGTGGAGTTTATGCTAGGCTCCCTTCTTGCTTTTATTTTATTGTTTGAATTTTGATAACCAGGTGGGCCCACTGAAGCAGCATGTCCCTTTTTCAGGGGTGTTCCAGAGTTAATTACATTCAGGGTAAAGACAGTTGGAGATACTGCACATTACATTCACAGTGTGTACATTCAATGGGCAACATTGCATGAGTCCTTTGTAGAAGAGGAAAACACAATAGGCCAGACTCACAAAGGGTGGTACAAGGCTTGAATCAAGCCCTGTGTCAGACCCAGCGGTCAGGGGAGCTGCACCAACAGCTGTGCTGCACAATGTGTCCTATTCAGGAAGCTTGGGCACATTTATGACAGTTTTCCAATTTACAGCAGCTTGCACCAAATATGTGGTGCAAGCCCTGTAAAAAGGGTACCCAGCATCGCTGCAAGCTAGACCAGAAAAAGCTGGTCTAACTTGTGGCAATCAGTGTAATGGATCAAGAATCCTGATTGCCAGCCAGGGAATGCTGCAAGCCCATGTGCTATACGTTTGGTGCACCAAGGGCTTGTGGTATTCTCTAGACTTTTGAGAATCAGGCTTAATGTCATTGGTTAATTACACAACTCGGATTGGAGAGGTGCAAACAGAAACATACTACCTTGTACCGAGACATAACATTTACAGATCACAGAACCATCCATAAGTTGTACGTCACAAATATTGCACATTGTAGCAGATGGAGTACCAGGCTCCACCAGGAGGGGCAGCAAAAATCCCCCGAGGGTGAGGTAGAGGGGTGCACCTACAGTAATTCATCATTGTGGGGCAATCTTTTAACTTGTGTTTAAATGCAACAAGCATGGAACAGTTCAGAATCTCACTTGGGAGATTGTTCCCGAGTGATGGGACTGTGAAGGAGAAGGCTCACCTACCAGTTGTGGTAATAGCCCTTGGGATTTTGAGCAGTAGGCTGGAGCTGGAGCAGAGGTTTCTTGTGTGGTGTTTGAGTTTGAGGATGCTCACAAGGTAGTGTGGGGTAAAGGCTTTCACTAGCTTGAAGGATAAGCAGAGTAGGGGGAGCTGTATCTGTGTAGTAAAAGAAGGCTATCCAGGGGCAGCTAGGACTGTACAGTGGTGTTCCATTGGGGTGGGGGGGGCACCTGTTGCAAAGTGACCAACCTTATTATACAGACAGTAGTGTTTGCTAAGTTCTGTGGCAGAAGGAAATGTTAGATAGGAGTACCATACAGAAGAACTGATAATAGCATTCTATTTGCTGTGGCTAATCTGGCATCCTTAGAGAGTCTGAGGAAGAGTCAATGCATTAAGCCTAGTATCTGGTGTTTCTGTGTTTCTGGTGTACACAGTGTCTACATGAACACTGTAAGATAGATTGTGATTGATCATAACTCCTAGGTACTTCAGAGAACTCACCATCTTCGGGTGAGCACCCCCACAGTAGCCAATTTGAGAAGATTCACCCTTTCAGCACCTAACCTTCTGGGGCCAGATAACATGGCTTTTGTTTTTGTGACATTTAAAACCAGCTTATTTCTCAGTAGCCAGGTCTCCAGATGATTAAAATCATTCCCCAGCTGTGCATTGATCCTGCTGATGTCTGCAGAGGACCTGTAGAGTACAGTGTCATCTACATATCGCTGCAGCGAGCCCCTCACCCTCACCCCAACAGTTATCAGGCATATCATTAATAAAAAGTGAGAAAAGAAGGGGAATCAAAATAGAACCTTCTGGCATATCATCCTTTATGTCTCTTGGTTCAGAGAGACAACCCTGCCATCTGACTAGTCATTTGCAGTTAGTTAGGTAGTGACTGGACCAGCTGTAAGTCAGATCATTTAGACAAGTAGCTCTGAGTTTATCATCCAAGAGTGCATGGTTCACCAGGTCAAAGGTCTTGGTGAGGTCAATATAAATTATACCACTGTCCTTACCATACTCAGCTGCCTCTAATTTATTTATGTCTTTGGTTACCAGGTAAGTGCACTGATCCAAAGGACCATTTTCAGGTATGACCCGGGCAAAAAAATGGCACAGAGGATAATAAATGATGCAGTACAATAGCATAAGAAAAAAATACAATAGCATAAGAATACAATACAATAGCATGAGGATACAATACAATAACGTAAGAATACAACACATCACATATGTCTGTTGTATGTCTGTTGTCAACTTAACCAGAGCAGTGCTTGTACTATGACACTTTCTGAACCCATGTTGGTAACGAGTGAGAGTGGTGCAGCTCCAAGAATCTATATTCATACACTAGCTTCACTTGTATTTTTGCCAGGGTACATAAAAGGGAAATGAGTCTTTAATTATCAGTAGGGTCTCTAAGTCCCCCTTTATGGATAGGGACCACAATGGCAGTTTTCCATGGCACCAAAGAGGACAGACTTATTGATAAGAAGTACTAGAGGTGTGGCAATGATAAGAACTGCAAGTCTTAGGAATTAGGGTTCCTGGGTGTCATATCCAGGGAAGTCCTCCATTTTTACGCACCACAACTGCTGGAGTACCTCCTTCCTACTGACCAATCTGAAATGAAATTTGGGTTGGTTCAGCTGGGCTGAGAGTTGGGAAGGGTGTTCCATATCACTACAGCGACAGGAAATTTGCTGACCATCAGTACAGCGATGGCACAATGCTGCCAATTGGCATTGTGCCATCACTGTAAGAAATTGTTTTGTTGCAGGGGGCTTCCCCCCCCACACTCCCCATGTTGGATTTGGTTTAGGGATAGGGAGAACTCCTCAGAGACATCAGTGTCAGGAAACCAACAGACTGTCACAGCGACCTATTGATATTGTTGCTGTGATGGTCTTTGCTGTTTTCCCATCGCTGTTCCAACGTGACACCTGGAAGGGGTATGAGGACTCTGTGTGTTTACCTTAGAAGATGATTTAAATCTGTCCAGATCCATAAAAAATTGGAAAAGGAAGATGCCAAGGTGTTGTGATCCAATATTATTTGGCCGTTGACAATGATTTCATGAGTGAGAGTGCTGGAACGTGCTTTTTACGTGGTATTTTTTTGAGTTCCCAAATTTTTAGGGTCAGAGAAGTTTTTGACCTGAAGGTTCCAGAGGTATTCTCTTTTGGCACATTTAAAATTCATCTTGTAGGCATTTCTTAGGCTCCAGTAGGAATGCCAATTAGACATTAAGCTCAATTTTTGTTATTGACCCTAGGCTTTGTCCCTCTGTCTTATCCCAGTGTGCAGTTCGCTGATCGTTGTTTTATGTGGGTATGTTTTTTGACTACATTGGTGAAGTTTTGATGAAGAAACAAGGGCACTGTCAACATCAGGGAAGTCAGTTATGGTCCCCTAGTTTACTTTCCTAAGACTGGTTAAAAAAGAGCTCTTATCAGAATTTGAGAGATCTCTGGTCTTAATGAATCTTGGGTGTAGGTTTGAAGTATTATTCTTCCATATGCGGAACTCAGGGTAGTGATCATTGAGAGAGTCTGGGAGGTTTCCAGCCACCCTGATCCTGTCTGGTCTATTTACTAGAATCCAGTCCATGACAGAGTGGTTGCTAGTTCTATTGTTGATTTGAGTGAGTTCCCCCATAATCTGAGATACTGCAGGTGGAGGTCAGATAGGGCAGATGTACTCCTTTTATGACTACTATTATTCAGCTAGTTAATATTATTGACTACCACCAGAATTAGTTCACCTAGGGACTGATTAGTCAGTTGGAGGGAAGATAGAGCAGACAGTGCAATATCTGGTGAATTATAGATGCAGCCAATGTGGAGACTTTTACTCCTCCCAAGGTTTGAGACACAAAGATTGCTTCACAGAAGTACTAGTCAAGAGCAGTGAGGGTGAATTCATGGGCATTGGGAAACAATTTTATGTAGAGAAGGACTCAACCCCCTGTTTCCCTGTTCTATCCCTCCTGAAGACAGAACAGCTTGGGAGGTCAATTTCATGGGTGAAGACAGCAGATTTGAGCCAGGTCTCAGAGATGTCTACCACAGCAAGGGAATATAGGCTGGACCAGTACAAAGGAGTGGTGCTGTGATCGGTGAAATGGTGGTGATGCAGATACTGAAAGGCAGCCTGCTCAACTGCAAACACTCCAGTAAGATCGTAAATGCACTCTTTTTACCAGGAAGACTGAGGAAGACTCATTGCGAGTTGAAGTGCTGGGGCAAGCTTTGGAGTGCTTTCTGTACGCCTTTGTCTAGTCTGTTTGCCACATTAAAAGATTTACTTAATTATCTACTTGATTGGACCTGCATTTGTCATTCAAGGTAAAAGAGTGCATTTACGGTCTTGCTGGAATATAGACTGGACCAGGCTTCAAGCTTTTGGTCTATAATTTGTTAACATTCATGTGAACGATTTTGAGGCCCCCTAGTGTTGCACTAGCAGGGGTTCATAGGGAAGGACACCTTTTTATTGCAGGAGATGGGACCTGGATTGGTTTCGACATCACCAGCCATGATTATGAAGGTTAGAAGCTGTAGCCAGGCTATAACAGCAGAGGGAGCATGCTATTTTAACATGTCATTCTTCTGTAGCCCTAAGGCTAGTTTGTAACAGTTGCCATTTTTGTTAAAGCCATGCACACATTAGGATGGCTAGACTATGGCCTTCCGTTGTGGAAAGAGCCAGAGCAGGGATCAAGGTATGCTTCTTGATGGGAGTGTATCATGGTAGTCAGGAGCCCAACAATGAAATAGTCCATGCAGATGAAGACCATAACATATACTGCAACCAGAGCAATTGCCTTAAAGGTCATGGTTAGGAAGCCTAAACAGCATTAACAAAGGACATAAACTGGCAGTGCAAAGACAGATCAGGCTTAGTAATGGAATTTATCTAGGAGGGGAATTACTGGAATATGCAGGAAATGCCACCATTTTGGGGTAGGTACATGTATCCCTGGGGTCAGGTAAATGCAATCAAACAGTAAAAAAATACTAGGAAAAGTAAGGGGTGAACACTCCTACCAGTAGTACTGTAGAGTAGAGGTAGTAAGGTACTAAATAGGCTTCACCCAGATAGGATGTTAGTGGCAACTATAGAGGCTGACATAATATTACACATTCCTTACCAAGAAGGGAGTAATCCATAGCTCCAAACCAGAACCTGGTATATAGTTATCACAAACCCCTCAGTGGCTCCAAAACCAGTACTATGTATATAGTTCTCTCCAAACCTGGTGTCTCCAAGCTAGCAAACTACTAGTGTTTACAAGCTAGCCACTAGCTACAGAGCAGTCAGGGGTGAGCTGTATTGAAATACAGTTCGGTATAACACATATAAACATCTTCAGTAGTAGCTGTGACAAAACATATACAAAAACATTTTTTAAACCCCAGGGAAGGTAAACCTAGAGATGGAGCCCATAAGAACCCCAAATCAGATACAATAGATTAAGACAAGCAGTTATTTCCTGCAGACATTCTGTTTCTAAGAAGCATACATTAAAATAAGAACTACGTCAAAAAATAAACCACACTATATTTAGAGTTTAACCAGAAGGAAGTACAGTATGCATGCCCTTGAATGCTTTTTCTCAATAACATTAACTCTTTTGTCATTTCTAGTTCCAGAAGTGATCAAAATGTTGTTATTTGGTCTCCACGTTTATACAAGGAAGGCTTAAAACAAGCATTTGCCAATGCCGAATGTTGTCTTGCTGGCATTGGCATTAGTAGTGCAGAAGTTAGAGAGATGCATAATAGGAATGGCAGTGAAGTATTGAACTGATGCCAACCCCACCCTGCAGAGACTGACAGGCACTGGGACATGCCTTTGGACCGTCAGCCATAGAGCTCACGCCATTTCACCTTACCCTACCCTGCAGACACTGACAAGTGTTGTGGTATGCCTTGGGGTCTTCACTGGGTGACACCAGGGGTGGAGGTCCACAGGATATGGCAGCCCATACCAGTCCACCAGAGGTTGCCATTCCCCGTTCGAAACAAGCTGGAAATGTGCCATAATATCAGACCAGTGCCAGTGACACCACCAGCCCATACCTCTTCACCCAGGACTGGGGGCCAGTGGAGAATGGGCTGTACTTGCCCGGATATGAACTGGACAACCAGTCAGAGAGGGGCACATAGGTGGTACGACAGCCCCAAAGTTGATGCCTTCTGTGCCAGCTGCACTTGCTTCCCTGGCAATGTGCAGGACCATGCAGTTGTCTGTCCCCTTGCCTGCCCCCAGCCCGCCACAGAGATGGGTCCTGTGACCATGATTTGGGCATGGAGTAAGCATACAACAATGGCTCTGGATGCTGTGGGGTGCCCTAAAGGTGCACATCCTGTGCATGGGGGCCTCTGCAGCTGTCCACCCCTTTGTAAGAGTGGAGCAGCTGCAAGCATTGAGTGGAGCATGCCCTTATTTCAAAGCATATTACATATAGAATAATGCATGGGGTGGCATGTGTAATGAGAATTTTACACACACCTGAGCTGTGGGATGCTACATAAACCCCGAGGGCAAAGCCCGATGGGTTTAGTAAAGCATCCCACACTGATTATTACAAATGTGTTAAGTTACGAGCGTGTGTTGCGCAGTTGCTATGCACCTCGTAAAACAGTAATTTTATGGAGCATTGTCACCAAATTTTCAACACAGGCATTTTAGGACCTCTGTTCATGTACAGTATCACTGTCCTTTTTGTAGTGTGTCCCAAACACTGATTTTGCACAGCAACCGCGCAATTCTGCACTGGAAGTGCAGAAACACATTTCGTCCAGGATGTAAAAAATGACAGCTGCACAGTTCACAAGAAGGTGTGGTAAAATTCCAATGTTGAGAATCTGGCATGAAAATAGTGCAAATGCGCCTATGTACGAGCATGCGTTGTGCAGTTGCTGCGCACACTTGTAAAACAGTCACTTTATGGAGTATTATCACCAAATTGTCAACACAGGCATTTTAGGATCTCTGCTCATGAACAGAGTCACTGTCATTTTTGTAATGTGTCCCGAACACTGATTTTGCACCACAACCGCGCTATTCTGCACCGGATGTGCGAAAACACATTTCGGCCAGGATGTGAAAAATGACAGCTACACGGTTCACAAGAAGGTGTGGTAAAATGCCAATGCTGAGAATCTGGCATGAAAATATTGCGAATTCGCTAACTTATGAGTGTGCATTGTGCAGTTGCTACGCATGCTTGTAAAACAGTCATGTGTTGTGTTTTTCCCACCAAATTTGCAACATAGGGTTTTTGAGAGCCCCCCTCATGAACAGTGGCACTGTCATCTCCTGATGTGGTCCTGAAAGATGATTCCGCGCAGTGACTGCGAAATCACCTTTCAGGACGGAATAACGCCATGACAGTGAGAAGGGGTCCCAAAAACCACATGTTGAAAATTTGGGGCCAAAATTCACAAAAATGCCTGACATATGTACTAAAGTTGAAAAAACCCTATCCATCCCATTATACAGCTTACCAGCATTTCCTCAGTTTGTGGTCGGCTTTGAAGAGTGCAGACGTGTTCCCGGTCCACCGATGATAGTTGTGCTGAGCTCCGGGTAAGTATGGGGTATGAGGGGTGTGGGAGGCAGGGTCGCAGTGGGTGGGTGCGGGTGGGCAGGGGCACAGAGACTACGAGGGACCATTTTCCTTTACAGGTAGTAAAAGGAAAAAAACATCCTAGGACAGTTTTATTTTCCAGAGGATTTGGCATGCTGGGGTGGGCTCCGCATGCCACCAACTGTTTTGGGGGGTCTTTAGCCGATGGGGGATTGGGCACCCTCGTCAGCAAACAACACGGAGGGGGATGAATTTATACCGACGGGGATTGGGCACCCCCTCGGCATTAAACAATTGAGGGGGTTAGTTCTGCCGATGGGGAGTGGGCTCCCCCATCAGCACACAAGGAAAGGGAGGCAGGGTAACAGCCGAGGGGGAATTGGGCACCCCCTCAACATTATACAATTGGGGGGGCGTTTTATGCCGATGGGGACTGGAATCCCCTGTCGGCACTTTGACAGGGGGCAGGGGCAGCCAACAGGGGGATTGGGCACCCCCTGAAGTCAGCAGTTCTATGGCCGTGTTCCGCCATGCACATAATGGTGGTGAGCACGGCAAGAAAAGGACCGCTGCATCTGACGAGCTTTGCTCGGATTGCAGCGGACCTTTCCTTAGATGTGCTTGCCAAATTAGTATGCATGGTGTGGCACCGGCATGCAGGCTGATTGGGGAATGAGGGACACACCTACTGATGCATGCCCTGCATTCACCCAACCATGACCGCGCCTCCATATCTGCACTACCACAAGATTTTGGCTTGAGCAGGTGCGGCAAGCCAACATGAAAAGGACAAAGTCATGAGCTGCTCTAACAGAACATAACAAGAAGTGTCTGGAGTCACCCAGAGAAGTCACACCAAGAAAATTTAAGGAGGGGCACACAAACAATTAAATCATCTAAAGGGGACACTTATACTTTTGCAGGCTTATTTAGCCCAAAATACAATATTTGGCTGGGAATTTGGAGGGTGCAAGTTCTCCCCCCAGACTTTGGGCACAATTACCCTGGTGCCACCATACTTTTGTAAGGGGCTATAGTCATTACATCAACAACTGCTGGAAATAAAATCATACACTCACCAAATGCATTCAGATGTAACAGGTTTTAATGAAAGCAGGTACCCAGAGAAAGATAACAGATGTGTTAAGCCCCCCAGCATATAGCTGATACACCCAGACCTGCTGAAAGACAGTGCAGGATTCATGCTGAAAGCCTTCTGACCATATTTTCAAGTGATGGACACAGATTAATCAGAATAAGCTTCTGTAAGAAAATTGCTACCAAGTGCAGGAGCTGTTATGTGTGAAAACCTGTGATTTTAAAACACTATGAATTGCTAAAAGTAGCCATGATATCAATGTAAATGTTGCACCCTGAGGAAGAGTTGGTATCCTCAGTACATGGTCCTGCCAGTTCTGCTATTTCTTTTGGGGCACCTGCCTTCATGAAAACCTGTTATAGTGTATAGTGAGGTTTTTTTCTGTATGGATTTCTATACCAGCTGAAACATTGTACCACAGTTCAAAGCTCATGGCAGTGGTTGCACCCTTCTGTGGTACAGCATCATTTCAGTTGTTTTGATACACCCACTAGCCACCTGCTTTCTAATGATAGAACCTCCACATGCACATCTAACAGATGAAAGAGAAATTGGCTGTTATGATCATGGCATTTTTTCAAAAGTGTCCAATGAGCAAACTGCAACATAAGTAAAATTCTTCATTCCAGACTATTTTTTGCTAGCTAGGTCTTTTCTTTTACTGCACAGCCATTGCTGCAACTTCAAAAAAATGTCATTATGTTTGCTTGCACGCATGTACAAGAAACATAGTGCCATCATCCGAGTTTTCGGAGGTGTGGCACCCCGTCCTCCAATTCAGTCAGTGAGTTTGCAGGCGTGGCCGCAGTTCGCCAATGACTGCTGCAGCTGTCTATGACAGCAGGAAAATGCAGTGGCATACAGTTGAAAGGGAGAGCTCCACTTCAGTGAGCAGAGCTCCCCTTCCAACAAGCAAGCACGCATATTGCGTGCTGACACGCACTCCCCCCCCACGCACATACTGTTTAGCCGATGGGGTGCCCAATACCCCGTCGGCTACACGCTGCCCCCCCACAAAAGCTTTCCTGGTGCCAGGCTGGAAGCCCACCCCAGCGTGGCACACATCCGTATGGACGACAGGGGTGCCCAGTCCTCCGTTGGCTCCAGCCACCCCCAAACAGCCTTACAGCTGCCACGCTGGGAGCCCACCCCAGCGTGACAAAATTCCCGCATTGTCTGAATAATAAAAAAAAAAAAAAATCTGTAAATTAAAAGACGGTCCCTCACAGTCTCCCTGCCCCCATCCGCACACACCCACTGCGCACCCTGCCTCCCCACACACCCCCTCACCCCATACTTACCTCCGGAGTCCGGTGCGACGATCTTCGGTGGACCGGGAACACGTCTGCACTCTTCAAAGCCGACCGCGAACTGAGGAAATGCCGGTAAGCTGTATAATGTAATAGATAAGTTTTTTTCAACTTTGCTGCATATCTCAGGCATTTTTTTGGAATTTTTGCACCAAATTTTCAACATGGGGTTTTGGGACCCCTTCTCATGAATGCTGTCACTGTCATGGCGTTATTCGGGCCCGAAGGGTGATTTCACAGTCACTGTGTGAAATCACCTTTTGGGACTGATTAATGAAATGACACTGCCAGTGTTCAGAAGGTGGGATCTCAAGAATCCTATTTTGAAAATTTGGTAGAAAAATTCCTAAAAATGACTGTTTTATGAGTTAGCAGTTCCACATGACGTCAGAAGTTCGTGAATTTTCAATATTTCCACCCAGATTTTCAACATTGCCATTTTACCACACCTCCTTATGAGCAGTACAGCTGTTATTTTTCACATTTCACCCAAAACGTGTTTCCACCCATGTAGCGCTCAATGGCGCAGCCGGTGTGCGAAATCAATGTACGGGGCACATTAAGAAAATCACAGTGACACTGGTCATGAGCAGAGGTCTTAAAATGGCTATGTTGAAAATTTGGTGACAAAACTCCATAAAATGACTGTGTTACGAGTGAGCAATATGCAGTTTCCACGCACCCTCGTAAGTTCATGAATTTGTAATATTTTCAGTCCAGATTTTCACCAGTGGCATTTTTCCACATCTCCTTATGAAGAGTACAGCTGTCATTTTCCACAACATGGCCAAAATGTGTTTTCACACTTTCAGTGCAGAAATGCGTGGTCTCTGTGGGAAATCATTGATTGGGACAGATAAAGAAAATCACACTGACACTGTTCATGATTGGAGGTCCCAAAATGCCTGTGTTAACAATCTGCTGTAAAAAATCCCAAACTAGTTACATTACGGTGTGCGTTGCACTGTTTCTACACGCTCGTGACTGCCCAGTTTTTTAAGATTTTCACAGCAGATTTTCAATATTGCCATTTTACACCTCCCATGAACAGTACCGCTGTCATTTTCACATCCTGTTCGAATGTGTTTTGCATGTGGTGCCAAATGACCGTAGTCGCTGTGCAAAAGCAGTTTTATACAAACTGATATTGCCACAGTTCATGAGGTGGGGTCACAAAAAAACATTGAAAATTTGGAGTGAAAACACCAGCGAATGCCTGAGGCATTAGGGTTTCCAACCATAATGCCCCACCCTGTAAAGAATGACAGGCATCAGGGGTGTGACAGTTCTTGCCTGTAATGCTCATACCATTCCACCCCCACCCCCACCCACACCCTGCAGCCAGTGAGAGGCATCAAGGTGTGCCTTGGACTCTACGGGCCCAAACGTCACCCATTCTCCTATACAGCACCCATCTCACCGTATTTCCTGATGGAATGGGGTGTGCATACGGGCCAAAGACCCCAAGGCACACCATGACTCTTGTCAGTGTGTGCAGGGTAGGGTGTGGTGAAATGGCGTGGTCGTTATGCCTGATGACCCAAAGGCACACCCCAATGCCTGTCATTCTCTGCAGGGTGGTGGTGGGGTTGGCTTCAGTTCAGTACTTCGCTGTCATTCCTATTATGCAGCTCTGTAACTTCTACACTACCAATGCCAAAACCAGCAAGCAAACATTCGGCATTGACAAATGCTTGTTTTTATTGAGAAATGCCACTTCTGGTCTGTTCTTGTCACAGCTCTGAAATAAAGTTTGTTTTATTTAAAACTCACAATCTCTTACTTTATAGGGGCACCAATACACAACAAAACTGCTGGATGTGCAACTCTTTGCACAACCAGCCTGTACTACCACCTCAGCATTCTGATTCCCTTGGACCTCTCGATCTTTGCTCATGAGGTCAGAGGGAATTAGAACCCCTCTGTGGCAGAACAGGTTGGTTGTGAATGCGCACAGCTATGAATCTGTACAGTTGCCCGTCCAGTATTCTCTATATATTCTGAATTATCTGGTGACTGTGTCTTTTGGTTTTCTGCAAATTGTTGGATGTTAGCAAGGCTTTGTTGGAACAGAATCTTCTGAAGTCTCTCTTTACCTTACAGGGACACTGATGACACATACATACTGGATGCCTACTGCGCTACTGTCAGTACAGATAGACAGACAAAAGGCAAAGATACTGTATCACGAAGTATTTTTACTAAAAGCTGTTTTATTTAAGACAGGTTAAAATTGCAAACAAATGTGTAATCTGGCTAGAAGGGATTGGTTTGTGTAGTTTTATTTATCCATTATTGTGACCTATGTTTCTCTGTCTCCCTCCCTCATCTTGTTCTCTCTCTCTTACACACACACACCTCGTCATGCTGTACATAAGCTTCCCCTCAAAAGTGTAGGCAGCCATTCTCACAGTACACATTTCTGCGCAGTTTTTCGAGCATCTGTTCAAAGCTGTATTGCCTTTTTCTTAACCTTCATCTTTCTAATTTGTAATCCCATGTACTAATAGAGGAGAATATAACAGTGTTGTATTTGAAAAGGGTCACTCATTATTGGCTGTGACAGGTTCAATATGTTTTTGGTAATTAGGACAGGTATTTAAGTAATAATTAGGACAGGTATTTAAGTATCTAATCCTGTTTTCAGAATAGATTAGAAATTGTTCTTTCAGTTGAAAATGATACATAGCTGTGCACAATGGAGGTGGGACAGCAGCTGCAAAAAGTGTGTACAAAACCAACATTTCTGGCTACACTTCCCCTCCCATATTCAAAGTTATCAATACTGTTTTTTGAGAAACATTGAAAAAAAACTTTGATACATTTCAGCTTATGCTTATCTTTTATCTTATCCATTTACTTCATGATGTATAGTAATTCACCTTATGTTGGGAAGCTACCTGAAAGACACCCTGACAGAATTAGGAAATCATGGAAAAAAGTAAGATTTATATTCAGCTCCATCCCATTTTCTTTATTATGTTATATATTTTCAGTAATTAATTTTCCATTTTCTTTTTTATTGAACACAGTTGCATGAAAACAAGATAGCTGCCCTGAGACTGTATCTACTTTGACTGCTTCTCTGCACATGGCAATCACAATCCTGTCTATGACATTATATTTATCTCCACAAACAACATATTTTGATGTCATAGACATAATTATGATGTCATGTGTTGGCAGGCAGCCAAAGCTAAATGGACAGAGCTACTTTATTCATGCAAATACCCTTAGTAGTAAGGAAATAGGGTAAGAATTACAGAAGAAAATACGCACTGTAAGCTACATTTATGCCTGAATGTTAAATTATTTTGAAGTTGTCTCAACTGTGTCAGGTGCTCTTTAAGGCTGGGTTTCTGTCCTGTTCATCAACTGGCACTGGAAATAGTTGGGGGGGTGCACAGTATAAGAGCTGAGAGGGCCAGATCCCAGGGCATCCTGTGAGTCCACCCCTCCAGGGGAAATTGGGGAAGAAACAGTGTGCAGAAGTAAACGGTTAGTAAGGAGAAGGCCCTGAGGTTTTCTGTAAATCCACCTCTCTGGGATATGGTATAGAATTAAAGACTTATAGTGACAGTGGAGGCGGGTAGGAAGAAGTAAGAGAGCAACTGCCTTGTTGAGAGGGTGGCGGTTCCACTGTGCAGTGCCACTGGGTGTTTCAGTCTTGGGGAGGCATGAATCAGTAGGCAGAAGAAATGGCTCTGAGGCTGCTGCATCACATAATAGCACCATCCAACTAGCCATGAATTTGTCATGGTCTTTGCCTGGTCATGACTAGCACGTTTTCTCTTTGTGATCAGACAGCTGCCTGGTGAGTACCAAACCATGCCTAGCCTATGAGTGTGAATGAAGTTTAAACAATTGACCCATGTCAGGATTGAGTTCCTGGAGTATGATGCCACAAAATGCTATGCTGAATAGGTACCACTGGATTTGACTTTATCTACTGCAACTGACTTGCTTTACTGAACTGGATTGCTTAGAAGCTGCAGTCAGTAAGGGCTGAATTTTGAAAACCTTTGACACAGATGCAATTCATAACTGTGTGCTGTACCAAAAAAGCAAAATGTTGTGATTGCTCTTTTCAAACACTTTGTTGCATTTGTAACCTTTTTAGAAAAATGATGCACGTGACATTTATTTGACACGTGTAATTTTTCTGAGCACAAAAGGCATCAATTGTGACAAAAAATTAGACCATATTTTATGTGGTCTACCTTTATGACACATGTAGCACAATTGTGTGAAAACCATGACAGAAGTTGGCATGCACGTTCGGAGCCCCTTCAGAAATCCTGCTGTAAGTGTTCAAGATAATGCATTACCTAGGAGTCCCTGACACACTGGCCCTCCACCTTCACAGTAAGACTGAAGGGACCACTTTGTATCATCAAGTAGCCTGGCCCCAGTGTACCCCTGTGAGACATGCCAAGGGGACCTGGGAAAGTAAACTAATGCCTGAAAAGGGACAGTAGTGTCTGAAGAAGGAGCATACAGTGGACTTGTATAGAAGTTTTTGCACTGTTCTTTTAATGAAAGTATTGGGCCACTGGGATCCCACAGTACAGAGCAAACCTGGCACTAAGGACTGGTGGCATAGCAGAAACTCATACTTAATCTCTCAGATATGATAGCCATGTGTAACATGCCCTCCAGTAAGAGGAGAGGGACATGCCCAAGTGCACCAGGGCTGTAGTAACTGACAGGCATGGCCCTTTGGACATGTGTCCTGTGGAGTGTTGGCTGAGGTGTATAGTGCGTGGCTCACAAAAAGACAATAAGTTGTATAAAGGAGCATCATTTAGCTTTGCAGGACTTGCAGCAAATTCACATGAGATAAATAAAATCTGGATTATTAAGGACATTTTTTTATATATTACCAAGATCGTTGAAGAAGGGAAGGGGGGACCACTGGACTACCACAGAACATTTTCTATATATTACTGGGATCGGGCAAGGAGAGTAACCACTGGAATTCTTTTTTCAGATTACTAGGACTAGGTGAGGATGGGACACAACTGTACTACTGGGGCATTTTAATATATTTATTTATAATATAAATGAGACAAAAATCACAACTACTGTAAATGAGAGCTTTAGGAGTGATAGTATCCAACAACTTCTTGAGTTCAGCACAGTGCACTGAGGTAATTAATAAAGCAAGGGGAGCCTGTGTTGCATCACGAGAAACTCTGTCCCAAGACATAAGACCGTATTGTTGCCTCTGTACAGAACATTGATTAGACCCCACTTAGATTATGCCAGTCAGTTTTTGACACCTCACCAAGGAGATGATCTTGGGGAGCCACAAATCAATTAATGTCAGATGACAATATATGCAGAAAAGTGTTTACTGGCTCACAGGAAAGAAACAACAAAAGGAAAACCCTGACAAGATGCCACGCATCTTCATCCTGCACTAGGTCTTCATCAGGAGGACACTTTACCATCCTGGAGATATAGGGAAAATTGAAAGGGTCCAGCAAAGAGCAACCAAAATTAAAGTGGGCATGGGTAGCATGTACTATGTGAAAAAGCTGAAAGAAACAAGGTCACAGAGACTGGAGGCTAGGAGATGGAGAGGAGACCTACTTTTCCTATATGACATATATAAGGAAGAATACCTGAAAAATAGTTTGAACCTTGAATATAAAAATGGCATCAGAACAAGAGGGCATGATGCATGTTTTAAACAAACAGATTATATATTTAATTGAGGGCATGGACTGAGTTATGGTACTACCACGTAGCAGTGTGGGCAGACACGATGGAGCCCTTGATCTTCTTCAACCTCTGTACCACAGTATTAACCACAGTATTACTGGGATCGGGTGAGTGAGGGAGGACCATTGGATTACTTGGGAATTATCTTTACATATTACTGGGAATGTGTGAGGAAGGGGGGGTCACTGTTTGCTTGTGCCTCACTCATCTGCACACCCCATGTTCATGTGTGCTTGGTTGGAATGGATGACTTGCAGCCACCCAGAATCTTTGGTATTGGATGCCGTGGGTTGGTTGGAGTGGACTTAGAAGAAGCAAAGAGAAAAGAGAAGAGATTATTCAGTCCATGCAACAGGCACTGTCCACTAAGGACAGCAGCAGGAAGCTTCCTTCTGGTAGTTAGGAGGAGTAGAGACAACCTAACCACGAGACCAGGAGGACTGTAGTGGACCTGTGGATGATGTGTGTAACACTGTGAAAGGCACACCAGAGACAGATGGTGGCAGAGTGATTACTGGGCTGAAAAACTGTTTTGCCTAGCAACTAAGTGTAAGAATTGGCAGTGACAGCACCTGGGTAAACACATACTGTGCACAAGGAAGGTATATTGAGGTTGGTGCCAACTTCTGGGAAGTGCAGTGCTGATAAAACTTTAAAAGCTGCTGATTACTTTTGCATAACATTTTCCACCAGGATCCTGGAGTGGTGTGGCATTCTGTGGGTGACAGCAGCTGATGGGGGAGGGGGAAGAAGGAAGCACAACAGAGGGTGAGAATACCAGCATTGAGGTCTGCCACTGAAAATCATCTTTGTGTTGCAATGCAGGTGTAAAACATTTTCTTAGATCCTCATGCTACATGGAAGATGTAAAACAGTTTCATCTACTATGCTGGGTGATCTGCTAGCCATGATGGGGCCTTAGGTATGAGAGCGGTGGGCCTTAAATAGCTTGAGTTGGAAAGACTCAAATCAGATTCTCACCCTATATAACAACACTACCATCAGAAGACTAGCCTTATTGGCACAAAACAGATATTGTTCAAATGTTGAGGTGGCTGACGTAATATATATCAGTTGCAAATAAACTGTGTGTGTGTGTGTGTGTGTGTGTGTGTGTGTGTGTGTGTGTGTGGAGGAGGGGAGTTCTGGGTCCATATGCTACTATGAATACTACAAAGTTTACCTTTTGGTGGATTTTAGGTTCCAGCATCTGGGCTTTTGGACTGAACAGAGAGTTGCTGTCTCTGTCTGTGCTTTATCAGCATTTGCTGTTTAAATATACTTACTCACTGTAAAATTACTGCCTCTGGATTTTCTTTGGTGAGAGCACACATTGTTTTGCGAGTGTAGTGCTCACTTGCCTGCCTGTCTTTGTTTTGAGGAGCGGTAATCCCTGAACTTGCATCAGGCCATATACCACTGTGTGCTCTCCTTCCTCCTTGTCTTGCTAAAAGTTTCAAACTTGAGGATTACTTTTGCGTAATATTTTCCACCAGGATTTCCAGTGGGGTGGCATTCTGTGGGTGACAGCAATTCATGGAGGTGGAGTGGGTAGAAGGAAACACAATGGACAGGAGCCATAGCCGAGTCCCTATATCATCTCAATTTAAAGATATTAAGGTCTTGGTGGGGGTGGGGGTGGGGCTTCCCAATGGCCCAGGGGATGCACGCCTTGCTTCTGTGCTGTCGACTCAGGTTTGGGAGTGAGCCCAGGGAACTGAGAGTGGAGTGGTCCTGTGTTGGGAAATGCAGCTGAGCACAGAGCAGGCTGGCCCGGGGCAAGAGGCACCCAGCATCTTGTGCTGCAGTAGCCCTTGTGGTGAGCCAGGGAGCTTGTTCCTCTGCAAATGGTAGTGTATGCCCAGTGTACACTGTGGCATGCTAGGCCAGTAGTAGGCTCTGCTGGTGCCAGGGTAGGTGGGAGGGAGCTGGGAAATGGGTGTGGGGTAAATAGTAAGAATTACCAGGAGTACCAGACTGCCAGAATGACGGTGCTGGCTGTTTTGAGTTCTGCTGTATTTGATTCCCTATTGGTGTGACACTAGAGTGAGTGGTTGTTTTGACTGGGAGGTCAGCAGGGGAAGCCTGAAGATAGGAGCAGGTGGTAGACTGGGGACCAAACAGCTGAGTGAAGAAAGATACTATGGTTTTTAAAAATAGTGAACGACTGTCTTGAATACTACCCTTTTTATGGTCAAATGTAAAGTGTACTGTAATTATTTTCGTAATTGTGCGTAAAACCTAACTGATGTTTTGGTGAGTGTGCCTGGCGTATGTCCCTTTGATGTTCTGAACAAAACATCTAATAAATTACATGTCCTGTAAAACTGGTTTTGGTGCCCTGCCTAGCTGCCTTGTGTTGGGGTGGAGTTAAGTGTTTGTCCCCAGAGTAGGGGAGGGGCAGCAAAAAGAAATATAGATTTGGTTGTATGTAACTCGTTTCATTTGCACAAACTCTATCCCAGAGTATTTCATATTTAACCTGGATTACAAACTGTATCCCAAAGTGGTTCAAATTTGATCATTTTTTTTTTGGGGGGGGGGGGGAGGCAGTGCAAAGAAAAGGAGGAATTTGATTTTATATAGCTCCTTCCATTTATACAACTGTATTCCAAAGTGCTTCAAATCTGGACAAGGGTTGGGGTGGGAGCAGTGGGGAAAGAAAGAAGAATCTGGTTTTATAAAGTTCCTTTCTTGCAAACTGTAACCCAAAGCACAATGATTTTGCCTGTACTGAGTTATCTATTACTACCTACCACCCATCTCAGCCCCATCGCCCTCCCACCCCATCCTCATCATTCCCATCAAGTCACTCAGTGTCCTAGAACATAATGCTTTTTACATGCAGTGCAGCCCAAAGATCCTCATCTGCACTCTTGCCACAAAGCCCAAAAGCACTACTAGGGTGAGATGACTGGCATTCAGGTCTGTCACTGAGAATGATCTTTGTGTCACAGTGGAGATGTAAAACATTTTCTTAGATCTTCATGCTGCAGGGAAGACGTAAAACAACTTCTTCTACTATGCTGGGTGACCTGATGCCCATGATGAGGTCTGGGTATGACAGTGGTGGGCCTGAGATGGCTTTAGTTGGAGAGAAACAACAAATCAGATTGTCACCCTGTATAACAACGGTACCATCAGAAGGCTAGCCTTGTTGGCAAAAGTCAAATCTTGGTAAAATTTGAGGACAGAGGTACTATACATCAGTTGCAAATTAATTGTGTGTGGGAAGAGGGAGTCATGTGTCCCTATGCTACTAGTAATACACAAAACTTACATTTTGGTGCATTTTTGGTTCTAGCATCGGGAGACATAAAATGTACCAAAATGCACCATGTATCTCCTACATTTTCAGATTTATCTGGGGGAAGTTGCCTTTGACTCCATGAGGAGTTTGGAACCCTCCTGACCAAAGCCTGGCTAAGCCCATGGCTTCTGGCAATTTTTGTTTACAGCTGGCATCACAATCTGCTGTTGATAATGTCAGAATCTGTTGCTATAGACAAGATTATGATGTCAAAATCAGAAGGTTGTGTGCCATGTGCAGAGAAATATCAAGAGGAGCTAAAATCTAAGGAGCCATGACCACATTTTTATGTTAATGTGCATTAGTTATAAAGAATAATAGTTAACTACTGTAAATAAAGCAAAATGATCAGATCTCACCAAATTATGTCTGAGTATGCCTTTTCAAACACAACAACTGGCACAGCACACAGTCTTTAAGACCTTTATATAGTCTAATCAATTCAACTGATTTTAGTGAGTGAGCAACAAGGCCCTATTTTCTAGCTAAATCTGCTTGTCTTGTAAACAGAGGTAACAAAGAATGCTCAACAGTACTGTCAAAGTTCACAGTAAAGGCCAGGATGTCACTGTCTGGTAGCCCTCCATACCGCATTTCCCAGAAACAAACACACGGACACATGTCTTGGAGGAAATTGTTGCAGCCATGTGTTTATTGAATAGTATTCCATATTACTTAGCAGTAAGCGCATCCAGGAGGATCAACTACCTTGTGGTTGTACTGGGCCAAGGCTGTATGGCCGCTCCCTGTTAGGTGCCGTTTTTCTTGCAGTATAGATATACCTGCTGTAGGCAGACCATAACCCCTCCCCCGGTCTGGTAGCTTGGTCCACCTTTATGCCCTTCAGAAGAATTCAGCTCATCACCTCCCCTTTACCACTATGCCATCTCTTAGTGATCCTTCTGAGTTGCCCCCATGACTATGACAAATTAACATTCACCATATCCTAACTATTTATTCTCACCTATTTAGAGTCTCCCACTGCTACCTATGTTTATCATCCTTTTGGAGGAGGTAAAAACCCAGGAAAACCCTGCTACAGGGAAACTGGGAAAAGCAACTCCCTAACCCCTAGCATGATCACCCCTACTGGATCAAAAGAGGGTCCCTGGTGCCCTGGTCCCCACATCCCTGCTTTTACGAGGGCAGGTGGGTGGGTGATCCTTGGAGGGACAGAGGAGAAAGAGGATGGACAGCTGGCTCTGTCCCAGTAAGTTCCTCCTCTCCCTGCCCCAGCAGGATGTGACCCCCCAAGTGGTAGACCCCTGGTAATCCCTGACCAATCCCATCTACCCTGACTCCCCCAGGACCAACTCTCTCATCCCCCTTCCCTCCTCCTTCCTGGTCCAGGGGAGGATGGCCCCAGACAAACTACGACTGCTGCCTTCTGTTGCTGCCTCTGTATTGTCTGTTAGCCATCCATACCCCCTTTCCTGGAAAGAAACATACTGACACATGTCTTGGAGGAAATGGCTGCAGCCACATGTTTATTGAATAATATTCCATATTATTTAGCAGTGATGGCATCTGGGAGGATCAACTACTCTGTAGTTGTACTGGGCCAAAGCTGTACAGCAACCCCCCCATCAGGTGCCATTTTCCTTGCAGTATAGATATACCTGTTGTAGGCGGACCATGACCACTCCCCTGGGTCCGGTATCTTGGTCCACCTCCATGCCAACCAGAGGGTGTCACGAGCCCTTCAGAAGAATTAGGCTCTTCACCTCCCCCTTACCACAATGCCATCTCTTAGTGATCCTCCTGAGATGCCACAGGATAGACAATGTCCAACCCCCCCAAGCTGCATGCTCACCTCTTCCTCCAAGACATTCTGTAGTGCCGCTAACCACCACTGTAACCCCCACTCAGCCAAGTACCCCATCTCAGCAACCATAAGCTGACCAGAGGCCTGAATCTGACTATGTTTCACCATGGTCCCTCCTACTGCCTGAATTACTGCCCTCATCTCCCAATGAACCCGGATGCAAGCCTTGTTGAGGGAAGCCACCCCCTCTCTGCCAGGCCATCTTGGCCTCTGGATCAGCTGGGCCCAGATGAGGATGGTCTATGGCCACCAATCCCTAATGGTTCAAAAGTTGTTCCTCATGGCCAGCAGCAAATCTACCATCTTCTGACTCCCCAGGTCCTCCCCTCCAAGGTGGACCACCAACATCTCTGGGACACGATGGGTCCTCTCCTCTGCTCAAAGCAGGGGGATCATCTCTTCCCAGTACATGCCTTCAGACCCCAGCCATTGGATCTGAATCATCGGATGACCCTTGTTCTGAAGCAGCCTCCCCATCCTGGCTGGCACTGAAGCTGCTGCCTGCTGAATGAAGGCCTGACCACAAATCCAAATCGAACCATTGATTTCAGGGGACTCTGGAAGAAACAGAAAGCCATTATTGCAAGTGTGGATGCACATACCTCAAGAAGGCCTGGAACCTCCAATGCCCCAGTGCTTGTATCTGCCCATCTGTCCTCCTTTGGCTCCTCACATGCATGGCTGCCCCAATCCTGAATGAGTGTGTGCCAAACTTCTTAGGATACAGGCCTACCTCCTGTAGTGCTCTGTTCAGGACTGCTCTAAACTGGTAGGCCTTGACCGGCCTGCCATCTTCATGTTGGACAAATGCCTTGTCTTTTTTGGGGTTCACAGCTGAGTAGGCCCTCACTCTATTTTGAACCCTCCAGGGTGCCCCTGGTGGAGCCTGCACCAGGACCAGCATCCCCTCCACTCCTGGTCAGTCTTACTCCTGTGAAGTCATACCCATTTGCCCTCCTCAGTAGTTACTATGTTCCCTAGGGCCAACCCAATGGTTTTCAAGTGCCGGTTGGGCTGTGTTAGCTCTGACACCCTGAAGGCCCCACAAAAGGCCAACAGAAACATAGTGTTGAACAACCTTGCCTCAAACAGTGTCCAGCAGACCCTGGGAGAGCCTCATAAAGGCTCTCCAAGATTGCCAGGATTATGGGGTGCCTCTTGTCCTGCTGGGAAGCCAATTACCTCCTCCAACCTTCCAGCACCTTATGCACTTTAAAATCCTTTGTGCTGTTGGTGACCCCCAGGGCTCTGGAGAACCAAGACAGGCCAACAAGATGCATGCCCACCACCCCAGGCATATACCTGTTTTGCCTGGACTGCATGATATATGTGCGCAGCTGCTCAACCAGAATGGACTATTCTTCTGGTCAGCCTTGCTGCGCCCGCACCCTTAAGTAGTGTATTACCCCTTTCCTGTATGCTTCCCTTGTCTTTGGAGCAATGGCATTACAGATCATATCCAAGTCGAAATGTTGTTACCCTCCAACTGTGGGGGATACAGCCTATGGCCACTGCTCCACTGCCAAAACCTGCTCTCAAAAGCGCTGCCTCTGTGAATGAGACCAAGCAACAGCAATTCCATAGTGTACCCTGGGCATGGGCATGACCTTAATGTACGGTTTTATCATCCATCCTTACCCACTTACAGATGCGCAATCAGTCCCACCACCATCTATCTTGACAGGAGTGGTGTCCAGCAAACCCCTCCTATTCCTCAGATGCCTGTCCCCTGATGAGGAACTGACCCAGTGGGCACACTTCCCCCAACCCCTTCTAGCCACCATCCCTTCATCATGAACCCTTGGACACTGGCAGCTGATATCACGGTAACCAAGGTTCCCCACCCAGGGGCTGTGTCGCCGCATGCTAATCCTGTCCACCCTTGCCAGGGTTGGTGGTTGTGTTACCCTGCAGCTTTCCTAGCTTCTGTCCTATCCCACTAACCGCCCCTCGTGGGCCATGCAGGGAGGTGCATAGAATGAATGGGTGCTGCTGCCCACAGACCATGCAAATATGTCAGAAATGGCATGACACCCTGTTCCACTTTGACTGATTGTAAGCATAGCATGTCTGTGCTGGTGCCAGCCCCCCTCTGACTTCTGTGCAGGGGACGGTCTCAGCAGAAAGCTGCTATCTGTGTGTACAACCCCCCCCATGCATGACATCCACTAGGAGGGTCATGTCCATCGTACCCCACCCCAAGGTGCCATCCTCCTGATGTCTCCTCCTAAACTCCTCATCATACTCCAGCCATGCCATACCCCCCTTTCTCCGGTGCATGACAGTAATCCGGTCCTGATAGGTGAACAGCCCCAGACCCTGCTTCCTTTCCATCTGAAGGATGGTACTTACAAAAATGAGGAAGGCCGTAATCCAGTTGTCAAAGGTGCATGGCACCTTTGGGGTTTTTCTATCAGATTCCTCCCCCTTCTTCTTCTTCTTCTTCTAATCCCACTCCACTGGTCTGTTGAGGAGGGAGAACTTGTCCACATACTCCTGGTTCCTAATCTGCTGCCTAACCTTGTCCATGAGGAGGGACCCCAGCAGCTTGTCTATCTCTGCATAGGAGTTGGGCTGGGTTGAAGAGGGCTTGGCGCAGGGGGGTGCAGGAATGATTAACAGTCCCATGCTCAAACTTTGTCCCCCCACTTTCCCCACCAGGACTGCCATCAAGTCCAGCAGCTTGTCTAGCTTCTGACTCAATCCTTCTTGCCCTAGGCTGCTCTCTGGTGTGTCCCCTTGGGTTAGATCCTTCCCTGGGGCAACTTGCAACCCAGTGGGCACTGCCTCAGCCCAGACGCTGGCTTCCTCACAGGCTTGCCCAACTCCCTTTCCCACACCCTAGGGCTGGCTGAGAACCTGAAGTGCATCACAATCACTCAAGCAGTCTACCCTTTCACCTTGCTTACCTCCATCCGGCATCCTAGGCACCTTTGATGGAGGCACCGCCCACCCCCTGGCTGGGTGCTTCTTCAACGGAGCCTTTGCATCTGCTGATGTCGATGGGCCTTCCAGCCCCTCCAGGTAGGCTTCCAGCCATGCAGCCCTCTTCTTTTGATACATCTCCCGCAGCTGTGATTCCAAGCCCTCTGTAGCCTTTGCTGATGGCTTCCTCTGATGGGCTGGCACCTTATCTGGAACACATTAAAAGCCCCTCCATCCCCAGGGAACAATTATTCAAGTTAACCACCACTCTACCGGAAACCGGTGAACATTGGGAGCCACAGCCTTTCCCATGGCCCCAGACCATGCTGGGTTGTGGCAAGGATGGAACCACAGAAAAGAATGTTCTTTGTTACCTGCGTCACCCCCCCATTCGTCTCCCCTTGTCAGGCTGCAAGGCTTCACTGCCGCCTGCTCCAGGGTGCATGCCATGTTAGCCCAGAAGGGGGTTGTTCCCCCATTGTACCCGAGTGGTACTGAGTTTTACATGCCTCCTATTTGTTTCTTGTATATAGAATATATAATAATAACTTTAATTATTTTTTTTCTTCCTGACCTTTCCTACAATTAGCCCTCCTAGTGTTTGACACCCCCCCCATTGCTAGCCCCACCGAGTTTGCCCTTCTGCCCCAAATCAATGGCTGTGGGTTGCCAGTGGCAGATCCAGGAAAGATGGCCATCCCCCCAATCCCACGAGATGCAGCGAGATTTGGGCCAGGCCTGTGCAGCTCTGGCAACAAGGGGAAAGGTCCCACCAAAGATGGCCACCATGCTCTCATGAGGGCAATGCAAGATGTTCAGGGGCTCTATCCGAGCCCTCGTTGGGGAAGCTCACTCCACCCCTGCCCTTCTTGACCCATATAACTGCTGCAGGACAGCCTCCAAAGAAGCCCTTAACTTAGGATGAGGCTGGAGGCCCATGCAAGCTGGTTCTGTTGTGGCGCCAACCACAGCAGTCAGACCCACTTGTGACCACTTCTCATGGTCCTGCAGCTCCCAGCTAGCCAAACTAAGGGTGGAGCCACCAGAAAACTGCTGCACCCAGAGGGATCCCCCTCGGCCCTGGCAGCGATGCTGCCACTGACACCTCTCCAAGTTGGCAAGATCCCAGGCCCATATGTACCGGAAACATTGAGACCGGCTGATGGGTTGCCCAGGACTCGAGCCGTCTGCCAAGCTGCTGTGCCGAGCCCCATCACTCGCCCTTCAATGCCTTCCCCCGGCCATCGGAGCAGGGAAAGTGACATGGAGAACCGAACCAGGAGTCATGCCTAAGCCGAAACTTGTTTCCCAATATGACCTAGAAGCACAAGGAGAAGTGACCAGCACAGGGTTACTCTGTGTGCCCTGTGCAGCCCTCGTGGAACAGTGCCCACCCTTGGAAGGTGAAAGAGGAGCAACTGGAGATCGCCAATACCACAACGGGAGGTAAGGTAGAGACACCCAGCTCAGAGAATCAGATGGGGAATGGAGGCTATGGTAATCAAACCTAAGTCTGCTGAATGCACCAGGCTCATTCACAGCACACTGCTCTAACCTCTAAGCTATACTACCAGCCGCAAAGTTTTTTTTTTTTTTTGCTCTGGGATTCACCATCTAAGAAGCTTGAAGAGAGGCAACCCCTGTCCTATGCTAATAATGAGGACTACCCTCCAGCCTCTGGATCAGGTCCGTAACGTCCCCTCAACCCCCAGGTCCAATAGCCTCTAGCCACAGCCTGCTAGGCCCTACCTTTTGTTGACCTGGGTGGCAGGCTGGTCTTCTTGATCCTTTGAAAGGTGGAGTTTAAAGCGGATGAACAGCTGACTCTGTCGCAATAAGTTCCTCCTCTCCCTGCCCCAGCAGGATGTGACCCCCCCTCCCAAGTGGGAGGCCCCTGGTGATCCCTAATTCTGTCCACCCCCACTGCCCCGGCACCACCATTCTTATCCTCCCTTTCCTCCTCCTTCCCAGTCCACCTCTACCATGTTTTTCTGGTCACATGCCTGTTCGCTCCCATCTCTTGCAATCCTTACAATGGAGTGGGCGCACTGCAGGAGGCAACCCTTCCCCCCAAAATCAAATTCTTGGTGAAGGGGTTCCTATGAATAGGGAATTCCATATCATTGGTTTGCTTGTGTGCCTAGCTGGTTCAAGTTTGAACAACCTGGCCACCATGGGCAAACACACAAACCTAAACTGTTATCTAGATACTTCTTCAGCTTGAGCCATCCCCTCTGCTCTTGGCTACCTCCCAGCCTGGTCAGCCATTCCTGCCCCATGAGCTGACTTTTCATTGCTTACCCACTGTGGTGTGATTGTTGGTGTTCACCAAGCCCCTTCAGAATCTGAATCTAAGACCTCCTTGGGGCAGATGAAGGAGCGGAGGATGACAGCACTGCTAGCACTATCTATGGGCCTAGGCATTTCCATTTCCTCCCTTCCCCTCTTCTGGGACATTGGTGGCAAGGGCTCCAGGGCACAAGCAAGCAAGCACACTTGCACAGAGCTAGCTGATGTCACTCTTCCCAGCTGCTGCACCTGCATTGCAGTCTATGATGACTGCATAGCAGAGTTGGGAACTGTGGAGATAAGCAAGCTTTAGGATGCTCGAGTCACCACCACCCATCCCCTGACTGGCGTGCCATCTTTTCAGGTTCATCCTTGAATCTGGATATCCAGATCTGAGAGCAACAATGCTGCTGCAGCACCACTGAACGGCGAGAATTGTTTTATTAACAGTGAGGAATTTAATGGTCATGACTCATAATTAGTGGTCAGCTGATTCAACCATAAACTGAAGGCCTCCATTTTTCTACATACCAAGTTTGAACTTTATCCTAGTAAAATTCTTGAAAACAAGGTTTAATTAGAACTCAAATAGGGAGCTAATGATGTGACTATAATCTGGGTCTACCAGAAGACTTATACCATGTGACTATGACTTGCCCCAGCCACAGTAGTATTAAGGGAAAAGTATCTCAGAACATTTTTAGTAAAGGCCTATATTCCACCATAATATGTTTTTGACCAGTAGTATAACTCAGAGGATGTAGTGAATAATCTTGTGAAATATTTAACTACTGTAAAAATAAGGGAAGCAAAAAAAAAAAATATTGTAGTCTGAGATGAAGATTATGTAATTATTGGATGAATCTGTACTATTTTAGACTATGTATTATGATGTATTATTGATCATTGTATTGCATATTGTATATTTGCAGAATCTTGGTAACTGGATCCTATTTTATGTTTTTCCTGATGGTTTATTGTATGTATGTACTGTATGCCTTGTAAAGGTTTTTCTAAACCAATCAATAAATCTCACTACTACTAATATGTGCCAAGTACTGTACTGACAGCCACTACAGTACAGTCCTTTCTGGAGTCTTCTGTCAATTCAAATCTAAATGTAAATGATAAAAAATACATTTATTTATTTATTTTATTTATGTATTTATTAACTGGGTAGGTGCACTGGCCCCAAGGATTGTTTTCAGGCATGACCCAGGTCATCAAGATGGCACAATACGGGGATGATCAGTCAAGTACAATAAAACAGTAATGGAACATCAGGAACAAAATGCAACAAGAATCTCCAATGATACAAAATAAAGTGCTGGTACATGGGAGGACTACTGTGCACTGAGACACAAAAATAGCCACAGGCTCTCATCGGAGTAGGTGGAGCCAAAAATTACATTACTGTATATAAAATACTTATACACGAGGCTACCCTGGCCAAGGACTTCCACTGCTGCTCCCCAGGTAATGACCTCTCAGCACCTTTTTTTATGTTTGCTTGCATGCATGTACAAGAAACATAGTGCCATCATCCGAGTTTTTTGGAGGTGTGTCAGCGTCTTCCAATTCAGTCAGTGTGTTTGCAGGCGTGGTGGCAGTTCTCCAATCACTGCTGCAGCTGTCTATGACAGCTCCAAAATGCAGTGGCATACAGCTGAAAGAGGGAGCTACGCTTCAGTGAGCAGGGATAAGATATCGCCTGCTCATGCGTGCTCCCCCCTTAAAACCGTAGCGAACCTGCACTGTTTACACTATATTGTTTTAGACGTTGTTTTTTTTTTTTTAATTAGCAAAGTAACAATAGACATTACTGACTCGGGCAATGCAGGTACAGCCAAACTCTTTATCCTAAAAAAGATGTGCAAAAAAGGGAAATGCAGGAGAGTGTTTGTAGCCTGGCACCTTTGATGGTGCGAAAAGCATGTTGTGGGTCTGCAGTGAGGACTTTCATGGCACTTTCTCCTGGGACTTACACTGCAGACCACTGACCTGGACTAAAATGGGTTAATGATGATCGCGATTATCTCCATATTACGTAATGTCTAGGAGTGTTCCCGTGCATTCAACAGCAGTGACTCGTGATACTGTTTTTGGCAGTTCTACACCTATAGAAACCATCCTTTGAGAGAGTACTGACTGAGCCTGACATTTCAGATTTTAATAATGTGGAATGCCCCCTTCGATATATATTCATATGCTCGTGACTTGATGGCCGCAATCTGACAAAAACAGCTGACCAAATAACTGGAAACCCGGAGAGCTTCTTTCTTCATTAGTGCCTAACCTTTCAAGAACCCATTTCCTTCTGGAAGTGCAAAATAAGGATGAAAGATAGAGTGGAAAAACCATGACATACAGAGGGTGGGGCACACTGGAGGACATGCACCTTGGGACTAGTTATAAATCAGTGCATACTCTGAAATGAGACTCAGCCAGCGTTTGATCATCACAGATACCCAATACATGCACACTTTGTGTCAGTCTCGGACCTGCAGTGAGAGCATTTGTGAATAATAAGTTGTTCTATTCCAGCCTGACTTGTGGCCAGAGTGCCTCTGTGCAGTGACATCACATGGCTTGCTAGGCAAGGCACTTCAATTTCATGTTCGTGACGTGCAATCCCAGAAGCTATAGGCACCTTACATAAATAAAAAGAGAGTAAAAGACCAAGGCACATTAGTACAGAATTTACTTGAAAATGCAACATTCACACATATCCTTGGACTGGAGAATTTTAAAATGTCCCATGTCCAAACAAGTCTTATAGCGATTATTTTCAATCTGGCCTCGGAATTACCAGGGCCAATGCTAAAAAATGGTCTTGCTGGTGTGACGTTTATAAGTGTACTCGGATCAAGCCTTTAAAACAGTTATGTGGCCCAGTGCTTTCTTAGCTAGTTATCTCATTTTAAATATATAAACTGAATAAATACAATTTTTCTAAAATGCATTGAAGGCGTATTTGATGTCTTCTTGCAAGTTTTTACTTTTGAGCAAGTCACTTAATTTCTCTGTGCTCCCAGGTCACACCTGCGAGCAAGCTTTTAGCTTAGTGTGTCTCTCCTGGTTAAAAAAATGTAGATGTTTTAATACCTGATTGATTGATGCCTATGGCTGATCTAACTTGATTTTATATTGACAATGTGCAATTACTGTACTATAATTACTTATGTTTTTCCCTATGGGAAACCAGGTTGTAATTCGCCGTCGTAACCACCAGCTGGTTGTTATATCGAACACCTTCCCTCCCTCTCCCCCACCGCTTCATTAGCTCTGCGCATGCGCCAGCTGTGGTGCTTCCTTTGTTCCGCTCTGGCTGCCAACTGAGAGAGACTTCACCACCACGTGAACTCAGTGGTAAGTTTAAAAAAATTCACTTGGTAAGGTCCTTAAACAGGGCTGTTTTTAAAAAAAAGAAAAAAAGGTTAACGTTTCCTGTGCTGGTGCTTGGGACTGTAGACCGTGCTGAACCCAGACCAGTTCGCGGTGGCACATGAACCACTTTTATTTTATATAATTGCTGTGGTGAAAAAAATGATACCCAGCAATTATACAAAATAAAACCTGCTGTTCCAGTTTTATACAGACCCTTGGTGTTGAATGCTTTAATAAACCCCTCAAGCTTCACTCTCGGGGTTTACGTAGCATCCAACATCTTGGGTGTGTGTAACATTCTAGTTAAGCACACAGCCCCATAAGTCTGTTACAGGGACGCAGCAAAACGAAACTCCAGTAACGCATACAAGGCTGTGCTCATTCAGCTATTTAAAGTGGGCAGATCCTAACCCCCTCCCAAAAGGGGTGTTCTGGCCCTTAGATGAGCGATGGAACAAAGTGGGGCCGGAGCAGCAAGATATCCGCAATGCTGCTCCACTCCTCACAGGAGCTCCGACTCTGCAGTTTTTTCACTAAACTTTCAATTTAAACATGCTACATGTGAGATTTCTTTTTTTGATGAATGAAACTTAAGTTTAAACTTTATTTGGACCGCTCTACTGGGGTAGACGCACCACTCCATTTGTGCAAACTACAGCTGTGAGAACGTTTTAAGTATGCTGTAGTTTGAACAAAGCTCTTACTGCCTCGTTGGGCTTCATATATTGAATTAAAGCTCTTCTGATAGTGAGGAGCTGCTTTTGAAACAGGCTATGCTGAGTACGGCGGTCTGGTGTTCAAAAAGTTACTAAGAAAAATATTGTGGCTCTCCTAAGATTTGTTTGTGATTCTCATGTTATTATACGTGGTTGAATTGATTTACTTGTCAGAGCCCGAGTCATGGCTCTTTTGGAGGAAGCCTTAATTCTTGACAGTGCTAGTGAAATGCCATAGGAGTGCATCAAATGGAGTTTTCATGAATGACATGCATACCATTATCGATTGCACTACTTGGAGAGATGCCTCTTTTGATTAGCAGAGGTGTCCTTTCACGGCATTGTGCTGTTGCCCATTCAGGCCTGCTGGATGTACCACCAGCACTGGAGTAGTGGCCCGAACCTAGAACTTTGAAAGGCCTAACGCAGCAGTAGCGTGGCGATTGCTGCATGCGGTGACTGTATGTGAACCAAGGAGATGAGAAGCTGAGATGGGAATCTTTAGGATTTACTGCTGCACCGAAGGAGGAGGATTTGGAATGTTGTGGCATTTTAAATGCCTACAGGCTTATTCAGCCTTTTAAAAAAGGTACACTAACGTTGCCTGGGGGTCGAAGCTTACAAGAGTGATGGCTGTGTGATGAATCCCTTAAGTTACTGCACTGAGTGGAGTGTTTCTTATTCCTCTATTTTAACAGATGTTCCCTACCAGTTCAGGAAGGTGATATTGTTGGAAATCGCTGGAGCAGCTTTTTTGGACCTGGAAAGTTATCCCTGTTAGTTGTAAAGGATGTCATGAATTACAAGACTTGGAAAAAGATAGTGGAGACTCTACTGCCGGTAAAGCAAGTAAATAATAATAATAACCTGGGTTAATCAACGGCCTTATCTTGGTCACTGGAAGGATGGTATGCCTGAGTTGCATTTTATACAGTACCCTACTTAATTCTTTCTGTACACCTTTTACTGAATGAACCCAGGTAAGGCAAACTTTTTATGCTTTTAATGCTATGCTATTAATCTTTGGAAATGCAGGAGACGGAGACTCCGGCAATGAGAAGCAGCACAAAAACTTAAAATACTGTGTCAAAATGCTGCTTCTACATGTTTTACATGTTTATAAGAATGGAAATTTCTCAGTTAGTGTGCACTGCTGCTTGGCTGTGAAAATGAGCCCACAGTGTACTTTCTTGAGGCCTGCGATTTGTGAGTTGGTATGGGTAGCTCCACCAATTCTTGGTGCAAGAGACATGAGTCATGCTTTTCTTAAACTCCCTAGGGCTGTACTTGACAAAACCTTTTACAGACGCTGCTTAGCATTAAGATAAGTACCCCCAAGGGGATATGTATGACTCCAAAATTATATTGAACACGAACACAGCCTTCACTCATGGTTACAAACATATGGAACATCTAAGCTTGTTTAAAATTGAGAGACTTCTAGTTGATTTGGAGCAGTAAAATGACTCCTTAGTTTAACTTTATTCAAGTTTATTTTATCTTATTTTATTCTTAAATTGTCTAGAATGTAATTGAATGCATGGTTTAAAGCATATTCTCATATTTCTTTATAAATTCGGTAGAAAATTGTTGATTCATCAAGTTGCAAATTGTCATTTTCCTGATTAGTGTGTAGCTATGGGTTAAAGTTTTTAAAGGAAAACTGTCCAAACAGTGAGGGCATTCACCAGGGCTGCAAAAAATGCCAGATTTAAACAACCAATATAGTTTAAAATGAATGGAGCTAACCTTTGATGAGTTGCTAATTGTTGTACTGTTGCTCCTGGATGCACCATTTTGAAAGTGCCGCCGCGCCGGAAGACAGTGTGTGGCCCAGACATCCAGTCCTGTGCGGAATATAAATAAAAATGATGGCGAGGCACATTTTACGCACTGGATAAAACACCGTGCCCATGTGAGGTCTATTACCTGAACCTCTAGAAGCAATTCCCAGTTAAAACAGAGCAGTGTAAGGTATTTAAAATTGTTCTTAAAGTTGGAGCTTCAAGCTCAGTCATGCACAGTAGAACCTAACGCTAATGTGCATGCCCGAACTTGGAGCACTAGGCGCTACTGCGCATGACTGAGCTTGGAGCTCCAACTTTAAGAACGATTTTAAATACCTTACACTGCTCCGTTTTAACTGGGAATTGCTTCTAGAGGTTCAGTTAATAGACCTCTACATGGCACAGTGTTTCTTTTTATCCAGTGTAAATGTGCCTCGCTCGTCATTTTTACGAGCATTCCGGCACAGGACCGGATGTCTGGGTCACATCTGTCTTCTGCAAGTGGCGGCACTTACAAAATGGTGCATCCAGGAGCAACAGAACAACAATTAATAACTCATAAAAGGTTAGCTCCATTCATTTTAAACTATATTGGTTGTTTAAATCGGGCATTTTTTGCAGCTCTGGTGAATGCCCTCACTGTTTGGACAGTTTTCCTTTAACAACCAATGATCACTGATATGAGCAGGAAGGTTTCTTGACCTCCCAATTGGTTGGCTTGACTTAGCGAGCTCTGGAGTTGTAGGGACAGGTCTGGCCTTGATACTAGGCTAAATCATTGGCTAACTCATGTTATGGGCCCCTCTACTGGAGGTTTTGTATTTGGGAGGACCAGAATGGCCTTAACTGAAGAAATACATGGCCTGCATATGGCCGGCTTCAAATGGGCAGAAGTTACGCTCCTTTGCTTAACTAACTAGAGGTAGTCCGAATTTTGGGGATTGATTGAACGAATGGTGAGGTAAAATCCTTTAGCAGTTCCCTACAGGTGAAGATTTGTTTATACCTGCTAACTTTTGGAGGGAACAGTAAATATGTGTTCTTATGCACACAAATTTCAGCTTAGTCTTGAATTGATAGAATTATACTGCTACCTTAGCCTTGTTTGCTTCTATTGTGGTGTGAGATCTTAGCTACTCACTAGAAAGAGAATATGACTTCAGATAAGGGAGCATAGGATTATGGATGTATTTACATCTACTCTCTTAAATGCTCATTATGAAGAAAATGTAAATGCTGCATCTACTGATGTTGTCTGTATTTTAATGGAAGCTGTCCTGGATTGTTTTTATGTTGGTGTATTTTGTAATGGCTTTTTTGCTGAACAAATAAAAATCTTTGATCCCTCCCAAAAGAACAACTCAAGTCCCGTAGTTGGAGCTGAAACAGTAATAATCAAGTCCTTTATGGTAGCAGCACTTCACATTGAAGTGAGACACAGCAAGACTTCCAGTAGTCAAAATAATCTTTCTCTCCTTATTTATTTATGTTTTCTGTAATCACTATGTGTGCTGCTGGCGGGCTGTTAATCAGATGAAGTAAAAGTGCAGGGTGGTTGCCTGGCTGCATGCAGCTTGGAGGGAGCTGGAGTTATACAGTTGCTGCTGCTGCTCTAGCTTTGCAGTAGAGTCCCGAATCACTGTAGTGGAAATGATTATAAAGGCAGGGCCAAACGGGCGGCCATCCAATCTCCACCGTACTCATCATGGGGGGCTATGGCAGGCTGCACAAGGTAGGTATAGGGCTACCATAGCACTCGGGGGCAATGCCACCTATGACACTCGGCAACCAAGCAAATGAAGCCTCTCGGAGCCGGCAAGCTATGTACTCTGGAGTAGCCTGTCGGGGTGGGGACACGATTTAGCACCATTGCAGTTTATTATCTTGCCCTACTTTGTATTATTACTAAAGACTGGATATATAGTCAGGTATATGATTCTTGGGCATCTACCAGCACCAGAGGGGATCAGAAAAGAGCACTCTTTTATTTGGGGATTACAAGATTCAAGATTATTATTACTAGTAATAGTATTTTATTATTTCCAATAATTTGAAGAACTGAGGAGTCGGGACATAATGCCGTTGAGGACCACTGAGAGGCACTGACAGCAGGGATCACCGCTGTTATAATATGATTTTACACAGGACAGAGCAGCTTCGTTTTACCCCTCTGCATTTATCTCTACTAATTTATAGTTAATGGTAGAAGGATGCATGAAAGCTTAACTGATTTTGCTGTGCAGTTACTTTTCATGTAATAGTCTCACAGGTCATATAAGACATTAAGGTATTTCTGGTTAATGTGCCATTTTGTTCAGGTGGTAAGATAAATGTATGAGGAGAGAGCAAAGAGCGGTTTCTGTAGTTGAATCTGAAAAAAAATTATGTAGTTGCAGTATTATAGTAATCTTTGCATTTGGATCTTGCTGATATGGTTGGTGAATGTTTTACAGATGTTGTTTTGAACGTGTTGGCCGACCATTTGACATTTGAAATATCTCGGCATTGCTCTTGTTATGCAGATACTGCTTTCTGGGTGGGTAATTAGTGACAGATCTGTAAGGTTGTGAGTTTTATTTTGTTGAAATGATTGGATAAACTGTAGCCTGTCAATTTTTAAGTAGAGTTGTTTTGGAACTGATTGAGTATAGCAGATAGACTGGATGTTTGGATTTTGGTTTAACCTGCTAGATCAGCTGAAGTGTTGCATTGCATATAACCAATTCCGTCCCTTTCTCTCTTTCGCTCTCTGGAAGCAATTTTGCTGAAGTAAGGCAATTCATTATTATTTTCTAGTAGTCGATCTGTATGTGTGGTTATGATAACTTTGTGGAATATAGTAGATATTATCGGAGTCCTAAAACAAATTCACACAGAACCCTGCCGGTGTGGAACGAACCCCTAATTCCCATTCTTTACAGTACTTATTGGTAAATGTGCTTTTGCCCTGCTTGTTCTGTAAGGAAGCCCAATGAGTTAAGAAGTTGTAGATTTTGTAAAAAAGTGCAGTTTTATGAATTACAGTAGTTGTATTTCGTGACAGCAATTATTGTAAATTGCGCCTTGCTGTAACTGTTTTAGCATCATTATATGACATCAGTACTAAATGAGTGTGATAAGTTACTACTGCACTAAGCCACTTTTTTTTAAATGAAAAGGATTAGCTTATTATTTATCTTTGAGATGACGTCCAGTGGTGTTGTATAGCATTTATCTAACAAAGAAAGTTTTTTTTTCTCAAAACTTTCAAAAATGCATTATAACATCAAGTCAGAAATATCTGGAAACTTTAAAACATTTAAACTTACACAGTGTTCCAAAAACTTCGATTTTCATGCACGAGTCTTGGATTACAAGAGGAAATCAAGAAACAGATCAGTGTAATAATTAAGGCGTTGTTACAAAAAAACAGAAACAAAAAACAAAGATGTTCATTTCAGTGAAATTATATTCTTACTCCCTTCTTGGAAAAGATGATCTAGAATATGTACACATACATTTGTGTTAAGTATTGGTAATTCCACTGGTATCGCATGAATCCTTACTATTCTTCTTAAGAAAAAAAATGTTGCTATTGAAAGTCCAGCCTAAACAGTTTTACAAGCATACAGTACCTATTGCCCTGTCCAGAAAAAAATCAACAACGTAAGTCCTGAATTTAGTTTAGTTTAGTTTATTGTTCTAGGAATTACTACCTTTGAGCCAGAGGCTCTTTTACAAAGGTTCCACGTCAATTAGGTACAGTACAAAAAAGGTTACATAGATAACACAACAATTTGTGCTGTATCAAGAGCGAGAAAACATATACAAATACATATCAAATCATTTGTGCAAAAGGACATGAGATATCAATAATCACATTATTATTACAAGAAAGAGGTCATGCCAGATAAGGAGAAACAAATAGGGAAAAAGTCCAGAACAGAGAGGGTAAGTGAAAGGTGTGGGGAGCAGACAATAGCAGGAGAAAAGGTTTCCCATACATGTCTTTGTCAAATAACGGAACAGGGTGGGTAGTGAGAAAATAGGAGGTTTAATCAGGGCAGTCACAGGAGCTGGAGGTGGCAAGGTGAGAGAACAGCCTTGATTTGAAAATACCTAGAGAGGTGGAGGCGGTAATATGAGTGCTGAGGGCATTTAGCCAGCTGGGGGGCACGATAGGCAAATGATCTTTGTCCCTGAGAAGTTCGGCATCGGGGCATTTGGAGAGGCTGGTGTTCTGTTCTTCTGGTAAAATGGGTGCTAGCGCTTGGGCATAACAGGTCTTAGATGCAAGGTGGAGTGAGGCCCAGAGTGGATTTTTTCGCCATCAGGCAGGTAAGGTACTTTATCCGGTTTGAGAGTTGCAACCAACCTGAGTCAGCATAGAGTTCACATGTGTGGGTACATCGATGTGCACCAGTGAGCAGCCGACAGGCCTTATTTGGGGATGTTGTAATGCGACTAAGTGCTGTAGTAGTGGCAGATCCATATATGACTAAGCCATAGTCAACAACTGAGATGATAGAGGATTGGATGGCAATCCTGTGTGCAGAATGGGTAAGGAGCTGTCGGTTCCAATACAGAATCCCAATTCGCTGATTAATAGTTTTTGCTGTACTATCAATGTGAGTTGCAAAGGTTAGGCCTTGATCAAAGTTGATTCCAAGATATTTGAAGATTGGCACTTGTTCAAGGTATTTCCCAGGTATGTATTAATGGTGAGTGGGACTTGCCGTTTCTTGTTTTGTGGGTTAGAGAAGAGCATGGATTTAGTTTTTGTGGTTTAGAACCAGCTTATGTTCAAGGAACCACATCTCAACTTGAAAAAGCATGCTGAAGGTTGAGAAGTAAGAGGTTCGGATCTTTATGAGTGGCAAGAATCACGGCATCGTTGGCATAGAGGATTATTTGTTCAGGGCAGGATTTGGGGAGGGAGATTAGGAAAAGGCTGAAAAGGAGGGGGCCCAGGATGGATCCCTGGGGAACTCCTGAACGAACCGGTTTTGAGTCTGAGAGAACTCCAGCTACTTTTACAGATTGAGAACGCTGAGCAAGGTAATTTTTTACCCAGCCACCAGGACTCTGCGAGAGCCCTAGGGATAGTAGTTGTTTAATAAGTAGGCCATGGTGTACTGTATCAAATGCCTTGGTCAAGTCAATGTAGACTGCTCCAGTTAGGTTTCCTTTGTCCGTGACATTGTGGATTGCTCCTGAGAATTCAAGTAGGGTAGTCGATGTGCTGTGCCCTTTCCTAAATCCATGCTGCTGAATGCATAGGATGTTGTGCTTTTCCAGGTAGTCTGAAAGTTGGTCCGCCACCAAGCGTTCAAGGGCCTTAGAGAGAGGTGGTAGTATTGCTATCAGGCGATAGTTACCAGGCAGTGACTTATTACCACTTTTGTGCACTGGAGTGACAACTGCAGCCTTCCATTTCCTAGAGAATTGACTGTAGCAGAGGGAGGCTGTAGCATTTGGTTATTTGCTGCTGATGATATTATGCATAAGGTACTGTACCGACGTTTGGTAAAAAAAAATTAAAAAAATACCGTAAATGCTGTGTGTTCTTCCTGTCCAGTATGTTGTTGTAAAGGATTTCTGTGAACCTGCTAAATTGTGAACATATCTGGAGAGTCCCGACACCAGAAGGCTGATACTGAGCAGAATAAACAGAGATGTTTGGTCAATCTTTGCTCTAAGACTGCCCCCAATAAAGCTCTTTGGGGGATTTTGCAAGTTGTTCTATAGCTTTCCAGCCAGGTATCCCAAATCAGTTCCTTCTATCAATGAGGAGCCGTACTGTATTTAAACAATGGGTACTTCGGTTTATTTCTTTTGCCTTTAATCGTATTAGTTTTTACATTTCTTATTTGATTTATTTTTTAAAAGAAGTTCAGTTTGTTAAACCTTTTGAAAATATTAAATGTGTCACGACACTGGTTAGGAGTAAAATGTGATTTGCTGTTGCAGCCTTAATTTTCTGTAAGCAATAATAGGAATGTAGCAGTTGGTTGCTCCTTTACTTGTTTGTCTCATTTTTTAGAACTGTATGTTGGTAATAACATATGTAACAATGTTTTTCATTATTTTTTTTATTGTATTTTTTGTAAACAAATACCTTCTCAGGCAGAGTTATGTTATTCCCCAGTTTATTAACAAACACAAGTTCTTTTATAGCAGTTGCCCTAATGTTAAACATAGGAATAGCAAAACAGTATTCCTCAGGTGATAGAGTAAATTACAATTTTTTTGTTTTCCTTAACTACAGTAAAACATCTAAGAAATATAAATAATGGAATTTTAAAAGTATGAGTGGATATGTTGTAGGTTTGATGTAACAAAACTGTCAAAATGTGAATAATTTACAAGCTGTAGAAAATATCAATAAAAAACCGCTATCACAAACTTGCTTCACTAACAGTGATTTGAAGAAGCACAGGCCTTTGCATAATGGTCAACTGCACAACATTTTTTAGTACTTTACAAATACAGTTTTAAAACTGTGAAAAGAAGATTCACATTAATCTCAGCCTGAATTTCATTTTAACAGCAAAATAATAGGAGGTGACTAGAATAGTGATGTCTGTGCATTGACATTCCATCATGAGTTTAAGCATTACTTTTTTGAGGCATCACATTTTATGAATGAAACAGAACAGAAAAAAAAAATTGTGAAATAGAGATTGATCATGCCACCTCTCTCTCTCTCTCTTTCTGTTTACACATGTGTACATGCAAATACATATATACAAATAAAATATATTTTAAAATGTTTACTGTTTCCATATCTCCCTTTGGTTGAGATGTTTGTGTGTTTGAAAAGGCCCTTTGTGTTACTGCATGACTGGAAAATGTAGTCATCACATGAACAGGGGGTTTAGGGCTTGGCTGTTACTGGAGCATGCTTCAGTTCAGTACTTCACTGCCATTCCTATTACGCAGCTCTGTAACTTCTACACTACCAATGCCAATGTCAGCAAGCAAACATTCGGCATTGACAAATGCTTGTTTTATTTCTTGGACTTTCAGGCACTTCCTGCCTGTGGCTGCTGATTGGTGTGCTCATCCACCTGGACTGAACTGATTGGTTCCCTGGCTCCACTGCTGCTCCTGATTGGTCTCTGTTTCAATCTTATGCTAGATCATAGTCTGCTAGCTAGAAAGATTACTGAGAACTTATCTAATGTTAAATAGTGCCTAGACTGTTAGAGCTAACTGCCTGATTGCTTTTAATTAGGGGTGGGCAGATATAGAATTTGCAATGGATATCAGACCTGGATTTTTTACCTAACTTATCTGATCGGATACGGATATCCATCGGATCCGATTTGGTGCATGAATAAGTAGATGTTACAAAGATGTTACTTGTTCATCCCCACATATTCCCCAATGTTAATAAAATATTGACAGCTGTCAGTATAAAAATATAATTATTTATTTTTGTTTCAAAATTCACAAAGTTGTGCATTGGTTAGGCACTAGAATGTATTCATATTCTGTTTTATGAACAGTAGCATATTTGCTTTCTCAGGGGATAGTCTGGAGCTCCGATCGGTAATAATATCCCCAGCTATACTAAAAACATGTTCGCTTGGCATGCTTGAAGGGAGTAGTGCTAGGTATCTTCTGGCAATGTTGGATAATGTTGGAAAGCATTGTCCTTGTGTTTTCCAGTAAAGTAGTGTTTTGGGGGAGCTTTTTTTCAAGATCAGGCTTTCGGCCAAATGGATTTCAAGCTCCTGATTCCATTGTGGAACCCCATCAATCACTGATACTGCAAAATAAAAACATTTTGTTAGGTGTGATATAGTAAAACAACATCGAATAGTTTTTTTTGTATGCTACAGTTACTTACAGTCTTCTGGGAGTGCATTATTTTGGGAGAAAGAGACCCATAGATCATCAGCTTCTGGGTCTCACTCACTGGCTGTGCGCTCAAGTGTTCATTTAGGCTTTTTCAGTTGCTCCTCAGACTGCTCCACTACAAGCTGTTTCAGGACAGCTTTAGCAAAACTTTTGTCACATTCAGTTCTGAAAAAATGAAGCTTGTATCTTGCATCAAGTACAGCTGCCACGGCAACCTCCTTCATAGACTTGTACAGCAGTAAGTGTTTATCCATTGACAAAAGCAGGGCATTCTTCATAGCTTGCAGCCCTGGTACAGTAATGCCTTCGATAGAATGGTACAACACAGTTGAAGTAGGGATTATATCTGAGGCACAAGCTCAGTCAGCACTAAGCCGCCTAGTTTCGAGTTCAAACGGATGTAGTAAGGTGTAAATGCTTTCGGCTAAACCCCATTGTGTGGTGCTAAATGTGTGTGTCTCACATTCTGCTGCATACACTGTTAAGACTCTGCATTGTTCCAACAGCCTCTCCAACATGTACAACGAGCTGTTCCATCTGGTGGGCACATCTTGAATGAGATGATGTACTGGCAATTTAAGTGTGTTTTGAAGCTCTGTCATTTTTTCAGTAGCTGAAGCTAAATGTTTAAAGTGTCCTACCATTTCCCTTCCCATAGCTAATAAGTCCTCCACAGAGTGCTGTTTCAAGAGACAGAATCGTGAATTATCAGCTGGCATGTGTGAGCTACACAGCCAGCACTTGGGAAATCACTTAGCTTCATAGCTTTTGTAATATTAGGGCCATGTCTCTGATTACCAAGTCTCTCTGATTTGCCTTAATCCCCCAAGAGGCAAGTACTGTTAAAAAGTCCTTAGACAGATTCTCCCCCGTATGTTTGCCTGTTAGGTGCTTCAAGTACAATAGCGCCGATCATCTATTTAGGTCAGCTTCGATCCAGTGTGCTGTTACTAGGAAATAGGATACAGTGGAGCATTCTGTGGTCCAGGTATCTGTGGTAAATGCAAAGGACTGTGCATATGATAAATCCTCTTGCATCTTTGAACTCAATTTATTGTATATTTCTGGTATATTGCCTTCAAAAAATGACTGCTTGAAGGAAGTGTATAACGCTGCTCTAACACTCCCAATAGCTTTTTAAACCCCTCATTCTCAACTACAGAGAAGGGCTGCTCATCCACTGCTATAATCTCTGCCACAGCATTTGTAATTTCAATAGCTCTGGGGTGATCTCTGGAAAGGGGTGTGTACAAGCCAGGCAAGATTCAATTGTCTGTGCCTCCTTTTTAATCTTTTTTGCTGGCGGTTCACATAAATAATCTGCCTGCTTAGCTAACTTGTTTTTGACTTTCTCAGTTTGTAGCTCATCATACTCTGACCGATGCTTATTTCTGAGATGGTTTAGTAGCCCAGAAGTTCCAAAAGACTTTACTGAGGACCCCCTACTAATTACTGTTGGTGTACGGCATAGGCTGTATTTGGGTTTTGAATCAGTTTCATTAATGACAGTAAAATAAGTCCATACCATGCTTTTGTGAGCCATGACAGACTGAGGCAGGTCCGAGTGAAAGACTGAGGTAGATTTTGGAATCTCAGTAGCTTTATAGCCACAAGTCGACCAGCACAGCACCGCTTGATGAACTTGAAATGAATGAAGCACGGGTGAATTCAATGCTTGCAGTTAAGTTAAATATAAATCCACTTCACACCTACTTAACAGGGGAGCAACCAACAGCAAACAGATTGCTAACAGATTACTAACAGCCTAACAGGGTAGCGAATGCCAGCTGCTCAATTACATAAATTAGGGAAATTAGATAAATGAAGAGTATTTTTTGAATGGTATTGATCTGCAGAGTGGCACATTGCATTCTTTGGCTATAACAAGCAAGTATCCATGGATGATGTTTACAATATCTGAACGGAATGGTTTCATTGGGAATGGCCAAAATCCAATCGGATTCATTTATCGGATAGGATATCTGCCCATCCCTACTTTTAATTATTCAGAAATTGCTGTTTCAATTTACCCTGTTCTCTGTTTAAAGCTAGCTGGGCTTGCGGCAGCCACTCAGTGAAAATTTAACTGCTAGTGCTATATTTGTTGAATTTGTCTTGCTTTCTGACTGCTGGCAGCCACCCGGCAACTCTATCTCAAACTTCCTTTCTACTAGCTCTTTTTTCTACCTCTAATTGAACTGGCCCACCGACAGCAGCTTCAACGCACACAGCCTGTCTTGTCTCTGCTTTGGCTGGTTCAGTCCTCTATCCCTACAACCTGCCTGAGCCTGAGCCTTTCCTCTTCTCTCCTTACCATCTTCCCAACTAGTCAAGCTTCAGCACATGGAAAGTGGTGCTGCCCAAAACCCAGCCCCTTTCCTAATCCCCTCCCTGCACTTCTCCTACAGACCTCCCATCCACTTAGCCTAATCCTTCTTTTGTTCTGTAATCCCTAGACCCCAGCTGGCTGTCTGCCATCAGCCCATGCCCATCTACTTCCAGCCCACTCTTTGCTACCAGCTATTTATTTCTCACTTTTCTTCCTTCCCTCTCCAAATCTATGCTACCAACTCCAAGAAGCTGACCGGGTGCTCCTGTAGTGTGGCTGCCCTCAGCATCTGCCACTGCCTCCCGCCAGCTCACAGGGAAGCCCTGATTTGGCTACCCTGGCCAAGGACTTCTATTCTATTGTTCCCGCCGGCACTGTGCACTGGCTTTCCACCCACCTGCCCTATCTGAACTGTCTCTTATATAGTGTCCTGTGATCACATGACTCATGGTGAAATATACTAAATGCCTGCTTTCTCATCTGCTCCTTATACAGACCTACCGCTAGAGCGAATCTGGCAGATTGAACGCAATTGCTACTAGTGAACGGTACTAAGATCCTCAAGAGTGACAAAATCTCTTACTAGCCTGTGAACAAATTCTTTTATTAGCTTGTGAATGAACCCGCACTGGGACCTGCAATGACACCCTAGAACCCTGGGATACTTTTGTGCCTTGTCATACTCACACTGATATCTACTACAAAGCACCCAAGCTGCCACCTGTCACCCGTATGACCCCACAGGTGACAGTTCTGAATGCATATAGCTCAATCACTTCTCTCGACCTGTGGACAAGCTTATGCTCTTCCCATGAGCACCCCTGGCCATGCCTCCAGGACTATCAATTTAAAGATCCCTCCTTGGTTCTGCATATCTCTGGATTCTCTGCTCTCTACAGCTCCTCTAAAATACTTGTATCCAGCAAAAGACACTATAAAGAAGCTATAAACTCCTACTGAACCTCATTGCTTGCTTGCTACTACTATTACTACTACTATACACCCCAACCCTGGCCCGCTTCACACTCAGAATAGGCCACCACAAAAAACAACAGGACTCACACTGGCTGCCATAAACTTCGGCAGCCTGCTACCCAAATTGGACAACCAGAGAGCATGGGTAACCAAACACAACCCAACATCCTCTCGGTTGTGGAAACATGGCTATCACCTAAGCTATTGGACTCTGCCACCAAGCTGCCTGGCTACACCCTTTTCAGGGAGGACTGAATCTCAAAAAAAGGTGGGATTTGTATAGTCTACATAAAGAACTCTCTTCAGGGACCTATCCTTCCCCTTCTCCTACCCAACCTCAGTGCCAACCTTCAAATCCTGCCCACCAAACTCCTGCGGGGTGCTTACAAGCCACTTACAATCCTCACAGGTTACATTCCACCCAAAACAACAATGTCAGGAGCTAGTGACCTAATGGACTTTTTCTGCACACTGAGCCTAAACTCTGAGATTATACTACTTGGGGAATTCAACATCAATTGGCCCTCCCCTGCTGCTGCCACTGTTAAAGATACACTAGCTGCTATCCATTTTTCCCAAATGGTGGCAACCCCAACTAGGGTCAACTACAAAATGGATACTAGCACATTACTGGACTGGATTCTTTCCAACCAACCCGCTCATATCACCAGCTCCATCGTCCTCCCTGACTCTCTGATCGATCACTCCCCCATGATTTGCACTTGGCAAAACAACTATAGCAAGCCCCCACCCAGATCCATAACCAACCATGTACATCTCAAAGGGCACCTGTCTCAACTGAAAATGGACCTAAACCACCTAGACTGGTTGGAACTACATGAAATGGACAATGTAGACATTGCCTACAACTACTTCATCATGAAATTCATTGCCACCTGTGATAAGCATACCCCCTCAAAAACAAGAAAAAACAAAGATTTCTGCAACCCCTGGATAATGCCAGCCCTTCTGCTTCAACTCAGTGCTTGAGACCAACTCTGGCTGAAGGCACGAGCATATGGTACAACTGCCAATATCCAACAATCCAAAAAAGCTAGAAGTGAGTGTACAAAGGCTATCTGCCTTGCCAAATGCTCGTACTATAAAGAAGCCCTCTCCAACTGTTGGAACTGCAGCAAGTCCTCCTGGGCCAACCTCAGCAATGTAACTGGCAAGGATCCTAAACTAACACCCCCCATGCTCCTGGTCAATGATGTACCCCACCCCCCGTGGAACCACACCAAATAGTGAACTACCTAAATAATGCTTTCACGGACTTAAGTGGAGTTCTCCTGGCAGATGACTTAAATCCCCCTGCCCAGAAATACCTAAATAGTGAACAATCCCCGGCTGGGAACCATCCACTATTTCACTTTAAAGAAGTTACCACCTCTGAGGCTAGAAAATACCTGGAGAAAGTACTAGGCAAATCAAGGCACAGCGGAGACACCCAGGACCTTAAATTTGTTGAACTGGCACTTAAAGAACTCCTAAGCCTCCTGACCTCTATAATCAACCTGTTCCTCTGCCACTCTCAATTCCCTCAACTTTGGAAATCAGCCACTGTAATGCCAGTCCACAAAAGTGGTGACTGGGCTGTAGAGAACAACTATGGACTGATCTTCATACTCCTGTCACTCTCCAAAGCACTTGAACAGATTGTGGCAGATCAGCTCATGGAATAACTGGACATGCATCTACTTCTATGCCCTGCTGGAATTTACTGGATATATCCACCAAGCCCTGGATCAAGGACAGCTAGTTGGGGCTACATTCATTGACCTATCAAAAGCTTTTGATATGGTTCACCACACACTCCTCCTCAAACAGCTAGCTGGCACCAGTCTCTCTCCTGATATAGTTCTATGGTTCAGCAGCTATCTCAGCAATCGCTCTCAGTGGGTCAAGACTGGGGACATTGTCTCTGATAGCAGACCAGTCAACTTGGGGTCCCCAAGGGGTCAAGACTGGGGCCCTTCATGTTCAGTATCTTCCTAAAATAAACTTCCAGGCTCCTGCATCAGTTGTATGCTATTGTACACTTACAACACAGTTATTTTCACTTACAACTCCAGCCTTGAGCTACTACAAAATGATCTCCAGCAAGGATTCACCACTGCTGAAATGTGGTTTAAGGGGCACAGACTAGTCCTTAACTATAAGAAAACAAAGACAATTATCTACTCTAGCAACCTTAGCAAAACAAGATCTTCCCACTATCCATCTTGTATGACAGTGGCGATGTGCTGGACCTCATGCAACACTTCAAGTACCTGGGAATAGCATTTGACTCCACCCTGTCCTGTGCCTAGCACACAGATAACATAGCTAAGGCCATCAATTCCAGAATTGGCATATTGTACCACCACAAGCATAGCCTTACTAATTAAGCACTAAACTTGGCCATTACCAGCTCAGTTGTCACCCTTGTTGACTATGGCCTGGCCGTATATGGGTCTGCAATGGACTCTGCTATTCAACACATCTCCCTAGCTCTAAATAAGGCCTGCTGACTCCTCATAGGTGCTGCAAGACTCACGCACACCTGTGAGCTCTACACCCGAGCAGGATGGCTCCAACTGAAGAACAAAATTAAGTACCAAACTTGCCTACTAGCCAAAAAAACACACTAAATCTGATGCCACAAGGAGCCCAGAACTTGTTCATATGCCATGTGAGTGCTAGGCTGACCAGAAGCACCCACAGCCAAATATTCAGTGAACCAAGATGCTGCACTGCACAGGCTCAATGTGCATTCTACTACTGCGCACCACACTGGACCAATGCCCTACCATCAGCCATCTCTGGTATCACAACCATTGCAGCATTCAAGCTTAAACTCAGGCTGCAGTGCAACACTGAAAACAACTGTGACCGCTGTGGCCAACCATAATGGTATCCACAATTTACCTATGACTGGGACACCAAAAGCCATAACACTTAGTGGTACCTCTTGTCCCAAGGGGCACCTACCTACCCAGCACTCCAATGGTCCCCCCATCTGCCCACCTTCCCTCCCCGCAGGGCACCCCCCTACTCTCCCCTCACCCCCTCTATGTTCAGCTTTGTTCTGTTACCTCCACTGTCTGCAATCTCCTCTAAGTCTGTTCTAACCCACTTATGCAGGCATACATTGTACAATGCCGTAGCTGTGACTGTTATACTCACTGTTTCTTTTCGCTCCCAAGTATGTCTAACTCACTGATGCAGGCATCCAATGTACAATGCTATAGCTGTATCTAAATGTGTAAATCACTTGCATATTGTTGTACCACCACTGTAAATGCATTTTTTGTTTAGTACCATGTCAGTTAACGCATTGTTTCGTATCTACACTATTTTATGTAAACTGACATGGAACCTACAAAAGAGCATCTGCTCACAGAAGTTTCTCCTAGACCTTAATAAATAAAAAAATAAATTCTTTGCAACTGATCTAATGGGGACCCCACCCACAGTGGATGATTTTGTCTTTAATATCCTTCAGGTAATACAGTGACGTCTCTGAGCTCATTCAATCCAAGGCCTTTCATGAACAGAGACGGAAAGCTGTGGGGAAAACTACATACAGTTGGTACACTGAGGTTTTATAGTGTGTATTGTAGTATACATACATTAATTGAAGCCCATCGGTTTCATTTATTTGATTTTTGTTGAGTGAGAAAGGGGGGCTAGACAATACTGTTTATTTCCAACCTTGCCATGGAGGCGGGGCATGGGCAAATGCAAACCAACAGAAATTAAACCAGATAAAGCTTTTGGTGGCATTTTAGTGAATGGGGAAAATTTAGTCAGGGCACTGGGCAAATTCCCCCTACTCTTCTTGTGAAGTGCCATGAGATCTTTAACATCCACTAGATAAGGCAGACTGGACTTTGGTTTAATGTCGTAACTGAAATATTACATTTTATTTAATGTGTGATCTAAGCTCATATGTGAACCCAGGCTTCCAGCAGCATAAGAGCTGGTGGTTTAGCCTTTGGGCCTGTCACTGTTCAAAATGCGGTCAAATGTCAATTTCAGCACCACATGATTGCAGTTAGAAGCCTATCACTCATTAATCTGCTCTTCTGCTAAAACTGGATATTATTAATAGCAGGACAGTATCGTAGCCTTCCTGCTGCGTGTTTGCTTCAGGGTAAGTTTTGCTAAAACAGGAACAAGTCCTTCCGTAAAACATTAACAGCACTAGATGCTGGTGTTAGCCTGTTGCTGTAGAGATGCAGTAAACACCCTCTGGAGAAGTATGTGGTGCACATAAAGTGTTTTTTGCTACAGTATCGAAGCACAGTGATCATCTGTTTGGGAACATTAAATAGGTAAGTCTAATAAATTCTTTCAGTTCACATTAAAAGTCTGTTTTGCTGTGTTTGATTAGGTATTACTTCCCTACAGTACCTTTAACAGTTGACTTTGGCTAGCCCTACTTGGAATGATCTTAAGATCAGCATAGCCTGCCTTACTCTGAATGATCTTAAGATCAATGTAACATGCAATGAATATCACTCTAGGTGCAATACTACTATATATTTCACTAGGGAATTTGAGGCAACATGGTTTAGTGGCTAGAGTACAGCACTAGGGACCATGAGAGGAGAGAAACCCCGGTTCAAATCCTTCCAGAACCACCTACATGCTGCGTGACCTTGAGCTATAATTAAGTCTCTTGGTGCTTACTTCCCTCCATGCTGTGAAATGGGGTAAATCCAGGACTTCACTGAAAATGAGACAATACATTACTGATGGGCTACCCTGGCTAAATAAATGGTAGAAAAAAAATGTTTAAGCAATATAGGGAAATAAGTGTTTGGATATAGAACTGAAAACATATCACTTTAAAAATTAAACAGTAGTGGAAAATATAAATATTCTACCTTGGCTTTTTCAGATTTTTTCAGAAAAACTAACTGAAAGAATCACATCAAACCTGATAGAAGCCCAGTTCAACAAGACTAGTTTGGCTGTCCAGAATAATCATGTAATACAGCAGTGCAACCTCCCCTGCTAGAAAAATGGTTAGTGTTTTCTGTGTGAAATACATTATATACATCAAGGTATGCCATTCATTTTTAAAACTGATTGAGTATAGGCAAGGCAAGGCAAATTTTATTTATATAGCACCCTATCCAAGGGCTCATATGCCTTACAGTAAAAACAATGCTTCCCAAAATCAAAATTCTAAATAAAACTAAAACCTTTTTCAAGCAGAAAGTTTTTAAGGAGGCTTTAAAGGCCTCCACTGAGCTGACTACGCGTATATAACATGGAAGAGAATTCCACAGTGCTGGTGCAGCAGTACCAAAAGCTCTGTCGCCCGATCTCTTGAGGCGAGAAGAAGGTACCACAAGCAATTTAGCCTCGTCGAACGTTCTTTTTTGGGAGAAAAGTAAGTTGTCTGTAAGAGTTAGAGTTGCTGACTGTGGTAGATTGGGAAATGTGTCCTATAATTTAACAGTCTGTTTAGTTTACATGCACGAATGCACGTTTCACCTGAACAGAAATCATTCTCATATATTAGTGCTGTATAGCATCTTGCATTTTGTATTTATTCATTTTGTACATGACTTCATCATTGTCTTATTGATTTTGACATTATTGTCCCAAATTTATTGTTCATTCCTTACTTTGTACCCCCTTGATCCCTCTCCCTTGGGTGGCTCAAGCAAACTTGTTTTGCCTGGGTACCTTTCCAGGTTACCAATTTTCAAATAAAAATAGACAGACAGACATGTATAGTTAGGGCTAAGTTAGTGTTTGTGTCTAAACCCCTGCTTTTACTACCTAATAGCTTGGCCATCCAATGACCTTAGACTGTTGAAAATTGGTGTGCATCCAATCTTAGAAGCTAATTGCATGCCAAATTTCAAAATGATAGGTCCAGTAATTTCAGTGCTATTAAGTGTTGAAATTAAGTAAAAATATACAAAATTAAGACTTTATTTGCACAAGGGCAATATAGAACCTAGAGCAATTTAAAATCTGAAACTTTTAGATAAGTTAGATATTGGGTCAGAATAGGGCCTATGTCTGGTTTCAAAATAGAAAAGAACCAAATCAAAAAATCTGCAACATGGAGCAGGCTATGGCAAATAAAAAAATGAAAAATGTGACAAAATGCAAGCTCTTTTTAAATTTGTGATTGACTGACTAGGACACGACCATGAATGAAAGCAGGCTTGTATTTGTTCAGTGCCACCTATCTGTTCAGTCCTTGTGTCGGATCCCCTCCCCATCTCTTTTGACCTGATTTTATTTATATATGTGTGTGTATATGTATATACGTATATATGTGTGTGTGTGTGTGTGTGTGTGTGTGTGTGTATATATATATATATATATATATATGTATGTGTATATGTGTGTGTGTGTATATATATATATATATATATGTGTGTGTATATATATATGTGTGTGTATATATATATATATATATACACACACACACATATAGTATATCAGTTTAAATGCCCATTTTTTACAGTGGGACTTCCTGTGATGTACCTAGATGTATATAGATGTATGGTGCCTTGTATCACTATTTACTGTATCACCAGTCCCTTGATTGGCACCCCATGCGCTATACTCAGAGAGGGTCACACACCCCAGTCTGGACCAATGTGCATCAAAGTATGCTAGTGTGTGGAAGGGGGTGAGGTTGCAATGCAAATGGCATGCGGTGTCTTGTACATACAGAAGTATGGTGACCCTGGGGCACTGGGTCCAGCACTTTAACACCACCTCTAAATAAGAACTGTTAGGACGTGTGGGGTAGTACATTGGAGAGCACAGATGTCAAGGGAATGAGACTGACATGGGACCAGTGCACAAACTGGATGTGCTGATGAGAATGTGGCCAGAGAGAGAGGAACCACTGGAATACCAGGCACAATTTTAAACTGTGATTTGGGCTGGGGGACTACTGGACTGCCAGAGAGAATGTTGTGTGACACATGCACTTGAGGGTTGTTAGAGGGCCAGAAGCAGCTTGAAAGTACAGGGTGGGGGAGGTAGTAGCATAGATAGTAGTACCCCACAAATACAGTATGCACAGTGCATCTCTGTTACAGTGTTACAGTGATTTGCACACAGAAGAAGCTGGATTGCTAAATTTTTATTTTTTTTTTATCTGTGTTGGAGTAAGATTTCTGTCCCCTCATAGACTGCTACTTCTCAGAGATGTTTGGTAATGGAAAAAAAGGCAAGCACACCAGCTTCAGTGATTTTTACATGCATAATTGCACAATGGCAACAGTGGCAGAGCTAGAGGGGGGCGGTTGCCCTTTCTGGCTGTTCCAGTGTGAGTAGTGGTGCCCCACCACCATCTTTATTCACTATTTATTGCCCATTGTGGAGCCCACGATTGACTGAATGCCCCCCCCCATCTCCCAAACACTCCCAAACCTGGCTCCACCACTGAGAAGCCAGATAAAGGGCGATCTAAGTGCCAACTACAGTGCAAAAATCCTGTGAGTGCTAAAATTAGCCATGGACTAGGGAACAATCCATTATGTATCAGTGTATGAACACTCCTTCTTCAGGGGGCCAACTTAGTCTGCAGATATCACAGCAGCACTTCTCAGAGATGCACTCTTGTGTATGTGCCAATACTATGCTTTTTTTTTTTATCCATTTTCTGGTGCATAAAACTTCATTTGAGAATTGTGTATGAGGGCTTTCACTGTACATGGTCAAGAAAATATGCATATAAAACATTGTTCTTTTAGACCATTGACCTTTCTATTCATGATCAAAGAAAAAATAAAACATATTTAAATAATAGTGCATTCTCAGTAGAAATACCTATGGTAAGAAATCATTCCATAAATGTTATTTTGAAAATGCATCACTTTAATTTTAATGACAGAGATAAATTACAATAGACTGTTGTTCTTCAAGTTTGAATTCAACAGTATTGCCTTGAGAGTAAAATACAGGCTGTACATTTTCAAAACTAGCAGATGAAGACTTAGTCACCACCCCTTAAATAGAGTTTTCAGTTTCCTGTCAAATCTGTCAAATGTACAGTTGGCACCAGCAGGACTAGTTAGTCAAAATGTCTGCAAAATCCAAGTTTTGGGACTTTCTATGTTTTTATTAATAAAGACATTTTCATTAAAACAAGATCTTTTGCACTTACAGTGCATTAGTTCACATTGCTTATACATGCCATGAAGTCATAATTCACTGTTTATGACATAACCCGTTGTCATAGAAATGTATCCTGAGCTCACAAGCAGAGAATGGATGATGTCTAATGAGCAATTAGTGTGCTCTCATTTAAATGGTGTAAACAACAATGGAATGCCATTAAATTCAGTTTTTTTTTTTAATGGCGGGAGATGTTATGAGAGTTGAGTCCTGCGTATGTAAACTGGGACTTTTTTTTCAAGAAATTGGTGAATCACTTTAAGTAGTGTTAGTATCAGGTATCTTATCACTGTAACCTCCTTATGTGATATGAGCAAATGCAGATGTGTCAGTAAATTAACTCTTAATGTGATTATTTACAGGTACCCAATTAAGCTTTTATAGCTGGGGCAGCAATGTTAGCAGAAGGCTTTATCACTGCGATAGGATATAAGGAAAGGAAGTACAAGGGCAATGGTATCAGTCACAGATGCGCGGAAAGCAATAATGGTATCAAAAAACAAGACCACTGGCAAGAACAGCTCAGAAAAGACCCTGATTCTATAGAACATCCGAAAATGAAAACTTATGTTAAGGAACATAATGACCAAAACAAGACAGCTATAAAAGGACATGTGTCAGAAATTGAGGAACAGCCATATATGATAATGTTTAAAGAAGAAGCATCTAATAGAGAACCTGGTACACTGCCTACAATGACCTTCACCAAACCTATATCTGTAGCCGTGCCTATACCTATTACTTACAGAGACAGTGAAATGTCACTGGACATGTACCGTTCCGGGTCATGCACAAGCATTTACAAAAACTACCCTGACTTACAGATTGGAGGGGACAATGTAGGGGATATTAATTCATCAAGTTCTGCTTTTCTAATGGACTTGGAATGCGACACTTGTGATGGCCCTTTATTGCTCTCCATAGACATCCCTTTGGGTCAGTCCCCCGCTTGTTAAATCTCATGAGAAATCCATCACCACAGTCTTTGTGAATAACGATGAAGCCAAATACAAAAGCATCACGCTACCAAAACTTCCACTTTCTAACTCCATGATTAATAACTACATGGAAAAGAAAATGATGGAACTCTATAAACAGTACCTTGAAGACACCATGACTAAATGTGCATCTCCAGTGAACCTGCTGTCTTCTAGTTTTCTTATGAACAGTATTGAAGAACTCAGTCTGCAGCTGTCACAGGAACACAATATGAACACAAGCAAAGCACGAGAAATGGTCCTAACCTGCCTCCTTAGTGTTGCCAGTGGAAACAGTTCTGAAATAAGCACTCCAAATTTACAGATATCTGGACTCGAAGCAAAGAAGAATTCTGATGCTTCTAAGAAAACTAAATCAATGATGCACAATGCCTTATAAAGGAAATGGAACTGATATGTTGTTGTTCTCATAATGGTTGGACATTATTTTCATATCCAACAAGACTGCAAAGTGGATTGAGTGGGATGTGAATCAATTAAGTCCATAGGACAAGGTTTTGGTACACAATAAACTAAATTATTTGCTGGTATCTTACAGGAAAAAAAAAACACACTCTTATCTGTTTGTGTTATAATATCAAATAAACAAAATTATTTGCTGGTATTTTAAAGTAAATAAAAAAACAACCAAACAAAAAAATAGGAACACTGTTATCTGCTTGTTGTTAAAATATCAAATTAGATGAAAAAAAATGTTCCTCAAAATGTCACCTCAAAATGGCTTAATCCAGGTTTTCATGAGATAATAAATATCCTTAAAATATGCAGATGCTGAATAATGTTGAGTGCACCATTATGTAGAGAGTAATACATGGGTGGGTGTGAGTAACCAGAATTTCACACACCCGAGTTGGGAAGCATGAGGGGTTTATAAAAGTATCTTGCACCAAGGGTGTGTGTAAAATTCTGGTTTACATGCCCCTTGTCTTGTATTTTTATCCTTACTAGTGAGCATTTTTAATTACTGTGGAAGCTGTGTGATGAGTATTCATGCTGCTCACAGCACAAACTTGATTGATAATGAACAGTTACAAGCTCTCAGTTGTAATGCACAGTTACAACCGGGGGGTTGTAATGCATTTTAACAAACTGGTTATCTGAGAATTATAGATGCTCATGAGTACACTAGTAATTATGCCATGTTTATTCACAGTAATTATCACTAAAGTTAAGAGGATGTTGCAAGTCAGAAGCAGAATCACTAGTCTATGTGTGGGACAAACACTACCTTGTCGCACAAGGGACTAGAATACCAGTTGCCATGGAACTTGTGGCAAAATTGTCACAAGCTCCAGTATAACTTAATGATACTGTATAACACTTAAGCTTTTATATGGTGGTTGTAAGGACCTTTGGTCTGCTCTAAAATGTATGACAAATAGGTTGACTCAGCAACTCTTTATGCAATGGAAATTTGGGTAACAAAATTGATCAAGACATCAATCTACATTAAATAGCTATTGCTGTAGATTTATTAAGTCATCCAGACTTTATACCCTCTTGTGCAGTTTGAGCTAGGTTAGGCTTGTACCTGTACGTCTTGGACACCATGGTACAAATTAGCATGGTTTCATATTACATTAAAATACAAGCTTTCCCAGTTAATCTTCCCCTCATTTGCATGATGGAAGCTTTGAATCTGTGAGGCTTTTCAACTTGCTGGCCTAGGTTGTTAGAAAGCAAAACTATTCTTTGTGTGTCTAGTGGAATGGCTGAGTGGGGGATTACATTTAAGTTTTAATGATATGGTGTGGATGTCTCATGGCTCAAAAATAAACTGAAACAAAGATTAAGGGGCAAGTGATTGTAGAATAAAATAACATTAACATTTAGGCACACATGCTGTGTGTGACTGTTACAGAGTACAAGTAATGCTGAATTTGAATCACACCTCCATCTTATACAAGTCCACAAGAATAGGAGAGTTTTTACTGCCCTCCATTTTGAACCTGCAATTCAGCAGTTAAAAGAAGCAGAATCCTAGCAATTTCTTATCAAGAGATGGTAAGTCACTGTGGCTGAAAAAAAACCCAAGGCAACTCTCCACTTATTATTCTGTTTCTCACACAGATCTTAGAGCTGAATTCCTTGGAAACTTAATTAGCAAAGTTGAAGCAAGGAAGGCAGTATAGTCTAAAAGACATAACAGCACTATTTTGTGAACCTAGAGACCCAGCAGACCTGGGTTTGAATCCAACTGCCTACATATACATATATATATAATACATATATATATATATTGCATTTTTTTGATATCAGATGACTATTTTGTCATTCCTTCATCAGACAAAATTGTGTCAATGGCTATAGGGAAAAAATTAAAAACTTAAGCACTCTGAGTTGTATGCAAGGAAAAGAAAAGATTAATAGATTCCAATTAGGGTTGCCACCTTTGGATGGGGCAAAAACCGGATCCTAAGCTCCACCCCTAGCCCCACCCCTTTTCATGACTCATCATGCATTGTTCCTCCTAGAAGACCATTTGTTATATCAATAAAAGACAACACTTAAAGCAGCAGTTCAACAAATATACAGTACTGTGCCTGTTAAAGTTACTTTCCTAGGTTTTTCCTAGTTTTTATTTACTTAAGTATTTATTTTATAGACATTAGTTTACCAAATAAACATACAGAGATAAAATAAATATTATTTACAGATGTGATCTGGGGGAGACAAAGGAAATACTGTAAATAGCATGCAACATTATACATGGTATATAATAATACATAAGAAATTGTTTCCTGTAATGTGTACTTTATTTCTTTTTCTGGCTCCATTTCCTTTTCATGTCCACAGTACTGCTTCGAAGCCAAAGAAGTAACCATATTTTTTCTTAAGGAAAAAAAAAATTGAAAACATTTTAAAATGCCTAAATTCTGTTGGAGATTAAACTGTTTACCAGCAAATGAAAGTGGCAGACAACTGGCTCTGTTACTGTTACAAAAGGTGGGGGCAGCTGTGCTGCTCTGCCACTTTAAGATGCAGTGGAAAAAGATTAGGGTAAGTAAGTGCTAATGGTGTTAATGGCCATACTTTACACCTCACAGGCTGACTGCTTTCACAAACAAAGGGCTATACTGGACATGCAGCTGAAACAATGAATAATATGGCAACATTTGTTTCAAAAGTATGTGAGCACTCAAAATGGCTCAAAAACCTGACCAGCACAGAGCAAAACCGGATTACCTGATAGGGACCCTGAAAACCTGGTTACCAGGTAAAAAACCTGACAGGTGGCAACCCCAATTCCAATTTGTCTGCATGTATTTCTCTCCATAGGTATTTATGTAAATGTATGACAATTTTAATATAACTATTATATCTGGTTGTATTGTGTTTATGATTGTGTGCTTTTGATCATTATTTTGTAATGACTGTTTATGTGTCAAACAATAAAGAGAACTGAACTAGACTATTTGGGCCTTTTTTTCAGTTTGCTTATGTGCCCATTGCTGGCAGTTCGGTGGCAGATATACTAGCTCAATCCAGCCCCCATTGCTCCCAGGGATCTTCATAGGGTTCGGCAGTGGGTTTTTCTTCAACTTTGGTTCCTCCCCAATCCCTACATTTGAGGATGCTGGCACAAGAACTGTTATGTCCAGGCTGACGATGTGTTGACACACATCATAGTCAAGTGCTTAATGGTGTCCTCCCCTCCTGACACCACGATCCATGCTCCACTGCCCGTGCATCCACAGGCAGCAGGTATGACCATCAGGAGACCCCTGTCCCCCCTGAAGGAGGAGAGTGTCCTTTTGGGACACTCAATTCTCCCCCCCCCCCCAGCTGGCCCTGACCATCCAGGCTTCTTTTGTGATCTAATCATTAATAAATTGTGCTGCACAATTCTTACACAGTTGTGGTGGATTTGATTTGGAGAAACTGCCATTGTCTGCTGCCTGCGCAGCCATTTCATAATAATTAACAAACAAGATGCTAGCTCTGAGTCACTCCAGGATTGCACAAATTGTGTTATGATAGCCTACTTAAAACAGGAAATCAACCTTATTAAAGCTGAGCTTCAAAAGTAGGATATTAGGGATTTACCTGTTGTAATAGCCATTTTGAAGCAAGGTTTAAAACTGCCACTGCTGATAAAAATAAATATGGTTGTCAAGATAATAAAGCAGCTTTAATTTTCCCAACTCTATTTTTTTTAACAAAAAACATGTTTGTTGAAAAACAGGGGCATCAGTTTACAATATTTACCAATGTCTTTCAGTTCTGCAGTGCAGCTTGTGCCCAAGTTGGATCTAGAGGGAGAAATGGACCTTAATCCTCTGTGTGGCAGTCCAACTGGCTCTACCCACTGTGTCCCCCACCCCGCTAGTGACAAGTACTCTTCGCAATGAGTGATATTTGTAATTGTTACAATTTGATGAATTCTGTCATTCTTTGCATTAAGATAAGAAAACTAACAATATCAAATTATTTGGATGAACATTTAATGTTTCAAACGCTCTTCATAATGACCCTTTTTTGGCCTCATTGGAAATGGGCTGGCAGTCTGGCTTAGAGATTAGAAGACAGAGCTATGAATGAGCTTGGTGCATCCAGCAGACCTGGGTTTGATTCCCACAATCTCCACAGCACTTGCATACTATGGACCCTGAGTGAGTCACTTAACCTCCCCAGTGCTCCCAGGTCATCCCTGAAAGCAGGTCTTGTGCCAAGTGGGTCTTACCTGATTACCAAAGAATAAAACAACATTTTGTCTTGTACATGAGAACCACAGTAGTCAATTGCACAGGAATGCCATGTTGGTGGAACATTATGCCATATATAAAGCTTCTCTGATAGTCACAGCAAAGAGATACTCTAAGGTTAAGCCCTGTAAACTGACTGACAACAGACTTTATAAACCTGGGCTCACTATGTTGGGGGAGGGGAGGGGGGTGACAGATGAGCCAACCGTGATGGTTAACCACATGGCTAGTAGCCTGAGCTCCCATGGAGTACCTATTGGGTTGCAGTACAGTAGAATAACACATTTATCTCCACTAGTGAGTGGTAAGACCCCTAACTCACGAGTGGCAAATCCACAAGTTAGTTATGAAGGTCTTATCATTCCTGTGGAGATAAATGTGTTGTTCTGCTTCAACCAATTATGCATTTGATATATACTGTAACATCTGTAATGCTTTCACTAGTGCCTTACCTTATTTTAGCTTAAAACTGCCTTTCCATTGTAAGTTCTCTATCTGGCCCACTGTCTTCTGTGTTCTATTACCAGATTCCAAGTGGAAATAACATGTTCTAAGTTAAATAAATTGTGTTCTAAGTGAAATAAATGGTGTTCTAAGTGAAAATAAATATCCAAAAATAACATGGTTTATTTCCCCAATTTATTCACCAATAGTGTGGTGTATAAAATCTCGTGCTGATTAGGCCAACCCTGTGTAACAGGCTGCCGTAATCCTCAGTGGAGGCCATTAAGAGGGTCTTGAAGTCTTTTCTTTTTCAGGAGGATTTCTGTACTGCTTAGTAATCTCCCTGTTTTACTGCCACCTCTTTCTTTCTTTTTTGGGGTTTATTGCAATATTTGCACATACATTTATAACTCTAATTAATGTTTTTTATTGTTTATATTATTTTAAATATTTATGCTTATTGTTTTTATGTTGTAAGGTGCTCTGAGCCCCAGAATGGATGCTTGAGAAATAAAACTTTACTACTACTGCTATATCCAGACTATGCAGAGATGTGAATTGCATCCTGAACATATGGACCCCAAGTCCCTGAATTGGTCAGTCAGGCTACTGGCCCCACTGGTCATTAATGGAGTTGCAGTTTTTGACTTCAAATCTGATCCCATCTGTGGGGCCAGTAACTCCCCATGTTAACACGTGTGCAGCTGGATTTACACATTTGCATGTGCTGTCATCACCACCTGGGTGCCTAACCCTGTGATGTGATGGGCCATTACCAATATTGCCCTTATGCATTCAGGTACAAACTTGTGGTTGAAACAGGCTGCTTTGACCCGGGAACCCAACACGTGGAAACAAGGCCCAAGTTGTTTCCATTCTTTTGATATTTTCATTTAATTTCATTTTTAATTTTTTATTCTTGTGAGTCTGATGAGCATACATGTTTCACAGATGACAAGTCACAATGCATAAAACAGTAACAAGAACAATATTTATACCAGACTAAAATATAGCCAACAGTGCAAAACAATCTAGAGATTCTACAGGTCATATTTTTATATGAGTGTGTGTGTGTGTGGTTGGGAGGGGTGGAGAGTTGGCAGGCAACAAGCTGATTATAGAAAACACAAACACACTACAAATGGGTTTCCCAAAAGTCTTCCTTGGGTGTGCCTAAATGCCCACTGCCAGGCTGGTGTCCTGTGTCCTAGCAGGTTTAAAAGTGTTTGCATGTGAGCTCCCAGTTAGCCTCTGTGCCTGTCTCTTTAAAAGCTGACTATCTTGTAGTTTATAATTAATCAGGGTAGGGGCCGAGTGTTTCTAGGCTCGAGTCCTACCCAGGCTACAGTACAGCCGCTTCATTCTGCCATCACCAATTGCACAGAGGGAGCCCTACTAGACTCTGTGATTGTTTGCTAATTATCTGTTTTAATAATAACAATAATGTAGTTTGTCTAACCTGTCTTCCTTTGCAGCATGGACATTTCTGTTATGTACCACCATCTTGGTTCTGGACTGCCAATCTGCACCAATCAGTACCTTTGGGGGCTCTAAAATGGAACCTGCCCCCAGGGGTCTTGTGGGAGTGAATCTCTGTAGGAATTGTAGTTTTTACATTTTGGCACCTAAATGGCACTGGAGGGAGAGCCCTTGCTTTGACAGACAAATGGATCAACCAATCAAACCATTTGGATCATGAGGAAATCCCAGAGCTGCCTGCAGTAGGAAGGCAGTAGTGAGTTGGAGCTGGAGGAGTGAGCAGCTCGAGTCAGTCGAGCTGCTGCCCCATGGTGTAGCGTGGGGATTCGGCGGGAAAGCTGAGTCTGGCCTGCCTGCCTATAGCTCTCCCTCATGGACAGATTTGTGCAATCTTAATTCAGACTTTCCGCTGAATATTTCACTGTGCTCTGCGTATTGGAACAGTGAGTCAGAGGGAGGAGGAGTCGGCACTGAAAGAGCTGTTTCTCCTGCGTAGTGCGCAGGGAGAATCAGTGGGAAGGCTGTGTCTGGCCTGCTTTCTGCTATCTTCCTAAAGTGAAGAGACTTTAATCTGACCATCAGACTTCATCCAAACTTGTGACCTTCTTTCTAAATTTTGACTAATTTTGTCTGAAGATGACCAAAGACTTGCTTTTGTTCGATTGGCCTATCAGGACTTTCACCATGACCGGAGAGCATACGGTTTGCACAGGGACACTGTAAATTGCAACCGGACTGACATCCAAACTGTGGTATTTGTCTGCCTTTACTATAAGTGTGCTGAATATGGACAGTGGGTCATGATTTGGTTCCCCACTTTGCTGAATGTGTTATGCTTGCTGGAAGCTGCATCCAGCAATCTTACTGCATCTGAACTGTTCTCCCAGTCTGGGTCCTACCATTCTAGCCCAAACACCCACTCATGCTATAGAGAAAGCCCCAAAGAGAGACCTGCCTGGAGATTTGGCTCCCAGATCAACAACACCGAACAGGATCGAGTGCCACGTCGCATCGTGTGGGCCCTGCTTCTCCTGGCCATTCAGCTCTTCATCTTGATGTCTTCATTTTGTCCATACTGCATCCAAATTTGGGTAGCATGAGTAAAACTAGGGTAGTCCCCTACAACCCAGCTAACAATCACAGTGTGCAATCTGATTTAATTGTTGTTAAGCTTTTGTGGACCGAGCCATCTGGCTCCGGATTACAAATTGTGGGTTATAGCACATTCATGCATGTTTCTTTCCATCAAAGGGCCCCAACCAGCTGCAACACTGGTCTACCCCAGGCAACACTTCAGGCTAGCCTGTAGTGCCAACTGGGTACTCAGAGTGTGTGTAACTGTGTTCCAGGGACCTTTGAGTGCATGTCTTATAGCCTGAATCAATTGGATCTAAAATCAATCACCAGATTACTGCCCCCTCCCTTGTTCACATCCCCCAATAAATCAGATCTGGATCTTTTGCAGTTAAACTGGGTGTGGTGTACCTCTGTATAAAAAGTACTGCATCAACATTGTTTAATTGTTACAGTTCTTGTTTTTCAGGGGGTCATCCAGGGTGTTCCAGCTGATCATAACCCTGGTGGTAAGTAGTTACAAGGAGGGATTCACTGTGTGTTGCAAAAGTATGTTGGTGTGGGGTAGCTGCAAACTTAGCCAGGCCACTAGAAATAAAGAGGGGGGTATCATTGTCCCGGAGGACTATACCCAGGGCAGTCACGTTGCCAACAACCCTGTCCTCTGGGTGGAGGCACCCGAATCGAGATCCCAGGCCCCTCAACCTGCAGGCTACTGTGCAGACAGGGGTAGTGACCCTTGGGGTAGCACCACCTAGGGGTTACATCTTGGAGATACAGCTGGGATTAAAGCCCCCTAGTGACTGAAGTATTCAATGTCTGACTTTACTAGAAATTTTGGCGCTAACTGGGTTCCCGCCATTGTCGCGGATTATAGGGATGGGCTCCCCATCTGTACTTAGAATGTAGGAAACATTAGTTTAAATAAGTATAGTAATGTTACTGTGTGAATTATAGTGACGTTATTAAGTGTATGGAAAATACATAATTGTTGTTACAGAATATATATGTGTGTGTATATATATATATATATATTGTATATATATCTAGAGTATCTTGAATAAGTATAGTGATTTGATAAGTTTACATTGTACTGATGCATCAACCTTATTTTCTTGTATTATAGTGATAATGAAACATATATATTTCCTATAAGTATACCGTCTTCTAAAATTTTGTAGTGGCATAGACTTGACGTGGACACCAAGTTTTGTATTTATTTATTTAGTTTTTGTTGACCGGGTAAGTGCACTAGACAAATTCTGCCTATTTTCAGGCACGACTCGGGGGGAGGGGGATACAGATGAATGCCAACTGACCTTGAACCAGATTAAGCTGTTGGTGGTATTTTTGTAAGCTCAAGGCCGGGAAGGGTGTAACCCCCTACAAATGAGGGTTCCCAAAGGTCTTCCTTGGGTGTGTCTAAATGAGCACTGCCAGGCTGGTGTCCTGTGTCCTAGCAGGTTTTAAAGTGTTTGCATGTGAGCGCCCAGTTAGCCTCTGTGCCCGACTCTTTAAGAGCTGCCTATTTCGTAGTTTATAATTAATCTGGGTAGGGGCCAAGTGTTTCTAGGCTCAAGTCCTGCCTGGGCTGCAGTACAGCCGCTTCATTCTGCCATTGCCAATTGCGCAGAGGGAGCCCTACTAGGCTCTGTGGTTGTTTGCTAATTATCTGTTTTAATAATAACGATAATGTAGTTTGTCTAACCTGTCTTCCATTGCAGCATGGACATTTCTGTTATGTACCACTATCTTGGTTCTGGACTGCCAACCTGCACCAATCGGTACCTTTGGGGGCTTTAAAATTGAGCTTGCCCCCAGGGGTCTTGTGGGAGTGAATCCCTGTAGGAATTGTAGTTTTTAAATGTTGGCGCCTAAATGGAACTGAAGGGGGAGCCCTTGCTTTGACAGACAAATGGATCAACCAATCAAACTGTTTAAACCATGGGAAATCCCAGAGCTGCCTGCAGCAGGCAGGCAGTAGTGAGTAGGAGCTGGAGGAGTGAGCAGCTCGAGTCAGCCAAACTGCTGTCCTGTGAAGTAGCGTGGGGATTCAGCGGAAAGGCTGAGTCTGGCCTGCCTGCCTATAGCTCTCCCTCATGGACAGATTTGTGCAACCTTAATTCAGACTTTCCTCTGAATATTTCACTGTGCCCTGCATATTGGGTACAGTGAGTCAGAGTGGAGTAAGAGTTGAGAGAGTGAGGAGCTCGAGCAATTCGAGCAGCTGCTCCTCCGTAGTGCACAGGGAGAATCAGGGGGAAGGCTGTGTCTGGCCTGCTTGCTACTATCTTCCTAAAGTGAAGAGACTTTAATCCGACCATCGGACTTCATCCAAACTTGTGATCTTCTTTCTAAATTGTGACTAATTTCACCTGAAGAAGACCGAAGACTTGCTTTTGTGTGATCGGCCTATCAGGACTTTCACCACGACTGCAGAACATACGGTTTGCACAGGAACACTGTGAATTGCAACTGAACTGTCATCCAAACTGCGGTATTTGTCTGTCTTTTCTGTAAGTGTGCTGAATGTGGACAGTGGGTCATGATTTGGTTCCCCACTTTGCTGAATGTGTTACGCTTGCTGGAAGCTGCATCCAGCAATCTTACCGGACTGCATCTGAACTGTTCTCCCAGTCTGTACCCTGCCATCCAAGCCCAGACACCTGCTCATGCTGCAGAGAAAGATCCGACGGGTGAACCATCCAGAGATTCAGCTCCCTGTCAGCAACACCGAACAGGATCGAGCTCCACGTCGCATCGTGTGGGCCCTGCTTCTCCTGGCCATCCAGCTCTTCATCTTGAGGTCTCCATTTCATCCATTCTGCATCCAAATTTGGGTAGCATGAGTAAAACCAGGGTAGCTCCCTGCAACCCAGCTAACAATCACAGTGTGTCATCTGATTTAATTGTTGTTAAGCATTTGTGGACTGAGCCATCCGGCTCCGGATTACAAATTGTGCGTTATAGTGCATGCATGTTTCTTTCCATCACAGAGCCCCAACCAGCTGCAACACCAGCCTACCCCAGGCAACACTTCAGGCTAGCCTGTAGTTCCAACTGGGTACCCAGAATGTGTGTGTGACTGTGTTCCAGGGACCTTTAAGTGCATGCCTTATAGCCTCAATCAATCAGATCTAAAATCAGTCACCAGATTACTGCCCCTCCCATGTTCACATCCCCCAATAAATCAGATCTGGATCTTTTTGCAGTTAAACTGGGCATGGTGTACCTCTGTATAAGGGAAGGGAAAATTGCTTAACCAGGAAAGGCACACTAAGCCAGAGCTTGTTCCAGGTGTGACCTGGGAGCACAAGAAAGTTAAGTGACTTGCTCAGGGTCACACAGTATGCAAGTGGGAGCTGATGGGATTCAAACCCAGAACTCTAGGTTTGTAGCTCAGTGCTCTTAACCACTACTCTGTACTGCCTCAATGCTGTACTGCATCAACACTGGTTAATTATTATAGGTCTTGTTTTCCAGGGGGTCATCCAGGGCATTCCAGCTGATCATAGCCCTGGTGGTAAGTGGTTACAAGAAGGGATTCACTGCGTGTTGCAAAAAATGGTAGCTGCAAGCTTAGCCAGGCCATTAGGGGTGAAGAGGAGGGTATCAGTGTCCCAGAGGGCTGTACTCAAGGCAGTCACATTGCCAACAACCCTGAGGCACCTATTTCGAGAGCCCAGGCCCCCTCAACCTGCAGGCTACTATGCAGGCAGGGGAAATAACCCTTGGAGTAGCGCCGTCTAGGATTTACTTCTGCATATCTCAGTAAAACCATACAACAGGTAGTCATAGGTTCGTAGTTTCATAGTTTGAGACAAATTCAGTAGACAGTAATGCCTTTTAGTGAATTTGCCACTCATGCATCATGGGTGGAACTCAAGTTTGGGCTTGCTACGACATACAGTATTAACACCTCAGAAAGTTGAATGCACTGGACTGCACCCCATGCCTTACACCTCTGTCTGGCAAATTTTCAGTGCATGTAATAGGTGCTAGACTGACAGCAATAGAGAGTGAGGTAGCTCCCTCTGCAACAGTGGCAACTACTGTAAGATGCCGGTTTGGAAATATGGTTACTTTTCCACTATGACCTGTACTGAAATGATCACAGCTCATTTTGGCATAGGCCATCGGACGAAAAGCTACTGTTCTGAGCCAGATTTGAACAAGTGAACATAAGGAGAAATATTGCTCATGCTACTGCCTTCCACATAGACATCAAGTCTCCCGTTCCACATGGGTACATTCGTATGTGCAATGCATTCCCCGTAAAGCTTACACTCTGAGGACTGTATACATTTATGGTGTTATCAAATGTTTACTGACTGATACAGTGGTTACAATATTGCTGTATTGGACCAGTCTAAGGTCAAAGCTGAATTCTAAACACTAATAAATGGGAAATTTAAAAAATTATAATATTATCCAACATGTAGTCTTCATAAATGTGTTATCAGGGTTTTGTCCCACTCCGGGCATGTATAAATATTTTAACTCACTCACTCGCTCTGTACATCTAGTGTATACACAATATCTGTCTATTTGCAGTATCCATTGTAACTTACGATGGATACTTTAACTAGACAGACAGGAAGTGAAACTGTTTTCTATTTCTCTAGCTTCTTTCTGTTTCATAAAATGGAAACTTAAAATCATCCCCTTGTAAAATAGCTCTGCAGATCTTTGCTAACTCTTTTTTTCATGTCAAATGGGGAAGTTGAGAAACAGAGGTCACGAGTTTTTTTTGTTACAAGTTTCCTTTCGTGTTAACGTGAACTGTGTTTTAACCTAATCTCTGGATGTCATTGAGTTACCATACTGGTACAGTCAACTACTCCTGCTGCACTCCTTATTTCACACCTGTGGTTCCTTCTGTTTTTCTGTTAATTTGTATTTATTTCTTTCATTGGTAACTTGGTAACACCCACTAGATACACCTACCTATTTTAAGGGGTGGCCTTGGAATACTGGGGAGGTTAAGTGACTTTCTCAGAGTCACACAGTATATAAGTGGAGGTTGTGGGAATCAAACTCAGGTCTACTGGATGTACCAAGCTCATTCACAGCTCGTTACTCTAACCACTAGGCTATACTCCAAGCCCTTAGTTTTGGTTCTTGTGTGCTTCTAGTGTTCAGTGTCTCGCTTTTGTCATTCTTGTTTTCAGGGCTGTGCCAACAACTGTAAGGGCCCCCCTGCAAAATATTTTGTGGGGCCTACCTCCCCACCATTAAACAAAAACTAACTATTAGTGCATATAAAATGTTTCTAGCATAGGTTCTTTTATTGCAATCCTGCTGAGCATGCAAAGTTTGATCATGCTGTCCCTGCCCCACTTGCTGGCACCATGATCAGGGAACTGAACAATGTCATTTGTCCTGCTCCTCCTGGGGACACTGGCACCAAGATTAAATATTTTGAGTAATGGGCCCTGTTGCTTTTTGTTCTACACTCCCCCACCACGTGAAACGGGAATTGGAATCTTCTGCTGCCACTACCGCCACTGCTGATAGCCCTAATTTCAAAGGATAAGTAATGGCTAAAGAGAAAATTGAAAGTTTGTCTGTTATAAAAGATTTTCTATATGCTGACCTCTGAAGCAGTGGGGCCCCAGACAGTTTAGGCCCTAATTAAACCGTAGCTCTTGCACCCTGCTGGTCATGGCCCTGCTTGTTTTTGACTTGTGCTATTTCAGGCTTCTCATTTTGTTGTTTCTTCCAGACCACTTGTAATCTTCCAGTTCAGCTACAATTCTTAATGGTTTTCACTTGACTTCCTAGCAAGGCAGCTACTCTCATTTACTTTCTGGTGGTTTATTTAGTTTCCTCAGTCCAGCAACACGCTGCTGCCTAGTTATAAGTTCTTATATCCTCCTGTTTTACCCACCAGTTTCATTTATTCTCTACTTTCTTGGCCTACCTGGCCTGCTGTGCATCAACAACTAACACTAACCTCCCTTACGGAATTGGTTTTTATGCATTCACCATTCAGTCTAGGCACGTCTCATTCAGTCTCATGCCATGTCTTAGTTGCCATTTGATGTCTCAGTCAGTCATTTAGCCTTTCCTATGTTTTGTTTCTACCTTGTGTTCATGGTTGTTAGGCTTCACCATCAGCCTCCCACAACTCCTGCACTCAGACACATGCCAGCCACAATCATAGCATGGCTTCCAGAGCTCCTTGCCCTCTATGCTGACTAACTTGCTCTGCTCCTTTGAAGTCTACATATTGAAGATGGGTCCTTCTACTCGAGCAGGGTCCTTCTCTTTCTGCCCTTCAGTTGAGAATGTCCTATGCTCCAGGGGAAGCTTTGACCATACAGATCGACTTAATAGCACCTCTTGATGTAGCATGTAAGACTTCAGCTGCTAGAGGGTGGGGCCTCTAAGTCCACGGAGACTTCTTTACCTGTGTGGATCACATCAGTAGCACCTTCAAAAGCTATTTCACCCTTACAGCCACCTAATGTTCACTAGCTCTCTACCTACTTCCATTCATGTGCCTCTCAAGGGTGAAGATCATATGATTATGCAAATCACAGCCCCTCAAGGCCCTAGCTCCTATGCCTTACCCCTCAATGGATCATCTTCCTCTCTAGGCCTTCCCTCAGTGGAGGCCAGGTGAGACCCTTTCAGTGGTTGTTTCTCTCCTTCTCCTCCCCCCGTTGGGAGGGTGGGCCTCCTTTGTGGGGAACCCCCATTAGCTGCAGAGATTGGCTTGTGGCAACCACATGGTGTTCCCATTAGAAGGATAGAGTGAGAGCTCTTCCTTTAAAATATTCCCCCTGAATTGGATCTCCAAATTGCAGTAGCTGAGCCATCACTAATTTATACCTAACCTGGAGGGAAGGCAATCAAGGCCTTGGATCCCCAGAGGTTTCCTCCTCATGTTTTTTTTTTTCTTTCCTCCATACCTCAGGTCATAAGTTGGTAGCCTTTGCAGGAGGTGCTCCATAATGTAATATATCTTTATTAGTATTGTGTTTACCTCAGTATGTTTCTGCTGTGAGTTTGAGTTGGATGGCAGCTCTAATTTCCATCCTGCCAGTCTCTCTATGCTTATGAAAGTCGTGCCCTGTCTGCTATCAGTTACCAATTACTGTTAGTCTTTGCTCAGTTCAGTCCTGGTCTGTTATCATTTGCTGCTAGTTGCTGTCAGTCTGTCCTCATTCAGTCTCTGAATTCGCCACCTGCTGTGCAGTACTTTTGGGCTCCTTTGTAAGGTATCTTCAACTTAAAGGAATTATGTTCCCAGGGCACCTCTAGGGGTGAACCCTCCTCAGGAGGGTTCCTTTGCCTTCATGGTACCCTGACAGGGTGGTAGTTCCCTATGGGACAGACAGTGTGAACAGCTGAAGTATCCATGTATGACAGTCAACAACACATTCATTCAAATACCTTCAGACTATCAACAATATTGCACAAGCATAACTTCTTACTAAGTTGCGTATGCCCATTGAATTCAAAGGCTATGCCTGCAGTTCAGTGGATGGGAGCTACCAGCCACAGTTCACTTTCTGAGCTATTTAAGTCAGCTTCCTCCAGGCTCACTTGGAAACACTGTTTCTTTGCCCAGCCATCCTCCCTACCTCCTCCTGTGGTGCACCTCTCTCCTTGGGGCTGCTTCCTAACATACCATTAGCTTAAAGGAATTATGTCCCTGTAGCCCCTCTAGGGGTGGAATGCTCCTCAGGAGGGTTTATTAGCCTTTGCGACACCCCAGCTGGTTGGTAGTTCCCAATGTGCTGCCCTGGAGGCAGCCTCTACCCAAAACCCTAGCACATTTGGGTAGATGCCACCAGGACAGCTAATATTTAGCAGGCGCTACCAGGCAGCATTATTTATGCATAGGTGCCACTCCAGGGCAGCACATTTGAGTAGGTGCTACTTCCAGGGCAGCACGTATGGGTAGGGGTTACCTCCAGGGCAGCACGTTTGAGTAGAGGCTACCTCCAGGGCAGCACATTTGGGTAGGTGCTACCTCCAGGGCAGCACATATGGGTAGATGCTACATCCAGGGAAGCACACTTGGGTAGGGGCTACCTCCAGGGCAGCAGATTTGGGTAGGGGCTACCTCCAGGGCAGCACATTTGGGTACGGGCTACCTCCAGGGCAGCATGTTTGGGTAGGGACTACTTTCAGGGCAGCACATTTTGGTAGGTGCTGCCTCCAGGGCAGCATATATGGGTAGATGCTACCTTCAGGGCAGCATGTTTGGGTAGGGGCTACCTCCAGGGCAGCATGTTTGGGTATGAGCTACCTCCAGGGTAGCACATTTGGGTTGGAGCTACCTCCAGAGCAGCACATTTGGGTAGAGGCTACCTCCAGTACTGTACATTTGGGTAGGGGCCACCTCCAGGGCAGCATGTTTGAGTAGGTAATATCGCCAGGGAAGCACATTTGGATTTTTAGCTGATGTTTTTTATTTTATTTTAGGAATACCTTTACAGGAAGTTCAGTCTATTTCTGAGAGACACTGAGACAACCCAAGAATGTGTGTGTGTGTGTGTGTGGTTGGGAGGGCTGGAGAGTTGGCAGGCAACAAGCTGATTATAGAAAGCACAAACACACTGACTGGGATCCTTTGCTGTAATCTCATGTGCTTATACTAGGACAGGGGTTACTAATATTTAGTTCTATAAAAATCACTCACATAGTCAATGTGATCTCTACCAGGAGAAAACAGTCCTGGTGGGGGACTCAATTATTAGAGGGGTAGATCTGGGGAATGAAGGGGAGAGGGAGGTAAGGTGCCTGCCTGGGGCCATGGCTTGGAGGGACAGGGATCGAATCTTCAGGATCACGGGAGCAGCTGCATGAGGGAGGGAGCTGGATATCATTGTCCACCTAGGGACAAATGACCTGACTATGAATGGGATCACAGCAGTACAAGAGGAGTTTGAAGGGCTGGGGAGGGACCTTAGACCAGTAGCACATACAGCAACCTTCTTAGAGGTGCTGCCTGTCTATGGCAAGGGTGATGCTAGAGTACTCCACACCATGGGATTTAATGAATGGTTGAAAAACTGGTGCAGAGCTCAGAGTTTTGGCTTCATTGGGGACTGGTGGTCTACCTGGGGGGGATGCAGGCCTATACTGGCACGATGGTCTGCATCTGCCCAGGAGGGGAACCAGAATCCTAGGTGATAGGTTTAAATGCATAATTGGCAAGCATTTAAACTAGCCAAGGAGGAGGCACTGAAAAGAAGCAGGGAAAACTGAGCCTCCCCCTGCAAAACACAGTAGTTAGAAAGGTAAACACCAAGGTAGAGAAGTTAATAGGGAGCAGAACGGGGGTAAATGCAGAAAAAGGCAGTAAGGAGAGGGATGGGGCTAAAAGGGGTCAGGCCATCAACAAATGGAGGGTGATGAGTACCAATGCCCATAGTCTGTGTAACAAGCTCCCTGAACTAGTGGCCTTGATGGAGGAGGGACATCTGGATATTGTGGCAATCACAGAAACATGGGAACCATGACTGGGATGTCAACATACCAGGATACACAAGGTACAGAAGGGACAGGGAGGGTAAAAGAAGAGGAGTAGTAGCTGTCTATGTAAAGGAAGGGATCAAAGCAACGGAACTAAAGGATAAACAGGGAGTAGAGGAGGCACTGTGGGTTACCCTGGAAACAGGTTTTGGCACCACAATTCACAGAAGGGTGGTATACAAACTCCCATCTCAGGGGGGAGGCAGTGGACAAGGAAATGATAGAAGGCAACCTTAGAATGGCAGAAAAAGGGGAGATATTATTGATGGTGGACCTGAATATGCCAGACATTAGCTGGAGCACCCTGGCTGCAACCACATCAAAAAGCAGGTTTATTCTTGATGTCCCAAAGGGGGCATGCCTCAGACAGCTAGTGGTGGAACCCACTAGGGAGGGAGCAATCTTAGACTTGGTACTGTCAAATGGGGATGAAGAAAGGATCTCAGGTTTAGAAGTGGGTAGCCATCTGGGAACAAGTGACCACAAAACAGTGTGGTTCACAATAAACACAGCCATAGAGTTGAGCCATACAAAAGCAAGAGTGTTGGACTTTAGGAGGGCTGACTATGGGAAAATGGGAGAGTGCCTCAGAAAAGCACTAGCAAACTGGCAAGAAGGAGGGGTGGAGGAACAGTGGGGAAAAATCAAAACAGCTATCACAGAGGCAACAAGCCTTTGTGTGAAGCAAATCAACAAAGCAAAATGAAGGAAAAAAACACTATGGTTCTCAAAAGAGGTGGCAGGGAAGGTTAAAGAGAAAAAGGTAGCATTCTGGGAGTATTAGGAAACACAGAAGGAGCAGAACAGAGGACTGTACCAGTTAAAGCAGAAGGAAGTGGGAAAGGCAGTCAGATTAGCAAAAGCCCAAACTGAGGAAAAGATAGCCAACTCAGTTAGGAAGGGGATAACCTTTTATAGGTACATTAGGGAGCGAACAAAGATGAAGAAAGGGATAGTGAGGCTTACTAAAGGGAAGGGAGAGTGGGCAGAGGATGACAGTGAAAAAGCAGGGATACTGAATTAATACTTCTGCTCAGTATTCACAAAAGAAGAGGAGGGGGATGTACCTAAATCAAACAATAGAAACACTCTGGATAGATAGATCGATACCAGTCCATTTACAGAACAAAGGGTCCTGAAAGACCTCTTAAAACTGAAGGTGGACAAAGCAATAGGGCCTGACTAGATTCACCCAATAATTCTAAAAGAACTATGGGTAGAATCAGTGACACCACTGGCTACCTTTTTTTAACAAGTCATGGGAGGATGGTGTAGTAACAGAGAACTGGATGAGGGCAGACGTGATTCCCCTTCACAAACGGACAGCAAGACAGAGGCAGAAAACTACAGACCTGTTAGTTTGACCTCGCTGGTAGGAAAAATGATGGAATCACTTCTAAAATGAAGAACTGTTGAGTTCCTAGAGGCCAGTGGGGCACAGGACCCAAGGCAGCATATATTAACATCAGGAAGGTCATGTCAGACAAATCTAATAGACTTCTTTGACTGGGTGACAATGTGGTAGACCAGGAGGGGCAGTGGACATGGCCTACCTAGACTTTAGCAAGGCATTTGATACAGTGCCACACAAAAGATTAATATACAAGTTAGCCAGCCTTGGAGTGGGTCCCAAGGTGGTAGTAGCCTGGGTTAAAAATTGGCTGGACAACAGGATACAGAGGGTAACAGTAAACTGAGTTTACTCTGAAGAAAGGGGGGTTACTAGTGGGGTACCGCAGGGTTCAGTACTGGGACTGATCCTCTTTAATGTCTTTATAAGTGACATTGTTGAGGGACTAGAATGAAAAGTATGTCTCTTTGCAGATGACACAAAGATCTGCAACAAGGTTGATACAGAAGGTGGGGTGGGGAGGATGCAAAGGGACTTGGCAAGGTTGGAGGAATGGTCAAATATACAGCAGCTTAGATTCAATGCAAAGTAGTGCAAAGTAATGCACCTGGGAAACAAAAATCCAGGGGAAGAGTACACAATGGGGGGTGGGATAATAATAACAACAACAGAAATGCAAAGGGACCTGGGGTAGTCATATCAGATGACCTTAAGGTGGGCAAGCAATGTGAGAAGGCAGTAAGGAGGGCTGGTGGGATACTGGGATGCATAGGGAGAGGTCTCACCAGTAGAAAACAAGAAGTTGTTATCCCTCCGTACAGACAATTGGTGAGACCCCATCTGGAGTTCTGTGTCCAGTTCTGGAGACCCCATCTCCACAAGGACATAGACAGGATGGAGGCTGTCCAGAGGAGGGCAACTAAAATGGCGCAGTGTGTCTGCACCAGAAGACATACGAAGAGAGATTAAAGAAGCTTAATATGTATACACTCAAGGAGAGGAGGGAGAGGGGGGACATGATAGAAACTTTCAAGTATATCAAGGGAATCAACAGAGTCCAAGATGGTAGCATCTTTCAGAAAAAGAGATGTGCAAGAACAAGGGGGCACAATTTGAAGATGGGGAGGGGGACGGCTCAAAGGTAATGTGAGGAAGTATTTTTCCAGAGAGGGTTGTGGATACATGGAACAGCCTTCCTGAGGAGGTAGCGTACTCAAAAACAGTGGGAGAATTCAAGAATGCATGGGGCAGACATAAGGCAATTCTAGTGGGGGGGGTAGGAGGAAGTAAGCTGTGGGTTAACTAGGATCTGCAGCCTATGCATTAGGTAGGAAAATGGGCAGACTAGGTGGGCAAGCGGTCCTTATCTGCCATCAAATTCTATGTTTCTATGTTTCTATTACACAATATAGCTAACTGAAAAAGCAGAATAAAAAGTTTGTCTTTTTGTGATTATTTTATTCAGAAATAGTTCTGCCCGGGGTTTTGTATTTCACAGTATAGGAGCAGCACTATGCTGCCTGTGGGACAATGCTGTCTCCAGGGTGCATACAGTTTACAAAAACAGGTTTCCAAAATGTTCTATTAAATTCTTGTCTAACATTAGCGTATAACCTTTACAGTTCGGTGCATATGCAGGACAGCAAACAGAGAAGTTTCAGGTCAAAAATTTTCAGCCTTCAGAATTCTCAATTCATGTTTCATATCTTGACAGAAAATCAGCATTGACATTCTCTTTCCCAGATTTGCACATCACTTCAAATTTAAATGGCTGTAGTGCCAGGTTCCACTGTGTGATTCTGGAATTTTTGTCCTTCATTTGGTTAAGTAACAGAGGGGACTGCAATCTGTTACAAGTACAAAGTCAGCTCCTAGTAAATAAAACTTAAGGGACTCCATGGTTCACTTTGCTGCAAGACATTCCTTTTCAATGGTGGAGTACCTTTTCTCTCTGTCGTGCAATTTCCTACTTATGTATAGAATAGGATGTTCTTTCCCATCTGTATGCTGGCTCTGGACTGCACCTAGGCCCACCTCTGATGCATCAGTCTGTAACAGAAATTGTTTCTGAAAGTCTGGGCTTCTTAAGACAGGAGCTGAACATGATGCAGTCTTAATGGTCTGAAAAGTCTCGTCACACTCTGGGGTCCATTTCATATTATTCGGGAACTGTTTCTTTGTGAGCTCAGTGAGGGGAGTAGCTAACTCAGCAAAGCTGGGAACAAATTTCTGATAATAACAACCAGCCAGCCCTAAAAATGACCTGACACATTTTTTGATTTTGGGGACAGGATTGTTAGCAACAGCTTCTATCTTGGAAACCTCTGGCTTGACTTCTCCATTTCCCAAAACATAGCTCAAATATCTGTTTTCCTGCATGCCCAATGCACACTTGGTAAGATTAATTGTCAGACCTGCCATTTTGATCTATTTGATAGCTACTCGTAGGTGTTCCACGTGGCTTTTCCAGTCTAGACTATACACCATGACATCATCCAGGTAAGAAGCAATATAACCAGTGTGAGGGGATAAAATTACACCCATGTACCACTGGGATGTAGCAGGTGTGCCACGTACAGCAAACAGCATGGTGGTGAACTGACAGAATCCAACAGGAGTGGCAAACGCAGTTTTGTCTCTGGATTCTTTAGCTAGGGGGATTTGCCCATTACCCTTGGTGAGATCGAGGGTATTGATATACTTGACATTCCCCAGTCTGTCCACGAACTCATCTCTTCTGAGCATAGGATAACTGTTAAATTATGACACTTGATTAAGATTCCTAAAATCAAGGCAAATTCTTATACCCCCTTCTTTTTGTTTAGAATTACCATTGGTGATGACCAAGCACTTCTTGACTCTTCGATGTTACCCGATTCTTTCATTTTTTGTATTTCCTTAACCACATCAGCTCTTAACAGCTCTGGTAATAACATAGAAACATAGTCATTGACGGCAGATAAGGACCGCTTGACCCACCTAGTCTGCCCATTTTCCTACCTACAGGATAAGCTGCAGATCCGAGATAACCAACAACCTATTTCTTCCTACAACTCCAAAGAATTGCCTTATGTCTGTCCCATGCATTCTTGAATTGTCTCACATTTTTAGACCCCACAACCTCCACAGGAAGGCTGTTCCATATGTCAACCACCCTCTCTGTGAAAAAATACTTCCTCATATTGCCCCTGAACTGCCCCCATCTTCAAATTGTGTCCCCTTGCTCTTGCACATCTCTTTTTCTGAAAGATGCTACCCTCTTGGACTTTGTTGATTCCACTGAGGTACTTAAAAGTTTCTATCATGTCCCCCTCTCCCTCCTTTCCTCAAGGGTATACATATTAAGCTCCTTTAGTCTCTCCTCATATGGCTTCTCTTGCAGATCCTGCACCATTTTAGTTGCCCTCCTCTGGACTGCCTCTATCCTGTCTATGTCCTTGCGGAGATGGGGTCTCCAGAACTGGATGCAGTACTCCAGATAGGGTCTCACCAACTGTCTGTACAGAGGCATAACAACTTCTTGTTTTCTGCTGGTGATGCCTCTCCCTATACATCCCAGTATCCCACCAGCCCTCCTTACTGCCTTCTCACATTGCTTGCTAACCATAAGATCATCTGATATGATTACCCACAGGTTCCTTTCCATTTTTGTTGTTGTTACTACCCCACCCATTGTGTAATCTTCCCCTGGCATTTTGTTTCCCAGGTGCATTATGTTGAACTTCTTTGCATTGAATCCAAGCTGCCATACTTCTGACCATTCCTCCAACTTTGCCAAGTCCCTTCTCATCCTTTCCATGCCTCCTTGTGTATCAACCCTGTTGCAGATCTTTGTGTCATCTGCAAAGAGGCATACTTTTCCTACCAGCCCCTCTGCTATGTCACTTATAAAGACAGTAAAAAGGACTAGACCCAGTACTGAACCCTGCGTTACCCCACTAGTAACCCCTCTTTCTTCAGAGTGGACTCCATTTACAATTACCTTCTGTGTCTTGTTGTCCAGCCAGTGTTTTAACCAATCTACCACCCTGGGACCCACTCCCACACTGGTTAATTTGACTATTAATCTTTTGTGTGGGACTGTGTCAAATGCCTTGCTAAAGTCTAGATAGGCCACGTTCACAGCCCCTGCCTGGTCTACTACTTTGGTCACCCAGTCAAAGAAATCAATTAGATTCATCTGAGATGACCTTCCCACTGTGAACCCATGCTGCCTTGGGTCCTGTGCCCCACTGGCCTCTTGATACTCAACTATTCTTTCCTTCAGAAGTGACTCCATCACTTTCCCTACCACAGAGGTCAAACTGACAGGTCTGTAGTTTCCTGCCTGTCTTGGTCCTACTTTTGTGAAGGGGAATCACATCCACCTTACTCCAGTCCTCAGGTACCACACTATCCTCCCACAATTTGTTAAAAAGAGTAGTCAGTGGTTTCACTAGTTCTCCCCTTAATTCTTTTAGAATTCTGGGGTGAATTCTATCAGGCGCCATTGCTTTGTCCATCTTCAGTTTTAGGAGTTATTTCAGAACACTTTCTTCTGTGAAAGGATTGGGATCAACCCCCCTATCCAGAGTGCTTCTGTTAACTGGATTAGGCACCTCCCCCTCCTCCCCTTTTGTGAATACTGAGCTGAAGTATTCATTCAGTATCCCTGCTTTTTCACTGTCCTTCTCTGCCCACCCACTGTCCATTCTATTCAGCCTCATTATCCCTCCCTTTATCTTTCTACGCTCTCTGATGTACCTATAAAATGTTTTATCCCCCTTCTTAACCAAGTTAGCTATCTTTTTCTCAGTTTGGGCCTCTGCTATTCTGACCTCCCTTCCCTGCTTCCTTCTGCCTTAACAGGTACAGCTCTCTGTCCTGGTCCTTCTGTGTTTCCTTATACTTCCTGAATGCTGCCCTTTTCTCCCTGACCTTCCCTGCTACCTCTTTTGAGAACCATAGTGGCTTTTTCTTTCATTTTGACTTGTTTATTTACTTCACACAAAGGCTTGTTGCCTCTGTGATGTCAGTTTTGATGTTTCCCCATTGTTGCTTCACCCCTCCTTCTTCTAGCCTGTTTGCTAGTGCTTTCCTAATGCACATTCCCATCTTGCCAAAGTCAGCCCTCCTGAAGTCCAGTACCCTCACTTTTGTGTGGTTTAACTCTGTAACTGAGTTTGTGAACCACAGTGTTTGGTGGTCACTTGTTTCCAGATGGCTACCCACTTATAGATCTGAGTTCCTCTCACTGTCCCCATTTGAGAGTATGAGGTCTAAGATTGCTCCCACATGAGTGGGTTCCAAGACTAGCTGTCTGAGGCATGCCACCTGTAGGGCATTGAGAATGACTCTGCTCTTGGATGTGGCTGCAGCAAAGGTGCTCCAGTTAACATCTGGCATATTCAGGTCTCCCATCAATAGTATCTCCCCTTTCTCTGCCATCCTATGGATGCCTTCTATTATATCCTTGTCTGTTCCTTCCCCCTGACATGGGGGTCTGTATACAATCCCTGTGCAGATTGTGGTGCCATTTCCAGTCTCTAAGGTGATCCACAGTGCCTCCTCTCCTCCCTGTTTACTCTTTTGTTCAGTTGCTTTTATCCCTTCCCTTACATAGAGAGCTACCCTTCCCCCTCTTCTCCCCTCCCTGTCTCTCCTGTAGGTTGTGTACATGGGTATGTTAACATCCCAGTCATGGTGCTCTGTGTACCATGTTTCTGTGACTGCTACAATATCCAGGCATCCCTCTTCCATCAAGGCCACCAGTTCCGGGAGCTTGTTGCCCAGACTATGGGCATTGGTATTCATTACCCTCCATTTCCTGATGGCCTTACCCCTTTTTGCCCCATCCCTGTCCCTATTGCCTTTGTCACTTTCTCCATTTACCCCTACCCTTTTCCCTCTCGACTGCTGTATCTTGGTGTTTACCTCACTTTATACCCTGATTTTATTTTGGGGGATAGGATTTCTCTGCTCCTTTCCAGTGCATCCCCCCTTGGCTAGTTTAAGTGCTTGCCAATGAAGCATTTAAACATATCACCTGGGATCCTGGTTCCCCTCCTGGACAGATGCAAATCATCACGCCAGTATAGGCTGCATCTCTCCAGGTGGACCCCCAGTCCCCAATGAAGCCAAATCCACGAGCTCTGCACCAGTTTTTCAACCACTGATTGAATCCCGTGGTGTGGAGCACCCTAGCCTCACCTACGCCATAGACAGGCAGCACCTCCGAGAAGCTTACCATGCATGCTACTTGTCTAAGGCCCCTCCCCAACTCCTCAAACTCTTCCTGCACTGCTCTGATCCCTTTCTTAGCCAGGTCATTTGTCCCTAGGTGGACAATGACATCCAGTTCCCTTTCCTGTGCAGCTACTCCGGCGATCCTGAGGATTCACTCCCTGTCCCTCCAAGCCATGGCACCAGACAGGCACTTTACTGCCCTCTCCCCTTCTTCCCTCAGTTCTACCTTCCTAACAATTAAGTCCCCCACCAGGAGTTGTTTCCTTCCCCTGTGGGTCCCATGCCACCCTCCTGTGGGTCTCCTTTGTGAAGGTTCCCAGCATCCTCCTTGGTCTCCACTGCAGGTGTCTCCATAGAGGAATCACGCTTTGCCAGAACAGCATATGAATTGTGGAGAGGTGCAACTGGAGGGATGTGCCTGTGTTCTACCACCCTCACCCTCCCTGAGCCCACTGTGGTCCAACTGCTTCTGTTTCTTAGCAACCTCTGAGGCAACAGCAGTGGCCCTGGTGGTCCCTGGATAGGAGAAGTGGTCCCACAAATCCTGGCCAACTCAGCCTGGAGATGAGCAACCTCCTCCCTCAGCCCAGTGAGGTGTCTGCAGATTGGACAACACCGCATCCTCTACAACGTCTCCCAGAAGACTGCTGCTCCACAGCAACTGCACTGCACCTCTCCCATCATGTCTTATTTCTGGCCCCTACACTGTTGTTTGGAATACTTACTTTTTCCTCTGTTTATTTATTTATTTTTTCTCCCTACTTACTTAATCTGTGCCCTTTAAGCTCCTGATCTTCTTGTTCTGAGACAAGAAGATCCTGATTTCTCAGTAGTCTCCTTACTTGCTCAGAGGCAGTCCTCCAGCAGCTGGGGGGGGGGCAACGGAGAGCTACTCGTTTCTTTCTAGGATGGTGAGTCTTTGGTGGCTCTGTGATCACTCACTTCCTGCTCCCAAACAGGAAGTTCCTGTTGTCAGTCAAATTCTGTGCCTATAAAAGTAGAACTAGCTTAGGGTGGGGGAGGGAAGGAGGGCAATATAGTCCCAGTAGAGAAGTCCAGTCACAACAGCAGCTCCTTCCTCTTGGTGTCCTTTGTCTAACACAGTGAGCATTCCTTGTAACTATTACATGCTTGACCTGGTACTGTGGTAAAAGTACTGTTAAAATTCTTTAGCAAGTTACAAATTTCTGCGGTTTGTTTGGTGGTTAAGGAAACATTCACCTTTACAGCATCAGCAGTTACAATTGTTCCAGTTTATCGTAAGCTACATCAATATCTTCATTATCAGTTTCTGGTAGAACCAACAAAACAGCGTTTGGTGTTTTTTCAACTCATTTCTTGAGGAGGTTAGTATTATATATCTTAGTAGGATTTTTCCTATTAGGGGTCTCAGTCTCATAGTTAACTGTGCCAGTACGTCTAAACACTTTATAAGGGATTTGTCACTTCATTAAAGTTTATTTTCTGTAGTGGGCAACAATAGCAATACCTTTTCACCTGACTCAAAACCTTTTTCGTTCACCCCATGGTCATAATACACCTTCTGCTGGTTTGGGGCCTCTTCCTGGTTACGATGGGTGATTTCAACATATTATGCTAGCTTCTTTCTCAGGGCACACATGAGATGTGATAGATTGTTTCTTATGGGGGTTGTCTTCCCTTGTTTCTTTTATTACAGCTAGTGGCCCTCTAGGTTGTCTACTATGCAGCATTTCAAATGGTGAAAAACCTGTTGATGCCTGTGGCACTTCTCTGTAAGCAAAAAGCAGGTAAGGTAAGTATTGGTCCCAGTCTTTCCCTTCCCGTATTACAAACCTTTTTAACATGCATTTTAGGGTTTGATTGAAATGCTCAACAAGACCATCTTTCTGAGGGTGATAAGGGGAGGTTCTTAAGGCAGTGATGTCTAGTAGTTGGTACAGCTCTTTCAGTAATGCAGTACTGAAATTACTACCCTGATCAGTAATAATCTCTTTAGGTATGCCCACCCTGCTGAAAATTTTGGCAAGCTTTGCTGCCACTTTTGGGGCTGTGACAGTACTCATTGAAACTGCCTCTGGGGATTGAGTAGCATAGTCACATACTACCAAAATGAATCAATTACCCTTTTTACTTTTGTCAAAGGGGCCAGCCACATCCATTTGCAATTCTCTTAAAAGGCACATTTATCAAGGGTAGGGGCACCAGGGGCACCTTGTCTGTTTCAGTCACTGGGGCTACTTTTGGACACTCAGCACAAGAACTGCAATAGGTAGGTAGCAACAACAGAAACACTGCCTGCTCATGTTGCACACAACAAGGGGACACAGGACAATCCAAGGGGCTGCAAGAAGAAATTCAGCTTTTCTTCTCAGCTTGTTTGCTGGGGATGTTAGCCCATCAACGCTGTGCATTGACTGCCCCACCTGCCCAAGCCTGACCCTCAATTTATAGATCCTCCCTGTCACATGACTTCCCGCTGTTCATTTTTTCAAGTCCCCACTTCTCCATTTGTAGCTTATACTCACCCACCACTAGAGGGAGTTTCCTTGCTCAGAAGAGGTTGTGAGTGTCAGAGACTACGGCGCCCTCCCCCACCCCACTCTCTGGATCCAGCGTTATTAAGAAGAGGTTGTGAGGGCCAGAGACTTTTGCCCTCCCCCACCCCACCCCTTGAATCAGTGTTATTAAGAGAGGTCGTGAGGGTCAGAGACTACGGTGCCTCCCCACCCCCAAATCCAGCGTTATTAAGAAGAGATTGTGAGGGCCAGAGACTACGCTGCCTCCCCACCCCACCCCGAATCTAGCGTTATTAAGAAGAGTCATGAAGGCAGAGACTATGGTGCCCTCCCCACCCCCTGAATCCAGCGTTATTAAGAGGTCATGAGGGCCAGAGACTACGGCTCTCCCCACCCCACCCCACCCGAATCCAGCGTTATTAAGAAGAGATCGTGAGGGCCAGAGACTACGGCGCCTCCCCCACCCCCACCCCGAATCCAGCATTATTAAGAAGAGGTCGTGAGGACCAGAGACCACGGTGCCCTCCCCACCCCAGAATCCAGCGTTATTAAGAAGAGGTCATGAGGGCCAGAGACACCGCACCTCCCCCACCCCACCCCAGAATCCAGCATTATTAAGGTACGGAAACTGCAGTGATCCTCCGTGCTTGCTGCTCCAATGAGGACTTCAGCTCTGCTGGATTTTGAAATTGGCGCCATTTTTCTGTCGGCGCATATATTGATAGTCTCTGCAGGGCTCATTTTACCAGTATTGTTAGTTGTCCTGCCTGACTGAGTGGTGCTTTAAGACCTGCTCGTTTGTACTTCAGAGCCATAGCAATTGTAGAATGCTGTAGCATCAGTTACTATTCATTTCATATAAAAGCTACCTAAGTGACTGGTGCCTTAAGTCCATTTTATGCAATCATTACCATCGCAGAAGCAGCAGTTACTGTTTTATCTTAATATAACAAACCTACTGAAAGGGCTGTAGCAGCAGTTACTATTTGATTTCTGGTATAGCTACCGATGTGACTGGTGCAGTAATTCTATTTTAATCAAGCATTACCAGTTAGTCGGATTAACCGAGTCCTGCCTGCTTGAATCTCTTGGTGCCATTCCGTTTATGAATTGCTCTCTAATTGTACCCCTTCCCCCATTGCTCCTCAACAACCTCTATATAAATCTCCTTACCTGTCCTTTCTTTCTTCACGGAAGAGGTCATGAGGGTCAGAGACTACGGCGCCCACCCACACCCCCTGAATCCAGCGTTATTAAGGTACGGGAAACTGCAGTGATCCTCTGTGCTTGCTGCTCCAACAAGGACTTCAGCTCTGCTGGATTCTGGCCCAGCTGATGCAGGGCGTCGGCTCCCCACCACCCACACCAACACCCTTGGTGAGCACTCCCTTTTATAGGCTGCTTTAACCAATCAGCCAAGTTCTCCATTTGCAGCTTATATTTTTCAACCACTAGAGGCTGCTCTTCTGATTGTTCTCCTGTTTCACTGTCACAATTGCAATTCTCCTAGTGTCATGATTATTTCTATTATCCTGCTATTTTGCCATCTGCTCCCCCCTGCCCACCCATATCCACCTCCTCTGCATCTGCCCACAGTCTGAACGCTTGGCAGCTAGTGACTTTTTGGGTAACCATGAGCCCCTCCCATGACCACATTATAGGGGTTTGGCGGATAGGCTACTCTCCCCATACTCGCCTCAAGTGCCAGTCTAGTCAGTCCACCCTGGCTACTCCCCTAGGGACTGTCCTGACTCAGCTACCTGAACATGTAACACCATCGACCACGCTTGACTTTCATTACCTCCTTCACACCTACCTGAATTCTCATGCTCTACCAATTCCTACCATCCCCTCCACTAAACCCCATATCCTGACATCCCTCTTTAATAAGAGGAAGTGTTTCAGGTACCCCTCCTATAGATTCCTGCTTCTCCTCCTCCTATTGTCTGGGAACATACATCCTAATCCTGGACCACCAGCGGTCATGCTGCCTCCCCAACATATCCAGGGTCAACTGCACATTGCATCTCTCAATATTTGTAGCATTCTAAAAAAGTGGGACTCCTTCCAGGGTTGGGTGCAGATGCACCAACCAGATATCATAGCATTGTCCGAAACCTGGCTTACCCCTCGGACACTGGACTCCTCCATATCACTGCCTGGGTTTACCCTTTACCATGCAGATCGATATGGGAAGAGAGGGGGTGGCTGTGCCCTCTACACTAGTGATACCTTACAAGGTCACCTACTCAAAGCCCCTCAGTTGGGGGCTGGCTCACAGGCATTCACTGTCAAGCTGACTCCGGGAAGAGCCCATAACCCTATATACATATCAACAGCATACATCCCCCCAAAGGACCAAAATTCAACTTTCCAAGCATTACTGTCATATCTGGACACACTACTATCACAGTTGGAACTACTAGTACTTGGCGATTTTAACATCAACTGGCTTAGTAATGATGCCATCCCATACATTGATCTCATCACAGCCCAAGACCTTACTCAACTGGTCACCTCCCCCACTCGTCTGGATCTGTGTACTGGATCCTCCTCCCTGTTGGACCTCATTTTCTCCAATCACCCGGGCAAGATCACCAATGGTCCTGTAAAATCCCAAGATCCCCTCCCAAAATAATTGTGCAACGTAAACTGGTTCCTGGTAAATTGACACAATTAAAAGTGCACCTCAGAGCTATGGACTGGTCTTTCATCTCAAACTCCGCAAACCTAGACAGTGCCTTGGATCTATTTACCCGGTCCTTTAATAATATATGTGACCTCTATGCACCCTTCATGAAAAGAATGGTGAAAGGTAATCATGTACCTTGGCTCATTGAAAGACTCAAGTCTCTAATGAGAACTACAGACTCATTATGGCATCTCTCCATAGAGTCTGGCCTCCCCCATGATAGACAGAATTACAGAATGGCTCGGAACAGTTGCACCTGGGCTATTCGCAGGGCAAAAGCTGAATACTATAAAACCGGCTTAACTTCGTCCTGGGGCTCCGGCCTTAAGTTCTGGAACAACATCAAGGAAATATGCGGTAAGGTCCCCAATCTGGTCCCCTCCCAGGTCATGTCAAATGGGTCCCTGACCTCCGACCCCTTGACCATCGCTGCTGTTTTCAGTGATACTTTCTCCAACCTCTGCCATATTCTCCCCCCAAATTTCTATGACCCACCAGCCCCTAGCACACCCTCCCCACACCCTGGTGCCCCCCCTTCTACCTTTACTGCATCTCGCCCAAGTCAGCTGAACCATACCTTACTGCTGGCCTTAGTCTCGCCTCCTCCAACGCTGACTCCCTTGATCTCAGAATTCTTAGGCTCTCCCTTAAGGAAATCCTAGTTCCTCTCACCCACATTCTAAACCTCTCCCTCTCACTAGGTAAATTCTCTGCCATCTGGAAATCTGCCTCCATCACACCAATATTTAAAGGTGGTGACCGCACCGCTTCAAACAATTACTGCCCAATCTCCATACTCCCCCCCAAGACCTTAGAGCGAATAATTTCGAATCAGCTCACTGACCACCTCAACAAATATGACCTTCTCTGCAAACAGCAACATGGTTTCCACAAAGATTACAGCACTACTACTACCTTGCTTCAACTAACATCACACATCCATACAGCACTGGATAAAGGCCACATCGCTGGTGCTATCTTCATCGACCTCACTAAGGCCTTCGATACCGTCCACCATTCACTACTCCAAACCTCCTTACTTAACCTAGGTCTCTCACCGGATGCAGTGGGGTGGTTTACAGACTATCTTACCAACCGAACTCTTCAAGTTAAAATTGGCAATACCCTATCCTCCAAATCTCCTGTCCTCTCAGGGGTCCCTCAAGGGTCCATCTTGGGTCCCCTCCTATTCAGCCTCTTCCTTAATTCCCTCCCTGCAATCTGCACCTGCAATCTATTACTATGTGCTGATGATGCTGTCATTTTCTCCTTCAGCCCAGATTCCTTTCAACTCCACCATTCCCTCCAGTCCTCCTTCAATGCTGTCGAAAGCTGGTTCACCTCACAACACCTTATTATTAACTAAAAAAAACCAAAGGTATGCTTTTCACGCACCAGCTGAATTCCAGGATAGGGCGTTTTCCACAAATACTATCTGCGTCTCAGACCCCCCCTGGAATTTGTGCATTCCTTCAAATACCTGGGCATCACTTTGGACACTGGTCTTACCTATCATCAGCATATTCATCAATTATGTAAGGCCCTAAATGTTAGATTAGGGCTTTTGCACCACTTTAAACATTGCCTAACCCGCGAGGCCCTTAAACTTGCTATCTCCTCCTCAGTACTCTCCCTGCTTGACTATGGCCTTCTGACCTTTGGTGGGGCAAGCTCCTCAGCCCTTGATAGTCTTAGACTTGTCCTAAACAGGGCCTGCCGTCTTATATTAGGGTGTGACAGGCTTACCCATACCTGTGCGCTATATCAGGACACCAATTGGCTTAATCTGGACAATAGAATCAAATTCCACACTTGCGTCTTAGCAAAAAAAAATCTCCCTTGGCCTCTCCCCTGCAGCACTTACCCCTTTAATCACCATGGATCCAAAAGCTCAGCACACCCGTAGCTCAGATACCCAACGTCTCTCCATCCCTTCCTGTCGTACAACACAATTCCAAAGATCCTTTTGCTACAGGGCACCCTTGTGGATGAATTCCCTACCCTACGCCTTGCATCTTGATCAAAGAATTGGTCAATTCAAAATGCACCTTAGGGCTCATCTTCGGTCCATAAGTACCTGTGACTGTACGTGAACCAGTGCCCCTGTCCCTCTACTACTTTGACAATGGCCTCTGACTGGCCTCTTCCTACATTTCTTAATGCCGCCTTCTCAGGGTTGTTAAGTTCCCATTATCTTCTAACAGTCTTATACTGCACTAGCTCGGAAGGTTAGCCAACTAGTCCTGTTAAAAATAAATTTCTTTACTCTGTAACATTTACTGTATTGTTTGTATGCACTAACTGCATTGTGTATCTGTTCTATTACGTATGACATAGAACCTTGTGAAGGAGTCTATAACATTTACTATATTGTGTATTCTGCTCTAACTGTATTGTATCTCTGTAACTATTATACGTGACATAGAACCTTTGTAAAGGAGTCTTTGACTCAAAGGTATTTCTGATCCCTGAAATAAACAAATAAACAAAAATAAACTCTTAACCTCTCTACTCCTCTCTGACACTCCTACCTACACAGGTACTCCACTGCCTGTCATTCCCTGCTTTAGCCTACCTCACTGCTTCACTGTATTTTATTTTATTTTATTTTATTGAAATCTAGGATTACAAATACCTTTGAGCAGGAACTGCTCGTTTACAAAGGTTCCACATCGAAGGAATGGGGGGTATACATACATACAAAGGTCAACATAATAATACATAGTTACAGAATAACAAGAAGTAAGAGGCTGAGGCTTAGGAAATTCCAGTAATTCAAAATGTGCCAAATGTTAGGTAGCATGACATACCAGCCAAGGGCAATCTTGGAAATAAGCACTGTAGGTGAGAGGGAAGGGGGTATGCAGGCAGGAAGGCCATTGTCGGAGGGTAGAGGGTGAGGGTAAGAGCTCTAAAGGGGAGAGAGAGGAGGGATAAAAGTCAGGAAATGCCCCGGGGGAGCAAAGGGAGAGAGGGCAAGGGGGTAGGCAGGTAGAAGGGGGCAAGGCAGGGAGAGATAGCTGTCAACACTGAAGTGGAAGGCAGTGAATGGTGGGCCCCTGATTAGAGAGGCAGTCATGACGACTAGTTGAAATGAGATGAAGTCAGAGTTGTCTCTTAAAAGGGCCAAGAGCAGCAACAGTAAGAGTTTCTTTGTTGAGAGTATTGTACCACTGTGGTGCTCTGTGGGCAAAGGTCCTCTGGCTCATGGTAGTCCGGCATCTGGGGACAAGGAAGGTTAGTTGTTGTGAACTTCTAGTTCTCTGGGTGCTGTGGTGGTCAATGAGGAGCTTTTCAATGCCCGGGGTTATGACCCAGAGGAGGACTTTTTTGGCTAAGAGGCAGATTTGGTACTGTATCTGGCTGATGAGAGGTAGCCAGCCTGCCCGAGTGTACAGGTCACAAGTGTGTGTAAGTCGATCAGCCCCAGTTAGCAGCCTGCATGCTTTGTTGAGTGCAACTGTAATTCTGCGGAGGGCAGAGGCGGAGGCAGAGCCATAAATTGCTAGCCCGTAATCGATGATGAAGGTGACAGAGCTGTTGATAGCCAACCAGAGAGTGTCAGGAGTCATGCAGTGTTTGTGCCTGTAGAACAGGCCTATTCGGATGTTGGTGGCTTTGGAGACAGAATCTATGTGCCGATGGTAGGACAGTGAGCTGTCCAATGTGACACCTAGGTATTTAAAATCAGGAACGTGTTCAAGTAAGGTCCCTGTTTGGTTTAGGATGGTGAGGTCATGGGATTTGTACTCGCTCCTGGCATTGTAGAAGGTCATAACCTTTGTTTTGCTGTAGTTCATGGCCAGTTTGTGTGACTTGAACCATTCTTTGATGCGCATGAATTCAAGCTGTAATTGTTTCTCGAGGAGCTCTGCATTTTGGTGGTTGGTGAACATGACTGCGTCATCGGCATAGAGCAGTAATTTCTGGTGGCAGACACTGGGAAGGTCATTGAGGAAGAGGCTGAAGAGTAGTGGCCCCAGGATGGACCCCTGTGGGACCCCTGAAAGGACTGGCTTTTCTTCCAAGGTGACACCAGCAATCCTAACCTGCTGGACCCTCTCCCCAATGTAGCTTGAAAACCAGAGCAGTGCTTCATTGGAGAGCCCAATGTTTGATAATTGCTTGAGTAGGAGTGGGTGGTTCACAGTATCAAAGGCTTTTGTAAGGTCGATGAATACTGCCCCTACACAGTTTCCTTGATCAAGTGTGGTATGGATGAAGCCCGTGAATTCTAATAGTGCAGTGGTGGTACTGTGCCCTTTTCGCGGAAACCATGTTGCTCAGGACACTGAATGTCATATTTTTCTAGGTACTTGACTAATTGGTCTGAGGCGATGTGCTCCAGGGCCTTAGACAATGGAGGGAGGATGGAGATAGGTCTGTAGTTGGAGTGTAGTGATTTGTCTTCATTTTTGTGTACCATTATGATGGTCGCCTGTTTCCAGCGAGATGGGAACTGTGACAGCCTTAGTGATAGGTTGAGGACCTTTGTCAAGGGTTCAAGGACTTCTTCAAGGACAAGTGCTAACAACTTCAGGTCAAGGGAGTCACCGCTGTAGCCTGCATTGTGAATGGCCTTCCGAATATAGGTTCTGGCTTCATGCACTGGGATCTCCTTGAAGTAGAATTGTGGGGCAGGGTGTAGGAGAGGAGTAGTTGCAGGAGGGTTACTACCAGAGGGGGCATCAAAGAAATTAGAAGGGGGAGGACACTATCCAAGTTGGAGAACGCATTGTTAAAGGTGTTGGTGATGGTGTACAGGTCAGTTGTTGGTGTTCCATTTATGTTGAGCATGGTGGGTGGTGACTTAGGGTCCTTGCCTGTAAGGTCTTTCAAGTTACTCCAAATTTTTTTTCCTTTACCCCAGGAGTTGGAGAGAGCTTCCTTGAAGTATTTGCTTTTGGCTCACCTAACTGCCAACGTGCACTCTTTTCTGGCAGCTTTATATTTATGAATATCCCCAGGTTTGGATGTTGCATGGGCACAGTGCCAGAGATGATCCCTATGTTTGAGTAAAGTGATTAGATCGGGGGTTATCCAAGGGTTAGCTCTACCCCTGACCTTCAGCTTTTTGAGAGGGTGCAAAGATATTGCAGGCCGCAGTGAAGTGGCTGATGAAAAGGTCTAAGGCTTGGTTTATATCAATGGCAGAGTCGATTGGTGTCCAGTCCAGGTGGCTTAGGTGTGTCTTTCGTAGCTCAAGGTACCCCTGCTTTAACACTCTGGTGTAGATTATTTTAGGAGGGGGCTTAATGAATTTTTTTGTCCAGGTACATGTGACCAGTGAGTGGTCACTGATCCCATCAGGGAGCACTGAGACTTTTGAGATTCATTCAGGGTGATTAGTTAGGATCCAGTCCTATTACCTCTGCTTTTGAGCCTGCACAACTACGTCAATGTCAATCTACTATCTGACTAACCCCTACTGCCACCCACCTCTTCCAGCCCTTTTCCATACCCCTTGGGGCCTCTAAGAGTCTCTATTCCACCCCTCCTCCTTGTATCTGAATCATACCCTTCCCAGCCTCCCGACTGCCCTGACTACTATTTTTTCCAGGCTTTTGGACACCTGCCCCCCTGGGGTATTCGAACCCAGTACCTACAGTGCCAAAGTCTGCAGCCCTACCACTACACCACAGTGGCAATCACCCTCACAGAAGTCCAGCTTTCCCCCTTATTCAATCCATCACTCTACCAGCCTAAGGGAACATGGGCACCAACACCCCACTACTAAGACTGGCAATTTTGACCCTCCTGGTGTTGGCCCTTCATCAACCTGACCATAATTTACATTATTTAGCAACATTTTACTATAATTTCTGTGGCTTTGAAAACTTTTAGAGTGTTTGTTTTTTAAAAGTTGCCTCTGGGCCCATTTTATATAAGCAATAAGGCACTTCAGGAATGTTGGTTGTACTAGGTTTACCCCATGGTCAGGGTCTGAAAGCACTCAGCTTCACCTTGTGCCTTACTATAACTCTGACCTTGGGGTAAAGCTAGTACAACCAATACATTGTCATGCCTTATTGCTTAAATATATAACAGCCATTGAAAAAATGTATTTTTTTTAAATTAAATAAACTTTATTGATTTATACCATATCAACAGTTTCTAATAGGCATACAACTCTCCAGTAAAATTACTTTGGTACAGTGGCATCAATCCAAAACAAGGCATAGTGCAATACCTAAAAAAGTTTTACAGCAGTTTGCCATATGTTAAACGTATGAAAAATACATTAACCTACTTATGTCTTCTAACCGGCGGTTAACTGCTCCCCAAACCTCCCTGCCCCTAACCCTCCCCAACCCACCCCCAGAGCCATGTTCACTTTCCCCAATGGTGCCGTACTTTAACTAGGTAACACCACAACCCCTACTATCTATAAAACATGGAGTAAGAATATCATCCATGTGGGTCCCTCCGAAGAGGGCCTCCTGTGGACCCTTATAGGGTGTCCCTATAGGGTATTACCATTCACCTTTGATTCTTCTCTTCTAATTTGGTTTCCTAAGATACCGAGGGGAGGGACCAAAGCATAAAAAACTTCTCCCACCTGGATTTATACTGGGGGAGTCTACCACTTAGGCTCGCAATTGCCTTTTCCATTTTTAAATTATGTAGGAGTTCTTTTACCCATTCAAGGTAGGAGATTGCACGCTGATCCTTCCAATAGCGAAGGACAAGCCTTTTGACCAACAAGGATATAATGACCATATGGTATCTCTTCTCCTTGAAAGGGATAGTAGTATAGTAGCATAGTCCCCCACAATACATACCTGTGGTGAGAAATGTTCTTGCAACCCCAATAAAGGGTCGGCCCTTTCCCGAATAGCTTCCCAGAGACTGGCTACCATGGGACAGTCCCATAGTATGTGTAGTAACGTCCCAGTTTCCTGTTCACATCTAAAACACATTGAGTTCTGTATCTTCCCCATTCCATGCAGTCTAGTTGAAGTATAATAGATATTATGCAATATATAAAACTGTGTTAATCTTAAGTGATCATTGGTAATATATAAGCAGACTCCATCCCAAATGTTTTCCCATGAAAAATTATCATGTGGAAAATGACGCACCCAGTAAGTAGAATGACCTGATACCTCCGGATTAAATTTCCCGTATAACAATGAGACTAACTGGGATACTGCATGCAGCTGCTTAACACATTCAAAGAACTCTTGAAAGGGGGGCACCTGTTGCGTATTCCATATTCCTGAGCCAAACCATTTTATCAGCATATGCCTGATTTGAAGCACAAAGAAGAAATATTTATTGGGAAGCTGAAGGACATTTAGAATTTCCGATGTTCTCCCTAATTTATCATCAACAACCAAATCGCTAACTTTAATTTGGAGACCAGGACATCCTTTGGGGGGGACAATTAAATTATCACCTACCCTAAAATTGGAATTATTAAACACTGGTTGAGACAGGTCCATTTGGTAGTTGTATTTCACTGACCTACAAAACTGTGAATGGACCTTTAGTGAGACATATAACACCGAGCCTCATAAATTGCTGGGCAATTTACATGGGGCTATGAATAAGAGGCTCTCTGGGGACAGTTCCACTAATAAGTGCTGTTCAATCTGCAACCATATGGGAGATTCGGTAACATTATCTAGTTCCGAAGGAGTATCCTTCCACTTCATATATTTAGCCATGTGGCTAGCTAAGTAATAGTGGTATAAAGTAGGAAGTTTTAGACCCCCCAGGTGCTTTGGAGCACTTAAATGATTATATGCTCTCCGGGGGGGGGACTTACCCCCCCCATATAAAATGAGAAATTATGCTATGGAATCTACGAAACCAATTTATGGGAAGATAAACATTTAACATGTTAAGTGGATAATAAACTCTTGGCAAAATGTTCATTTTAATCACACTAATCCTTGCTTGGAAGGACAAGGGCATAGAATTCCACCTATTTAAATCCAGTTGAATTTCCTTCACTATTTTATCCAAATTCAGCCTTTTCATCAGGGACCCTGATGTAGATAAAGTTATTCCCAAGTATTTTAGATGAGTAGTCCACGTCATTGCAAGCGGGGTGATATCCTCTTTAAAAAACAAGGGATTCAAGGGCATCACTTCTAACTTACTAATATTAAGTTTATAATTCGAAACCTTACTGAACCTGTGAATTATCTGGAGGGCAGTTTGAATAGATTTGCAGGGATTTGTGACATGCAGAAGAATGTCATCTGCATAAACCAATAGTTTCAAATGAAACTTCCCTATCCTAATACCCTGCAAATTTGGTGAATCTTTTAATTGTCAAATCAATGGCTCCAGGTATAGGTTAAATAATAATGGGGAAAGTGGGCAACCCTGCCTAGTGCCTGATTTTAGAGGGAAGACCGAGGAGAAAACTCCATTGCAGTAAACTTTTGCACTAGGGTCTGAGTATAAAGCTTTGATCCAGGATATGAAAGAGGCTGGAAAACCCATTACCACTAGGGCATCAAACAAATATGCCCAATTGACCCTGTCAAATGCCTTCTCCACATCCAGGGAAACCAAAGCCATAGGTTTATCTGCCTCTCTGGATGCGGAGAAGATATGTGCTAGCTTACGAATGTGGTCTGATGCGACTCTGCCCCGTACAAACCCAATTTGCTCAGGGCTCAGAAGCTCCAACCAGACTTTAGACACCCTTGCTGCCAATATTTTGGCCAACATTTTTATGTCATAGTTCATTAATGAGATGGGGCGAAAGTTTGTGACCCTATTCTTTTCCTTGCCTGGTTTCGGCAGTACCACAATAATGGCCTTCAAAAGTGTGATATCTGTAATCTCTTTCTCACATATGAAGTTAAACAATCACAGAAGAACAGGGCACAAATCCATCTCAAAAACTTTGTAAAAATTGGATGGGAACCCATCCAGACCCGGGGCTTTGTCTTTAATTAGAGACTTAATAGCCTCCCTAATTTCTTGCTGAGAAATAGGACATGCCAGAAATTCCTGCTGGGTTACCTCCAGTGAAGGGAGAACTGAGGCTAACAGGTACTCCTGAATTTCGTTAGGTGGGGGATTGGGTTCAGGAGGGCTATACAATTGCCTATAATATTGCTCAAATTCTTTAGCAATTTGCCTGGGGGTAGTTAAGACTGTATTATCCACTTGGGAAGACACAGAAGGAACCAAACAGGATTCCTCTTGTTTTCTAAGCCTCATCGCCAAAAGATGGCTGGCTTTATCCCCTTGTTCAATGTATTTGGCTTGGGTTTTGAAAAGAGCATATTCAGCTCTTTCCCTCAAAATTTCCGCATACTCATTCTGCAACACTACTAAATGCATCATCTCTTCCTCAAGTGGAGGATTTGATAATGACATTTCTTAAATCCTGATCTCCTCTAAGAGAGTTTTGGTTCTTGCATCATGTTTTCATTTTTTTGGTAGCCGAAATTCTAATACATTCCCCCCGAAGAGCACATTTTAGGGAATACCATATTTTGTCAAAATCAGGGATAGATCCTTCATTTTGACCCATAAAATGTTTTATAAAATCTTTAATCTGATTTACTACTTCTTTTTGATTAAGAAGCTGAAAGTTTAATTTCCATATAGTATCTTTTTAAATACCTGGAGTTAGATTGGCTTCCAGCCAAATTGTGGAATGATCAGATAATACCCTGGGGGCTATCCCGCTGCCCCACAGGCCTGTAATTACTCTCTGATTGACTAGAAAGAAATCTATCTGAGAAAAGGATTTATGCACAGGGGAATAGAAGGTATACGCTTTCATACCCGGATTCAAAGCCCGCCAGGGGTCTACTAACCCATAAGCTTCTATAAGCTCTTGCAAAGATCTTTGGGCCGGGGAGAGAATAAGCCCTAGTGAAGTGGATCTATCCAGGGCAGGGTCCATGACCACATTCCAGTCTCCCGCCAAAATTATGGATAAACCGGCAAAGGGAGCCAGGGTTAGTGATAAATTGGCAAAAAATTCTGGTGAATCCTTATTCGGTCCATAGATTATTCCTATAAGTACTTCCCTATTTTCTAAAATCCTCACAGGAAAATAAATCTGCCCTGGGTGTCAACCACTATCTCTATTTCAAGAAACTGAGTGCCCTTGGTAACTAATATTGCTACACTACACTGGGTTGTGGATACCCCTGCCGAATACACCATTTCAATATTACCTCTTCTTAATAGGTTATTCTCTGCCTCCAACATATGCGTTTCTTGCAAAAAGGTGACACAACTGTCCAACACTGCCAGGTGCTTGATTATTTGAAGCCGCTTTACCCTAGACCTAGCACCTTTGACATTTCACGATATGATTTTCTAAAATGAATAACATGAGAGATCCATTAGGACAGTAATTAATACTATTTGCACCTATAGAAATTTTAGTAAAATTGGCTCTGGCCCTTCCCCCCTTTCCTACCCTTCCACCCCCATCCCCAACCCCCTACCCGCCCTCCCATTCTCCTCCCAGCAATCTTCATTTCCACCCTCGCCTCCCTCCTTATCCTTAACTAACCCTACATAATCTACCCAATCGGCTAATTCACCTTGTTTATCCCCCAGTCCAAGTGACTGAACTCCTGCCACCTTATCAGGCATGATGGCCACCTGAAGAGTTCACTCGCTGCTAATACCCATCCCCCCCTCCAATCCCATACATGCCTTTCTCCACTGTACCTGCCAGGACTCGCGTTATCCTCCCATAAAAAATAAATGCCTCTACCCAAGAGCCTGAAAATCTGCAACCCAATAGCTACTAAGGCACTTCCCCAGCAACTTATCAACATGAACAATGATCTCCCAACTTTCTAAAATCGTAAATTTCAAACAGGATTTCAAATTATCACCAAATCTAACAGACCTAAATGGATAAAACCAGGCTGCTATTTTAGCCTATTGGCTACATGCAGAATAAAAAAAAAAAAAAAAAAACCCGGTAGTACCCCCCTTCTAACTCAATATAACAACCTCCTGGTACTAGGGGGTTCCAACCCGTTAACACCTTGGGTTATATAGAAGGTATTTCCCCTTTCTTATTAAGACTAATGTATGGCCCATTTACCCTCCTTCATATTTGTGTATTGCAGGCCACGTCTATTCTTTTTTTTACCATTTAAGTAAATTTGGTTAACATAAAATATTTTGCTTTATAGAAAATTAGAAAGCCTTTCTATACAACGCCCATCTCAAATTGTACACTACTAATTACATCCAGCAGCCACTAGATGCCGCTACAGTCTCATTTAAACAAGTCTGGAAACTTGAGCTTGCAAAACTCAGATGTCTTCTCTAAGGTTTCAAACGAATACCAGGTGCCCTCATGTAGTATCTGTAGAGTTGCCAGATATCGAACCCTGAATTTTATACTTGCTGAAATGAGCTTGGAGACCACAGGATGGAGGGCAGACCTCTTCTGTCGCACAGAGAATGGTAGATCCTGTGCCACTCTGATCTTTCTACCCTTCCATTTAATCTCATGTAAGTCCTTCAATTTGGTAACAATATGCTGTTTGTCCAGGAAATTAAGCAATTTAAACAGGAAGGGTCTGGGAGGAGAACCTGCAGGCGGTGTGGGTCTTAGAGAACGAGGTGCCCGCTCAACTATATAAATGGGACCATTGGAAGAGGGCCCCACTAGTTTCTCTCAAAATTTCTGGGCAAACACCACGGGTGCCGAACCTTCTTCCCCCTCAGGCAAACCCAGAACTACCAAGTTGTTCCTTCGTGATCTCCCTTCCAGGTCCTCCATTTTTTCCTCGGCTTTTTTGAGTTTTTGCCTCATAAGCCTTAGCTCAGGCTCCAGATGTTGCCACCAGTCATCTAATGAGGATATGCGGGTCTCGTTATCCGAGGTCCGTATAGTGAGCTGATCCAGAGCTGCCCTTACACCTTTTAATTCGGAAGCTAACACCAATAGCGTATCCTTCATAGGTGTAAGTTCCTCGAGAAATCTTCTCTCGCTAAGCGCTTCTGATTGCTGGCTATGTAGACTCAAATCTTCTGTCTGCCCCTTAGGTCACTTAGGCAGCTTCTACTTGCTGGGAATGGAAGGAGATGTATGTTTAAGGGCCGCTTTTTTCATTTCAACATCCATTCTCCCTTGGGTTTCGAGTTTTCTCTGGTTTCCCGATGGGTTACAGATCTCCCTTCTTTCCGATTTCTTTTAGAGCACCGGACACATTAAGAACTACCGAATAGCCCGATTTAAGTGGGGTGGGTAGTGGAGCTGATTGTGAGGGATCCTACTCGGGCAGCCATCACACCGGAAGTCAGCGAAAAAATGTATTTAAAAAAAATATAAAAAATTGTCCAAGAATGTGCCTGTTTCCAGCGCATCTTTCCGTGAGATGCTCTTCACAGAATGAGAGTGCACTACACGCAGAAGAAAGTAGCACTCTGTTTGGTCAGGAGTGCACTCTCAATCTATAATATACTATACAATGGGTTTGAAAAATCATGAAACCTGATTGGCTGAGGGCCATCTATACTTGTGCTGTTATCTCAGCACAGCAGTACTGGATAAAAATCCAGCAGCTTCTTCAAAATAAAATCAGTACTAACCACATGTCCCAGACTGCCACCTTTACTCACTTAAAACCTTCAACTAGGCTCTAAAAATAAAACTGTCTTACATTTAAAAAATAATTATTGTAACCACCCCCATACATAGGGTTTAGGAGTAGTGTTTCTTTAAAAGGGCATGGAAACTGTAGACAGATGCAACCGCTGTGCCCTTGGAGGACTGGGACAGCTATTCTGCACTGGCATTCTAAAGAGGTGGAGTCAGAGCCTTCTGTTTGAAAGGAGAGTAAGTTCTGAGTCAGTTGGTAGGAGGCAAGTGCCAGGCACACAGTGTCAACTCCCACTGTGTTGAACCTTTTCTCAGAGTCTGGCTTCAAGAAAAGATACTAGTTCTTGGCAGCAGCTATTGAACTAGGACATTTAAAGAGGGAAAAACCCATTCCCAGAATTTATTTATTTTATTTATTTAAAAGTTTTACCAGGAAGACACACTGAGCACTAATGCTCATTTCCAGGTGCATCCTGGGGGAAGGGGGGCAAAGGGAAACAGTACATACACATCATCAGTAGAACAACTGTACATGTAAAGAGCACAGGGTATATTGTTACAAGAAGTTTCAGGAATATACAAGTTATACAGCAGCATTATATACAGAGCGGAATTAATCACAACAAGCACATCTAGTAGAATGAGGAGAAGAGCATGACAATAAGGGCTGTGGCCAAGATTTGGGCAGTACAACCATGCGGTGGGTCTAGGCACTGCAATGGGGGAGTAAATCGACCAACAGTAGGGCTCCCCGGTTCACCTTCTGGATTTTAGTCTCAGCCTACCCTCAGGCACATGATGTCGAGAAATTCGAGTTGATGAGGGAGCTGAAATGCCTTTTCAGGGGCATATGCTGGATGACAGCAGGGAGGAAGTTCCATAATTTGGCCATTCAGTATCTGAAGGATGCTTGACGACTTGAGGAAGACACCTATGGGACGGCCAAGGTTCATGCGTCTGTGTTCCTGAGGGAGTGCACAGGAGGGTTAGGGACAGCCATCACTGAGGAGAGGTAAGGGCAAGGACTGGGACCAGTATTTGGCAGTGAGCTTGGTGCAGTGGGATAATCGGTGATCATGGAATGAGGGAAGAGTGAGGGACCGGTAGAGTACACAGTGGTGAGTGGAGGGAGGACTATCCAGTGCGAAGTGGCAGAAGGAGTGGAAGAGAGGGTCCAGTCTGACTAGGATGGACTTGTGGCAGCACTGTAGACTATGTCACCATAGTCAAATATTGGGAGAATCATTTAATGGCAGGCTAGTGGCGGGATGCATCCACAACTCCGGTAGATGGCACCGAGTTTGGGGTGTAGCTTTTAGTAGATGGCATCGACATGTACAGAAAAGTCAAGATGCTGGTCAAGCCATACCCCAAGGTATCTGAAGAAGGTGCAGGCCTCCAGAATAGTTCTGTTCAGGGTGTGAAGGAAGGGGTTGCAGGGAGCCTAGAGAGTCTCTGCCTTGTGCTGAAGGTCAAGGAGACGGTCTTCTTGGCATTGAGAAAAAGCTGGTTTGCACAGAACCAGAGCTGAACATAATTGAAGTCCTGCTGCAGTCTGGTTGAAACATCAGCTGATGACTGACCAGATGTATACAAGACCGTATCATCTGCATACATATGAATGGATGAGTGTGGGCAGGCGGAGGGCAGATCATTTAGGAATATGGAGAATAGCAGCAGTCTAAGGTCTGAGTCTTGAGGGACCCTGGAGGTTACTGGGAGGGGAGGTGAGGTGTAGCTTCCAATTCTAACCGCTTGGGATCGGCCGACCAGGTAGGAGTGGAACCAGCTGGTGACCAAAGTAGAGAGCTCAGCCTGGAACAGCTTGTCAAGGAGGAGGCCATGGGAAACCATGTCAAAAGCCTCTGCCAAGTTGACAAAAATGGCTGTGGTGGTAAGGCCCTTGTCCATGCCATCGAGGATGGAGTCTGTGAGCCTGAGGAATGAGGTGGCAGTGGAGTGAGATTTCCTGAAACCAGACTGGTAGGGTGAGAAGAAGGAGGAGGAGGAGTTAAGAAAGAGAGTTGAGAGAGGACTAAATGCTTCTGTAACTGTTCTATGATAGGTAGGAGGGAAATGGGTCTGTTACCAGGAGCTGAGGTATCACCACCCTTGTGGAGCAGGATTACTGTAGCATGCTTCCAGTCCTTAGGGATAGCTGCTAAGGAGAATGAGAGGTTTAGGAAGTCGGCCAGGGGTGTGGTGATGATAGGGGCAGCCAGGTAGAGCATTTTTGAATCCAGCCCAGAGAGGCATTTACCTTTGTTTGGGTTCAGGGAAAGCAAGGCATGATAGACTTCAGGTAGGGTGACCCGCTGAAAGGAGAAGGACGGAGCAGTAGGTGGAGGAGGCTGAGCAGTGAGGCCAAGAGGGAAGGGGTTAAGCTGGGAGAGGAGTAGAGTGGAGAGCAGGACTGAGGTGCAGTTGGTAAAGGAGGAATTGAATGTGGAGGCAACTGCATGAGGGTCCATTATGACAGACCCGCCTGTAATCAATGTAGTATTTAGAGGTTGGGAGGGTAGTGAGAAAAGGGATTTTACCACCTTCCAGAATTTTGATGGCCAATTTAGGTTTGCCTGGAAGGAGTCTTTGAAGCAGTTCACTTTAGCTAGCCTGATTTGTCTAGTGCAGATATTTTGTAAGGAGCAGTAATTAATTTGGTCAGCAGGGGATGCCGGAGGCTTTATACGACTTCCACGCCTGGTCTCTGGCTTTAGTGAGGGACAGGACGTTGGAGGAGATCCAGGGCAAATGGGCGCCCTGACCCATGTACGTTGGAGCGGGGCATGGTGATCCCAAGCCGCTAAGAATCTGAGCTTGAAATAGTCCCATGCTGCATCAATAGAGGTTGCTGTGGGGATAAAAGACCAGTCGGTGATTGTGAGGTCTGTTAGGAGTGAAGTGAGGTCCAGGTATTTGTATGATCATGTGAGAATGGTTCAGGGGTGTGCTTTGGGCCAGCAGATTTTACGGACAGAGTAGATCATGTGGTGGTCACTGAGTGAGTCAGGCAGGATGCCCAAGGCTATAATTTGGTGCTGGTGGGAGGTAAGGCAGCAGTCTAGGAGGAAGTGGTTTAGTGATTTATGGTTCAGCCTGGTCAGTTCAGAGATCAGCCATGCCAAATTAAGGGTGACTACCTGGTTCTGAAGCTTTAAGGTGCCTCTGGCAAGCCAGTTCTCATTGAAATCCCCCTAGTATGTGTATCTCGCCCCCGAGGCGAGGGAATTCAGAGATCCCAAAAGGTTCAGGATGGTTTGCAAGGGGGAGTCGGGGGGCAATAAGAGCCAGCTAAGAAGATGGGGGTGGAGTGGGAAGGGAGAATTTAATCATCACGGCATCAATTGCCTGCGGGGTCATAGGAATACTAACTATGGTGTATTGGAGGGAGGATGAGATATACATTGCTATGCCACCACCCTTTTTTTTTGCCAGGATGGTCTTCACATATAACAGAGTAGCCAGGGATGGAGAATTCAGAGTCATTGTTGTGAGGCTTAAGCCATGTTTCCATGATAACCAGAATATCAGGCCTTAGTAAACAGACTGCTTGCTGCAGCGAGGTTATTTTGTGCAGAAGGCTACAGATATTTAGGTGCATAAGTTTGAGCCCCCGAGGGAGTAACAGTGGGATAGTGGTTGGCCCAGGATTCAGTTCAGTGTCCCCAGCAAGTAGAAGAAGCAAGATTACCAGGAGTTTGGCTAAATACATATAAATATATATATATAAATTCTACTTTAAAAGGATTAGCTTGCAAACAGTTAATAAATACAGTACCTGTTAAAATCCACCTCCAAAACCAAGGTTGGATCTTATTCTTTGGACATGAAGCTGAATAAAATGTCTACAGATTAACTGGCTCAACCCATCCCAGCTCTTTTCAACTTCTTCATATAGCTTGGATCCCTCCCTGATGTCTGGAAAAAAGCAAATGTGGTTCCAGTGTTCAAATCAGGGAACAACCCAGAGGTCTGTAATTACAGGCCCATTTCAATCCACTTCCTGCTGGCAAAGACCTTGGAGAAAATTGTTAATGATCAACTGGTGGACTTCATCATGACACATGATCTCCTAGCTGCAGAACTATATGTTTTTTTAGAAACTGCACAGCAAGACCACATCCCCGATTGAGCTAATGGAGGAACTCTTCATAACCATAGACAGAGGAGATTATGTTGGTGCTGCCTTCCTCAGTCTCTGTAAGGTCTTTGACTTGGTAAGCCATGACCTCTTAATTAGAAAACTCATAGATCTGGGCCTATGAGTTGATGCATCTGCTTGGTTCATGGACTACCTGTCCAACAGAACTCAAAAGCCAAAAGTGGTGATGTGTTCTCTGAGCCACAACTTCTGACCACAGGAGTCCCTCAAGGCTTAATCTTATGGCCCCTTCTGTTCAGCAGTTTTGTCAACAAAATTCCAGAGGCCTGTGCCCACAACAAAGCATTACTCTACACCGATGGCACCATCATTTTCACCTCCTGCTGTGACCTAGAGGCACTCGAAAAAAAGCTGCAATTTGACTTCAACAGGGTCTGTGAATGGTCTGCCACAAAGAAGCTGGTCATCAATGCCAAAAAAAACACAAATCTCTACTATTTGAGAGTAACTGTGCTCTGAAAGGAGGCCCCGAGTTGCACATTACTGTAAAATCTGAGGAACTATTTGAACAAATCTAGGTCTTTAAGTATCCAGGCATACACTTGGACCCTCCCCTGTGTTTTTCCCCACATGCTGACTCCTTTGTCAAAAGCAACCATCAGTGACTTGGACTGCTCTACAGAATCAGGCATAACCTTATCACCAAGGTAAAAAAACTACTGGTCTCTAGTCTCATGATGTCAGCTATTGACTACGGAGTGGTGATTTACTCCACCACAAACAATACTGTCCTTGAAAGAATTGATGTTGCCTTTAACCATGCCTGCAGATTTGCACTCAACCAAAAAAGGGACTTCCATCAGTGTTACCTCTATATCTCCACCAACTGGTTTCCTTTCCACCACTGATTTACCATCATTGCAGCCCTTCTATGCAAAACAGCCCTATTCAGTCTAATGTCCCAGGGTATTCATAGCCACTTCTCACTGATTAAGAACACATATGATACCCAGTCCATGGGCAGAACAAGTTGCTCCTGCCCCTCAGGAAAAACATACATGGCCAGTGCTCTTTTGTGTCCAGGACATCAAAGCTTGAATCTCCCTCTACCCCAATAGTAACTGCTCCCCCCCGTTCCCCTCATTCAAGGCCCAAGCAACTGCTTACTTTCTCCAGAACCTCAACTGTGAGTGTACTTAAAGGGTACTTCAAGATTCCCACACTCAGTTGCACTTGCCCTTGTAACTTGAACCATGCTGCTTGTATGCCTCATTAACCTGCAGATATTGCTGTTTGTAACATGATCACTGTCCTTCGCAATGCCTATTCAACTTGTAAATGTGGTGCTTGTCTTTGTTATTTTTGTATGTTGCTTGCAACTTGTATGACTTGGACACCTTTGAAAAAGGGTTCTTGAGCTCAAAGGTCTTCTGAATGAAATAGATAGAAATAAATAAGTGAATACAATCATATGCAGAAATACAATAATTTGTAATTCAAATCAAGGGATATTTATTAGGGGACAGGAACAGGTGCTGGAGTGGGTAACGGAAAGGGCTAAATCAAGCAATAAAAATTACAGTTACTCCTCTTACAAATCTGACCACCCTCAGGTGAGTCCCGTGCAGATTATACTATTTCTTCTACTGCTGAACTGGTTCCACTAAATCCCTTGGGAGGTCCCAAACAGTGTGAAAATATGTGCACATAGGGGGCTGTCACAGGCCTGATGTTTGATCATGGTGCAGTACTGACTGAAGGATTTTTATTGAAGATGGCAGAGAACTGTGCAGCTGCTTGACTATCTGTTGAGGAGGAACGGAACAAGCAGGGATGCTGACATGCTAGCCTCTTGCTTAGAACAGGTATGCCACCATTGCCTGAATGGCAAGAGAAAGTTTTCTTTCTGTGACTGATATCTGAAGCAAGAGAGGATCTGCTGGGATGGACCTAATCTTGACACCCATTTCTAGTCCGACTTGTGTAGAAGAAGAGCGGAGAAGCTTCTTGCTGCACTGTGGTTCAGTTTCGGGTGCTGGAGTCTGAACAGTGGAGGAGCTCATCCCCAAGGCTGAATACCCAGGGTGACCCTACAGAGGGTTGGATGCTGCCAAGGAACTTCCCCAGCCAACAATTGCTAACCCATTTTGAGTGCAAAAAAAGCTTTAAAGGATCTCTCTATTGGCAAATTATATTTTTTTAAGTTTTTATTGAATTCAGAAATCCAGAAGCTCTGGAACTCTATAAACACACACACATCTATGCAACAATTGCTTTTTTTAGTTGTGAAATTTGAGATTTAATGGGTCAGCTTTGTGTTTTAAATTCATTTTGAAGTGTCTTCACAACAGACTTCATAAGGCATAAGATACTACTGTTTAGATATTATTGTGCTCATGTTTATGTTTTTTATGCTTTTTTGAAATTCCCTATATAGGCAACACTGAGCACCAAGCACTATGTTTAGCCATTGGCCATTGGCCTATAACAGATAATTATTACTCACTAAAAGCTGCCTGACTGTTCTTTAATCCTTACTTAATTGTTGTCTATTTTCTGTGAATTGGTGAACCAGTTTGGCTGTCTGAACTGGTCAAATTAGCAAACTAAATTAATAGAATTGATCAGGTACCTGATTAAACCAACCAATGCATACTTTTCTTTGTAGTTTTACTAACTGACCTCAGCCAGCTCTCAATGGAACAAACAGAAACAGCTGACTGATTTAGTACTTACGTATTGCACTTCCCTTTAATTAGGGAAGCTCAGTGTATGCTTAGTGCAGCTAATTAATTTATTATGTGGAGCATTCAAATATGTATGTGCGGCATTCCATGCTTTAGATCCGCCATTTTTCTAGCAACTTGGAGATGACAGGCACACAGTTTATTTTCAGAACAGCAGTAGGTTCTGAATTCCCTAAGAGAAAAGTAAGACCCCGTCTCTGAAGCCGTCTCTCTAAAACCGAATAATTTTGAGGAAAAAGTGAGTAGTGTTCTCCAAACACTCAGGTTTTATCTAGTATTGTTGTCTGTAGTTATATTTGGTTGTGCCATGTTAATAAGGGATTTATAGTTAAATAATTAGAGTATCATACATCTGATCAAAACAGTTGAATAGAAATATTTGATACTGAGAATTAAGAGGCTACAAAATCTGACTGAGACCATTATTAGCTGTGTTAACTGTGTTAGGTGGTAAGCAAAATATACAGGTTTAGGAAGTTAACAACAGTTAACAACACAGTATGTATAAATTTTAAAAATAGTATAAACTTGTATAAAACTAGTATAATTTCCTATAACCATATACATTATTGTATAAATTACACAAATCATTGTGTCATTGTATCTACACCAGATAATATAACTCACTATTATTTCCACTATAAGTATTATCCAATTCCCCCCCTTTTAAATGTATTCACAGTGGCCTTAACAGACCATGCAGACCAGTTGAGCCCCGGAGAGAACTGTATTACATCTTGGGTTGACTACAGATTGGAAGGCTTAAAAAGGAGGAAAAAAGGAACTTGGGGGGAGGAAAATCATTGTTTTTGAGAGCCAGAGCAGGCTGAATAGTCTGAACAGACGTGAAAAAGTACTGGGGTTCAATTATTTATTTTGCTATTCTGGGGCCATAAGAAATCTAATTCATTTGACCAACCTGGACTACTAACAGAAAGGGATAGAACTAGTGCTCGGAGAGTGAAGATAGTGGACTTTTAGAAGTCTCAGGCCAGAAGTGAGGGAAAGCGGGTTCTCTGGCTTTGGCAACTTTAGTCTTAAGACAGTTTACTGACTGATGATAAATTACTCCGGTATTAATAGATACGAACAGAAAAGTTAAAACCATTATATTTTGTGACTGGAATCTCCCTTATTAATTATCTGAATCTATATATAAGGTTCCTATTATTGTCAGCAAAATATATATGATAATTGACAAGTGACAACTGAGAGATTTTTTAGCACTTTACTTGAGCTTTATCTGCCTTATCTGCCTTATCTGCCTTAACTGTATTGTTTAGTCCAAAAAAGCAAAGAGGAACAGGCATATAGATACATATTAGTATTGTTTGCACTTGAAGTGACACTATTTGAATGTGAATTTGAACTTGCATTTTATTTTTATTCAACATTTTATTATCTATAAATATGAAGATTTGATAAATATTTGGTACTAGTGAGCTAGATCTGGAGTAGTTGTGAATTAAGTGCACCTACTGAACTAATTTATTTATATTAATACAGGTTACTACTTGGAAATATATTCATAGTAGCATATTAGTATATATTGTTAAATATATATAAATATTCATATTTTAAGATAACACTAAAGCACAAGTTGCACAATTATAAAAATTGTTTATTGCACTCATGCATTTATTGTTGCACAAGTCTACAGAATTAACAGATTGGTAATAAATTAACCAATTAAGAAGTTAAACCATGTGATTAGTGGTATTTGCAATTCCATTGTTATTCTTTTGTCATTGTTAAGAACCAGTAAGGTGAAGCATTTTTTTCTGATATAAAACAAAAATGTTTTACAGTTCTCAAATAAAAGTAACAAAGTACTGTAGTTTAATAGAGATACAATATAAAACAGTAGAATTTAAAACCAAAAATATTGGACTAAATTGGATTCATTGAGTTATCTTAACATAAGATATTTAACTTTCATATCTTTTCCTATATCTTGTGTTAAAATATAATTAGAATTTGGTTTACCACCAATTCTGCTATCAAAATGGTGGTCACAAGAAATGGAAAAAAATGCTTCAGTGGATGAAAATAAAGAAGAAAAAGCAAAACTTGGACTAGATAAAAGAAAGGAGAAGCCAGACAGAAAGAAACAAACAACCTAAAAACAATAAGTGAGGGCATCAATTCTGGGATAAAACAATTAAAATTAACTGAGATATGGAAGGATCATGGGAACACCACAATTTATGTATCAACTCCACTTCAAATTAATCAGAGGGAAAGTAGGGAAACACAAGTAACGAACTAAGTATTAGAGTCCAGTCCCTTTTGTGAGGAAATTCTGCCCTTCCCAATAGATTAAACTGAGGGAATTTCATTGATTACTTATGATTTTAATTCTACAGAAGCTTACTCAAATAATTTTGAGTCAGATGAGACCTTGTCCAGTGGTCCATCAGCTGTCTTTTCACCATATACCCCCTCAGATATAGAAGTTTCACTAAAACTTTCCTTTTCCTCAATTCAATATAACTTACCACCTGCTAGAAGTAATCAAGGGGAAGGCAAGAGACAGAGGGTCCAAGATATACAGAGTGAAAATAAATTGGAATCCATAATTTAGGAACTCAGTATAACCATTGAGGGACTGAAGAAATTAAGCCCCACATATGGTAATGAATCTGGCGAGAACTGAAGACTAAATGGATCCACTAGGGAACTCAACCCCAGAAAGATAAACATCAAACTGCATCACACAGCTTGTACTGAAATTCCAATTAGATATGACAACAATTATTTTACAGATGAGGGAGACTTCACATCTTGCTTGACTATTTCAAAACAAATGTCGGAAAAAAATAAAAATCCATACTACGTGAATATTGTCATTCTTGAAAACATAGCGGCTCTGAAGGAAGGACATTCAAGTCTAAGAGCTGATATTTTTTTTACAATAAAATATAATTGGATAAAGTGGATAAGAATAATGTAAATTTAAATAATTCCATTATTTTGCAAGATGAAGCAGGCTTGGTAACAATAAAGACTAAAGAAAACAAAGCAATACAAACAAATTTACCATCACCATTTGATAAAGACGAAATGTGTGAATGCTATCTCAAACCCATACCTAAGGAACAAAAGACTAGAAAAATCACAAAAAGACAAGCAGCATCAACAGAATGCCATAATTAGCTTTAAAGGGAAAACAAACAAGATAAAAGGAAAAGTGTGTGAGATTGCAGATAAATTGAAGGGGAAAGAATGCACTAAAGGGAAACAGATCATGGCAAATGTCTCAATTGAAAAGGCTATGAATGTTCAGAGTTCGAAATCTCTGAATATGCATACTGATGATATTGGGGAAAGGACAGGCCAGGGTCATGGGGAGAGGGAGACTGGGACCACTAGATATTCCCCAGTCTCTAAGCATGAGGAGCCTGGAGTACTAAAGGGAGCTGAAAAAGCAAAAAATGAACAACATGTATCACTGACCTCATTTGGGAAATACACTAATCAAAAATCAGTAGACTCAGAGTATCTAACAGAAATACATGGTGTTTCTAGATTGGAGAAAGAGACGTCCGACTCTTTGACCAAATGGCTTACACGCATCTTACATCTTACAGATGTCACAGAAGAATTTTTTATAATGAGACCACCAAATATAATCTACCAAGACTGTGTACTTTTCTACTATCAATCAAAGATGCTTGAAGGCACCATGTGGAGTATGGAGACAATACTTAAACGGAGTTACAATTTAACCCCTTGCAGAAAGAACCCATAATAGATGACCAAAGTTACGACAAGCAAAAAACAATTTTATCACGTGATAAGGAAAAATTAAATCAGGAAAAGAAAAGAAATGAGAAAATGTCAGAAATAATACAAACCATTGAAAATTATGAGAGGCATCAACAGGAACAATGGGAATGCAGCCCATTGTCTATCTTTGACTGGGAAATTTCCAGAGGAGACACAGTAGGTGCTGTAAGGAATGAGATCTTGTCCTTTTTTCACTATTTCTTCACAAAAATATTTGCTAGGAATTCTATTAATTCAATAAAGATGCACAAATGTTATTGTGATTCTTCACAAATTGATATTACATTTTAAAATTCTCAATTAGCTAATACATCATTGGAAGCAGCTACAAAAGTAGATAGTTCAGGTATCTTTATAGTGGCTTACTAAGTTCTTAATCTGTCAACTCAAAACAAAGTAGATCAGGAAGGGTTTCTGATTATGAAGTAATAAAATGAGAAAGTACATGTAATGAATGTTCTAGAAAATTATCTAAAATGTACTAAATGAACAAATAGCATGATTGTGATTGTTGTTTTTAAATTTCTAATGATGTTTTAACATTTTATGTAGTTTTAATAATTGTACTTATTTGTAATGGCATGTTGCCGAACAATAAACTTGAATTCATACTGACTGAAGGCTGGTGTTTGGAGATCCCAAACAAAATATATTTAAACTGATGCTAGTTGCTCCTGGATATGGTAGTTATAAAAATGAGCAGGATATAAAAATAGTCATAAAAGTTGTGCAGGAATGCCCAGCAATTACTTAAACTGGTCCTAGATAACAGAAGAATTGGCGGGGTGTTGACCCAGTACTCATGACCTCAAGTAGACTCTGATGTTTCCAGGTCTGTCAGGATGTCTCCCTCTGATTTGTCAGATGCAGGTGGTGTTCAGGCGTGGCAGATCAAACACACTTCCAGGTGGCCAGTAATGTAGGCTGTACTGGTCTCTGATGTTTTCCAATATTTTTTCACCTCTCAGGGGGACTTACCTCAACCCCCAAGAGGTAGGCAATCACTGAGAGCCTCAGGTGACTTAGGCCCTCCTTCAGGATAAGTTCTGACAGTAAACAAAGCCTAGGGAAGGTGCTTTGGTGTTGTCCCAGACTGGAACAAAAAATATTTTAATAACAACTTCTCTCAGCCCAGTGACTGACTGCTGAAATCAATGGAGAGAGTGGGAATTCAGTATAGCCTTGATTCTACATTAAATCTCTATCCTATTTGGTCTTTGTGCACCCAGTCAACTTCAATCACAAAGCAAACCAGAAATAAAAGGGTTAATTCCATTTCACCTCAGATTTTTCTTATTTTTATTTATAGCAATACACATCCGCAGTGGAAGGCAGTGTTTTGTGGCCCCTTGCCACTTTGTCTGGCCACTGGTTATTGTACTAATTATCAAGGCCACTGTTTTTCGGTTTTTACCGGAAAATCCGGTAAAATTTCGGAATTAGAGCTGCCTGAAAACCGGTAAAAACGAAGATTTCATGGAATCTGGCATTTTCTTTCAGATCAGTAAATCTATAAAAAAGTGTGTTTTTCTTTTAATTCCTTCCTGTACTATTTTCAGTTTGCTTTATTTAATGCTCTGTATATGAAGCATTCTTTAATTCTGATTATTTATGCGCATACTAAAAAATGATAACAGAATCTCGGTAAAATCCGGAAATTAGAGTAACAATCACCGGTGAAATTCAAGAATCTTAAGTCTTGAAAACGGAATTTAATTGTTTTAATCACCGTAAATCAGTGGCCTTGCTAATTATGGCTTATATCTGCTGCTGAGTGCTTTTCTAGCCTCTAGTCTTATACAGGTCTTTTATTTACCTTATAAGGTGTTTTCCCTTAGATGGCTATCACAACATCCCTCTGTGATTTTCATGGGACTTAGTTCCTGGGGAGCTTGCATGGTCTGCACAGTCAGCTTCCTTGGCATAGAGAGCTCTCTGATAACAAGTGAACTGGCTATGCAGACCATGCAAGCTCCCCAGGAATTAGGCATGCTGAGTCCCAGGCAAATCGCAGAGGGATGTTGTTGTTTGATAGCCATATAAGGGACTGTGAATGTGTATTGCTATGAATAAAAACAAGGAAATTGGAGATGTAATGGAATTGCACCCTTTATTTATGGTTTGCTTTGTAACTGCTAAAATTACTCACCTCTCTCTCTCTCTCTCTCTCTCTCTCTCTCTCTCTCCCTCCTTTTCTCTCCCTGACAAATCTGAAGTGCTTTCACACGTGCTTTCCATCTGGGGATCAAGTCTCATTGGTTGCCATCTCATACATAATTCATAATGTTAATCCCCCTGTTCTGGGGCTGTTAGGTTTGTGAGGAAAGCATGCACACATAATCCTTTGAATCATGAGCCAGCAGCAGTTCTGCAGAGCTGCGCTCAGGATTGGCTATTTCTTCTGGGAAGCATTTGCCATTTTCTGACTGCTACCCTGCAGTTCTGGGGACCAGAAGCACGGACACATAGCGGCCCTCACACTGTCTTTTGTTTTAGTTATGTTTTTGAAACTATTTCCACCCTTGGTATGGTCTCTGGCCATTAGGGTCAGCCCTTCCTGGCCCTACTACCATATGGTGGTACCAGGGTGTTAATTTCCTTGCACAGGAGCACTATCATGTGCTCCTGACAGCTGTGCTACATGGAGCAGTGGTGTAATGGATTGCATTGGTGCTGTGGTCACTGCATGTCTCTGACAGCTGTGGAAGAAGTGAATATGAAGGCACTCCTGGGGTGGAGGCTTTGGTGAGCAAAGTCCCTCTGCAGTTAGGGCCACAAGTGTCTGTGGTGGGGCTACACGAGAGAAAACAAGTTGTAGTCCAAAGTTGTCTCCTTGGCCCTGCTGCCACAGTCCATGGGTGCCAGGTGAGAGAAGAGGTGATGTTGTAACCTACTGGCTACGGTGAGAAGTGCACTTGTGTAATGGGCAAGGGAAGCCACTGAAGCCGACTGCTCTCAAAATGGCCTGGTCGGGTCAGGGCACAGGTCCACCCCATCTAAAACTTGGAAGGAAACATGTGTAATCCAACTACGCCAACCACCCGGAGGTGGATTTTTGTGTGTCGCCCGGTCAGTGGGTGTCAGGGAGAATTTTAGGGAAGGGGGCCCAAGTTCAATTGCTACTAACTGGGAACACAAGGAGAGGCATGAAGCTGACTAGAATGCAAAAACAAGGTACAAGTTTACACTAAATATCTAAACTCTAAAAGGCAAAAGAACTATAATATCACAATGTTATTACACTACATCCTATACTATAAATCAGCCTTGAACACTCTCAGTCAAACACTCTTGCATATCTGAATGGGGAAAGGAAGGAAGCAAGATGGGGGAGCCACCTGTCCAGGGCAGGCGGGAAATCACAGAACAGGACACAGGCCAGGACTATTCTGAGGCTGGTGAATCTTCAGCTGAGGTCACCATGGACCACTGGAATCGATCACCCCTCCAGCAACTAGTCTGCCACCATCACCCAGCCACAGCCCCTCCATAGGCTGCCTGGACATCAAGACAAATGGGCAGACAGGACAGCTGGTCTGGGGAAGACAGGGTCGGGCACCTGAGACCACATGCAAGCAGAAGGGTGGTGGCAGAAATAAAACATTTATATTACTAAACCTGGTGTCGGTGTCTTTAATTCTAGCAAAACATTACTATGTTTGGGCACTTAACCAAAAATAAAACAGTTCAGGTCATTAGACTAAATAAAATTACAGGGGCACTGCCTCACGGTGACTTTCTCCTGATGGCACACAAATACTTGCATAGGGATAATGTCATCACATAGGCCTCAAAAGAATTGCAATAAATCATTTAGGTACCTTTATTTACAAACAGTTTATTTTGGAGGGTGCGTTGACCCTTTAAACCTGGCCTCTGGTGTAGGCCACTTGCACACTGATGTAAGGCATTAATTCACCCTCAGGTATACAGTTCCTTGCTCTATGGAGCCTTGCATTTATTCTGTCCCTTTAAACCTGAGGGACCTGTACTTACCTCTTTAACTCATGGGCCTGTCATTGCCCCGTTAAACCACTTTTGTCAGGAGGTCAATGGTATTTATTTGTGGACTTAATGTTCCTGCCCCTTCTTCTATTGTCTCCATGGGGCTCTCTTTGATTTGCTGTTCCTCATGGACGGCCTTAAGGCAGGGCCTTGCTGCCCCACAGTCATTTGGTTTCAGGATGTTTTTTTTTGAACTCCGCCCATAGGAGGTCTTTGCTGGGGCTTTGCCCACCCCCACATTTCCTGGCTCATCTGAGCCTTCTTTGACCTGCCCCATGGGTGGTCCTTTTGTTGGGGCAATGCATGGCCCAACTGCGGCTGTGGCTGTGGCTGGTGCCTGCAGTACCCAAAGTTTATTTAATTTTATAAAAAACCAAAAAACAAAGTCTATTTCCTTTTGGTGGCTAGCAGCCGACTGCGGTGCTGCCGCCACTCACCATGCCACCCTCCATCCACTTCTCTGGCCAGGACAGTTGGAGTAATTGGTGGGGAGGCCTAGACCCACCTCCTACCACTCACCTCCTCTGAAGTTGGACCACTGTGGGGAGGCCTCAACCTGCCTCCACCCATGGACCTATTGCTGCTGCTGCTGACTGGAAGACTGGAGGGAACAGCCTTCTACTGTTGCTGCCAACCTCCCAGTAGAATCTACTGGCCTGCAGGGGTTGCCGGGACTGAAGGGGCCGGCTGGATTGCTGTCATTGTCCCTCCCGAACATCTTCTGTTGCTGCTGCTGCAGATGGAGGGGATGGCCTGCACCTACTGCTCCACCTGACGAACATCCTGCTGCTTGGTGCACTGCTGGAATGGCCAGCCTGAACTTCCCAGCCCTCCCGACGGGACTCTCTCTCACCACTGCGGCACCGAGAAACCCGATGGACTGCTTGGCTGCTGCTGACTCAGGTGAGGGAGCGATCAGCTACGGACCCTCTGGGACATTGGGAGGGACCCCAGGACAAAAGGTAAGTCCCTCCCCTTTGATTGAGCCCCGTCCAGCCTAGCACTCCCTTCTCCACACTGCTGCACTTTCTCCTCCACTAAACAGAATGAATGGCTGTTTCCATTCAAATGGGCCGATGATTCCAGTCAGAATCCTCTTGAGTCTGACCCTGCTTGCATGCCCTCATGACTGGGCCCACGGGGCAGGTGCCGGAAGCTAACTTGGGGACTCTGAGGGAGAGAGCTGCAGGCAGGGAAACAAAGAGAACAGCAATATTTTTTCAAACTGAACCCAGCTGGAACTTCACGTTGGGGGGGTTCCTACCACTACACTGGGGCACAGCATGGGGTACCTCCCTAACCCTGGGGCACCTAACCTGCCTAACCAGCCCCCAGAGCACCTGAATATCCATTTTTAGAGGGTACCAGGTCTCTGGGGTACAACAAATTTGCCCCCACAAAAATATACATGTCCCCATGTATAGCTAGCTTAACCTATAAACACCCTATACTGTACACTGTACCATTGTTTTGCATTAATACCTGAGTCACTTCATGCTTTAGACTCCTCGGAGCACTCGCTCTACATCCTGCTGACTATGCAAAGTTTTGTAATGGGTGAGGGAAGCCACTGTTGCCAACCACTTTCAAAAAGGCCTGGTCAGGTCAGGGCACAGGTCCACCCCAGTAACAATTTGGACGGAAACACATGTAATCTGACTACACCAACCACCCGAAGGTGGATTTTTGTGTGACACCCAGCCAGCAGGTGTCGGGGGAATTTGGGGGAAGGGGGCCCAAGTTTAATTGCTACAAACTGGGAACACAAGGAGAGGTGTGCAGCTGACTTAAATGCAGAAACAAAATAATAACATTACACTAAAACTCTAAAAGGCAAAATAACTATAATATCACTAAGTTATTACACTACATTCTATACTGTAAATCAGTTGTGAACTCCCTCAGTCAGCCATCCTTACGTGTCTGCACTGGGAAAGGAAGGAAGGAAGCAAATTGGGGGAACCAGTTGTCCAGGGCAGGGGAAAACACAGAACAGGACACAGGCCAGGACTATTCAGAGGCTGGAGAATCTTCGGCTGAGGTCACCCTGGACCAACGGAACTGATCACCCCTCCAGGAACTAGTCTGCCACCATCACCCAGCCACGGCCCCTTCTTGTGCTGCCAGGACATCAGAAGGGACAAGCAGACAGGACAGCTGGTCTGGGGAAGACAGGGTCGGGGCACCTGGGACCACATTCAAGCAGATGGGTGGGAGCACAAATAAAACATTTATATTATTAAACCTAGTATCGGTGAATTTATTCCTAGCAAAACATTACTACATTTGGGCACTTACCCAATGATTAAACAGTTCAGGTCATTAGACTAAATAAAATCACAGGGTCACTGTCTCTGAATGACCATCTCCTGATGGCACAAGCCACACACAAATACTGGCACAGGGACAATGTCATCACAGGGGCCTCAAAGAATTGCAATAAATCATTTAGGTACATTCATTTACAAACAGTTTATTCTGGAGGGTGCGTTGTCCCTTTAAATCTTGCCTCTGGTGTAGGCCACTTGAACTCTGATATTAGTCATTAATCCACCCTCAGGTATACAGTTCCTTGCTCTACAGAGACTTGCATTTATTCTGCCCTTTTAAACCTGAGGGACCTCTCATTGCCTCTTTAACTCATGGGCCTGTCATTGCCCCTTTAAATCACTTTTGTCAGACAGTCAGTGATATTTATTTGTGGATTTAATGTTCCTGCCCCTTCTCCTATTGCCTCCATGGGGCTCTTTCTGATTTGCTCTGCCCCCGTGGACGGCCTTAAGGCGGGGTCTTGCTGCTCCACAGTCACTTGGTTTCAGGGAGCCTTTTTTTGAACTCCGCCCCATAGGCGGTCTTTGCAGGGGCCTTGCCCGCTCCCACATGTCTTGGCTCAATGGAGCCTTCTTTAACCTGTCCCGTGGGTGACCCTTTTGCTGGGGCCATGCATGGCACAACTGCTGCTGTGGCTGGCGCCTGGAGTGCCCAGAGTTTATTTAATTTTATTAAAAAAAGAAATCTATTTCCTTTCGGCGGCCAGCACCTGACTGCGGAGCTGCCGCCACTCACCCTGCCACCATCCATCCACTTCTCAGGCTGGGACGGTTGTTGGAACGATTGATGGGGGAGGTCTAGACCCACCTCCTCCCACTCACCTCATCTGAAAGCTGAACCACCGTGAGGAGGTCTGGACCTGCCTCTACCTACCGACCTTTTGCTGCTGCTGCTGACTGAAGACTGGAGGGGATGGCCTTCTACTGTTGCTGCCACCCCCTCCCATCAGGAGGGACCCCAGGACAAAAGGTAAGTCCTTCCCCTTTGGCCAAGCCCTGGCCGGCCTAGCGCTCCTTTCTTCACGCTGCTGTTCTTTATCCTCCATTAAACGGAATGATCAAATGGACTGAGGATTCCGGTCAAAATCCTCTTGAGCACTACCCTACATTCATGCCCTTGTGACCATGCCCACAAGGGCAGGTGCGGTGCGAGGTAACGGGGGGGGGTGGTGGAGTCTGAGGGAAAGAGCTGCAGGCAGCGAAAACAAAAAGAATAGCAATCATTTTTTTAAACTGAGCCCAGCTGGGGCTTCAAGTTTGGGGGGGGTGTCTTACCACTATACTGGGGCACAGCATGGGGTACCTCCCTAACTCTGGGGCACCTAACCTGCCTAGCCAGCCCCTAGAGTACCTGCATGCCCATTTTTGGAGGACACAAGGACTCTACAGCACTACACTTGTAAACTCTCAAAAAAGGAAGAAAGGGCCTAGTCCAGATCCAGTTCTGCAGCTGGAATCCAGATCAGAAATGTGGTGAAGGCGTAGTGGAGGGGAAGCAGTAGGGGTACTCCAGAGGAAGCCAAAGGAAAGCCTCCTTTTTAGGCCTAAACATAACATGGTATCTGTTTTGGCTAAGGTCACAAATGACCGGCAAATCACCCTAGATGCCAAAAATCACATCTGTGCATTATTCCTGGACCTAAGCAAGGTGTTCGACACTGAAGACCATGATTTACTCCTGCTTATGCTACATAACCTAGGATTAGATGGCACTGTCTTGAAATGGTTTTCCTGCTACCTTATAGGTAGATAACAACAGGTTAAAGCACAAGGTGACCTCTCTCCACTTAAAACGCTGCTGAGAGGGGTTCCTCAGGGGTCAATACTGGGGCCCCTACTATTTGCTATATATTAATGATACTGACTGCAAAATTAGCACAACAAATGTTCATCTTTTTGCTGACAACACTGAACTATACAATGCTCAGCCCACCCTTGAATCAGCATGCCTTGAGTTACAGCAGGAATTCAATGTTTTACAGCAAAATCTGCTTCACTTGAAAGGGAAAGGGGAAATTGTTTAACCAGGAAAGGCACACTAAGCCAAAGCTTGTTTCCAGGTGCAACCTGGGAGCACAAGGAAGTTAAGTGACTTGCTCAGAATCACACGGTATGCAAGTGGGGGCTATGGGATGCAAACCCCGGTCTCTAGATTTGCAGCTCAGAGCCCTAAACCACTTTGCTATACTGCCTCCACTTGAAATGACTACTTAGTGCCAAAAAGATCAAACATGTTCCTCTCCCCTGAATCTAAATCAGTATCCATCAAGCTCTCAAATACCAAGCTACAAATTAAGACCATTCTGGGAGAAACACTCAAAAATGTGGACAATTTTAAATACTTTGGATTTTGGCTTGATTGTAGACTCTCATTCACTATACATGTTAAAGAACTTTCAAAAAAACTACATCAAAGGTTAGGCCTCTTCTACCATATTAACCACATGCTTGCTCACGAATCTAAACTAAAATTGGTACAGATGACATTCCTTCCCCTTATCGACTACACTGACTTTATTTATGGCCATTGCCCAAAAACAACCCTAACAAAGTTGGACACTCTTTACCACAGGCACTGAGATTTATCACTAACGCCCCATTAAATACACACTACTGCTCACTTTACATACAACTAGGCTGGCCATCACTTGTTACAAGGAGATGGCGCAATGCCTCCTCTGGGCCTATAGAGCCATTGCCAAGAAACTCCCCCCTACATATAAGGACTGGGTCTTAGCTACCTAACTGAGCTCCTGACACCTGCAACTTCTGTCTGCTCCCTCTGCTCCTCATCGAGGGGCCTCCTGGACGTTCCCAGGGTTTGGCTCAAAACATCTGGTGATCGTGCTTTTAGTGTGGCTGGGCTGACCCTGTGGAACTCACTTCCACCTGCAGTTCAGGAAGCCCCCTCGATTGAGATGTTTCAACAGAGGCTAAAGGCCCACCTTTTCTGCCTGACCTTTCAGGAATAATCTCCTCCATTTGACTGCATGAGCTTTGCTGATATTATATTTTAAAGACTGTAAATATTTATATATATAACTTTCTTTTGTGTGTGATTCTGAATCTTAGTCTTTTTAATTTGTTTTTATGACCTGAACCTGTAAGGCTGTCATGGGGGCCTTGGATGTCATTGCTCCAACTCGTGTTCGCCCTCTTACCCTCTGCCCGTGTGCCCCCTGGTTTAATGGGGAAATCCGAGAGCTGAAGAGGCAAGGTCGAAGCTTGGAGAGGCACTGGCAGAAAACTCGCCTGGAGGAGGATAGACTTAGATTGTTGGATCATTACAAGATCTACCAATCAGCAATTTCCAATAAGAAGGCAGAGTTCCTGTCCAGGGAAACTGCTACAGCGAAGAATAGGCCAGCCCAGCTCTTCCGCACTGTGGACAGACTGTGCAATCCAGCCTGTCTTCAGTCTGGTGGTGCATTATCATAAGTTCAGTGTGAGAAGTTTGAGACATTTTTCACTGATAAGGTGTCCGCCATCAGGGATGAGATCAGCCAGTGCCTTCCCATTGGATCATGCACTAATCAATTGGGTGGTACTAATGCCCAATTGACCTGGTTCACCTTTAGCCAACCGTCAGTCCTAGATATAGTGAGGATAATCCAGACTTTGCGGCCAACCTACTGTAGTTTGGATCCGGGCCCTACACGCCTACTAGTGGTGTGTGTAGAGGTTATTGGCCCGGTCCTTGCTCAGATAGTGGCAGTTTCATTGGAGAGAGGGATCTTTCTAGATACCTTAAAGGAGGCAATAGTAACCCCCCTTTTGAAAAAACCCTCCCTTGATCCCAACTGCCCAGCTAACTACAGACCAGTCTCGAACTTGCCCTTTGTAAGGAAAGTTATTGAGAAGGTGGTCACCTTGCAGCTGGAGGAACATTTAACCAGCCACAGTATCTATGACCCTCTCTAGTCTGACTTCAGGAAAAGGCATAGCACCGAGACAGCCCTGGTGCAGGTACTAAATGACCCTCTGATGGGGAGAGATCGGAGAGCCAGTTCCATCTTGGTTCTCCTTGATCTGTCAGCGGCATTTGAAACCATGGATCATGGGGTGCTGCTCGAGCACTTGTGGTTCTTCTGTGGACTGAGAGGGTGGTCCTCAGTTGGTTTCAATCATTCCTCAAGGGCAGATCCCAAAGAGTGGTGCCAGGGGTTCATTCCTCGGACCCTCACTGGCTGCCCTGCGCGGTTCCACAGAGCTCGGTGCTGTCCCCCATGTTATTTGCGGTGTATATGCTCCCATTAGGGGACATCATAAGATGGAATGGGTTGAGTTTTCATTGCTATGCTGATGACTCTCAGCTCTACATGTCTTTTGTGCCTGAACAAGAGTTAGATTCTGTCATGGTGTTTAATAACTGCCTGCTGGAGATACAGAACTGGATGAGTGCTAGCTGGCTGCGGCTGAACTCAGGTAAAACAGAGGTATTGGTGGTGGACCCTGGTTATAGGATGACAGGGGCATGGGCAGAGAAGCCATCAGGTTTATATCTTGGGGGACCACGCTTATTGCCTCTGGCCAGGTGCGTGACCTGGGTGTGATATTTGATGAAGGCCTGACCCTGAAGGTGCAGGTTTCGGTTGTATTCAACTCTTCCTTTTACCATCTAAGGAATATAGCCCAGGTGAAACACCTGGTCCAGCCCAAAAATCTTCCTACAATGGTGCACGCCTTTGTCACCAGTCATTTTGATTACTGCAATGCCCTCTATCTAGGGCTACCGGGGGGGGCTATTCGCTGCTTGAAGCTAGTGCAGAACAGAATGGCCAGGTTGTTGACTTGAACCCCTAGATCCTGTCATATAACACCTGTGCTGAGTGAACTGCACTGGCTGCCAATATAGTGGCTAATCACCTTCAAGGTCGCATTGCTAACCTGTAAGGCCCTACATGAGCTGGGACCCCTCTACCTGAAAGAACTTCTGTATTCTTACTGTCCCCCCAGCTCACTCTGATCCTCTGGTGAGGGATTGCTAGAGATTCCCAGGGTATCCCTAAACACATCGGGTGGAAGATCTTTTGCCTCTATGGCGCCTACCCTGTGGAATTCTCTACCTCGCCAGATACAAGAAAGCCTGACTGTGGAAGGATTTAAAAAATCCTTAAAAACATATCTATTCAACCAGTCATTTGCAGGGACTCATTGAATGACTGAAAAGAGTTTTATCTGCATTTATATGTATTGTTGAAAGATTTTTGGAATGTAAATTGTTAAGGCACCCTTTATCTTCTCGCTATTAGTCCTTGCCAACATCACTGACCTACTCAGATTCACCCCCAGTATGTACTGGCTCAGAAGATACTCGTATATCTTGCTTGACATCCCTAGGATAAGATCCCACTATGGTGCCTCATTCCTAAGCCATGCACTACCTTCTCTTTGGAACACCGTCCAAAATTCATTAAAGCTGATACAAATTGTTGGGATGTTCTCATTCAAGTCGTTGCTGAGACACCCAATGAAGGAAAGCTATCACTGCCATCCCTAACTTCCTTCCCTTGCAGTAGGAAATCCTACCGCACTTACTTCTCTGCACTTTTCCTACTAGCCACCTCATATTTGTTTCTCTCGTTATCTCCCAGCCATTTGGCTTTTCCTCTTCCTCTTCCTCCTTCCATCTTCTCTATTGCCTGTCTCCCCTGCCTAAATCATGACTGATCTCTCTTCCCCTAACACTTGCTCTATCACTACACATCTCCTACCCCTGGGGTTCTACTGTACCTGTTATTATAAAATGTTCTTAGTTGCTTTTGCTAAATATACTCTTTGTATAACATGTCTTGTCATCATTTGTAAAATGTAATCCTTTGTTCGTAATTTGATTGTTGCTTGACCTCTGTTGTCTGAGTCCACCCAGGACCACATTGTAAATGAGTTTTTCTCAATGGTGTATTTTCCTGGTAAAATAAAAATTGAATTGAATTGAATTTACTAAAGAATTTAACAGTGCTTGGGGTACATTTGTGTACTGCTTTCAAACTGAAGGGGTGGGGTGGGTGGAATAAAGGGAAAAATTAGATAGCATAATTTTACATAGAGGGTGATTAACATGTGAAATAGCTTAACCAGTGAGGTTGTGAAACTGTGCTAGTTTATGCTTTTAAAGCATGACTACAGATTACTGAGGCAAAATGGCATGGAGGGTCAGACAGCATGTTTTGAGAACAGGAGTAGCATTCCAAATAATAAGACTGCATGAGTGTCCAAACTCAAACTGGCTGTATGTATGGTCACTGCTGTACAGCAGGAGAGGTGGACAAGATGGACCCCATGACCCTTCTGTCCCCTCAATACAATGTTCCTATGTTATAATGTATTTGTAATCACATTCATTCACAAAAAAACTGCATTAACACCATTGTGTAAAGATTTATTACTTTCACGGCACTAGTTCATGTAGCATCATAATGTGGGGAGACTCAGACTGCGGACTGGAGACTCAGGCTCCTACACTTAGACCATAAGATTGAGAGCACTGAACAGGCAGTGTTGCTAGACTCAGTGAGAGGTCAGTGTTCTCCTGATATATGAGCTTCTGGTGGTCTATTGGGTGACCTGACAGATGAAATGGGTATCATGTGTATGAGTCTCATAGGGAGCTGTAGGAGACTTTACAGGGGGAAAAATGCAGGCTTGCTCTGAAGCCTCCAGGTGCTGAATCTGGACCCCCAGCTTTGCAGCTCACCTTATTTTGCTTCCTGATTAGCTTGTGGCAGAGACACAGTTGGGACCCACCGCAGAAGGCAGCCTAGGAACTTGCAGGCAGGATGACATTTTGGGCTGCATGACTGAGAGCTGCGGAATGTGGTTAAAAATAAAAGTATTACAAAAGAACAAGGTTTACTTTTTTTATTTACTGTTTTTGTCCCAGATGCTCATCTACTCACCTGCTTTTACAGCTTTCATCAGCTTGCCACACTGCCCTTCCTCACAGCCTCACAGGATGGTTCCAGACTCCAGCCAGACTGCCAACTGGTAAGCACCACATTGGGAATGCCTCCCATCATGGTGACTCCTAGAGGAGGAGCCCTATGCTACTTTGTCCCCCTTGCTGGTAGCAGCTGACTTACTCCTGGGGTTGTTTGCATGGTGTTGCACATGGCAGCATTATGCATGTAGGTGGCAGACTTGTTTTCTTCCCACTTTTATGCCCCACCCATCTCTTGTGAATTAGTTTAGATACCTCCGTGCATGTCAGCCTGCATGGGGAAGGGGCACTGTGTGGTCACCCACAGTTCCAATGACACCCCTAATGCCCCACGAGAAGAGCTATTAAAGTGGAGTTCAGTCATCCTCCATCACAGGATCTGTGGATGATTATGCCTCCAACCTCTCCTGTAGGAGCTGAGCCTTCTCCGGAGGCAATTCCACGGTACCTGCCTGACTGCCAGCCAGCCCAGAGACCTACAGGTACAGACACAGAGATGCAGCCTGGCCTTTGGAGCTACTGGGCTTGAATCTTGGCTCTTTCTGTCGCCACTGGCTGATTTGGTTCTGTAACTCAGTTCCTCAGCTTTGATTGGACACTTCACCTTTCTCCTGCCCTCTTATTCGCTATTGCGTTCATCTCCCTAAGCTGCTTAGTTTGCACAAACTTTTATACTGTTGTACTTTCCCATTTACAAATTATACTGCAAAGCCACTAGAGGGCAACAACTCAATTAACTTGCTGCTGCTGGCAACTGTTTATGTCCACCGCTATTCACAGTCACTTTACTTCTGCCAGTGTCACTGATTTACTCTCTACTGCTGATTAGTATACCCCGATCTACTCTTGCTCCCCCAATCTATACAATATGTCCACCCTTCTTTCATCTTTTCCCCTCCTCATTCTTTTATCAATTTGATCTACCTCAGCTCCACACTCTCCTCAGTCTACTAGACCTTTCTCACTTTTCCCCTCTGCTCTCCTAACCCCTATCTTTATGCCTGCCATAACTCCTACACCCCTTCAAATACTCTGGTCTCATTTCCCTCACCTCCCCCCTGCTACTCTATTCTCAGCACCTAGCCACCTAGCTTTTCCTTCTCCTTATCTTTGTCTTTATCATGCCTAACCCCCCCCCCCACCAAATACTTCCCAAATCCTCGGTCCTTCACAAATGCCCTAAACTCCATTCCTTCATAACAGCACTCCTTTCACTCGCATCAGGAAATGTTCATCCCAAGCCTGGCTCCACTACACCCACCTCTGCCAGTTTCAATCCTTCCACTAACGTGCCAACTTCCCGCACCTCTTCTGCCCTCCCCAAGGGTCTGAAAATCCTCCACTTAAACATCTGCAGTCTCTTCTCAAAAATTGACCTTTTACATCCTATGGTAATCTACCTCACACCTGATATTCTAATTTTAATGGAAACTTGGTTAAATGCTAAAATGCCTGATCTCGCCATTAATATCCCAGGTTATTCCATAATCAGGCAGGATAGGACTGGCAGGATTGGCAGAGTAGCTATGTATATCCTGTCATCACTTCATTTCTCAACTATTCTATCATTTTCATTACCCTCCACCTATGAAGCACTTGTAGTAAACATTACCTTGCCTTTTTCCTCCTCTGTCTTCATGGCTGGCATCTACTGTTGACCTGGTTCAAAGGCATCCGATACTTTGGATCTCATTACCTCCAAAACCTCTCTTTCACATAAAGGCGAGCTATACATCCTGGGTGATGCAAACCTAAACTGGCTATCACCAACAACTGCCAAGACACGTAATGACATCACGGCCCTCAGTCTTTCCCAACTTGTCCTGGAACCCACCCTCCTAAATCATAAAACCCTTAATGACTCCCTGATAGACTGGGCTCTCACCCCCACTGAGTCGTTATATCAGGCATCCTACCAGATGCCTTCAGTGATCATCAACCAGTCTTTGTCATCAGGAAAATCCATAGATCAAATCCACCACACAAAATTCTGCAACTCTGCTCCTTAAACTTATAGTGTCAGTGGCTCAGTAGGTAGCACACTCGCCTCTGCGGCTGGGAGATCAGAGGGCTATGGGTTCAGTTCCCACATCTGGCACTTGGATTAATATCCCAGTACTGACACTGTAGTGCAGCATGAGAGGGGTACTGCACTTCTGAGGTGCCGTCTTTCGGATAAGACGTTAAACCGAGGTCCCATCTGCCGGGATTGGTGGTATTTCAGGTGGATGTTAAAGATCCCATGGCACTTATCAAAAAGTAGGGGATTTCCCCGGTGTCCTGGCCAAATTTCCCTCATTCACTAAAATACCACCAACAGCTTAATCTGGTTCATGGTCAGTTGGCATTCATCTGTATCCCCCTACCCCGGGTCGTGCCTGAAAATAGGCAGGATTTGCCTAGTGCACTTACCCGGTCAACAAAAACTAAATAAATAAATAAACCTTAACCCCCTTCTTAACGAACTGACCAGCTCCGATTGGTCCCCTATTGCCTTTGCCCCTTCCATTGACCAAGCCCTTGCTTATTTTAAAGATAAATTTCTAACTACATGGAACTCCAATGCTCCTTTTAAATGCACTAGAGTTTGTGGCAACCATCATCTCTGGGTCTCCCCCCGAGTTACTGACCTGTCTCAGGGAATGAGGCAAAGCTTGGAGGAAACACAAGGCCTCCCAGCTTCCCTAGACTATGCCAAGTATCGCATGTTAAGAAATGCCTGCAGAAAAGCTACCAGACTTGCCAAGTCTGAATATTTTAAATCATCTTTTCTCAAAAATATCAATTTCCTCTCCAAATTCTGGAAAGTGGTCCATACCTTATTCTCCCCCATCACATCCTCCTCTCCCAGTGCTTAAAATAAACAACTCATTGGTCTCTGAACTGTGCACAGTGGCTCAAGAGTTTAACTCCCATTATACCTCCTGCGTCACAGCACTTCTAATGCCCCTCCCCTCTAACCACCTCCTCCCCATCCTCCCACACTCAGCACTGAACCCCTCCACACCCACCCTTCCTTCTCCTTTTCTGCTGTCTCCCCAGAGGAAACACTAATTGCCATTATCTCTCTTAATCCTTCTTAAGGCTCATCACCAGATGGCCTTGACCCTAAACTCCTCTACCTTTCAGCTTCTGCTATAGACTACCCTCTCTCCTTAATCCTAAATCTCTCCTTCTTGTCCTCATCTGTTCCTTCGTATTGGAAACATGCAGTGGTCCTCCCTCTCCCAAAGGGTGGTGACCCCTCCTCCCCTGCACATTTTTGCCCTATCTCCATCCTCCCTGCCCTTGCTAAGCTCCAGGAACACCTGGTCCTCTCTCAACTAAGCTCCTTCCTTGAAGATACTCCACTACCACCTCCCTACTCAGGCTCACTAACTCCATCCTCACTGGGATGGATAATGGCTTCATTACCTCTGCCATCTTTGCCAATTTCACCAAGGCTTTCAACACAGTCTCCCATGCCCTACTTCTTGACTACGTTATAGCTGCTGGGTTGTCTACTTCTGCCCAAAACTGGTTTAGAGCTTACCTCTCAGGCAGAACACAATCAGTCAAGATCCAGGATACAATCTCTATCCCCCTCTCTATTTCCACAGGAGTCCCACAAGGCTTGATGCTTGGACCTATTCTCTTCTCCATCTTCCTAAATGACTTGCCTTCAGTATGCGACCCCCCTTCCTATATCCATATATATGCCAACAACACCATACTGTTCTCCTCTGGCAAATGCCCAGCCGATGTAGCAACCACCCTTCAGCATGACTTCCACCAGTTTCAGCTATGGTTTGCCTCACATCAACTATTCCTAAATGCCAGAAAGATTGTCTCCATGGCCTTTGGTACTAGGCAGAGACTCCCTAGACTCCAATCTTTACCTTCCTTCCATACCCTTGATGGGACAATCCTAGAGGACACCTCCTCATTCAGATACCTAGGGGTCTGGTTGGACCAACACCTCAACTTCTCTGGCTACATTGATGCCGTTCTGAAAAACTGCACCCCAAGCTTGGTGCCTTATTCAGGAACTGTAGTTGCATCCCTCCTACAGCGTGGTGTGAACTAGTCCAGAAGATAATTCTGCCCATTTTTGACTACTGTGATGTAGCCTATGGTGTCGCTCCCAAATCCTCCCTAACCAGATTGGACACTCTCTTTAGCTCCTTCTCTCATTTTACCCTTGATGCTCCATCACGCACTCATCACTGTGACCTCTACTATGCCCTGTCCCTTCCCCTGCTGGCCAACAGGTGCCTCACTCATTGTGCCAACTCACTTTTACAATTTAGTTAGGAGAACTTCCTCCTACCTCTCATACTCACTCTCTCCCCCACCCTCCCACTCCTCAGATCCTCTGACACTCACACTTTGTTGGTCCCCTGTCAAACCACTCTCATCAGTCAGTTAGGCTTCACCCATCATTTCCTGCAAATCTGGAACTCCTTCCCCTCCACAAAATACAGCACTCCTCCTACTCCCGTGCCTCTGCCTTACATAACTTTCTCTCATCTAACTGCTCCTGTTTGAACCCTCCTTACTCGTCCTCCTATACCTCTGCTCCTCTCCATGACTCACATTCCCTATTAAACCTTCCTCTCCCCCGAGCCTGCTTTTCAGCACGCCCTCCTTTCCCTTTACCGCTGACCCCCTCACTCCTACTCCTAACCTTCTTCCATTACCAACTTGTCCCTGCTTAGTTTTTATCTCTGGCAGGGTTCTCAGCATCCTGGAAGGGTCTAGAACTGGGCAAGCCTCCTCCTCCTTCCTCTCTCCTTCCCCTCTCTCTCCTTTCTACCCAACTTGTCCTTGCCTAAATCTGCCCTCTGTCAGGAACCTTAGCACCCTGGCGATGTCTACTCTCAGGTAAGTTACTTCCCTCCCTCCTTTTTTTCCTTTCCTCTTGTATCCCCCCATTCCCTCTGCCCAACTTGTCCTCACCTAATTCTATCCCCTGGCAAGGTTCTCTGCATCCTTCACTCCCCCTCCTCCTCTATCCTTTCTACTCAACTAGTCATCACTTGATTCTGTACTCTGGCAGGATTCTTAGCATCCTGAAGTGGCCTAGTCTTAGGCAAGCTTCTTCTTTCCCTACTCTAGCCTGGGTGAAACACTGACTGGACAACAGGACACAGCGGGTAATAGTAAATGGAGTCTACAGTGAAGAAAAGAGGGTTACTAGTGGGGTTCCACAGGGTTCTGTACTGGGGCCGGTCATTTTTAATGTCTTTATAAGTGACATTGCAGAGAGACTGGAAGGGAAAGTATGTCTCTTTGCAGATGACACAAAGATTTGCAACAGTGTTGATACACAAGATGGGGTGGAAAGGATGAAAAGGGACTTGGCAAGGTTGGAGGAATGGTCAAATGTATGGCAGCTTAGATTTAACACAAAGAAGTGCAAAGTAATGCACCTGGGAAACAAAAACCCAGGGGAAGAGTACACAATGGGGGTGAGACACTGACAACAACAAAAATGGAAAGGGACCTGGGGGTAGTCATATCAGATGACTTAAAGGTGGGCTAGCAATGTGAGAAGGCAGTAAGGAGGCTGGGGGATACTGGGATGCATAGGGAGAGGCATCACCAGTAGAAAACAGGAAGTTGTTGGCCCTCTGTACAGACAGTTGGTAAGACCACATCTGGAGTACTGTGTACTGTTCTGGAGACCCCATCTCTGTAAAGAGATAGACAGGGTGGGGGCTGTCCAGAGCATGGCAACCAAATTGGTGCAGGTCTGCACCAGAGGACATATGAAGAAAGACTAAAGAAGCTTAATATGTATAGCCTTGAAGAAAGGAGGGAGAGGGGGGACATAATAGAAACTTTCAAAAACTTCAAGGGAATCAACAAAGTCCAAGAGGGTAGTATCTTTTGAAAAAGAGATGTGCAAGAACAAGGAGGCACAATTAGAAGATAGAGGGTAGATGGCTCAGAAGTAATGTGAGGAAGTATTTCTTTGTGGAGTGGTTGTAGATGCATGGAATAGCCTTTCTGAGGAGGTCATAGAGTCAAAAACAGTGGGGGAATTCAAGAATGCATGGGACAGACATAGGGCAATTCTAGTGGGGGGTAGGAGGAAGTAGGCTGTTGGTTAATTAGGATCTGCAGCTTATCCGTTAGGTAGGGAAATGGGCAGACTAGGTGGCCAAGTGGTCCTTATCTGTCATCAAATTCTGTTTTTCTATGTATGTTTCTCTTCCCTCCTTTCCCTTCATCCTTTCTTTTCTCTCTTCCTAACTTGTCCACACCCAATTTTGCCCCCTGGCAGGGTTCTCAGCATCCTGGAGGGGTCCAGCACTGGGAAATGACTCCTTCCTTCCCCTTTCCCCTCTGTCCTTTCTACCTAACTCATCCTTGCCTGACTCTGCTCTCTGGCATTCTCAGCATCCTGAAGAAGCCTAGTCTTAGGCAAGTTTCTCCCACCCATCCTCCTCCTTCTCTTTACCATCCCCTCTACAATCTCTACTATCTCTACCCAACTTGTCCTTGCCTACTCCTGTCCCTTATTCTATGTCTTCACCTCATTCTGCCTCTGGCAGCAATCTCTGCATTCTGAAGGGGCCAGTTCCAGGTATGACTTGTCCTTCCCTACCCTATCCCTTACCCACACCTCTCTTCTGCCCCCCCTACCCCCTGCACTTAAACAAAGGAATTAGTTTACTTGAGCTAATAACCTGCAATTTTTATTCTGTCTGAGGTGCTCCCAGATTGCACTAGTCCCGTGTTAACTTGCCCCCGCAACTGATTTTTTGCTCACATTGCTCTAGTAATGTCCCCCTTCATTATCCTCTCCTTCCCCAGCTGGTTTCCCTGCCTACCCCCTACCTTCCTTGATGTCCTCTCACTGCACCTTATTCATTCAATAATTGCTAAATAATCTGCCTCTTTTTTTATCATTTAACATTTTTCCTCACCTGCAGCCACAGTCCTGCACTACATACAGCCACCGCTCCTCTGTTCTACCGCCAACCCCGAAGCTCCACATGCCCCACTGGCAGATGCATCTACACCTGCAAAGGGGGCCCCCGGAGCTCCTGCGCTCGGCGAGGAACCATTACGCACATGCCTTCTGGACATCAAGCACAGTGAAATGCGCTAATCAAGTTGCCACGGATCTGTGCTGCCTTTTCCCCACTTATCTCCCCGATGGAAGCACGGATGTGCAAGGATGTCAGGGCACTGGCATGCAGACGTCTGCCGTGCTTCCCCCCCACTGGCAACCACACAACTGCAGTACCGATGGGTGTCCCCAGGGACCAGCAGAGCATGGTGTGCATCCACCCCTTCTCCCCAGAACTAGGAGAGCTGTCATCAGATGCTCAATCCTAGTCCTCCCCTGCTGACCCCTGCTGACCCAGGCTCATTCCCGAACCCGGGTCGCCGGCACAGAGCGAGGTGTGGCATCCAGAGCCTCAACCCTCAGTGCCACGGTCCATAATAATCTGCCTCGTGACCGTGATCCATTCCTGCAAGGAGTTGGCTCCAAGGCTACATTAAATTTCTGTACTATGTTCCTCAGATATGCCACTTATATTTAAATGCATATTCCACTGGTATGATATATTTAACTGTATGTTATGTCACAGATGCGATTGTATGATTATTTATGATATTTTTTAACTGTATGTCTTGTTACAAATGTAATTGAATGTTTAATTTCTCAGATACGTTAAATGTTAAACTGTATGTCTAATTCTTCATTCAATTGTACCCTCCCACGGTCGGACCGGGAGAATAGCAACCTGTTGTTCAGTGTGCCTTCCTGGTGAAACATTTCAATAAATAAATAAAAAACTAAACAAAATACAGATACTATGTCAGTGATGGGGCATTCATGAAGAAAACTGTACTCCAAATAAATATACAGTGTAGTTCAATAAGAACTAGGGACTTATTCTCAACAACAGAAGGGAGTGGCATAAAATGGATGGTTTACACCCATACACTTGCAGCGTCACCAAAGCTGTAAAACACAAAACTGGATAAAGGTTTCAGAGTGGAGGAGCCCCCAGACACTGGGACCCTAGTGGGTATACGTCTCAGACAGTGACACCAACACAGCGACTTACCTCGTTGTTGACAAAATCGACAATTTACTGACAGGTCGCTGTGTTGGTGTGCCTGAGACAGGGGCACACTGTCTCCCAGTCCTGCACCCCCTCCCCAAATCAACTCTGACTCAGTATTGATTATAGTAAGTATGGGAGGGGGGTGCTGTGGGTGGAGGCCCACTGATAGAAAAATGGATCGGGAGACATTTGGGATTTATGTCAACCACAACTTGCAGTCAGTATAAATCCTGTCACTGTGATACCGGTCGATGAAAGTGTTGTCGAACCAGCATTGTAGAACCACCCTACTGCCATGCTAATGGATGACCTGGAGCAAAATAGAGTTTGTGTTAGGCACAGTCCAAGCCAGCAACTGCAGTCATAGTGCAGAAAGGTATTTTAACATGTGAATGGCACAGTCCGGGTCTGGGACTGCAATCATAACAGAGAATGACAATTCAGCATATGCCTGATACTGTCTAGGCATGCGACTGCAACCATGGTGCTGAATGACAATTCAACATGTGCTTAGCACAGTCCAGGTCTGCAACCATGGCACAGAATGACATTTCAGCATGTGCCTGGCATATGTTGCCATTCCCAGAGTTGTACCACGGTACCAGCAACAGGTAAGTAAGCCTCTCAGTTGGATGTGCCCTTCCCTCTCCAACCCACTTAGGTTTAACGGGTCCTGGTGGATCCAGTGCTCCCCTGCCTCATTGCTCCTTTTCCATGACTCTCTGGTAGTCTTGTGATCCTCCTCCTGTTCTCCCAAGTTCATTAAACTCTTACAGTTCATTTCTGATTCATTGGCACAGAAGCCTATTCTTGGCATTCTTTCTGGGAAATATCAGCCCTTGTCAAAGAGGAAACAGATGAACACAAAACAGTCACTCATCAGCACAATCCTCTTCCTGGATTACCTCAACTTCTTGAAAAGCAGGGCTAATCACAAGGACTTTGTCACTGATGAAACAGCTGTGTTGCATCAATGAGCAGACCTTAAATGGTGTATTCCATAACCAGAATGCGTTTTGTAGGGCCATTGGTTCCTTTATCAGACAGATGTATGTTGTTTTTTTCCAAGTTTGTGGTTGCTTTATTTATTTATTTTTTTATTTATACTGCTTATATGCCTTGTCACTGAAGCTGTCTCCTTCAACTCTGGTAGCCCCAGACCCATCCCGAGCCTTCTCTGGCACTTATCTCAAGATCGCTAATACCACAGCATAACTCCTTTGTTGTGGCAGTTCTTTGGAATGGGTGTGTGGGTGGAGGTTTTAAAGCCATGCCCTCAGGCTTCTGATGCAAGAGGTGGAGTGGGCAGATGGCAGACAGGGCCTGGGAGCATCAGATGTCATTCTACTTTACTCTGGGGTTTTTCTTTCAGTTTCTCCCCACCATCAGTACACAGGTGGCTGTGGTGCTAAGTGCTCAATGCTCCTCCTCCATGGCCAGCTCTGATGTCCTGGGCTCATTCCTGAACCTGGATTTCTGGTTCCTGGAAAAGCAGCCCAGATGCTGTGTGGACTGGCCAGCGTGCCTTAGTTTTTAATTGAAAAACTGTTATGACTCTCTCCAGCCCCTATTAGTTGAGCAGTGGCTTTCATTCATAGCAAAAGTTGCTTAAAGGGGAATTTAAACTTGTAAGCTGACATAGTAGTGTACATTAAGTTGTCCTGACCTTATCTTTCATTGTTGATCATCCCTGGTGGGGCCCCATTTCTGCAAGTAATCCAAAAAAGTGTTATTATTTACTCCCCGAAATCGACAAGTCCGACAGCACCATTTCGCAAATGCACGGTAGCTCTGTGATGTACTCGACGGGCTCGATGAATCAGCACTACTGTGGAAAGCATAGGATGCATGGCATAGCTTCAGAGAGAAATACAGGGTAATAGTATTAAATTATTTTAAAACTGTAAAGGCTGCTATGGTTAACTGCTGTGTTGTTAGTTGTCATAATGCTGCTAAAAAGCAGACTGCATGGGGCATTTCATTCTTCCGATTCGCCAAGTTAAAACAGCAAATAGCGGTGTGGAAGGCAGCTGTGAAAAGAGAGAACCTTCCTGATGTGAGCAGCAGGAACACAGTAGTGTGTTCTGTACATTTCATACCTGATTGCTTTGAGAGGGACCTAAAGGTACATGGTACAATTGTTTTATGCCACATGAGGGTTCAATCATGTCAGCATGTCTTGCTTTTTGTGGTATGTCTCCCAGCTGTATATCTGCTCAGACAGAAAGAATATTTTACTGGCGCATGATAAACAGTTTGTTTGCTGCATATACAGTGTGACATATCAATGTGTTGTTTGCTAATCAGCCAGATATTCACAGTAGAAAATATTAAAAACATTACTGAACAGGAATAAATATGAATGTGTTCTACTTCACAGTACGATAGGCTAATTGTGCTGCCAGCCTCCTATTGTACACATAAAGCTGCATAGCAACCCATATAGTGTTATGTCACATGGAATTTAAATAGTATACAGGTTACCACACTCAGTACTAAATTTATGTGCAGCTGTCTTCGTGATTGGTGCCACTTTCAGCCCATGCTGTCACAGAAGGTCCCCACCCTGCAAGCAACCACACTGACATATAATGTATTCAATGTAATGTTTTTCTTTGTATGGGTGCTCCTGTCTTGAATTGCACGTCTTTGCAACAATAACAAATATAGGGTAGTTATGTAGTACTGGGATAGGTGGATGTTACTCTGACTTTACCCCTGTCCTATATGAGGCTACCACAGTGTGTGGTATGGTCCCCCCTTCCCCTACAACCTCTGTGCTCCAAGAATTTTTCAGGCAAATACGTGACCACCACCAAATGTTTATAGTTGACTACTAAATCCCTCACAGCTGTAGCATTTTACAATAATATTGCTAGACACCTTTCTGGAAACAAAATTAGGATGCATCTCTTCTTGGCCGGGCCTGGGGTAGTAAAATAGTTTAGCTGTGCTACCTATTCGGCTCCCTGTTATTCCTCCCTTGCCAGTCATCAATCACTGTCACAGCCCTTGTTTGCCCTGATGCTACCACACATGCTGTCTTACCCCTCATATCTCATCCTCACACTCAGGCACCACTCACCCTGTCCCCACCTCCTTCTATCTAGTCAGACTCTTAGGATTCAGTCCATATTCTAGTCTTGATGCTGGCATAGACAGCAACTCACTGTACAGCTGCTGCCCACTAGTAACATGGCGAGCCCTGGGTTGAGGTGACTCGGGCGTCTGTTAAAAATGGACTGTTGGTTGGTTGCAGTGGCAGGTGAAGATGTGCATGCCCACCCTGCTGCCACTGGTTCTTGGTGTCAGCTGTAGCAGTCATTGATCAGACATGCAGCAGCAGCCTTCTGACAGGGACATCAGTCATTCTATCTGGTCTATTTGAAATAAGGTTGGACACATTGGTTGGTAGTTGCTAAATTGGGAGAGGAGGAAAGGGAACCAAGGGTGTTGCAAGGCTATCACAGCTGTGTGTGAGTAAAGTACCCTTCAAAAAGGCAGCTGAAAGGAAGGAGTTATGGAAGGATTTGTTATTTTGTCCATGGTGCGATGTGATGAGATGACCCCCACCCCCCCCAAAAAAAAACATCATCAGTCAGTGAGGCTGGAAGCAGGCAAAAAATAATAAGAAAATAAGTAAAACAAGGTGCAGACAAGTTGCTTACGGGGCACCTCTGTGGCGGGAGGGCCCAGGGCATTTGCCCCATGTGTTCCACTTTTAATGCAGCTCTGGGGACATATATGTTGTGGGTTATAACAATCAACGTAAGATGTGCAAGATTACTGTAATGTACAGGATTTAGGTTGGAAGAAGAACAACATTTCAATTTTGGGAAATATCACCAGGGAAAACAGTCACAAAGTACAGCACTAAGCCCCTTACAGATGTCCATGCATAGATGGCACGCTATGCAGCTCCTGGCATTCCAAACTATAAAATCCACACAACCGGGTGTTAAACAAGCATATCAAGCTTTTGCATTCAGATCGATTTTAAGGACTAAGCATCAGAAAGTTATTGTGCTGTATGGTGAATAAACTTACGCTATGATGACAGGACAGGTGATTTAAATGACAGAAAGTCCCTGCGCTGCTTGTACTGGTACAGACAATAGAGGAAAAAGGCAGAGTTCATTGATTACGTCACTTCCGGTGATTGTGAGATTAGAGGGGCGTCAACATGGCAGGGGAATGCAGGGACAACAGATTTCAACAAAATAAGGTATTTAAATAACTTTTTGACTGTTAGGGAATTTGGATGGCATTATAATCGGCACTTATACAACAAGGTTTGAGTGACAGCACTGTTTTCTTCCCCTTTAAACATATATAAAGCCATTTTTAAAACATCCCCCATAGACTTCAATGGGGCACCCCTCGACTCTCCCTAGTTAAACATCACAAAATATCTGAGCACAGGGTCAGGGCTAGAAGATGGGGAAGGGAAGGGATTGGCTGGCCATTTGCTTGGCTCAATTTCTCGCACTTCCCCAGACCTTTAAAAATAATATGCCAGCTTTTGAAAATATACTTCTAACCCCAGTAATGCTCAGAATATTCCTAAATTTATGCAGTAAGCCTGTGGGGTTGGACTGCCTGGAGAGACAGAACACATGCAAATGATGGAACACTTTGCACATGAGCATCTTTCAAACACTGCCTCTACTAACTGCCTGTGTTCTAACCTCTTCAGATTTTTCTCTCCGCCTGAAAAGTCTGGTCGCTCGGAGTGTCATTCGTCCACTTTCTCCTGCATGAAGAAAACTTAAAATACTAAAATATAAGTATATTTTGTTTTCATTTACTGCCTCTACTAGTTGTTTTGTATTATTAATCTAGTTACTTTAAATTTGTTGTTTTCCCCGGTTCCTCTCGGTTCGGTATAACTGCGGGGGAACTGGGTTCGTTTTTGTTAAAATCGGGGTTCTCTGATTAAAGAACCGTCTTAGCTAATCTCTTAAAACTTGATTTATTTAAAATTTCATAACCAATAATTCTCGGTTACTAGAACTGCTGACCTGGTTCCATACCTTTAAATCGGTTCGGTTCCATCAGTATCTTTTCTGTTCCGGAACCGACCATTTAAAAAAAAAAAAGGTTTACCATTTAGCGGTTGTGGTTTTCTCTTTTTAACATCATGTCTGAGAAACCCAAAGAGAGAACTGGTGAACCCGGATTCAAAAACTTTTCTCAATGTGGAGATGTATTTGCAAAAGCAGATAAACACACTTTATGTGTGGTTTGTTTAGGTTTTGACCATCTGAAAGAGGAATGTGAAATGTACAAAACATTCCCAGACAAGACATTAGAAAAGCGCCTTGAAAGGCTTAAGAAGAAATTTCCAAAGGGTCCCTCTGGCTCTGACCAGCCGATACCCCAAGATATTGTGGCTAAACCCACATCTGCTTCTATGCCTGCCCCTGAGATGGGTGAAAAAGGCACTAAAAGTACAAATGAACTGGCTGACTCCCCGGTTCCTTCTAAGAAAAGTAAAAAATTAAAGCACACAGAACCCTCACCTGCCAAACCGGGGACTTCAGTACCTGCTATGCCTGTACCTGCAGCCCAAGAAATTGCTCAGGCCTTCAAAATAATTCAAACCTTACAGGCAATAGTTCCTCCTCAGCAGGCATCTGCCCCTCCTCAGGGTCCCCAGGCTGGCAGTAATGTGCATCCACTCCCTCAAGACACAGGGAATCAGTTTGGTAATGATGATGATGATGATGATGATTATAGTGAAGAGGAGGGACCAATTGAAGCAGAAATGTCCCCTGAACAGGACTTTGGTTCTCCTCCAAGGGCGAAAGAGGATTTTCCATCCCATTTTACTTTCATCAGGAAGATGGCAGATGCACTGGACATCTCCACTACTGAGCAAATTGAGGATGAAGAGGAGGTGGAGTATTTGGAGATGATGGTGCTGACACCCACAAAGGCTCTCCTCCTTCCTGTGTACAAATTCTTTAAGAAGGATGCCTTAAAGATTTACAGACACCTAACTCCATTCCTCCCATAGATTGGAGGATGGACAGAAAGTACCAACTGGAGAGGGAGGGAGGGAGCTGATTTTCTCTTCTCCCATCCAGACAACCAGGGGGTTATTCAGCAAGCTGTTTGCAACAAAGCTAGGGTCCCTCTGTCCTCACATGCTCCGGACAAGGATTCCAGAAAGATTGATAGTATGGCCAAAAAAGGGTACCTGTCAGCTTCTTTGGCTATGCGTCAGGCTACCTTCCAGGCATATGCTGCCCAGTGTCAGAAGTCATTGTGGCAGTCAGTCCTGGCTATGTCTCAAAAAGCTCCCTCACCTTTGTCAGATGACCTGGCTGAAACTGCCAGGTTTGGGTTACAGGTAGCTAAGTACCAATTTCAAATAGCTGCTGACACAAATGACACTGCAGCCAGATGGATGGCGAATACGGTGGCACAGAGAAGGTTTGTATGGCTCAGGGTCACAAACCTTATTCAGGATACCCAGTCCAAGGCTTTGGATTTTCCTTTGAAGGGGAAATTCCCTTTTTGGGGAAATCCATTGTGGCCTATATGAAGAAGGTGGATGAGTATAGGGCCACTTACAGAAGCAACTCTGCCAAAGAGAGAGTTTCTTCAGCCACCAGGCTTTATGGAAGGGGAGGCCAGGGCAGGTCCTTTTATACCAGGCCCTTCTTCCAGCCAGTGGCCTTACCCCAGTACCAGCAGTATCCACAGCAAGGATACTCCAGGGGCAGGGGTAGAAGGTGCTCGATGCATGTATCCCAAGCTCAGCCTCAGCCACAATCTAAACAGACCCCTTGAGCCACAGGCTGCTTCCTCCCTACCTGTGGGAGGCAGACTGTCTCACTTCCTCCATGCCTGGCTGAACATCACCACAGACAAGTGGGTTCTGGAGGTAGTGGGTCAGGGTCTGTCTCTGGAATTCAAATTCCCTCCTCATCAAAAGATCAGAGTTGTCAGTTCTCCTTCCCTAGCAGAAAAAACACTGCTAGAGGTAGAGGTTTGAAACCTGCTACAGCTAACAGCAGTAGAACCAGTTTCAAGATCTCTGAGAGGAAGGGTTTTTTATTTCAGATTCTTCCTAAGAACAAAGAAAAGTGGGGAGTGGCAGCCTATATTGGATCTCAGAGCTTTAAACAAGCACCTGAAGAAACAAAAGTTCAAAATGATAACTAGCTGTGATTTTGCCAATGCCCCAAAAGGGAGATTGGCTGGCATCACTGGACTTAAAGAATGCCTATTTCCACATCCCCATAAGGGATTCTTACCAGAGGTATCTCAGATTCAGGCTTCCTTCAGGTTACCACCAGTTTTCAACCCTGCCTTTTGGCCTTTCTTTGGCCCCAAGGGTGTTCACAAAATGTCTTGCTGCTGTAGTAGCACATCTTCGGAGACAGGGAATCACTGTCTTTCCTTATCTGGATGACTGGTTAGTGGTGGGAAAATTCCCACTGTAAATACAGCAGGATTTGAAAGTCACCCAGGACCTTCTAGAGTCTCTGGGGTTTCTGATCAATCATAAAGTTTGCCTTCACTCCTGCACAGGTGTTGCAGTTCATAGGAGCAGAAATAAATACCTTACAAGCCAGAGCCTATCTGCCTTTGGAAAGAGTAAAAAGTCTTCAGTCAGTAGCAAATTCCTTCAGGTTACACAAATCAAGACCTGCAAGACAATTTCTTCAGTTACTGGGCCACATGGCTGCTTCCATAGGCACAGTGCTGGGTTCTAGGTTCCACATGACAGACATCCAGTTCCACCTCAGGTCTCACTGGTGTCAGAAAAAAAAAGACTCTTTTTTCAAAACTCATTCCAGTGCAAGGGTACTGTTACAGGCCCTCTTCTGGTGGAAAAAGGAATCCAAATTAAGACAGGCAATCCCTTTTCAGAAAGAGAACCCTCAGTAGTTCTCACAACAGATGCATCCCTCTTGGGCTGGGGCACCCATCTAGGGCAGCACACCACCCAGGGTACCTAGTCATTTGCAGAGTCCCTTCAGCACATAAACTTGCTGGAACTCTGAGCAGTGTTGCTAGCTCTAAGAGCTTTATCTTCCCTAGTACAAGGCTAGGTGGTACAAATCAGAACAGACAATACCATCACAATGTATTACATAAATTAGCAGGGAGGCACCAGGTGAGGCCTCCTTTGCACAGGAGCCATATGAATCTGGACTGTAGCTTACTGTTTGGGAATATCCCTGCAGGCAATCCACTTGCCAGGGAAAGACAATATCCTGGCAAACACCTTGAGTTGAATCAACCAGGCCCATCATGAATGGACCCTAAACAGACAGGTGGTACAGGTTATTATCAGAAGGTGGCGTACTCCACAGATAGACTTGTTTGCATCCCACCAGAACCACCACCTGCCTCAGTATTGTTGCAGACCACCAGACCAGGGCACACTTTCTCTAAATGCCCTGACCCTGGATTGGTCAGGGAGGTTCCTGTACGCCTTTCCTCCTTTTCCTCTGGTTCACAGGGTATTGCTGAAGCTCAGATCCCATGCAGCATCATTGATCTTGATAGCTCCAGACTGGCCAAAGCAGCCATGGTAATCTCTTCTGTTCTCCATGTCTGTCACCAAACCAATACACCTCCCTCAGAGGCATAACCTACTGACTTCCAGCCAGAGAACTCTGATGTATCCGAATCTCAAGTCCCTCAACCTAAAGGCTTGGCTCTTGAGGACAAAGACTATGTGAAATTGAACCTCTCTGAATCTGTGTTAAGCATCTTAAGAGCTTACAGAAAACCTTCTACTATGAAAACCTATTCTTCTAAATGGAAAATATTTCCTATTTGGTGCTCAAGTAAATCTCTGATACCAGGCTAGGCTAGAGTTCCAATTGTCCTGGATTAACTCTCTCATTTACATTTCTCTGGTTTGCAACCCAGTTCCTTAAAGGTTCATCTGGCAGCTGTGTCTGCCTACCTTTCTGCTGGGGCAAGGGTCACCTTAGCTTCAGATCCTATTTTCAAAAGATTCTTCAAGGGCTTGAATCATTTGCATCCCCCTCACAAGGCACCAGTGCCAGCTTGGGATTTGAATGTGTGTATAGCTAACTCATGGGCCTTCCATTTGAACCCATGGCTACAGCTCATTTAAAATATTCACTTGGAAAATGTTTTTTCTTGTGGCAATGACTTCTGCAAGAAGGATTAGTGAGCTTCAAGTTCTCTGTATAGATCAGGACTATATCTCCTTTCATAGGCATAAGGTAGTCCTTAGAACAAACAGACAATTTCTTCCCAAGGTGGTCACAGACTTCCACGTAAACCAATCCATCACTCTCCCTGTCTTTTTCACTGATCACACTACCTCTGGTGAAAGAAGACTCCACAGTCTGGATGTAAAAAGGGCTCTCAGTTACTACATGACAGCCACAAAGGGCCATAGACAGGACAGAAAACAGTTGTTCCTGACCTATGGAGATGTGGGAAAAGGTAATCTAGCCTCTAAAAGGTCAGTTCGTCGGTGGATAGTCCAGTGTATCCAGTTCTGTTACACTAAAGCTGGTAAACAGCCCCCATCAGGATTGAGGGCCCATTCCACAAGAGGAACAGCTGCCACTTTAGCAGCTGACAGGGATGTTCCACTGGTGGATATCTGTAAAGCAGTTACCTGGAAAACAGTACACACTTTTACAAAACACTACAACCTGGATATTCTGTCCAGGGGTGATGCTAGATTTGGCACAGCAGTCCTGCAAAGTCTGTTTCCAAAATAAAGTTCCATGCCCACCTCCAGTGGTACTGCTTGGTAGTCTGCATAAAGTTAGGAATATTCTGAGCATCACTGGTGTTAGAAGAAAAACATACTTACCATAGTAATCTTTCTTCCCAGTGATGCTCAGATATTCATAACTTCCTTCCCTACCTCCCCTTCCAGAACTTCAGCCTCTGCATTCCGCATGCTGGTGCCACCATATCAGTATCCACCCTTGGAGTGTTTTTTACCCTGCACCTGCTAATCGTTAAGGTGAACAGGGTTCATTGCATTTTAACCTTTTTTGGTATTTCTCTGGCATTTTGTTCTAACTCTGTTGAATTGTTGGTTCCTCCAGTTGGAGGTTTGTTTTACAAATTCATATTGTTGGGAAAAACCCAATTTTAATAATACATTATACTACTATATTATTTTGTACCTACCTTTCCAGGCTCCTTTTACAAAATCTGAAGAGGTTAGAACACAGACATTTAGTAGAGGCAGTCTTTGAAAGATGCTCACATGCAAAGTGTTCCATCATTTGCATGTGTTCTATCTCTCCGGGCAGTCCAACCCCTCAGGCTGGCTGCATAAATTTATGAATATCTGAGCATCACTGGGAAGAAAGAAGATTACTATGGTAAGTAATTTTTTCTTTCTATACTGGAACCACCACCAAGCATTGTCCAAAGACTGTCACAACTTAAAGCCAGTGCTTTAAATATGATAACTTTGGGTACATGGGGTGCATGCTTGAGTATGCCTGTAGGCAATCTTGATTTATGATCCCTTCCCTCCTGAAGTAGACAACTAATAAAAGTTTATTTCATGGCTCAATAGACTTTCACCAGAATAAGGTCATGCACTAGGCTATTAAAAAAGCTTTGGAAGGAATCTTAGAAACATACTTTAAGTAGTAGTCTTTAGGAACCCTGATGTAAGCCCCCAGTGCCAGGATACGTAAAGAAACCCTGGCCATCTATCCATCACAGAATCAAAGAGTCACAGAAATCTGATGGCCGAAAAGGACCTCACTGGCCCATCTACTTTGCCCATTCCCCTATCTATCTATATATATCTGTCTATTATATATTTCACAAAAAAACTTTCTTAATGCATCAGTTAGGGTTAAAGTGAAAAAAGCAGGGAAATGAGGTGTTAGGGTTTCCAACCCCAACAACACCCCCAACCCTGCACAGATGAAAAGGAATTGGGGGTGGCATTGGGGTCACCAGCTCCAAAACTCACCCCATTCCATTAGAAAATATGTTGGGTGACACATCATAGAAGAATGCGGTAAGCGTTAGGGCTGATGACCCCAATACCACCCCGATCCCTCTTGTAGGGGTGTGGTGTTAGGTTGAAACCCTAACACCACATTTCCCTACTTTTGTTGCTTTAACCCAAACTGATGCATTAAGAAAGTTTTTTGCAATATATTTCCTTACTTTTTGATATAGTATAATAGTATCCTTATTTTATGGTGGGAGTGCAGGGTCCCCCATCCCTCCATTGATATAGTATAACAGTATCCTTATTTGGCCCCAAATTTTCAACATAGCCTTCTTATGACCTCACAGCATATACCCAGTGCAGAACATTTTCAAATCCCTGACAAAACATAATTCTGTGCGACTGTATCTCCATTCTGTGCCACAGGTGTGAAAAAACATTTTTGGCAGGATTTGAAAAATGACAGCTGTACTATTCATGAGGTGGTGTGAAAAAATGGCAATGTTGAAAATTTGGATTGGAAATACTACAAATTGCCAAAGTTCCATGCGTGTATAGAAAAATTTCAATGACTGCATGTAACTTGGGTGTTTCTGGGTATTTTTGCACCAAATTTTCAACATGGGCTTTTTGGGACCATCTCATGATCACTGGCACAGGCATTTCATTACTCAGTCCTGAAAGGTGATTTCACACAGCAACTGCGCCATTCCATGCCACATGTGCAGAACAATTTTCAGGCAGGATGTGAGCAATGCCAGCTGTACTGTTTATAAGGTGGCATTCAAAAATGGCTACGCTCAAAAATTCAGGTGAAAATATAAAAAATTGCCAAAGTTACGCACGTGCGTAGAAAGATTTCAATGACCTTATAATGTGTGCATTTCTGGGTATTTTTTTCACCAAATTTTCAGCATTGGCTTTTTGGGACCTCACCTCATGAACAGTAGCACTGTCATTTCATTACTCAGTCTTGAAAGGTGATTCCATGCAGCGACCACAAAATCACCTTTTGGGATAGAGTAACAAAATGATAGTGCCAGTGTTCATGAGGTGGGGTCCCAGAAAGCCCATATTGAAAATTTGGTTCAGAAATACCTAACAATGGCTGAGATAGCAACATAAGTTCAAAACACCATTGACAGCCATTATACAGCACTTATCTTGAGTCTTCAGTTCGTGGTTTGCCTTTACAGAGTGTTGATGTGTCCTGGTCCACAGAAGATGACAGCCCTCAACCTCCGGTGGTAAGTATGGGGCAAGGGGAGGGTAGGGTGGTGGGTTGTTCAATGGGAGGATCGGGAGGGGGAGGGGCGTAGAGGACTTTTTTTTCAGAATGTTAAAAAAGATGTGGGACTGTTTTCTTTTTTTCAGAGACATTTAACAATATTTTGGAACACTGGGGGTGGGCTCCCCAGTGTCCCACAGTAATTGGGGGGTGTTGACATAACTGGGGACACTGGGAGTGGGCTACCCAGTGTCCCACACTGGCAGGGTTGGGGTGGTTCTAGTGCCGACAAGGGGATTTGGCACCCTGATGTCCACAAATAAAAAACATTTTTACATATCAATTTTATGGGACACTGGGAGTGGGCTATTCAGTGTCCCACACTGGCAGGGGGCTTTATCTGGGACACTGGGAGTGGGCTCCCAAGCATCCCACACTGGCAGGGGGGGCTTCTGCTCCTGACATGGGGATTGGGCACCCTGATGTTGGCAAAAAAAATTTGCCAAAACAGTGTATGATGATTGAAGGGTGACGAAAAAGGATTCCTTTTTTGTGACTCACTAACTTCCTAAAAATTAATCAGCTTGAGAAAAAGGAATGGCTTGCAAAAATGGAAGATAGCGAGTCACAAAAAAGGAATATAAATGCTTAAAAAAACACCCTCCAAGGTTGCTTTGCCATACAACTACCTTGGAATCTATGTAAGGGAATCCCGATGAACAAGATGTATGCCTTGGTGTAGCACCTTAACTTCATTTTTGTAGGTTTTCAATTTTTGTGAAAAAAAAAGAGGAAAATAAGATGGCAGCTCGTGAAAAAGAAATTTTCTCTCAAGGAAAAGGATTTTTGTTCTCACAAAAAAGGAATGCTCTTGCAAGACTCAATCTTTTTTCACGAGATCAAAATCCTTTGTCACAAAAAAGACATATATCCTAAAGATTGAAATGTTCGTAAATGTCCCATTAGAGTATAATGAGAGTTTATTTATTTATTTGGTTTTTGTTTACCGGGTAAGTACACTAGACAACAATGTTGCCTATATTAAGGAATGAACCGGGAGAGTACAGACAGGGGAGACCAGAGTCAACATTAAAGAGTATTTCATGATGCAGCATGAGGTGAGAACAAACATTTGAACAGTATACAGCCAGGTACAGTCATTATCAGTGATGACAAACAGAAACAGATAACATTACATTAATTATTTTCATCTGATGATACATCAATGACTAAACTGAAATGACAAACAGCAAACAAAACATAAATGAAGTAGCATTATAACAATAGGATTTCTGCTGGATGGGAAACTTTCAGATTTTGGAGACCAGTGGAAATCAGTAAGTGCCATAGGAAGGAGAAAATGCTAGGAGAGTGGCTCAAGTTACAGCACAAGAGCAACAGTCAGATTCTAATAGGTGTGCCCAAGACCCAGTTTAAAGGCCTTGTGGGATTTGGAGAGTTTGATGTGGGAGAATGGAGTTCAGGAGCAGGGGCAGATATGGTGAAGGATCGTTCTTCTTTTTTTGTGAGATATCTGGGAATTTCAAGTTGGGTTTGAGCAGATGCCCTGAGGAGGTATGCTTGGGAGGGCTGAGTTAATAGTTCGGCAAGGTATTTAGGGGACCCCGTTCTGATCATATTATCAATTGTACAGCCCACAGAATAGTGTCTGAGCGAGTCTGGGGAGAGCCAATTTAGTTTCCAGTAGAGCAGGCAATGATGGGTAAGTCTGTGAGCGGAGAGAGCAAATCTGCATATACTGTTATAGCAGGTGCTCCATTTCAGGAGCACTCCTTTGCTAGCTTTAAGGTAAACCTGAGAGCAATATGTCAGAGCAGGGAGGAGAAATCCTTGTGTAGTAGCAAGCCAGGCAGCATCATTGAGGGAGGACCTAATTTTAAAGGCAAGACCAAGTTTTGAGTAAACTGTCTTACATGTAGCCGCAATGTGGAGGTTAAAGTCAAGAGATGGGTCGAGAGTGACTCCTAGATACCTGAAGGAGGTAACGAATTCAAGAGGGGAGTCATCTAGAGAATGTATCAATAAGTCTGGAGTAAGAGATATGATTCTTGACGGGGGGCCAAAAAACATAGTTACGGTTTTCTTAGCATTCATTAGCAGCCTGTTCTGTAGTAACCACTCCTGCAAGCAGTAGAAGTCTGCTTGAAGATGTGCTGTTACTGATAAGGGATCTTACCACTGGAAGAAGCAATATCATCTGCATAAAGTATTAACGAGGAGGAGCAGGAAGGAGGGCAAGTTGTTAATGAAAAGGGAGAAAAGTAGTGGGCCAAGAATAGATCCTTGGGGGATTCCAACAGAGGTAGGGGACAGATTTGAGATGGTGGATTCAATTTGGACAAACTGCAACCTCCCTGAGAGGTAGCTATTGAGCCAGGAGATGGTCGACAGGTCAAAGCCAAGGGAGGACAGTTTAGAAAGTAGCAGAGAGTGATTCACAAGGTCAAATGCCTTTGTGAGATCGATAAATATGGCCCCAGTGAGCAGGATCTTATACGTGTCTGTAAGGACTGCATTTGTCAGCTGAAGTAGAGCAGTTGTGGTGCTGTGTCCTGTTCAGAATCCGTGCTGGGTAGGGGATATAAGGTTGTGAAGGTGCAGGTAATTTGTAACCTGCATAGTGATGGCCTTCTCGAGAAGTTTATTTAGGGTAGAGAGAATGGCAATTGGTCTAAAGTTTGGCATATTTTTGATATCCCCTTTTTTGTGAGCAGGGACAACGCAAGCAGTTTTCCACAATGTTGGTACCGTTTGGATTATTATGGAAAGATTAAAGATTCTTGTAATAGGAACAGCAAGGGCAGGGGCTGCCTGCTTCAGGAAGCTTGGCAGTAGCCCATTTGGGCAAGCAGATCCATGGGTGGATACTGATTTGAGGAGATGCAGCACTTCGGTGGAGGAGACTAATGTGAGACAAAAAGGGGTTTCATGTGAAAGTTGCACCTCAGGAGGAGGTGAAAGAGGTTGGTTGAATTTCTCAGTGTATTCGGAGAGATCCGAGAATTGTGCATTAAGAGCATTAGCAATAGTAGGTAACTTATTACAGTTTGCGTCATTCAGTGTCATGTCGGTAATGGCCGTCTTGGGCCTTTGCCCAATGAAATTTTTGATGTGGTTCCAAAAACTCCTGGTATCACCCGCTGAAGATTGGAGAAGCTTAAGGCAGTAGCTCCTTTTAGCCTTCTGAATATCTTTTTTGCAGGCATTTCTCAGTTGTCTATAGTTACCCCAGTCTTCTGATTGTTGGGACTTCTTTGCCAAGGTCCAGGCCTTGTCTCTTTTATCATGGCTTGAAGGAGGTCTTTTTAGCCATTTATTAGGGAGCCCTGAGACGCCTTTTTCAGAGGGATGTGCAGATCCTGAAGGGCCAGAAGCTGAGACATCAGGTATTCAAGTGCTGTGTTTACATCATCAGTGTGATAGATGGGAGACCAGTCTATATTATTGATATCCTCGAGAAGTGCAGTTTGGTTTAGTTTGGCAAAATCCTGAAATTGAATGATTCTTGGGGGTTAAGGCAGTGGCCATTCCAGATACAGAACGTGAGGCAGGTGATCACTAATAGAATCCAAAAAGGTCCCTGCAGCAATTATTTTATATGCTCTATTTGTATCCATCCAGTCCAGGAGAGATTGGCACTGAGTTGGAAGAGATGCGTGTAGGGCTAGAGATAAGTTGAGCGAGGTTAAGTCAGGCGAGTGCTTCAGCATATGTACCGTGTGACTCCTGAGTCTAGGTTGAAGTCTCCCATTAGTATGACTTCAGATCTACCCTTTAGAGTGGCCAGATAATCCAAGAGCCCATTTAAGCCAGGGAGAGCCCTTTGGAGGATTGTAGGCACGGATCAGATTTAGCCTTTATCACCCCTAGTTGTAGAACTGTATGCAGAGCTTCACAGTGATTTGTTATCCAAGATTGGAGCACAGAGACATTGAGATGCTCTTTATAATAAAGGGCAACTCCTCCACCCTTTTGTTTGGTGGGGCAATCGGATCTGGACAAGCTGTAGCCAGGTATTTTGTGCATGGAATCATCTCTGGCCTGAGCCATGTTTCAGTTAGTCCAAGTATGTCCGGATAGTAGAGGGCTATTCAGGCTTCAAGTTCAGGAAAGTTTGCTGGAAAACTTCTGATATTCATGTGGGCAATTTTCATGCCCTTAGTGGAGAACCATGAGGAGTCATCCGTGGATCTGGCATTCCAATGGGGGCCAGGGTTAGATTCTATGTCTCCTGATAAGCATAAGCGCAGAAGCATCACCCAAACTTCTTTGTAGAATCTGTAATTGCGCTTGAGGTATTTGGGCATGCTAGGGGTGGTAGAGAAGGAAATGTCCTAATTTGGAAGGATGAGTTACATGGAGGGACAGGTTAGGAGAAGGGAGCAAGGTTCTAGTTGGTATAAGGTTGGAGAAGACAAAGGAGAATTCTTCATGGCAGTGGGACTTAGGGTATCAAGCTGGTATGTTACATGAGAGATAGGAGAGGACAATTACGGTGGGTAGTAATCCTGATACAACCAGAAGTGACCTTGGGCATGCGAGAGAGAACATTATGTATGTCTTGTATGAAACCTCTGTAAATCAGAGGTGGATTGTCCCTTATAAGAGTAGAATATAAGTGACAGAGATGGTGACTTAAGGGCAGGGTGACACCTATAGTGAAGGCAGCTTGAGTGAAACCCTTAGTGGCCAGAGGTTGGCAGTCAATTATACAAGTTATTCACAAGAGGCAGGTATTCCAATAGAGTGCAGTTTATGAGGAGCGGGCAGGAGCAGGAATTTGAAAGGTGAGGGGAAAAGATAAAACTGGGATACCCTCAGTCTGAGTTACTTTTCCAGACAAAATAAGTGTAGAACAGAGGCAAACATAGAGAATAGGCAAGAGTGAGTGGAGAAAAAAGAAAGAAAAGGACTGCCTTGCTGGTTTGAATTAAGACTGATGTAGCAAGGGGAGGGTAGGACTGCCCCTAAAGTGAGTTCATAGGTTGGAACAAAAGTGGGCGGGATTACCAGCATATTTAATTAATGATGGAGGAGGGGGAGGGTGGGAGAAAATTTCAAGCCTGCAAGCAGCTGCTGTGTTAGAGGATCTGCTAAAATTAATTAAACAGCAGCTGCAGTGTACCTCCAGCTACCATCCCTCAACAGTACACCAGCATATAGTGCAAACAACAATGTAATAACTAGAACTCTACTAATAATATGCACACCAGCCACCGTCCCCAACAGTACACTAGCTAATAGTGCAAACAACAGTGTAATAATTAGTACTCTACTAATAATATGCACACAACAGCCACATCCCCCAACAGTACACTAGCTTATAGTGCAAACAAAACATGTAATAACTAGAACACTACTAATAATGTTTCAAGCCTGAAAGCAGCTGCTGTGTTAGAGGATCTGCTAAAATTAATTAAACAGCAGCTGCAGTGTACCAAGAACCACCATCCCCCAACAGTACACTAGCATATAGTGCAAACAACAATGTAATAACTACAACTCTACTAATAATATGCACACACCAGCCACCATCCCCAACAGTGAAGCAGCCTGTAGTGCAAACAACAATGTAATAACTAGAACTCTACTTATAATATGAACAGACCAGCCACCGTCCCCCAACAGTACACTAGCTTATAGTGCAAACAACAATGGAATAACCAGAACTCTACTAATAATATGCACACACCAGCCACGTCCCCAACAGTACACTAGCCTATAATGCAAACAAACATGAAATAACTAGAATTCTACTAATAATATGTTTCAAGCCTGCAAGAAGCTGCTGTGTTAGAGGATCTAAAATTAATTAAACAGCAGCTGCAGTGTACAAGAGCCACCATCCCCAACAGTACAATAGCATATAGTGCAAACAACAATGTAATAACTACAACTCTACTAATAATATGCACACATGAGCCACCATCCCCAACAGTACACTAACTTATACTGCAAACAACAATGTAAGAACTAGAATTCTACTAATATATGACATACCAGCCACGTCCCCAACAGTACGCTAGTTTATTGTGCAAACAAACATGTAATAAGTAGAACTCTACTAATAATATGTTTCAAGCTGCAAACAGCTACTATGTTAGAGGATCTGCTAAAATTAATTTAACAACAGCTGAAGTGTACCATCAGCCACCATCCCCAACAGTACACTAGCATATAGTGCAAACAACAATGTAATAACTAGAACTCTGCTAATAATATGCACACACCAGCCACCATTCCCCAACAGTACACTAGCATATAGTGCAAACAACAATGTAATAACTAGAACTCTACTAATAATAATAACACACCAGCCACGGTCCCCAACAGTACACTGAGCTTATAGTGCAAACAACAATGTAATAACTAGAACTCTACTAATAATATGCACACACCAGCCACATCCCCCAAAAGTATACTAGCTTATAGTGCAAACAAACATGTAATAACTAGAACCCTACTAATAATACGTCTCAAGCCTGCAAGCAGCTGCTGTGTTAGAGGATCTGCTAAAATTAATTAAACAGCAGCTGCAGTGTACCACCAGCCGCCATCCCCCAAACAGTACACTAGCATATAGTGCAAACAACAATGCAATAACTAGAACTCTACAAATAATAAGCACACACCAGCCACCATCCCCAACAGTGCAGTAGCTGATAGTGCAAACAACAATGTAATAAATGAGCCTCTACTAATAATATGCAAACACCAGCCATTGTCCTCAACAGTACACTAGCTTATAGTGCAAACAACGATCTAATAACTAGAACTCTACTAATAATAGGCACACACCAGCCATCGTCCCCCAACGGTACACTAGCTTATAGTGCAAACAAACAAGTAATAACTAGAACTCTACTATTAATATGTTTCAAGCCTGCAAGCAGCTGCTGTGTTAGAGGATCTGCTAAATTTAAACAGCAGCTGCAGTGAACCACCAGCCACCATCCCCAAGAGTACACTAGCTTATAGTGCAAACAACAATGTAATAACTAGAACTCTACTAATAATATGCACACACCAGCCACGTCCCCAGTAGTACACTAGGTTATAGCGCAAACAACAATGTAATAACTAGAACTCTACTATAATAATATGCACACACCAGCCACTGTCCCCAACAGAACACTAGCTTATAGTGCAAACAACAATGGAATAACTAGAACTCTACTAATATTATGCACACACCAGCCACGTCCCCAAACAGTACATTAGCCTATAGTGCAAACAAACATGTAATAACTAGAACTCTACTAATAATATATTTCAAGCCTGCAAGTAGCAGCGGTGTAGCAGTATCTGCAAAAATTAATTACACAGCAGCTGCAGTGTACCACCAGCCACCATCCCCAACAGTACACTAGCATATAATGCAAACAACAATGTAATAACTAGATCTCTACTAATAATATGCACACACGAGTTACCATCCCCAAGAGAAGACTAGCTTATAGTGCAAACAACAATATAATAAGTAGAACTCTACTAATAATATGCACACACCAGCCACCGTCCAACAACAGTACACTAGCTTATAGTGCAAACAATGTAAAAACTAGAACTCCACTAATAATATGCACACACCAGCCACATCCCACAACAGTACACTAGCATATAGTGCAAACAAACATGTAATAACAGGAAGTCAACTAATAACATGTTTCAACCCGGCAAGCAGCTGTTGTGTCAGAGGATCTGCTAAAATTAATTAAACAGCAGCTGTAGTGTACCACCAGCCACCAACCCCCAACAGTCACTAGTATATTGTACAAACAACAATGTAATAACTAGAACTCTACTAATAATATGCACACACCAGACACCATCCTCAACAGTACACTAGCTTATAGTGCAAACAACGATCTAATAACTAGAACTCTACTAATAATATGCACACACCAGCCACGTCCCCAACAGTACACTAGCTTATAGTGCAAACAAACATGTAATAACTAGAATCCTACTAATAATATGTTTCAAACCTGCAAGCAGCTGCTGTGTTAGAGGATCTGCTAAAATTAACTAAACAGCAGCTGCAAAGAACCACCAGCCACCATCCCCAAACAGTACACTAGCTTATAGTGCAAACAACAATGTAATAACTAGAACTCTACTAATAATATGCACACACCAGCCACATCCCCAGTAGTGCACTAGGTTATAGCGCAAACACCAATGTAATAACTAGAACTCTGCTAATAATATGCACACACCAGCCACCGTCCCCCAACAGTACACTAGCTTATAGTGCAAACAACAATGCAATAACAAGAACTCTACTAATAATATGCACACACCAGCCACCATCCCCCAACAGTTCAATGGCTTATAGTGCAAACAACAATGTAATAACTAGAACTCTGCTAGTAAGTTACACACCCCAGCCACCATAAATCAACAGTACACTAACTTATAGTGCAAACTAAAATGTAATAACTAGAACTCTACTAACAATATGCACACACCAGCCACTGTCCCCAAACAGTACACTAGCTTAGAGTGCAAACAACAACGTAATAACTAGAACTCTACTAATAACATGCACACACCAGCCAAGTCCCCCAAAAGTACACTAGCTTATAGTGCAAACAAACATGTAATAACCAGAATTCTACTAATAATATGTTCCATGCCTGCAAGCAGCAGCTGTGTTAGAGGATCTGCTAAAATTAATAAAACAGCAGCTGCAGTATGACCAGCCACCATCCCACAACAGTACACTGAGCATGTAGTGCAAACAACAATGTAATAACTAGAACTCCACTAACAATATGCCCACAAGAGCCACCATCCCCCAACAGTACACTAGCTTATAGTGCAAACAACAACGTAATAACTAGAACTCTACTAATAGTATGCACACCAGCCATATCCCCCAAACAGTACACTAGCTAATAATGCAAACAAAACACATAATAACTGGAACTCAACTAATAATATGTTTCAAGCCTGCAAGCAGCTGCTGTGTTAGAGGATCTGCGAAAAATAATTAAACAGCAGTTGCAGTGTACCACCAGCCACCATGCCCCCAACAGTACAGTAGCATAAAGGGTAAACAATAATTTAATAACTAGAACTCTACTAATAATATGCACACTCCAGCCACCATCCCCCAAAAGTACACTAGCTTATAGTGCAAACAGTGGAATAACTAGAACTCTACTAATAATATACACACACCTGCCACATCCCCCAACAGTACACTAGCTTATAGAGCAAACAACAATGTAATAACTAGAACTCTAACAATAATATGCACACACCTGCCACATTACCTAACAGGACACTAGCTAATAGTGCAAACAAACATGTAATAACTAGAACTCTACTAATAATACGTTTCAAGCCTGCAAGCAGCTGCTGTGTTAGAGGATCAGCTAAAATTAATTAAACAGCAGCTGCAGTGTACCACCAGCCAGCATCCCCAAAGGACATTAGCATATAGTGAAACCAAAAATGCAATAACTAGAACTCTACTAACAATATGCACACACCAGCCACCATTACCCAACAGTGCAGTAGCTTATATTGCAAACAACAATGTAATAACTAGAACTCTACTAATAATATGCACACATCAGCCACGGTCCCCCAACAGTACGCTAGTTTATAGTGTAAACAACAATGGAATAACTAGAACTCTACTAATAATATGCACCCACCAGCCACCATCCCCCAACAGAACACTAGCTTATAGTGCAAATAATGTAATAACTAGAAGTCTACTAATAATATGCACACACCAGACATGTCACCCAAAAAGTACACTAGCTTATAGTGCAAAGAAACATGTAATAACTAGAACTCTACTAATAATATGTTTCAAGCCTGCAAGCAGCTGCTGTGTTAGGGGATCTGCTAAAGTTAATTAAACATCAGGAGCAGTGTACCACCAGCCACCATCCCCAAACAGTACACTAGCATATGGTGCAAACAACAATGTAATAAATAGAACTCTACTAATAATATGCACACACAGCCACCAACCCCAACAGTGCGATAGCTTATAGTGCAAACAACAATGTAATAACTAGGACACTACTAATAATATGCACACACCAGCCACCATCCCCCAACAGTACACTAGCTTACAGTGCAAACAACAATCTAATAACTAGAACGCTACTAATAATATGCACACACCAGCCATGTTCTCCAACAGTACACTAGCTTATAGAGCAAACAAACATGTAATAACTAGAACCCTACTAATAACATGTTTCAAGCCTGAAAGCAGCTGCAGTGTAAGAGGATCTGCTAAAATTAAACCGCAGCTGCAGTGTAACACCAGCCACCATCCCCAACAGTACACTAGCATATAGTGCAAACAGCAATGTAATAACTACAAATCTACTTAATATTGTGCACATACCCGCCTAACGACCCCCAACAGAACACTAGCTAATAGTGCAAACAACAATGTAATAACTAGAACTCTATTAATAATAAGCACACACCAGCCACGTCCCCAACAGTACACTAGCTTATAGTGCAAACAATGTAATAACTAGAACTCTACTAATAGTATGCACACAAGCCATGTCCCCAGCAGTACACTAGCATATAGTGCAAAAAATATGTAATAACTAGAACTCTACGAATAATATGTTTCAAGACTGCAAGCAGCTGCTGTGCTAGAGGATCTGCTAACATGAATTAAACAGCAGCTGCAGTGTACCACCAGCCACTACCCCCCAACAGTACACTAGCATATAGTGCAAACAAGAATATAATATCTAGAACTCTACTAATAATATGCACATGCCAGCCACCGTCCCCCTACAGTTCACTAGCTTAAAGTGCAAACAACAATGTAATAACTATAACTCTACTAATAATATGCACACACCAGCCAAGTGTCGCAACAGTACACTAGCTTAGAGTGCAAACAACAATGTAATAACTAGAACTCTACTAATACTATGCCCACAAGAGCCACAATCCCCCAACAGTACACTAGCTTGTAGTGCAAACAACAATGTAATAACTAGAACTCAACCAATAATATGCACACACCAGCCACTGTCCCCAACAGTACACCAGCTTATAGTGCAAACAACAATGTAATAACTAGAACTCTACTAATAATATACACACCGGCTATGTTCCCCAAACGGTACACTAGCTAATAGTGCAAACAAAACATGTAATAAGTAGAACTCTTCAAATATGTTTCAAGTCTGCAAGCAGCTGCTGTGTTAGAGGATCTGCGAAAAATAATTAAACAGCAGCTGCAGAGTACCACCAGCCACCAGTCCCCCAAATGTACACTGGCATATAGTGCAAACAATTATGTAATAAGTAGAACTCTACTAATAATATGCACCTCCACTCACCATACCCCAACAGTGCAGTAGCATATATTGCAAAAACAATGTAATAACTAGAACACTACTAATAATATTACACACCAGCCACTGTCCCCAACAGTACACTAGCTTATAGTGCAAACAACAATGGAATAACTAGAACTCTACTAATGATATGCACACACCAGCCACGTCCCCCAACAATACACTAGACTATAGTGCAAACAAACATGTAATAACTAGAACTCTACTAATAATATGTTTCAAGCCTGCAAGTAGCAGCGGTGTTAGAGCATCTGGGAAAATTAATTACACAGCAGCTGCAGTGCACCACCAGCCACCATCCCCCAAACAGTACACTAGCATATAGTGCAAACAACAATGTAATAACTAGAACTCTGCTAATAATATGCACAGACGAGCCACCATCCCCCAAAAGAACACTAGCTTATAGTGCAAGCGACAATGTAATAAGTAGAACTCTACTAATAATATGCACACACCAGCCACCGATTCAACAACAGTACACTAGATTATAGTGCAAACAATGTAATAACTAGAACTCTACTAATAATATGCACACACCAGCCACATCCCTAAACTGTACACTAGCTTATAGTGCAAACAAACATGTAATACCAGGAACTCTACTAATAACATGTTTCATCCCAGCAAGCAGCTGCTGTGTTAGGAGGATCTGCTAAAATTAGTTAAACAGCAGCTGTATGTACCACCACTCACCATCCCCAAACAGTACCCTAGCATATAGTGCAAACAACAATGTAATAATTAGAGCTCTACTAATAATATGCACATACGAAAGCCACCATCCCAGAAGAGTACACCAGCTTATAGTGCAAACAACAATGTGATAACTAGAACTCAACTAATAATATGCACACACCAGCCACTGTCTCCAACTGTACACTAGCTTATAGTGCAAACAATGTAATAAATAGAACGCTATTAATAATATGACACACCAGCCATGTACCCCAGCAGTACACTAGCTTATAGTGCAAACAAACATGTAATAACTAGAACCCTACTAATAATATGTTTCAAGCTTGTAAGCAGCAGCTGTGTTAGAGGATCTGCTAAAATTAACTAAACAGCAGCTGCAGTGTACCACCAGCCACCATCCCCCAACAGTCACTAGTATATAGTACAACCAACAATGTAATAATTAGATCTCTGCTAATAACATGCACACACCAGACACCATCCCCAACAGTGCAGTAGCTTATATTGCAAACCATAATGTAATAACTAGAACTCTTCTTATAATATGCACACACCAGCCACTGTCCCCCAAACAGTACTCTAGTTTATAGTGCAAAAAACAATGTAATAAGTAGAACTCTACTAATAGTATGCACACACCAGCCACGTCCCCCATCAGTACACGAGCTTATAGTGCAAACAAACATGTAATAACTAGAACTATACTAATAATATGTTTCAAGCCTGCAAGCAGCTGCTGTGTTATAGGATCTGCTAAAATGAATTAAACAGCAGCTGCAGTGTACCACCAGCCACCATCCCACAAGAGTACACTAGCATGTAGTGGAAACAACAATGTAATTACTAGAACTCTACTAATAATATGCACACACCAGCCACCATTCCCCAACAGTACAGTAGCTTATAGTGCAAACAACAATGTAATAACTAGAACTCTACCAATAATATGCACGCACCTGCCACCGTTCCCCAGCACTACACTAGCTAATAGTGCAAACAAACATGTAATAACTAGAACTCTACTAATAATATGTTTGAAGCCTGCAAGCAGCTGCTGTGTTAGGGGATCAGCTAAAATTAATTAAACAGCAGCTGCAGTGTACCACCAGCCACCATCCCTGAACAGTACACTAGCATATAGGGCAAACAACAATGTAATAACTAGAACTCTGCTAATAATATGCACACACCAGCCAGCATCCCCAGCAGTACACTAGCATATAGCGCAACCAACAATGCAATAACTGGAACTCTACTAACAATATGCACACACCAGCCACCATCCCCCAACAGTGCAGTAGCTTATAGTGTAAACAACAATGGAATAAATAGAACTCTACTAATAATATGCACACGCCAGCCAGATCATCCAACAGTACACTTGCCTATAGTGCAAACAAACATGTAATAACTAGGAATTCTACTAATAGTATGCTTCAAGCCAGCAAGCAGATGCTGTGTTAGAGCATCTGCTAAAATTAATTAAACAGCAGCTGCAGTTGTACCACCAAGCCACCATCCCTGAACAGTACACTAGCATATAGGGCAAACAACAATGTAATAACTAGAACTCTGCTAATAATATGCACACACGAGCCACCATCCCCGAACAGTACACTAACTTATTGTGCAAACAACAATGTAATAACTAGAACTCTACTAATAATATGCATACACCAGCCACCGTCCCCCAACAGAACACTAGCTTATAGTGCAAACAATGTAATAACTAGAAGTCTACTAATAATATGCACACTCCAGACACGTCACCCAACAGTACACTAGCTTAAAGTGCAAACATGTAATAACTAGAACTCTACTAATAATATGTTTCAAGCCTGCAAGCAGCTGCTGTGTCAGAGGATCTGCTAAAGTTAATTAAACAGCAGCTGCAGTGTACCACCAGCCACCATTCCCCAACAGTACACTAGCATATAGTGCAAACAATAATGTAATAATTAGAACTCTGCTAATAATATGCATACACCCCATCCACGTCCCCCAGCAGTACACTAGCTTATAGTGCAAACAAAACATGTAATAACTAGAACTAAACTAATAATATGTTTCAAGCCTGCGAGCAGCTGCTGTGTTGGAGGATCTGCTAAAATTAATTAAACAGCAGCTGCAGAGTACCACCAGCCACCATCCCCCAACAGTACACTAGCATATAGAGCAAACAATAATGTAATAAGTAGAACTCTACTAGTAATATGCGCATACCAGCCACCAACCCCCCAACAGTGCGGTAGGTTATAGTGCAAACAGCTATGTAATAACTGGAACGCTACTAATAAAATGCACACACCAGCCACATCCCCAAACAGTGTACTGGCTTAAAGTGCAAACAAACATGTAATAACTAGATCCCTATTAATAATATGTTTCAAACCTGCAAGCAGCTGCAGTGTTAGAGATTTGCTAAAATCAATTAAAGCGCAGTTGCAGTGTACCAACTGCCACCATCCCGTAACAGTACACTGCAGCATAAAGTGCAAACAACAATGTAATAACTAGAACTCTACTAATAATATGCACACACCAGCCACCGCCCCCAACAGTGCAGCAGCTTATCGGCAAACAACAATGTTATGAATAGAACTCTACTAATAATATGCACACACCAGCCACCGTCCCTAACAGTACACTAGGTTATAGTGCAAACAGCATGTAATAACTAGAACTCTACTAATAATATGTACACACCAGCCACATACCCCAACAGACCACCAGCTGATAGTGCAAACAAACATGTAATATCTAGAAGCTTCTAATAATATGTTTCAAGCCTGCAAGCAGCTGCTGTGTTAGTGGATCTGCTAAAATGAATTAAATGGCAGCTGCACTGTACCACCAGCCACCATCCCCCAACAGAGCACCAGCATAAAGTGCAAACGACAATGTAATAGCTAGGAACTCTACTAATAATATGCACACACAACCACCATCCCCCAAGAGTACACTTAGCTTATAGAGCAAACAACAATGTGATAGCTAGAACTCTACTTAATAATATGCACACACCAGCCACCATCCCCCAAAAGTACACTAGCTTATGAGTGCAAACAATGTAATAACTAGAACTCCACTAATAATATGCACACAGCAGCCATGTCCCACAACAGTACACTCGCTTATAGTGCCAACAAACATGTAATATCTAGAAGCCTTCTAATAATATGTTTCAAGCCTGCAAGCAGCTGCTGTGTTAGAGGATCTGCTAAAATTAATTAAACGGCAGCTGCACTGTACCACCAGCCACCATCCCCCAACAGAGCACCAGCATAAAGTGCAAACGACAATGTAATAGCTAGAACTCTACTAATAATATGCGCACATGATCCCCAACCCCCCAAGAGTAAACTAGTTTATAGTGCAAACGACAATGTAATAGCTAGAACTCTACTAATAAAATGCACACACCGGCCACCATCCCCCAACAGTATACTAGTTTATAGTGCAAACAATGTAATAACTAGAACTCCACTAATAAGATGCACACAGCAGCCACGTCCACCAACAGTACACTAGCTTATAGTGCAAACACCAATGCAATAACTAGAACTCTACTAATAAGATGTTTCAAGCCTTCAAGCAGCTGCTGTGTTAGAGGATCTGCTAAAATTAATTAAACAGCAGCTGCAGTGTACCACCAGCCACCATCCCCCAACAGTACACTCGCTTATAGTGCAAACAACAATGCAATAACTAGAACTCTACTAATAAGATGCACAGACCAGCCACCATACCCCAACAGTACACTGGATTATAGTGCAAACAACAATGCAATAACTAGAACTGTACTAATAATATGCACAAACAGCCACAGTTCCTAAACAGTACACTAGCTGATAGTGCAACAACAATGTAATAACTAGAACTCTACTAATAATTGTGCACACACAGGCCGTATCCCCAAGGAGTACACTATAGCCAATAGTGTAAACAAACGTGTAATAACTAGAACCCTACCAATAATATGTTTCAAGCCTGCCAGCTGCTGCTGTGTTAGAGAATCTGTTAAAATTAATTAAACAGCAGCACCTCCATGTACCACCAGCCACTATACCCTAACAGTACATTAGCACATAGTGCAAACAACAATGAAAAACTAGAACTCTACTAATAATATGCACACACCAGCCACCGTCCCCAACAGGATACTAGCTTCTAGAGCAAACAATGTAATAACTAGTACTCTATCAATAATATGCACAAACCAGCCACGCCCCTCAAAAGTACACTAGCTTATAGTGCAAAAGAAACATGTAATATCTAGAACACTACTAATAATATGTTTTAAGCCTGTAAGGAGCTGTTGTGTTATAGGATCTGCTAAAATTAGTTAAACAGCAGCTGCAGTGTACCACCAGCCACCGTACATCCCAAGAGAACACTAGCTTACAGTGCAAACAAACATGTAAAAACTAGAACCTGTTAATAATATGCACACACCAGCCACCGACCACTAACAGTACACTAGCTTATAGTGAAAAAAGCAATGTAATAACTAGAACTCTTCCAACAATATGCACACACCAGCCACATCCCCAAACAGTATACTAGCTTACGGTGCAAACAAACATGTAATAACTAGAACCCTACTAATAATGTGTTTCATGCCTGCAAACAGCTACTGTGTTAGAGGGATTTGCTAAATTAAACAGCAGCTGCAGTGTACCAACTGCCACCATCCTGTAACAGTGCAGTAGCATAAAGCGTAAACAAGAATGTAATAACTAGAACTCTACTAATAAAATGCACACACCAGCCACCGTCCCCAACAGTGCAGCAGCTTATCGCAAACAGCAATGTAATGAATAGAACTCTACTAATAATATGCACACACCAGTCACCGTCCCCAACAGTACACTAGCTTATATGTAAGCAAACATGTAATATCTAGAACCCTTCTAATAATATGTTTCAAGCCTGCAAGCAGCTGCTGTGTTAGAGGATCTCTAAAATTAATTAAACGGCAGCTGCACTGTACCACCAGCCACCATGCCCCAAGAGTGCACCAGCATGCAGTGCAAACAACAATGAAATAGCTAGAACTCTACTAATAATATGCACACGATCCACCATCCCCATGAGTACACTGGCTTATAGTGCAAACAACAATGTAAAAGCTAGAACTTTACAAATAAAATGCACACACCAGCCACCATCCCTCAACAGTACACAAGCAAATAGTGCAAACAATGTAATAACTAGAACTCCATTAATAATATGCACACAGCAGCCACCTCCCCCAAATGTACACTAGCTTATAGTGCAAACAAACATGTAATAACTAGAACTCTACTAATAAAATGTTTCAAGCCTGCAAGCAGCTGCTGTGCTAGAGGATCTGCTAAAATTAATTAAACAGTAGCTGCAGTGTGCCACCAGCCACCATCCCCCAACAGTACTCTAGGATATAGTGCAAACAACAATGTAATAACTAGAACTCTAGCAATAAGAAGCACACCAGCCACCATCCCCAAACAGTACACTAGCTTACAGTGAAACAACAATGCAATAACTAGAACTGTATTTAGTAATATGCACACAACAGCCACCATCCCCCAACAGTACACTAGCTGATAGTGCAAACAACAATGTAATAACTAGAACTCTACTAATAATATGCACACACCGGCCACATCCCCCAAAAGTACACTAGCCTATAGTGTAAACAAACATGTAATTACATGAACCCTACGAATAATATGTTTCAAGCCTGCAAGCAGCTGCTGTGTTAGAGGATCTGCTAAAATTAATTAAACAGCAGCTGCAGTGTACCACCAGCCAGCATCCCCCAACAGTACACTAGCAAATAGTGCAAACAACAATGTAATAACTAGAACTCTGCTAACAATATGCACACACCTGCCACCATCCCCAACAGTACACTAGCGTATAGTGCTAACAACAATGTAATAACTAGAACTCTACTAATATTAGGCACACACCAGCCATCATCCCATAACAGTACACTATCTTATAGTGCAAGCAATGTAATAACTAGAACTCTATTAATAATATGCACACACACCAGGCCACCGTCTCCCAACAGTAGACCTGCTTACAGTGCAAACAGACATGTATTAACTAGAACTCTACTAATAATATGCACACACCAGCCACCGCCCCCAACAGTACACTAGGTTACAGTGCAAACAGCAATGTAATAAATACAACTCTGCTAATAATATGTACACACCAGCCACGTCCCTCAACAAAACCACCAGCTGATAGGTGCAAACAAACATCTAATAACTAGAACCCTACTAATTATATGTTTCAAGCCTGCAAGCAGCCAAGCTGTGTTAGTCAATTTGCTGTACCATTATTAAACAGCAGTTGCAGTGTTCCAGCAGCCACCTTCCTGCAACAGTACTACTATGTAAATACAATTTGCCTCCAGCTCCTGTGGGTTGCAAGCTCCTAGGATCACCTGAAATTGTGTAAGAAATACATGTCCAGGTTCCAAGATCCCTTTTCTATAGCTGCAAAGAGGAAGGGGGAGGGGGAGATTTGGATGTCTGTACCCCTCTGCTCTCACTAATGCACTGCTTCTGAAAGCAGAATTAAAATGACTCTGGGGAAAACCTGACACTGCTTTCTCAGGTCACAGGTCTCTCCCCTTTAGCTGCCTCAGGTGCAAAGTGGAAGGGGGGAGGGTGAGTTTTAGCTGGCTCTATCCCTCTGCTCTCCCTATTGCACTGCTTCTGAAAGCAGAATCAAAACAGATCTGAGAAAAACCTGACAGTGCTTTCCCAGGTCACAGGTCCCTCCCGTCCCTTTTAGCTGCCTCAGGTGCAAAGGGGATGGGGTGCGGGGGAACATTAGTTGGCTGTACCCGTCTGCTCCCCCCTAATGCATAATCAAAATGGATCCTCTTCAGTGTTTTCATAAGTGGCATTGCAGATGAACTGGAAGGGAAGGTATGCCTTTTTGCAGATGACACCAAAATTGTAATAGGGTAGATATTCAAGAGGGGTGGAAAGAATGCGTAGGGACCTTGGCAAACTCGAGGAGAGGTCATGAGCATGGCAGTTAGGGGTCAATGCCAAAAAGTGCAAAATCATGTACCTAGGGCATAGGAAGCCAGGCATTTAAAGTGTCAGGCCAGTGTGTCAAAGCAGTGGGAAGGATCAGTGGGATGCTGGGATGCATAGGGAGAGGTATACCCAGAAGGAGAAGTGAGGTGTTGCCACTGTGTCACTCGCTGATGAGACCCCACCTGGAGTACTGCATCCATTTCTGGAGGCCACATCTCAGAAAGGACATAGGGTGGAAGCAGTCCTGAGGAGGGCAACTGAAATGGTGCAGGGTCTGCATCAAAAGCTCTATGAGGAAAGACTGAGGGATCTCAACATGTACACCCTAAAAGAGAGGACAGTGAGAAAGGACATGATACAGACCTACACAAGTACCACACAGTAGTGAACAGAGTACAGGAAGGGAGTCTTTTTCAAATGAGAAAGAGCACCAGGACCACAGGGCATGTGATGAAGCTGGAAGGGGGGAAGTTTAAGAGGGATGTGAGGAAGTACTGCTTCATTGAAAGAGTGGTGGGTGCCTGGAACAAACTGTCAGTGGAAGTGATGAAGGCAAAAACAGTAGGGTACTTCAAGCAAGCCTTATGGTGTTGGTTTTGTGCCTGCTGCTAGTAATCCTTGCATTGTACTGCTCCAAACTGGCACATGCCATTTACTCTGTTGTACTTACTCTAACTAAAAGTTGCCTCACATGACCTGTACTTTGTGTATTCTAAATTAAGATGTTCGCGTGTGACATGAGAGTTGTTTTTCCTAACTTGTTCCTTGTTGTCTTATGACTTGTAATCTTTCCATAATTATGTACCATGTTGTCCTAAGTGTGTAAGTATGTAATTCCCTGTACTCTTCCGAGTCATACCTGAAAATAGGCAATTTTTTGTCTAGTGTACTTACCTGGTTAACAAAAGCTAAATAATTAAATAAATGGGATAAGCATAGGGAATATTAGTAAATAGGCAGGGAAAAGGGAGGGTTGCCGGAGATCAGTTAGAGTCTGCAGAGACAGACTAGGCAAGGACCACCTGGGCAGACGGGGTGGGCCAAGCAGTCCTTTTCTGCCAACAAGTTCTATGTTTCTATTAGTAGAGCCTGAAATTGTGGTTAGAAAGAAATAATGTGACCTACTGGGAACCGAATCCAGGCCTCCAGAATACCATCCCGATGCTCTAAACATTGAGCTACAGCCTCACAGACACCTTCATTTCTCTGGCATTGCACCTCCTGCGACTAGAAATAATCAATGCAACAACTGGATGCTTTTTTTTTTAGTGCAGTATTAGCCACTGCTAAGCACCTGCAGTTTTGTTGAATTTGCGGGTACACTGTTACATTTCATGTGTGTGTGGGGGGCACTAAGTGGAGGTAGGTACTTCTTCCCAGGGGTTTTACTTCTGACAGAAAACCAAATAAACCTAATCTCTAGGTGGAGGCACTGCGCAAATCATGTCTAACTGGAAATGAACCCTCAATCAGGAAGATTATGACCCGGGCCCCTCAACCTTGTTTGAGCTCTCAGGACAGGGGTAGTAACCACAACATCTACTGTGACCCGGTTACAATAGCATAGTGAGTACAAGTGGTGCTAGCATAGAAACATAGAATTTGATGGCAGATAAAGACTGCTTGGCCCATCCAGTCTGCCCATTTCTCCCTACCTACACTATTACTTCAGACTGTGCCTGATCTAAACCTCTTTCTCCTTCCCCTTCCACCTTTCCACCATGATTCCTTTGCACTTATCCCATGCATTGTTGAACCCCACCACTGTTTTCAACCCCACCACTTCCACTGGAAGGCTATTCCAGCAGTCCACCACTCTTTCTGCGAGGAAGTACTTCATCGTATCTCTCTTGACTCTAACCCCCTCCAGCTTCATAGCATGTCCCCTTGTTCTTGAGCACCTTTTCTTCTGAAAAATGCTTCCCTCCTGTTCCTTCTTTACCCCTGTAAGTTATTTAAAGGTGTCTATCATATCCCCATCTCTGTTCTAAGGTGCACATATTGAGGTCCTTTAGTCTCTCCTCGTAGAGCTTTTTTTTTCTGCATTATTTATTTATCTCCCCCTCGACCCCCACCTACCTCTCCTTCAAGCCAATTGCCACACGGACTCTCACCTCTCCCATTACTGCCACCGATCCCGACCCCCAGATCGCAGCCGACCGCAGGGTAACCCAACATAACCCTTCGTCGGGTGGGTCCTCCTCTTTCGAGGAGAAATGGCCTGTCAGCCTAGGCATTGACCCTGGGTGCTGCTGTGGCCAGTTCGGCTGTCGTGGAGCTCGATGAGGCACTGGTCCAGGCAGCCATCATCCAGTAGGAGGAGATGCCATTTTCTAGTTTTTCCTCCAGTTCCCCTACTCGCACCGCAACTGAGCTTCCCCTGGTCTCCACCAGGAGCCACTACAGAGTGATGCTGTTCCCCAACCCACCCCAGGAAAGGAGAGGAGAGCAGTCCTCCGGATGCTCAATCCTACTCCTTCCCCTGCCGACCCTCCTGCGCCCAAGTCCATTCCCGAACCCGGGTCGCTGGCTCGTAGTGCTTTTGATGCAGACCCTGCACCATTTTAGCTGCCCTCCTCTGGACCGCCTCCACTCTGTCTATGTCCTTCCTGAGATATGGTCTCCAGAACTGGACACAGTACTCTAAGTGGGGTCTTACTTGTGATCTATACACAGGCTTTCATTTCAGACATTGCGGTGGGAGTTGGAAGCAAAATGAGCCTATTTCCTGATGACTCTAAACTAAGAGCAGTTGTGGACAGTTATGAGGAGGGAAGGAGGACACTCCAGGAAGACCTAGAAAGACTAGAACAGTGGTCGGTCACATGGTAGTTGGGGTTTAATGCCCGGAAGTGCAGTGTATTTCATTTGGGTGCTAGGAACCATGGGCAGAGCTATCGTTTGGGGGGAGTATGGTTAGCAGTCTCAGAGGAAGTAAAAGATCTGGGAGTAGTGATCAATGGTAAAATGAATCAAACAGAATAATGCAGGAAAGCAGCAGCTAAGGCAAACAGAATGCTGGGGTGCATTGCTGGGGGATCACTTCTAGAAGGAAAGAGGTAATCTTGCCACTGTGCAAATCCTTGGTGAGGCCGCACTTTGGAGTACTGTGTGCAGTTCTTTTTTTTTTTTTTTTATACTTTATTTTTTATTATTTTCAGTTATTCATACAAATAACATTCTCCATATCTTAGACAGACCGTACATTAGTAATACATTTCCAGGAAGGTCACAGCCTTCTTAATCAAAGGATAGGTGCATCCAAAATATTATGATACCACATTTGGGGGTAACAAGTTTGAATACTTAAAGTCCCTCATACGAGAGAAGAAAGAAAAAAAAAAAGCTGCATATGAACCCATGAGCAGTACGACTCACTAAAAATCTAAAGTCCATCTACATAAACCAGAGTACTTCACCCTATATAGGGTTGATGGTATCATACTATATCTCTTAAGAATCTTTAAGTCCAAGAATATAAATAACTCTTGGCAGCAACGTTATAAATTCCTCCATGTTATCATACAAAAGCACACTGTTTTTTAATAAAGCTTTTCTCTAATGCCCCTAGCTAAGTATTTGAGTAAACAAATCTTACATAAAGTAAACTGTAATTTTTATATTTCTTTCAACATAGCTTATCCATAAATGGAGTAATCCCAGACAAAAGGGATAATATTATTTCATAGCTGGTGACTGAGAGGAAAAATAAGCCAACAAATTGTATATGGCAACTGTACTACTCAGTCCATATAAGGATCGTTGTAACAAACACTTAGTCTATTTTTTTCGAACTGGGGCATAAAGTACTGTAGAACAACCAGCAAGAAGGAGTTAAAAGAGGTACAGAGCTATACTCAGCTCAGTCATCATCGTCGTTTTCCAAATCAGATCTTTCTCCTTCCCTCTTGTTCCTTTGCTTCGGACAGTCGCTCTGAAGTCTTGTGGCCCATTTACCCGTCTCAGCTGGGTCTGCGAAAGTCCAAACTTTCCCTTCGTGGGCTATCCTAAGCTTGGCAGGATAAATTATTGCATGTGGGATCGAGGAAGCTCTCAACTTCTGATGAACCGTGTCAAACTTTTTACGGCGCATCCGTGTTGCATAGCTGATATCGGGGAACAAATATATGTTCCGGTCATCTTGTGTTAGCGGACCTGCTTGCCATGCCAGGCATAACAATCTGTCCCGTGTACCTACCCCATCTGTTACCACCAGTAGTGTACGAGGGTTATCGGTTTCTTCCCTTCGTCCTCTAGGGGTAATGCGGTATGCTTTCTGGAGGGCAAATTGTATCTGCTGACCTGGGGGTACTAGTTTCTCCATAAACCATTCCTGCAGGAACATAAGAGGATGGTCATCTTCGATGTCCTCTGGTAGTCCCAGTATCCGAATATGGGCTGCATGGGCCTGGTTTTCTAAAGTCTCTAATCGGGCCCGCATGTGCGCGTTTTCTTTTATTAACATCGTGGTAGATGTGACTGCAGTTTCCGTTTGTCGTTTAGTATCAGACAGATCAGTTTTAATACAGTCCACAGCTGTCTCCATCGTGGACACACGTACCCCAAAAGAGTCCATTTTCGTGTTCAATTCTGAAACAGAGGTTATCAGTCTCTGAATTTTAAACCCAAGCAATATAAGCGTCTCCTCAGTCTCTGGCCCTGCATTGGCCTGTGCTGTCGAGTGCGAACTCTGAGGTCTGGGCATCACATTCGTTTTCCCGCTGGATCCTCCTGCTCGATCCTTCCTAGGATTCCCCATTTAATGGTTTTCTACACTCGCAAATTCAAATTTAGAGCCAATTTCTTGAAATTTTTTCCTCTCAATAGCGCTTTTTAAGCTTTTGTTCCACAAAACTGTGAAGAGCTGTAAGAAATTGCTGCCAGTCAGCTCGGGCTCCACAGCGCCCCCCTGTGTGCAGTTCTGATGCACTTATTTAAAGAAGGACATTTTGCTCCTGGAGAGGGTCCAGAGGAGGGTGTCAAAGATGATCCTCGGAATGGGGGATAAGGCCTGTGATGGGAAAGGGGGACCAGAGCCATGTATTCTTTTACTTCATTTATTCTTTTCTGAATGTGCATCTGCTTCAGGCCCAAGATGGCTACCAGATCACATGATCAAGTAGTATATGACAGCTTACAGTATGTCAGCCAGGGTGGAGGGACTGATGTTCTCATGGGACAGCTAACAGCAAGGCTAGGGAGGAGGCAATAAAGCAATAACCCCAGAGGGGAGTCCTTCCTGGAGATGTTCCCATATTGGACAAAGGACCCAGGACAGTGCATGTTATAATGTTAGCAAGAAGGGGCTGAAGGGTGGACACACACACTCAAAGGGGGCTGGGACAGCACAAAACTATAATTCAAAGGGAATGAGACTCCTCCCTATGGTGAAAAATAAATAAATTGAGGTACTAGAAGCCAGCACTTTCTCTTTGGACTTGGAACATCTGAAGACCAGGGGCCCTGCCATACAAAGACTAGTTGACTGGTAAGATAGCACAGTAAGGGACACTGCTTTTCTGTAGCTAGGGCAGGTGAAGGATTTCAGGTGAGAATAACTCAGAATTCTGCTGTATACCAACTGTCTGTTCAACTTGTGTTATTTTCTGTTTCTTAGTAAATGTGCAACCCTTTTGTTTTCCTGTAAATACATCCTGTTGTAAATATGTGTAGTCGTTTAATAAAGAATTATATTCTTATAGAATCAGTGACAGCTTGTTTTATTTAAAAGGGTAATTCTACTATTTTTGCTGGACTCTGTTTGCAGTCCGTCTCTGAAGGGACACTCTACCCACAGTTATTGTGTTTGACCTTCCTGACCTTATGCAAAGGAGGAGGTAAAAAACAGGTTTCCCTGGGTCCTGTTGGTAAAAACCCATGGTGGCGGTGGTGGTGAACTTGAAGTCCCTGGTTTGGGATTTTCATCACATTGGTGGCAGAGTGGTGAGATCAGAGTGGCAACTGGTACCAGTGCAGCACAGAGCAGTGTACAGTGTGCTTTCCTGTGAGGCAAGAACGCTAAGAGAGAGATAACACATTGGTGATGGAGTGCCAGCAGAAATAAACCTTAACAGTCACAAAAAAGGATTTCAGAAGGTTGCATTGTTTACTACTATTTTTTTTATTTTTTCGACAGTTTAGTGCAGCATAGCTAGAGAATATGAGCTCCTCAGGGTATGTCAAATTTCATGAACAGCAGCTTTGTGAGCTGTGCACAGAGAGGGGGATTGTCTATGAGGGCATGACAAAGAGTACACTCATGGAAGCCCTGTTGGTGCATGACCGGCTGCAGATGGTCTCACATGGGCATGGCCTAATACCTGATTAGCAGGTGGTCACAGAGGACAGTGACCCAGGGAGCGAGGCTGAGGACACAGCCACTAAGCAAGGGGGGCACTCTGTGGCACAAGCTGAGGGTGCTGTGCAGCCCAATCAACCTCAGCTTGAGATCCTGAAGGTAAGCTGCAGGATGTTGAACTGCAGAGGGCAAGGCTGGCGGCTGAAAGGGAGAAAATAAGGCTGGAGGTAGAGGAAAGAGAAAAGATTCACCAGCATGAGATCCTTCTGCAAGAGGAAAGGGAGAAGATTCGTCAGCATGAGATCTTTATGCTAGAGGAAAGAGGAAGAGAGAGAGAGAGAATATGACAGCATGAGATCGAGATGAAAAAACTGCGCCAGCAAACACTGCGGTAAACCATCAATAATGGCAAAGTTGGTTCAAACCACGAAGCCACAATTAATTCTAAAATGTTCCTGCAATATCAGGAAGGACACAATCTGGATTTGTTTTTAAAATTATTTGAAAGGGTTTGTGGCCAATTTAAATTAGATAAGGCTTCTTGGATGATCCACCTGACCCCATTGCTTACTGGATGTGCTTTGCATGCATTTCCTTGAATGGATGATAATGATTGCAAGGACTAGGATAAAGGTAAAATAATGTTATTAAAATGTTTTGAACTGACTCCTGAGGCTTACAGATGGAAATTTAGAGAAGTAAGAAAAAGCTCAGGAGACAGCTATGTTGAACTGCATGTCCAAATGTGTGCTTATTTAGACCATTGGGTAGATGGGGCTAAGACAAGGACTGTAGAGAAAATTAAAGATTTAATTGTAAGGGAACAGTTTCTTAAAATTGTACCTGATGACCTGTGCATTTGGCTACTGGACCAAGCATGCAACTCCGCAAAGTAGGCAGCAGAAAGTGCTGATTTGTATGAGGCCAGCAAACCCACACTTGCAAGCATGAAGGAACTATGGGGTGGGGCAGCACATGGTTTTAAGGGGACCCAGGAGGGCAGCCTAAAGGAAACCAGCCTGCATTCAAGTCCAAAACATAACCCACCAGTTCTAAGGGGAACAAGGGCGGGCAAGGAATGCTGGATTTGCCAGAAAGTGGGGCATCTATCCTATATGACTGCCTAAAAACAGGAGTAAGGACTAAAGCCTGGGGAAGGGGGTGACCAAGACAGTACACCACAGTTGGTACTGCACACACACACTGTAGTGCCACCAAACTCCACCAAGTATATGCACCCTATTCTAGTTAATGGAACAGTAACACAGGGATTGAGGGACATTGGTACATCCATCTCCATGGTAAGGCAGGATCTGATCCAGGCAGAGCAGATTCTGCCAGGGCAGTTCTCCAAGATTCATGGAGTCACGGGTCTAGTGGTTCAAGTGCCAAAGGCTCAGATCATCCTCAGCTGGGAGGGTGGCCATAGGGTACAGAAGGTTGGAGTTGTACCCGATCTCCCAGTGGATGTGATCATGGGGAATGATTCTGACCACAGGGAAAACCTAGTGTATATTACTACCCATAGTCAGGCAAAGGGCAAGCTTCTGAGGAGGAGGAGGAGGAAGTAACACAGCCTGTGCAGATCCATCTTTCTACAGCTGATGAAGTGGCTAGTGTGGGTGAAGGGCTAGCTAGGAGTAGCAGCCCTGAGCTCCAACTTTAAGCAGAGGAGGTCACTACCAGGGGCAGCTTTCCTCCTGAAGAGAAACTAGGGAGGGTCAGATAGGAGGATCTGGGCAGGGCACAGCGAGCTGATTCTACCCTCCAAAAACCAACAGAGACAGCAGATAGAGCTGAGGCCGCTCAAGGGAGTAAAAAGTCAATTTATTGGGAAAATGGGCTGTTTGTCAGGAAGTGTATATCACACAGGGAGCTAGAGGGAGAGGTATTCCAGCAACTGCTTGTCTCCTTGGACTCCCGAAAGCAACTTCTGGTCCGGGCCCACGACATTCCTTTTTCAGGCCATCAGGGTATTAACCACACAAAGCGTCCTCGCCAACAACTTCTTTTGTCTGACCATGTACACAGATGTGGCAAATTACTGTCGGACTTGTCCACAGTGCCAGTGGGTTGGAAAGGTCGGGGACAAGACTAAGGCAGCTTTGGTGCCCCTACCTGTTATCAATTAACCCTTTAAGAGGGTACCCTGGACATTGTGGGGCCCCTGAGTACCCCAAGTTGCACGGGCAAACAATACATACTGGTTGTTGTGGATTATGCAACCAGGTACCCTGAGGCAGTGGCTTTGTCCTCCATTGAGACAGAAAAGATGGCTGATGAGCTCCTGGGAATCTTTAGCTGAGTGGGATTTTCCCCAGGAGATTTTGTCAGACCAGGGGGCAAATTTCATGTCATCCTTAATGACCAGTTTGTGGGAGAAGTGTGAGGTGAAACAGCTCCATGCTTCACCCTATCACCCTGAAACAAATGGCCTAGTCGAGCGGTTCATTGGGACCTTTAAAACTATGCTTAGGGCATTTGCTGACCAGCACAAAATGAGTGTGACAAATATTTGCTCCACCTCCTGTTTGCATACAGGGGAGTCCCATAGGAATCCACAGGGTTCTCACCCTTCGAGCTCCTGTTTGGTCACAGGGTTACGGTCCCCCTAGATTTAGTCGGGAATGAATGGGAAGGTAACTGTGCTTCCCAAGGGGAGCCTGTTGTGGAGTATGTCCTAAATTTCGGGGTCAGGATTAAGGAGCTCATGGGGCTTGCCCAGGAACACTTAGCCACTGCACAACAGCAACAGAAAGCTTGGTACAACTGTGAGGCTAGAGCCCAGGAGTAAGAATCGGACAGTGAGTGATGGTACTTTTCCCAGTTCAACACAATAAACTGCAGGCAGCATGGGAGGCCCCATAATCAGGAAAATAGAGATGTTAACTACGTGAGTAGGGCTGCCTGACAGAAGCGAAGGCAGAGGGTATATCATGTGAACATGATGAGCCCTACTATGATAGGGAGGAAATGATCCTCACTGTGTGCAGTGCACCAGAGGAGGGGAATGAGGTTGATTCCCTGGTGGACATCCTTGGAGAAGCCCGGGAGGGATCCTCAGTGAATAATCTCACCCTCTCAGGGCAGCTGACACCGGCCCAGACCCAAGGAGATGGGGGGGGTGCTGCGAGAATTTGGGGACATGTTCACGAGGAATCTGGGGTACACCACAATGGCTGAACACCACGTGGACACTGGGGCTCAAGTTTTGCTCAGGCGGTTCCCCCTACAGGGTACCAGAGGGGATTAAGAAGACCATGCTGGAGGAACTCAGGGAGATGCTCACCCTTGCAGTGATCCAGGAGTTCAGTACCCCCTGGGCTTTACCTGTGGTCCCGATCCACAAGAAGAATGGTACCACACGATTCTGTGTCAACTACCAAAGGCTCAACAGCTGTATGGAGTCTTATGCCTACCCCATGCCCAAAAGGGATAAGACCTTGGAATGGCTGGGGGGAGCCCAGCTCCTAACCACGATAGACCTGACAAAGGGCTACTGGCAGGTGCTGTTAACCCCTGCAGCCAGGAAGAGATCTGCTTTCGTTACCCAATATGGCTTATTAGAATTCAGAGTAACGCCGTTTGGGATGAAGAATGCACCCGCAACCTTCCAGAGGCTTGTGGATCACATCCTGGCTGGGGCAGGTGAATATGCACTGGCTTACATGGATAACATCGCCATTTACAGCCAGACATGGGAAGATCATGTCAGGCACATGATGGAGGTGTTCCACAGACTGAAGGCCAATGGCTAACACTTAAGGCGGAAAAATGCCACATAGGCATGGCTGAAGTGTTCTACCTTGGGCACTGGGTGGGCAGTGGAAGTATCCATAAAGAGACAGCAAATGCTGATTCTATCCAGGCCTGGTCCACCCCTGCCACAAAGAAACAGGTAAGGGCATTTCTGGGAACAGCAGGGTACTACAGGAGGTTTGTCTCTCACTACAGTGATGTGGCCAAGCCCCTGACAGATCTGGCGGAAAAGAGAATGCTTGAAAAAGTTCTATGGACAGATTACTGTGAGTCTGCCTTCCGACAGTTAAAGGAAGCATTATGTGAGTCATCCATGCTTGCTAGCCCCAATTATGACTTAAAGTTCATAGCACATATGGATGCCTCGGACCATGGGCTGGGTGCCTTCTGGAGTCAGGTTACACTGCAGAGGAGAGCACCCCATAGTGTATCTGAGCGAGGCTTCTGCCCAGGAAGAGTCATATGCCACAGTGGAGCAGGAATGTCTGGGGATAGTGTGGGCCCTTCAGAAGCTGTAGTCATACCTGTGCAGGAAGGAGTTCACTGCGGTCACTGATCATAACCCCCTTGACATGGGTCCATAGGACTAGTGGGCAAAACACAAAGTTATTGTGCTGGAGTTTGGTATTGCAGTCATATAATATGATCATTCTGAACCGAAGTGGGGCACAGAATGCCAATGTAGATGAACTGTCAAGGCAGGGCTAAGTGCATGGCATATTCCTTTAGGCACTCCCAAGGCCCTACATGAATGGCAGTGTCTCTTGGGGGTTGTCCAAAAGAGACACACCTTTATTTCTTGAGGGGGGAGATGTGATGGGAAAGGGAACCAAAGCCATGTATTCTTTTGATTCATTTATTCTTTTCTGAATATGCATCTGCTTCAGGCTCAAGATGGCTACCAGATTACATGATCAAGTAGTATATGACAGTTTATGTCATCCAGCGTGGAGGGACTGATGTTCTAATGGGAAGCTAACAGGAAGACTAGGGAGGAGGCAATAAGCAATAACCCCAGAGGAGTCCTTTCTGGAGATATTCCCATGTTGGACAAAGGACCCAGGCATGTCATGATCTTAGCAAGGAGGGGCTGAAGGGTGAACATACACACACAGGGCTGGGACAGCATGGAACTGTCACTCAAAGGGAATGAGACACCCTCCCCACAGTGAAAAAGAAATAAATTTAAGTGCTAGAAGCCAGCACTTTCTCTTTGGACTTGGAACATCTGAAGACCAGGGGCCCTGCCATACAAAGACTAACTTACTGGTAAGATAGCACAATAAGAGACAGTGCTTTACTGTAGCTAGGGCAGGTGAAGGATTTCAGGTGAGAATAGCTCAGAATTCTGCTGTATACCAACTGTCTGTTCAAACTTGTATTTATTTTCTGCTTCTTAGTAAATGTGCAGCCCTTTTGTTTTCCTGTAAATACATCTTGTAGTAAATACTTGTAGTCTTTTAGTAAAGAATCATATTCTTATAGAATCAATGACTGCCTGTTTTATTTAAAAGGGTAATTCTACTATTTCTGCTGGACTATGTTGGCAGTCCGTCTCTGAAAGGGCACTCTACCCACAGTTATTGTGTCTGACCTTCCTGACATTGTGCAAAGGGGGAGGTAAAAACAGGTTTCCCTGGGTTCTGTCAGTAAAAACCCATGGTGGTAGTGGTGAACTTGATGTCCCTGTTGTGGGATTTTCGTCACAAACCCTATAAGGAGAGACTTCGACAGCTGAACATGTACACCCTGGAGGACAGAAGGGACAGAGGTGACATGATAGAGACCTTTAAATACTTCAAGGGCATTAACAGAGTAAACACTGAGGGTTTGTTCATACTGAAGGGAAGAGACCATGAGGAATCATAGCCTAAAGCTGGCTAGGGAGGTATAGAAGAGGCCTTGAAAACATTACTTCACAGAGAGGTGGAGGTGCCTTGGAGCAGTACTACCTGAAGAGTTGGTATCAAAGGGATTCAGTGGGAGGTTTTAAGAAGGATGGGATAGATACATGGGCAGGGTACAGGAGGCAGAGTAGAGACCAGTGGAACTCTGAATAGGAATCAAAAGAAGGGATGGCAGAGAGATGGGGGGGGGGGCAGCAGCAGTTAACAAACTATGAGCTGCATCTTGAGCAGATGTGATAGACCTCAAGGCCTAATCTGCTGGCATTTTCGTATGTTCGTAACACCACCTCCCGCTTTCTGCTGGTGATACCCCTCCCTATGCATCCCAGTATCCCACTAGCCCTCCCTACTGCCTTGCCGCACTGCCTGTTAGGTCATCCAATATGATTCTGATATGCCTTTTCCTGTTTGGTGGTCGTCAATAGCATGCCACTAATTTTGTATTCTGCCCCTGGGTTTCTGTGCCTTAAGTGCATTATTTTACACTTTTCTGCATTGAAACCCAGCACCATCCATAACCAGTCCTCTAGTGTTCCCAGGTCTCTGCTTATCCTTTCACCCCCTAGAATCTCCACCCTATTGCATATTTTGGTGTCATCTGCAAATAGGCAACCTTCCTCAGCTCCTCTGCAATGTCACTTATACAGGCATTAAAGAGGACTGGTCCCAGCTCTGATCCCTGAGGCACCCCACTGGTCACCCTCCTTCATCTGAGTGAACTCAGTTTACCACCATCCTCTGTCACCTATCTAACCAATTTCTTATACAGTTTACCACCTTTGGATCACTCCTAAGCTACCCAGCTTGCTTACTAGTCCCCGTGTGAAACAGTGTTGAAAGCCTTATTGAAATCTAGGTGATCACTCCCCACCGCTCCACCTGATCTAGTTCCTTGGTCATGCAGTCAAATAAATCTTTCATATTCATTTGACATGTCCTTCCCTCTGTGAAAAAATGCTGCCTCGGGTTTTGTAGCCCTCTGGATTCAAGATATTCTACAGTCCTTTCCTTCAGCAGTGATTCCATTAACTTTCCCACCACTGATGTCAGGCTGACTAGCCTATAATTGCCAGCCTTTTCTCTGCTGCCACTTTTGTGTAGTGAAACTACATCTGCCCTCCTCCAGTCCTCCAGAACCACGCCTGTTTTCAGTGAGCTGTTAACGTAGTGTAGTGCCCCAGAGTTGGGGGCACCACAAAAAAAGGGACCCTTCCCTGAGCGAGGTTTGGATTTTTCTGTTTCCATCCCCCACCCTTTGTTCTATTCTTGCCTTTCAGAGCAGTCATGGGGCACGAGGCAGGACTCAGCCTAGTCAGAGCCTCCCTCCAGGCAAGAGTGCCCAATCCCAGGGTCTGCCAGGCAGGCCACTCCCTGCCCTACAGAAGGGCCTGGGGAGTGGCCTGAGAATTTTCAGCTCAGATGGCATGGTGGAGGCGTGGGAACACAGATGTGTAAATGTACCGATGCTGGGCCTGTGGCTCCTCTGACATCGCTCCCCTCCAGTGTGAGTCCAGAAATAGCAGCAGTTGGGGGGAGTGTGGCTCCCTGATGTGTGCGGTCCTTTGCTCTCTCCTCCTGAGTCCCAATTAGTGGCGGTGGGTGCAGTTACATAGATACATAGACAGTGTCGGCAGATAAGGGCCTATGGCCCACCTAGTCTGCCCATTTGAGCTTGTAAGTTCAGTTTGTTTTCCTAGAAGTCTATTTCCTTACCCTGACCTCTAGAATTCCTTTATGTCTATCCCATGCATTCTTAAATCCGTGATTGTTTCAGCCCCACCACTTCCTCTGGCAGGGTGTTCCCTTGTCCACCACCGTTCTGTGAAGAAATTCTTTCTCATGTTTCCTCTGATCGTCCTCCTCCAACTTCATCCCATGCCCTCTAGTCCTGAAACATCTTTTTCGCTTAAAAATAGTGTTTTCCTCACCCTGTTCCTCCCTGTAAGATACTTGTATGTCTCTATCATATCCCTCTCTCCTCCTCTCCTCCAGGGAGTACATGTTCAGTTCCTTCAACCTGTCTTCATAGGACTTGTGATGCAACCCATGCACCATCTTTGTTGCCCTCCTCTGAACCTTCTCTACCCTGTCTATGTCCTTACGTGAGGTATGGTCTCCAGAACTTTACACTGTACTCCAGGTGGGGCCTCACTAGTGTCTTGTATAGGCAGATTATGACCTCCCTTTTCCTGCTGGTGATGCCCCTGCCTATACATCCAGCATCCTATTTGCTTTACCTGATGCCTTGTCACACTGTTTCCCTACCTTGGGGTCATCAGAGATGACAACCCCAAGATCCCTTTCCTGCTTGGTGCATGCTATATCCTCACCCCAACTGATATATTGTGCCAGGGTTTTTGTGCCCCATATGCATTATCTTGCACTTCTTTGCATTGAATTTCAACTGCCAAACCCCTGACCATTCTTCAAGTTTCTGCAGGTCCCTTCTCATTCTGTCTACACCCTCTGGTGTGTCTACTCTGTTCAGAGCTTTGTGTCATCAGCGAACAGTGAAATTCTGCCTTCTAGGTTCTGTGCAATGTCACTGATGAAGATGTTGAATAGGACCGGTCCCAGCACTGATCCCTGTGGTACCCCACTGGTCACTCTTCCCTCTGTGGAGTGACAGCCATTTACCACCACCCTCTGTGTCCTGCCACCCAGCCAGTTACCTACCCACCACACTACTGTCCTGCCCACACCCATATTCCCCAGTTTGTGTAATAGTCTTCTATGTGGCACAGTGTCAAAGGCCTTGCTGAAGTCCAGATAGGCCATGTCCACTGCCCTCCTGATCCACCTCCCTAGTCACCCAGTCAAAGAATTCAATGAGGTTGGTCTGACATGACCTCCCCCTGGTGAAACCATGCTGCCTTGGGTCCTGTAGTCCATTGACAACCAGATGTTCCACCAATCTCTCCTTCAGTAGTGCTTCCATGATCTTTCCCACTACCGGTGAGGCTGACTGGTCTGTAGTTCCCTGCTTCCTCTTTGTTCCCACTTTTGTATAAGGGGACTACATCTGCTGTCCTCCAGTCTTTGGGTACCTCCCTTGTTTCCAGTGATTGGCTGAACAGGATAGCCAGAGGTTCAGCCACCACCTCTCTTAGTTCTTTAAGGACCCGGGGTGCACCCATCTGGCCCCATTGCTTTATCAGCTCTTATTACTTCCAGTTCCTTCAGGACCCTTTCGCAGTAAAGGGACTTGTGTCCATTTCTACACCATTCTCACCCTTGTACCCCTTCAGACCCATTACCCCCTCTTCCTTAGTAAAGACCGGAGCAGAAATACCTGTTCAATATGTCAGCTTTACTGTTGTCATCCTCCAGCGGCTCCCATCCTCCCCTTCAGTCTCACTATCCCTCCTTTGTCCTTCTTTTTTCACTTATGTACCTGTAAAGGTTTTGTCCCCTTTAACCACTGATTTTGCAATCTGTTCTTCTGTCTGAGCTTTGGCTTCCCTTACTGACTTCCTGCCTCCTTTGTTTCTCCTGGTACTTCTCCCTATCCCCTTCTGCCTGTGTCTTTTTGTATTGCCTGAATGCAATCTTTTTGGCTTTCACTTTCTTTGCTACCTCTTTGGAAAACCATAATGGTCTCCTCTTCCTTTTCCTCTTGCTAACCTGCTTAATGCATAATTCTGTTGTTCTTATAATCCCATTTAAATACTGCCCCTGTTCCTCAATCCCTGATTCCTGTCCCATTCCCTTAATGCCTCTTTCAAGCATCTCCCCATTTTCCCAAAGTCTGCCCCCTAAAATCCAGGATCGTGTTTTGTGTGGTTTGCTTCTGCTCTTTCTGTGATTTCAAACCACAATGACTGGTGGTCACTGTTACCCAGGTGCTCCCCCACTGTTACCCCCATCACACTGTCCCTGTTTGTGAGCACAAGGTCCAGTGTTGCCTTCTGCCGAGTTGGTTCCATGACCAGTTGCTTGAGGAAGGCACCCTGAAGGGAGTCCAGGATAAATCTGCTCCTAGTTGATGCTGCTGCTGGGATGCTCCAGTCCACGTCTGGTATATTGAAGTTGTAGAAACAGACAGAGGTGTGCTGCATCGATTCTGGTCCAGGAGAAAACATGTTCCCCAGACCTTTTAGTTCCACTTCATGAGCAGCCCAGAGAAGTCAGGTGGGAATGTGGCTCCCTGGCCTTTGTTCCTGACCCCCCCAAGCAGCAGTAGCAGTCCGGGGCCGTGACAGTGAGGAGGCTTTGTTGTACTTATGCCACAGGGGCTGGGGAAGGGGAGAGGCGGAAGGGCAGGGAGATGTGGTCTGAGTCCTTAATCAAGGGGAAGAGTGGACCTGGTGCACAGTGGGCAACAGCCTGCATTTCTGACTTACACCAGTCAGTGCCATAAAAATAAGAGTGAGGGGCACAGGACTGAAAGCCCCTTTTAAAATTCTGCCAGTCGGCACTAGGGAGCAACTAGGAGCAGGCTGAGGGCCCCATGAGGATAAAAGGCACAAGGCCAGAAGCCCTTTTGCAAGTTCATGCCACAAGTGCAGGGGAAGGGCCAGGGAACAAAGGCCCATAAGAGCACTGCTGGGAGGGAGGTGCTAGCAGCGAGGGTCCTGGTCCTTATGCATATTGATTAGCGGCAGGGCTGGACAAGGCTCTACACAAGGTCAATTAATATTCATAAGGAAGCCAGGACCAAGGCAAAGAGTCCCATATAAACAGTCACATAGAAACATAGAATTTGACGGCAGATAGGACCACTTGGCCCACCCAGTCTGCCCATTTCCTACCTGATGGATAAGCTGCAGATCCTAGTTAACCAGCAGCCTACTTCTTCCTACCCCCCACCCCTAAAATTGCCTTATGACTGTCCCATGCATGTTTGAATTCCACCACTGTTTTTGACTCCACAACCTCCTCAGGAAGGCTGTTCATGCATCACAACCCTCTCTGTGAAAAATACTTCCCAAATTACCTCAGGCCGCCCCTTCTATCTTCAAATTGTATTCCCCTTGTTCTTGCACCTCTTTTTTTGAAAGATGCTACCCTCTTGGACTTTGTTGATTCCCTTGAGGTACTTGAAAGTTTCTATCATGTTCCCCTCTCCCTCCTTTCCTCGGGGCTATACATATTAAGCTCCTTAAGTCTCTCTTCATATGTCTTCCGGTGCAGACCCTGCACCATTTTAGTGCCCTCCTCTGGACAGCTTCCATCCTGTCTATGTCTTTGCGGATTGGGTCTCCAGAACTGCACACAGTACTCCAGATGTGGTCTCACCAGCTGTCTGTACAGAGGGATAATAACTTCTTGTTTTCTGCTGGTGATGCCTCTCCGATGCATCCCAGTATCCCCAACCCTCCTTGCTGCCCTCTCACATTGCTTGCCCACCTTTAGGTCATCTGATATGACTACCCCAGGTCCCTTTCCATTTTTGTTGTTGTTAGTATCTCACCCCCATTGTGTACTCTTCCCTGGGTTTTGTTTCCCAGGTGCATTACCTTGCACTTCTTAGCATTGAATCTAAGCTGCCATACATTTGACCATTCCTCTAACCTTGCCAAGTCCCTCTCATCCTTTCCACCCCACCTTGTGCATCAACTCTGTTGCAGATCTTTGTGTCATCTGCAAGAGACATACTTTCCTTCCAGTCCCTCTGCAATGTAAACTATAAAGACATTGAAGAGGACCGATCTAATACTGAACCCTGTGGTCCCCACTGCTAACCCCCTTTTCAGAGTGGACTCCATTTACTATTACCTCTGTGTTCTATTCTCCAGCCAATTCTTTACCCAGGCTGTCATCTTGGGACCCACTCCCAGGCTGGCTAACTTGTATATTAATCTTTTGCGTGGGACTGTGTCAAATGCCTTGCTAAAGTCTAGGTAGGCCATGTCCACAGCCCTCCCTGATCTACTACTTGGTCACCCAGTCAAGAAATCTATCAGATTTGTCTGGCATGACCTTCCCGCTGTGAATCCATGCTGCCTTGGGTCCTGTGCCCCTCTGGCCTCTAGATACGCAACAATTCTTTCCTTCAGAAGTGATTCCATCATTTTCCCTACCACTGAGGTTAAACTAACAGGTCTGTAGTTTCCTGCTTCTGCCTTGCTCCCACTTTTGTGAAGGGGAATCACATCTGCCCTCCTCCAGTCCTCAGGTACCACCCCATCCTCCCATGATTTGTTAAAGAGGGTAGTCGGTGGTGTCACTAGTTCTATCCTTAGTTCTTTTAGAATTCTGGGATGAATTCCATCAGGCCCCATTGCTTTGTCCACCTTCAGTTTTAAGAGCTCTTTCAGAACTCTTTCTTCTGTAAATGGGCTGGTATCAACTTCTGTATCCAGAGTGTTTCTACTGTTTGTTTTAGGTACCTCTCCTTTTTCCTTTGTAAATACTGAGCAAAAATATTTGTTTAGTATCTCTGCCTTTTCACAGTCACCCTCTGCCCACCCTCACTCCCCTTTATTAAGCCTCACTATCCTTCCCTTGGTCTTCCTTTGCTCCCTGATGTACCTATAAAAGGTTTTATCCCCCTTCTTAACTGAGTTGGCTATCTTTTCCTCGGTTTGGGCCTTTGCTGTTCTGACTGCCTTTCCAGCTTCCCTTTGCTTTAACTGATACAGTTCTCTGTCCTGTTCCTTCTGTGATTCCTTGTACTTCCTGAATGCTTTCTTTTCTCTTGAACCTTCACTGCCACTTCCTTTGAGAACCATAGTGGTTTCTTACCTCGTTCGTTTTATTTGCTTTACACAAGGCTTGTTACCTCTGTGATGGCAGTTTTATTATTCCCCATTGTTCTTCCACCTCCTTCCTGCCCATTTGCTAGTGCATTCCTTAGGCACTCACCCATTTTGCAAAGTCGGCCCTCCTAAAATCCAGTACCTTTGTCTTTGTATGGCTTGACTGTATTGCTGTGTTTATTGTGAACCATACTGTTCGATGGTCGCTAGTTCCCAGATGGCTACCCACTTCTACATCTGTGATCCTCTCTTCATCTCCGTTTGAGAGAACCAGGTCTAAGATTGCTCCCTCTTGAGTGGGCTCCAATACTAGTTGTCTAAGGCATGCCCCCTGTAGGGCATCCAGAATAACCCCACTCTTAGAAGTGGCTGCTGCAACTGCACTCCAGTTAACATCTGGCATATTCAGATCACCCATCAGCAATATCTTCCCTTTATCTGCCATTCTAAGTATACTTTCTATCATTTCCTTGTCCATTTCCTCCTCCTGAGAGGGGGGTCTGTATACAACCCCTGTGCGGATTGTGGTGCCATTGCCTGCCTCCAAATTGACCCACAGTGCTTCTTCTCCTCCCTGTTTACCCTTTTGTTCTGTTGCTTTGATTTCTCTTATGTAGAAAGTTACTCCTCCTCCTCCTCTTTTACCCTCCCTGTCCCTCCTGTAGATAGTGTATCCTGGTATGTTTATGTCCCAGTCATGGTTCTGTGTGTACCATGTTTCTGTGACTGCCACAATATCCAGATCTTCCTCCTCCATCAAGGCCACTAATTCAGGAAGCTTGTTACCCAGACTACGGGCATTGGTACTCATTGTCTCTCCATTTTTGATGGCTTTACCTCCTGTAGCGCAACCCCCACTGACCTTTCTACCTTGGTCTTTTCTCATTTAGTACCCTGTTTTGTAGGGGAGGCTGGATTTTCCTTCTGCTTATCAGTGCCTCCCCTTGACTAGTTTAAAGGCTTGCCAATGAAGCATTCAAACCGATTGCCCAAAAGACTTGTTCCTTCCTAAACAGATGCAGACCATCCTGCCAGTATAGGCTGGTCCTCTAGGTGGAACCCAGTCCCCAATGAAGCTAAACCCTGTGCTCCACACCATTTTTTAACTATTTGTTAAACTGCATGGTGCAAAGTACCTTGCCTCACTCATGCCACTGACAGGCAGCACCTCTGAGAAGGATACTGTGTGTGCTACTTGTCTTAAGCCCCTCCCAACTCTACAAAGTCCTTTTGCACTGCTTTAATCTCATGATGAGCCAAGTCATTTGTCCCTAGGTGGACAATGATGTCCAGCTCAGACTCCTGTGCAACTGTTCTCGTGATCCTAAGGATGCGCTTCCTGTCCCTCCAAGCCATGGCACTAGGCAGGCACCTTACTTCAGTTTTCCCTGCTCCCCCCAGTTCTATCCCCCTAATAATTGAGTCCCCCACCAGGAGCTGCTTTCTTTCCCTGTGGTGCCCTCTGCCTCCTTCCTGAGGGCCTCCCTTGTGACAGTTGTCTGCACCCTCCTTAGTCTCCTCTGCAGGTGCATCCATAGGGGAATTATGCTCCCCCAGAATGGTGTATGGATTGTGGAGTGTAACAACTGACTGGGTGTGCCTCTGTTCCACCACCCTTACCCTCCCTGAGCCCACTGTGGTCCAACTGCTGTGCTTTCTTCTTAACCTCTGAGGTAGTGGTGGTGGCTGTGGTACTCCCTGGATGGGGGAGGTTCCCTTGCCACTGTCCAGTGCGGCCTGAAGATGGGCAACTTCCTCCCTCAGGGCAGACAGTTGTCTGCAAACAGGGCAGCATCTCAGCCTCCAGAAAGACTCCCGGAAGATTGCTGCCCCACAGCCATTACATTGTACTACTCCCCACATAACTGTCTACCTTGTTTAGTTTTTTTTTTTTTTGTGTGTGTGATTGGTGCGTTATATAGAAATATATGTATTTATATAATGTGTATGCTTATATGTCAGTGCAGTGTGCTAGACAGGATATGACAGTGATGTGTACCTTGCCCTCTTGAGGAAATGATGTCAGAACCCCAGGTATAAATGAACTATTTCCAGGGGTGGGTGGGGTGAGGGGTGGGAAGGGTTGGGCCTAAACTGTGCCCTCACGAAACAATCAGCTAAACGCTCCTGACCTACCGATGCGATGAGTGCCTTCCTGTCAGCAAGATGCCATACACGACAATTTGTAATACTGCTTCAAACCAATTTGATAGAGAAAATACCTGCTAATCAAACAGAGAAAATCCAAACATCCAAGTCAGACACAGGTAAACCTCCCCAGCCCCAAAAGAGCTTGGTGACTTGTGCTCTGAAAACAGTCAGCCCCAAAACCGTCAGCTGTGCAGAAGGGCAGACACAGAAAACAGTATTTAGCCTATGTGGGTTTAAACTCTTCCTGCACTGAAAACCTTAACACTTGTAACACAAGTAAAGCAAACTCCACCTCCCTCTGTTGATTGAAAGACTGCCTTTTCTGATAATTCTAAGTTGCTTATTTCACCCTTCAGTTAGAAGTATCCTCCACTTGAAGAATATTAACTTTCCTAAGGAATCTCTTCATACCAAACACAATTGTAAATTGTAAAGTTCACCTCCTCTGTTGTGAGCACTACTCACTTTCTTGCAAATCTTCAGTCCAGAGGCCCTTATGTATATTAACTGGGGGAGGGCAGCTATGTCCCTAGGAGGCTCCACTGAAGCAGCCAGACTGGGGGTGACCCAAAGGCACAGCACTCTCTCAGGAGGGGAAAGTGACCACTAGCCCTAGGGTGCCTATGGAGTTAAGTGATGTGTACTGAACCCCAAGAACACAATTGTGCCGTAGCCTGCCTAGTGCCCCTAGTGAAGGAATCCATTTGCTTCAAAACTGAACTGTATTGCTTGCAAACTGAACTGAGTTATTGGGTTGTGCCCCTTGTGTACTTGATGTCCAGCTTTGCCTCTGTTGCCAGAACAGCTTCGTCAGCACCTGATGTCGACCTAGGGAGGTCCCCAGCCACTCCTCCATCTTCAGCATACCTGCCTCCAGCGACTTTGCCCCACTTCAAATCTCCACCACCATATTCCAGCATCAGGGGAAGGGCCAGGGAACAAAAGTCCATAAGAGCACTACTGGGAGGGAGGTGCTAGCACTAGGTGCTAGGTCCTGGCCCTTATTCAAATTGATTAGCAGGCAGGGCTGGACAAGGCCTCAGATGGTGAGTTGTAGAGACCTGCTAGTTAGATATCCAGAAGTGAGTCAGCTTGTGAGCCACCACAGCTCAAGAGTGAGGACCACAGTTTACATCGTGCATGACCATTTTCTTATTTTGTCTCCCGTCCATAAGTGCTCGTGTACCAGTACTGCTTTGTAGAGACCACACTGAGGATCACATTGCCATTAGTCTTCTTGTTGGGAGGTGGCCTGGGTGCCAGGGACATACCAGTGTCATTGCTGCAGATTCTCTAGAGAACCATCTGCTCAACCAGGAGACTTCAGCTTCTTGCCAAGAGTCGCAGAGGATCACAAAGTTCTTCATCATCCAGCTAGCAGTGTTCCTCCTTGTTTTCTGTTTGTCCGGAAGAATGCCCCATTATGGCCTATTTATAAAAAACACTTTGTAGGGTCACTTCCCACTTGCTGATCCGCCTACACATCATAAAGCCAAGCTTGACTTGTCAGTTGTCTTGTCATCTAAGCAAAGTGCACGAGGACTTGGACTGAAAGGGTTAACCCCATTAGTGGTTCAACCAATTGCTTGTCCCAACTGTATCATTTTGTTCCTTGTGCTATTGTTAGGTATCCTGTTGTTTCTTTTATCCCTTGTAAATAAACCCTTTGCACCTTGGTCTCTGAGTAAGCTTCCTCTTCTTCCAGATCCATCTGGCCTATCCTGAATTTTTAGGAAGACACAGAACCCCATTCCACTGGGCCTTCAGCTCTCTACAGTAGCATATACTGTATAAGTTGACAAGACAGTAGTTAGTGTAACCCCTAGGTGGCTCTATCCCTTGGGCTACTACCCCTGCCTGCTTGGCTACTAACAGGTTAAGGGGCCTGAGTTCTGAAACAGGTGCCTCCACCCAAAGGTCTGGGTTGGTTTGGGTTATGCTGACCAAATCACAGCCCTCTGAGATGCAGTGACCCCCTTTTCTCCCACTAGTGGTCCACACCGTACACAACAGTGACTTTCCCCAATACCCCTGATATGCAAATCACATACACTTGTACTTGGCACTTACCCCCAGGACTGGTTCCTTCGGCTTGACCCTGGGGACCCCCGTAAAATAAGGCGAGGCAGTACAACAGCAACAAAGCAACACCTTCAACATAAACTGACACCACAGTCAATGTAAATTGCAGAAACAAACAGATCTGATTTATTCAGGGGTCTGTAACGAGGAGGAGAATAATCAGGTTAATTAACCTGAACACATTAATAATCACACTACTGTGCATGCACTTAGAGTCCCAGTCAGTCACACTTTCTGGGTACCCAGGATGGGGAAAGGGCTAGCACGTCCATTGCCCGGGTATGCTGGCACGCAGCTGGTCGGGGCCCTGTGATGGAAATAGAACATGCACCCACAATTTGTAATCCAGAGCTGGAGGGCTCGGTTCGTGGAAAGAAAAGCACAAAATAGTCACATAACACACTTTGATTAAACAAAAGTTGCAGGGAGCTACCCTGATAATTACTCACAATACCCAGGCTAAACACAGGAGGGCTGAAGGCTGACTGGCTGGTTTGCCAGAGGAAGCTGGGCCCCTCGATGATGGATCTTTCTGTGCAGCAGGGTAGTGGGACTAGACCCGCATGGCAGGGCCTATCTGCGTCAGGCAGCATGGATTCAGTCTGATGATTCTGACAGGGAAACACTTCCCTCGCTAGCACACAGTTTACAGACAGAGGGGAAAACAGATCGCGACCCCCTTGCAGTTCATAGCACATTTATATGTAAAGGAAATTACTATACCAGGCAGGCTGCTCCTTGATCCCAATTGCAAAATCACTGCTATTACCCGGGAGCACTACGGTAGCTACAGTCCTGACAGGCCGATCGCTTTCAGCAAAATCTTCGGTCTTCTACAGGGTGAGCCTGGCTATAAATCAGCAGCTTGCTTCATTCTCTGCAAATTCGGATTCAGTCCGAAAGCATCCTCTTCTCCCTCTCAGGGCAGATAGCAGGCTAGTAGGCCAGGAATCAGGCCTTCGGACTTCCGGTGACGTCACCCTCAGAATGGCCGCTTGATAGAGGAGCTCCAGCAAGGTCCGACAAATAAAGCTTCTAAAACTGAGGAGGGCTAAAATTCAAGGTTCTACAAATCAGAGAATGTTTGGAGGCAAAGATGTAGCTAAATTGCACTCAGGGAGACACAAGGGACAATCAGATGCAATGGGATCACAAAGGAGGCCTAGCCCCAGTTGTAGTGTCTCGCCTGCGAGCAGTATCACGGGAGCTCTGGACACGGACAGAGAAGGAGAGAAGTTATCCCGATCGCATTTTGAAATGTTTCTGTCGGAAATTAGAGCATTCAGAGCAGAAAATAAAAAAGAATTTACCCTGCTGCAAACCCGACTATCAGAAGTGGAAGAAAGGCTGGACCATTCCGAAGCTACAGCAGGCGAGATGGCAGAGGAGACCCAGAATTTGCATAGTGCTGTGGACTTTCTGATAGACCAACAGGAGTTGTTTCATGAGAAACTATTAGACTTAGAAGCCAGATCACGTAGAGATAATCTCCGTATATGTGGTCTCCCCGAAGACTCGGAAACTGGGAAAATGGAAGACTTCTTAGCGGACATGCTTAGGAATGTTCTGGACCTCCTGCTCACGTTTCAGTTCCGAATTGAAAGAGCCCACAGAGCTCTTACACAAAAACCTACAAACAAAGCTGCCAGACCTAGATCTGTAGTTCTGAAATTCTCAAGTTACAGAGACAAAGAAACGATTCTGAAGGCTGCGTGGACCAAGAAAACTATTACCTACAATTAAATAGCAAACTTCTGTTTGACAACGACTACCCGACTGAGATAATGAAGAGAAGAGCATTTGCACCCATATTGAGAGCCCTCAAAGAGCATGGAGTCGCTTCCAGACTCCTTACCCTGCGACCCTGCAGGTATTTTGGGACTCAGGCAGTAAAAGCTATGCATCCCCAGAAGAAATATACCCGGAACTAAAGAGCAAGGGTTGGAGTTTCCAGACGTCGGGTCCGGTGCCACAGGAAAAACGTCCCCCATGCTCGAGCTGGCAGAGGAGTTTGCGAAAGAGGGGAGGCTTCAGTAAGCATTGAGGACATTCTCAGCTCTCTACAGGAAATTAAGGAGAGTCTGCGGAGAGGACAGAATCCAACCAAAAAAGCGACCGCGGATGACCAGAACACCTGATCGGGACTGAGGACTAAGCTAAGTTTTACAAAAATCACGTCTCTTACACTCTGTAACCACGGAGACCCTTAGGACACTCCTTACTCCTGAACAATTCTTGTTCTGTCCTAATAAGGGAAAGACGGTTTTCTATAACCTTACGTGCATTTTTCAGTTCACAGAAGCCCTTTGACTACACAGGGCTCACAAACTGTGGTTGGATAGAGACACTACCTGGACTGATATGCAAATTTTTCCAATATTAATATGGTCCATATAAACTTTGCCTTAATTTTGCTCGCCCCTAGTATCCCCTTTGTCCACCCCTCCCTTCCACCCCCTTCCCTCCCCAGTATGTTTTTTTTTTTTTTTTATTTTAACCTCTAACTTAGCGCAAGATTGGAGTTTGAAGCGATCTGGGCCTTGCTGATGGGTCGAGTGGTCTATTCCTATCGGGGTGGCACACCTTGCACTCGGCCCCGTAAGCAAGAGGGGTCAGGGAGGCCTGGCTAAGTTTTTTGGCCACTTTTCCTCCCTGGGGGACTTTCGTTCCCTGTTCCGGAGGGTTGAGAGTATCACCCTCCTTTTTGGAAGTACAATTGTAAATAGATTGTTTAGTTTGTTAATGGTTATAAGTCTGATGGTCTTTTTTTCAGACAAGTTTGTTGTATCTACTTCAAAGGTTAATCCTTCTTGCAATAGTATATCAAGGAAACCATGGGTGTCTGGGAAAAGAAGGTCAGAAGAAAGAAAGAGAAGGGATGTATACTTCACCCTACAGGTAATAGGAAAGGGTGCACTTTTACTTGGCAGAATTCAACCCAGTTTTCTGGGGACAGATTTAAGTACTACTCTCTGGACATATGGGTAAGCCTTCTATGATATCAATATGCTCCCATAATGTTAACGAGCTTAACAATCCCATTAAAAGATATAGAGTAATCTGCTCCCTTAAAAAATTGAATCCAGCTTTTATACTACTGCAGGAAACTCACCTAAGTAAGAGAGAACATCAAAAGCTCTCGAAATTTGGATTTATTACTATTATAGCCTCAGCATTTCGGAAGGGCAAGAGAAGGGGGGTAGCAGTTCTGGTTCCCAAAAATGTGCCATTCCAACTAACGAATTTGTGTGTAGACCCGGAGGGCAGACTAGCAGTGGCTGTGGGACAACTGGAGGGCCAGGATATCACCCTTGCCTCCCTATATGTTCCTCCCGGCTCCAGGAGCGAAATAAGAAAATCATTGCTCCAAAAGGTCATGGAGGTACATAGGGGAATGCTGGTGCTGGGAGGTGACCACAATCAGACGATATCTCCTATGGATACCACAAACCCGAGAATATACAAAAAGAACCCTGCCCAAAGGGCAACTCAGGTTTTCCGCTCAGAAGCCCAGTGGGTGGGCGTGTGGAACACCTACACCTAATAAGCGGAGATATCGCATGTTCTTCTCCTCCCCACGGATATACACTCATTATAGATTATATACATGTTCTTAGGGAATATTTATACAACATTCAAGAGTGCGTACAATCTCCTTCAATTCTCTCTGATCACTCCTGCGTTACAATGAAAGTGTGTTGGGGAGAAAAAAAAAGTTAATACTTTATGGAAATTTAATAATTTCCTCTTAAACAGAAAAGATTTCAGGGATTTGATTCAGAGGAGAGTCAAACAGATTCTCTCTGAGAATAATAACCAGGGAGTTACCAAGAGTACCCTATGGGATACTTTGAAAGTTGTTTTGAGGGGATATAATAAAATTTGCATTGCATTATAAAAGCAGCAGAAGCACTTAGATAAACTCCAGCATCAGTACGGTGTTCTTCAGGCCCAACACGCAGCAGGAGATGTGGGGATTTTACCTCTCCTCCAGGCTACTAAGGAGCAAATACAGAGGATTCTTGACATTAGCACAGAACAAGCTTTACAGCTTATTAGGCAAAGATATTATGAAGAGGGCCCTAGAGCCACTCGTTTATTGGCACATAGGCTCAGGCAGCATAGGACACGCTCTAACATAACACAAATCTGAGACCCAGTGACAAACAACTTGGTCTCTTCTCCCTAAACAGACAGAGCAAGCATTTCAAACTTTTTTTTAGCTCTCTTTGCCACTCTGAGAAAGCAATACAGCCTCAGCAGACTGAGGCCTTTTTGCAGGAGCTTGATCTTCCAACATTAACAGATGAGCAAAAACAGGCCTTATTAAAACCAATCTCTGGGGAGGAAGTAAATCGGGTACTCAGGGCCTTAAAAACAGGTAAAAGCCCAGGCCCTGATGGTTATTCAAGTGAATTTTATAAAACTTTTGGGCAAGACTTAGCCCCGATCTTACTGGGGACATATAGGGAGGTGCAGCAAGGTAAAGCAACCCCAGATTCATGGAGGTATGCCTACATAGTTAGTATTCCAAAACCAGGCAAGGACACAACATCCTGCTCGTCTTACAGACCAATTTCAGTGCTTAATATAGATTATAAAATATTTGCATCTATTCTTGCAGACAGATTTAAAAAATTACTACCCCACATGGTGCATCTAGATCAGACAGGCTTTGTTCCTGACCGCAAGCAGAGACAACATTAAAAGAACTCTGCACTTGATTCATAGGGTGGGGAGGAATCGGCGCCTTTTCTGCTCCTCTCGTTGGATGCCGAAAAGCGTTTGACAGGGTCGAATGGTCCTTTTTGTGGGCAGTATTGGAGAAAGTAGGAATACCTGAACAGGTCATTGCAACAATAAAGCTAATGTATTCTGACCCCAAAGCCTACATTAGGGTAAATGGTTCCTTCTCCCCCCCATTAGGTTGTCCCGTGGTACCCGGCAGGGGTGCCCTCTGTCACCCCTCCTTTTTGCCATACACCTGGAACCTTTGGCCCAGGCATTGAGGAGAGAAGAAGGCCTGACAGGAGTGGAAGGGGACACAGACACCCACAAACTAGCATTATATGCGGATGACTTATTAATCTATATGACAGATCCGAGAATTCTCTCCCTTGTCTCTGGGAACGTTAGATCAGATTTGGGAGTATAGCCGGTATAAAATTACTCCCTCAAGACAGAGGTAATGGCCCTGAATTATGTTCCCTCCTCGGAGCTGAGGATTAAATTCCCTTTCGCTGGGACCTAAAATGTATTAAATACTTAGGGGTACTAATAGGAGATCACATACAGACCTTTTTCTTTAAACTATGTACCTTTTCTGGAAATGCTGTCCGCTGATTTAGAGAGGTGGAAAGTGCTGCCTTATCTTTGCATCATAGAGCCGAAATAATCAGAATGATAGTTCTACCCGGTTTTTTATATTTAGCTCAGACTCTACCCATAGTGCTACCAGAGACCTTTTACAGAACCTTGCAAAGAAAAGTAAGCCCATTTATTTGAGCATACAAAAGACCCAGGATAAGGCTATCCATATTGCAGTTACCCAGGAAGTGGGGGGGGGCTGTCATTACCAAATTTTAGACAATATTACATAGCCGCTCAGCTTAGAATACCCCTTTACTGGATGGATGGAAATTATGTGGCTAGGTGGAAATCTATAGAGAACCAAGAGGAGGAACTTAAAAATTTGCACCGGACTTTGTTATCCTCCTCACCGGCTATAAAACTTAACAGGGTGGATAATCCATATACTTATTCCACTTTAAAACACTGGCAGGGAGTTCTGATGCAAGATGGGATTTCGGATTGGAGCTCTGCATTATGCTCTTTGCCATATATGGGCTCCTTCACCCCGGCCAAGTTACACCGGGGGTTCCGGCAATGGGAGAGGAGGGGCCTCCATCTGGTGTACCACTTTATGCCTCAGGGAGGGGTTTTATCTTTAACAGAATTAAACCTGAAGTATGGGATTCCTTAAGCGGACAGGTTTAGATATTTTCAGGCGAGGGATTACCTTCAGAAGCTAGGACTGGTCAATTGGGGAGACTCCCCAATCCCTGATCTTTTACAGGTCTTTATTAAGGCCATAGATTATCACCCAGTCCCTTCCCACTCAATCTCTACCCTTTATGGAGCTCTTTTCTCGGTAAAAGCTGATTCGATGGAAAGAATCAGAGTATCCTGTCAGAAAGACCTAGGAACTGAGATTCCCCTCTTGCAATGGGGAAAATATTTACAATAATGGGGAAGGGTGTGAATTCAGGCATTGGAAGGAGTTCATGGAAACTGACTGTAAGATATTTTCGTGTTCCAGCCATTAATCAGAAATTCAACCCTGCTATGGGAGCATGTTGGAGGCAGTGTGGACACACCCCAGCTACGCTGGGTCATATATTTTGGGCATGCAGTTCTCTACATGCCTTCTTTGCCAAGCTACAGGAGGCCCTGCAGCAAATAATCTCACCAGACATAGTGGTGGACCCCCCTCTTCCTTTTTGGTGTTTACCCTCAGTCATGTAAAGATATCCCAACGAGGGACTTTTTGAATTTGGCTACTCTCGCAGCTAAGAAAGCCATAACCAAAAACTGGCTTTCCCCACTTCCTCCAACGATGGACCAATGGTCCTTAATAATGATTCAGTTGTATAAAATGGAGAAATTAACAGCCATACTCAATACATCTCAAGTTAGTTTGAGAATAGATGGAGAAAGGTGGGTGTTGTATATCACACCCGTAAAGATTTTGTTCCCTGACTCTCTAAGGGTAATTACCCAGGACCCTACTTACAGTGTTCCTAAATGATATCGAGAATATGAACTATTGCAGGTACCTTATTAATTTTGTAGCTTTATTTATTTTTCTGGTTCTATAAACTCCTACAGAGCTGTATTTTCTTTACAATTCTCTGTAAATCTGAATACAAGAAAGATGGAAAGTTTAAAAAAGGAATCAGGCCTTCCACGGTTCTCCGCGTGAACTGCGCTATGTGACACGCTGAATATACAGCAGTGCGGCTCCTTCAGCATCCAACTCGAATCTGACTTGCCAGCAAACAGTTCAGGGCATTTCCCTTAGACCCAAAAGGTTCAAATGGTCGGTTCAGTTGTCAGTCACAGCAGGGTTTCCTCGGTTGGTACAAAAAGGCACCAAGGATCCAAAGCTACATTTCCCAGAGTCAGGCACCACACAGATCCAATTCATAGGCTCCATTTTAGAGTCCTCACCACCCCGTTGGTCCAGTTCGGGCAGTTTGGGACCAAAATGGTGGAGCATAACAGAAACAGTCCATGCTGCAAGAAAGGCAGGTTAGATAAACTACATTTTCACTATTACTCTGCATAGTTCTCCACAATTAGTGACAGCTTTCAGAAGGGCTCCCTCTGCACACTTAGCGACGGCAGAAACAGAGCACTTAGGCAGTGGCCTGGGCGGGACTCGGGCATAACTACACACAGCCCCCCCCCCCCATTCAAACTAATTATGTCTGCGAGCAGGCAGACCTTAAAGAGACAGTACGTGGAGGCTCTAAAAGCACTTGCTGCAGCACAACAAAATGGCTGTAACGCCGACCACACCCACACTGGGAGCACTTAGGCAAGCTCCTGGAAGCTTTTGGGAACTCCCATTTGCAGGGGGGTTACACCAGCATATAGCACAACTTCTGAGTCTGATATTATTTTGTCAGATGCACCCCTAATTTTGGTCATTTGTCCCTTAATTATTTTTTAAGCATTATTGCCATACCTGTCAATCTTTTATCACCAATATCAGGGACAGGGACACTCAAAATGAGGGTCAATGGCCCTCGGCATTCCTCTCAACTGTCCCTGATTTTACCTCAAAATTTTACTCCATCCCTCCCATATATTGTATTTCCATGACCAAACAGCAGGGGTTATAAGCACAAAATAATGCCAAACATTAAAGTTATAGACTTGTTCTTTCTTAGAAAATGCATTTTACACTAAGCCCTTTATTCTACCAGCTTCCTGAGTGGATATCTCCAATTTTGAAGAAGTGTCCCTGATTTTTTTAAGCCTTGTCCCTGATTTATGAGGCAGGAGGTTGAGAGGTATGGCCCTCGGCCTCCTAATAGAAACATAGAAGTTGACGGCAGATAAGGACTGCAAGGCTCATCCAGTCTGCCAATTTCTTTTTCTACCTTATAAATGTGCCATTGGCCTTTGCTCTGTCAATGGCCTATCTATTCATACTCCTCTGTATTACTCCCTTGTGCCTATCCCATGCCTGTCCGAAGCCCTGCACTGTATTCATATCCACCACTTCCTGAGGTAGGCCATTCCATGCATCCACCACCCCTTCTGTGAAAAAGAACTTCCTCACATTACCCCTTAATCAGCCTCCCTCTAATCTCATGCTGTATCTTCTTGTCCTGATATTGTTCTTATATTGAAACATGTTAGACTCTTTCACCTTGTTAATGCCCTTAAGGTGTCTGAATGTTTCGAAATGATCATAACACCTCTCTCCCTCCTTTGCTCAAGGGTATACATACCTGTATTGAGCTCTGTTAATCTGTCCTCATATGTCTTCTGATGCAGTCCCTGCACCATTTTGGTTGCCCTTCTCTGGACTGCCTCAGTTTGGTTAATGTCCTTGTGAAGGTGTGGTCTCCAGTACTGCACGCGTGCAGTAATCCAAATGGGGCCTAACCAGTGTCTTGTAAAGAGGGATTATTACCTCCCTCTTCTGACTTGTGATACTCCTACTAATGCACCCCAACATCCCCCTAGCCTTACCTACTGCTTTAGTGGTATGCTTGGATGATTTCAGGTCATTGGTGATGATGATGCCCAAGTCTCTTTCTTCCCTTGTGACTGCCAGCAACTCCACTCCCAGCCTATAGGTGGCTTCAGGGTTTCTCTTCCCTTTGTGCATGATCTTGCACTTCTTTGCATT